>CM035119.1:59188431-60484762 GCA_020205555.1 Panax stipuleanatus | reverse complement strand
AGTCTGAACCTTTGTACGGTCAGACAATTGCATGAAATTTTTATAAAAGCTATCCAGGCCAATTGATGGTAGGGATTCTTAGACTGAAGAGAACACCCCTATATGGTAGGGGAGTACCCCACGTATCTAATGTAAAATACAAACATCAAAGTTAAATGTTATGCATATACATGGCGTACGCGAGGCTGATCCCCTCAAGTACATATTCTGTAGCCAGTAACCAAATGGTCAATCAGCTATTGATTCCATTGGAAGTTTATAGTTTGAAGTCTACTCGTCTATTAATTATTCTAAAAGTAATTATTCTCCTTACTTTCGATATTCATATTGTTGAATTCCTTTAATCATGATATAACCTTTATTGCTGTATTTAAACTTGTTGAGCAAACTAGTTGCTCATCCTTGCTATATCATGACTTTTATTGCAATTAAACCCGAGACTTCAGGGAAGGACAAGGGTAAAGAAAAGATGTAGTAATAGATTCCAAGTAGCTGACTTTGTTTTATGCTTAGTTTAATTCTATTAATGAATTTGAATCCTAATGGTTATTCTAGGGTATGATTGATGGTTGTATTCAGGTTTTCAAATCTTGGTACTAGTAACACCTTTTGAATGAACGACATACGTTTATTTCTTTCCGCATTTAGTTATTGTATGTTATTTGGAGGTGAATGTTTGTATTGGATCGTGATGACCGAATCAGGGTATTTGAGAGCCAAATTTGTGGGCGTTATAGAGATAATACAACCAATCTTTTGCTAAGTCCGCCAGTGAAAATGGGAAGGCTCACAGCTTTATCTGCTCCTCTTTAATATTATGTGGCTTCATGGTCGAGCACACAACATGAAACTCCTTCAAATGCTTGTAAGGATCGTCACCTGTAAGACCACAAAAAGTAGGCAAAAGGTGAATTAGTCCATATTTTAATTCAAAAGCAGCATTTAAAGTAGGGTATTCAATGCACAGAGTTTGTTGAGTAAGATTAGGAGTTGACAACTCCTTCAAAGTCCTGTTATTTGGCACCACCATTTCTTCGTCTGACTAGCTAGAAGAATGGTCTGAAAGTAGTGTGTGTGTGTGTGTGATGTTAAGGTTTGGTGATGAAGCTTCATCGGAATCTGCAAGTGAACCTTGGGTTTTTTGAGCTTCTGTCTTAAGCCTTCGCGCGGTTCTCAATATTTCTGGATCAAATTTCAAGTCGAGAGAGTGAGAGGATCGAGGCATAAAAATAAAAATAAAAAAATAAAAACAAATAACACTCCCCGGCAACGACGCCAAAGTTTGGTAGCTGTCGTCTAGCACTACAAAATTTACCTTACTCTTTATTCAACTAACTCAATAATTAGTATAGTAATAAGCAAGGATCGATCCCACAGAGAGTGAACTGTCTTTTAGTTATACAATGATTTCCAATTAATTGGGGGATTTTTAGTGTGAACAGTTTAATTAACTAAAGTGAATTAAGAAAATATCAATGAGTATAAAGCTTCAATTCTTTAGTTCATTATCCCTTTTCTTAATTATGAATTAATCAAGTTATTATACTATTTACCCTTTCAATGAGATTAATAACCCTAGATAACAGCGATTGCAAATTACCCAAAATTCTCCTCAAGTGTAGATCTAATGCGACGATCGCCAATAAAAGATTCTAGCTAGCATACAACCTAGAACTATCAGTTTAGATTTAATATAATAGAAGCATTAAGAATGAGAATTAGATTATTTCAAGCAATAATTACACAATCAGGAATTATTTAACTTGCCTTCTGAAAATCTTAACAATATTTCAAAGCTTGACCACAATAAAATATCATTAATGGTTACTTAGATTAGACACACTTCGTTTGCTTAAAATATGGTTTAATCTAACAGATCATGCAGAAACCAAATTAGTCAATTGAATAATATACATGAAAATTTATATGGATAATCATAATAAATCTCAATATGAAAGAATAAGTATTATAAATTAAATTAAACCATAAATTGATACTGAGGTTCAACATCCCTTCAGAATTGAAATAAAAAACTTAGCCTGACATGCTTAAATCTTCAATTCCATGAAATTTTTATAAAAGCTATCCAGGCCAATTGATGGGTAGGGATTCTTAGACTGAAGAGAACACCCCTATATGGTAGGGGAGTACCCCATGTATCTAATATAAGATACAAACAGCAGAGTTGAATGTTATGCATATACATGGCGTACGCGAGGCTGATCCCCTCAAGTATATATTCTGTAGTCAGTAACTAAAGGGTCAATCAGCTATTGATTCCATTGGAAGTTTATAGTTCTAAGTCTACTCGTCTATTAATTATTCTAAAAACAATTATTCTCCTTGCTTCCGATAATCATATTGTTGAATTCCTTTAATCATGATATATCCTTTATTGCTGTATTTAAACTTGTTGAGCAAACTAGTTGCTCATCCTTGCTATATCATGACTTTTATTGCAGTTAAACCCGAGACTTCAGGAAAGGACAAGGGTAAAGAAAAGATATAGTAATAGATTCCAAGTAGCTGACTTTGTTTTATGCTTAGTTTAATTCTGTTAATGTAATTTGAACCCTAATGGTTATTCTAGGGTATGATTGTATGGTTGTATTAAGGTTTTTGAATCTTGGGACTAGTAACACCTTTTGAATGAACGACATACGTTTATTTCTTTCAGCATTTAGTTATTGTGACAACCAAAGAATTTATAAGATTTTAAATGATTAAATAAAGGTTAAGGAATAAGACCTAGATAGGAATTTGAGAATTTATTTAAAAATTTTAAAGAAGAACCTATATAGTTTACTGTTCGAATGAGAATAAAAAATATATGGGTTACAAAAAAATTTCAAAACCCTAAAGATGAATTTATAAGTGTTTAATAGAATATTAAGAATAAGGTACTACGATGCCTATAAAGTTTGGTGACCTAATATATAAATTAGGTATTTCAATCAAATGACTTCAAGGGTTATCTTGTATGATTATGTGAGTGTGAGTGTTTATAACTCATTAAGCCAAATTGGTTATTTAGTTAATAAGCTAATAGAATGTGTGAGGACTTATGTGAATTGTGTGTACGATTAAATAAATATATATTATATAATGTGTATACATTTATTTTGTATATAGAGATAATTAAGAATATGTATATATCAAAAATGTTGAGCATTAGTTCTAGTGATAATAGATTTAATGGTCTAAGATGATTGTATGGCCTAAGGAATTGTATAAGTAGCCCAATTGTTTATTTAAGGATTGGACTTGTAGCTAATTTGATTTAATAGCAATTAAGTTGTTAATATAGCCAAATATATTATGTATAGGGTAAGTATAATGATGGCATAATTTAATATTAGGTGGAAGCCCAAGTTCATTTTATCTAGTAAGTAAATTCAGAAAAGGTGCAAGCCCAAAATAAATTATGTGAGAGCCCAAGCTTGGCCCAAGTTTAGCCACTTAAGGAAGGAATTAACTTACAAATATGTGTAAGGAAACCCTAACTAAATGATTAGCAGATAATAAAAATTAAAGAGTATGAAACTATGTTGTTTTGCAAGTCCAAATAATGAAAATTTCAAGCCCAATGATTTATTTGAGTAGCCCAATTGGTGGGCCAATTGAGTGAGGACCTATTGGACATTAAGTAAGCAATATGGGCCTTAAAAACAAAATAAATTTGTGCTCAAGAAAGCCTTATGGCCGAAATTTAGGAGGAGGAGCAAGGGGGGAACCATGTAATGAGTGCTTTTACTTTAGTTGGTAAATCACTTTATTGGTGTTAATTTATTTGTAGTGCCAACACATTTATTCTTTCTTGCAAGCAATCTTTTCATGATAAGGAGAGAGAGAGAGAGAATTGCATGGGAAGATTTAGTTAGATATACAAGATATATGCATATTAGTTGACCAATCACTCAAAATCCTCCCCACTTTAACAAACAAACATTTACTTCATTTTATTTTCTCTCACTTCAAAGCTTAACAAACAAAAGAAATAAGAAAGAGAAGGGAGGTGGATTTCGGTCAATAGGGAAGAGAGGAGAGAAGGTGGGTTTTGGTATTCCATAGCTTCCTAATCAAGTATTAGGAAGAAGTAGATGAAGGAACAAGCTAAGGTATAACAAAAATCCTTATTTCTATAGTATATTTTCCTTTTTGGTTTGATTTGAGTATTGATCTTTGTAAAGTTTTGATCTTAAGGTTAAAACCTTAGATATATGTGTTTAATAGTGTTTCATGTTTAGATCTAACCATTTAAGGGATCAAAAGTTAGATCTAAACTAAGAAATGAGAAATAAGTTTTCAAAAGTAAGAAAACCGTAATTTTTCTAGCTTTACTTGTGTTTAATCTTATGATTGGTGATTTTTGGTGAACTAGATCATTGATCATTATAGATCCATGGATATATGTGGTATTAGTTTGTGTTATGGTGATTAATGATGGGTTATGTTGGTAAATAGGTGAGGATATGAAAAATTTCTTTAAAATCAACAAAGATGAAAAAATCAGATTTTTAAAAAATGTAACATGAAATTCAAACGATCATATCTCCTATTCTATTTAGAATTTTTTGAGTGTGGAATCACAGAAAAATTCCTTGTAGATTTTCGTATGGACTGATTTGAGTAAAGGAAGTAAAATCTAAAAATAACCTAAAAGTAGGCTATCTAGGATTTCCAAGGGCAGTTTCGGCCACTTAAGTTATGAAATAAAAACAGGCCTTTTGGGACATTAAAATATAGGTTATAAACTAGCTTGTGTCCGAAAATGAGCTCATTCCGACTTAAATTGAGCAAGTTATACTATTTTAATATTTGGGTTTTTTCGACGAAAAACGCTATAACCGGAGTTCTATAACTTCGATGGCCACGAAATTTAAACTGAAAGCTCACGATAACATGTATAAGATCCCGTCAAGAGTTGGGAATTTTTGGAGTTAAGCGTGAGGTAGTTATTTTCTTAAGAAATTAACTAGAAACGGATTTTTGAAAAATACTTAAGAAAGTTAAAAAATTCCAGAAAATTAGTTTTTGTGTATGAAATTTATGTATATGTGTTTGGACAAAGAATGGAAAAATAATAAATTGATTTGGTATTTTTGTGAATAGTATATTTTAGCTTGCTGAAATGAACATTTCAGGATGCTGAAATGAACATTTCAGGATGCTGAAATGGAAACAGAAAATATTAGGAAGACAGTTTGGTTTCAGCTTACTAAAATGGAAACTGAAATGTCAGGAATAGGAAACAGTTTGGTTTCAGCTTGAAAAAATGGAAACTGAAATGTCAGCAAGAGGAAACAGTTTGGTTTCAGCTTACTGAAATGATATATTAAGTCTCTTGAATAGTAAAAAGTTTACCGAGTTATAATAATAACTTAGTAAGTGATTAAGTATTAAGTCTAAAAGTAGTACAGTCGTATTCTGCAATAGTTGATGTATAGTAGCTGGGCTAAACGACTCCTTCATATGGGGAAGGGATCTACGAATTAGTAACCGATCTAACTAACTGTGAAAATAGTGTAGACTAGATGGAAACTAATTTGTTAGTTATTTGTGGGAAACCACTCAGTATACTATATTGAATACTATTAAAGACTCGGTGTGTTCTAGGTTTAGACTTGTGTATGTAGAGTGTTAAGGTTATCTAATATTTGACTATGTGTTTAAATGTTAGATAGTTTACTTATAAAGTATGTTATGCTAATTTAAAGATCAATCTTATAACTGATAGGTCTTTTCAATAAAGTGATTAAACTAGATTGCGTAGTAGTAATCGACAGTTCAAGCAAGTTTCCTAACTCGAACTCGAGTTGTTATTGTAAAGAATGTTCGTGATTAATCGTTGTTGATTATTCACATACATACTGATTATTGATTCGCACTTAGTGCATGTTGCATATGTTCATCAGGTATGAAAGGCTGATCACCTTCATTACCATAAGGTTTAGTTAAAATTGTTCATGGTCCTTGTTGACATTAAATATTATTGATTCAGTCATTCATTTATTGAAACTCTGATTTATGCTCTTTCACAATTATTATATTATTGAAAATTCAAAAGCTTATTCTTTTCAATCATGATATATCTTCATTTGAACTTAAATTTGCTGGGCAAACTTGTTGCTCACCCTTGCTATATATTGATAAACATTCCAGGCTTAAAGACGAAACTTCGGACACAGTCAAAGGTAAAGACAAGTTCCGGGATTGAATTATTGTACGGTTAAATGGTATTTGTATTAGAGCAAATGACATTGTATGTCGTGTAGAATATGAATATGTGTATTAAGTTAAGGTTTCAGACCTTGGGAATTATGTGTACAGGTTATTGTATAAATAATTTCTATTTATATCTTACGCAATAGCTATAGAATTGATGTACCAGGTCCGAGGTTCTGGGGACCTGGATTTGGGTGCGTCATAATTGGTGTCAGAGCTGTAGGTTATAAACCTTAGGTAGTGTTACCTTAGGCTATAACCGCAGGGATGAGGAATAGGAATAAACTCAAATAGAATTTAAGTTCTAAGCGATGAATTTGGGCAAGGTATTGATAAGTCAATAAGGTTCAAAGAAGAATCTTGACAAGTTACAAAGATCCAGAGTTACCTAACTCTAATGATAAAGATGAACAGTAGTAATGAATAGATAGAGTCTAAAAGACTAAAAGTATAAAGGGAAAGAAGATCGTAAAAAAAATGATCATAAGATAGAAATGGATCGTAATATAATACGATGAGATCACCCCGTGATCTGATAAGATCATAGCAGGGAGGAGTATCAATCAAGAGATTGAAAATTTTGCGGCAAGATTGCTGTAAGTCTATTGTACTATAAATTGGTACGATGCCAACTCAGAAAAAGGGTTGGGGTTGATGCAATACGGATTGAATAAAATTCGTATGGAGAAAGTATGGAGCTAGGATTAAGTGGGATTTTAATTGAGGACTCTTGTTAGCAGCTGAGTTGCATGATTCCTTGTATGGGCGGGGAATTTGTACTTGGTTTTAGAACCACTTAGCTTCCTACTCGATATAGTGGTTAAGTTGAACAATTCTTTGTATGGGCGGGGAATTGTCCTTGGTGTAACAACCGCTTAGCTTCCTATATTGATTAGTGACTGGGTTGACTAATTCTTTGTATGGGCAGGGGATTGTGTTTGGTTCGACGACCACTTAGCTTCTGGTACTGATAATTATTGAAATGTTTGTGTCGCGTTGTTTGCTATATAACATGTTGAGAAGGTGATTCTTTTCTCATGTGTATAACAGATAAGTAGAGTATAGTTAGAAAATATAAGATTTTGTGCGAGTTCTTAAAACTCATACTTATGGTAAGTTCGTGACTCATAATCATATGGTATGTTTTTGAACCCCTCAGCGAATGGACGCCTATGGTCTGACTAGGATAAGTTTTTAAACTCATATAATTGTGGAAAGTTCGTGAACTCATAATGTGTGGTAAGTTTGACGAACTGGGTATAATTAATTATGAATGTAGTATTAAGAATAATAAGAATAGATTGACTGATTAAGCAATGGATCATTAGTGGAAGCGTAGAAATTCTAAATCTTCTAGCTATGCTAGACTTCGAAATTTTTGACATAAGCTAAATATGCACTATGTGCCTTTTAAAAATAAATTTTTATTCTCAACTCCGGGTGACTAGTATATATGTGTGGACTTCGGGACACTGACACATCGTTGCCTATTGTGATGACAAAACTGATTTACAATGATTTTTAAACCGTTTAAAGAATAGTCTATGCTAATTATTTCGGCTAGACAACAATGATTTGAAATATCAAAATGTGTTTTATTTATCATTGATGCATCATGTAACCTGGTGCAGAGATGATAAAAAGTTGATGAAGTTGTAAATACAGGAATACTTAGTGTTGAATTCAATCTAAAAATTGTTATCCCACTATTGTATGATGTGTTATAACAAAGTCACACAATGACGGAATCCTCAAACGGGCTGTAAATACAGTACGGTATCATGACGTCATTTTCAAAATATTTTTTTATAATTAATTGCCAATGGGGTTTGGCAATACAAAAATATTTCGATTGAAATTGAATTATTGGTATGAGTCTAAGCTATTTGATTCTACTAGACCAACGTTTAGGAAAATTCTGAGCGTTCTTTGGAAATTTTCCCGAACTAAATTGTTTTGGTGCAGAATCCGATAAGACTGAGGTAAGCATCCCAAAATTTGGAAAAATTTTGTGCGCCTAAAGCGGATAAGAGGAACGGGGAAAAATTATTCCGACAAGTAGTACTTAATAAGTATAGGGCATAACGGGCTAATTACCCTCTGTGTCCGTAAGTTATGACGGTTAGCGGAAGAATTTTTGTATAAACTTTTTGAAAATGAAAGTTCTTAGTCTATATGACCCCTCAGGATGATTTGAAAAATTTAACTCTGGTGAGTGATGTTTTGGGTAGCATGTGCTGATGAGTATGAAAGGTGTAAGGTAAATTTCGGGGACGAAATTCTTAGAAGAAGGGGTCAATGTGACAACCCGAGAATTTATAAGATTTTAAATGATTAAATAAAGGTTAAGGAATAAAACCTAGATAGGAATTTGAGGATTTATTTAAAAATTTTAAAGAAGAACCTATATGGTTTACTGTTCGAATGAGAATAGAGAATATATGGGTTACAAAAAAAATTCAAAACCCTAAAGGTGAATCTATATGTGTTTAATGGAATATTAAGAATAAGGTACTACGATACCTATAAAGTTTGGTGACCTAATATATAAATTAGGTATTTTAATCAAATGACTTCAACGATTATCTTGTATTATTATGTGAGTGTCAGTGTTTATAACTCATTAAGCCAAATTGGTTATTTAGTTAATAAACTAATAGAATTTGTGAGGACTTATGTGAATTGTGTGTACGATTAAATAAATATACATTATATAATGTGTATACATTTATTTTATATATAGAGATAATTAAGAATATGTATATATCAAAAATGTTGAGCATTAGTTCTATTGATAATAGATTTAATGGTCTAAGATGATTTTATGGCCCAAGAAATTGTATAAGTAGCCCAATTGTTTATTTAAGGATAGGACTTGTAGCTAATTTGATTTAATAGCAATTAAGTTGTTAATATAGCCAAATATATTTTGTATAGGGTAAGTATAATGATGGCATAATTTAATATTGGGTGGAAGCCCAAGTTCATTTTATCTAGTAAGTAAATTCAGAAAAGGTGCAAGCCCAAAACAAATTATGTGAGAGCCCAAGCTTGGCCCAAGTTTAGCCACTTAAGGAAGAAATTAACTTACAAATATGTGTAAGAAAACCCTAACTAAACGATTAGGAGATGATAAAAATTAAAGAGTATGAAATTATGTTGTTTTGCAAGTCCAAATAATGAAAATTTCAAGCCCAAGGATTTATTTGAGTAGCACAATTGGTGGGACAATTGAGTGAGGACCTATTGGACATTAAGTAAGCAATATGGGCCTTAAAAACAAAATAAATTTGGGCACAAGAAGGCCTTATGGCCGTAATTTAGGAGGAGGAGCAAGGGGGAGCCATGTAATGTGTGGTTTTACTTTAGTTGGTAAATCCCTTTATAGGTGTTGATTTGTTTGTGGTGCCAACACATTTATTATTTCTTGCAAGCAACCTTTTCATGATAAGGAGAGAGAGAGAGAGAGAGAATTGTATGGGATGATTTAATTAGATATACAAGATATATGCATATTAGTTGACCAATCACTCAAAATCCTCCCCACTTTAACAAACAAACATTTACTTCATTTTATTTTCTCTCACTTCCAAGCTTAACAAACAAAAAAAATAAGAGAGAGAAGGGGGTTGGATTTTGGCCAAAAGGGAGGAGAGGAGAGAAGGTGGGTTTTGGTATTCCATAGCTTCCTAATCAAGTATTAGGAAGAAGGAGAAGAAGGAACAAGCTAAGGTATAACAAAAATCCTTATTTCTATAGTATATTTTCCTTTTTGGTTTGATTTAAGTATTGATCTTTGTAAAGTTTTGATATTAAGGTTAAAACCTTAGACATATATGTTTAATAGTGTTTCACGTTTAGATCTAACCATTTAAGGGATCAAAAGTTGGATCTAAACTAAGAAATGAAAAATAAGTTTTCAAAAGTAAGAAAACTCTAATTTTTCTAGTTTTACTTGTGTTTAATCTTATGATTGGTGATTTTTGGTGAACTAGATCATGGATCAGGATAGATCCATGAATATATGTGGTATTAGTTTGTGTTATGGTGATTAATGATGGGTTATGTTGGTAAATAGGTGAGAATATGAAAGATTTCTTAAAAATCAACAAAGATGGAAAAATCAAAATTTTAGAAAACAAAACATAAAATTCAAACGACCATATCTCCTATTCTATTTTGAATTTTTGAGTGTGGTTAATTTTTAGAGTTAGATCTATGAGTCATCTAACTTTTTCAAGTGGAATCACTGAAAAGTTCCTTGTAGATTTCTGTATGGACTGATTTGAGTAAAGGAAGTAAAATCTGAAAATAGCCTAAAAGTAGGCTGTCCTGGATTTCCAAAGGCATTTTCGGCCACTTAAGTTATAAAATAAAATCCAGTCTTTTGGGACATTAAAATATATGTTATAAACTAGCTTGTGTCCGAAAATGAGCTCATTCCGACTTAAATTGAGCAAGTTATGACTATTTTAATATTTAGGTTTTTTCGACGAAAAATGCTATAATCGGAGTTCTATAACTTCGATGGCCACGAAATTTAAATTGGAAGCTCAAGATAACATGTATAAGATTCCTTCAAGAGTTGGGAATTTTTGGAGTTAAGCGTGAGGTAGTTATTTTCTTAAGGAATTAACTAAAAACGGATTTTTGAAAAATACTTAAGGGAGTTGAAAAATTCCAGAAAAATAGTTTTTGTGTATAAAATATATGTTTATGTGTTTGGACAAAGAATGGAAAAATAATAAATTGATTTGGTATTTTTGTAAATAGTATATTTTAGCTTGCTGAAATGAACATTTCAGGATACTGAAATGGAAATTAAAAATATTAGGAAGACAGTTTGGTTTCAGCTTGCTAAAATGGAAACTAAAATGTCAGGAATAGGAAACAGTTTGGTTTCAGCTTGCTGAAATGGAAACTGAAATGTCAGCAAGAGGAAACAGTTTGGTTTCAGCTTACTTAAATGATATATTAAGTTTTTTGAATAGTAAAAAGTTTACCGAGTTATAATAATAACTTAGTAAGTGATTAAGTATTAAGTCTAAAAGTAGTACAGTCGTATTCTGCAATAGTTGATGTATAGTAGCTGGGCTAAACGACTCCATCATATGGGGAAGTGATCTACGAATTAGTAACCGATCTAACTCACTGTGAAAATAGTGTAGACTAGATGGAAACTAATTTGTTAGTTATTTGTGGGAAACCACTCAGTATACTATATTGAATACTATTAAAGACTCGGTGTGTTCTAGGTTTAGACTTGTGTATGTAGAGTGTTAAGGTTATCTAATATTTGACTATGTGTTTAAATGTTAGATAGTTTACTTATAAAGTATGTTATGCTAATTTAAAGATCAATCTTATAACTGATAGGTCTTTTCAATAAAGTGATTAAACTAGATTGCGTAGTAGTAATCTACAGTTCAAGCAAGTTTCCTAACTCGAACTCGAGTTGTTATTGTAAAGAATGTTCGTGATTAATCGTTGTTGATTATTCACATACATACTGATTATTGATTCGTACTTAGTGCATGTTGCATATGTTCATCAGGTATGAAAGGCTGATCACCTTTATTACCATAAGGTTTAGTTAAAATTGTTCATGGTCCTTGTTGACATTAAACATTATTGATTCAATCATTCATTTATTGAAACTCTTATTTATGCCCTTTCACAATTATTATTTTGTTGAAAATTCAAAAGCTTATTCTTTTCAATCATGATATATCTTCATTTGAACTTAAATTTACTGGGCAAACTTGTTGCTCACCCTTGCTATATCATGATAAACATTTCAGGCTTAAAGACGAAACTTCGGACACAGTCAAAGGTAAAGACAAGTTCCGGGATTGAATTATTGTACGGTTAAATGGTATTTGTATTAGAGCAAATGACATTGTATGTCGTGTAGAATATGAATATGTGTATTAAGTTAAGGTTTCAGACCTTAGAAATTATGTGTAAAGGTTATTGTATAAACAATTTTTATTTATATCTTACGCAATAGCTATAGAATTGATGTACCAGGTCCGAGGTTCTGGGGACCTGGATTTGGGTGCATCACTGTTGGTATCAGAGCTGTAGGTTATAAACCTTAGGTAGTGTTACCTTAGGCTATAACCGCAGGGATGAGGAATAGGATTAAACTCAAATAGAATTTAAGTTCTAAGCGTTGAATTTGGGCAAGGTATTGATAAGTCAATAAGGTTCAAAGAAGAATCTTGACAAGTTACAAAGATCCAGAGTTACCTAACTCTAATGATAAAGATGAACAGTAGTAATGAATAGATAGAGTCTAAAAGACTAAAAGTATAAAGGGAAAGAAGATCGTAAAAAAAATGATCATAAGATAGAAATGGATCGTAATATAATACGATGAGATCACCCCGTGATCTGATAAGATCATAGCAGGGAGGAGTATCAATCAAGAGATTGAAAATTTTGCGGCAAGATTGCTGTAAGTCTGTTGTACTATAAATTGGTACGATGCCAACTCAGAAAAAGGGTTGGGGTTGATGCAATACGGATTGAATAAAATTCGTATGGAGAAAGTATGGAGCTAGGATTAAGTGGGATTTTAATTGAGGACTCTTGTCAGCAGCTGAGTTGCGTGATTCCTTGTATGGGCGGGGAATTTGTACTTGGTTTTAGAACCACTTAGCTTCCTACTCGATATAGTGGTTAAGTTGAACAATTCTTTGTATGGGCGGGGAATTGTCCTTGGTGTAACAACCGCTTAGCTTCCTATATTGATTAGTGGCTGGGTTGACCAATTCTTTGTATGGGCAGGGGATTGTGTTTGGTTCGACGACCACTTAGCTTATGGTACTGATAATTATTGAAATGTTTGTGTCGCGTTGTTTGCTATATAACATGTTGAGAAGATGATTCTTTTCTCATGTGTATAACAGATAAGTAGAGTATAGTTAGAAAATATATGATTTTGTGCGAGATCTTAAAACTCATACTTATGGTAAGTTCGTGACTCATAATCATATGGTATATTTTTGAACCCCTCAGCGAATGGACGCCTATGGTCTGACTAGGATAAGTTTTTAAACTCATATAATTGTGAAAAGTTTCTGAACTCAAAACGTGTGGTAAGTTTGACGAACTGGGTATAATTAAGTGTGAATGGAGTATTACGGATAATAGGAATAGATAGACTGATTAACCAATGGATCATTAGTGGAAGCGTAGAAATTCTAAATCTTCTAGCTATGCTAGACTTCGAAATTTTTGACATTAAGCTAAATACGCACTATGTGCCTTTTAAAACTAAATTTTTATTCTCAACTCCTGGTGACTAGTATGTATGTGTGGACTTCGAGACACTGACACATCGTTGCCTATTGAGATGATAAAACTGAGTTGCAATGATTTTTGAACCGTTTAAAGAATAATCTATACTAATTGTTTTGACTAGACAACAATGATTTGAAATATCAAAATGTGTTTTATTTATCATTGAGGCATCATGTAACCTGGTGCAGAGATGATAAAAAGTTGATGAAGTTGTAAATACAGGAATACTTAGTGTTGAATTCAATCTAAAAATCGTTGTCCCACTATTGTATGATGTGTTATAACAAAGTCACATAATGACGGAATCCTCGAACGGGCTATAAATACAGTACGGTATTATGACGTCATTTTCAAAATATTTTTTTATAATTAATTGCCAATGGGGTTTGGCAATACATAAATATTTCGATTGAAATTGAATTATTGGTATGAGTCTAAGCTATTTGATTCAGCTAGACCAACGTTTAGGAAAATTCTGAGCGTTCTTTGGAAATTTTCCCGAACTAAATTGTTTTGGTGCGGAATCCGATAAGACTGAGGTAAGCATCCCAAAATTTGGAAAAATTTTGTGCGCCTAAGGCGGATAAGAGGAACGGGGAAACATTATTCCGACAAGTAGTACTTAATAAGTATAGGGCATAACGGGCTAATTACCCTCTGTGTCCGTAAGTTATGAAGGTTAGCGGAAGAATTTTTGTATAAACTTTTTGAAAATGAAAGTTCTTAGTCTATATGACCCCTCAGGATGATTTGAAAATTTTAACTCTGGTGAGTGATGTTTTGGGTAGCATGTGCTGATGAGTATGAAAGGTGTAAGGTAAATTTCGGGGACGAAATTCCTAGAAGAAGGGGTGAATGTGACAACCCGAGAATTTATAAGATTTTAAATGATTAAATAAAGGTTAAGGAATAAAATCTAGATGGGAATTTGAAGATTTATTTAAAAATTTTAAAGAAGAACCTATATAGTTTACTGTTCGAATGAGAATAGAGAATATGTGGGTTACAATAAAATTTCTAAACCCTAAAGATGAATCTATATGTGTTTAATGGAATATTAAGAATAAGGTACTACGATACCTATAAAGTTTGGTGACCTAATATATAAATTAGGTATTTCAATCAAATGACTTAAATGGTTATCTTGTATGATTATGTGAGTGTTAGTGTTTATAACTCATTAAGCAAAATTGGTTAATTAGTTAATAAACTAATAGAATGTGTGAGGACTTATGTGAATTGTGTGTACGATTTAATAAATATACATTATATAATGTGTATACATTTATTTTGTATATAGAGATAATTAAGAATATGTATATATCAAAAATGTTGAGCATTAGTTCTAGTGATATTAGATTTAATGGTCTAGGATGATTGTATGGCCCAAGGAATTGTATAAGTAGCACAATTGTTTATTTAAGGATTGGACTTGTAGCTAATTTGATTTAATAGCAATTAAGTTGTTAATATAGCCAAATATATTACGTATATGGTAAGTATAATGATGGCATAATTTAATATTAGGTGGAAGCCCAAGTTCATTTTATCTAGTAAGTAAATTCAGAAAAGGTGCAAGCCCAAAACCAATTATGTGAAAGCCCAAGCTTGGCCCAAGTTTAGCCACTTAAGGAAGGAATTAACTTACAAATATGTGTAAGGAAACCCTAACTAAATTATTAGGAGATGATAAAAATTAAAGAGTATGAAACTATGTTGTTTTGCAAGTCCAAATAATGAAAATTTCAAGCCCAAGGATTTATTTGAGTAGCCCAATTGGTGGGCCAATTGAGTGAGAACCTATTGGACATTAAGTAAGCAATATGGGCCTTAAAAACAAAATAAATTTGGGCCCAATAAGGCCTTATGGCGGAAATTTAGGAGGAGGTGCAAGGGGGGAGCCATGTAATGAGTGCTTTTACTTTAGTTAGTAAATCACTTTATAGGTGTTGATTTGTTTGTGGTGCCAACACGTTTATTCTTTCTTGCAAGCAACCTTTTCATGATAAGGAGAGAGAGAGAGAGAGAGAATTGTATGGGAAGATTTAGTTAGATATACAAGATATATGCATATTAGTTGACCAATCACTCAAAATCCTCCCCACTTTAACAAACAAATATTTACTTCATTTTATTTTCTCTTAATTCCAACCATAACAAACAAAAGAAACACGAGAGAGAGGGGAGGTGGATTTCGGCCAAGAGGGAGGAGAGGAGAGAAGTTTTTTGGTATTCCATAGCTTCCTAATCAAGTATTAGGAAGAAGGAGAAGAAGGAACAAGCTAAGGTATAACAAAAATCCTTATTTCTATAATATATTTTCCTTTTTGGTTTGATTTGAGTATTGATCTTTGTAAAGTTTTGATATTAAGGTTAAAACATTAGATATATGTGTTTAATAGTGTTTCATATTTAGATCTAACCTTTTAAGAGATCAAAAGCTGGATCTAAACTAAGAAATGGAAAATAAGTTTTCAAAAGTAAGAAAACCCTAATTTTTCTAGCTTTACTTGTGTTTAATCTTATGATTGGTGATTTTTGGTGAACTAGGTCATGGATCATGATAGATCCATGAATATATATGATATTATTTTGTGTTATGGTGATTAATGATGGGTTATGTTGGTAAATAAGTGAGGATATGAAAGATTTCTTAAAAATCAACAAAGATTGAAAAATCAGATTTTTAGAAAACGTAACATGAAATTCAAACTACCATATCTCCTATTCTATTTTGAATTTTTGAGTATGGTTAATTTCTAGAGTTAGATCTATGAGTCATCTAACTTTTCCAAGTGAAATCACTAAAAAATTCCTTGTAGATTTCCATATGGACTGATTTGGTAAAGGAAGTAAAATCTGAAAATAGCCTAAAAGTAGGCTGTCTGGGATTTCCAAGGGCAGTTTTGGCTACTTAAGTTATGAAATAAAATCCAGCCTTTTGGGACATTATAATATATATTATAAACTAGGTTGTGTCCGAAAATGAGCTCATTCCGACTTAAATTGAGCAAGTTATGACTATTTTAATATTTTAGTTTTTCCGACCAAAAACGCTATAACGGGAGTTCTATAACTTCGATTGCCACAAAATTTAAACTGGAAGCTCACGATAACATGTGCAAGATCCCGTCAAGAGTTGGGAATTTTTGGAGTTAAGCGTGAGGTCGTTATTTTCTTAAGGAATTAACTAGAAACGGATTTTTGAAAAATACTTAAGGGAGTTGAAAAATTCCAGAAAAATAGTTTTTGTGTATGAAATATATGTATATGTGTTTGAACAAAAAATAGAAAAATAATAAATTAATTTGGTATTTTCGTGAATAGTATATTTCAGCTTGCTGAAATGAACATTTCAGGATACTAAAATGGAAACTGAAAATATTAGGAAGACAGTTTGGTTTCAGCTTGCTGAAATGGAAACTGAAATGTCAGGAATAGGAAACAGTTTGGTTTCAGCTTGCTAAAATGGAAACTAAAATGTCAGCAAGAGGAAACAGTTTGGTTTCAGCTTACTGAAATGATATATTAAGTCTCTTGAATAGTAAAAAGTTTACCGAGTTATAATAATAACTTAGTAAGCGATTAAGTATTAAGTCTAAAAGTAGTATAGTCGTATTCTGCAATAGTTGATGTATAGTAGCTGGGCTAAACGACTCCTTCATATGGGGAAGGGATCTACGAATTAGTAACCGATCTAACTCACTATGAAAAAAGTGTAGACTAGATGAAAACTAATTTGTTAGTTATTTGTGGGAAACCACTCAGTATACTATATTGAATACTATTAAAGACTCGGTGTGTGCTAGGTTTAGACTTGTGTATGTAGAGTGTTAAGATATCTAATATTTGACTATGTATTTAAATGTTAGATAGTTTACTTATAAAGTATGTTATGCTAATTTAAAAATCAATCGTATAATTGATAGGTCTTTTCAATAAAGTGATTAAACTAGATTGTGTAGTAGTAATCGACAGTTCAGGCAAGTTTCCTAACTCGAACTCGAGTTGTTATTGTAAAGCATGTTCATGATTAATCATTGTTAATTATTCACATCTATACTGATTATTGATTCTCACTTAGTGCATGTTGCATATGTTCATCAGGTATGAAAGGCTGATCACCTTTATTACCATAAGGTTTAGTTAAAATTGTTCATGGTCCTTGTTGACATTAAATATTATTGATTCAGTCATTCATTTATTGAAACTCTGATTTATGCTCTTTCACAATTATTATATTATTGAAAATTCAAAAGCTTATTCTTTTCAATCATGATATATCTTCATTTGAACTTAAATTTGCTGGGCAAACTTGTTGCTCACCCTTGCTATATATTGATAAACATTCCAGGCTTAAAGACGAAACTTCGGACACAGTCAAAGGTAAAGACAAGTTCCAGGATTGAATTATTGTACGGTTAAATGGTATTTGTATTAGAGCAAATGACATTGTATGTCGTGTAGAATATGAACATATGTATTAAGTTAAGGTTTCAGAACATAGGAATTTTGTGTAAAGGTTATTGTATAAACAATTTCTGTTTATATCTTTCGCAAAAGCTATAGAATTGATGTACCAGGTCCGAGGTTCTGGGGACCCAGATTTAGGGACGCTACAGTTATTGTATGTTATTTAGAGGTGAATGTTTGTATTTGATCGTGATGACAGAATTCGGGTATTTGAGACCCTAATTTGGGGGCGTTACAGAGATAATACAACCAATCTTTTGCTTAGTCCGCCAGTGAAAATGGGAAGGCTCGCAGCTTTATCTGCTCCTCTGTAATATTATGTGGCTTCATGGTCGAGCACACAACATGAAACTCGTTCAAATGCTTGTAAGAATCGTCACTTGTAAGACAACAAAAAGTAGGCAAAAGGTGAATTAGTCTAGATTTTAATTCAAAAGAAACATTTAAAGTAGGGGACTCAATGCATAGAGGTTGTTGAGTAAGATTAGGAGTTGACAACTCCTTCAAAGTCCTGTTATTTAGCACCGCCATTTCCTCCTCTGACTTGCTCGAAGAATGGTCTGAAAGTAGTGTGTTTGTGATGTTAAGACCTGGTGATGAAGCTTCGTTGGAATCTGCAAGCGAACCTTGGGTTTTTCGAGCTTCTTTTATAAGCCTTCGCGCGGTTCTATATATTTCTGGATCAAATTTCAAGTCGAGAGAGTGAAAGGATCGAGGCATAAAAATAAAAATAAAAAAATAAAAACAATTGAATAAAAAAAAAATAACACTCCCCGGCAACGACGTCAAAGTTTGGTAGCTGTCGTCTAGCACTACAAAATTTACCTTACTCTTTATTCAACTAAATCAATAATTAGTATAGTAATAAGCAAAGATCGATCCCACAGAGAGTGAGCTGTCTTTTAGTTATCCAATGATTTCCAATTAATTGGGGTATTTTAGTGTGAACAGTTTAATTAACTAAAGTGAATTAAGAAAATATCAATGAGTAAAAAGCTTCAATTCTTCAGATCATTATCCTCTTTTCTTAATTATGAATTAATCAAGTTATTATACTATTTACCCTTTTAATGAGATTAATAACCCTAGATAACCGCGATCGTAAATTACCCAAAATTCTCCGTAAATGTAGATCTAATGCGACTATTGCCAACAAAAGATTCTAACTAACAAACAACCTAGAACTATCAGTCTAGATTTAATATGATAGAAGCATGAAGAATGAGAATTAGATTATTCCAAGCAATAATTACACAATCATGAATTATTTAACTTGTCTTCTGAAAATCTTAACAATATTTTAAAGCTTGACCACAATAAAATATCATTAATTGTTACTTAGATTAGACACACTTCGTTTGCTTAAAATATGGCTTAATCTAACAGATGATATCAATTTATTAATTTAATCCTGCAGAAACCAAATTAGTAAATTGAATAAATTACATGAAAATTTATATGGATAATCAGAATAAATCTCAATATGAAAGAATAAATATTATAAATTTAATCAAACCATAAATTGATACTGAGGTTCAACATCCCTTCAGAAATGAAATAAAGAACTTAGCTTGACATGCTTGAATCTACAAAATTAGAATTTGTAGCCTCCAAGCAATCCAAGAGAATATAGAATAAAAGATAGTCTAAACCTAATAAAACAACTGATATTTATAGCCTAGATAAACCCTAGTTTAATTAGACAAGTCTCCAATCCTATTCATACTCAACTTTACATTTAAAAGAAATTAAATCTTGACAGCTCGTCCGTCCGGCGCGGTCAGCGCTTGGACTCTTCACAATATAGCGTGGTCCGCCCCCGCTATGCAAAGGCTTGGTCCCGTTCACGCGCGGTCAGCGCCTTATTCCTTCAGTCCGCAGCGCTGCTCAACGCTCCTTATGCAGAAACTCATCCTTGCTCATGCACAGCCAGCGCGCCAAAAAAAATATACCGAAAAGTTCAAAAATGAAATAAAATTATTAAGCACAATGTGTGAAGCACGACGTTTTTCGGAGAAAATTTTATTTGACCTAATTCTTCAATAGAGTATATAATAACATAATACTCATTCAGAACGGAGAGATTTTATTGATAAATTCAGAATTTACATAATTGAGTCCTATTAGGGTTTTGGGATTTCACATTCACCCCCTCTAATAAGAATTTTGTCCTCGAAATTACAGTACACGTTAAGTATATAATTGGGGGTTATTTTCTCGGATTTTACTCCCGAGCTCCCATGTGTCCTCTGCAATGTTCTTATTCCTCCTTACTTTTACTTGAACCTCCTCCAGCACTATCCAGGCTAGAAGTTGAACTATTCTAATTAGCCCTCTGTGGCCTGGCTACTCGAGCCATCATTTCATTAGAACCTCCCCACTTTGGTTCTTGGGTTTTGGACAGTTTCAATTTATATGTTCATATAAACCACAGTTGAAACATCTACTCTTATTAGGGTTAGGACACTTAGGAGAATAGTGTCCCTCTTGACCACAGTTGTAACATTTATTCTTAAGACACATACCCTTATGATTTTTGCCGCAGGTGGCACAATGGTAAATTTTATTTTTGTAATTGTTGTTGTTGTTGAAATTATTCACATTCTTCCTAGAGTTGTTTGAAAAAGTGGTATCCCACTTTCTCTTATTATTATACTCATCAGAACTGAGTTCTCCCTTTAACTTTCCCTCCTCATTCTGACTCTTTTTATCTTTATGGAATTTAATGTGGTTCTCATTCTCGTTCTCGGCTATAATAGCCTTCTAGAGAATTTTAGAAAAAATCTTTAACTGGAACACAGATAGTTTGCTACGAATTTGGGATTTTAAACCCTCCTCGTACCTTCGGGTTTTCCTAGCCTCCGTATCAACTTGATGCGAAGCAAATCTTGCTAATTCATTAAACTTAGCTGTATACTGGGATACAGTAAGTTCTCCTTGTTTTAGTTCCAGGAATCGCACCTCCATACGATCTTTTAATGATTGGGGAAAATAATTTTCAAAGAACAATTCTTTGAATTTATCCCATGAGACTATTTCAGTTCCTGTACGAATTTTAGTAAACTCCCACCAATAGTTTGCTTCCTTTTTTAAGAAAAAGGTTGTAAAGATTATTTTCTAGTTCTCACTAACATTGGTCACTAGGAAGAATTTTTCTATCTCAGTGATCCAAATTTGGGCCTTAACGGGCTCTGAGGTACCCCTAAACTCCAGTGGACCTACTAATTTAAAGTCTTTAAATAGTGTGTTCTGATTGGTCGGTCTACCTTGTACATCTCTTAATAATAAGTCTACTAAATGTTGGGTAGGATAATTATCAATCTCAGATTGAGGTCTCCTTCTCGGTGGCATGATTCTATAATGAAAATAAAGACAAGTATAAATACAAATATAATCAATACACACAGTAAGAATCTGATGTTTCAAACAGAACTTGTATATAACACAAACAGTAGGTTACATATCCGACTAGTGGTTTATATACTACCACTAGCTAGCACATCAAAAGTTGCTCTTTATTACCTAACACGACTAGTAACTGAGCACTTAGATTCCTATACCATAATTTAGAAATTCCCAATTTCATCATAGGAGTCTTGGATCATATGGCATACCACTAATCGATCTATAAGGTAATTGGTTTTTCTATCCTCTACCGGATATCTAATCACTTGGCGCTTCAAATTGTCAAATGAATCTCGAGTTCCTAGAGCAGACCTATTTAACCTCATCTGTACTTCTTGCCTTTCCCTCTGAGCATTATTAAATAGTGTCCTCAGTCAGGTGGAAATTTCCCTTTCAAACTCTAGCATACCCTCAGCCCTAAGTGCCCTAAATTCAACATTATCAAGGTTGATTTCAGACTGCTGCACTATTGCTGCAAGTGCCTCCTCATGCTCTTCTATTCTCATTAACTGACCAGCCACATGATCTTCATCCTCTTCAGCATCTAGTAGTTCTTGGTCATGTAGCAATTCCTCTTCCTCAGGATCACTATCTTGATTTAACACTATCTGGGTGGATTGATGACTACTACTATATCCTTTGTATCTGAGTTGGCCATTCTTCAAAAGAATTTTTTTTATTACTTGATTATATTCTAAGAAACTTTACACAAAACACAAGGCTTTTAATATTATTTTATGTGTAATTAAATATTTTTACAGACTCAAAGACTATATCCTAAGATACCTCTACCTTAGAGCTATAGCCAACAACTTTGATACCAACTTGTGACGCCCCCAAATTCTCGACACTTCCCATAGCAGATTTGGTGCTCACATCTATAAATATTCCATAATATATAATTCCTATTTCTCCAATATTCACAGTATCCCATAACAGATAATAGTTCCCGTCAGAACAGTCTCTGTGTTTGGATACCCTCACTTGGATGAATAGATTTATATCTTATGTTTATTTCTTTCATATCAATAGTTCCTATCTATTTGACATTCACAGTATTAATGATGAGTTGGTTTTATACCTACGAATCATTATCAGTTATAGCTTGATTCTTGGCTACTTCAAGTAGTTTTAGTATCGTTTTACCTTGTTTTTGTAATGATGATTGTAGGAGACGGAACAGATAAGAATAGAACTTAAAGCGCAAGAACTTCAGTAGTGCATGGCATGAGAGTCCGCTGGGGCGAACTTTTGTAAAGCAAGTGTCAACTGGGGTGGACTTGCAACATGGCCGGACAGTAGGAACACCAGTCGGGGCGGGTGTGTCAAGCTGTAAAAACCCGTCAGGGCGGGTAGGCGCGGAAGCAAAAGGAGATTTCCTTGTTCGGGTAGGACTTGGATGAAAAGAAAGGATAAGATTAGGGCTGCGAACAGTGTGACAACCCAAAAATTTATAAGATCTTGAATGATTAAAATAATGGTTAAAGGATAAAACCTAGAGTGAAAATAGAGTAATAATTTAAAATTTTAAAGAAGAACCTATATGGTTTATTATTTGATTGAGAATAGAGGAATTATGGGTTACAAAATTTCTAAACCCTAGAGATGAATCTATATGTGTTTGATGGAATATTAAGAATAAGGTATTACGATACCTATAAAGTTGGTGACCTAATATATAAATTAGGTATGTGAATTATGTGTGTGATTAAATGAATATAATGTGTATACATTTATTTTTATATAAAGATAATTAAGAATAGGTATATATCAAAAATGTTGAGCATTGGTTCTAATGAGAATAGATTTAATGGACTAAGATGATTTTATGGCCCAAGGAATTAATTAAGTAGCCCAATTATTTATTTAAGCATTGGACTTGTAGCTAATTTGATTTAATAACAATTAAGTTATTAAGCTAGCCCAATATATCATGTATGGAACATGTATAGTGATGGCACAATTTATTTATGGGTGGAAGCCCAAGTTAATTTTGTTAGTAAGCAAAACTATGAAATCGAAGCCCAAAAGGAAATTAACAAAGAGCCCAAGCTTGGCCCAAGCTTATACCACTTGAGGAAGAGTATTTAAGTCATTAAGTAAGTATAAAAATTAAAAAATATAAACTATGTTGTTTTACAAGTACAAGGAATGAAAATTTCAAGCCCAAAGATATATTTGAGTAGCCCAATTGGTGGGTCTATGGAGTGAGGACCTATTGGACATTAAGTAAGCAATGTGAGCCTTAAAAATAAAACAAATTTGAGCCCAAGAAGTCCTTGTGGCCCAAATTTGCACGAGGAGGAGAAAGGGGGATGGATGAAATGATTGTATTTGCTTTAGTTGGTGAAATAGTTGCTAGGTGTCACTTTTGTAAAGAAGCCAACGTCTGTTACCAAGTCGACAAGTTAGCTAAGGCTTGCAAGCAACATGTCAATGATTAAAGAGAGAGCAAGAGTAAGAGCTTGGTAGATTAGGATAGATATACACTTTGTATTTATTCATCTTTACTAACTAACAAATCAAGTATATCATTTACTTTTCATTTCATTTCATTCTTTTCTCTTTTATCTCATAAGCTAGCAAAGCAAGAGGCAGAGAGAGAAAGGCTCATGTTCGGCCAAGAGAGGGAGAGGAGAGAAGTTGGGTTTTGGTATTCCATAGCTTCCTAATCAAGTATTAGAAAGAAGGAGAAGAAGGAACAAACTAAGGTAGAACAAAAATTTTTATTTATGTAGTTTAATTTCTCTTTGTTGGTTTAAGTTTTGATTTTTATAAAGTTATGATTTTGAGGCTTAAAAACCTTAGATTTATATGTTTATAGTATTTCAAGTTTATATCTAACCCTTTTATGGGTCAAAAGTTAGATCTAAACTAAGAAATGAAAACTATATTTTTCAAAAGTGAGAAAACTTAATTTTCTTAGCCTTTATTGTGTTTATCTTATGATTGGTGATTGTTTGATGTATTAGATCACGGATCATGATATATTCATGAGTATATGAGATGTTAATAGGTGTTATGATATTTTATGATGTATTATGTTGGTGAAGGTCTAAGGATATGAAAGTTTTCTTAGAAATCATCATGTCTGAAAAATTAGATTTTTGTAAAAGCGAAGTATGAAATTAAAACGACCATATCTCCTAGTGTATTTTGAATTTTTGAGTGTAGTCAATTTTTAGAGTTATATATACAAGTCTTCTAACTTTTACAAGTGGAATCACTAAACAATTCCATGTAGATTTCCGTATGGACTGATTTTAGTAAATGAAGCAAAATTTAAAAATTGAAGAAAAGTAGGCTGTCTGAAAATTGTAAGGGTAGTTTTGGGCATTTAATTTTTGAAAAAAATTCCAATTTTTTGCGATATTATAATATATGTTATAAAGTAGCTTGTGTCCAAAAATAAGCTCATTCCGACTTAAATTGAGCAAGTTATGACCATTTCAATATTTGTATTTTTCCGATGAAAATCGCTATAACCGGAGTTGTATAACTCCGATGGCCACAAAATTTAAACTGTAAGCTCATGTTAACATGTGTAAGATCCCACCAAGAGTTGGGAATTTTTGAATTAAGCGTAAGGTAGCTAATTTGTTAAGCAATTAACTAGAAATAGATTTTTGAAAAATACTTAAGGGAGTTGAAAAATTCTAGAAAAATACTTTTTGTGTATGGAATATAGGTATATATGATTGGCCAAAGGATAGATAAATAATAAACTATTTTGATATTTTCGTAAATAGGGTGTTTCAGCTTGTTGAAATGAACATTTCTAGTTGCTGAAATGAAAACTGAAATGTCATGAATAGGAAATAGTTTGGTTTCAGCTTACTGAAATGAGATATAAGTCTTTTGAATAGTAAACAGTTTACCGAGTTATAATAATAACTTATAAATGAACGAGTAAGTGTTAAGTCTAAGGTAGTGCAATCGTACTGTTTAATAGTTGATGTATAGTAGCTGGGCTAAACGACTCTTTCATATGGGGAAGGGATCTACGAATTAGTAACCGATCTAACTCACTGTGAAAATAGTGTAGACTAGACGGAAACTAATTTGTTAGTTGTTTGTGAAAAATCACTCAGTATACTATATTGAATACTATTAAAGGCTAGATGTGTGCTAGGTTTAGACTTGTATATATGTATAGTGTTAAGGTTATCTAATATTTGACTATGTGTTTAAATGTTAGATAGTTTACTTATAAGGTATGTTATGCTAATTGAAAGATCAATCTTATAACTGATAGGTCTTTACAATAAAGCAATTAAATTATATTGCGTAGCAGTAATCGACGGTACATGCAAGTTTCATAACTCGAACTCGAGTTGTTATTGTAAAACATGTTCATGATTAATCATTGTTAATTATATCACATCTATGATTGATTGATTCGCACGTTGTGCATATTGTATATATTCATCAGGTATGAAAGGCTGATCACCTTCATTACCATTTGGTTCAGATAAATTTGTTCATGTTTATTGTTGGTCATTCTTTCTTATTGACTCGGTCATTCAGTTATGAAAATTGATTTATATCCTTTCACAATTATTTATATTGTTGAAAGTTTGTCAACTTATTAGTTTTTTCAATCATGATATATCTTCATTTGAACTTAAACTTGCTGGGCAAATTTGTTGCTCACCCTTGCTATATCATGATAAATATTTCAGATTTAAACGAAACTTCGGATACAGGCAAAGACAAAGACAAACTCCAGAATTGGATTTGGATGCAGGTTAAACTTGTAATAGTATTGAATGCAAATGACATGGTATGTCGTATAGGATATTGAAGGCAGATATTAAGTTAAGGTTACAGACCTTGGGGATTATGTAGTATTAAGTTATTGTATAAATAATTTATGTTTATATCTTCCGCAATAGTTATAGAAATGATGTATCGTAACGTACCATGTCCGAGGTTCTGGGGACCCGGATTTGGGAGCGCTACAGTTGGTATCAGAGCTGTAGGTTATAAACCTTAGGTAGGGTTACCTTAGGCTATAACCGCAGGGATGAGGAATAGGAATAAACTCAAATAGAGTTTAAGTTTTAAGCGATGAATTTGGGTAAGGTATTGGTAAGTTAATAAGATTCAATGAAGAATCTTGACAGTTAATAATGATACAGAGTTACCTAACTCTGATAATAAAGATGAACAGTAGTAATGAATAGATAGAGTTTAAAAGACTAAAAGTATAAAGGGAAAGAAGATCGTAAAATAAAACGATCATAAGATAGAAAAGAATCGTAATATAGTACGATTATAATATCAAATTACAACGTGATCTGATGAGGTCATAAAAAGACAGATGATCAATCAAATGATTGAAAACTTTATAGCAGAATTGCTGTATGACAGTTGTACTATGAAATTATACTATTAAAACTCAGGAAAGAGTTGTGAATTGTAGATACGAATTAAATGAAATTCGTATCGAGTGTTGAGGGAGCTAGGATTATATGGGATTTCAATTGAGGACTCATGTGATAGCTAAGTTGTACAAACCTTTGTATGGGTGGGGGTTTTGTGCTTGGTCTAACAACTACTTAGTTTATCATATTGATAATCATTGAAATGTTGGTGTCGCGCTATTCGCTATATGTATGTTGAGAAGGTGATTCTATTCTCATATGTATAACGGATAGGTAGAGAATATAAGATTAGGTCCGAGTTCTTTAAACTCATACGTATGGTAAGTTCGTGACTCATAATCGTATGGTGGAACCTCTCAGCGAATGGACGACTTTGGTCTGACTAGGATAAGTTCCTAAATCCATATGATTGTGGTAAGTTCCTGAACTCATAACGTGTGGTATGTTTGATGAACTATGCGGGGGTATATAAAAATTATTAATGAAGTATTGAGGATAATAGCAATAGATAGAATTATTAAGTAATTGATCATTAGAAAAATTGATGTTGATGGTGGAAGCATAGGTATTCCAAATCTTCTAGCTGTGCTAGACTTTGAAATTTTTGATATCAAGCTAAATTCGCACTGTTGTGCCTTTCGAAATAAAATGAATTTTTGTTATCCTCAAAACAAGGTGACAAGGGTGTGGAGATGGACTCCGAGCCATTATCACATCGTTACCTGTTGTGGCATGATAACAATAAAAATGAATTTTTGGTTATCTTCAAAACATGGTTACAATTGTGTATGTGTGGACTTCGAAACCCTGACACATCGTTACCTGTTGTGACATGATAATTTCAAAAATGATTTTTGAAGATTTTTGAACCGTTTAACAGAAAAGTCTATGTTAATTGTTTCGGCTAGACAAAAAATGATTTAAGATATCAAAATATATTTTATATATCATCAATGCATCATGGAACCTGACGCAAGGATGATAAAAACGATGGAGTCATTAATGCAGTATTGCCTAGTGTTGGATGTGATCTAAAGATCGTCAGCCCACTGTGGTATATTATTTTATGACAAAGTCACAAAAATAATGGAATCTAAAACGGACTGTAAATACAGTGCGGTATCATGACGTCATAAAACTGATTTTAGAATTTTAAAGATAAACTAGTTCCAACGGGATTTTTGGCCAAAAGTGTTTCGATTGAAATTGAATTATTAGTATGAGTCTAAGCTATTTGATTCAGCTAGACCAACGTTTATGAAATTCAAAGTGTTCTTTGAAATTTTTCTGAACCAAATTATTTTGGTGCGGAATCCTATGATAAAACTGAGGTGAACTATGCATATTGGATTTTTATAATTCAATGTAGCAAGAATATTCGCGAGCCATGATTGACGTACGTACTAGCATTGGTAGTTTACCTTCTTTGTGATTGTAAACATACTATTAACCTTTGTAAGGGTTCGAGTATCTTTTTCTTAATTGAAATAGGTCGCAGGTAGTAATACCTATAAACCTCAATAGTTCATGGTCTATATGACTCCTCAACATGATTTGAAAATTTTAACTCTTGGGAGTGATGTTTCGGGTAGCATGTGATGATGTGTATAAACTCGTTGTGAACGGGTAGAATCTAATATGATTGAATAAAGGTTGTGTTGAAAACCCAGTGTTGGTGAATGAAGGGAGTAGAGTGTAGTTGGCTATAATTTCGGGGACGAAATTCTTAGAAGAAGGGGTGAATGTGACAACCCGAAAATTTATAAGATCTTGAATGATTAAAATAAAGGTTAAAGCATAAAACCTAGAGTGGAAATAGAGTAATAATTTAAAATTTTAAAGAAGAACCTATATGGTTTATTATTTGATTGAGAATAGAGGAATTATGGGTTACAAAATTTCTAAACCCTAGAGATGAATCTATATGTGTTTGATAGAATATTAAGGATAAGGTACTACGATACCTATAAAGTTGGTGACCTAATATATAAATTAGGTATGTGAATTATGTTTGTGATTAAATGAATATAATGTGTATATATTTATTTTTATATAAAGATAATTAAGAATATGTATATATCGAAAATGTTGAGCATTGGTTCTAGTGAGAATAGATTTAATGGACTAAGATGATTTTGTGGCCCAATGAATTAATTAAGTAGCCCAATTATTTATTTAAGCATTGAACTTGTAGCTAATTTGATTTAATAACAATTAAGTTATTAAGCTAGCCCAATCTATCATGTATGGGACATGTATAGTGTGACACCCCCAAATCCGGGTTCTTTACTTCCTTGTAATTTGTTGTTCACTTTCTAAATATAACCTACATATACCCAATAATAAAATAATTTCAAAGTAAATTGCAACCTTTATAAATAATAAAATCTTCCTTATAAAAAGGATTACACTTTTCAAAACAAATGCCAGGGTTTACTCTAACCTTGACATAACATTTAATGCGGAAATAAAAACATAACTTAAAATGTCTTATTACAATCATTCAATAATTTAAACAAGTCTTCACTTGTTTAGCTTCCCTTTGCCTTAACTCGCTGACGGGGCATCAACACTTTTAATCTTAGCTACAATGGTTATTTAATGCAAGAGTGAGCAAACAATAGCTCACTTGAATACAACAATATATAAGACATACAAGAATATCTTTGAAAAGGTTTGAATAACATTTACTTTCACAACGATAAAGAACTAAATAATAATTCTCTATCCACATTAAAAATTCGAATATAGAATTCGTCTGAGGGTCGTAAGACCTTGAACTTTTGTCCTAGGTTATAAACATTTCTATTTAAAACCTTTAACAATCATTAAGACTATGGACCTCAACTCGTACTTAGGGGGATCAACCCTTTGTACCATGTACGTGCACTACATTTAACGCTTCTGCGTGGTAACCTCCCCTAGTAAATAGGGTTGTTCATCTCAGTATTTGAATACAAGTCCGCACCAAAGGAAGTTTGGTTTGCATAAGCTTAAAAGGGTAATTTGGAATTCAACGTTCATCAACTAAGGAATAGTTGAATCGACTTTCAATAACTTAGAATAATTCATAATAAAAGAATTACGAATTAACATATGCTTTAGAATTAAACTTAAAGCATTTAAAAGATAAGTTGGACCTTGCTTGAACAATTAAGTCAAGGTCATATTAATTTAATAATAAACTTTGATAATATTTACTAAATATAAAATTATAAAGAATACAAATAACTTGCATCATTATGATCAATAAAATAGCTCAAGTAAGGTTTGAGTTTAGAAAACTTACCTCAAGCGCAAGCTACTAAAACAATCACGTTATAACACTTTTTACATAAATATATTTAATCACAATAATCTAAATTAGTTAACATGTAACTAATTTACATAATTAGTTAACCCATCTAAGTTAACTAATTTTTATTTAATTATTAAGTTAATAATTATTAACCACATAATCTAATTACATCACATAGGTATTCTCACATTAATCAAATTATAATTAAATAATTATAATTTAAACATTTAATCTAATTATAATTTCTCAAATTATAATCACATCTTATTTTAATTAAATTATAAATAATTTATAATTAATAATTAATTAAACTACATCATGCATTCACTAAATTATAATCACACAAATTATAATTAGGCATGCAAAATATTAAACTATACTACAAAATTTATAATTTATAATTAATTATGCAGTATAATACACAAATTATAATTTAAATCAACATTTACTTGATTAAAAGAAATCAAATAATATTCATTATAATTTAACAAAATTATAATTTAAATTATACCTTTACTCTAATTATAATTATTCAAAATTATAACAACATATTATATTTTACCAATATAATATATTAGAAATTATTTAGCATTTTAATGTATTATCACATTCCATTAACCTTTTATGATGCAACAAAATGCATAACAAAATACACATCTTGAATCCCAGCAACCACCGCCCCCCCCCCCCCCCCCCCGCGCCGGGGCAAGGATCTTAGGCCTGATAGGCTCGCTGGGGCGGACCCCTTGCAGGGTCGGCAGACATATTCGCGAACTGTGCAGAGAAAAAGCCAATTTAGCTTATTTCTCCACACCAAATTCTAATTCCAGTTCATACAACTAATATCACTTTGATAGAAACATAAACCTATATCTTCTAACATGTTTTTAGTATACCAAGACATCAATTTACAATATTAAAACACTTAATTTTGGTAAAATAAGAGAAAACCATTTTTTTCCTGTGTTCTTAATAAAACTGAACACTGTAACTTCAATTCTCAACCAATACAACTTATAATACATACAATATATCCGAAATTGAAGATATTATCACAACAATTCTAAATAAGCATATTAACACACAATCAAATCATAACGTTTTCTCTAAAATTGGCCAGCAACATATAAAACCATAAGAACATAAATTTCTCCATTAAAACATGTTCTGACAAAAATTTGATTTCTGATAATCCTTGATTATGACATACAATTCATATAATAACCATTATAAACACAAGATACATATGTACATCATATTTGTATAACTTTCATGCTAAATCATATACACAGAGAACTCATACTCATGAATATCATAAAGAAAACATATAAAATTATAAGGGAATTGAAATAATACCATTTTTGCTTAGATGATTGAAGAAGAAGATGATAGTGATTCCCTTCAAGCTTCTCAAGCTTTTTCTTTTCTTCCTCTTCCTCTTCTCTATCTTCTTCTCTGTTATTTTCTCTACTCTTTCTATCTTCTTTTTTCTTAGTTTCTCTATTGACTAACTCTAAACTAACGTAACTTAGTGTATATACAATATACATATAACACATATAATTATAGAATATGTAACTTCTAATATAATTACATATACTAATTACTAGTTAATACATAGGTTACACAAATTTTGAATTTGAATAGCCATAAGGCTTGTTTGGCCAAAACAGAATTATTTTTAAAAACAAATTATTATTAACTAAGGCCATGTTTGGTAAAATGAGTTTAAGACAAGTGCAAGGGCCTTGTTTGGCAAAACCAAATTAAAACTCTTTTCGTTCATTTTAATAAATCCTTTTAACACATACTTTAAATGTTACACTTTAATTAATTAAATATTACTCATCTAATTTAATCAATTAAAATCCAACATCAATTAATCACATAAAAATTATCACATAATTATGATTACTCGCTAATTATAAATCATGTAACACTTAACACACAATTCATCTAATTTAATTATCTCAATTAAATTAGAACTATACTAAAAATTAATATACATCAATTAAATAAATTATTAAATATTCATTTAATTAATATATAACACTTAATTAAATCACTCTACAAAATCACATAATTTATTTATTCAATTCAATAAATAAATCACATAATTTATTTATTTACTCAATAAATATTAAAATTTAATATATAAAATCTCAATCGTTACAATCTTCCCTCCTTAAAAGGATTCTGTCCCCAGAATCACACAAAAAAAAATTCTCGTCTATTACATTCTTCCCCCCTTAAAAGGATTCTGTCCCTAGAATCAGTACATAAGGGTTACACAAAACTAAGCAAATAATTACGGATAAGATTTTATCATAACATCTTCGAGTTCCCACGTAGCTTCTTCAGCATTGTGGTTCCTCCAGATTACCTTAACAGAAGGTATCACTTTATTTCTAAGTACTTGTTCCTTTCTATCAACTATTTGAACAGGCACTTCTTCATATGTTAAGTCTTTATCGAATTGTAAAGGCTCATATTCAATTATATGTTTATAATCGTGTTTGTAAGGTCTTAACACAGAAATATGAAAGATGTTATGTATATTCTCGAGCTCCAGAGGTAACGCAACCTCGTAAGCTACCTCGCCCACCTTTCGTAGTACCTCGAAAGGTCCAATAAATCTGGGACTCAGCTTTCCCTTCTTACCAAATCGAATATTCCCCTTCCAGGGAGATACTTTCAAGAAAACGAAGCTTACTGGTAAGAATTCTCGGTTCTGTCAATGTAGATCGGCATACTTCTTCTGTCTGTCTTGAGCAGCAACTAATCTTGTTCTGATCAACTTCACGATTTTGGCAGTTTGTTGTACCAATTATGGTCCCAATAGTTGACGTTCACCGACTTCATCCCAGCACAAGGGAGTTCTGCATTTTCTGCCGTATAATGCTTCGTAAGGTGGCATGCCGATACTCGCATAGTGACTATTATTGTAGGCGAACTCCACCAGCGATAGATGATCATCCCAGCTTCCCTTGAAGACCATCACATAAGCTCTCAGCATATCCTCAAGCGTCTGAATCGTTCTCTCGCTCTGGCCATAAGTCTGAGGATGGTATGCTGTACTCATTCGCAATTGCGTTCCCAGACACTCTTGCAAATGTTTTCAAAAATTTTACATACAGCTTCGCCAGACACAATCGACACCAGAACACCGTGTTGAGAAATGATTTCCTTCACATACAGCTTCGCCAGCTGATCCAAGTTTACTTTATCCTGATTGGTAAAAAGTGGGCTGACTTCGTCAGTCGATCCACTATAACCCATATCGCATCAAATCCCTTCTGAGTCGCTAGAAGACCCACCACGAAGTCAATCGTGATGTTCTCCCACTTCCACTCTGGAATTTCTAACGGTTGTAGCAGACCACTTGGTCTCTGGTGTTCTGCCTTAACTTTCTGGCACGTCAAACATTTCGTAACGCATTCAGCAACGTCCCTCTTCATATTCGGCCACCAGAAATGCTGCCTGAGATCTTGGTACATCTTCGTACTCCCAGGGTGAATAGAATATCTTGAGCAATAAGCTTCCCTCAGAATCTCCTCTTTGACCTCTGGTACTGGCGGTACCCAGACTCTACCTTCAAATCATAGCAGTCCCTCGTTATCGATCTTGAACTTGAACTCTTTGCCATCCGCTATTCTCATCCGAATCTTCTCGAATTCCTCAACGTGAAGTTGTGCTTCTTTCACTTTGTCTACCAGAGTAGAACCAGTAGTTACTTGAAACAACATCTCATCCGATTCCTTCGGACACTTCACTTCAAACTCTAATCTAGCCATCTGTTCTAACAACCGATCCTGATCAGTTAACATGTTTAGCTTCTCCCGACCTTTTCTTCTCAAAGCGTCTACGACGACGACGTTAGCTTTACCCGGATGGTAAAGTATCTCGCAATCGTAGTCTTTGATCAGTTCCAACCATCTTCTTTGGCCCATGTTCAAATCCTTTTGGGTAAAAGTATATTTCAGACTCTTGTGATATGTATTTATCTCACACTTTTCTCCATATAAGTAGTGTCTCCATATCTTTAGAGCAAACACTACTGCCGCCAATTCTAAGTCATGGGTCGGATACCCCTTCTCACTTTTAACTGATGATACCCACTTCTCAACTCGATTTTTGAGAAGTACCTAGAACCTTTCAGTTGATCAAAAAAGTCATCGATCCTAGGTAAAGGATACCTATTCTTGATCGTAACTTTGTTCAACTCCCTATAATCAATACAAAGACGCATCGATCCATCCTTCTTCTTCACGAATAAGACTGGCGCTCCCCATGGTAAAAAGCTCGGTTGAATATACTTCTTGTCTAGCAATTCTTTTAATTGAACCATCAGTTCCTTCATCTCGACTGGAGCCATTCTGTACGGAGCCTTCAAAATCGGAGCAGTTCCCGGTGCTAAGTTGATCACGAACTCTATCTCCCTGTCTGGCGGTAGTCCTGGTAAGTTGCTCGAAAAAACATCCACAAACTTCTTAATTACTGGTATCTCTTCCACCTTCTGGCTTTCCTTACACATATCTACTATGTAGGCTAGATATCCTACACAGCCTTGCGTCAGAAGTTTCTTGGCTTGCACAACCGTCAGACAACTCGCTTGTCTAAGTGATTTGCTACCATAGAACACTAACTTCGACGGAGTCGTAAGGTTTACCGACTTCTTCTGACAGTCGATTATCGCCCCATGGTTGAACAACCAATCCATACCCAGTATAACATCGAATTCCCCAAGTTTTATCAGAATTAAATCTACCCCCAACTCCTGACCCTTAATGTCTAATCTACAGTTCTTATAAACGCTCCTAACAGGAATAACCTCCCTATTCGCAATTTCTATGTTCAAAGGGTAAACAAACTCCTCTACTGGTAAGTCTAGGATTTTAGCAAAATCATCAGATATGAATGAACAAGTAGCACCCGAATCAAATAATACATATGCATTTATACTATTGACCGAAATATTACCTGCCACCACGTCTTTTGATTGCACAGCATCTTGCACCGTCATATTGAATGTACGTGCAGTGGGTCGAACAGCTTGCAATGGTGCAGCAATAGTAACGATACTGCCGCTTCCATTTCCTCCACTCCCTGTTGATCCTGAAGTCAGCTTCTTAGGGCAACTGCGAGCCATGTGATCCTTGGATCCATATGTGTAGCAAGCTCCCTTCTTCGGATTCGGGCAATTAAGCACAATGTGGCCTTCCAGACCACAGTTGAAACACACTCGCTTCCCCTTCATGCACACGCCAGTGTGATTCTTATCGCATGTAGCACATGCTTCAAATTTCCTCTTCTGCTGGCTTCCTTGCTGACTCCCAACAGAGGTGTTGTCGTTTCATTTCCTCTTTTGGTTTACAGCGCTGCTCCCACCAGCCTTGGTTTCTATCTCATTCTTCTTCTTCTTCTTGTCTTGGTTGAACTTTGTCATCGCGTCGCTTCCTCCTTCAGCTAGTATAGCCTTCTCCAGCACAGCTGCAAATGTGTTCAACTGGAACATGGAAACCTTACTGTAGAGCCAGGGTTTCAGTCCCCTCTCAAACCTCCTTGCCTTCCTAGCGTCAGTACTGACCTAGTATGTAGCGAACCTGGCCAGTTCGTTAAACTTCACAGCGTATTCGGATACCGTCATCCCTCCCTGCTTAAGCTCTAGGAACTGGACCTCCATCTGGTCCTGCAAACTCACTGGGAAGTACATCTCGTAGAACATTTCCTTAAAACGTTCCCACGTTATGACTCCCTCTCCCTCTCGGGTCTTATTAGCCTGCCACCAAAAGCTAGCATCCGATTTTAACATGAAAGCCGCAAACACTGTCTTTTGGTCTTCACCTACTCTGGCTACGTCGAAGACCTTCTCCATTTCCATAACCCACGTCTGAGCCTCGATAGGATTAGTCGATCCCTTGAACTCAGGCGGTCCTACTGCCTTGAATTCCTTGAACGTAGTACCCTGCACTTGCGACTGATTCGCAAGAGCTCCTGTTAACAGGTTCACCAACTGCTGAACCGAGTTGGGATTCGTCCCATCGTTATTATTGTTGTTCGTCGAACCCTCGGGGTTTTGACGCGTTGGTCTTCTTCTAGGAGGCATTTTCTGTTAAGAAAATATTATTATTAGACCCTTTATTCAACTATTAAGTATTCAAGTTTATACTTAAACGTTTTAAACAATTTAATTCATATAGAACATATAGCACGTCAATAAACTTCTTTTATTCATTACTCGTAGTAAAAAAAACATCAATTACATAGCATTTCTGCTATTTACATCATCCTTCCTGAACTGAAAAAGTTATAGGATTATATTATTAACTCATCCCATTCTTATCTTAAATTATGGAATTTACATTATTTATCACAAAAAGCAACACATAAACCAAAACTCTACTGCCTAGGCATATTAATACGTCGCACAGCCTCTCTGCGCTCCTCTTCCATCACTCGAAACGCTGTCCTTCGGTCCACCACATACCATGGTAAACCTTGAAACTGAGCTGAGTAATAGAAAACACGGTCTTGGGCTCGTTCTATCGTTGTGTGGAAAGCATACTCTGTCTCCCTTAGCTTGGCCCTCTTGACTTCAGCTTCATCTTCAGCTCGATCGGCTCGTTGAGTAGCCCTCAAGCTTATCTCTTCAGTTCTGGCTCGCTTCCTTGACTCCTCCTGGATGTCCTGCTTCAGCTTTGCCAGTTTAGCTCGAGTAGTATCTCTATCATTCTCCATGTGTATCAGGTTCCACTTCGCATCTCCTAGGTCACTTGCCATATCCTCGATCGTCTCATCTCGCTGCTGGATAGTTTCCTCGAGCTCTCCGACTCGGCCATGAAGCTCCACGTTACTGTCATAGACTGCCTCGTACATCTCAGCACTAGTAGAATGAGGTGGGAATTCCTCTTCAGGATCCTCTTCCTCCTCTTCAGACTCGTCCTCGTCCTCTTCCTCTGGAATAAGTGTCAGCTCACGCTCCCGACCATCACCGGAGATGGCTCTCTCCTAACCAGCTGCTCCCAGACAACATGGATGTCTCGGGGCTCCTCCTCTTTAGGCACCTGAGGTATATCTTCTCTAGCCTGACTAGGTTCCCCAACGTTCTTCAGTATGACAAAAGAATTTTAAAGTTCATTATTACTTGATATCGAGTCGTCACTATAACGTAACCACATAGCACATAAAGTAGTTTATTATCTTTACTTATCACATCTATCTTTTCGATCTTACTATAAGGTTACTACCTAAGGTTTTCCCCCACCTAAGGTTCATAACCTACTGCTCTGATACCAACCTGTGACACCCCCAAATCCTGATTCTTCATTTCCACATGATTTGGTGTTCACTTTCTAAATATAACCTACATATACCCAATAATAAAATAATTTCAAAGTAAATTACAACCTTTATAAATAATAAAATCTTCCTTATAAAAAGGATTACACTTTTCAAAACAAATCCCAGGGTTTACTCTAATCTTGACATAACATTTAATGCGAAAATAAAAATATAACTTAAAATGTCTTATTACAATCATTCAATAATTTAAACAAGTCTTCACTTGTTTAGCTTCCCTTTGCCTTAACTCGTTGACGGGGGGGCATCAACACTTTTAATCTTAGCTGCAATGGTTATTTAATGCAAGAGTGAGCAAACAATAGCTCACTTGAATACAACAATATATAAGACATACAAGAATATCTTTGAAAAGGTTTGAATAACATTTACTTTCACAACGATAAAGAACTAAATAATAATTCTCTATCCACATTAAAAATTCGAATATAGAATTCGTCTGAGGGTCGTAAGACCTTGAACTTTTGTCCTAGGTTATAAACATTTCTATTTAAAACCTTTAACAATCATTAAGACTATGGACCTCAACTCGTACTTAGGGGGATCAACCCTTTGTACCATGTACGTGCACTACATTTAACGCTTCTGCGTGGTAACCTCCCCTAGTAAATAGGGTTGTTCATCTCAGTATTTGAATACAAGTCCGCACCAAAGGAAGTTTGGTTTGCATAAGCTTAAAAGGGTAATTTGGAATTCAACGTTCATCAACTAAGGAATAGTTGAATCGACTTTCAATAACTTAGAATAATTCATAATAAAAGAATTACGAATTAACATATGCTTTAGAATTAAACTTAAAGCATTTAAAAGATAAGTTGGACCTTGCTTGAACAATTAAGTCAAGGTCATATTAATTTAATAATAAACTTTGATAATATTTAATAAATATAAAATTATAAAGACTACAACTAACTTGCATCATTATGATCAATAAAATAGCTCAAGTAAGGTTTGAGTTTAGAAAACTTACCTCAAGCGCAAGCTACTAAAACAATCACGTTATAACACTTTCTACATAAATATATTTAATCACAATAATCTAAATTAGTTAACATGTAACTAATTTACATAATTAGTTAACCCATCTAAGTTAACTAATTTTTATTTAATTATTAAGTTAATAATTATTAACCACATAATCTAATTACATCACATAGGTATGCTCACATTAATCAAATTATAATTAAACAATTATAATTTAAACATTTAATCTAATTATAATTTCTCAAATTATAATCACATCTTATTTTAATTAAATTATAAACAATTTATAATTTATAATTAATTAAACTACATCATGCATTCACTAAATTATAATCACACAAATTATAATTAGGCATGCAAAATATTAAACTATATTACAAAATTTATAATTTATAATTAATCATGCATTATAATACAAAAATTATAATTTAAATCAACATTTACTTAATTAAAAGAAATCAAATAATATTCATTATAATTTAACAAAATTATAATTTAAATTATACCTTTACTCTAATTATAATTATTCAAAATTATAACAACATATTTAATTTTACCAATATAATATATTAGAAATTATTTAGCATTTTAATGTATTATCACATTCCATTAACCTTTTATGATACAACAAAATGCATAAAAAAATACACATCTTGAATCCCTGCAACCCCCCCTGCCGGGGCGGGGGTCTTAGGCCTGATAGGCCCGCTGGGAGGGGGGCCCTTTCAGGGTCGGTAGACATATTCGCGAACTGTGCAGAGAAAAAGCCAATTTGGCTTATTTCTCTACACCAATTTCTAATTCCAGTTCATACAACTAATATCACTTTGATAGAAACATAAACCTATATCTTCTAACATGTTTTTAGCATACCAAGACATCAATTTACAATATTAAAACACTTAATTTTGGTAAAATTAGAGAAAACCATTTTTTTTCCAGTGTTCTTAATAAAACTGAACACTATAACTCCAATTCTCAACCAGTACAACTTATAATACATACAATATATTCGAAATTGAAGATATTATCACAACAATTCTAAATAAGCATATTAACACACAATCAAATCATAACGTTTTCTCTAAAATTGGCCAACAACATATAAAACAATAAGAACATAAATTTCTCCATTAAAACATGTTCTGACAAAAATTTGATTTCTGAAAATCCTTGATTATGACATACAATTCATATAATAACCATTATAAACACAAGATATATATGTACATCATATTTGTATAACATTCATGCTAAATCATATACACAGAGATCTCATACTCATGAATATCATAAAGAAAACATAAAAAAATATAAGGGAATTGAAATAATACCCTTTTTGCTTAGATAATTGAAGAAGATGATGATAGTGATTCCCTTCAAGCTTCTCAAGCTTTTCCTTTTCTTTCTCTTCCTCTTCTCTCTATCTTCTTCTCTGTTATTTTCTCTACTCTTTCTCTCTTCTTTTTTTTTAGTTTCTCTAATTGACTAACTCAAAACTAACGTAACTTAGTGTATATACAATATACATATAACACATATAATTATAGAATATGTAACTCCTAATATAATTACATATACTAATTACTAGTTAATACATAGGTTACACAAATTTTGAATTTGAATAGCCATAAGGCTTGTTTGGTCAAAATAGAATTATTTTTAAAAACATATTATTATTAACTAAGGCCATGTTTGGTAAAATGAGTTTAAGACAAGTGCAAGGGCTTTGTTTGGCAAAACCAAATTAAAACTCTTTTCCTTAATTTTAATAAATCCTTTTAACACATACTTTAAATGCTATACTTTAATTAATTAAATATTACTCATCTAATTTAATCAACTAAAATTCAACATCAATTAATCACATAAAAATTACCACATAATTATGATTACTTGCTAATTATAAATCATGTAACACTTAACACATAATTTATCTAATTTAATTATCTCAATTAAATTATAACTATACTAAAATTAATATACATCAATTAAATAAATTATTAAATATTCATTTAATTAATATATAACACTTAATTAAATCACATAATTTATTTATTCAATTCAATAAATAAATCACATAATTTATTTATTTACTCAATAAATATTAAAATTTAATATATAAAATCTCAATCGTTACATATAGTGATGGCACAATTTATTTATGGGTGGAAGCCCAAGTTAATTTGGTTAGTAAGCAAAACTATGAAATCGAAGCCCAAAAGGAAATTAACAAAGAGCCCAAGCTTAGCCCAAGCTTAGTCCACTTGAGGAAGAGTATTTAAGTCATTAAGTAAGTATAAAAATTTAAAAGTATAAACTATATTGTTTTGCAAGCACAAGGAATGAAAATTTCAAGCCCAAAGATATATTTGAGTAGCCCAATTGGTGGCCCAATGGAGTGAGGACCTATTGAAAAAGTCTTCTATCCTTTCCAAGTGAAATCACTAAAAAATTCCATGTAGATTTTCGTATGGACTGATTTTAGTAAAGGAAGTAAAATCTAAAAATTGAAGAAAAGTAGGCTGTCTGGAAATTGTAAGGGTAGTTTCGGGCATTTAATTTTTGAAAAAAATTTCAATCTTTTGGGACATTAAAATATTTGTTATAAAGTAGCTTGTGTCCAAAAATGAGCTCATTCCAACTAAAATTGAGCAAGTTATGACCATTTCAATATTTGTATTTTTTTTGACAAAAATCACTTTAACCGGAGTTGTATAACTCCGATGGCCACTAAATTTAAATTGTAAGCTCACGTTAACATGTGTAAGATATCGCCAAGAGTTGGGAATTTCTGGAGTTAAGCGTAAGGTGGATAATTTGTTAAGGAATTAACTAGAAATGGATTTTTGAAAAATACTTAAGAGAGTTGAAAAATTCCAAAAAAAATACTTTTTATGTATGGAATAAATAATAAGCTGTTTTGATATTTTTGTAAATAGGGTGTTTCAGCTTGTTGAAATGAACATTTTAGGTTACTAAAATGGAAATTGAAATGTCAGGAATAGGAAACAGGTTGGTTTCAACTTACTGAAATGAGATATTAAGTCTCTTGAATAGTAAACAGTTTACCGAGTTATAATAATAACTTATAAATGAACGAGTAAGTGTTAAGTCTAAGGTAGTGCAATCGTACTCTTTAATGGTTGATGTATAGTAGCTGGGCTAAACTACTCCTTCATATGGGGAAGGGGTCTACGAATTAGTAACCAATCTAACTCACTGTGAAAATAGTGTAGACTAGACGGAAACTAATTTGTTAGTTGTTTGTGAGAAACCACTCAGTATACTATATTGAATACTGTTAAAGGCTAGATATGTGCTAGGTTTAGACTTGTATATATGTATAGTGTTAAGGTTATCTAATATTTGATTATGTGTTTAAATGTTAGATAGTTTACTTATAAGGTATGTTATGCTAATTGAAAGATCAATCTTATAACTGATAGGTCTTTACAATAAAGCAATTAAATTATATTGCGTAGCAGTAATCGACGGTACAGGCAAGTTTCCTAACTCGAACTCGAGTTGTTATTGTAAAGCATGTTCGTGATTAATCATTGTTGATTATATCACATCTATGATTTATTGATTCGCATGTTATGCATATTGTATATGTTCATCAGGTATGAAAGGATGATCACCTTCATTACCATTTGGTTTAGATAAATTTGTTCATGTTTATTGTTGGCCATTCTTCATTATTGACTCGGTCATTCAGTTATGAAAATTAATTTATATCCTTTCACAATTATTTATATTATTGAAAGTTTGTCAATTTATTATTCTTTTCAATCATGATATATCTTCATTTGAATTTAAACTTGATGGGCAAACTTGTTGCTCACCCTTGCTATATCATGATAAACATTTCAAATTTAGACGAAACTTCGAATAAAGGCAAAGACAAAGACAAACTCCAGAATTGGATTTGGATGCAGGTTAAACTTGTAATAGTATTGAATGCAAATGATATGGTATGTCGTATAGGATATTGAAGGCAGGTATTAAGTTAAGGTTACAAACCTTGGGGATTATGTTGTAATAAGTTATTGTATAAATAATTTATGTTTATATCTTCTGCAATAGTTATAGAAATGATGTATCGTAACGTACCAGGTTCGAGGTTCTGGGGACCCGGATTTGGGGGCGCTACAAACAAAATGCTATTAAAGTGTCAGAGAGAAGCTGATATACGGAGTTAGACAGATTGAAGCTTTTGTTTGTGACTTGGACACGTGAGGAGATTTGACGTAGAGCAGAACACGACGAACATAAGGCGAACGTGGAGACGAGTAACGACAGAATTTTGGATTCTATTTTTCTCTCTTCATATTTATCTTGTATTCAGAATATTTAATACTTTGTGGATTATGGGTTTTTATTCATTCATTATGAACTAAATTCTTATTTAGGCCTATGACGGATCTTATTATGTAACGGAGGATAGAATTTCTTTCAAATCAGTTTATGAATATTATTTCCAGGTTATTTGTTATGGTTTGTGCATAATTTATATAGTTGCTTGATCACCAATTGTCTGTTATTCCATATGAATTCGAGAGATGACATATGGGATTGGAACTAGCCATAGTAATGTATGTTTGTGATTTCTACTGTAGTTAGGATTCATAATTCATGTGTAGGATAGAGATATCTATGCATTATACGTAATCTAAAGAGAACTTGCTAATAAACCTTTCTTAATTATAATTCACGTAGAGATATAGTGAGTTAGTTAATTACGGTGTCTTGCTCAATTCAATAATTTGTGGATTTGAGTGAGTATGGATTTAATGCATCGAGATATGGTTTTATCTACTTATATGTTCTTGGTTGATAATCTAGAGTAATTGATATAAACTGAAGGAAAGTATATTATCCGAAGTGAAGTAATAGGTGAAGTTGTAGGCTTATTTCTCCAAAACTTGTTAAAACCCTGAATTAGTGTTAATTTTGGTCTAAGTAGTCGTTTATTATAAAAATTATTAGTTATTCATTAGTTTAATAAAGATGAAATAATATTAAATTGGTACTTGTTTGAATAAATAGAAATTATTGTCTCTGTGGGTACGATATTTGATCTTATCATTGTATTATTTGTTGACCACATATACTTGCGTGTTCTGCGTAACTAGATTTTACCCAACAAGTTTTTGGCGTCGTTGTTGGGGACAATAATTGCGTTTATTACTTATAATATCAGTTTAATTATTTCAGTTTTAGTTAAACATATATTTATATTTTTAGTCTTAAATTGTGTTGTTTATTGGTTATTTCTGGTAATCTTGAGTAGTGCATGCAAACTCGATCGAAGAAGCCAGATTTGTTGCCTTTCGAGGACGACATCGACAAATGCTTTCAGAAGTTAACTACGTGGATTGCAAAGACTCGAGAAGAACTTGAAACACCCAAAGACAACAGGGCTGCTGAACCGGAAGATAAACCACTGAAGGATTATGCTACACCAAGAATTGTAGAATTCAGTCAAGTATAACTAGACCATCAATTAATGCCAATAATTTTGAGATCAAGTCTGGAATGATACAGATGGTGTAGAATAATTGCCAGTTTGGTGGTCTCCCGAATGATGATCCAAATGAGCACATTGTCATAGAGATTTGCGATACTTTTAAGTGAAATGGGGTGTCAGATGATGCTATCAGATTGAGATTATTTCCATTCACGCTCAGAGATAAGGTGAAGGGTTGGCTCCATTCTCTACCAATGGGGTCAATCACCACATGGAACGATTTGGCGCAAAAATTTCTGGCCAAATTCTTTCCACCTTCAAAACCACATAAAATGAGGACGGATATTTCTTCATTTGTTCAGCTATAGGGAGAGCCACTATATGAAGCATGGGAAAGGTATAAAGAGCTATTGAGAAAGTGCCCATGCCATGGATTTCCGCATTGGATGCAGATGAATACTTTTTACAACGGGTTAGGGAGTCATATACAGACCAACATCGATGCAGCCTCAGGTGGAGCTTTTATGGAAAAGAAGTTTGAGGATGCATGGGACTTGATAGAGACCACGGCGGCAAACAACAATCAGTGGCCGACTGATAGAATGACTCAACCCAAGGCAGCGGGTACTTTGGAAATGGACATTATGACAGCTCTATCTGCACAAATAGCAGCATTAACGAAGAAAATGGATGCCATGTCGACAGGGAACGTACAACAGGTAGCATTTATATGTGAACTTTGTGCTGGTGAGCATCCGACAGAACAGTTTGCGATCAACCCAGCTTCAGTATAGTTTGTGGGTAGCTATAACAGGCAACCCAACACTTATTAGAATTCATATAATCAGGGGGCAAGGAACCATCTGAATTTTTCATGGAGCAACAATCAGAACCAAAATCAGAATCAACAGCAGGCTCCACGACTATCATACCCTCCTGGTTTTCAGAATCAACATTAATAGTCAGTTCCACAGCAAGATAAAAAGACAGATTTCGAGGAGATAATGGCCAAATATATAACGGGAAATGAAGCGGCAATGAAAACTCAGGCGGCTGCAATTAAGAATTTGGAAATTCAGGTGGGACAGATTGCTAGTGCATTGAACAGTAGACCCCAAGGAACCTTGCTGAGTGACACAGAAATGAATCCGAGGGGAGGTCATGAGCAATGTCAAGCCGTTACACTTTGGAGTGGAAAGCAGCTAGCCGAGCAAGATGCAGAAAAGCCGACAACCAAGAAGAAAGTCGAGACTAGTGTGGAAGAGACAGTGGAAGGGAACAATGAAGACAAAAAATCTGCGGTACAGGAACAGGTTATTACACCAATAGTTTATCCACCACCACCTTTTCAACAACGGATCCGAAAGCAGAAACTAGAGAAGAAATTCACTAAATTTTTGGAGGTTTTCAAAAAGCTACACATCAACATCACCTTTGTAGAGGCTTTAGAGCAGATGCCTAGTTACGCTAAGTTCATGAAGGACATCTTGTCAAAGAAGAAAAAGTTAGAGGACTTTGAAACTGAGGCACTAACGGAGGAGTGTAGTGCGATATTACAAAAGAAGCTTCCACCAAGTTTAAAGATCCAGGTAGTTTCACTATTCCACGCACAATAGGGAGTTTTGCCTTTAAGAAATGTCTGTGTGATTTAGGTGCAAGTATAAACCTCATGCCACTTTCAGTCTATACTCAATTAGGTTTACCGGCACCAAGACCCACAAGCATCTCCCTACAGCTGGCAGATAGATCGGTAACATATCCACGGGGAATTGTTGAGGATGTTTTGGTGAAAGTAGATAAATTCATCTTCCCAGCAGATTTTATCATCTTGGACTATGAAGAAGGTAAGTATATTCCGATAATCCTTGGGCGACCGTTTTTGGCAACCGATAGGACTCTCATCGATGTTTAGAAAGGAGAGTTGACCATGAGGGTGCAAGATCAAGAGGTAACCTTCAATGTGTTTAAGGCCATGAACTACCCCAAAGAGGATGAGGAGTGTTTCCGGATGGATATAATCGATAAAATGGTGGGAGTTGAACAACAGCGGATATTGAGTACCGACCTATTAGAATCTACATTAATGGGAGACTGTGATGGAGATGAGCCAGAATTATTGGAATATCTGCATTTGTTAGAGGCACATCCTAGAGTGAACAAGTTCAAATTACCGTTTGAGCCATTGGAAGCAGCAGGGACTTCATCAAAAAGGTTGAAGCCATCTATAGAGGAACCACCGGCACTAGAACTCAAACCCTTACCCAATCACCTCAGGTATGCTTATTTGGATAATCCATCTACTTTACCTGTTATTATTGCATCTGCCCTTAACGAATTGCAGGAAAGTAAGCTGCTAAGAGTTCTGAGGGAATACAAGTCTGCTATTAGATGGACTATCGCTGATATCAAAGGAATCAACCCCTCATTCTGTATGCACAAGATTCTGATGGAGGAAGATGGTAAGACAATAGTGGAACAGCAAAGGAGGCTTAATCTAATCATAAAAGAGGTAGTGAAAAAGGAAATATTAAAATGGCCGGATGCATGAATTATCTACCCAATAGTGCATGGGTAAGCCCGGTTCAATGTGTCCCGAAGAAAGGTTGCATGATAATACTAAAGAATAAGAACAATGAACTGATACCGACGAGGACAGTGACTGGATGGAGGGTTTGCATGGACTACAAAAAGCTGAATAAGGCAACCAGAAAAGACCATTTTCCCTTGCCATTTATTAATCAGATGTTGGACAGACTAGCTGGACATGAGCACTACTGCTTGCTAGATGGGTATTCAGGATACAACCAGATCATAATTGCATCGAAGGATCAAGAGAAAACAACGTTCACCTCCCCATATGACACCTTTGCCTTTAGAAGGATGTCATTCGGACTGTGCAATGCACCGGCGACTTTTTAGCGATGCATGATGGCAATCTTCTCAGATATAGTGGAGCGCAGTGTTGAGGTGTTTATGGACGACTTTTTAGTCTTTGGGGAATCGTTTGATAGGTGTCTCAAAAATCTAGTCCTAGTGAAGTAAATGCTGTGTTGAGACGAATATGGTGCTCAACTTGGAAAATGCCATTTTATGGTCCAAGAGGGAAAATACCGGGGCATAAAGTGTCAGGAAAAGGTTTGGAAGTTGATCGGGCTAAATTAGAGACAATAGAGAATATGCCACTGCCAACTTTAGTAAAGGGTATTCGGAGCTTTCTTGGTCAAGCTGGATTCTACCGCCGATTCATAAAAGACTTCTCCAAAATTACAAAGCCACTATGCAGTCTCTTGGAAAAGGATGTACCGTTCAAATTTAATGAAGACTGTCTAGTGGCGTTTGAGCAATTGAAGAAAAAGCTAACCACAACCCCTGTGATCACAGCACCGGAATGGACAATGTCGTTCGTGTTGGGTTTGTACGTAACGCATACAGGCAATTAAATTACACAATTAAAGGGCGGAAGCGCGAAACATAGGTTTTTAAAATTTTTATACAAACCCATACCATGATCATACTTTGTTCTCAATTATCAATAACAGAAAAGTAAGGATGAATCAGAATCATACCCTTGTAGAATCTAGCTTCCACAGGTACAAGTTCTACTCCTTCCTCTCCTTGATCTCCTTGAATTTTTTGTAGTGGCTCCTTCCTTTGATCAACGTTAGCTACCCAAGTGTTTGGCCTCTAGAGGTTATCCACCAAGGAAAATAAATAACTCAAGAAGATGAGTGGTTGGTTAAACCTTTTTTCTAATCTCTATCGAAAATATGTGGTACTCTCCAACCCTTGGAATCACGTATATTTTATATCTAATATAAAACTCTCTTATATAGATATTAGGTTAGCCCTACTAATCTAATTAGAATTGGGTTTCATTTAATTAATTAATTAAACTCTTTTAATTAATTGGGCTTCCCAACATATTGGGATTAATTAATTAAACTCTTTAATTAATTTGCCTCCTAATCTCATTAGGAATGAGTGAGAGTACTTATATTAAATTAATTCCTAAACTCCTTTAGAATAAAAATAATAATAATAATATTACTATTATTAATAAGACTCCTCTTATTAATTTATATTTAATATTTTCAAAATATTAAATAATAAATATTAAGCTATTTAATTTATTCCATCACCATAGATTAAATTAATTACACATAATGCATTATTACGATTATGCCATTATCTTCTTAAATAATTATTCTTCATTTTATGGTGTGACCTTTTAGGTTCTCCATATTAAACCGGTTGTGAATAAATCAATTAGAACCATTCTAATCTTATTTAAATAAATTAATTAAACTAATAATCTATTTAAATAAATAACATTTATTTTATAATATGGATAAGCCTCCCTAGCGATCAACGACTTTCTAGATAATATAGATTTCAACATTAATCATAAAAGAACCTGTGAGTTAATAGTTACCGTACAATTCAATCCTTCCACCAGACAATGTCCCAATTAAATATAAGACATGGATTTACTGTCAAGTCTTATTTTATTTAATTATATGTATTTTGATTAGAAAATGCACAACTCCATATAATGCAAATTAGAAACTCCTTTCTAATTTCATTCTACCTTGGCCAAGGATTCCTGAGTTGTCATTTAACGAATCACATAGAACATATCTCCTCTTTTACTAGAAGTGGTAGATTCTTTATTGATTATTCATTATCTCCATATGTAACTCATTATACCCAAGCATACCATTTTATATACCCTAAGGGCCTTAAGGAATAAGTCAATGTATAATTCATTACATACAAGATACTATGATGATCTCAAGTCCAAGGATCACTTGTACTACTATCACATTAGGAATTCCTATTGACATGCGAGTAAAACTCCATTAGGTATTCCATAGCGAGTCACGTTCAGTGAACTTATTCTCCAATAAGCACCTACATACTTGCTTTAGTGTCTTCACACAAATGATCATGAGATCAATCATCCTCATCCAATGAGAAAGCAACATATGTACCAATCTATCTGGATTTATTAATTCCCTTTTTAGTAATCCCACGATTGGGAACTATTTTAGTTTTAAGCTTTCTAAGAATTTAAATCTCATTAGCATGATCAACATCATTACTCTAAAATCATTGCTTAAAACTATGGGTTATTTACATATTATAAAAACAGCATCATGTAGATAATTAAATGCCTTTAATAAATGAATACTTTTATTAATAAATAAATATGATTGTTTATAAAGTATGTGCTTTATCATCATACATGATTGTCTTGTATGCACACTACTATCAATCTCTCACTTGCACTAAAGCCAATCGCTATGGTATCTCATACCCATCTTCTCTAAGTGACGATTAAACTACTGTTGTGTTAAAGCTTTAGTAAATGGATCTGCAATGTTGTCTTGAGAGTCCACATGCTCCAAGGTGACAGCTCCTCTTTCAATGATCTCCCTGATCAAGTGAAATCGCCGCAATACGTGTTTGGATTTCTGATGAGACCTGGGTTCCTTAGCATGTGAAACTGCTCCGGTGTTGTCACAGTATACGGGGACTGCTTCTCCAATGCTAGGAACCACACCAAGTTCTGTTATGAACTTTTTAATCTAAATAACTTTCTTTGCAGCTTCACTTGCAGCTATATACTCTGCCTCTATCACCGAATCAGCAACTGTTTATTACTTGGAACTTTTCCAACTCACTGTTCATCTTTTCAAGGGAAAAACATACCCCGAAATAGATTTACTGTCATCTTGGTCTGTTTGAAAACTTGAGTCCGTAAAGTCCTTGAGTTTTAATTCAAACCCACCGTAGACAAGAAATATATCCTTAGTCATTCGTTAGTACTTTAGGATATTCTTCACTACCTTCTAGTACTTTTCCCCTGGATTCGACTGATATCTGATCATTATACTAAGTGCATGAGCGACATCCGGTCTAGTACATATCATACCGTACATGATAGATCCTATTACAGAAGCATAAGGGATCTTATTCATACGGTTTCTCTCCTCAGGAGTCTTTGGGGCCTGTTTCTTGGAGAGATTTATTCCATGGCTCATCGGCATAAGACCTCTTTTGGAATCTTCCATGCTAAACCTCTTTAGCATCGTATCAATGCACGTTCCTTGGGATAAGCCAAGCATCCTTTTAGATCTATCTCTATAGATCTTTATCTCCAAAATATAGGATGCTTCTCTCAAGTCCTTCATGGAGAAGTGTTTAGATAACCAGATTTTAATCGATTGAAGCATAAGAATGTCATTCCCTATCAGTAATATATCATTAACATATAATACAAGGAATGAAACTGCGCTCTCACTAACCTTCTTGTACACACATGGTTCATCCTCATTTTTGATAAAATCAAACTCTTTGATTGTCTCATCAAAATGAATATTCCATCTACGAGAAGCTTGCTTCAATCCATAAATGGATCGGCCAAAAGGAGCAAGAATGGAATGATGGCATGACAATGGAAAGGAAATGCAATCCGAACATCGTTTGGGTGGTTCATGTTTATTTCATGTTCTTGGATTGGAACTTAGTTCATATTGTAGAGCATCTTATAAGCTTTCCGAAACATCTTGAATCATCCAAATCGGAGTTCGGAGGTGAGAGTTATGCCCCGTATACCAACGGACGTCAAACTTCACGATTTTGGGTGTTCATTGCATAGCTGTCACTTAGAGCTCAATTTCAGCCTTTATCCATCCATTATTTATCAATGCTCAAAGAATTAAAGTTTTAGAACTCTTCGATATCTTCGATTTGATAGGTGGCAGGCCTCGTAACTCTTTTCAGATCAAAAGTTATGGCAGTTTTACAAGAGGACACTGCAGTAGAAAATCCTTGGCGCGGGCGCGAGGATTTCCAGTGCATTTTGGGAGCGGCCGCGCCATTAAAAAATGCTGCCATACTTGACTTTTCAAGTGCATGGGACTTAACTAGAGATTGGGATATAAGGGGGCTCGATTTTGGCAAGAAAGACAACACATTTTGGGCCTTAAGCCCTAGCCCTAGCTCTCTTCCTTTTCCTTTACATTTCTTATATAGCTTAGGAGTAGATTAGTGTTAGATTAGTTGTTAATTAGTTAGATTCTAGGGTTTAGTTAGTTTTTGAAGATTGAAGCAAGTGTTTTGACATCAAAGGATCCAAGCTCGGAGAAAGATTTGCAATTTCTATCCTTAATCTCTCCTTGTTATCATTGTATATTCGAATGATGTTTATCAATCTTGTGGATAATATACTTGAGTTGTCTATGACTTAATTTATATTTTGAGGTTTCAATGGAACCTAATGAGTAGTCTATATTGATTTCCTTCCATGGTTGGTTCTTATTGATTGTTATGTGATTGTCTACTGCGATTTATGCTTTCATTGCTTAATTAAGTCATGACCAATTACTGTGATAACCCACATGGGATTGAAAGACGAAGTGTGGGTTTAGATCTAATCGTAGTAGCGGGCGATTGTACGTTCACATGGCGTTGGACGTATGATTTGTGCTTAGGATAGACATATACCAAAGCGCCGCTCGTAGTCAATAGAGGACTTGACCTTAAACCCTATTTATTTGTAAATATCATAGACATATAGGGGTTTAGATAATATGGGTGTTCACGTGCGTTCTATCATCTGTGGATTGCACGTGATATGGATTAGGTGCATCGAAAGATGGCCTTCTCTCACTTTCGTGTTCTCGACTAGCAACTGTAACGATTAATTTAACCTAATTGGAAGTATATCGACTTAGACGAATCATTAGGGGAAATTGGAATCTCTTATCTTCATTATCTGATTCTACCTTAGGATTACTTAGGATAGACATATACCGAAGCGCCGCTCGTAGTCAATAGAGGACTTGACCTTAAACCCTATTTATTTATAAACACCATAGACATATAGGGGATAAGATAGTGTGGGTGTTCACGTGCGTTCTATCATCTGTGGATTGTACGTGATATGGATTAGGTGCATTGAAAGATGGCCTTCTCTTACCTTTGTTTTCTCGGCTAACAACTGTAATGATTAATTTGACCTAATTGGAAGTGTGTCGACTTAGACAAATCATTAGGGGAAATTGGAATCTTTTGTCTTCATTATCTAATTTTACTCTAGGTTTAATTAGTTTAAGTTTAATTCTTTGCCTAGTTAACTTAATTTTAATTTCATCTCTTTACCACCCGTTTGAATAAGATCGAAATGATTATGTGCTAGTGGTTTGGCGACTTTTTATCTGTTAATTCTCCGTGGTAACGATATCTTTACTCACTCTTTATTACTTGTTGACCGTGTATACTTGCACGCATATATTGATTGGTAAAATGACCAACAAGTTTTTGGCGCCGTTGCCGGGGAATTATTGGATAACTGTTTGTCAACATTAGTTTCAATCAAATTAGTCTTAATTTAAACCTTTTTATTTTTTGTTTTAATTCTGTTCATTTATTCTCTTCTCAGGTACAATGGACTTAAATTTCTATCCATGGAATGGTACAAGGCAAGAGCAGCCAAGGGAAGTATACAATGATGGCGTCGACCCAATTGCTTCACTTTCAGCACATTTGGAGGTTCTCTCGAGGAAGCTGGATACTTTTTCAGCCTAGCGGAGTCGAGAGACTGCAGTGATATATGATTACGGTGTTGGAGCCTATACGAGCCATCAAGAGCCTATCAGTTATGGACAGGAGCAGTATAGGGGTGGTTATTCGTACACCGAACCTTATCCCACTTATCAGCCAGATTGGGGGTATCACCCAGACCCTTCAGCAATTCATCAGACTATTATCAAGACTAGTACTGGGATCCAAATCTCGTTTATGCCCCAGAATGCACTTTCCAGACTCCAGTTTACGAGCCTCAATACAATTTTGAGGGTGACACAGAAAATGTAAGATTGGAGGAAGAAGGTGACATATCACTAAAGGACATCTTGATTGAGCAACAGAAGTCAGTCAAGAATATCCAGAACTGGGCAGAGCAAATTAGCAAGGCCTTGATGATAGAGGAAGAACAAGGGATTTTGACCAATACTGCGAGCTATCAAGAACAATGCGAGCCTAGTCCAAATTTTGCACCCGAACCCACTTATCAATCCCCATGTTTGCAAGGAGAACAGTCAACAATGGACTTCATGTATATGAGCTTAGTGAACCAAAAGGAGATGATTAGGAGCCAAAAAGAATCGAAGAAAAACTTTCTGAACCAGATGGCCCTAATTAACAATCCTTCAACAAATGAGCCTCAATACAGGGAGCCCGTGGCTAAAACAAAAAAGGAAGGATTGGAATTTATGTGGGGGAATTCCATAGCATCGACAGAGGAGACCTTGATTGAGCAAGAGCAATTGATTGAGGATCTTCAAATTTAGGTAGAGCAGATTAGCACGGTATTAAGGAAGGAGGAGGCATTTGAACAAGAGACAACAGTGCAAGATTTTGTGCCTCCAATGACTGAAACCGTGAGTTATGACCCTCAAAAAGATTGGTGCTATGATATGGATGCAGAGACTGATGAAGAGCCGGAAGTGTACTTGCAACTGGATGAGCTTAAGGCAATGGATGTCGAGGTGACTATTGGGGATCTGGAAAATGATTATGAACCAATAGTGACAATCCCCCAAGAGCCTCCTCCACCTAAGTGGAACAAGCCATTCAAGTTTGCACATCCTTGCCCCCTTGGTAGCCACATCACGTAGACGGATCTCGATGACACGAGAGATTTCGCAATCTCGACACCATGGTGGTCACCAGAAGAGAGAATAGAAGAAGAGTCCGTTGTGTGTTCTATGCCTCCATGCCCCTATCTTGTCACAAGCATAACGGAACCATTGCCTAGTTCCCCTACCTTCCGTACGGGGAATTCTTGTTCATATCATGTGCTAGGTAGTTTAATTTCGAGTCCTCTTCTATTGGGAAGCCTCCAAAAGCATATTGCAATTCTGATGGATGGAGGGGTTCTCTAATATCGTCGGGGGGTCGGATAGCGGTGTTTAGACACAGTCCAGCTAGAGGACTATAAATCAAGCGCTCGATGGGAGGTACCCCATCATTTCTCTCTATCCCTACTTGTTTAATTCTCCATTACCTCCTTTCTATCACATTTCCCTCCCCTTGTTTAATTCTTAGTAATTTAAATATAGTTGAATTTTTTTGATATAGTTCAACAGTTTAGTTTTAGGATTTCATTGCCTACATTTTTGGACTTACGCATGAATGCGTATATTTTTGAGACTATAAAGCTTATTGCACATATTTTGATGCACTTACACATTTCGTATACGCATATAGAGAATTTTTTGGAAATTTAAATGCATATATCTTTCCATGTTTAATTCTCTTGATGTAAATAGTTGTTATTTACTTTTGATAGTTAAGAGGGCTTAATAATGTTATATGCTTTTCTCAGGGTCACTCCATGCAGCATGAAGCAAAGTTCGAATGCCACAGCAGCTTCATGAAACAAATTCTGCAGAAAACCAAATCTGGCATCATGCGTGACCACGCCTGATTAAGCTTGTCGGGGCGCGCGGCAGCGCCACACACAGACTATGCCTGGCTTAAGTAATTTTCAGCCCATACTTCCATTGCATTATCAGACGAGCTTGCCACAAATTTCTCCCATCAAAAGCCCTAATTTCAATTAAAAACAAAACCTCCTATCTCCTAATCACAATCGACCAACCCACCCATCACTCCCATCTTCTCAACCTAATCAATTGAGACAGTGTGTGGGGGTTCGATAGCATAGCAATATTTCTGAATTGGTTGGGTTAGTTGAGTTCAGTATTGGATTGCATCGTCTATTCTCATTTTATATGGCATCCAAGAGGAGTAGGAGGGATTCTGCATCCATGGGCAGCGATTCTGAGCACTAGGGAGATGACATCACTATGATGCAGTCCGAGTCCTCCCACACTGTATATAAGCATATTGATAGGATGGAGAGGAGACGACGAAGCCGAATAGGGGAGTTTCTTTCTTTTTACCTTTACCTTAAATGAGGACATTGAACATTTTAAGTTTGGGGGTATTGGTTTTGTTTTTGCATGTAGTTAGTTCATTTCATGTTTTGCATATAAGTAGTTCATTTCATGTTGTGTCAGTTCATTTAGTGCATGTAGTGTTAAAATTTGTCAAAATTTTAAATTTTTTCATTCTGTTTTACATTTTGTGTTAGGACATTTAGCATGAATCCAGTTTCAGTAGGTAAGTTATGTGTTTGGCCTATGAAGAAATTGAATTCACTTGATTTTCTAACTGATTTGAGACTTAAGCTGGATAATTTTGTCATATATGTAAATCCTTATCTGTCAGATACTGTGTAATCAATGAGCACGATAGAGTAACCATCATGACATGCTTAGTTTAAATGTTTACATACTTGTCTTCTGGTGAGAAATCTATGTTTTAATAAAAGAATTTCAGTTCTCATATAATAATAACTAGACTGTAAAAAGCATAAGTTTGGGGGAAAACAGGGGGTATGCATGCTATGTGGGGAGATGGAGCGTAAGATGCACTCCCCTTTGAAAAGAAAAAAAAAGAAAAAGAATAGAAAAACAAGAGAAAAATGCAATGAAAAAGAAAAAAAATAGAATAAACGCTTCAGCTACGTCGAGTTCTGTGGCCTTTGATATTCGAGCAAGTAAGCCCTCGGGGTGTCTCTACACCCAGCGCCCTATGGCCGTCTGGTCTGGGAGTCGTTGGTCGAAAGCTCGCTACATGGATATCATTGAAAAGCCTAAGAGGACTAGGCATTGCACAGTCGAGTGTGTACACGGGAAAGTGCAAATACGCCCTCGTGAGTTAATAAAAGCATAATGAAAACCCCACCTGTTGACTCTTAACTTTAGTAATGCATGGTCTTGGTTAGAACTTATATGATTTACTGCTTTTTCTTGAGTTAAAACTTGTTTTTCCCCTAAGAAGCATAGTATGTGAGTTATTTATCCGAAAGCATGTTTAATGGTTGCTAAGCACATAACGCACAATACATCAGTGCTGACAGTTTTTGATTTGCAAGAATATGCCTTATGGTCTTGTCTTGGTTAGCTTATCTGTTTGATTATCTTGTGGTTTTTCTGAGGCATTGCTTTGAAAGTTCAATACTGACTGAGACATGGATTCGCATTCATAGTAGTATAGGTTCCATACATTGTAGATATTACATTGCATCTTGTGTTTAGTTTTGTTTTGGTTGCTTGAGGGCAAGAAATGTTTAAGTTTGGGGGTATTTGGTAAGTGGTCATTATGATCACTTATTCGGATAGTAACCAGCTTGTTCTGTTGTCGAAACTCAAGTACTTTTGTGCTTTTCACGTGTTTTTCCTTTGTTTTGTGATTTTCAGGTTCAGGAACTCTCTTGGAGCATATTGAGCTTAAAAGGACAAAATGAGGACAAAAAGAGCAAGAATGGAATGATGGCATGACAATGCGAAGGAAATGCAATCCAGACATCGTTTGGGTGGTTCATGTTCATTTCATGTTCTTGGATTGGAACTTGGTTTGTTGAGCATCTTATAAGCTTTCCGGAACATCTTGAATCATTCGGAGTTCGGAAGCGAGAGTTATGCCCCGTATACCAATGGACATCAAACTTCACGGTTTTGGATGTTCATTGCACAGTTGTCACTTGGAGCTCAATTTCAGCCATCAGCCATCCATTATTTCTCAATGCTTAAAGAATGAAAGTTGTAGAGCTCTTCAATAGCTTCGATTTGACAGGTGGCAGGCCTCGTAACTCTTCCCGGATCAAAAATTATGGTCGTTTTACCAGAGGATACTGCAGCAAAAAATCCTTGGCGCGGGCGCGCGGATTTCCAATGCATTTTGGGCGCGGCTACGCCATTAAAAAATGCTACCAGGCTTGACTTTTCAAGTGCACGGGACTTGTCTAGAGATTGGGATATAAGGGGGCTCGGTTTTGGCAAGAAAGACAACACATTTTGTGCCTTAAGCCCTAGCCCTAGCTCTCTTCCTTTTCCTTTACATTTCTTGTATAGCTTAGGAGTAGATTAGTGTTAGATTAGTTGTTAGTTAGTTAGATTCTAGGGTTTAGTTAGTTTTTGAAGATTGAAGCAAGTGTTTTGACATCAAAGGATCCAAGCTCGGAGAAAGATTTGCAATTTCTATCCTTAATCTCTCCTTGTTATCATTGTATATTCGGATGATGCTTATCAATCTTGTGGATAATATACTTGAGTTGTCTATGACTGAATTTATATTTTGAGGTTTCAATGGAGCCTAATGAGTAGTCTATATTGATTTCCTTCCATGGTTGGTTCTTATTGATTATTATGTGATTGTCTACTGCAATTTATGCTTTCATTGCTTAATTGAGTCATGACCAATTGTTGTGATAACCCATATGAGATTGAAAGACGAAGTGTGGATTTAGATCTAATCGTAGTAGCGGGCGATTGTACATTTACATGACGTTGGACGTATGATTTGTGCTTAGGATAGACATATACCGAAGCGCCGCTCGTAGTCAATAGAGGACTTGACCTTAAACCCTATTTATTTGTAAACACCATAGACATATAGGGGTATAGATAATGTGGGTGTTCACGTGCGTTCTATCATCTGTGAATTGCACGTGATATGGATTAGGTGCATCAAAAGATGGCCTTCTCTTACCTTCGTTTTCTTGGCTAACAACTGTAATGATTAATTTGACTTAATTGGAAGTGTGTCGACTTAGACAAATTATTAGGGGAAATTGGAATCTCTTATCTTCATTATCTGATTTTACTCTAGGTTTAATTAATTTAAGTTTAATTCTTTGCCTAGTTAACTTAATTTTAATTTCATCTCTTTACCACCCGTTTAAATAAGATCGAAATGATTATGTGCTAGTGGTTCGTCGACTTTTTATCTGTTAATTCTCCGTGGGAACGATATCTTTACTCACTCTTTATTACTTGTTGACCGTGTATACTTGCACGCATTTATTGATCGATAAAACGACCAACACTTATATTGTTATCCTAATCTGCAATACATGTTTACTGAAGTATGCAAGTGTTAATGAGTATGTTATAATGGAACCATATAGTGATAAGTGTTTAAACACTTTCAAATGCTAAGATAACAATGATTACGAGCTATGTCATTTGGTTATATAATAACATACAAACTGATTTCGTGCTATATATACGTAAGATATGTAACGACATACGTGTAGGATCATACGACTAAGATTGGATCTTATGTATGTGTTTAACGTTCATATCAAGTATATGTATTCGATTTATGTAACTAATGAAATACATATATGCGTAACTATGTTACAATAGGATACCTTAATTCGTTGAAGTGTTGATAAGTTATACAGTGGTAAACTACGCTTAAGGCAAGTATTCAAACCTTACTCCCTATTGAGCAAGTACTCGAACCTTATTCTTTATTGAGCAAATTCCCTAACTTTTTTCACTTTACATATTGTATAAATTCGAATTGTTGCCATGTCAAACAAATATTGTTATTATTCAAAAATTGACTTTATATCCTGATGTTGTTGTAAGCATTGAATTTATCGTTCCTAAATGCATTACAAAAGTTGTCTAAGCCATTTGATTCGGCTAGACTAATATCGTATGTTGGAAAGCTATCCAAACCAATTGACTTGGTGCGGACTCTTATAATTCTACTGAGATGAACAACCCTCATGGAAGGGGAAATTATATACAATTGTTAGGAAATCGACGTGCGCACATGAGTACGATTAAATGTTATGCATGACGTAGGGTACTTTAGTCTGATCACCTGTTGTACTTGTTTTATTGGATTATTAGTATATTATTGTTAATTCTAGTAAGAGTTCATAGTCCTTAGTGACTACTCAGTGTTCATTATTCTTGAACCTTGAAAAGGTTAAACCTTGAATCTTGTTGATATCTTTCTATCCATAGCGGCTATTATTGAGAACTATTGATACTTCTTGTTATTCTTGAATTATCATTACTGTTGTAACCTTGGGATTTGAAATTTATATTATTCACCTTTATTGCTATATTACTTGCTGACCAAACTTGTTACTCATTCTTGCTTTCCCTAAAATATTTCAGTTAAGGCAGAGCAGGGTAGACCCTCGGGCACAGACAAGGGCAAGAGCAAGGCTACGACGTAGCTTTGTTTTCTTTTAGGATTATTATGATGATGTAATAATAAACTTATTTTGTATTATGTATTAGCTATGTTTAAGCTATATTTAAGATGATGGAGTTATGTTTATGTTACGAGATCGTGGGACCCGAATAATTATATTAAATAAATATAATTTATTCTATCATTCTGTTGCGTGAGATGTTATTATGTTATTAGATATTTAGAAAGTGATGAACCGAATTCGAAACACGAGTAGTCCGAATTTGGGGGCGTCACAAGTGTTATCTCGTTAAACTATAACATATAGACTACGCACTGCAACAATTAAAACACACATCTAATACACAGAATCAAAGATATTAGAACCACAAAGTCGTTGACCGACGTTGACTGGCGTTCTGGGTTACCCAGAAACCCAAGAACAGCTCTGACAGCTACTTTGAGCTTTAATAACTTTCTGATATGTTATAGTTAGAGTCCAAACTTAGTATCATATTGTAGTATTTTGACGAATGAGATTTTTTAATATAATTTGAATATTTATTGAATTAAATAAATATTTTTTGATGGTTTAATTATTGAATTAAATAATTAATTGATGAAATTGTGGTAGATTAATTTAATTATATGTGTTAAATTGATTAAATTAATGTTGAGAATTTTATTGTGCAAAGTATATATTTAATTGAGCTTATTTGATTAAATAAATTATTTAATAAGCATAACGTTATTTTAATTAATTTTATAATTAATTAGAGATTTAATGATTTGACATAATTAATAAATAAAAATTTTAATTATGTGACTATGTGATTTAATGTGGAATTATTCTATTCTATTTAATTGATTTAAATAAGATATTTGATTAATTGCTTAATTGGGTGTGACATTATTTAACTATATGATAAGAATGAATTTAAATTAAATGGGAAGGAGTTATTAAGGAACAACCAAACAAGCCCCTAAGGGGAGTTGAACCAGTTGACGGAGTAACTTACCCACTAACTTGTCAGTTGAATACAATACGTGATATTATATACATATATCATATATACATTAGTTCTATTACATATTCCTATCAGAAGAAAAAGAAGATAGAAACTTAGAGAAGTTGAGAGAAATTTAGAGAGAACTTTGAAAGAGATTTGAAGAGATCAAGGGTTGTAGAAATCAAAAGAGAGTTCTTCATCATCACAATCTAGTAGGGTAATCTCTTCAACCCAAAACTTAAATTACGTTCTTATATTTTTATAAAAAAACTATTCAAGTCCTCTATGATTGAAGAAATTTATAATTGGTGGGTATATGATGATATATATGTTAGTATATGTATATTATATGATTTATATCATGTATTCATATGCTAGAGTAACCAATTTTATATAGACATGCTATAATCAGAATTTTCCATTAACGACTATTTTGAGTTCTCTGTAAAATAATTATTTTGTGATCAATGCATGAATTGATGATTTATGTATATATAAATGTTAAGATATAATCATAACATATTTTCTACCATCTATGTATGTTTTCAAACCATTCATGTAATTATGTTTTAATTAAGTTTTTTCAAAAGTTACAGAGTATAAAAGTTGTATATATAGCCTTTATGGACCTTACGAATAATTTTATGTCATGAATTGTTTGTTTAACTTAAATTTGTCAGTAAATTATGATAATACATGTTAAGCCAGAGAAAACAAACTTTGAACGGACGGATTCGGAGTTATAACGAATCCGTGACGTCAAATTTCGTGTTTTTCTTTAAAACCGTCAAGAACACCAAGAACAATGAAATTTCATGATTTGATTAGAGTAATTACATGATATAAAGTGTTAAAATCATGTTAGAATCATTATATGATGTTTCTATGAAGTTTATTACACTTCATAGAAATCACGGTACTAGTTTGATTTTCATTTAATTGGCCTAAAACTGTCAAAATCGCGAATTGTTGCTGAATCGAAAAAGCATGCCCGCCCCAGTAGGCTTTATGCCCACCCCAGCTGGCCCCATGCAGATTTTACCCGCCCCAGCGGGCCTAACCCTCGCCCCAGCGGGGGTAGTGCAGTGAAAAAAATTAAATTTTTGACCTCCTATAGTAAAATAAGCATAACTTCTTTATACGAAGTCCGATTAAAGCGATTCAGAATGATTCGGAAAGATAACGAGTAGACCTACAACTTTCATTCTTTAAGTTTTTCAATTTGAAGTCGTTAACGTGGGTCAAAATGGTCATCGTTGTGACTAATGCGTATTTGGAGGTAATCGAAGGGCGTCGGACATGCCCGTACGCAAGTGTAATGCTCTCGACGACAAAAGATATTTTTATAAGTTATAAAACATAAATATTATGAAATATAATGATGTTTAACATTAATCAATGATGTTTTAGACAAATTGCATGAGTATGTTAAGCGTACGCAAGAGGGACGAGTCGGGCGTGCGATAAATGAACGTCGAAACGTCGTGCCAAGTGTAATACTATGCTATAACATACTTGAGGACTTGATGAACATGTAATGCTATTCTATAACATGTTATTAACACATATTATATGATTTGAAGTTCAAGTTAACAAACTAAGTGCGAACTTGAATATTGTGATTGTAAAACTTGATTGTGATTGTTTGAAGGATTATACCTATATGATACGCATATTGTGAATTCATACTCATGTTATGTGGTTAGTTAATAAGTTAACACTATGAACCGAGTTTTAAGTTGAATTAAATGAAAAGTTCAACAGTTGAACATAGAAGTGACTAAACTAATCGACATTGTATGCATAATGTAATGTGTAGTACGTTGAAGAATTGAATTGTAACTAGATTTGTAGCTTGCGCACGAGACAAGTTTCTAAACCTTACTTTTATATTGAGCAAGTATTCTATCCCTTACTTATTGTTGTTAAGCAAGTTTCCTTACCCTAACTCGTTTACGATTATGCAGGTTTTCTTATTCATACTCTTTAAATTGAGCAAGCTATCTAACTTCAAAGTTATTCGTTGAGCAAGTCCTATACTTATGATTCTATATCAATCAAGTTCTTGTTCTTAATTATTCAAGTTCAAGATTTTATATGAGATATTATAATTCTTTTGAAGTATTACTTCAGTTATACAATATTTATTGAATTGTATACTCTGGAGATTTATTATTCAAATTGAATATCAATTATTGTTGAATCTTGTAAGACTAGCGAACCTTTATTGATTCGACTAGTCCATAGTTGATGAACGTTCTAAATTCTAGAACTATTACTGAGCTTATCCAAACCAAACTTTCTTTGGTGCGGACTCTGATGTCAAACTGAGATGAATAACTCTATTATAGGGGATTGATGATGCTTTAGCGTTAAGATATTGTGCACAGTTTGGTACTAATGGCTGATCCCCTTAAGTACGAGAAGGAGAGTCCATAGTCTTATGACTGTTAAAGGTTTAAAGTATAAACACTTTACAACCTAGGACATAGTTAGAGGTCTTATGACCCTCAGATATTCTTTTGATTTTTGTTATTCATTCTTGATTCAAAAGCCGAGTTTTCCTTATTCAGAAGTCTTTGATTCACTCGCATGTTATTATATTGTTGTTATATTGTTATACTTGTGGGTAATCGTGCTCAGTCTTGCATAATAATAACATTGCAGTTAAGAACGAAAGGTCCGATGAGCCTTCTACTAGCAAAGGCAAAAGCAAGGTCAACAAGTGATGAAGACTTGTTGTTTATTTAATATGTTTATGTTTAAGACTTATGATAAAGTTGTGTAAGACTTATTATTTGTTTACGTTTTCACATTTGAGATTTAAGGTTAGTATGACCTGGGATTGTATTATTATTTAGATGTTGTAACCCCATAAGGGGAGGATTTATTTCTATCTATTGCATGGTTTGCATTTGTTATGGGTAGATAGATAGATGATATTTGTACAATGAACACCAAATCCCGTGGAATTGAAGTACCCGGATTTGGGGGTGTCACAAGTATTACATAAACACTACACCATCAAAGCACTTACAAACCCAGAATCATTACAAGCTTAAAGAACAAGCTTCGTCAAAGTGACCACTCGACCTTTTCTAATGCTGTTCTTCAGCCTAAAGAACACCTACAGCGACTCTTCCTGTCGCCTATGACCTATAGCGACGGATAGAGTAAAAATTAATTAAAATAAATAAATTAAATTAAAATAAGTAGAAATAATTATTAAATAATATTAAATAATTATAAATTAAGTTTTAAAAATCATTTTAAGTTATAATAATTAACTTTTAATATTTTGACATAGATTTTATAAATATTTTTATAATTAGTTAATAAAGTAATTAATTAAATCATTTATAAATAATAAGTATTTATTTAAAAATGATTTAAATATTCTAAAAATCATATTAAATGATTATAAATTATTTAAAAATAATTTTAAGGTTTTAATAAATATACTAAGTAATTAATAATTACTAAATATAAAATTATTGATTTAAAAATCCTTCTATTAGATAAATAAATCCTTCAAAATTATTATAAGTTTTCAAAAATTATTATAATGATAAATAAATTATCTAAAATTATAATAAAGCTTATAAATAAAGTTTTACCAAGATATTAACTTAATAAATATCCGGTAAGGTTTTAGGACACTGAAATTATATTGAACATAGACCGAACGTATATAGTTTGAGTAGTTATGTATTGTTATCAATACTAATGATCTATATGAATATGTTTAACATATTTTAGGTATCCTAAACACTTTGAGTAATGATCTATATGAATATTCGAACTTTACATTTTTATTGTGCAAGTCTTCTAACTTTAAACTTATTACATTACATGAATACCTTTCGATATCTTATACCGAACCAAATTGTTACCCATTTATTGTGAAGGTTTTTGCTATTGTTTTAGCATAACTTAAGAAAAGAATCACTTATTCATATGATATTGAATTATTGTTTATCGAGCATAAACTGTTGAGTCAAATCAAATTGTTTTGGTAAGACATCCTATACTGAGTTGAATTTACCCTAAATTGGGTCTTCAATTGTGTCTCAAAATTGGCACTAGAGGTAGGATGATATGCATATTCCTAGGATACTGAATAGGCTGATCCCCTATCTCAGATCCTAATACGCAAATTTCTAAGTCTGTGTGACTGACAAAAATAGTTGATATCAAAAATTCCAAAAATGGTCATCAACACTCAGTGAAGTAAAATTGTTGAACTATCGTTTATTCAAATCAAACATTGTGTTATAAATATAAACTTGCTGAGCATGTCATAGCTCATTCTTGCAAATCATTTCCTTTGCAGTTTTAGATGGTAATCCCAGCACTTCTGGAACACTTAGTGTTAAAAGGCCATGCTTAGATTAGTTTTATATTATTGCCTTTATTAAATGTAAATCTTATAAGACTTTTGTTGTAATAAGAACTCAACGTTGAGAACCATGTAACCGAAACTTATTATATAAAATATATTATCATCTTTTATTTTCGCATTCGTGTATTTATACATTCTTAGATGATTTAGTTATATGGATTAAGTAATACAGTGTCCTTAGGGATTATACATCTGAGTGAGGGTATTGACAATATGGATTGATCATGTTATTGCTCATACTCTGGATTTTGGATGGATATGAACTACTGATATGAAAGGGATATTCACAAGATACAGTCTATACATCCAAGTGAGGGTATCCAAACACAGCAATAGTTCTGACGAGAATTATTATCTGTTATGGGATACTGTGAACCTTGGATAGATAGGAATTATATCTTATTGAATATTTATAGTAAATCAATTAGAAGTGAACTCCAAATCGGATACCATGGGTGTATAGATTCAGAGATGTCACCTTAATTGAATATTCATGAACACCAGATCGGATACCACGTGTGTATAAATTTAGGGGTGTCACAATATCGGTGCTCCCCATAGAGAGACACTTGATTGAATGTACTTCTTGTATAATAATTCTTGTAACTGAATCATTAACTCCTTCATTTCTACCGATGCCATCCGATATGGTGCCCTAGAAACTGGTGTCATTCCTGGCACAATGTCGATAACAAACTGTTAGGTTTGTAATAATCAAAGTAGCGAAAGCATGGTAAAAATGAATTTTAAAATTTTACAAACCTTATACCCGGATCATCCTTTATGCATAATTATTAATTAATCGAAAGAGAAGAAATTATAGAATCATACCATTGTAGAACTAAGGTTCCATGGGTACAAGTTCAACTCCAAATCCTTAGTGATCTCCTTCAGTTCTCTGGGTTTGATTCCTTTCTTAGATCAACGTTAGCCACCTAGTGTTTGTCCTCTAGAGGTGATCAACTAAGGAAGAAGAGATATTCAAGAAGGTTGGCGTTTGGCTAAACCATAATTCTATCTTTATAGAATGTGTATACTCTTCCAACTATTAGAATAGTGTAATGTCTAACCTTGTTCCATAATAAGATTTTCTTATTTATATATGTATGCAACCCTCCTAAACCATTTAGGTATAAGGTTTCATATTAATTAATTAAACTTTTTAATTTAATTAGGCTTCCCAATCCTATTGGGAATAATTAAACTCTTTTAATTAATTAGCTTCCTAATCTTATTAGGAGTATATGGGAGAGAGAGTATCTTATTAATTAACTCTCAAACTCCTTTAGGAATTAAATAATAATAATAGTAATAATAATAATAAGACTCCTCTTATTAATTTATATTTATTATTTCCAAAATATTAAATAATAAATAGTAAACTATTTAATTTATTCTATCACCATAGATTAAATTGAACATACTTAACTTATTATTACGATTATGCCATTAACTTATTTAATAAATATTCTTCCTTTTTATGTTGTGACCCTTTATGTTCTCGATATTCCTTCCACCATACAATGTCCCAATTAATTATAAGACATTGATTTACTATCAAGTCTTATTTTATTTAATTATATATATTTCGATTCTAAAATGCATAACTCCAAATAATACAAATTAGAAACTCCTTTCTAATTTCATTCTGCCTTGGCCAATAACTACTGTGTTGTCATTTATAGAAACACATAAGACATTCTCTTCTTTTACTAGAAGTGGTAGATTCTTTGTGACACTCCCAAATCCGGGTACTTCAATTTTCACGAGATTTGGTATTCACTGTCCAATCATCACATATATATCTACCCATAATAAATGCAAACCATGAAATAAATATAAATCCTCCCCTTAAGGGGTTACAACATCCGAATAATAAATAAATCCTAGGTTTAACTAACCTTAAACATCAAATGCGAAAACGTAATTAAACAAATAAGTCTTAAACAACATCAAGTCTTAAACATAATATTCATAAACAAATAATAAGTCTTCAACACTTGTTAATCTTGCCTTTACCTTTGCTAGTGGAAGGCTCGTCAGTCCTTTCGTTCTTAACTGCAATGTTATTATGCAAGAGTGAGCACGATTGCCCACAAGTATAATAATATAACAGTAATAACAACATGCGAGTAAATCAAGAGTTTTGAATAATAGATGTAGACACTCTAAATTTTATATTCCTGTTACTAACCCTGCAGGAGGGCAAAACCTTCTTTTACCTTCCAGAGACAACCTTGGAAGTTCAGACCAAACTCAACCCCGACAGAACCGGGATGTCAATTCAAACTCCAGCAACAACCCCAGGAGGTACAGCAGCCCCGGTGACAACACCGAGATATTAAACTTAACCCCAACGACAACATTGGGATGTCAAGTCAAGTCCCGACAATAACCCGGGAGGTACAGCCTCGGCGATAACATCGGGAGATCAAACTCATCCACGGCGACAGCACCGAGATGTCAAGTCAAGCCCCGACAACAACCCGAGAGGTACAGCAGCCCTGACGACAACACTGGGAGATCAAACTCAGCCCCTGCGACAACACCGGGATGTCAAGTCAAGGCCCGACAATAACCCCAGGAGACGTAATTGCCCCAAAGACAACCCTCGGAAGCTAAATTAACTTCGGAGACAGCCTCAAAGCATCAAATCATCCCCCAGAGACAACCTTGGGAGACCAAGTAAACCTCGGAGATAACCTTGAGGAAGAACAGAGTCTTCTAGTATCAAACCTCGGAGACAACTCTGAGAAAATAATCGAAGACCTCGCCAACACAGGAGATAACCCCTGGAGGGGCAAAATAGTTATTTTACCAACTTAAAGCCAAATCAATCAAAATCAAGCCAAATTGTTGCAATGAAGGTCAGAAAGAGCCATAACATCAGTCCCGAGTGAAAATAGCACAATACAGCTCAACGGATAAACTATGAAAAAACAAAGATCTGGTTATAAACCCATCTTCCTAGATTCAGAAAAGGTTAAGTCCTATGTCATTGTGTCACTCTCGGAAAGTGCTTTCTGAAAAGGTATAGCACGCCTCAAACGGATGCTCTGATAAAAAGTTATGAAGGCACGAACCTGACATTGCGTTGCTCGGAGTGCACGTACTTCGAGACGACGGGACACACCAGGTGGGGCCCACCACGAGGAGCCGTAGCTCTACTTGCGATAGCCGCGGGTAGACTCGCTACCATTTTGGTCTATAAATTAGACCCCCCACCCTTGCAAAAAAATAGAAAAACGCTCTGAAACTCCGCCCATTTCGTCCCTTATCCCTACCTCTAGTACTCCAAACCTAGATTTTTTTTTCTTCCAATACGTTTGCATACATATATTTTACAACATACCAAAAATTAACCGATATAAACGTCCATTTGAAGCCCACCGAGTGGCAAAAAGCCCATGGATCAGTCCATTGTAAGTTTTTTTACGATCAGAAGTCATTTCTTACTTCATTACGTATATGTGAACGTGCTTATAAAGTTTCATCTTCTGGTTTTGCCCGAAACTTAGTTCCGTGTCCTTTTTAGCTTACATTTTAGTATATATAAGTATATATATACGTTTTTCTTCGTTTGCACAGCCTGGATCATCGATCCATGGCTTTTACTCGCTAATATATATATATATATATATATATATATATATATATATGTATATCTATACATACATATGCGATAAGGATCTTAGGCTCACCCAACTAGAAGCTCACCTAACTCTCCCCCCTTTAGCGACGGTCCCGATGACGGTTTGTCCGTCGCTATATATACAACCGTCGTCTATATATTGTCCATCGCTATATGTTGTCCGTCGCTAAAAGCTAAGACGACGATTGTATATATAGTGACGGACCAAACCATCGCCGGGTCCGTCGCTAAAGGGGGGTGAGTTGGGTGAGCTTTTAGTTGAGTGAGCCTAAGATCCGGACCGTATACATACGTATATATACATATATATATATATATATATATATACCAACCTTTTCAGCCTGGATCGCTGATTCATGGCCTTTTTAGCTTTATTATATATATAATTGACTATATATATACTAACTTTTAATTTAGTCGGGCTTGAATTGCGAATTCGTGGCCCTTTTACTGCTTTTATATATATAACTATATATATATATAATTTTCCTGACTTCGTTTGGCCTGGATTGCTAATTCGTGGCCTTTTTCGCTTTAATATATATATATATATATATATATATATATATATATACTAACCGTATATATTAACATTTACATTTCAGTTTAGCCTGGATTGGAAATCCGTGGCCCTTTACGTCTTTTATAAATATATATATATATATATATATATATATATATATATTTACATTCCAGTTGAGCCTGTATCAATTCGTGACTCTTTACAGCTTTTATAAATATATATATATATTTACATTCAGTTGAGTCTGGATTGCAAATTCGTGGCTATTTACTGCTTTTATATCTATATATATATTTACATTTCTGTCTGGCCTGGATTGGAAATCTGTGGCCTTCTACAGCTTTTATATATATATATATATATATATATATATATATATATATATATATATATATATTTATTTATTTTCTGTCGAGCCTAGATTAATTCGTGGCTCATTTATAGTTTATATATATATATATATATATATATATATATATTTACATTTCAGTTGGGCCTGGATTGGAAATTCGTGGCCCTTTACAGCTTATATATATATATATATATATATATATATATATATATATATATATATATATTCTTCATTCATTGTGATTAAATATTTTCTTTAAATATTCATTTCATATGAATTTGCACTGATGTAACTATTGTGGATTAGATTTATCTAAATCTAGCTCCTTCTGACTTTCAAACTGTTCAAAACATGTCCAATCGAAACCGGGAATCAAGAATGGCTTAGATTTATTTAAATCAACTTTTTCTAGGTTTGTAAATAATAAAGCTACCTCGCGACCCTAGATCCATATATAGTGGAAACAGGAAGCTTTAGCTACGCGCATGCAAGGATTTGACTGATGAATCCTTTGTTTTTGCGACGCCTAGAGTACAATTCTCTTTCTATGTGAATATATGTGTTGTGCAGGTTTTCTTGGCCCTTTTCTATGAGCCTAGAAATCATAGGATTGATGATCAAACTGATCTAAATCTGATTCCCACGATAGACAAACTCCATATTGTAAACATATCCTACCAGTTTTTCTGTAAAATGTACATCCAATGGACCTTAAAACGGTAATCCAGATTTAAAGTCTAAAAACATAGTGAAATATGGTTTGTAGTGCTAGAGTCACCTTAATGGCTGTCATGCCCATAAGAAGACCGACACTTATATATACATTATGTGGTTGAGGATGCTTCGCATCCCGACAATAAACATCCAAATCGAACCAAAGGCTGAATAAAATGAAATGGAAGTAACAACATGCTTTAATTCCTATGCAAGCAAAAGGTTTGGAAACCACATTGCAATACGTCATTTTCATATCTTGTCTGAATAAAAGAACTTTTCAAAACAAATCAAACCCTTCGTATATAGGTTCAACGAAGCACAACAATACTTTCAAATCAAATGTATGATCAATTACTTACAGCATACACACACATTGCAAATAAAAAGGAAAATATTAAAAAGACGTGGTACCGTGTTTCACGGAAGTCGGGGGATGCCTAACACATTCCCCCCCCCCCCCCCGCTTAATCAAGCTCTCGAACTTTAAAACTCTCGGTTTCAAGACCAAGTTTTGACAATGTCCAGTAATTGGGCGTACTTGCAAAAAACAAACAAAACTCAGTTGAGTTGGTACAACCATTTTAAAATCTACCAACTAGCGACTCTATAACCCTTCAAAATCGTCAACATGATACATGTTGGCATTTCCTAAAAAACTTCACCTTTCATGAAACATATAAGACAGAGAAGGGTAGAAAACAACAAAACTTAGGAAAAGAGAAAGATCTGTCCAAAGAGATGCATATTTTTTCCCGACGTCGACAGGTGGCGACTCTACTGGGGATAATAGAGGGCTTAAGCCGGGTTCAAATCTTTTCAAAATTTCCCCTTTTATCTGCGTATGTGTGAATGTTGTGTTTTACAATGAATGGATGTGAATGAATGCTTTACTGCTTTTGATAGTAGTGTGCATACAAGCCAATCATCTATGATGATAAAGCACAAACAATCTTATTTATTTATTAATAAAATATTTATTTATTAAAGGCATTTAATTATCTACATGGTGCTGTTTTTATAATATGTAAATAACCCATAGTTTTAAGCAATGCTTTTAGAATCATGATGTTGATCATGCTAATGAGATCTAAATTCTTAGAAAGCTTAAAAACTAAAATAGTTCCCAATTGTGGGATCACTAAAATGGGGATTAGTAAATCCGGATAGATTAGTACATATGTTGCTTGCTCATTGGATGAGGATGACTGATCTCATGGTCATTTATGTGGAGACACTAAAGCAAGTATGTAGGTGCTTATTGGAGAATAAGTTCACTGAACGTGACTCGCTATGGAATACCTAATGGAGTTTTACTCACCTGTTAATAAGAATTCCTAATGTGATAGTAGTACAAGTGATCCTTGGACTTGAGATCATCATAGTATCTTGTATGTAACAAATTATACTTTGACTTATTCCTTAAGGCCTTTTAAGGCATATATAGGGTATGCTTGGGTATAACGAGTTGCATATGGAGATAATGTATGATCAATATAGAATCTACCACCTCTAGTAAAAGAGGAGATATGTCCTATGTGATTCGTTAAATGACAACCCAGGAATCCTTGGCCAAGGTAGAATGAAATTAAAAAGAGGTTTCTAATTTGTATTATTTGGAGTTGTGCGTTTTCTAATCGAAATACATATGATTAAATAAATTAAGACTTGACAGTAAATCCATATCTTATATTTAATTGGGACATTGTATGGTGGAAGGATTGAATTGTACGGTAACTATTAACTCACAGGTTCTTTTATGATTAATGTTGAAATCTATATTATCTGGAAAGTCGTTGATCGCTAGGGAGGCTTATCCCTATTATAGAATAAATGTTATTTATTTAAATAGATTATTAGTTTAATTTATTTATTTAAATAAGATTAGAATTATTCTAATTGATTTATTCACAACCGATTTAATATGGAAACCTAAAGGGTCACACCATAAAAGGAAGAATAATTATTTAAGAAGAAAATGGCATGATAGTAATAATGCATTAAGTATAATTAATTTAATCTATGGTGATAGAATAAATTAAAAAGCTTAATGTTTATTATTTAATATTTTAAAAATATTAAATATAAATTAATAAGAGGAGTCTTATTAATATTATTATTTTAATTCTAAAGGAGTTTAGGAATTAATATAATATCAGTACTCTCTCTCAGTCCTAATAAGACTAGGATATAAATTAATTAAAAGTGTTTAATTAATTAATTAATTAAATCCTATTCTAATTGGATTAACCTAATATCTATATAAGAGAGTCTTATATCAAAAACAAGGTACGTGAATTTTTTCAAGGGTTGGGAGTACACATATTCTATAGAGCTAGAAACAAGGGTTAAGCCAATAACCCATCTTCCTGAGTTCTTCATCTTCCTTGGTGGATCACCATTAGTGGCCAAACATTTGGGTGGCTGACATTGATTAAGGGAAGGAGCCATTATAGAGGAATCAAAGGAATCAAAGGAGTAGAGCTTGTACCTGAGGAAGCTTGGATCTTCAAAGGTATAATTCCATCCTCTTTTCTGTTATTGATAACTAGCACAAAGCATGATCATGGTTATGGGTTTGTATAAATTTTTGAAAACATATGTTTCGCGCTTCCGCCCTATTTATGTGATTTGATTGCATGATTGCGTTACGTACAAACCCAACAGCTTTTTGTTAGTGCTTCGCACAATGTCATCATTTTATACTGTGAGACACGATGTATGTGAATGTATGTTGTGTGATTCCTCCACTAAGAGGCGAACCCGTCGGTGTTTGGTTGCTGGACTCAAAGTAAACTAATCCTGCGAGGCTCAGGAAAGGCACCACTCAGATCCGCTCTAATTGAAAGATAAGATTAATTTCCCCTCTAGTAGATTGCGATGATCTGGGGACCTTCATGTCGAAAAGCCGCGAGAGTAGGCTAAGATATGTCAGCCTCTGATTAACCAAATCTGAAAGGAAGCTTCTTCATTCTTTCCTCTTTCAATTCAATGTCAATTTTCTAATTCCAATGTAAATTTCATAATGTAAATATATATTCCATATCTTGTAAAACCTGTCATGCTATCCTGTCATTAAAACATCTGACCTTTGTTTTACATGATAAGATTAAAAAACCTCAAAAATAAACATTGCATAGCATGCATCCTATTGATATCTATACATCAAAGATTAACACACCTACGTTTATTGTAGGAAAAAATTGGTCCCGTCACCTAATCTAAATCTATGAAAGCACTAAGTCCATCCCCAGAAATGGCTTCAAGTGCTTAACCTGAATCCACCATTGTCTCTATGGAGGAGTTTGAAGGATTAATGAACCAGATAACGGAATTAGCTATTTTTCTCAAAGAGCAAAGCAAAGGTCTTCAAAGGAAACAAACACCCGGCCATACAGGATCATCTGCACCCGGTGGCAGTCAGGATACTGAAAATAAAGACACTCAGATTCTTGTGCCTCAGAACCAGGATCGTACCAACAAAACCTCTGAAATCACCAACCTCAACAAAGAGCAAGAAGCTGGTGATATTCTGAAGAAGGTCCAACAAATGGAAGAAAACATCCGGTCTATTAAAGGAACTGGGGCATTTGGAAATGTAAATTACTCAGATTTATGAATATTTCCAGGGGCTCGATATCCCGACAAGTTTAAAGTCCATGATTTTAAAAAATATAATGGATTGGGAGATCCCTACACCCATTTGAAGGTATTCATTGGAGAGCTCGGATCCTATACGGAGGATGAAAAACTCAGGATGCAATTATTCCGGAAAAGTCTGACTGGAGAGGCTAGAGCCTGGTATGCCAGACTGGACAATTCAAAAATTCACAGCTGGGAAAAGGTACTACATGACTTCCTCAATCAATACAGCTTCAAGTCTCAGATGGCTCCAAATAGATATCAAATCACCAAAATTAAGAAGCAAAGCAATGAGTCATTTAGAGAGTATGCCCAACGATGGTGACGAATAGCGGCACAAGTTACCCCGCCTATGACTGAGAATGAGATAGTCATGACCTTTATCGACATTCAAGAAGCTCCATATTACGAAAAGGTCCTAGCAGACATAGGAAACCATTCTCGGAGATGATCAAACACGGAGAGATGGCCGAAATGGGGCTAAAGTCTGGGAAGATATAAGATCTTACTGCCTTGGAAGCCTTAGCCGAGCATATCCAATCGGAAAGTTATGGGAGTAATCCCCGGAGAGCACACAAGAAGAAAGAAGAAGTGTCCTTAGTATTGCAAGGACATGATCAAAGAGGCAATCCAAACTTGCCTGTTCAAAGGAGAAACGTTTCACCTTTTCAAGCTCCAACACAACCTTCTAATCCTCCATTTCAAAAAAAATGTGGAGGTCAGGCGTCGAAGAACGTTCACCCCCTTAGGGGATGTGCTAAAACTGTTGACAACATAAAAGAAGATTATTAAACTCCTTCCAGCAACCAGTTTTGGCGGACAAAATTTTGACCGAAGTAAAAAGTGTGCATACCATTCCGGATTATCGGGCCACGATACATAAGACTGTTGGGCTCTCAAGCACAAAATCCAAGACTTGATAGACAACGGAGAGATTGTGGTGACCAAACCAGAGTAAACGTATGTGCAAGATAATCCCCTCCCTCAACACAAAGAGGAGAGTGTCAATATGATTAGCACCAAGAGTGGAGAAGGATCCAAATACCTCCATTATATTGGAGAGTCAACTCAATCAAGTACCAATAGCCCAGACAGTTGGGAGTTCTCAGAAAGGCAGTTCCTAATGGAACAAGAAATCAAGTTTATCAAGGAACAGATTGGGCAGTTGGCGGAGCTGGTCGTTTATCAACATCAGATTACAAGACAGCTGATAAATCAGACCAACAAGCATGAAGCAAGTCCTCCTACACCGAAAATAAGCCCCATTGCTATGAGGGATCATTACAGGTTTCATGAGCATGAACCTTGGGCCGACAAGGTGGCTAAGGAAGAGAAGTTCCAAGCTGATAGGGAGTTCTCCTTCCAGAGGAATTTCATTAATTTTAATCAACCGATGAAAGAGATCCTCCAAATACTGATCATTGAGGGGATGGTTACGAATTTGTTACCCCCGATGAACCCTCGATCCAAGAAGTTCAAACCTGACCGAATCTATCAGTATCATTCCAACGCGCCAGGTCAGGACACCGAGGATTGTTGGGGGCTTCGTCACCTAATTCAAAATCTGATTGAAAGTGATGAACTGATAAAAAGAAATCAAGATTATGGTTCTCTCGATGAGGAGACACTCTTCATTCCCATGACATGGAATCAAGGAATAGTGGTTGTTATTTCCTATGAGAAGGATCTAGCCGTGACACCCCTGATACTACAGGGGAAATGACTGTGACACCCCCGAATCCGGGTCCTCTGACCCCGGTCCGCTCGTCACGAAACAATACTAAACATCCACCTTTAAACAACGTATGATAACTAAAATGCGGAATATAATAAACGTATGTCGTTCATTCAAAAGGTGTTACTAGTCCCAAGATTCGATAACCTTAATACATCAATACAAACATACCCTAGAATAAACATTAGGGTTCATATTACATTAACAGTAATTAAACAAATCACAAAGATAAAGTCTGCTCCTTGCAAACCATCCTAAATCTTTCCTTTACCCCTGTCCTTCCCTGAGGGCTCGGGCGTAACTGCAATATAAGTCATGATATAGCAAGAATGAGCAACAAGTTTGCTCAGCAAGTTTAAATACAACAATAAAGGATATATCATGATGAATGGAAAAAAAATATCTGACAATGATTTCAACAAAATGAATATCTTAAAGATTCAACAATATAAATATTAGAACGATTCAATAACATGAATATCTGAACGAATTAATACGAATAATAGAATGATTCAATAATATGAATATTTGTAAGGTTCAACAACCTGCATGATTCAACACTATGAACATCTGAACAATTCAACAATATGAATATTAAAAGCAAAGATAATAATTGCCTTTAGAATGACTGATAGTCGAGTAGACTCTGAACTATAACTTTCCAATGGGTTCAATAGCTAATTGACCCTTTTTATAATTACTGGCTTCTGGCTACAGAAACTTAGTACCTCAAGGAGATCAGCCTCGGGCACAACGTGAATATGCATAACACTTAAATCTGCTTACTCGTATCATATATATTAGATACCTGGGCACACTCCTACATATGAGGGGTGTTCTGTTCCGTCTAAGAATCCTTACCATCAATTGGTTTGGATAGCTTCAAAGAAAATTTCATACACTAGTCTGACCGAGCAAAGGTTCAGACTCTTACTGACACGGTTTAAGAATTTAGAACCTTGAATAATGTACAAGTCCAAGACTGTACGAGCTCAAACGCACTAAGTGCGAATATCAATAATATCGATGTGGAATAATTGATAAGTAATTAAACCACTAAATAACATGCTTGGAAATAAAGTTCAAGCAATTAAGTAAACAACTTTCGATTCAACAATAACCTACTCAATATAATATGAGAAGGATAGAGAACTTGCACAAAGTGAAGTTTAGCTTTTGCACAATATAGGAATTTGTGTAAGTTCGGGGAACTTGCACAATACTCAATGTGTGAAGTTCGGGGAACTTGCACAATACTCAGCGTGTGAAGTTCGGAGAACTTGCACAATACTAGATTTCCTTGCATAAAATAAATGCATAGGCTTAGACACTTACAACATCAAAGAGTGAAATTTGGGAAATTTCACCATAATAGATCCCTTGTATAAAGTAAATGCATAGGTTAGGACATTTGCTTACAACGTTCTTTGAGTAAAGTAAACACAAAGATAAGACACTTGCACAATATACGAGTTTGTATAAGTTTAGAGAACTTGCATAATAAAGAAATGAAGTTCGGGAATTTGCAAAATAACCAAAGTGTGAAGTTCGGGGAACTTTCACAATACTCAAAATAACCTGCTTGATACAATATGAGAAGGATAGAAAACTTTTACTAAAAACAAGTGAAGTTTAGAAACTTGCTTACACGGTTCATTGAATAAGGTAGTACAAGAATTTAGGATACTTGCATTCAATATAACAATCAACTGAAGTTAGGAAACTTGCTTACAATATCTGTTGAATGAAGTAATGTAAGGGTCTAGGAAACTTGCTCAAATATAACTTGAGGAAGATAGGGAACTTGCAAATAATACAATAACGGGTTCAAAAGAACTTGCACAATCAAAGAGTGAAGTTTAGAAACTTGCCTGTTTGCTCAGCTACAAATAATTCTAGCTTTAATTAAAACTGCGTTCGAACGACCTAGCATTAACAAGTCCGTCTTTCCAATTAGTATATATAAACTAATATAAGTTCACACATACAAGACTCTAGTCATTATATAATTCTATCACGTAGTTCACGTAAGTTAATCTAATCCTGTCTTAGATTTAATAATTTTAGATTGTCTAGTTCATAAGCATCAACATAGGCTTGAACACATAGCACTTCCAGTTACTGATATAAATTAACACATATGTTTATCAAGTTTATCTAACTCAAGTTCGAAAGCTAATATATTCATTCTATGTCCACTTCAAGACCACATGTTTGTATGTCGGATATTCACATACTTTAAACAATATAAGTTCATGCTTCAAGATTGATTACTAAAGTCATGTTATTACATAACAAGGTCAAACAATACTTAAGTAGTTATGCTTGTGCGTATACTACAAGTGTACACTTTAATCGTCATAACTCATGCCTTAAGAATCCACTTTCTATGAGTATGCGTGCATAGTTAAAATCTGTGTTTAACTAAGTGCGGTTCATGTTAATATGTCTATAGGCATAATGACATCCTAATAAACATCCTTCCATGCACACAACATGACTCACATGGTATTTAACTTTCAAATCTTAAGTTCTCTTTTGAAATAGTTGAAATCTTGCAATCGTGCATGCTAGTGTGTTCAACACTTTAAACGTACATATATAGACCATACGGTCAGGTTCATAAAATCATAATTTATATCTCAATGTAACATGCCAAGTCCATGTTCAATGCTCACGTTTCGTTAGTAAGTTTTCCCTAATGAGGTCTAACATGACCGTGCACATTTTTTAACATGTATATACCAATTATAATGTTCTTCATGCCTATCTAGGTCATACTAACATGCTCGTTAAATTAGAATGCATACACAATATCTACATGTTAAAGTTCACCTTTGAAACTTATATGTTTCGCTAGAAATGTTCAATAGTGGGGTTCACATGCTCATATTCTATTATGAAACCCGTATACCAAAGTCAACATGCCTCCCATACAATTCTAAGTCATACTATCATGCTTGCAAGGTCAGAATACTATCATGGCAAGTATACATATTGAGTTTGTTTCCATATTCGAAGTTAGTTTATGAAACGCTAAGTTTATTTCAAACTATAATTACTTGTGTAACTATTAGTGAAACATGCTTACATTGCCTCAATACATCCATATATATATATCACTCATGCTAGTATGCTTAATCCAAACTAGTACCATAAGTTAGCATGAGCAGAAAGTAAAACAGAAAGCAAAACTGCAGACAGGCACTAGCGCAGCTGCGCCGCTGGCCAGTGCAACACTGGCGCAGCTGCGCAGGCTGGCGGCCAGGCCTGAGGCAATGCAGTTTTCGGCAGACTGTAAACCCAACTCAAATTTTCTCCAACGAAAATCATTCTAACAATTTCTAACATAATTCTAACATGATTATAACTCCATATAACAAACATTTAACACAATTCAATTACCATCAATCCTTGTTCAATCAAGAATTCAAAAATCAAGAAAATTGCAGAGAATGAGATAGGGAGAGCATGAATTGGAATTTATACCTCTGTTATTAGGGACTTGCTGCTATCTCTCACTCTCTCAATTCACAGACTCTCACTAGCAACTCTACTAATTCTATACTTGTATGGAAATCTCAGCAATTGTAATAGAGAAGGAAGAAAGTTAATTTATAGGAAATTTCAATATCCGGTTCTAGACATTGTTCCTCAAATCAAACTAATGGGAGATGCAATTAGCTAATGGTTATCAAATAGTGGGTGAGGAGTTGGTATAACTCAACATAATCTCCACTCCCCCATGATCATTGCTATAGCTGTGAGGAAATTGAGAAGAGATAGAGTAGGCTAGCTTCTTGCTTTCACGTGAAGAGAGAAATTGGGCTCATATTATGGGACAAAGTAATTCCAGCAATCTAGCAAGTGGGTGTATAGTGTATGCTAACACTTGGTTATTAAATTTGTATACACAATTCATTTCATATAACACATGTCACAATAATTTAAAGGGCATACAATATAATTCCTAATTACAAGGTATCAAGTAGTGCACATACATATAATCCATGTACATTATTTTAACACCGAATATAAAGCAAGTGGGTATTATTATAATAATAACTGTTATTATAATTATAATAACTTATTGAAAGTATTATCAATTAATAATGTTTATTGATATAAGGTAAGGTGATAGGGTATTCATAAAAGTTTTCCTACCCATATCATGTCACATGCTCTAAGTACACATTACACTTATCAATCTCACATAATACAATTACGGTTACTATATAGTCTATATATAATAGCCTTATCAAAGGTCACCTTGTACTATATATAATATATAGTTAACTATCATATATTAAAGGTTTAATATAACACATGCTTGTATAAAAAATAATAAATGACGTAAATATATTTATTAATCTCTTACTCATTAATTATTAGTTATTCAAAATAATTAATCAACATACTCCCAATTAATTACTCATTATTATTTATCCATAATAATTATTAATCAACAACAATAATAATTTCATACGTTATCAATTAATTACTCTCAAATAATTAATTAATCACGATTAACTCTCTACACTATACTCAAGAAATTTGAATATATAATTACTAACATTTTTATCAATATTCTGATATAAAAGTCTCAGGGTTAATCTACTAATTTAAATAACCATTAGTGATTCCCTTTAATAAAAATCCTAGCATTTATTTGCATAGGTTAAATTCACATAAGCACATAACCACATAAGGTTTAAATAAGTTTGAAAAATTAACTCTCAAAAATTTTAAATCACAGATAAAATTAATAAGAAGCTTAAAATTTCTGGTAGTTACAATGACTCTATGAAGTACAGAATCCCGTAAAGGTGGCTGCGACTGAGCCGCTAATATCGCCTTTAAGGCCACAATATCCTGTGGTCAGCCTTAAAAGAGTCCCATAGAACTATAGGAAGGATGAAGTTTCGACATCAAACAAAATTTCCATTGTATCAAAGGAAACCACTATACTTGCCTTAACGGGTGATCAATTCAGTCATTAAAGCTAAAGGGAAAATGTCTGAAGAGAAAATTAAAGAATTCCTCATCAAAATAAGGCATAAAAAGATTAAGGTGGTGCAAAGCTTGAAAGAGACACCTAAACAGATATCCATCTTGGACCTGGTCTTATCCTTGATGGATCATCGCAACATTCTGGTGAAAGTACTGCAGGAAGCCCATTTATTGAAGACAGTAGACGCTAAGAAATTCCGTCACGTGATGGAGCACATTTTCAACAACAATGTGATATCCTTCACTGACAATGATATACCTACAAAAGGGACGGGCCATTGTAAGTCACTACACATAGAAGTGATGTCATCAAGGTATGTGATCGGAGGTGTGCTAATAGATGGAGGATTGTCTCTGAACATCTATCCCTACGACACCTTAGAAAGGATGAAGATCAACCCAAATTGAATTCGAACTAGCCATGTACACATTCGGGCTTTCGAGGATCTCGTCGAGAGGCTGTGGGTGAGATTAAGCTTCAACTGGAGATTGGTCCCCATACTTTCTATGTATCCTTCCAGGTACTCAACATTACCATCGGATATAACTTGTTCTTGGGAAGGCCATGGATACACATGGCATGAGCAGTTCCAACCACTCTCATCAGCAACTCAAGTATATTATTAATGGCAACCTAATCATGATAAATGCTAAACCAGAATACCCAGTCTACATACAGGGAGATATACCAATGATTCGTCTAGATGAAGGGATTGAACCTGCTAGTTTCCAAGCTTTGGAGGTGAGCAATACTTAGTACCTACCTGTTGGAGCACCAGCTTTGAAACCAAAAGTTTCCCTCAAAGTAATGACCGTAGGTCAGGAGATGATATCTTTGGGATTCTGCCCTGGAGAAGGGTTAGGGAAAAATTAGCAAGGAATCAAGAGTCCGATGCAAATCCTGAGCCAGTTAGGGAAAGCCGAATTGGGCTATTCATCCGGGTCAAACCATCGGAACCCACACAAGCATCCAAGAGTTCATGCTTCCACGATTCTGTTGTCAAAACTTACTGATGTAGGGTTTGTGAAGCCAATAAGGAAGATTCTTGTTGTCGTGTCAGGTACGCTGTTTCCTTCAGTCAAACCAATTCATGAGAGAAAATCCCTGGAGATTGATGGGGAAAGAAAAAAGGGAAAAGAAAAGTTCCTGCACGGAGGACGAGACCCATTTGCTAACATGTATTATCTGATGCATTAAAAGGGTATGAACAATGATATCCCAGACAGTGATGAAGAGAATCAGATCCAAATCCCTCGCATCAAGAAGGGGAAGGGTGGTAGTTCAAAGAAGAACCCCGAATGTAATATGAAGGATGTCTCATTCGTCATCAGAGATGAGGAAGAAGACCATAAATCCTTTATCATCCCTATCCATGAGGATCTGATATTGGACAATTGGATCAGCACCCCATGCTTCATTCAAAGAGGGTAAAAGGGAGAAAGTCCATCTGCCTTGAAATATGGTTTCATTTACTGCTTATTTTATTGCACAGCTATAACATTTACTTTTGTCATGCTTTTGCTAAATGCTTTGTATGATTAAACAGTTCCATATATTAAAATGAAAAATTTTTGTTTTCAGGACTCCAAAATTGGATTTGTTTGTCCCTACTGATGAGATGTCAAACTGTCACAGTGACTATAACTTTGATGTAGAACTGAACTTCGACTTGTTGGAGATTGATCAAGAGGAGATATATGACTATGAGGTGCCCGAAGAGATCAAAGAATGGGTCAAAGACAAACCCAAAACAAACCTCGATCAAACCACCACTGTCAATATCGAAACCTCAGAAAACCTTAAAGAAATCTAGATAAGACAAGACATCACCCAAGACCAAAGAGCTAACCTGATTGAACTCTTAACACAATTTCAGGATGTGTTTTCGTGGTCACATGAAGACATGATTAGCTTGTCTACTGACATTGTCATCCATCAACTGTAAGAACCCGAATTTTCAGATATTATTAAGTAAGGATATAATGAATAAAATTCTTAAAGTATGAGATGTGTTCGAATAAGAACATTTATGTGATTTTTGTGGTTAATAAATATATTATTAAAATATATTCGTTATTTATTTTGGTGACAGTTCAGTGGAGATAAAGGAAGTGGATAAGATTTATCTATCAGTATTAAATAATTTATATAATTATTTATCATGGTAAGATTGGTGACATTAAATATATTTGATAATCACCATCTTTTGGAGTATATGTACGTTGTTGAAGAGAGAGAGAATAGAACCAATATATTTTTAGATAAACATTGGTTAGTGAATTACTAGTTGATTTAATATACCGCGAGAAGTGAACATTAACGGAATATACATATGTGTTATATATATATATATCTTGAATTATGTGGAAGGAATTATATATATATATATATATATATATATATATATATATGAGAACCTTATAGGGGAATAGAGTTGGAACTTATAGTTTAAACTTTGAATCATTGAAGGAGGTAATAAAAGATGTTGGTTAACCGATGTAGCAAGATAGCACATTAAAAAGCATGTTCAAGTATTTAAGAATTGAGATTTTGGTTCTACTATAGCAGAACTTGTCTGCCTATGAACTTGAGGTGGCGCAGCTGCGCCACTTCCAAGCTTATGACCAGCGCAGCTGCGCCGGTCTGTAGAAAATTCTGAGAGTTGTGTAATCTGAACTTGGGAATATGTATATTAGTAATTAAAATGTGGGTCATGAATGGGTTAAGTTAGCAAAGCATGATTTGAATGAGAAATTAATTAACCTAGGATAAATGTGGGTTAATCAAATTATGTTATGGAATAATATATAGTCTTGTGTGGCAATGGAAAGGAATGAGAAAGAATTAGTTCACTTACATAATATGACAGATTAATATTTGTGTTTAACCTAAGAAAAATAAAATGAATATTTTGATATTATTAATATATTACATAGTATTGTAATATATAATAAGGTTAATATGTGGAAGATCAAGAAAGGGAACCAATATATTTATAAATAAATATTGGTTAGAGACGGAGGTGTTATATATAATATGGCTAAGAGAAAAGATTAAAAAAATTGTTTTGGAGACAATTTATTGAAAGGGAAAAGAAATAAATATTATATATTTCTAATAAAGAATATTAAAATAATTTTTAATATTGAATTATTTTAATAAAAGAAGAAAATGTTATTTTTAATAATAATAATACCTTATATGTTTTTGTATGAGGTAATAGGTATGATTAATTAATATAGTAAAAATATTAAAACTTATTTGCTATATGTAAATAAATTGATGGAAAAAATTTATTATAATAGAGAATAAACTTATTATCTAGTTACTATATATAATATATGTACATGTGTCGTACATATAGTTATTTATTATATTAAGAATATTGTCTTGAGACAATAAGTAAATTATTTTTTAATAAAGAATGTGTTTATTTGGAGAAAACATAATATGTTATGTTATGACAAAATACATAATTTCTAATGTATTTTCAAGAGAGTCGATTAAGTTATTATTTTATCGTGGATGTTATCATTTAAATAATTAATAGAGTATATATTAATTATTATAAGCGTAAATGTTATACTTATTATAAATATAATTAATTGAGATAATTTAGCATTTAAGTGCTTGAGTCACACAAATATTATATTAAAAGAATAATAACTGTGGTGGAAATAAATAAGTGTTGAGAATGATAATAAGCTCGATGTAAGCTTGTGTGAAATGCCTTGTGTGGCACGATAATAGATTCGATGATGAATTATTTAATTCAAGGATGGATGAATTATTAATTAAACAATTAGTCTATATTAATTGTTAATCGTTATTATAATAATATGTTGATTTATTATTATGGCTAGTAATAGTATAATAATAAGGAAATTAATTATAAATATAATCGGAATTGTATTGATAAGGAATGCGATATATTGTCTTATAATATTAATTATTATTATGGACAATATACTAGTATCAAGTAATTATTTGATAATATGTTGATTAATGAGTAAATAATTTATAAATATAATAAGATTTATATTTATTTATTGTGATAATTAATCACATAAATGATAATTAATTGCTATGGAGGTTAATAATTACATTGATTGATGAGGGATGAATTAATTAATATTTTATTAATTAATTAACTGTCATTGAGTATAATGATATATAAACGAGTAGATTATTAATATGATTATAATTACTCAACTAGTTGATATGTGCAAAGGATGTGATTATTAAGAATATAACATATTGTAATTACACATATGTTATATAAAGTATAGTGCAACATTAATGTGACTGTACTATATATATAAACTATATAGTAAAATTGATTTCATTATGTGAATTACATAATATTATTGCTTATGTGTGTGGGTAGACCTTATGGAATACCCTATTAGCATATAGTAATTGTTAATTGATAATGATTTCTATAGGATATTATAACTGTAATTAATAACCGTTATAATAATGAGTAATACCCGATAGAATTATATCCGGTAGGATGAAATGTACATGGATTATATGTGTGCAAATTACATTTACTACATTGAAATATTATTTATGTGAAATACATGATGATATTAAAATTATATCCTAAACATATACTATATGAATACAACTTAAGTATATAGTGTGTGTATTATAACACAAGTGTAGCATGTAGCTTATTGACCAATAGCTGAGCTTGTAATTGTTGTCCCATAATAAGGGTCACCCCTCATTCTCCCTCACACGTGAAATACTCAAGGCTATTCTACTTCCTACAATCTCAAAATCAGCAATCTAGCTAGCAATAATCAATGGGGAGTGGGGATCATAATGTGTTCTACCAACCATTCAACCACTCCACCTTAACCAACATACAAACCTTCAATCTATTAGTTTGATTCAATGGAGGATTGAATGGTCTGTGCAATGAAAGTTCTATAAATTGAGCTCCCACCTTCTAATTTCATTGCTGAGATTTTGTTCAAGTGTTGGATTGAGAGCATCACATACCTTAGTGATAGCATTCTAAGAATTAAGAGACTTCAAATTTGCAGCAAGCTCAACCTACATTGCAGAGGTAATATACCTCTTGTTCTTCATTTTGTTTTCTGTCAAAACTCTAATTCTTGGATTAAGCTTAAATGTTGTGATAAGTTGATTGGATTATGTTTGTTAACTATTATCTGAGTTAGTAGTATGTTTAAACTACAATGTGGTATAATTGTTAGAATAAATTTCGTGAATTATTTTGAGTTGGGTTAACTGGGCTGCCGAAGCAGTCTATTTTCTGGTCTGGTCGGAGCCCTGCGTAGCTGCGCCAGTCTTGTACTGGCCAGCGGCGCAGCTGCGCCAGGCCCTGAACCAGAATTTCTGTTTCTGCTAGAAGCTGTTATATGCTATCATATGGTATCTTATTAGAGCAAGCATGTGAACTATATTAACACACATATATGAGTACTTTGACATGATATAAGCATGTATAACCATGATATTATACACTATTGATAAAAAGGCTTTATGGGTTATAAATAAACTTAGAATTTTTAAAGTGAACTTTGACACATACGTAATATGTGTGTTCTGACATTTGTAGCTTGTGTGAATGAGTTAGACATGCATGAAATCAGGTTTAACATGTATGAGTAAGTACCTTGACATAGCATGAACATTCTTAATTTCGTTAGTGTGCGATTTCTAAAGAAAGTTATAAGTTTTCAAATGAGCCTTGACATATACTATTGATGCTTATGTTCTAACTTTTGAGTATGATTGCATGGTCTAGATAGGCATGAAATGTAAATTTAAAGATGTTAAGTTTACACTAGCATCCATGGTTTGATTCGTAACGGTTTCAAAAGTAGGATTCAGACTTTTTGCAAAGTAAGTTGCGTAATCATAGTGTATTAGTGTTCCAATATGTTTGAGCATACATGCTAGTGCTTTTAAATGTCATGTATGTGCACACACCTTACTAGACACTATGAAAGTTAGTTAAGCATATTAGATATATTTTAAAGCTATTATCGATGCTAGTTGTGCGTATATGGTTAAAGGTATTTGTGAGCATGTGTCTTAACATTATTTTGACTCCTCACATGTATACATGATGAACATAGTAGCCTTGCATGACTAATTTAAATGTAACAAGAATTTTGAAAGGTAAACTTAGAAAGTTTAAATGAAATGGTTATATAAAACCCGGGAATTATAATTTCTATAAGGCTTGAGAAACGTAAGAGCAATATAGATTTTATGTTTATGAGTTTTAAATATGTGTCGAACACTTAGATAGTTAAGTGTGTTAATATTGATATTAAGTATGGTTAAGGTATACCTATACGTACCTAGCTATACTAAGCGTGTGATAGGAAAGTGAAACAAGGTTCTAAGAACCATGTTAGACAACAATGTAACCTTTATTATTACATTGAGAATGTGTGGATACATATAACTAATGAGTGTGATCTCTATGATTAATATAACTGTGTAGGATTACATGAAGTGCAGATATCTATAAGCAGTTAAGTCGTAGTTATTAAACTACGCATCAGGCAAGTCTTTCAGTTCTTTTTTGATATATGAATTCAATAACTGTTAGTTGAATTATATTATGCTATGATGATGTGAACTTATATATGAACTGTATATGAGAATTGTATGAGATTGTAAGTTGATCTGTGATGATATGCTTGTTATGTGAGAAGTAACATGCTTAGTAAATATAAATTGATTTTAAATGCATGAACTGAGTATGACGTTATATGCTATGTAGTGCATGAAAACTGTTAGAATTGCTGAGCTGTCGAGCTCACTCTTGTAAATAACCATTTTTGCAGGTTAAGGACTTACGATAAAGATTTTGTGCTTCTTGATTGATAAAGATAGATAGTATCGCAATGAAGAATACTATTTAGATTATCGTTTGAACCCTGTTTAAGTTCTAAGAGTTGTACTTGATATTTGTTTACATTGTTTAAAACTTGTCGTACTGTAAAGATGTATTAGTTAATACATAGAGGATATCAAGTTGAGTTGTAAACGTTATACGATAACTCAAATAGAATGAATCATATTTTATAGTTGATTCGAGAATTGTAATTGATTCAAAGTTATGAAATCAATAAAAAGAATTTATTCAAAGGATATTGAAAAGTTTAAATTATTTCGCATTTTAGTAACATCGAATATGATGTAAAGATGAGATTTTGGATATGAATAGAATTTATATTCTAAATTGTAATAAGCAAAGTTATATTCTTTTACTAATGATTAAAAGATGTAATAGTTCCGCGTTAGTATTTGGTTAGTAGTATCGTGACTGTACCGAATTCGAGGTTTAGAAGGAATGTGAATTTGGGGGCGTCACATCAACTCCCCATCAAAGATGGATTCAAGCCAGTCAAGCAGAAGCTCAGGCGATTGAAACCTGAATAGAGTCTGAAAGTTAAAGAAGAAATTGTCAAGCAATTCAAAGCCGACATCATTATTGTATCAACATACCCGGAGTGGCTGTTAAACACAGTCCTTGTGCCTAAGCCCGGAGGGAAGGTACGAGTATGCATAGATTATCGGGATTTGAACAAATCTTGTCTCAAGGACAACTTCCCGGTACCTTTCATCCATATCTTGGTAGACAATACGGCGCAGTATGACATGTATTCATTTATGGATTGCTTTGCTGGTTACCATCAAATTATGGTTGCTAAAGAGGACAGGGAGAAGACAGCCTTCATCGTTCCTTGGGGAACCTTCTGTTATAGACGATTATCCTTCGGCTTTATCAATATCGGTGCTACATACTATCGAGCCATGATGGCCATGTTTCACAACATGATGCACAAGGAGATAGAGGTTTATGTAGATGACATCATTGTCAAATCCCGGAGGGAGGATGATCACATCATCCATCTAAAAAAGTTGTTCAACAGGTTGCGTAAGTACAACCTCAAGCTGAATCTAGCCAAATGCGCTTTTGGTGTCAAATCTGTCAAGTTATTGGGATTCCTAGTGAGCAATAGAGGCATTGAGCTGGATCTCTCCAAGATTAAAGCCATCACTGAGATGCTGATGAGAAGGTTGAAAACCTATGATTTGATCTCATTTAGCTTGATATATTATGATTTTTTTGGTATTATTCATGTTACTTGTTATACTTTTATGTTATTTTGTAGGAGCAAGGACTGGAGTGGGCAAGCAAATGGAAATTGGGAGAAAAGCTGAGTAGATTGGTGCTTACTAGATAAACGGTGCGGGGCGCGCTGGTTATGACTTAAAACGGGCGCGGGGTGCACTGAAGGAAGATGAAACACTGAATGCCAAGAGCGGGCCTCGCCATCAATGTACTGAATGCAGTGCAAGGCGCGCCAGATCTAGGATTGCTCCCTTCCATAGTAGCGCGGGCCGCGCCACTTTACAAAGGGACTAGGCGCGGGGCAGGCCGGTCTGACGAGATTTTAGCAGTTTTGTTTCCTTAATTTCAAAAGTTGATTCAAAGAAGGATTTTAACTTAGTAATTGTAATAAGGTTTTGTTAGGTCTATAAATACTAGTTGTTCCCCTAGTTTTAAAGGGGATCTTTTGACTGAAAATCATTGAAGGCTATTCTTTTGGAGCGGATTGATATTCCATTGGAGATTTCATGAGACAAACTTTGGATTGAAGATTGAAGATCATCGATAGAGTTTTCCTTCTTCCTCTTAAATTAATCTTTATATTATGATGTTTATCAATTATTATCTCTGTGTTCCTAAGTTGATGATGAACTAAATTTTTATTGGGAGTACAATGGAACCTTTTATGAAGCATTAATTCAATTACTATTATTTTCACTTGATACTTCTTCTGAATTGATTGGTATATTTTGTGCTTAATTTGATGATTATCTGGCCAACAATTAATATTATATCTTTGATTGAATTGAAAGAGGATATCTTAGATTAGAACTGAATATAACAACGCATGACTTTGTTGATTCTTATTTAGAATAACATAGCAATGTATAAGACGAGCGTACTTATATGCCATGTGCAACTGTGATACGGGTATGAACTTAATGAATCTATTTTAAGTATTTTACACGAAAGTAGTAAAATAACTGAAATAGGTAGTTTTGCTAATAATCGAAAGGGGTTAGTAAATTGTAGAGTAAAACTAGTTGTCAATTTGGTGGAATAAATTAAGTGGAAATAATGTAAGAGAGTTATTGTGGAGTAATTGGGGAAATTATATTCCTATGCTTTAATCATCTAGTCTTCATTAATTGTCAGTTAATTGATTATTAATCACTTTAATTTAGATAATTCTCAAAAATCAATTAGAGTGACTATTTAAATAGGTTAAATTAGTAGAAATTGGATAATTAAAATAGTTGTTTAGTAACTGTTCCCTGTGGGTTCGACACTTTTCTTACTACTGTATTACTTGATTGACTGTGTGCACTTGCGCGTATTTGTTATTGTATAAAATAGACAACAAGTTTTTGGCGCCGTTGCCGGGGAACGATTTTAATAATTATTTTATTACTAGTTTTTATTAATTTAGATTATTCAAACAGATTTTTTATTTTAGTTTTTTTCTTTTACATGCTTAAATTCTGTCCAAGTCTGTTCAAGCAGTGATCCAGGATTTGTGTGTGCAACAAGTTAATTTCAGTTGTTTATGCAAACACGGTCCAAGGGGTCCGAGATAGTTCCTTACGACAGCGAAATTAAAAGAACTTTCCGACAAAGACGAAGAACTAATCAGGGGACAATGGCAAATCAAGATAACGAAGAGTACAAGCCACTTCAGGATTATGGAATGCCGAAGGTTACAGACATTCAGTCTAGCATTGCACGATCGGCCATTACAGCACATAGTTTTGAGATCAAATAAGGCACGATTCATATAATCCAAAACTTATTCCAGTTCGGGGGAGCACCAACAGATGATCCCAATGACCACCTGGTTAGTTGTTTGGAGATTTGTGATACCTTTCGATTTAATCAGATGTCAGAAGATGCAGTTAAGCTGAGGTTATTTCCTTTTACATTGAGAGACAAAGCCAAGAGTTGGCTACATTCGTTGCCACCTGGGTCCATCACAAAATGGGATGATTTTGCACAAAAGTTTCTTGCCAAATTCTTCCCGCCAGCGAAAACGACAAAGATGCGGGATGCTGTTTGATCCAGAGTCGTTATACGAGGCTTGGGAAAGGTACAAGGAGTTGCTTCAAAAATGTCCACACCATGGGGTTCCATTATGGCTACAGGTTCACACCTTATACAATAGTCTTGACGGACAGTTGAGAACCAGTATTGATGTCGCGATAGGCGGTGCTTTGAACGCCAAAAGTTGTGTGGATGGCTATGACCTGTTAGAAATCATGGCGGCCATCAACTACCAATGGCCAACGAGCAGAACATCTCAACCGAAGGTAGCAGGGGTATTGTAGTTGGATGCCAAAATAACACTATCAGCGCATATTTCTATTTTGACAAAGAAGATAGACGCTTTGGGTGTACAGAATGTTCAGAAAATGGAAGTGGTATGTGAGTTATGTGCAGGGGCCCATCCAGCAGATCAGTGTGCTATTAACACCGAGTCAGTACAGTTTATGGGGAATTTTGGTAAGCAGCAGTAGTATGGGGTAAATTCGAATAGTTATAATCCAAGTTGGAGAAATCACCCAAACTTTTCATGGAGTAATAATCAAAATCAGCAACAAGCTCCACGACAAGCCGCACCCCTAGGATTCTAGACAAGACAACAACAACAGCCGACCCAACAAGAAAGGAAACCAGAACTTGAGTAGTTGTTAGTAAAATACATCAAGGATAACGAGACATGGAAGAATACTCATGAGGTAACTCTATGGAATATTGAAAATCAGATAGGACAGTTGGCTACAACTATGAATTTTTGCCCTCAAGGAGCATTGCCCTCAAGTGCACTGTAAGGAAATCTCCTTGAGGAATAGGAAAAATTTAGAGGATGCTGTTACAGAAGGGCCAACTGCGCAGTTATCTACTAATAATAGTAATGAGGAGCAGTCAGCGAAAGAGGCAGGAGCATCAGGTGAAACATGAGAGAAGGTAGAAATGAAAAAAACCCGACGTATATATTCCACCTGTTCCGTATCCAGGGAGACTCCAGAAAGCTAAGGAAGCTAAACAGTTTTCAAAATTTGTAGAGGTATTCAAGAAATTACATTTTAATATCCCGTTCGCAGAAGCTATAGAACAAATTCCGAGTTATGTGAAATTCTCGAAAGAAATTCTGTAGAGAAAAAGAAGGTTAGAAGATTTTGAGACTGTTGCACTTACGGAGGAGTGTAGTGCAATTCTACAGAAAAAACCACCATCAAAACTCAAGGACCCAGGTAGTTTCACGATACCGTGTATAATTGGGGAGAAATTCTTCAAAAAAACACTATGCAACTTGGGGGGCTAGTATCAATTTGATACCGTTATCCATCTACTCACAGTTAGGTTTACTGGAGGTAAAGCCCACTAACGTGACCCTCCAACTAGCAGACAGGTCCCTAGCTTATCCGCGGGGAATAGTAGAAGACATTTTGGTGAAGGTAGACAAATTTGTTTTCCCAGCGAATTTTATGGTGCTTGACATTGAGGAATATAAGGAGATTCCACTCATACTTGGGCGCCCATTCTTAGCCACGGGGAGAACAATGATTGATGTTCAAAAAGGAGAACTCACGATGAGGGTACAGGATCAAGAGGTGACATTCAATGTGTTCAAGGTAATGCAGTTTCCAAAAGAGATCGAGGATTGTTTTGGGATTGACTTAGTTCAGACCGTGGTACAAGAGTTCGTGGAAAGTAATGTATTTGGGGATCCACTCGATACAGCATTGGGAAATTCAGATGCAGCAGACTTTCCAGATTCTTTGGAGTTCTTACACCTATTGAACGCATCTCCTTCATTCATGCCATATGAAAAGAGATTTTAGGAATTAGATAGGTCTGAGAAATCGAAGGCACATCCAAAGACATCCATTGAGGAACCTCCAGTCCTATATCTGAAGCAACTATCGAGTCACCTCAAGAACGATTACTTAGAAGAATCTTCTACGCTACCAGTTATCATCTCAGCTTCACTCACAGAAGCACAAGAGACAAAATTACTGAGAGTTCTTTGAGAATTTAAAATTACAATTGGGTGGACGATAGCTGACATTAAGGGAATCAGTCCCTCATTTTGTATGCATAAAATTTTGTTGGAAGAAGATGCTAGACCGATTGTGGAACAACAGTGGAGATTGAATCCAATTATGAAGGAGGTTGTCAAGAAAAAAATCATCAAATTGCTCAATACAGGCATCATTTACCCAATTTTAGATAGTTAATGGGTTAGTCCGGTTCAATGTGTGCCAAAGAAAGGAGGAATGACAGTCGTGGAAGTGAGAACAATGAGCTAATTTCAACTAGAACAATAACGGGATGGCGAGTATGCATGGATTATAGAAAATTAAACAAAGCCACCCGAAAAGATCACTTTCCCCTACTATTTATTGACCAGATGTTGGATAGGCTTGCAAGGCATCAGTTCTATTATTTGTTGGATGGATATTCAGGCTACAACCAGATTGTTATAGCACCCAAAGATCAGGAAAAGACTACTTTCACATGCCCTTACGGAACTTTTGTGTTTTGACGGATGTCTTTTGGGTTATACAATGCACCAGCTACATTTCAACTATGTATGATGGCTATATTTTCAGATATGGTGGAGCAAAACGTAGAGGTATTCATAGATGATTTTTCGGTGTTTGGGGACAGCTTTGATCTTTGCTTAGCAAATCTTACACTACTACAAAACAGTAAATAGATGGCACTTAACAGACAACATTTTTATATAAAATGTTGTGGTATTTGGTGCACACAACATTTTTTGAGAAAACGTTGTAGTTTAATATGGAAAAACGTTGTGGATTCGTAAGGGCCATTTTTTTGGTTTTAAATTTATAACGTTTTCTTAAAGCAAATGTTGTGTATTAAAAAAACTTGGAGTGCTGCTTCTCTATAATGAACCGGTTGATTATTAACAAAAGAAAAGTTCTTAGGAAGCCCTAGCGTGAATTTGACCCTAGAGCTCGATGATTGGGTTAAAAAGGGAAATAAGGTTCAATTCGCTGAGCTTTAACGCATTATTGCAAGCCTTCATCTCAGCTTTGGCTTATTTTCATCTTAGATTTGATTTAAATTCGGAGTTATCGGGACTGAAAGGAAACTCGAGGAAGAAGAGATCGTTGGAGTTCGAAGCTTCGAAACCAGAGATCCAGAAGCAAAAGATCGGTGAAGATGATTTTGATCCTGAATTCTCTAAGTGAGCCTTTAAAGGTTAATGTTATGCTCCAGCATATACAGAATATGTTGTCCAGTGAGTCGGCTGTGATTGCTGAGACAGGGGATTCTTGGTTCAATTGCCAGAAGCTGAAATTGCAACAGGGATGCGGGTGAGCATTGGATTCATCTTAGTTTGGTTTTTTACTTATTATTATTTTGGCTTTCATATATGTTAACTATGGTTGTGAAAAATTGGTTTGCAGGTACGAGTTCTAAATGCAATATGGATCGATTGGTTGGTCAGTGGGAGCTAGTCTTGGGTATGCACAGGCTGCTCAGGATAAGCAAGTGATTGCTTGCATTGGTGATGGCAGCTTCCAGGTACATATCTAGCCCCTAATCTTAAGTAATTACTATGGTAGTTTAGAATGATCTCCATAGAAAGATCTTAAACTTCTTGAAGTAGTACACAGTTTTTTTCCTTATTTTTGGTATACTTCTTATTGCAATGAAACTTTGCTGATATAGTAACTCTTTAAGTAACCTTGCATCATTCACAACTTGAAAGTGAAGGCTATAAGTGGACTACGGGTTATATTCATCTATTACACTACTCAATTTGCTATGGTTACACCTAATACCTTGGTTGATGCCTGGCAGGTTACTGCACAAGATGTGTCCACGATGCTGCGATGTGGCCAGAAGACTATCATTTTTCTAATAAACAATAGTGGTTACACCATTGAAGTTGAAATCTATGATGGACCTTACAATGTAATTAAGAACTGGAACTACATTGGCTAGGTCGATGCAATCCATAATGGTGACGAAAAATATTGGACAACTAAGGTGAGTCAAGAAGCTTAATTCACTTTTTGTAATGGATCACACTGAACTGTGGTACAATCAAATTCCTTTTATTTACCTTGTTCTATAAAATCTAATTGTAGGTTCGTTACGAAGAGAAACTAATTGAAGCGATTGAGACTGCAACCGGTGCCAAGAAAGACTGCCTTTGCTTCATTGAAGTGATTGCTCACAAGGACGATACAAGCAAAGAGCTACTCGAGTGGGGGTCTAGGGTCTCTGCTGCTAATAGCTACCCACCAAACCCACAGTAAATTTAAGGTGTTACTACAAACACGAGTGGATTCTGATCGTTCCGAGTTAAGCCGATCAGTTTAAGTTTCTTAATTCATGATGCTTATGATTATGTTTAGTCAAAATTGGGTTTTGTTAGTTTGCAGAGAATTCTTGGTTATGTTAATATTCTCCTCGATTTATAATAATCTACTGCTATTTTTGCATCTTTACTTGTTGTTTTGAGCAAGTGCTTTTGTTTGGGAGGTGAATGATGCAATGGAGTTGGTTATCTTAAGAATGGGAGATGAAACGATTTCTAAAAAATGGACTCTTCACACCTGAAGAAAATGGGCACTCAAATGCCCCATCTGTTAAGCTCGATTTAGATGAATTCAGTTGATTTCTATTGATAGGTTAGATGTAGATTAATTTTTAATAATGGTTTGAAATTACCCTTTTTTGTTGCAGCTTGAGTCTATTGAATTATGCAGTATCAATCACTTGTAACCATGTATTTTGCAAGTAAGTTTCTACCGATTATTTGGTTTTGATTTTTGGGAGTGAAAGCCTAAATTATTTTACTTGATCTATGTTTTTCAGTTTGTGTATTGAGAAATCTATGAAATCAGCTTCAAATTGTCCGGTTTGTAAAGTTCAATATCAGCGTAGAGGTATATAATTGTGTGTCCAAATTAGGATTATGTTATGTTTGTTGTTAGTCTATAGTAGTTACTCCATCATATTTATGATACTAGCTTTGTATTTTGTAGAACAATGAGATTAAATTTATCTTTAAGAGATAAATCTACTTTTTTACTTGCTTTCTGAAAAGTTTTGGTACCATTTCTTCCATTTCTTTTGCTTCTTGTTGAATGTTTATACCTGGAAGAGAATATTGGCATTATACAGTAACATGGTTCTCATTAGTACTAGTAATAATTACTGATTAAAAAGTTAATTTAGTTTGAAGTTAACTATGAATGAGGAATCATCACGTCAAGTTCATGCACCTTTTTTCATTACCATCCGTAACACGGATTACTTTCCTTATAAATGGATACTCGATATAGTCTTTAGTGAACTATCAAGTTAATGGTTCTTTTTCAGGCCTTAAAATGTATTTTTAGAACATAATATGACGAGAAATGTTTTGAGGTATCTGTATATTTTATATATTTTACTAGGTGTTTCTGCTGAACAGGGGGAGAAAACCAACCTGAAGCAGATATGGTATGTGAAAATGGCAAAACTTCTAGTGGGACAGCTGGCCTACAGAATAAGAGACTTAGATGATGAACTTCAGTGTAATATGACCCCTGAAGTGAGTATGAAGTTATGTTAATTCCAAATTAAATATGTTTAAGTCTTAGAGTGTCAGTCTTGTTGGTTCTATTGCAAGTGTTGCTGGTCCAGATCAGAATAATGTTTAGATAGAGCAATATCTTAGCTATTTATATTGTTTCTACAGTCTTGTTGGTTCTATTGCAAGTTTTGCCTCTATTATTGCAGACAACTTTCATTATCTTAGTTTACAACAATCAACTTCTCGACTTGATAGAGAATGAGTTGATTTTAATGCTCAGCTTTATCCCTGGAATTGATTCTATCCTGCCCAGCCTTTTTGCTAAACTACACAATGCCAAAGAGAAGTACATGACATCTACGCGTCTAGTTTCTTCAAATATTAAGGTAATACTTATGTGATTTTCACTTTTGAATTTATTTTTAAAAAAAACCTTGTACATTTGTTAGACTGCTTGGGTTGAAGGGCCATTCTCTGACAGTTTGAGAAAACTGTTCTAAAAACTATATTTTGTTAATAGCAAAAAATTGGATGAGTAATAATATCTCAGAATGATAAGGATTTGAATTGGTTAATCGATCAATGTTATATATATAGTACGTAATTCTCCTAGTATGCAATCTCCAGCTGTGGATGTAAATACTAGTAAGAACATTGGCAGGTTGTTGGGACCTGCATTGGGTGACTAGCAGCAGTGGAGCTTTTCCATTAACCTTTGGAAAATTGCATTCCATGATGCTTTTAAAAGACTTTGTCCTGTTCGAGCAGGGGGTCATGAATGTGGTTGCATGCCTGTACAAGACTGGTATATGCATCATGTATGTTGGTACATATATATATATATATATGTATATGTGTGTGTCTCTCTGTGTGTGTGTGTATATATATATATATATATATATATTAATGTATCAAGTTATTATAAATGAATGTAGGCAACTCAACTTAATTGAGCCAAGTTTTTTTTCCTTTATTTTTATGTTAGCATAAGAAGAGTTAGTTTCAGTCTTATTTTGATGTTGTTTTAAAGTGACACACTTCTTAGACATCTGGTTTGAGTGGTCCTGTCTAGCGGACTGCCACTGTCTAAATGGTGTGATCAAATTGTTATGAAAGGTGTCGACGTCGGGAAAACTCCGAGGGTCGGGTCACAACCCGGATCATTCTCTCTTCCTAAGTTATCTCTACCCTCACTCTTTTTATTGCGAAAAAGGTTTTGAAGGGTTTTTTAGGAAAAGGCCAACATGTATCATGTCGATGAGTTGAACGTTTTAACAGAGTTGCTAGTTGGTAGATTTGAAATGGTTGTACCAACTCAACCGAGTTTTGTTTGAAAGAGGCCTAATTGCTAGACACTGTCGAAACATGATCTTTGAAAACAAAGTTTTGAACTCGGGGGCTTGGTTAAGTGTGGGGAAGGTGTTAGGCACCCCACAACTCCCGTGTAAACACGGTACCGCAATCTTTTTAATATTTCCCTTAAAACTGAAATGCGTGTGTGAATGCTGTTAAAAAATTGGGCCTATGGTTGATTGATTGAAAGTAGTGCTTTACTTCGTTGAACTTATATACGAAGGGTTCGATTTGATTTTGCAAAAGTTTTTGATTTGATTTGCAAAAGTGTTTGATTTGATTTGCAAAAGCTTTTCTTTTGATTTGAATTGAAATAGAGGTTTTGAAAGCTGGTTATCAAACCCTTACACTAACATAGGAATTGAAGTCTGTTGATACTTCCATTTTATCTTTTTAGCCTTAAAGCTCACTGTGACAACCCAAAAATTTATAAGATCTTAAATGATTAAAATAAAGGTTAAAAGAATAAAACCTAGATGAGAATTTGAGGACTAATTAAAAAATTTAAGAAAAACCTATATGGTTTACTATTTGAATGAGAATAAAGAAAAATATGGGTTACAAAATTTATAAACCCTAGAAATGAATCTTTATGTACTTGAAGGAATATTAAGGATAAGGTACTACGATACCTATAAAGTTTGGTGACCTATATATAAATTACATATTTGAATTAAGTAACCTCAAGGGTTATCTTTATTTAATTGTCCTAGTATTTTAACTATATACTAGTGACCAAATCTAAGAGATTTATGAAATATGTCTCAAGCTATTAGATTATCTTGTATGATTATTGGTCATAACCTATTAAGCCAATTAGGGCTATTAAGTTAATACACTAGTGGAATATGTTTTGACTTATGTGAGTTATGTATGCGATTAAATAAATATACATTATATAATGTGGATACATTTATTTTGTATAGAAAGAGAATTAAGAATTAAGTTATGTAACCTAATACATATATTAGGTATGGTAATTAAATAACCTAAGTGACTATAATATGAGAGAATGCTAGTATTTAAAAATATATACTTACCATAAGAGATTTATTTTATATATCTCAATTAATTAATTTTATAACCTAAAGAAAGCAAGTCTAATTGGGTTATAAAATTAAAGATACCTGAGTAAGGATTTAAGTTACAAAGGAGGGGAACAGAAATCCTAACTAAATGATTAGGGTAAGACAAAAATTAAAGATATAAAACTATGTGGAATTCATGGCCCAAGGGATTAATTTGCAAGCCCAAGAGAAATTAGTTAAAGGGCAATATTTTAGCCCAATGAGAGAGAAGACATTTTGGGCCCTTAGTAAGCTAATTAAGGCATTGGGCCATAGCCCAAACAATTAGTTAGGAAGCCCAAAAAGAATTAAAATAGCAAACCCAAAGGGTAATTTTTTTTAAAAAAATATGTGACATGACCAAATTACCCTTAAAATTATTTATGAAATGGCCAAAATAACCTCCAATCCATGTGAACTTAAATCGACCAATCAGAGAAGAGATGATGCAAGTATGAAACCATCCTTAAGGAAACACAGATGATGCAAGCATGATGTAAGCATGACATCAACATTAAAGAAACACAAAAGATGATGTCATCGAGGGACTAAAGTGCAATTAATGAGGTACTAAAGTGTAATTAACCTAGGTACCAAACTGTAATATGCCGGGGCCAAACTGTAAAAAGCAGAGCCCCTAACGTGCAATTATCAAAACTATGTTTTCCTATAAATAGGAGCCATTTCTCTTCATTTTTTTCAAAACCAAAATAGAGTTAGAGAGAGAAAGAAAGAGAGGAGAATTTCGGTTGAGAGAGAGAGAGAGAGGATAGTTTTTGGTGAATTTCAAGATTGCAAAGGATTAGTTAAAGATTGCAACTTCAAGAGATATTTCCTCTAGTGGGTATTAATTTCATTCTTCTTTATATATTTAGTAAAAATATACTTTTACAAATAGCTATAATGCCCAAATTATTTTAAGTATATAGTACAAAAGTTCTATTTACAAGCAATTATAATGTCCGATTTATTTCTCTTATAAAGTAGAAAATATACTTTTATAAGCATTTGCTATGTCCGATTTTCTTCAAGTATTTAGTAAGAATATTTATTTTATAAGAAGTTATAATGCTGAAATTATATCAAATAGAATAGTCGAATATTCATTTTATAAAGTAGTTATAATGCTCGATTTATTTCAAATATAGTAAACGAATATTTATTTTATAAAGCAGTTATAATGCTCGATTTATTTCAAACATAGTAAACGAATATTCATTTTACAAGCAGATATAATGCTCAATTTATTTTAAATATAGTTGATGAATATTTATTTTATAAACAATTATAATGCTGAAATTATTTCATGTATAGTACAAGGAGTTTTATTTATAATTGGTTATATGATTTACTAGTTATAAATAAAAGAATAAGTGTTAAATCTAAAGTAGTAGTATTATGAGGTATAATGTGATATAGTGATTATAAGATCAATCTTATTAATGATAAGTCTTCGTATTAGATATTAAATTAGATTACGTAGCAGTAATCAACAGTATAGGCAAGTTCCTTAACTCAAACTCGAGTTATTATTTTTCAAGCATGGTAGAGAATAATTATTGTTGATTATTCCACCTCTAAGATTATTATTGAATATTCTCATTTAGTGCAAGTTTTTCCTTAACTCAAATTGAGTTATATTTTCAAAGCATGCTAGTGAATAATTATTGTTGATTATTCACATTTATACTTATTATTGATTCGCACTTAGTGCATGTTGCATATGTTCATCAAGTATGAAAGGCTAATCACCTTCATTACCCTAAGGCTCAGTTGAAGTTGTTCATGGTCCTTGTTGACATTAAACATTATTAGTTCAGTCATTCATTTATTAAAATTCTGATTTATGCTGTTTCACAATTATTATATTGTTGAAAATTCGAAAGCTTATTCTTTCTTTCAATCATGATATATCTTCATTGTATTTAAACTTGTTGAGCAAAGTTGTTGCTCATCCTTGCTATATCATGATAACAAATTTCAGATTAAGACGAAGGCTCGAAGAAAGACAGTGGCAAAGGCAAACTACAAGAGTAGATTAGTATGCATCTAGAACTATTAGTTAAATGATGTAATCATATATATGAACCTTTTTATTTATTAAAGGTTTGTATTCAGTTAAGGTTAATAGACCTTGGGAAATATTATAGAATCTTGTGAAATAAATAATATATATTTATATTTTCCGCATTAGTTTATAGAATATATATGAAGATGATGTATCGTGACGCACCATATCCGAGGTTCTGGGGACCCAGATTTGGGGGTGTTACATTTGGTATCAGAGCTGTAGATTATAAACCTTAGGTTTGGTTACCTTAGGCTATAACCGCATAGATGAGGATAAGGAATAAACTCAAATAGAGTTTAAGTGCTAAGAGATGAATTTTGGAAATTCATTATTAAGTTAAGAAAATGATAAATAAGATTCAAAGAAGAATCTCGAAAAGTTTTAAAGATAAGAATCCATAGTTACTTAACTCTAGTAATAATGATGAAAATCTTAAATAAAGTCATAATAATATGATTAAATGGAAAGATAAAAAGATCGTAAAATAAAATAGGAAAGAATCGTAATATAACACGATTATAAGAAGAGATCACAACGTGATCTAATGAGGTCATAGGAGGACAGATGATCAATCAATTGATTGATTGAAAACTTTATAGCAGAATTACTGTAATGACCGTAAAATTTTTAAACTCCATTATTAATTAAATATATGATTTAATTTTAATGAGTTAGTTTTGTAAGCTTATTTAAACCTTGTGTGGTTATGTGAGTTTGAGCCTATGCGAATAATTGCTAGAAATAATTAAAGGGAATCACTAATGGTTTATTTAAATTAGTGGACTAACCCTAAGGCTTTTATATCAAAGATTGATAAGAGTGTCAGTAATTAAATATTCAATTTAATTGAATATAGTGAAATGATTAATTGTGATTACAAAGGATAGACGATTAACGAGTAATTAATTAATAATATGTCGGTTAACTATTATATTGAGAAATCAAATATTAATGAGCAAATGATTAATAAATATAATAAGATTATATTTTATCGATTAATTGTTTATGCAAGCATGCAATAATTAAACCTTTAAAATATGATAGTTACCTATATATTATATACAGTACAATGTGACGTATTAATATGGCTATATATTTTATATATAGACTATATAGTAAGATTAATTGCATTATGTGAGTTACATAACATTATTTCTTATGTAACATGATGTGTGTGGGTAGACCTAATGTATACCCTATTACCTTATATTAATATCAATAAACAATTGTTAATTGATAATGATTTTAATAAGTTATTATAATTATTATAATAACTGTTATGATAATAAGTAATAATAATGCCCAATTGAATTATATTCGGTGTTAATAAAATGTACATGGATTATATGTGAATATATATGTACCCTACTTGATACATTGTAATTAGAAATTTCAATTGTAATTCATTTATAATCTATGTGTTTATGAAATGAAATGTGATATAGCCTTAGTAAGCATGGTAGACTATATATATATATAACATTAGTATAGTATATTGCATTCAAGTTGCTGAGATGTTAACATTGTCCCAATATTAGAGTCACTCTTCGTCTCATTCTTCTTCACGTGAACACCACATGGCTAGCTACTCTATATTATTCTCAATTTCAGCAATAATCTAGCTAATAATTATAAGAGGACTGGGATTCATAATGAATTCACCAACTCCCAACCACTCTCTCTTATCCATTATACAATCTTGCAATCCTTTGGTTTAATTTGAGGTGGAATTGAAATGTCTGTGTAAACATTTGCCTATATAATGAACTCTTCTCCTTTTTATTTTGAATTGCTGAGATATTGGTAAGTAGAGCTAGCATACTGAGTTTTTTATTGAATTGAGAGAGAGAGAGAGATAGCAGCAAACAAATCATTTCAGAGCTATAACTTCCTATCCATGTTCTTCAAGTTTCAAATTCTTGATTTTGCTAGATGAGATGTTAAGTTGATTGGGATATGCTTATTAGTTGCTATGATAGCTTACAACCATGTTAGAACGGTAATGTAGTAGCTTAGAATGATATTCGTTGTGAATTTCTGAGTTTGGCTTAAGTTTCTTCCAAAGCAGAACATTTTCTATTTCTGGACGGACACCGGCGCAACTGCGCCAGTTTTGTTCTGGGCAGCAGCGCTGCTGCGCCAGGCCCTGAACCAAATTTTTTGTTTTCTGTTGCAATCTGTTCATACTAACTTGTTGGTACCACTTTGAACAAGTATGGAAGTTGGTGGTAACTCATAGTATATGTTTCTTGATCCTACATGTCTATTCATGGTCATGTTAGTATGTGTTATAAAAGGAAAGCGTATGTTTTAAAATGAAACTTATAGTTTTGAATATGAACTTTGACATATGTGTATCATGTGTGTATTCTGATTTTGTGAACCTGATCGTATGGTCTAAATAGATATGAAATGCATATTTAAAGTGTTGAGCACACACTAGCATACATGATTGAAAGAATCAAATGATTTCAAAGGAAAAACTTAAGAACCTTGAAAGTAAACTTGACAAACCTATGACTTGTAAATTTTAACCATTTGAATACGTTTATATGGTTTATATATGTGTTTCAAATGCATATAAATTATATGTTGAGATGCGTTGCATGTACTAAGTTGACGTAGTGCAATTTTCAAAGAAAACTTAGGATTTGGAAGCTAATATCATCAATTACCATGTGAGTTGCGATTCATTATGCCTATAGACATGGTGATGTGAGAATCATTTTGATTAAACATGGATATCACCTATGCATACGTATTCAAGAAATGAATATTAAGTATGAACTATGTGATTAAAGTATACATGTGTAGTATACGCACGAGCATGCATACTTAGTATTGTTTAGCCTCGTTATGTGGTAATATAATCATAGTAGCGGACCCTTGAAGCATGAACTTGATTTGCTTAAAGTGTAAGAATGACCGGCATTGAACCTTATAACTTTGAATTATGGACAGAACCTTGCAATATGTGTATCTTAAACTGTATTGCATGCTTAAATTGAAGTGCTATGTGTTTAAGCCTATGTTGATGCATAGAGGCTAGATATTCTATAGTTATTAAATCTAAGACAGGATTAGATGTTTATGGACTCAGGCATAGTAAATTGACTTACGTGAACTATGTAATAGACCTATCTGATGATTAGATTCTTGTAAGTGTTGACTCATATTAGTTTACACATGCTAATTGAAAGACCGACTTGTTAATATTAGGTCATTTCAACGCAGTTTAATTAAAGCTAGAATTATTTGTAGCTGAGCAAACAGGCAAGTTCTCTAACTTACACAAACTCGTATAATGTGCAAGTTTCCTAACTTCATTTGATTGTTATATTGAAAGCAAGTTTCTAAAATTCTGTAACGATTGAGAATTTTATATATTAATTGTGAATATTTATTGAATTAAATAAATATTTTATTGAATTTATTTGTGGAGATAAATAAATAAATTGTGTGATTGCTGTGGATAATTTAATTAAGTGCCATATATTTAATTAAATTGATATGTTAGCAATGGTGTAGCATAATTCTAATTTGGTTGAGAATAATTCAATTAGATTTAATATTATGTGCTAAGTGTTAAGAATAATTGTTACATGAATTATGTTTAATAAAGGAATTACAATTGTGTAACAATTTGATATTATGTGTTTTATCAATTAATGAATGTTAGCTTTTATTTAATTGAATTAGAATGTGATAATTTAATTAAATAAGTGTAATATTTAATCTATAGATTTAAAGAGTTATTAAAAGACTAGAAAATGGTTTTAAAGTGTTTTACCAAACAAGGCCCTTGTACTTGTTTAATCTTATTTCTTCCAAACAAGGCCTTAAGCTCAAGAAGTTAGTTTTTAAAAATAATGTGCTTTTGCCAAACATGGCCTTGGGCTTTTCAAATTTTATAACCTATGTAATAAGTGGTAGTTAGTATAGCAATTATTAAATTACTTATTAGCTATATTAATAATATAAGTTACATATATATTATATATGTATATGTATATTGTATATTGTATAATATATGTTAAGTTAAAAGATACGTTAGTTTTTCTAAAAGCCTAAGTCTAAACAAAGAAAAAAAGAAGAAGAGAGTTAGAGAGAGTTATCAGAGAAGAAGAAGAGGAAGAAGAAGAAGAAGAAGGGAAAGCTTTGAGAAGACAAAGCAAGCCCCATCATCATCATCTCCATCTCTCTCTTAAGTCAAAAACTAGTAAGGTTATACCCTAACCCTTGTACTCAATTCTTATGTGTTGTAATTCTTCTTTATTAAATTAGGTTTTCATAATCATGAAGTTATATGTATATATGGTATACATATGTTTTTCACATGTAATTATATGCCATGAAAGGGTTTTCAAAATACAATTGTCGTAAAAACAAATTTTCAAAGCATGTTCTTCTATGTTTTCATGATTTTAGAATTCTATGTGGAAGTCTCTTTGTGAAAGTTCTTGAGTTTGATATATGTATGAGATGTGTACATATATATGTATATATATATATATGTATGTTTACATATGATTTTTATAGTTATTTAAGAGTTTCAATTCACAAGTATATGATGAACACTATGAAATCATGTTCATAGTAGTCTTTTATGAAGTGATGTTGAAAATTATTTTTAAATCCTTGATATAAGCATGAGATATATGTAATATATGATATAACATGATTATATATGAGTTATATGGCTGTGTTAGCAATTCAAATCATGAATTTTTGATAAACAATAGGAATTGTGTTCATAGTGATTTTCTTTGAATCAATTTTTGAAAAATGGCCTTTCAAACTATCAAATTGATGTTTGATTATGAGTTATTGTTAAAATTGATCATGTGTTATGTTAGTATATTAAGAATAGAAGTTATTACAATTGAAATTACTTGAATTGATTGAAAAATGAGTTCGTCGTAGCAATTTTCGTTAATAACGCTTAAAATTGTGTTTTTCTTCAAAAATCAATAAAAATCTTGATTTTGATTATGTGTTATATGGATTTTAAATGTTATAAGCATGTTAATAAGTTTAAAATATTGTTTGTATCAAGTTTCATGTTTATCATGTTGGGAAAAATCGAATTCGGTGTGAAGGAATGAGCTAAATTGGCTTACTTTTCCACCAGTTCGCAAACCAGCCCCTGTGCCAGAGGGAGGACCCGCCCTAGTGGGGATTTTGTCCTTGGGGGACCCACCCCAGCGGGTTTGCCTGCTGTCCGGGAATATTGGTTTTTGCTTGTTGAGTTTTCATGCCCCGTTTATTTAGCTAACTTACTTCTATGACTTGGAAAGTGAAATATATAATAAGTTAACATGTTTTTGATGTGTATAAGTTTGATTGAATTGTTATGTGAGTATGTTACATGTGTGTGTGTGTGTTACTTTCCTAAGGTACACAACACGGTTCATTGAGTTATAAGCTTATGAATGTATGTCGTGAGTATAGACTCACGTACTTGACTAGTTAGCAACCAATGTGGTAAATTACATTGTGAATTGGACTTGGATATGAAGTTCGATGGTTTAAATGTTGTAGTTGGATACTAATAGATGGTTTGAATGTAATATAAATGTGTAGGGTGTTTGTGAAGTGATTGTAATTGTGTTTCAAGTGTAGCTTGCGCTTAAGGCAAGTCTTCTAAACCCTAAACTCGTTAACGTTAAGCAAGTTTCCTATCTCTAAACTTATTATTGTGTAAGTTTTCTAGTTAAACAAGTTTCTATTTTGAACTTGTTATTTACTTTGTCAAAGCGTTGTTGTACTCTAATATTCCTAATGCTCAAATATTGAAGTATTATTGAGGTATTATAATCTTGACTTAGTTGTTCAAGCAAGATTCACTTATTCTTTCAATTGTTTTGAGTTAGTTCTAAAGCATGCCTATCTATTATGAATTTCATTGTTATATCTTATAGTTGGTTCATGATTCTTATATCATGGAACTGTTAAAGTACTACGAGTCGATTCAACTACTCCTAGTTGATGATAGTTGAAACTCCAAAGTTCCCTTATCTATCCAAACTAAACTTTCTTTGGTGCGGACTTGTATTCAATTACTGAGAATGAACAACCCTATTTATTAGGGGATACTTATGCGAAAGCGTTAAGATGGTTGTGCACAATTCATGGTACAAAGGGTTGATCCCCCTGAATACGAGTTAAAGGTCCATAATTATTGACTGTTAAAGGTTTAAATAGAAATATTTATAACCTAGGACATTGTTCAAGGTCGTATGACCCTTAGATTGATTCTATATTCGAACTTTAAAGATGATGAAAGAATTATTATTCAATTCTTATTTTGATGAAAGTAAAGGTATTCAAACTCTTTTGAAACTATTCATACAAGTCATATCACTGTTAAAATTTCAAGTGAGCTTTTGTTTGCTCACTCTTGCATGTTTTATCACCACTTGTAGTTGAGACAAAGAATGTTGACATACCGTCAACAAGTAAAGGAAAAGGAAAGATGAACAAGTGAAGGCTTGTTGTTTCAAGTTTTGATTGTAATAAGACTTAATCGATTATGTTATGTTTTATTTCCGCATTTATTGTTTGATGTTAATGTTTAGTTAACCCTGGGATTTTATTGGCAAGTTGTAATCCTTTTTAAGGGAAGATTTTTATTAAGGTTTATGAAGGTTGTAATTTACTTTGCAATTCTTTATTATTGGGTAGAAAGTGAATACCAAATCATGTGAAAACGAAGTACCCAGATTTGGGGGTGTCACAACTTCACTCTTTATTGTGCAAGTTTCCTATCCTTCTCATATTGTATTGAGCAGGTTATTGTTGAATCGAAAGTTATTTATTTAAGCTTGAACTTTATTTCCAAGCATACTTTAGGTGGTTTATTTACTTTACAATTATTCCACATCGATCTTATTGATATTCGCACTTGGTGCTCTTACAGTCTTGGACTTGTACATTATTTAAAGTTCTATAATTCTTGAACTGCGTCAGATAGAGTCTGAACAGTTGTTCGGTCAGACAATTGTATGAAATTTTATAAAAGCTATCTAGACCAATTGATGGTATGGTTTCTTTAGATTGAAAAGAACACCCCTTATATAGAGGGGATACCCCAGGTATCTAATATAAGATACAAACAGCAGAGTTGAATGTTATGCATATACATGGCGTACGTGAGGCTCATCCCCTCAGGTACTTATTCTGTAGCCAGTAACCAAAGGGTCAATCAACTATTGATTCTATTGGAGTTTTATAGTTCAAAGTCTACTTGACTATCAGTTATTCTAAAAGCAATTATTATCCTTGCTTTTGTTATTCATATTATTGAATTCCTTGTCAGATATACTCCGTTCATCATGAAATATCCTTTATTGCTGTATTTAAACTTGCTGAGCAAATTTGTTGCTCATTCTTGCTATATCATGACTTCTATTGTAGTTAAGCCCGAGACTTCAGAGAAGGACAAGGGTAAAGAAAAGATGTAGGAATAGTTTGCAAGGAGCAGACTTTGTCTTATGATTAGTTTAATTACTGTTATGTAATATAAACCCTAATGACTATTCTAGGGTATGTTTGTATGATTGAATTAAGGTTATCGAATCTTGGGACTAGTAACATCTTTTGAATAAACGACATACGTTTATTATAATTCCGTTTTTAGTTATTGTATGTTGTTTAGAGGTGGATGTTTGTATTGTATCGTGACGACCGAATCGGGGTTAGAGAACCCGAATTCGGGGGTGTCACAATTACTATACGACTATTGTACTATGAAATTGTAGTATGAAAACTCAGAAAGAGTTAAATGAAATTCGTATTGAGCCAAGAGTAAGCTAGGTTTATGTGGGATTTTAATTGAGGACTCATGTGATAACTGAGTTGTACAGACCTTTGTATGGGCGGGGGTTTTGTGTTTGGTCTAACGACTACTTAGTTTATCACATTGATAATCATTAAAATGTTGGTGTCGCGCTATTCGCTATATGTATGTTGAGAAGGTGATTCTTTTCTCATGTGTATAACGGATAGGTAGAGAATATAAGATTAGGTGCGAGTTCTTAAAACTCATACTTATGGTAAGTTTGTGACTTATAATCTTATGGTATGTTTTTGAACCCCTAAGCGTATGGATAGTTCCTGATTGGTTCTTGAACTACGTATTGTTAGGATAAGTTCCTAAACTCATATTATTGTAGAAAGTTCTTGAACTCATAACGTGTGGTATGTTTGATGAACTATACTGGGTATAGAAAAGTTGTGGATGAAGAATTGATGATTTTTAGTAAGTTTTAATGGTGATAGAATAGATAGAATTATTAAGCAATGGAACATTGGAGAAATTGAAACATAGGTATTCTAAATCTTCTAGTTATGCTAGACTTTGAAATTTTTGAAATCAAGCTAAATTCGCACTGATGTGCCTTTAAAAATATAAATGAAATTTTGTTATCAGCAACACATGGTTACAATTGTGTGGAAGTGGGCTTCGAACCACTAACACATTGTTACTTGTTGCGGCATGATAACACCAAAAAATGATTTTTCAATGGTTTTGTACTTTTTAAAAAAAAGTCTACGCTAATTGTTTCGGCTAGACAAAAAAAATATTTGAAATATCAAAATGTATTTTATATATCATCAATGCATCATGAAACCTGGTGCAAAGATGATAAAAACGATGGAGTCATTAATGCAGTATTGCCTAGTGTCGGATGTGATCTAAGATCGTCAGCCCACTATGGTATGATGTAATATGACAAAGTCACAAAAATAACGGAATCCTCAAACAGACTGTAAGTACAGTGTTATGACGTCATAAAACGATTTTAAGAATTCTAAAGAAAAGTTAAGTGCCAATTAAATTTGGTCAGACATATGTTTCGATTGATGTTGGAATTATTAGTATATGTCTAAGCTATTTGATTCAGCTAGACAAATATTTATGAAAATTTAAGAATCTCTTTGACAATTTATCCCGAACCATATTGTTTTGATTCGGACTCCAGGCTGAGTATGAACATCCCTAAATTGGGAAATATTTTTGTGCCAAAGGCGGTTATGATGAATGCGAATGTCGTTCCAGCATGTATCATATGATCAATGCATGGTATAACGGGCTGATCACCCACCGTGCCCGTAAGTATGACGGTTTACAGATAAATTTCTGTTCAAACCTTTTCGAAATCGAAAAATGAAGGTTCATGGTCTATATGGCCACTCAGCATTATATGAAAAGTTTTTTTAAACTCCTTAAAGAGAACTCTGGGTAGAATGTAATGATAGAATATTTTCTTATAGAAGGAAGCCGTACGTACTCATTAAATGAGAATGAAATCAGATAAATGTTAAATTAAAAACCTAGTTTTGGTGAATAAAAGGAGTAGGGAATAGTAGACTATAATTTCAAGGATGAAATTCTTAGAAGAAGGGGTGAATGTGACAACCTGAAAATTTATAAGATCTTAAATGATTAAAATAAAGGTTAAAAGAATAAAACCTAGATGAAAATTTGAGGATTAATTAAAAAATTTAAGAAAAACCTATATGGTTTACTATTTGAATGAGAATAAAGAGAAATATGGGTTACAAAATTTATAAATCCTAAAAATGAATCTATATGTACTTGAAGGAATATTAAGGATAAGGTACTATGATACCTATAAAGTTTAACCTCAAGGGTTATCTTTATTTAATTGTCTTAGTATTTTAATTATATACTAGTGACCTAATCTAAGGGATTTATGAAATATGTCTCAAGCTATTAGACTATCTTGTATGATTATTGGTCATAACCTATTAAGCCAATTAAGGCTATTAAGTAAATACACTAGTGGAATATGTTTTGACTTATGTGAGTTATGTATGCGATTAAATAAATATACATTATATAATATGTATATATTTATTTTGTATATAAAGAGAATTAAGAATTAAGTTATGTAACCTAATACATATATTAGGTATGGTAATTAAATAACCTAAGTGATTATAATATGAGAGAATGCTAGTATTTAAAAATATATACTAACTATAAGAGATTTATTTCATACATCTCAATTAATTAATTTTATAACCTAAGGAAAACAAGTCTAATTGGGTTATAAAATTAAAGATACCTGAGTAAGGATTTAAGTTACAAAGGAGGGGAATGAAAACCCTAACTAAATGATTAGAGTAAAATAAAAATTAAAGATATAAAACTATGTCGAATTCATGGCCCAAGAGATTAATTTGCAAACCCAAGAGAAATTAGTTAAAGGCCAATCCTTTAGCCCAATGGGAGATAACATATTTTGGCCTTTAATAAGCTAATTAAGGCATTGAGCCATAGCCCAAACAATTAGTTAGGAAGCCCAAAAAAAATTAAAATAGCAAACCCAAAGGGTAATTTTTTTAAAAAAAATTAGTGAAATGACCAAAATACCCTCCAATCCATGTGAACTTAAATCGACCAATCAGAGAAAAGATGTTGTAGGCATGAAATCATTCTTAAGGAAACACAGATGACGCAAGCATGATGTAAGCATGATATTAGCATTAAAGAAACACAAAAGTTGATGTCATCATGATGTCATCGAGGGACTAAAGTGCAATTAATGAGGTACCAAAGTGTAATTAACCTAGGTACCAAACTGTAATATACCGGGGGCAAACTGTAAAAAGCCGAGCCCCTAACGTACAATTATCGAAACTATGTTTTCCTAAAAATAAGAGTCATTTCTCTTCATTTTTTTCAAAACCAAAATAGAGTTAGAGAGAGAGAGAGGAGAATTTCGGTTGAGAGAGAGAGGAAAGTTTTTGGTGAGTTTCAAGATTGCAAAGGATTAGTTAAAGCTTGCAACTTCAAGAGGTATTTCCTTTAGTGGGTATTATTTTCATTCTTCTTTATATATTTAGTACAAATATACTTTTACAAACAGTTATAATGCCCAAATTATTTTAAGTATGTAGTACAAAAGTTTTATTTACAAACAGTTATAATGTCAGATTTATTTCTCTTATAAAGTAGAAAATATATTTTTATAAGCATTTGCTATGTCCGATTTTCTTCAAGTATTTAGTAAGAATATTCATTTTATAAGAAGTTATAATGCTGAAATTATCTCAAATAGAATAGTCGAATATTCATTTTATAAAGAAGTTATAATGCTCGATTTATTTCAAATATAGTAAACGAATATTCATTTTATAAAGCAGTTATAATGCTCGATTTATTTCAAACATAGTAAACGAATATTCATTTTACAAGCAGATATAATGCTCAATTTATTTTAAATATAGGTGATGAATATTTATTTTATAAACAATTATAATGCTGAAATTATTTCATGTATAGTACAAGGAGTTTTATTTATAATTGGTTATATGATTTACTAGTTATAAATAAGAACTTATAAATAAAAAAATAAGTGTTAAATCTAAAGTAGTAGTATTATGAGGTATAATGTGATATACTGATTATAAAATCAATCTTATTAATGATAGGTCTTTGTATTAGAGATTAAATTAGATTGTGTAGCAGTAATCAACGGTACAAGCAAATTCCCTAACTCAAATTCGAGTTATTATTTTTCAAGCATGGTAGTGGATAATTATTGTTGATTATTCCACCTCTAAGATTATTATTGAATATTCGCATTTAGTGCAAGTTTTTTCTTAACTCAAATTGACTTATATATTCAAAGCATGCTAGTGAATAATTATTGTTGATTATTCACATCTATACTGATTATTGAGTCGTACTTAGTGCATGTTGCATATGTTCATCAAGTATGAAAGGCTTATCACCTTTATTACCCTAAGGTTCAATTAAAGTTGTTCATGGTCCTTGTTGACATTAAACATTATTGGTTCAGTCATTCATTTATTAAAATTCTATTTTATGCTCTTTCACAATTATTATATTGTTAAAAATTCGAAAGCTTATTCGTTCTTTCAATCATTATATATCTTCATTGTATTTAAACTTGCTGAGTAAAGTCGTTGCTCACCCTTGCTATATCATGATAACAAATTTCAGATTAAGACGAAGTCTCGAAGAAAGACAGTGGCAAAGGCAAACTACAAGAGTAGATTAGTATGCATTTAGAACTATTAGTCAAACGATGTAATCATATATTGGAACCTTTTTAATTATTAAAGGTATGCATTAATTTAAGGTTAATAGACCTTGGAAAATGTTATAGAATCTTGTAAAATAAATAATATATGTTTATATTTTCCGCATTAGTTTATAGAATATGTATGAAGATGATGTATCGTGACGCACCATGTCCGAGGTTCTGGGGAACCGAATTTGGGGGCGCTACACTCACATTGAATGGTGATTGTCAGGCTGCGAAGCATCCTCGGCCACAACAAATGTACAAGTGTCGGTCTCCTCATGGGCATGATAGCCATCTGAGGGACTCTGACATGACAAACTATGTTTTCACTATGTTGAGACCTTAAATCTGGATAACCATTTTAAGGTCTTTTGTATGTACATTTTTACAAAAAAATTGGCAAGGTACATTCGTAAAGTGGAGTTTGTCCATCGTGGGAATCTGATTCTGATCGATTTGATCGTGAATCCCACGATTCCTAGGCTCACATATGAGTAGCCAATAATCCTGCACAGTTTAAATTTATACAGAAATATATTCAAACGCTATAATGGCCAAGGATCCATCAGTAAATCCTGACTAGCGCTAACCGAAGTGTCTCGTTCCCACTAGATAGCGATCTAAGGGCCGCGAGGTTGCTTTTCAACTGAAACTAGAAAAATAACTAGATTTAGGTAAATCTCAGCCATTCTAGCTTCTCGATTTCGTATGTACGGATTTTGAACCGTTTGAAAGCTAGAATTGGCGAGATTTAAATAAATCTAGTTCACCCGCAGATATGTCAATGCTGATTTATATAAAATGAATATTTAAAGCAACAATTTAATAAAAACGAGTAAAGCAATATATATACAATTATATATTCGAAAGCTGTAAAGGGCGATGGGTTTTCACACCGGTGCTCGGACTATATATATATATATATATATATATATATAAAAGCTGTATAAAAGCCACGGAATGATCCAGGCTGGACAGAATTGAAATATATATAAAAACGCAGTAAAAAGGGCGATGGGTTTTCCCGCTTGTGCCCGGACTAAAATTGATATATATATATATATATATATATATATATATATATATATTGACAAAAAAGTAGTCAACCAAGACTGGGAAGAGAACCCAATGGTGGTGAAGGCTACTTATATATGCATATTTATATATAAAAGTAGTAAAAAGGCCACAGAATAATCCAGGGCGAACTGAAATATAAATGTATAGAAATATAGTCAACCAAGACTGGGAAGAGAACCCAGTGGTGGTGAAAGTTGCTTATATATGCATAAATATATATAAAAGTAGAAAACTACCTCAGATTTGACATCTAGGCTTGACAGAATTGAAAAGTTAGTATATAAAGTTAAATATATACAAAAAAAACAAACCCAGACTGGGAAGATAACCCAGTTCGGCGAAGTTGCTTATAACGAAGATGCAAGTATGTCGAAGCTACTGGAAGCGATGGATCGTCAATCCGAGTTGTAAAAATGCAAGAAAACGCGTTTATGTACAAAAATGTACCAAATTTTGACGAAAACGACCATGGAACTAAGTTCCGGGCATATTTAGAAAATGAAACTTGATACGCAAGTGCAAAACAGTACAAAGAAGTAGTATTAACTTGTTGATCGTAAAAATACTCACAATAGACTGCTACACGATCTTTTTGCCAAATCGTAGGCTTTAAACGTCCAAAGTAGTATTAACTTGTTGATCGTAAATACTCACATATTTTTTGATATGTGGTAGTATGTGGATATATCTACGTGTTAGAATAAAAAAATTAGGGTTTGGAAGACAAAGGTTTAGTCGAGAAATAAAACGGACAGGGCTCCAGAACGATTTCTAACTTGAAAATGAGATGGGGGTCCACTTTTATATATAGACTAGGTGGAAGTGGCTCTACCCACTGCAGTAGTGGGTCAACCCATGGCTCCATGTGGCAGGCCGAGGGTAGCGGGCCCTGTTGCCTCGAAGTGCGTGCACGTCGAGCAATGCGATGTCAGGTTGAAAACTTCATAACTTTTGATCGGAGCGTCTGTTTGAGGCGTGCTATATCTTTTCGGAAAGCCCTCACCGAGAGTGCTACAATGACATAGAATTTAACCCTTTTTAAGTCCAAAAAGATAGGTTCATAATCAGGTCTTTGTTTCCCCGCAATTTATCTGTCGAGCTATTTTGCGTTGTTTTCACTCGGGATCACCGTTATGGTTCTTTCTGGTCTTGGTGGCATCAATTCATCTTGAGTTTGACCAAATCGGCTTCATGTTGGCAAAATGACCATTTTTCCCCTCCTGGGGTTACCTTCAATGTCGGTATGGCCTTCGGCTGACTTTCTTACGATTGTTTCTAAGGTTTGGATCCCATTCGAGTCTTTTTATCCTCAGTGTTATTCTCGAGGTTGACTTGGTAGCTTCAGGTTTTCCTCTGGAGATGTTGTTATGCTTTAAGACTGTCTCTGAAGTTGACCTGACTTTCTGGGTTGAGACTGGGGCTGACCTGTACCTTCTAGGTTGAGACCGGGGCTAACCTGTACCTCCCAGGTTGAGACTGGGGTTGATGTGATGCTTTGAGTTTATCTCTGAAGGTTGGATTGGCTTCCCAGGGTTATATTTGGGCTGAACTGGATCTTCTGGTTGTGATCGGGGCGTAACTGTACCTCTCGGGTTGTGACCAGGGCTGAATTAATAACCCGATATTAAGACCAGGGTTGATCTGATGGCCCGGTATTGAGACCGGGGATGACCTGACGGCCCGGTATTGAGACCAGGGTTGAACTGATGGCCTAGTATTGAGATCGGGGTTGAGCTGACGGCCCGGTATTGAGACCAGGGTTAATTTGACTGCCCGGTATTGAGACCGTGGTTGAGCTGATGGCTCGGTATTGAGATCGGGGTTGAGCTGATGACCCGGTATTGAGATCGAGGTTGATTTAACAGCCCGATATTGAGACCGGGGTTGATTTGACGGCCCGGTATTGAGACCGGGGTTGAGCTAACGGCCCAGTATTGTTGACCGGGGCTGAGAAGACGATTTTTCCCTCCTGCATAGTTAGTAATAGGAAAACAAAATTTTGAGTGTCTACAGATGCCCCTCTTTATCATGTTTATGTAATGCAATGGAATGAACAGGATAAAGATTGTTAGACACTTGAAATATTACAAGATATTAATGATGCAAATTGCAATGCAATGAATGTTAACATGTTTTCGCAAATCAAATTTTGCACTTCGCATATCGCATATTGTATCGCAAATCGCATATCGCATCTCAAATCGCTTACCCTGACTGGTCATGGATGATTCCTGTGTTGGGGCTGATCTCAATGGTTGACTTTCATTAGTGCTGCTGATGTCTATGCTGGTGTTGACTCGAACGGTTTGATTTCCATTGGTGTTATCCATGCTTTATTTGATGAAGATAAACTGAAATATTTTCTACATTTCTGCTGGGGGACGATGTCCTTTATGATATCCTTTGCTATTGGAAGGATGCCATTGGTAGGCTATCATAGTTAGGCTATCACAGACTGTTCTTGTCACTTTTTATTAGGGATGACGTCATCTGTGGTAGCCCTTTGTGTTACCTTTGTTTTAGCCCAATAGTTTCTCACATCTGCCGATACTATCAGGGCGCAGATTTTCTCTTGGCTGATGCCGTTGTACATTTCTGAAGTCTCCTCTGCTGGGAATATATCTCTTTTACCGAGTTACCTCAGTGGGTGCTCCTGATGCCTATCCTGATGATAACTTACACCGATAGTTTGTAACAGTGCCTACCCTGTTGGTAGGGACAATAGTTGATCATTGGACTATCCCGATGCCTACTCGAACGGTAGCAGACTTTTCATCAAGTTTGTGTATTTAATGTGTATGCATATTTAACTCTACTGGGTATGTATGCCTAACTTTTTAATGGAGATGTGGGCTGATGTAGCGCTTGTTGCACATGTGCAGACCAGACATGATATGAGATCTTAACTTGTTCTAGGTTCATGCATATGCTTATTTGAATCGACGTAGAACCATACCTCACCCTATCTAAGGTAATTTGGAGTTTCTTTTCATGCATGAATTTTGATAGGCTTAGCAGCTTCAACTCCCAGATGGCTCCTTTTAGTATGGCAGATTCAGATGTTCCCCTTTTATATGTCGTCTCTAGTGGGGATCTCGTAGGGGCTGCTATTTTTTCTGGATCAGGATCTGGTGCTAGTCCCTCTAGAGGTCCAGACACTAATGGCTTTACTGGTGAGATATCATGATATATTCGTTGAACTAGTATTCAACGGCTTACATTGTCCTCTGTGGGGATGGATTGATATCTGTTCCCGCCATCGGACCATTACTGATGTTTCACTAGGGTTGTGCCAACGGCTGATCATTGAGTGTGAAAAGGGGAAAGCTCTTTACTGGCGACCCTGCTGGATTAGATCTGGCTTGTCTGATGACTTGGGTGATGATGTCGTCAAGGAGGATGTAGCCCGTTCCTTCACTGCCCAGAGTTGAAATATAGTGTAGAGGCCTTGACTTGTGAGGACTTTGCGCAAGTTGACATGTTTAATGATGTAGATTTCATTTGCCAGACCTTTTGTCATCGGGTATCTGTTTTTGTGGAGTTAAGGACTCTCTTGAGAATTTTTCCCTTCTTGTGGAGGGACAAACTTATGTCGCCTTGACTTCTTTCAGGAACTCTCCCTTTTCTTTTGATGAGGAGCCTGGTCCTACCGTAGATTCTTTCCATTTCTTGGAATCAGAAATGCCCCAGCCCTTTCGCAGGTTGTTACTGGGGTTCATAGAAGAAACTTGCTTTGTTGACCACATCTTGAGTGAGCAATTTCCTGCACGAGACAACTGACAAAATGCGCCAAAAACTTAATGGCTCGGGCCGTAGGGATTAGTATGATCTTGTGAATGAGGCATTTGAAATTAAAGTTAATGAAATTAAATGCTTGTATTCACCGAGCTCTTATCTTATAGCTAATGATCTTGAAATTAAGCATGAAAATGAATTTTTTTCTAAGGAAATCAAAATTTTCATTTGACAAGTTATGAAATTGCAAGAATACTTTTAAGCGTCCATGGTCATTTTTTATGGGTATGATCAGATTCAAAAGACTCATCTCCCTTCATTAGAGACACCTCATTTTCGCTCTAGACACTGCTCTTCACAAGATTAACATCATATGATATGTGCATTATGTGCAGAGGTTTCTCTTCTATGACTCTAGATGATGTCATTTTCTTGCAAGATTTTCTGCTTTCCTCGCTTAAATTTGTCGTTTTCTTAGGCTATTCAGGGTTACCCATGTAACTAGTTTTGGACCAATGACTTTTAAACCTGACGGTTTTAAGGCACTAGGTGTTAAGACACCCCTTCGGGTTTACTAGCTTGAGTAACAAAGGCCACACTTTGAGACAAGTCAGGCAGTATACTCTTTTTGATCCTCGCCTGAGCTTACACAAGATTCATTTTCTTAGGCTCTAAATTATCCATTTAGCGAGTGTTGGGCCGATGACTACCAAACCAGATAGCTTTAGAGCACCAGGTGTAGAGACACCCCATAGGCTTAATTACTCGAGTAACCTAGGCCACGATTCGGATCTGCTCAGGTTTTGCCTTCTTATTCTTGTAATGCTCATTTTCTTAGGCACTGAGTTACCCATGTAATGAACGTTGGGCCGGTGGCTCCCAAATCAGATGGCTTTAGGGCACCAGGTGTAAAGACACCCTTAAAGCTTAATAATTCGAGTAACCCAGACCACAATTCGAGACATTAGGTTGGCTACTAATTGTCATCCTTATCGTCATAGTTGCATACATCACAGCTAAAAGTTAGGGCGATCGCAAAGTGCAGACATGCATATGAGGTCATGTTTATTCCAAAGAGCATTTCAAACTAGGATGTCGTGTGACAACCTGAGAATTTATAAGATTAATAAAATCTTAAATGATTAAATAAAGGTTAAATAATAAGACCTAGACTAGAAATAGGGTATGGATTTAAAAATTTTGTGAAAGACTTATATGTTTTGTGTATTGTTTATATATTTATTTAACATATAAAGATAATTAAGAATAAATTCTTATAACCTAATATATATTAGGTATGGAATTTAAATAACCTAAGGGTTATAATAGGAAAGGATGTTAGTATTTAAAATTTTTACTAACCTAAGAGATTAATTTTATTATCTCAATTAATTAATTTTATAAAAGCAAGTCTAATTGGGTTAAGTGATTACATGAGTAAGGATTTGATTTACAAATTGAGTGTATAGAAACCCTAATTAAATAATTAGGGTAGAATAGAATTAAAATTTAATGGACTATGTTAATTTACATAGCTCAACTATTTTATTAGTAAGCCCAAAAGAATTAAATCAAGGCCCAAAATTTTAGCCCAAAACATTAAATGAGTGGCCTAACTTAGCCCAACAAGTGAGGGATATTTTGGACATTTAGTAAAGCTAAATAAAGAAATAAAAACAAAACAAATTTTGTGAGAAGAAGTGGGAAATTTCGGTCAACAAGGGAAGAAGAAATGATAGAGGATGTATGTAATGATTTTATTTAACAACTCCTTACCAACTCCTCACCAACTATTCTAGGTGTCATTTATTTAATAAGCCACAACCTTATCCAAGTTTGCAAGCAACTACTTAATTAATGAGAGAGAGAAATGCCAAGTGTGTGGAGGAAATATATAGATATATGTAATATATCTATACATTAGTTAACAAACAAAAATCTAATTACTATCTCTTTCATCATTTATTTCCTCTCACTTCCTATCTTATGAATAAAACAACAGAGAGGAGGAGATTTCGGTGGGGAAGAGGGAGAGAGAGAAAGAAACTTTGATCTTCTTCTACCCAAAATCAACATCTAGTTTGGAAGAACAAGGAAAGCTAGCAAGAGATCAAAGGTATAAAATCCTAAAACTATAAGCTTTGTTTTTTTTATTTTGATGGATATTGGTGGAATAAAGGGTTTGTGTTTTTGAACATAAAAACCATAGATCTTCATATGTATAAGTGTTATATGTTTAGATCTATTACTTTTAAGTGTCAAAAGTTAGATCAAAAGCAAGAAAAATGAAGCTATGTTTTAAAAGTTAGAAAAACTCTAATTTTCCTAGCCTAAATTATGTTTTGCTTGGATTTAGTATATGTTTGATGTAATAGATCATGGGTCATGGTAGATCCTTGATCTTAAGGTGTATTACTATGTGTTATGATGGTTTATGATGGCTAATGCTGGATTAATCAAGAGATCATGAAAGTTACCTTACAAAACATAAAAACTGGAAAATCAGATTTTGAGAAAACAGAACATAAAATTCAAACTACCATATCTCATAGTGTATTTTGAATTTTTGAGTGTGGTTAATTTTTGGACTTAGATCTATAAGTCTTCTAACGTTTCCAAGTGGAATCACTGAAAAAGGCGTTATAGATTTCCGGGTGGACTATTTTTAGCAAAGGACGCCAAAACTGAAAATGACAAAAAGTAGGCTGTCCGAAAATTTCAAGGACTGTTTTGGCTACTTAATTTGTTTAATAAATTCCAACCTTTTGGGACATGAAAATATATGAGATGAAGTAGCTTGTGTTCAAAAATGAGCTTATTCCGACTTAAATTGAACAAGGTATGACCATTTCAATATTTGTATTTGTTTTGACAAAAATCGCTATAACCGAAGTTCTATAGCTCTGATGGTCACAAAATTTAAACTGGAGATCCACGTTAACATGTGTAAGATCCTTCCAAGAGCTGGGAATTTTTGGAGTTAAGCGTGAGGTAACTATTTTCTTAAAGAATTAACTAGAAATGGATTTTTGAAAAATACTTAAGAAAGTTAAAAAATTCCTGAAAAATTATTTGTATGTATGGAATATATGTATTTATGTGTGGACAAAAGATAAAAAAAATAATAAGATGATTAGGTTAAAAAAGGGGAATCCAGGTTGCTGGATTGAAATCTAATTTGCTGAATTTCAATCTTGTTTGCTGGATTGGTCACCAGGATGCTGGATTGGTATATTTGGATAATCCAGGATGCTGAATTGATCTATTTGGATAATCTAGGTTGCTGGATTGGATGTCAGTTTGAATTCAGGCTTGTTGGATTGGAGGTTAGCTGAATCCAGTCTGCTGGATTGGAAAGTAGTTTACTAAATTGAAATTCAATCAGAATCCAGGTTGCTGGATTGGGTATTTGGCTTACTAATTTATAAATAGACTTATAAAATGAAAGACTAAGTGTTTATTCACAAGTTATATGACAAAGTAGTGTTAAGTCTAAAGTAGTGCAATCGTACCCTTTAATGGTTGAGGTATAGTAGCTAGGCTAAACGACACCTTCATATGGGGAAGGTATCTATGAATTATTAATCGATCTAACTCACTGTGAAAACAGTGTAGACGAGACGAAAACTAATTTGTTAGTTGTTTGTGGGAAACCACTCAGTATACTATATTGAATATTATTAAAGACTTGATATGTGCTAGGTTTAGACTTGTAAATAAGTATGGTGTTAAGGATATCTAATATTTGACTATGTGGTTAAGTGTTAGATGTTTTACTTTCAAAGTAATAGTATTATGAGATAAGTATGTTATACTAATTGAAAGATCAATCTTATAACTGATAGGTCTTTTCAATAAAGCGATTAAATTAGATTGTGTAGTAGTAATCGACGGTTCAGGAAAGTTTTCTCTGACTCAACTTTGAGTTATATTTTAAAGCATGTTCGTGAATAATTATTGTTAATTATTCACATCTATACTGATTATTGATTCGCACTTAGTGCATGTTGCATATGTTCATCAGGTATGAAAGGCTGATCACCGTCATTACCATTTGGTTCAGTTAAAATTTGTTCATGTTCATTGTTGGCCATTCTTCATTATTGACTCGGTCATTCAGTTATAAAATTGATTTATATTCTTTCACAATTATTATATTATTGAAAATTTGTCAACTTATTATTCTTTTCAATCATGATATATCTTCTTTTGAACTTAAACTTGCTGGGCAAAATTGTTGCTCACCCTTGCTATATCATGATAAACATTTCAGATTAAGACGAAACTTCGGACACCAGCAAAGGCAAAGACAAGTTCCAGGATGGAATTATTATACGGTTAAAATGGTAATAGTATTTGATACAAATGACATTATATGTCATGTAGGTTATTAAATGCAGGTATTAAGTTAAGGTTACAGACCTTGGGAATTATATTGTAAAGTTATTGTGTAAACAATTTATGTTTATATCTTCCGCAATAATTATAGAAATGATGTATCCTAACGTACCAGGTCCGAGGTTCTGGGGACTCGAATTTGGGGGGGTCACATGTCGTGCCTAATCAAAAGGTTGAATTGTCTTAATTCTCTAATCGTTCCCTGGATTCTTGCTCCATGGACGCTTATCGGAATTAATCTAATTCATAACAAGTTGAAAAAATCTCCTTTCTTTTCAAACCCTTTTCTAAGATTCTAGCGCAAGATTTATCTATACTTGACATGTATACAATTGCCCATGCATTTAACTAGAAATTGAAAGAACATAAAGAGATGACAGAGTCGTACCTTATCAGTGGATCGCAGTATTTTAAGAAAATTTGAATAAAACTGATTGATCATACCAGATCGCCAATAACAGAAGCTTTGATGATGACAGACCATGATGATGGTACCGACTGGTGCATTTTCATTGGATGGTTTATAAATGCCCCAGTGTTGAGTTGTCGTAATTTCTAAAATTACCCCAGTCTTGTTGTAAGGGTCCCAACATCGGGTTGTCGCCAATTCTGAACTTGCCCCAGTCTTGCTTGTTATCTGGGATGATTTTTTTGTTGTATGTTTGATAGATGGGTTGCTAAGACGCCGAGTTCGCAAGAGTATTTTACATCTAGAACCACATGGTGAACATGTGGTGGATTTGGGTCTTGATGCTTGAATGCCCCAGTCATTGTTGTTGACTTGTGGGTGCAATTGACTTTGATGGTTGATATCGAAAGGCCTGCGGATTCCACTGAATTGAACTCATGGACTTGTGATGGTTGGTGATATGATGGCTTCAACCGAATTTGGTTTGATCTGTGAGGTTTAATCCGTGGCTTTTGCTTAAGGAATAGATCGTTGGGTATGAGATAGACTTTTCCAAGACAGTAGCCCATGTACTTCTGTGGGTCAAAAGAGATCATGTCTTCTCACACTTCCGGAGTGATGATTTACTGACAGGTTGCATCCTATGATGATTGGCATTTCATCCCTGTGACTAGTCATTTTGATATATCACTGTTTCTTCCTTTCAAGACTTGCTCCAGATTTAATGGAACAACATTGAGGTGCCGTTGGGTCCTCTCAATATGGGTCGCTGACTCTGAGGGTTTTTCTTGGATGAAAGCTTTTCAGGTTTAGCCTTTATGAGTTTACTCCTACGCTGGAGGAGTATGATAGCCTCACAGGTTTGGCATTAGATCTGCCATGTGCCAGGACAACCATTAGTGACATTAGAAGACTGTTCATGACAGTGACTGGTCTGAGATGCAGAGTCGTCACTGAGGAGGTTACTACAAGAAATGTAGTGTCCATGCTCTTTTTGATTGATCGCTTTGGCCAGCTGGACAGCTCCGAGCAATATTCAGGAGATTTTATCATCCCTGCAGATGAGTGGCAGTTTGCACGTGTGGACGCTCTGTTGATGTACATAACAGATTATTTGTATATGCCACTGTATATGGACCACTTAGATACTGGCTTGATGGTAGTGGTTCATGTCCTCCGACAGGGTTGTACGATTTTGCCAACGATATTAGTTGAGACTCTGAGGTCGGCTACTTTCTATAGTACCCATCCAGGGGGATTTTTTAGAGGCAGCGACGGTCGACTGTATGTGTGGTTTATGATGCATTTGAGCCCTATTGGCATTTTTCGACATCATGTGTATTGCTTTACCCATGAGATAGCTATGTCTTACTCCTTCCGACAATGGAGTGTTCAGATGTGCCATCATGGTCGGCCTTTTTATCAGAGATAGAGCATCCCTTTTTGATCTTGCCATGCTCAAGACTGAGTTCCCTCTACAGTTTTATTACTCATGCAGTTGGCATAGATTATCTACTCCTGGCGGGTTTGAGAGGGGTGACCACATATCATCCACCACTTTGCGGGGGCTATGGATCAGCGAATATCATTTTTGTCATTGTCATCAGTTGACCTTACCAGGACTTATGAGTGTTGGACTCGTAGGAAGAGGGCTAATTTTTCTACTAGCCATCTAAAGCATTCTTCAGAGTATTTTGCATGGTTGGAGGTAGATATTGCATTGGTTGCGATTATCCAGTTAGCTCCGAATATTGGTCCTTATGAGGAGAAGCCTATGGAGGATCCTGATTCTCCCACGGAGGATAAGTTGTTTATGGGTCTGGCAGCAGCTTTAGTCAGTAACTCTCCGAGTATCCCTGCTGAGATAGATCTGGCTATGGCATATTGGCTAGCTCGGATACCCTTTGAGAGAGGTCAGGCCAGGGTGTTGATGTTGACGGCCCTATCTGGTAGAGATACAACTTTCGCTGCCAGAGACAAGGCTTAAGCTATTCGAGATGTAGCGTTACTTGAGAGAGATGAGGCTCGATCCAACCGAGACGTATATATTGCTGACAGCACAACCCTCAGGTCATATAAAGACAGTCTGGTTGGAGAGGTGAGTACTTTCATCGATGATTATAGCGCCACTATGCAGATGGCTGTGGATGTGCTTGCTCGTATGGAAGCTGAGGGTATAGCACTTGCAGCTGCTCCTCCATCTTCAGAGAGAGATGCTATGTTGGCACTGCTATCCCGTTTATCCATGGGTTCATAAACTAGCTTTCATCATCCTGTTGGATATGTATTGGCATTGCTGAGTGATTACCACTTTGTCATAACTTGTGGTTGTTGATGTATCGTTAACTTCTTCTTGATGGATGGACATTGAGATGTCGGAGGGTACCTTAGTAGGGCCTGTTGACAAGGAAAAATTAATATTATTCAAGTTTTATCAAGTTTCGGTGTCTTGGAACTTATTTTATTAGTTCTGTTTCTTTGAAGGTCATACCGCACCATGAATGGCTACCTACGTACTCCCGGGTGGAGGGAGATCAGGTCATTTGTAGTTCAAGTTTTAGGTGAGAGGTTTGAGAAGTGTCTCTTTTGGGTTTAAGTTTGGTTTGATGGGTTTTTGAACTTTTTGTTTTGGTTTAACCGCACCAGAAATGGCTGCCTACGTACTCCCGGGTAAAGGGAGATTAGGTCGTTCGTAGTTCAGGTTTTGCCTGAATGGTTCAATTTTTGACTTTTTTTTATCTTTTGATCTTCTATTTTTTTTATTTTTTGGGTCTTTTGATCATGGAAAATAAAAGGCATAATGCTAAGAAAAGGATAACGTCCCAACATCCTCTAGAACTCGCAACTTTCCTCTGGATCTACGTCCTCTTGGCTAGCTGAGGTCTGATAGTCCAGTCGTCCGTGGTTATGTTGCCTTCGAGGCTTATGATAGAGGTTACCTCCTGGTGATGAATATCTTCAATCATGGCCGTAACTTGATCGCCTTTTGAATTAGCATATCCCTTAAGGAGGCTTAAACCGGACTCGTTGCAGAAAGGTATGAACTCAAGGTTCCTCGATGGGTTGGCTTCCATGACAATTTCACCACCTTTCCCTTTATCTGTTCCTTCACCTTTCTCATATTCTTGAGAGGATTTGAGTATTAAATCCCTCTCGCACTGTTGTCGTATTTCTCGCAAGGAACTTTCCTTTTAGGCTCTCTCCACATGAAGAAGGATCAGTATCTCCTCATCATCATCCAGGAGGGTAACATCAAGATTGTGGTTTCTGGCTTTGGCCAACAAGATATTTGATGGTGGCGGATGAGTTTCTTTAGAGGACTCTCTTGTCTCCTCTGTAACTCTCGACATTAAGATTAGTCCACCTTGTGTTCTGCCAGGATTGGTGCTCATAGCCATCACATCCTTTGAACTGCTTGTCTCGAGTGGACATCTTAAGCTCTTTATTTCCCTTTCTCCTTTTCTGGTCATGGGGACTTCTATTTTCAGTTCTCCATTTTTAATGAGATCTTGGATTTTGTGTTTCAGAGCCCAAAATTCCTCGATCGCATGTCCTGGTGCTCTGGAATGATAAGCACAACTCTTGTTGAGATCATATTGCCTTCCTTTGGGATCCATAGGTGGAGTAAGCTCAGTGATCTTTTTTTGTGCAATCAACAGTGCTAATACATTTTCCAATGAGTCTCCCAGAGGTGTGAACACCATTTTTGACTTACTCGCCCTGACTTTCGGTGCCGTAGGATTTTGAGGGTTTGCTAGCGTTTGAAATGTTGCTTGATATTTTTTATTTGGGAATTTGCATTCCTCCGGACGATCTTTCCTTTGATGAGATCTTCTAGTAATTTTATCATTCCACCTTTCTCATCTACTCAACATGCTTTGATCTTCTTCATTTAGCTGGCTGATCCTGGAGGGAGATAGGCTTACATTCTAAATAACCTCCTTTTTCTCTTAGCTTTCGGATAGTTGAGTGAAAAGCTGCCTTGTACCTTGATGCTAGCGCACTATCAGATTAGCCAGCAGAGTTACTTGATGTTAGACCGTATCCAATTTTTGCATCACTGTAATACCATCCTCTACATTTTCTAGTTTTAGGACATTTGTTCTGTTCCTTTGGGGGTATTCCTCCATCCTTCGTATGTATTTATAATTTGGATACATTTCATCGCTTCCTGACCCGATCATGTTTACTCCCTCCGTATCGTGCGGCATCAGAAGGTTGGTGTTGACATTTAGATGGTCAAGTTGTTGGACCACAATATCACCGTTTTAGATCAGGTTTTGGATTTTATGCTTCAAAGACCAACAATCTTGTGTATTATGTCCTGGAGATCCTGAATGGTAAGCACATCTCTGGCTAGGATCGTATCTTTTGCTTTTTGGCTCCAGAGGTGGAGCCAGTTCGATAATTTTCTTGTTATCTATTAACATCACCAACATGTTTTCAAGGGAATTGCCTAGTGGAGTGAACACTAGATTTTCCGTTCTTTTAAATTTTCTCTTTTTGTCCTTGCATTGGTTGAATACGGCCTGCTGTTGAAATGACAGATTGTCTTCCCTCTTCCAAATGGGGGGACTACGATTTGGTCTCCTAGACTGTCCCTTTACAATGAGGGATACATCTTCATCGCCTTTCCTGGGTATCCTCATAGGATCACTCGCATAGTTGTCAGACTGTATATGCTCGGCGACTAGTTTCAAGGCCGTGAGATCTTTAATCTTGCCTATTTTCAGGCCCATCTCTGTCATTTCTCCGTGTTTGATCATCACTGAGAATGGCTTTCCTATTCCAGCTAGGATCCTCTCATAGTAAGGTGCCTCTTAAATGTCGATGAAGGTCATAACTATCTCAGTCTCAGTCATAGGTGGAGTGAATTGTGCCGCCATTCGTCTCTAGCGTTGAGCATATTCTCTGAATGACTCAGTGTTTTGTTTCTTGATTTTAGTTATTTGATATCTGTCTGGAGCTAGTTGAGACTGGAAACTGTATTGATTGAGGAAGGCATGAGCTAGCTCTTCCTAGCTATAGATTTTTACATTGTCAAGTCGGGCATACCATGTCCTAGCCTCTCCAGTGAGACTCTTTTGGAAAAGCTGCATTTTGAGGCTTTCATTTTCAGCATAAGACCCTAGCTCGTCAATGTATACTTTTACGTGAGTATAGGGATTGCCGGCCCCATTGTATTTTTCAAATTCTGGGACCTGGAATTTTTCAGGATATCTAGCCCTTAGGAATATGCAGAGATCTGAATAGGTGACACTTCCAAGGTTTCCAGTTCCTTTTATCGAACGGATGGTTTCTTCCATTTGTCGGACCTTCCTTCGGATATCGCTAGTTTCCCGGTCTTCCCTGAGATTTGTGATTTCAGGGGTTTTGTTGGTTCTTTCATTGGATCGAGGTTCAGGGATCTGCATTTCCCCCTTTTTGTCAGCACTTTAATTACACCCTGTAAGGAGGACTTGGTTTGATTGAGCATTGTCTGACCATGAGTATTTCTACTTTATCCTTTTAGGAGGATAGCCAATTCTGCTAATTGATTCTTAAGTCCTTCAAACTCCTTTCGAGATACGGAATCTGACTCGCGTTGGCCACTTTCAGCCTTGTCGGTGGATAGGCTTTGTGCCTTTTTAGATTGTGTTCTATTAATGAGATCACTCTTTCCTACAAGATGAATAGGTAGTTTAGTCTTGATAGACACCAACTATATACATGTTATGCAATGTGTCATGTTTAGGGGGTTTTAAATCTTATCCTGCAAAACAGAGGTCAGTTATTTTGATGACAGGATGACATGACAGGATGTATATGACAAGGAATGTAAATTTTTATTATGATATTTACATTGTGCTCCTTTACATTGGAATTAAAAACTTGACATTGAATTGAAAGAGGAATGCATTAAGAAACTTCCTTTCGAATTTGGTTAATCAGAGGCTGACCTATCTTAGGCTACTCTAGCGCTTTTTGGCATGAAGGTCCCCAGATCATCGCAATCTACTAGAGGGGAAATTAATCCGATCTTTCAGCTGGAGCGAATCTGGGTGGTACATTTTCATGAGCCCCATAGACTTAGCCGATCCCCAGAGACATTACTTATCACCGACGGGTTTTGCCTCCTTGTGAGTGGAACACAACATACATTCACATACATCGCCCTCACCGTATGCATATGATGACAGTTGGTGCGAAGCACTAATATGAGTGCGAAGCACTAAAAAGCAGGAAAGAATTCATTCACATTCATTCAATGTAAAGGCGCAGTATTCATGCATTCATTCAATGTAAAGACGCAGCATTCACGCATTCATATAATGTAGAGACGCAGAATTCACGCATTTATAGTTTTGAAAGGGAAATGTTTTGAAAAGATTTGAAAGCGGCCTAAGCCCTCTACTGTCCCCTGAAGAGTCGCCACCTGTCGACGTCGGGAAAAATTCGAGGGTCGGGTCACAACCCGGATCTTTCTCTCTTCCTAAGTTATCTCTACCCTCACTCTTTTTATTGCGAAAAAGGTTTTGAAGGATTTTTTAGGAAAAGGCCAACATGTATTATGTCGACAATTTGAACGTTTTAACAGAGTTGCCAGTTGGTAGATTTGAAATGGTTGTACCAACTCAATCGAGTTTTGTTTGAAAGAGGCCCAATTGTTGGGCACTGTCGAAACTTGATCTTTGAAAACAAAGTTTTGAGCTCGGGGGCTTTGTTAAGTGTGGGGAAGGTGTTATGCACCCCAAAACTCCCGTGTAAACACGGTACCGCAATCTTTTCAATATTTCCCTTCAAACTGAAATGCGTGTGTGAATGCTGTTTGAAAATTGGGCCTATGTTTGATTGATTGAAAGTAGTGCTTTGCTTCGTTGAACCTATATACGAAGGGTTTGATTTGATTTTGCAAAAGTCTTTGATTTGATTTGCAAAAGTGTTTTATTTGATTTGCAAAAGCTTTTCTTTTGATTTGAATTGAAAATGAGGTTTTGAAAGATGGTTATCAAACCCTTACGCTAACATAGGAATTGAAGCCTGTTGATACTTTCATTTTATCTTTTTAGCCTTAAGGCTCACATTGAATGGTGATTATCGGGCTGCGAAGCATCCTCGACCACAACAAATATACAAGTGTCGGTCTCCTCATGGGCATGATAGCCATCGGAGGGACTCTAACACGACAAACCATGTTTTCCCTATGTTGAGACCTTAATTCCGGATACCCATTTTAAGGTCTTTTGTATGTTCATTTTTACAGAAAAACTGGCAGGGTACATTCGTAAAGTGAAGTTTGTCCATCTTGGGAATCAGATTCCGATCGATTTGATCTTGAATCCCACGATTCCTAGCCTCATATATGAGTAGCCAATAAACCTGCACAGTTCAAATTTATACAGAAATATATCTAAACGCTATAATGGCCAAGGATCCATTAGTAAATCCTACCTAGCGCTAACCGAAGCGTCTCGTTCCCACTAGATAGCGATCTAAGGGCCGCGAGGTTGCTTTTCAACTGAAACTAGAAACATAACTAGATTTAAATAAATCTCAGCCATTCTAGCTTTTTGGTTCTGTCTATACCGATTTTGAACCGTTTGAATGCTAGAATTGGCGAGATTTAAATAAATCTAGTTCACCCGCATATATGTCAGTGCTGATTCATATAAAATAAATATTTAAAGCAACAATTTAATAAAAACGAGTAAAGTAATATATATTTAGTTATATATTCGAAAGATGTAAAGGGCGATGGGTTTTCACACCGGTGCCCGGACTATAATTGAAATATATATATATATATATATATATATATATATATATTTATAAAAGCTGTATAAAAGCCACGGAATGATCCAGGCTGGACATAATTGAAATATATATAAAAACGTAATAAAAAGGGCGATGGGTTTTAACGCCTGTGCCCGGACTGAAATTGATATATATACATACATATATATATATATATATATTGACAGAAAAGTAGTCAACCAAGACTGGGAAGAGAACCCCGTGGTGGTGAAGGCTGCTTATATATGCAAATTTATATATAAAAGTAGTAAAAAGGCCGCAGAATAATCCAGGCCAAACTGAAATGTAAATGTACAAAAACGTAGTCAACCAAGACTAGGAAGAGAACCCAGTGGTGGTGAAAGTTGCTTATATATGCATAAATATATATAAAAGCAGTAAACTACCTCGGATTTGACATCCGGGCTTGACAGAATTGAAAAGTTAGAATATATACAATTAAATATATACAAAAAACAAAACCTGGACTAGGAAGATAACCCAGTCCGGCGAAGTTGCTTATAATAAAGATGCAAGTATGTCGAAGCTACTGGAAGCCACGGATCGTCAATCCGAGTTGTAGAAATGCCAAAAAACGTGTTTATGTACAAAAATGCACCAAATTTTGATGAAAACGGCCACGGAACTAAGTTCCGGGCATATTTAGAAAACTAAACTTGATACGCAAGTGCAAAATAGTACATAGAAGTAGTATTAACTTGCTGATCGTTAAAATACTCACAATGGACTGCTACGCGGGCTTTTTGCCTAATCGTAGGCTTTAAATGTCTGAATTTATCGATTATTTTTTGATATGTGGTAGTATGTGGGTATATCTACATGAGTAACAAAAAATTGGATTTGGACGACAAAGGTTTGGTCGAAAAATGAAACGGGCAGGGCTCTAGAACGATTTCTAACTTGAAAATGAGCTGGGGGTGCACTTCTATATATAGACCAGGTGAAAGCGGCTCTACCCACTATAGCAGCGGGTCTACCTGCGGCTCCACGTGGCAGGCCCCGGGTGGCGGGCCCCGTCACCTCGAAGTGCGTGCATGCTGAGCAATGCGATGTTAGGTTCTAAACTTCATAACTTTTGATCGAAACGTCCGTTTGAGGGGTGCTATATCTTTTTGAAAAGCCCTATCCGAGAGTGTCGCAATGACATTGGATTTAATCCTTTTTAAGTCCAAAAAGATGGGTTCATAATCGAGTCTTCGTTTTCCCGTAATTTATCCGTTGAGCTGTCTTGCGCTGTTGTCACTCGGGATCACCGTTATAGTTCTTTCTGACCTTGGTGGCATCAATTCGGCTTGAGTTTGACCAAATCGTCTTTAAGTTAGCAAAATAACCGATTTGCCCCTCCCGGAGTTGCCTTCAATGTCAGCATGGCCTTCGGCTGACTTCCTGGGTTATTTCCAAGGTTTGGATCACATTCGAGTCTGTTTGTCCTTAGTGTTGTTCTCGAGGTTAACTTGGTAGCTCCAAGTTTTCCTCTAGAGATGTTGTTATGCTTCAGAACTATTTTTAAAGTTGACCTGACTTCCCGGGTTGAGATCGGAGCAGACTTGTACCTCCCGAGTTGAGACCGGGGCTGACCTGTATCTCTCGGGTTGAGACCAGGGCTGATGTGATGCTTCGGGTTTGTCTCTAAAGGTTGGATTGGCTTCCCAGGGTTATCTCTAGACTGGATCTTCTGGTTGTGATCGGGGCTTAATTGTACCTCCCGGGTTGTGACCAGGGCTGAATTGATATCCCGGTATTAAGATCGGGGTTGATCTGATGGCCCAGTATTGAGATCGGGGATAACCTGACAGCCCGATATTGAGACCGGGGTTGATTTGACTGCCCAGTATTGAGACTGGGGTTGAGCTGACGGCCCGGTATTGAGACCGGGGTTAAGCTATCGGCCCGGTATTGAGATCGGGGTTGATTTGACGGCCCGGTATTGAGACTGGGGTTGAGCTGACGGCCTGGTATTGAGACCAGGGTTGATTTGAAGGCCCAGTATTGAGACCGGGAGGGTTGATTTGATGGCCAGGTTTTGAGACCATGGTTGAGCTAATAGCCCGATATTGGTGACCGGGGCTGAGAAAACGATTTTGCCCTCCTGCATGGTTAGTAACAAGAAAACAAAATTTTGAGTGTCTACAAAAGGCATTGTTTGAATATCCTCCTACAGCCTTATAAAGAAATAGTTTAGGCTGATTGTCTCCCTAGTTTCTCTTAAGCATATATACTGTGTATATCTGTAATTATTTTACTAGGAAAGAAAGTTTCGACAATGATTCTTTTATCTAGTTCAGCACCAAACGAACAGTCTCCATACAGGACATATTCTTTTTTTTACATACATCAGTCAACTTACTGTACATTATTCTGCGGCATAAGAACAGGTGGCATGGAACCAAGCTAGTCATTCTTCGTGATAAGTCTATTTGAACTTTCTTTTGCTTTATGTTGAGTGAAAGTTTAATAAGAAAAAATGTGTTGCAGGTGGGCCCTTATGACTCAATTGGACCCATCTCAAAGTTTAGCAAATTTGATATACCTTGGATATAGTAGTGATCCTGCATCAGCGCTTCATGTTACTAGGAGAAGATCATTAGACAAAAAGAAGAAACAATCAGAAAGAAATGTTTTCAAATATCTTGTTTTTGGACCTAAAAGAGCTAGATCATTCTTTTTTGCTTTACTTTTATAATTTCAAGATCTAAAGTTGGATAGAAAATTATTTTATTATCTTGAAGAAATCATTATAACACTTCCACAAATTCTTTTTGTAATATTAGATATTACTATATTCGATTCAAAATGATTCTTTTTTCTTTTTGCAATATTATTTTCTCCTTATGATTGATGTTTGGAAATATAAGATCTAAATCATTCACTAATTGTGAGCAATTCATCTTATGTAACTCTTTGTGTAATGTGTCAAATAGACAACACTTTTTTAAAAAAAATATTGTGTAATGTGTCAAATACACAACGTTTGTTAGAAAAAAAACGTTGTGGATTATGTCAAATAGACAGCGCTTTTTAGAAAGAAAACGTTGTGTAGTGTGTCAAATACACAACGTTTTTTAGAAAAAAAAAACGTTGTGGACTGTTTCAAATAGACAACATTTATTAGAAAAAACGTTGTTTAATGTGTCAAATAGACAACGCTTTTTAGAAAAACGTTGTCTAATGTGTCAAATAGACAACGCTTTTTAGAAAAAACGTTGTCTAATATGTCAAATAGACAACGCTTTTTAGAAAAAACATTGTCTAATGTGTCAAATAGACAACGTTTTTCAGAAGAAGAAAAAACGTTGTCTAATGTGTCAAAAGACAACGCTTTAAAAACGTTGTCTATTTGTGTCTAATAGATGACACTGCTAACCACGACATTTTGGGGGGGACCTATTACAACGTTTTTTAAACGTTATCTATTTACTTTTTTCTACTAGTGTTACATTAGTACTTCAAAGATGTGTGGACACTAATTTGATCCTTAATTGGGAAAAATGTCACTTCATGGTACGAGAAGGGATCATCTTAGGCCATCGGGTTTTAGCAGAGGGCTTAGAGGTGGATCGAGCGAAAATTGCAACAATTGAATATTTACCACGTCCAACTTCTTTAAAAGGGATTCGCAGTTTTCTCGGTCATGTAGGGTTTTGACGACGTTTTATCAAAGACTTCTCCAAGATCACTAAACTATTGTGTGCTTTACTCGAGAAAGATGTGACATTCAAGTTTGATTATGACTGTCTAAAAGCCTTTGAAGTGTTGAAAGAAAAGTTGGTTACCACACCAGTCATAATTGCACCAGATTGGACACTACAATTTAAATTAATGAGTGACGCTAGAGATTACGCAGAGGGAGCTGTATTGGGACAAAGAAAGGATAAGGTCTTCCATGCAATCTACTATGCAAGTAAATTGCTGAATGATGCATATGTAAATTACACAACAACTGAAAAAAAGCTCTTAGCCGTGGTGTTTGCATTCTACAAATTTCGAGCATATCTGATTGGAACAAAGGTAGTGGTATTCACAGATCATTCAGCAATAAAATACCTCATCTCAAAGAAAGATGCCAAACTAAGACTCATTCATTGGGTTTTATTGCTTCAAGAATTTGATCTAGAGATTCGGGATATGAAAGGGACAGAAAATCAAGTAGCCGATCACTTGTCGAGGTTGGAGAATGAACAACAGCAGAAAACTGAGAAAACCATGATCAATGAATCTTTTCCGAATGAACAACTATTTGCGGTGGCAACAGGGACCCCTTTGTCCGTAGATTTTGTGAATTACATAGTAAGCGGGATTGTGCCATTCGACTTTAGTTTTCAGCAAAAGAAGAGGTTCTTCTTTGAGGTAAAGCAATATATGTGGGATGAACCCTTCTTGTTTAAACAGTGTGCCAATTAGATGATACGAAGCTATGTGGCCGAATTCAAAGCTGAGAGAATCTTGATACATTGCCACTCTTCATTAAATGGCGGACACTACGGAGGTGATCGGACAACGGCAAAGGTCTTACAATCTGATTTCTTTTGGCCAACATTATTCAAAGATTCTTATGCATTTGCCAAAAGATGCAACAGGAGCCAAAGATTGGGGAACATAATGAGTCACCAAGAGATGCCACTAAATACCATGATAGAAGTAGAACTATTTGACATATGGGGCATCGACTTCATGGGACCGTTCCCATCATCATTTAATAATAAGTACATATTGGTTGCAGTGGATTACGTTTCCAAGTGGGTGGAAGTAGTGGCTCTACCTACTAACGATGCCAAGGTAGTTCTCAACTTTCTCCGTAGGAACATCTTTACCAGATTTGGGACGCCAAGGGCCATCATCAGTGATGAGGGAACACATTTCTACAATAAATCCTTTGCAACTCTTTTGTCTAAATACGGAGTTCGACATAAGGTTGCCACTTCATATCATCCACAAATAAATGGGCAAGCGGAAGTGTCCAACTGGGAATGGAAACAGATTCTAGAAAAGATTATTAATCCATCACAGAAGGATTAAGCAAGCAAGCTGGATGAACCACTATTGACATATCGTACGGCTTACAAAACTCCAATCGGTATGTCTCCATATCGACTGGTGTTCAGTAAAGCCTGTCACTTACTAGTGGAACTAGAGCACAAAGCTTATTGGGCAATAAAAAAGTTAAATCTAGACCTCGAAGCAGCCGGTGAAAAGCGACTCTTGCAGCTAAACAAATTGGACGAATTCCAAGTGCAGGCTTATGAAAACGCCAACCTTTACAAAGAAAAGACCAAAAGATGGCATGATAAGCGAATTGTCCAACGAACCTTTGAGCCAGGTCAATCTGTACTACTTTTCAATTCATGGTTAAAACTCTTCTCGAGCAAGCTGAAATCACGATGGCCAGGTCCGTTCACAATTACAAAGGTTTTTCCATATGTAGCAATAGAAGTGCAGGAATCAAACAGTCAACAGTCATTCAAAGTTAATGGACAAAGACTTAAGCACTATTTGGGTGGAGAGTTGGATCGCGAACAAACCTCAATCATTCTCGTAGATCAACAATGAGCCAAACAACCAAGTCGGGCTGACGACGTTAAACCAAGTACTGTGTGGGAGGCAACCAAACTTCTAGACCCTTCACTAGCTATTATTTAATCGCACGTAGTTCATTAATAAATTTTGTTTTAGTTAATTTCTTAGGGTACTAAAAATTTTATTATAATTGTTTTAGGAGATCAAGTTAAAGGAGAAAAATAATCGAAGGAAGTAGATGGGCGCGGACTGCGCCAACACAAGTGGAAACCAAGCATGGAGCACGCGACATATGCAGCAACATGTTCTTAATTTTTTCCAGACCGACGCGGGGCGCGTCTCCTCAAGCGCGGAGCGCGCTACAAATGCAGATATTTTAAGAAAATCGCCACAGCTAGGTGTAGGGCGCGCTGCTTCGGGCCTAATTCAAGCGCGGACCGCACTGTGCTGATGGGAGAGTTTTAAAACAAGGGTTTCGCCTCTTCCTCGCTCCTATATACTAGCAGCCATCTCGTAAAATCTATATCACTTCATCAAATTCCCAATCCAAGAAGGAATCCTAAGGTCATCCATATTCTTTCAAATCCAATCAAAAATTCAAACTTTCCTCTCACACCCTCCTCCATGACTGAATCCTTCTCATACGTCACCCCCATATACAACCCACCACTACTACACATCCTCAATTACGGTAGTAACATCCACAATTGTAATTTCTCCCAGCGGTAGTCGCCTCGTTCATCACGATTCGGGTAAATATCACAGCCAATAAATCCGATTAACAAGAGGTAACAAGTTGGATGTAGTGTGGTTTCACAAAATATAACATATTCGTACTCAATTGTGTTGCTTTCTTTATATAACTATGATTGGGATACCTTGGGTTACTGATTACCCAAGGGTTTTGTTGATTATTTATGGAAAGATTTATTGATACATAACAGAGTAAGTTTGGGGGAAATTAAAATATGCCCACCAACTGTTTGATAAATTGCCTCTACCAATTGTCTCCACAACAACTAGTTGACTTCCAAGATGAACACATGGGGTGAGTCATGATGGTCAGGGCCAAACCGGTCTCCTTTCATGCCACAGCCATTAATGACTATTTCGAATTGGAAACACCAATAGGGAACCGATATGAAGACCACCTCCTAGACTTGAATGAGCTTATCGCCTGTCTCTGCAAGACGGGTACACAATGGGTAACCAAGGCTGTGACACCACCAAATCCGAGTACTTTAATTCCATGATATTTGGTGCTCACTATCTAAAGAAAATACAACTACTACCCATAATAAGGAATGCAAAATAAATTACAACCTTAAATAATTAATAAAATCTTCCTTATCAAAAGGATTACAACCTTGATCAAAATATCCCAGGGTTATCTAACCTTAACATAAACAATTTATGAAAAATAAGCATCACATAATAAAATCAATGTTTCATTACACATCATAATCAGAATATAAACAAGTCTTCACTTGTTCACCTTGCTCTTGCCCTTACTAGTCGATGGTGCATCAACGCTTTCGACTTTAGCTGAAATGGTTATTTAATTGCAAGAGTGAGCAAACAAAAGTTCACTAGGAATAACAACAATAATAGTGATGACATATACTAAATAGCTTCAAATGATTTGAATAACATTTCTTTCATCAATAACAAAGAATTGAATATGGAATATAGAATTCATCTGAGGGTCATAAGACCTTGAACTATGTCCTATGTTATAAACATTTTTATTTAAAACCTTTAACAGTCGTTAGACTATATGGACTCTTAATTCGTACTTAGGGGGATCAGCCCTTCGTACCATGTATTGTGCACAAACATCTTAACACTTTCGCATGGTAATCCCCTATTAAATAGGGTTGTTCATCTCAATATTTAATAACAAGTCCGTACCAAAGAAAGTTTGGTTTGGATAAGCTTCAAAGGTAATTTTAGAGTTCAACTATCATCAACTAAGGAGTTGTTGAATCGACTTAAAATAATAATAATTCAATAATAAAGGATTACGAAATAACTAATGCTTTAAAAGTAAACTTAAACAAATTGAAAGATAAGATAAACCTTGCTTGAACAATTAAGTCAAGGTCACATTAACTCAATAATAAAATTTGATAAGATATTTATTCAATATATAATTTATAGAGAATACAATAACTTGCATATGAATAACAAGTTAGAAATAAGAGACTTGCTCAATGAAAGAGTATAGTTAGAAGGCTTGCATAATGTAAAAGAAAGATTTAGGAAACTTGCCTTAAGCGTAAGCTATAATTACACTCACGTTCCACAATTATCCTACATATTACATTAAGTTTACAATACCAATTAGTTTCATAATCACTACGTTTAACCATTGAACTTCTTACTTAAGTTCAATTTAACAACGTAGTTTGTAAACTTAACTCGCTAGCTAACCACATACGTGAGTCTAACTCACAACAAGCATATCATACGTGTATAACACTTTAAACTATCATAATCATACCCTATGATAACAATATCTAAGTTCACACATAACATGTTAATATGAAACTTCAATTTGTCTTCTACATGTCAAAATTATGTTATCTTATTGTTTAATACACTTAACATGTCTTCACATTAAGTTAACTAATCATGTATTGCATAAAAACTACTCGGAACCCAAATAAATTTCCTGGACAGCCTACACACCCGCTGGGGCGGGTGTTTTGCCCTTGGTAGACCCGCTGGAGTGGGTCCCCATGCTGGTGGGATTCTCGGCTCGCGAACTGTGTAGAGAAAAAGTCAATTAGGCTTATTTCTTGGCACCAAATTCCGATTTTAACTAACACAATGCATATAAAACTTTATGAAAACATAATCTTAAACTTCTAACATGTTTTTAACATACATAAACACCGTAACACATAATCTGAACACTTAATTTCATGATTTTAAAGAAAAATACCATTTTAAGCGTTCTTGAAGAAAATTAACACCGTGACTTTGTTTTAAACCAAATCAAACAATTCAAAGCATGTTAATTTTGTTTCTTGATATATTATCAAAATCTATGATCAATTTACATAATATAGCATAATCAAACACAAATTTTGATAATTTAAAGACTATTTTTCAAAACTAGTTCACTTTAAATTGCTATGAACATGATTTTTTCATGTTCATCATATTTACATGAAATTAATCACTTAAACAACCATATGAATCATATATAAGCATGTTATAACATATATTAAACATATATGAACCTTATTACATAAAACACCATAGAAATCAAATTACAGAGAACTTAAACTATGAACACAAGGAAGAACAAACTTAAATTTAAATTATACCTTGTTGATTTAGTATAAGAAGATGAAGATGGCGTGTTTGATTCTCTCAACTTCTTCATCCTCTTTCTTCTTCTTCTTTTTCTTCTTGTTCTCTATTCTTCTCTCTAACTCGGTATGTTTTCTTTGTTCTAACTGGTATTTTTCTAACTCTAACTTAACGTATATCTATATTATACTTAAATGACAATATAACATAGATATAATAGATATAGCATATAATTGTATATAATATAACTGATGAACATAATAGCCCTTATTAAATATAATGTCAGTTACATATTTTTTTAAAAATCAAAAAGCCATAAGGCTTTGTTTGGCCAAAACCATTTATTTTCAAAAAATAGATTTTTAGTAGTTAAGGCATCGTTTGGTAAAACATGATTAAAATAGATGTAAGGGCCTTGTTTGGTAAAACTCTTTTAATTTATTTTGATAAATCATTTTAACACATAGTTTAAATGTTACACTTTATTTAATTAAATCCCAACCTTCTAGTTTAATTAAATATAAGATAACATTCAATAATTAATTAAAATTGTCACATAATACTAAATTGCTACAGAATTATAATTACTCACTAACCATAATCTCATGTAAACATTACCACATAATATTCATCTAATTTAATTGTCTCAATTAAATTAGAACTACACCACAAAATTACTTACACATCAATTTAATATTAAATATTAATTAAATTAACATATTGCACTTAATTAAATTATTCCATAACATAATCACATAAATTATTTATTTAACTCAAGAAATTAATTAAAATATTTATTTAATTTAATAAATATTTATAATTAAATATACAAAATCTCATTCGTTACAAAGGCTGGGATGGATATTAAAATCACTTTTTCACATTCGGTGCTTAGCAAATATGGCAAGGCATGCTACGTGCTCCTCTGTGCAAAACTCATGCCCACACGCCATCAAAACGATGTAACTAAGGAACGAGCATGCCTCTTGTATGGCATAGTGCATCATTGGTTCAACAGACACAATGTCATCGAGATCTTGCAGGTTGAGGTGGGTGTATGCATTCAGGAATCTATTGACCGACTCTTGAGAGGAGGCACCACTGGCGGTTTATTACACGAGTTTCTCATCACTGACTTATGCCGTAAGGCTGAGGTACAGTGGAATTCTGCGGAGCCAGTGCAGCTGCCCACGGCTGTGATTGACCATCAAACGAATGACAAATACCGCGCATGGGAAGGCGCACAGTCACACCCATGGGGAGCGGGTTACATCATGATACGACCTTCATCACCGCCAGTAGCAGATGCACCAATGATCGAAGAGGCAGAAATCGAGTCGTCCACTTCTTTTTAGAGACAAAGTCAACGCCAGAGTCTACGGCTTGCTCAACGTCAGGCTACGATGCATGCATATAACATTGGAGCATTCACGGCACTGGTGGATGCTTTTTCCCAATTCACCCCTAATTCTGAACCAGTCCAGCTGCCCATTCCTCCTATTCTACCTGCATACCCCCCTTCGGATGATGAAGGTCCTCACGACGAGCTTTGACTCATCTCGCGAGGAAGTCCTTGTGCTTAATTTCTTTTCTTTTCACGTAATGAGGACATTACTTATGTTAAGTTTGGGGGGGTAGTTTAACAGTATTTTAGTCATAGTAAGTTGCATATAGGTTCACTCTGTAGTTAAAAAAATATAAAAATATAAAAATAAAATAAATATCTGCATTCACGTAGGATTTGTGTTAGTAGACTTGCATTGAGATTGAGCATTTATGCCATGGTAGTTTAGGTAAGTTTGTCTATATAACTTTGTAAAGGCTTCTCCGCCTATTGAAGGAGTATTTATTACAGGGAGTAATAGGATCTCAAGTCCTGGAGAGGAGCTTGAGACTGGACGTAGCAACATACCCTAGCTGTATGTTGTGAACCAGATAAATATCTATGCATTGTGTGATTGAATTTTTAACCTTCTTATTAAATTCTTAACACTGTAAGTTAATCTACTAAAGATTCAAAAAGGCCAACGATAATTTTTTAAAGAGTGATAATTTATTCAACCCCCCTTCTAGATTATTATTGGACTTTCAAAACTTAATGTAATCTACTCAAAAATGCAATATTGAAATCTACTAAACTGTATCAAAAATGGACTAACACTTAGAGTAACAAGAATTAAACATGAGGGGAGAGAATGATAGAATATGTTTCAAGAATTAAACAAGAGGGGGAGAATAGAGTGGATGGGGTGCTTCCCATCTAGAGCTTGTTTATAGTCATTTAGCTTGACTATCTCGGGGCTCAATCATAGAGTGACAAGGGATATTGAGGCCTCTTGGCGATCGACCTCGCCTCCCCAATAGTGTTTCAAACGCTAGCCGTTGACTTTGAATAGCTTATCCAGATCTTGGCCAACTATTTCCACCGCACCGTGAGGGTATACGGTTTTCACCATGAACAGTCCCGACCATCGAGATTTTAGTTTCCCCGAAAAGAGACGAAGTCTTGAGTTGAACAACAAAACGGCTTGTCCTGGCTTAAATTTTTTGTCAATGATTTTCTAATCATGCCATCTTTTCAATTTCTCTTTGTACAATTTTGAATTCTCATAAGCTTGCGGTCTAAATTCATCAAGCTCATTTAGTTAGAGAATTCTCTTCTCCCCTGCAACTTTGAGATCAAAATTTAACTTCTTGATGGCCCAGAATGCTTTATGCTCCAATTCCATGGGAAGATGGCAAGATTTACCATAGACCAATTGATACGAGGACATCCCAATAGTTGTCTTATATGTCGTTCTATAAGCCCAAACAGCATCATCCAGCTTTAAAGACTAATCCTTCCGAGTGGGGTTGACAATTTTCTCCAAAATTTTCTTAACCTCTCTATTGGAGACTTTAGTTTGGCCATTTGTTTGGGGATGATAGGATGTAGCAACTCGGTGATTCACCCCATATTTTGCCAAAAGAGCTGTGAACTGCCTATTACAGAAGTGACTACCTTCATCACTATTGATCGCCTCGGTGTCCCAAACCTTGTGAAGATATTTTTCTGTAAAAACTTCAAGACTACCTTGGCGTCATTTGTCGACAAAGCTGCCACCTCAACCCACTTGGAGACATAATCAACCGCCAACAAAATGTATAGATTGCCACAAGAAGAGATAAACGATCCCATGAAATCAATACCCTAAACATCAAAAATTTTGACTTCCAGAATCATGTTTAGTGGCATTTCATTTCTCTTTGAGATGTTGCCCACCCTTTGGCATCTATCACACTTTTGCACAAATTGGTAGGCATCCTTGAATAAAGTGGGCTAATAAAATCCAGCTTGAAGCACCTTAGCAGTTGTCCTCTCACCTCCATAAGGTCCCCTATACACTGATGCATGACAATCATGTAATATTTTTTTTGTTTCACTGTGAGGGATACATCGTCTGATCATTCTATCTGCACATTGCTTGAAGAGATAAGGTTCATCCCATATATACCATTTAACATCATGCAGGAATTTCTTCTTTTGAGGCCTTGACAAGTCTGGGGGGAGGATGTTGCTAACCAAGTAGTTTGCAAAGTTAACAAACAATGGGACTTCGCCTTGGATCATAAAAAGTTGTTCATTTGAGAAAGACTCATTAATCAAAACTTTATCATTCTTGTCTTGTCCCGGATTCTCCAATCTTGACAAGTGGTCCGCCACCTGATTCTCGGTACCTTTCTCTCCCTGATTTCCAAGTCAAACTCCTATAAGAGTAGAATCCATCAAATCAATTGGGGTTTGGCATCCTTTTGGCAATTAAGTACTGTATGGCAGTATGATCTGTAAACACCACTACTTTCGTGCCAATCAAGTATGAGCGAAACTTGTCGAAGGAATACACCACAGCTAGTAACTCTTTCTTAGTAGTTGTGTAGTTGAGTTGTGCATCCGTCAAGGTCTTGCTAGCATAATAAATGACATAAAACATCTTCTCCTTACGCTGCCCCAAAACAATCCCTACTGCATAGTCACTCGCATCACATATCAATTCGAATGTTAATGACCAATCTGGAGCCATGATGATAGGTGTTGTTGTCAACTTTTTCTTCATATGCTCAAATGATGCCAAACAGTCCTTGTCAAATTTAAAAGGAACATCCTTCTCCAATAAACTACATAAAGGCTTTGTAATCTTGGAGAAGTCCTTTATAAACCAACGGTAGAATCCCGTATGTCCAAGAAAACTGTGAACCCCCTTTACTGAATTTGGTGGTGATAAACTCTCTATCGTTTCCAATTTTGCCTTGTCGACTTCCAACCCCTTGCCTGAAACCTTGTGCCCAAGAATGATCCCTTCTTATACCATGAAATGGCACTTCTCCAAGTTGAGCACCAAGTTCATATCTACACAGCATTTCAATACCATGACCAAGTTCTCCAAACAAATATCAAATGAATCCCCAAAAATCGAGAAGTCATCCATGAAGACCTCTACATTCTGTTCTACTATGTCGAAGAAGATGGCCATCATGCACCTTTGAAAAGTAGAAGGTGCATTGCATAGACCAAATGACATCCTTTTGAAAGCAAATGTACCATAGGGACAAGTGAAAGTTATCTTTTCTTGATCTTCAGGAGCAATGACTATTTGATTATACCCAGAATATCCATCTAGAAGGCAATAGTACTCGTGATATGCCAATCTATCTAGCATCTGATCAATAAATGGGACAGGGAAGTGATCTTTTCTTATTTCTTTGTTGAGCTTTCGGTAATCCATGCACACTCTCCATCCAGTAACCGTTCTAGTGGGTATCAGCTCATTATTCGCATTCGCTACCACAGTCATTCCTTCTTTCTTGGGTACACACTTCACTTGACTCACCCACGAGCTATCTGAAATGGGGTATATAATTCCAGCATCCAACCATTTCAGAATCTCCTTCTTAACCACTTCTTTTATAATCGGGTTGAGTCTTCGCTGATGTTCAACTGTAGGTTTGCTATCATCTTCCAAAAGTATCTTGTGCATGAAAAAGGAAGGGTTTATCCCCTTGATATCAGCAATGGTCCATCCAATTGCGGTTTTAAATTCCCGTAGCACCCTCAACAGCTTACTTTCCTAAAATGATGTTAGTGCAGATGCAATAATAATAGGTAAAATAGAAGAATCACCCAAAAATGCATACCTGAGGTGTTTAGGAAGAGGCTTGAGTTCAAGTGTAGGAGGTATTTCAAGAGATAGTTTTAAATGCTCAATTGACTTGTCTGTGTACTTTAAAGGTTCAATAGGACTTTTAAACTTGCTCAGCCGTGGCATTGCATCCACAATCTGTAAATACTTAACCATCTCTAGGTCATCAATGCCAATGTCCCCTATCAGTGCACTCTCCAAAGGATCAATGTTCATCATACGTGTAAACTCTTAATCCATAGCCCTGTCAACCACATCCATCCTGAAGCATTCCTCTTCATCTGTAGGGAATTTCATAGCCTTAAACACGTTGAATGTGACTTCTTGATCCTGAACTCTCGTAGTAAGTTCTCCTTTTTGCACATCGATGAGAGTCCTCCCAGTGGCTAAGAATGGTCTTCCCAGAATGATAGGAATGTCTTTGTCTTCTTCATAATCGAGGATGATGAAATCGGCGGGAAATATGAATTTGTCCACCTTTACAAGGATGTCCTCCACAATACTTCTTGGATAAGTAATGGACCTATCTACAAGCTGAAGAGAAATGTTTGTCGATTTTGGAGCCGGCAGACCCAATTGTGTGTAAACCGATAATGGCATGAGGTTAATGCTAGCACCTGTGACGCCCCCAAATCCGTGTCCCTTCGAAACCTCGGATCCGGTCCGCCACGATACTACTATCGTCAAATTATTATATCTTTTATTCATAACTTAATGAATATAACTTCGCTTTATTACAAATTAGAATATAAATTCTTCCATTTACCATTCCTATCTTTACATCATATTCGATGTTATAAAAAAATGCAGAATAATTTAAACTTTTTCAATCTCCTTTGAATAAAATCTTTTATTGATTTCATAACTTGAATCAATTACATATCCTTGAATCAACTTATGTTATGATTCACCTTATTCGAATAACTGTATAAATGTTTACATCTCAATTCGATATCCTCTAAGTAAATATTTAAATAAATCAATCAATCTCCTTCGATACTATTAAACTCTATCAATCAAGTAACACGTAATCTTTACCGTGAGTCCTTAACTTGCAAAAATGGTTATTTGCAAGAGTGAGCTCGACAACTCAGTAATTATAACAGTTTTCATGCATCACATAGCATATAATAACATACTCAGTTCATGCATTCATAATAAATTAATATTTACTATGTATGTTACTTCTCACATAACAGGCATAGAGATTTACTTCATAAGCATATCATCAAAGATCAACTTTCAAATTTCATACATATCTCATATGCATTTCATATATATATATATATATATATATATATATATATATATATATATATATATATATATATATATATATATACATATATATATATATATATCAACATTCCCATAGCATAATATAGCTCAACTAACAGTTATCGAATTTATATATCAAATAGGAACTGAAAGATTTGCCTGGCTTGTAGATTATCAACTATAACATATTTGCTTATAGCTATCTGCACTTCGTGTATTTCTACACAATTGATCATGGATTCATGACCATTAGTCATACATTCTCAATATAATAATAAGTATTACATCTCGTTCTAACTAGGTTTGTAAAACCTTCATTTTACTTTCTTATCATACCCTTAGGATAGCCATGTATGTATAGATATACCTTAACCATACATACTTAATATCAACATTCATAAACCCTTATCACACACCTGACTCGCTACGTGTTCGACACATATTTAAAACTCATAGATGCATAATCAACATTGTTCTTGCGTTTTGCAAACCTTAGGAAAAATTTATCAATTTCGGATTTTATATCACCTTTACACCAATGAACACTCAGAACATCGTTTAGATCCTGTTCTATAACTCAGGATAACAATGTAAGCATACTACCATGTTCAGATCTCATTTTAAAACAGTCAGGCATCAGTGTCTTGTGGCGCAGCTGCGCTGCATTTAGCCTTGGGTTGGGTGCAGCTGCGCCCTTTCCTGGCCAGTCCAGAATTGAATTTTGATTTCTGGTTCTATTTTAGTTTGCTAGCATGCATAGGTACTAACACATAACATGCTAAACATCCTTCAATACACATGCTCACATACCTCCAATCTATTTACATATAACTAGTATCGTTCATCACTTGAAACTCATTTAAAATCATACTCCAATGACTTATATTGTGCCCAACTATGTGTGTGCACTTATAGGCCATTTTTAAAGACACGAATAGTATTAACATGTCATCCTATAAGTTTAGAATATAAATATCATCATGCTTGTAAATATTCATTTCATCTACATATGACTAGCATAGTTTATCACTTGAAAACTTACTTTTAAAACATGCTTGAATGGCTTTTATTTTGTCAAACTAGATAAGTGCACTTATCGGCCATGTTTATTGACCTAAAAGATACTAGCATGCAATCCCTACAAGTCCAAAATGTGAACAACACACTGCTCGTAGATATAAGTTCTCAAAGCGTTCAAGTTTACTTTTAAAAGTCATTCTAGGCCAAGGTAAAGCAACTCGGTGCAACTTTAAATCTCATTTCATAGTTAACTAAGCTATGTACATATGTTATCACGTTTAGAACTTTAAGTATACAAGTCCCTTTAAGTTCGTTCTCAAAGTTTTAAGTTTTTTTTAGAAATCGTTTTCAACTAAGCAATTGTAAGTTGATAACAAGTAAAGCAACTTTAAATCATTTCTCATGCTCATTTGTACGCATACCAAGTCATATCAATATGCTACAAGGTCAGAACTTAAACGACTCAAGGTTCGTCAAGATTTGTTTTCAAAACTTCAAGTTTCTTTTTAAAACACGTGCTAAATCATGCTAACAAAATCTATTACAAGTAAGGTAATCCTTAACTATATATCATGTCTATTATCATGCATATTTAAGTTTTATCACTTAGAATAACATATTTTATCATCGGGAGCACTACAATTGCATATGTACATGTCCGACGCCCTTCGATTGCCTTTGAATACATAGCAATCACAAAGATGGACATTTTTACCACTCTTAATGACTTCAAATCGAAAAACTTAAAGAACAAAAGTTGTAGGTCTACTCGTTATATTTCCGAATCATCTTGAATCACCGCAACCGGAGTTTGTATGAATTAGTTATGCTTAATTTACTACAGCAGGTCAAAATAATTTTGTCTGACACAGTTCCGACGCAGCTGCGCCCCTGCGCTGCCCAAAATGGCCTTGGGGGCAGCGCAGCCGCGCCCAGTGATGCAGAATGGTTTCCCATATTCTGATCTTTATGATTTTCAGACCAATTCTCCTTCTGATCATCATAGCGCGAGTTATACACATCCAAATTAGTCCGTTTTTGATTCTATGGATTCGTAATTCATAGAACTACAACATACCAAAGAATCAACAATTAACATAAACATTAACTAACCCAAATATTAATCCAAAACTCATGTTCATACTAACTTTTTATGTTTTAACAAGTTTAGCAAATTCCACCACTACGGGTTCGTTTCTAAACCAAAATGGTTCGTTTAACTTCCGTTGTTTTCGTATTTAACATTATTATCAATATCTAACAATAATTTATGGATTACAACAATCCTTAGCCATCAATTTTTGACTCAAAAGTAAGTATTTCTTGATATTTCTATGAAATTATAAAACTTAGGAATCAAGAGTATATTGGTGAGTATTATTACCTCTTAATTGCTCGAATTTGTTAACTATAGCTCTTCAATCCTCCAATTGCTCTTAATTCTACTAACCTTCCATAACTAAATTCTCAAAAAACTTCAACAAACGGAAAAGAGAAGAAGGAGGATCTATTTATAGAGATTTTATTGCCCAATCCATGGTTTTGCCCATCATCTTAAACCAAAGGAAAGAAGGAAGAGACATTGGGTAAAAGAGAGTTGGTGGAGGTGGTTGACATACACTATTTGAGCCACTCCCTCCTTCATTATTTCCATAGCCAATCTCCATCCTTGCTAGCCTTTATCATTTCTCATCAATATTTTGAGTAGGGAGAGATAGGCTAGGCCAATGGCCTAGTCACGTGAGAAGAAGAAGGGACTAACAATATGGGACAACTCCCTTTAACTCTCAGTATTAGCAAATTTTATGCAAGCATACTTAGGTTTTATTTCTTTTGGACTACACAAGTTACACTTGATAATTTAATGTTGCTACACTAATTTAAGTTATGGGCACATATACACCATTCTTCATAAATGTACACCCACATATAAACAAGTATACTCATAATTTAAATATACACCAATACATATTATCAAGTATCTCATGTACATTAATTTAATTTAATTAATATTTTAATTGGGCTAAATATAATTTGGTTGGGCACTATCATCCCACCATTTCCCGTAAAATTTATTATCTCAAATATACCCAATTATTATAATGTAATTAATATCAATTATTCATTAACTTACCATTGATTTTCTTTTAAATAATTTGAATTAAACCTCTAATTGATTTAACTCTACTATTTATGTCACACAAGGCATAATTATGTGAACTTGGAAATTATTAGTCCACAAACTTATAATAATATAATCTCACAAAATAATATTATTCTCAATATCACTTCTTATAATATGTTCATAATGTAATACTATTACATTACTAATTTTCATGTTCTCATAACATATATACTTGCACATCGCAATTACTTCACATAATAACACAATTTCTATCAATTGCCCCAACACAATTTCTTTAATCTTCACATATAGTCATATCTTAAATGCTAATATAATACCTCCATCTCTAACCAATATTCATTTATAATTATATTGGTTCTCTTCCTTTATTAATCACTTATCTTTCAAATATTAACCCTTGTATATCTTACAATACTACACAATATATTAATAATATCAAATGTTAATTAACATATTCCTTTCATCCTCTTATGCTAAACACATATATTAATTCACCATATTATATAAGTGAATTAACTCTTTTTCATTCCCTTTACTATCACATTACTGCCACACAAGGCTTATAATATTTCATAATATAACTTGATTAACCATATTTATTATAGGTTAATTAATTTCCATAATTAATATTAATACAATTCACGCTTTGCTATCTTAATCCATTCCCGGACAGGTTGAATGCCAATTATGACAACATTTTAATTACTAATATACATATCCTCAAGTTCAAATTACACAGCTCTCTCAGAATTTTCTACAGACCGGCGCAGCTCCGCTAGTATAAGGCTTGGAAGTGGCGCAGCTGCGCCACCTCAAGTTCAGGTGCAAACCATTTCTTGCTTAGCAAAAACAGAAGCTACCTTTCTAAATACTTAGAGCATGCTTCTGAAATGCTAACTTTTCATACTACAATCAATTTCCTCTTTGATTTCACAATATCAATTACTGCTTCATCAATAATTTAGAGATTAAACTTCACGTTCAAACTTTATTTTCTTTAATAATTAGCCAACTATAAAATTTCGTATATATATTAATTTTCTTCCCACTAAACCACATAGTTCAAGATATATAACACATATATATTTTTATTCGAACCCAACACCTGCCTTAAGAATTTTAATTACTAAATAATTTTTGAAAATTCAGGTTCTTACATCCTCTCCCCCTTATAAGGATTTCGTCCTCGGAATCACCGAAACCTTCCCTACTCGGTGCTATTTTGAATACTTCATATTCTTTTGAATAATTTTATCCATTCTCTTTTCGGAAGTTTTATTATTATAACTTGCTCAAATGTATTATACCACTTTCTCTTTTCTAAGGAACATTCTACTTACTACATTCATCCTTCAGAGAATAAGAATCTTCCACGATTTTTCAATAATTGGGAAGTAGTATGAATAACTCAGATTCCAAATTATGCTGAGGGGCCACAAGACTGTGAACTCTTCTCTAGGTTTACTAATGCTTCAACAAAATCCTTCACACTGCAAACCAAAGTGTTTATTAATCACAAAGACTGAAAACACCCTCCATGCGTACACTAGGTGATTATCCTATTGTACCACCACGTTGTGTTATAAACGTAGTGTTTTGTAACGACTATATGCGTTACGCTCGGAACCATTGTCTCCGAAAACATGTCCCCTTTATAGGGTTGTTCACCTCAGCTTTTCAACATCTAAATCCGCACCAGAGCAATCTGGTTTGGCATAAATACACGAGAATACTTGAATTCCATAAATATTTTAGTTGTCTAGCCGAATCAAATAGCCTAGACCTTTATCAACAATTCGGACATCAATCGAAACAATTTAATCAACTTAATTGACCTTTTTCATAGTTTAAACGAAAACCAAAAATCCTTTTTATGTCGTCATGATACCGTACCAACTTAGTAGTACATTGAAGATTCTGTCTGTTGGGAATATACATGAGAATGTTATTCCTATTTTATATGATTTGATTATAATATAAATAAATAAATATGCAAGTATGCTTGTATTGATAAGAGCTGTAAAGTCCTTTGATAGATAATAGAAATATATGTACAAGAACTTAGAATGAATTTGATCAAATATGTTAGGTTGATCCTACATAAGCAAAACAGCTTTGTAAAGTCCTTAAAAAGAAATGATGTACAAGGACTATAAATATAGAAAGATCAAGCTTGTTAGGTTGATCTTAAAAAGTGTAATAGATAGGCTTGTCTGATCGTCAAGCACTGCACTAGCATCTTAGTCTGCTAGGAGAGACAAGAAAGACTCGAGAACTATCAAGGCAGAATTGTAGTCTGCAAGGATAGTAGATCTCGGAGTTCGTAGTTTGCCAGGAGAGACGAGAAAGGATCGTAGTGTGTTAGAAAGAACTTTCTCAGAGCCGTGGTCTACTAAGGAAGTCATGCTCAGAATCGTAGAAACAGCCTGTCTATGAACCGACCTAGCATCTGCCAGAGCTAAGTCAAGAATCGTAGATCACACTTGTAGTAGTGGAGTCTACTGATCATATCAGAGGCAGAGATCGTAGTCGAGCAAGATCAGACGAGGACAGCAAGCATGAAGGTAGAAATCGTAGTCTGTCAAGATCTGATCTCGGAGTCGTAGTGTCTGCAGAAATAAGGCTAAATCATAGTTTGCAGGACTAAGGCGTCTACAGAGGTTGCTCACAATGCCAAGGTAGAATCGTAGTGTCAACACGATTCTCAATAGATGAGCACTTCCATAGAATCCAAAGATGAAGCCTCTAGTCTGAGCCACAAAGATACATTCCATCTGAAGGAAACCAGAGAGCACTCAATGAATGGCCTACATGAAATCAGAAGATCTAAGTACCAACTCAATCAGCGTCCTGGTTGAGAAGTAAAGCCATTCAGGAGAAGTCTTCCACAAGTAAATCCTAAGAAGACTTCAGATATAGTGACTGACTAAAGAAAGTCAGCAAGTGCAGTAGCAACAGAAGTCAATGATCTTAGGATTAACCAGGATCGTAGTGTTTGCCAAACGAGAAGGAACTGATGCAGTTTACACAGAGATACTGGATAGCTTATGAAGAACAAGACATAAGTGATTAAGCATAGGTCAGACCATTGTTGATAGGTGAACGAAAGATCACCAGGAGAAAAAGAGCTGGGTATACCACAAATCTGATGTGTCTTACTATTCAAAAGGAGGCCAGAACGACAAGTCAAGCTATCAGTTACTGAGATCAGTCAAGCAAAGCAGAAGTGTTGAAGCACTGCACAAGAGAAGGAAGAGGTGTTCTACATTACATATCTAAAGAACACTCTTCAGAATCGTAGTGTTGTCTCAACCAGTCAAAGAGCAACATTCAAGAAGACACACTACGATCAAGGTCCAAGAACATCTACATCAGAATCGTAGAGTTCGGCTATCTGAAGATTGAAGCATTGGTAACGATTTAATCTGAAGACTGATATTCGAACGTTGCTGATTGAGAGCATCGATGCAGAAGGACAATTTTTGATGTTCTGATCAAGAAGTCAGAAAGAAGAAATAAAGGTGACTACCAGCCTGCCACGGAATAGTGACATCTCTGAGGCGGTAGGTGAAGTAGCAGACTGCTATGTCAGTAAAGTTAAAAAGAAGCTATCACGTCACATCAGCAGTCTGCACCAAATAACTCGAGATCTGCAAAGCAATTCAAATAGCTTCCAACGGCTATATTCCAACGGGAAGATCCTGGAAGGGTATTTAACAGCTGAAGCTTCAAAGATGAAAGAGTTGCTGAGTTGAAGAATCGTTAAGTTGCTGGAATGCTACATTGTTGACTCTATGAGTGCCACCAGAGCTGAACAGAACAAGTCTCAGTGGCAGTGAGACTACGAAGGTGGAAGTGAAGCAGATTTGAAGAAGGACTTGATCAGACTAAAGCTTCACTCAACAAGGATGAGAATGCCATTGAAGATGGCAGCTAAGCTGAGATCCGAGAAGGCCAAGAACATAGCATTCAGGAAAGTGGCTGAGCATAAAGAAGATCAGAAGAGCCACTCTACAGATCACCATGAAGAACCAGAAGTTGAACAAGTACATATGCAGAACCATGTCTGCATATCAATCAAGAAGGGTTCAAAGGCTGCTAAGGATCAAAAGAAGGTGACTCACAATGAAAAGCCTTAGCAGACCTATGTGGTGATGGTGCATAGCTGACATCAGAAGAAGATGAGCTGAACAGAATGAAGATCAGCTAGACCTGAGAAGAAGTGGTCCCGACTCTACGTAGAATGCAAAGAGGGCCACGCCAAGCTGCTAAGTACAAAGATGATCAAGCTTCAAGACATCTTAGCAGTAAGGCACCAACAACAACAACAACTACAATAACGAGTAGCCAGGGCCTGAGGGGTCCTTGTCCGGAGGGATAAAATAAATTTCCAAGCCTGCTGGGCGTGAAGAGCTCGTAGAGAACTGGAGTTCCAAGGCTACTGGCCTTGAAGAGTTCTTATTGAACTAAAGGAGTTCCAAGCCTGCTGGGCTTGAAGAGTTCTTAGTGAACTGAAGTTCCAAGGCTAATGGCCTTGAAGGAATCTTAGTGATTCAGGGTGCTGCCCTTCCTTAGTGGATTTTCTGCGAGAGTGCAGAAGAGTGGATTAGGAGCTTGAGTCTCTGAACCACTTAAAATCCCTTGTGTCTTTTATATTCTGTCATTTACATTCTGTCTTTACATTATGCACTTAACTGCTATAACTGCTATGTATGTAATAACTACTTACAGCTAAACTAACTTCTAGAACAATGTATCAATGTTTATCAATATATCAATGAAGGGGATATTCAACTTATTCCGATGTGCTTGAAATGATTCTTATGTTTGTCATGTGCTAACTTCTTAGCAATACAAAATAAAATGGAAAAGAGTTTAAAAACCAAAGGATCTATTCAACCCCCCTTCTAAATCTACTGTGTGCTTACTGGGAACTAACAATTGGTATCAGAGCAGGTTCTTATGCTATATTCAAAAGCTAATTGCTTTGAGTCTGAACCTAGGCACAAAAATTGTTCTAAACTTAGTTTAGTAGTAAGTCACTTGTAAATGTAGATGAGCTCACACGTTGAAAATAATGTGTACAGATAAATGTGTACATACACCTGAAGCTGCTCAGATTGGTTCATATTCTTGAATGATATAGCAACAAGACCAATCCCTGTCCACAGTCAATCTTGTAGTCTGAAGACCAGAGATGGGAAGTCAAGAGGTATCAACAGCAAAGAATCAAACATCCTCCATTCTGAAAGATGAAAGGCCATACATGCTAAGAAACGTTTATCCAGAGGAGAAAGAGGACTTTCTCAAATATGTACTTGGCTAACCAGTAATTGGATGTGAACCCTGAGGTTCAAAGTTATTAAAGAACTAAAGATGCCAAGACTTTCTTAGCTTACCTCTTCAAGGCTACGACTGATTGATCAAAGGACAACTAGAGCAACAAGCTGCCAGAAATAAATGTAAAGATATGCACATCAATGCCTAACATCATTATAGCAAGAAAGTGACTGTCAAGAAATTGACAGTGTAAAGGTACAATTCCTTATTTATACTTATATGAATATTATGTTGCATCACCTTATGCACTATAACAGTATTCTATCAAGAGACCATACTCTTCCTAAAAAGGGGAAGAGAGAAAGTACACTAAGGTTGGAAACTTAATTGCTAACGAACTTTCTCTCCATCCAAGTTTTAGGTTGAAGATAACATCTTGAAAGAAGTCTGAAATAGGTCATAAGCATATCAGGATTTAATTAAGCTTAAGAGGAGTAATCCTTGCTAAAGGGCTAGTATGTATGTACAAACCCATGTTCTAAGTTTTTGATAATATATAGAGTATAATTAGTTCTAGAGGAGTATCTTGAAGATTCTTAGAAACTGATCATCTCCATGAATCAACCAGATACAAATAAGTAAAAGAGTTGATTCCTACTCTGTGAACATTCAAAATCTGTGAACATAACCAAGCAAAGGGTGAAACCTTCAAAGAAAAAAATGTCTTATTAAAATGATTAATCTTACACACACTCACAATAATGCATTTTAAATGTCATATCTAAATCTGATACATGCATAGATATGATTATTGATGCTAAAGTTGATGTAAATTCTAGTATATGAGGAATAGGGGTTTTTGAGAAACTAACCTAGCAGGACCCATTTAACCATGGGTACCAAATATAGAAATTTATCTAACCTGCAGATACTTGGTCTATCTGACCACACTAAGGAATGCTGAAGCAGATGGCTTCAGTCACGAAGATTCACCCAGCTGGAGGCTCAAGACATTTCAGCAATGTTCTTGTCAAAACTCATCTTATGCCAAAGCCGGTTTCTAAAGATGAGCTGAGCCCACATGAATAAAGCTCACCTGATTGTTGATCTTCAAATGGTAGCTGACCATTCATGCCAAGATCCTTTATGCTTATTCATATAAAGCATATCAACTCAGAGGGAATATCAAAGAAGTTCACATCAAAGGATCATCAAGTATTGATCATGAAGAATGCACCATAGAAGTAGAACTCCACGAGTGCACTCTATCAAAGAGCTTAAGGAAAATCGTAGTGTTATCTACGGTCAAGACTGAGTCAAGCCAGTGCAAGCCAACACACAACAATTATGGTACAATGAGCACAATCGTAGTGTCCCTCCAGTCAGCATCAAAGTCCGTATTTCTGATAAAGGAGGAAGGGCAACCAATTGATTAAAGGCTGATAAATGTTGACGAATTGATAGTCCTAAATGATTCTTCATTCATCCTTAGTGTATACTGAAGAAACTAAGGAAGGACTACAAGCCTGCTGTAAACACCTGTTCAGGTGTCAGATAAAGAAGACTACGTTAGTAGTTCTATCAACAATCGTGGAGTAATCAGTTCTGAAGATATCTCTCTATGATGAAAGGAGGTTTACATGATAGTGATGATTCTAGTCAGAAGGGGATATGCAAAGCTACCTTCTAATGCATATGAAGAAGAAGAATTCATATCGCTTTGAGAAGATAGCATCGTCTATGGGGGAGCAGTGATCTGCTAAGAGCAGCAGCACTAAAGGTGCCAAAGATAGTCACTTGATTGACTCAGAAAGATCAAGTGAGAAGCTGAAGAAGCTGTGAACTTCAGAAGAAGAAGAAAAGTAGTCACAGAACAAAGAAGTTCTTACTCACTACGATTAAAGAAGTGTCACCAATCGTAGAGCCCAGAAAAATTATGAATGGAGATGGTGAAGCTCAGGGAGCAAAATGAAGAAGTGGAATTCTTGCTAGAAGTTGTGAGAAAAACTCAGAAGATAAGACAATCATGATGCATGTCTATCTATTACACCACGATTATCAAGACCACTTTTGCCAAGATCATAGAGAACAGGAGCTAACCCAAAACAGAAATATCCCAGTTACAAAGTCCCAAAAATTTGTGGCTGATGAACCAAATGAAGATCCATAGTCAGTAGTAACGTCCCAAAACATGCTACTGATAACCATATCTACCACCCACCTCAAATCATGGAGTGCCTACGATCAAACATCTGATCGTAGTGTAAGAACAGAAGGACGCCACGATTGCAACCTACACCAAAAATAACACCATTGAATATCAAGAATTGGTGAATGAACTTCCCAGCAGAGAGGTCAAATGTGATGCCAGTACTGACCATGTCTAAAGCTCTTCATCTGATAAGCGCCTCAGGGACAAACCTAATCCTTAGCCTTGATCTAAGAGGTTGGCCCTTCCTGAGCAACCTTAATCCAGAAGAAGTGCAAATATTAATTACATCACAAGAATCTCTGCTGAAGCAAGCAACATCACATCAGAAGATTACGAGCTGCAAATAAGAATTGCCAATCCCTCAGAGTATAATGAAGAAATTGCCTATTGAAGCACGACCACAGATTACGATCATCGAAACAGAAGCAAAGGTTGAAGATTAGTCTGGGAAATTGTGGAGCACTGAACCAAGTTATAAATCACTCCACGAACTGAAGAATTCAATAGTCAACAGAAGGAAAAGTCAAATCTTATAAATTGACGTGGTTGAAGAAGTTACAGATTGTGACCTATTAAAGTCTTACAACTGTCCCACTAATGAACGTGGAGGGAACAGTTAAAAGAGGGAAATTTAAATTACTGGCAGTTTCATTTTAGAGAGTTCATCAAAAGCTGCAAACTTGTCAAATCCATACACTTACCCTCTCAAGCTAAAATCTAAACACTTTTAACCAGTCGAATCTTCTCAAACAGATATCCTTTCTCAAATCGCTTCCTGCTACCTCACAAGATCCTCACAAAACCATAAACCCAAAAAACCCTAACTCTTCAAATGGCACATTGGCGAGTAATCACTGGCATTCAGCTCGGGACTAAGACATTTGAGAAAACTGAGAAGAAGTTCAGAGATATTCTTGAACTTGTGAAGAAAGCTGGATTCTTAGAATGCCTTGAGTCAAATACTCCAATTTATGTTATCTTGGTTAAAGAGTTATACTCCAACATGACTACAAACTCTGGAACCCTTTCTACCAAAGTAAAAGGTCAGATTCTGAAGCTGAAATCTTCTGACATCAATCAGTGTCTAGGTTTCCCTGACCTATGCCTGAAAAATCTTGATGAAGTCGACACTAAAGGAGCCAAAAAGATTATGTGGTACCAGAGAAATCCTAGTTTGAAGGATATAAAGAAAAAGGAATTTCCTGAAGAGTTTGAATTCCTTGCAGAGATAGTGGGCAAATGTATACTATGCAAGGACACTACACATGACATTGTGAGTGATCAATAGTTGAAGATCATGTCTGTAATAGTTCTGAGGAAGTGAATTAATTTTGGAGCTATCCTGCTCAACCAAATGTCCAAATGGTTGGACAAGGCAGAGAAGAAGAGGTTAACAGGGAAACCGCTCACAAAGGTTTTCCATGGAAGGTTCTTGAGTATCATTCTGAAGAAGAAGCTGAAGAATAAGATTAAGGATGATGAAGGTGTAGTTTTAAACAGCCATAAGGTGATGACCCCTATGCTATTTTCAAATTGGAAGAAGAACCCATTGGAGAACAAAAGGCTGATAATGCATGGCAGCAGCAGCAAGAGTACTTCGAAGAAGAAGAAGGCAAGTGCCATGAAAGAAAAGGAGCTATCACACTCTGAAGATTAAATAATCCCATAATCCAAGTCTGTGAGGCCATCCAAGAAGTTAAGTCTGATGATGAAGAGGAAAATGCAAGTTTTATGGCTAAGTCTCAAAGTAGCCACTCTGCTGATGAGGAAGATTCAAAAGCTAAAACAATTGGATCTCCTACTGCTAAATCCCCAACGAGTTCATCTGATGGTTCAAAAGACGTTGAGTCTAAAGAAGAAGCATCTGCTCCTACTGTTACTGAGCATCAAAGAAGTCTGTCTGATGAATCAGAGACTTCAAAGACTGAAGATGAAGAAAGGTCTGAATCTCCTGTAGTTGAACCACCAAGAAGAAGGAAGAGCAGCAGACTGATTGCTCAAATAGTTTCAAAAAGGGGAGAATTATTTCCAAAGACAATTGAAATCAGTGATGATGAAGCTGAATCCAAGGGAGAAGATGCTAAAGGAAAAAGAAGGAAAGTATCTGAAAATGCTAGCAGCAAGAGATTGAAGACTACAGAGCATGAAGTGCCAAGTGAGTCTGCAGAGACTAGTTCTGATGAAAATAATGAAGAAGATGATAATCAAATGCTGGAACATACTGATGAGTCAGTTAAAGAAAGTCTGCACCAGTCTGACTCCAAGTCAGGACAGGAAGAAAGTAAAGAAGACTCCAATCCTGAGAATGATATTCCAGAAGATTTTCACATCCCTTGTCCTATTCATCATAAGAGAAGAATAGTGGTGGAAGTTGATGAAGAACCACTAGATGTACTTCCAGGAAAATGGGTTAATCTTGGAAATGAGAGGTTGAATGTGGTGAAGATGACCGCAGCATATCTGCTCAACAATCTCGACGCTATGAAGCTGGATACTTCAACTCTGATATATGAACCTGAAGTCAATAACTATGCGATAAGGTGGTTTTATCCTCATATACCATGGGTAAAGGCATCCCACACTGGAGACAACTGCTATCTATCATGGTGCTTCTCTCACCTCCCCAACCTAGAGCTGGTGGCATAGAATTTTCCAAGGGTGAAGAAGTTTGCAACTCTACTAATCAAAGACCAATCTCATTTCAAGGTCTATCGACATACTGGAAATCATTACATTCCCTACGAATGTCGAGCAGACTCTGATGGCAAAAGGATCATACCAAAGACTATGATCGTAAAGCTCCCTCACTCTACCAATGAAGATGATTATGCTAAGTTTGAGAAATTTGATGCTAATCTGACAGTGCTAAATGATAGTACTCCATCCTTCAACAATGATTGGCACTCAATGATCTACCAGATTCTCACTACCTTTGAAAGACTGTCCAAGAGTGAGAATCGTAGAGTCCAATCTGATGATCAGCAGGAGGCTGATCAACCAGCTGCTCAAAAAGAGGATGAACAATATGATGCCAGATATCTTCAAGAGCAAGAGCTTCAGAAGAACTTAGAAGAATTAATTGAGGAAATCTCTCTCATTGGTGCAGAAGTTAAGGACATGTCAACAGGAGAAGACAATGAGCTGTCAGAAAGGCTTCAAGCCAGACTCTCAGACATATCCCTCAAGCTTCAACTAAGGGATCAAGTTTTTCTGAAGGCTGTGAGTGATCAGAAGAAAGAAGCTCTACGAGCTGAGAAGGCTAATGAAGACCAAATTCTATCTCTCTCTAACAAGATTGACAATCTGAATCAGTCTTTCTCCCTACAACTTGAGCTAAGCCAACAAGAACTCAAGATTGAGGTTGGTAACATCTCACCTGATAGAGCAGCTCTCACAAGTGATTAATGACAAAAAGGGGGAGAAAAAGAGACATAGAAAGAGGCATTCAAGGAGGAGCAAGGAGAGAAGAATAAAGGAAGAAAAGAAGGCCAAGAGTAAAAAGGCAAAGGAGGAGAAGAAGACAGCAGCAGCAGAAGCAGAGTCATCATCTGAGGGGGAGCAAAATGATGATGACCCTATGAAGACAGAATCTGAGGGGGAGCCAAACAAAGAAGAGCATGCAACTGAACCAGAACCTGATCAGACAGAGAAGTGAAGTATGCATCTGAGGGGGAGCAGGGGAAAGAAGAAAAAGAAGAAAGAAAGATGAGCAGCAACAAAAGCTGATCAACAGACATTCTGGTAACATACATGGAGCAGAAAAGGTACATCTCTATCTAGTTAGGTATGTTCTGGATCCAGGATGTAGACTGTCATAATTTATGTAAAGTCCATATCATTCATCAATGGCATTCATGATTATCTGATTTAGAAATACAACTACTCACTGTATATAAGATTCATTCATCTCATGCATATGCACTGATTATTTTTGTCATAATCAAATAGGGGGAGATTGTTGGGAATATACATGAGAATGTTATTCCTATTTTATATAATTTGATTATGATATAAATGAATGAATATGCAAGTATGCTTTCATTGGTAAGAGCTATAAAGTCCTTTGATAGATAATAGGAATATATGTACAAGGACTTAGAATGAATTTGATCAAATATGTTAGATTGATCCTACATAAGCAAAACAGCTTTGTAAAGTCCTTAAAAAGAAATGATGTACAAGGACTATAAATATAGAAAGATCAAGCTTGTTAGGTTGATCTCAAAAAGTGTAATAGATAGGCTTGTCTGATTGTCGAGCACTGCACCAGCATCGTAGTCTGCCAGGAGAGACAAGAAAGACTCAAGAACTATCAAGGCAGAATCGTAGTCTGCAAGGATAGTAGATCTCGGAGTTCATAGTCTACCAGGAGAGACGAGAAAGGATCGTAGTGTGTCAGAAAGAACTTTCTCAGAGCCGTAGTCTGCTGAGGAAGTCATGCTCAGAATCGTAGAGACATCTTGTCTATGAGCTGACCAAGCATCTGCCAGAGCTAAGTCAAGAATCGTAGATCACACTTGTAGTAGTGGAGTCTATGATCATATCAGAGGTAGAGATCGTAGTCGAGCAAGATCAGACGAGGACAACAAGCATGAAGGCAGAAATCGTAGTCTATCAAGATCTGATCTCGGAGTAGTAGTGTCTGCAGAAATAAGGCTAAATTGTAGTCTGCAGGACTAAGGCGTCTACAGAGGTTGATCACAATGCCAAGGTAGAATCGTAGTGTCAACACGATTCTCAACAGATGAGCACACCCACAGAATCCAAAGATGAAGCCTCTGGTCTGAGCCACAAAGATACATTCCACCTGAAGGAAACCATAGAGCAGTAAATGAATGGCCTGTATGCAATCAGAAGATCTAAGCACCAACTCAATCAGCGTCCTGGTTGAGAAGTAAAGCCATTCAGGAGAAGTTCTCCACAAGCAAATCCTAAGAAGATTTTAGATATAGTGACTGACTAAAGAAAGTCAACAAGTGCAGTAGCAACAGAAGCCAATGATCTTGGGATTAACCAGAATAATAGTGTTTGCCAAACGAGCAGGAACTGATGCAGTTTACACAGAGATACTGGCTAGCATATGAAGAACAAGACAGAAGAGATTAAGCATGGGTCAAACCATTGTTGATAGGTGAACGGGAGATCACCAGGAGAAAGAGAGCTGGGTATGCCACAAATCTGATGTGTCTTACTATTCAGAAGGAGGCCAGAACGACAAGTCAAGCTATAAGTTCCTTAGATCAGTCAAGGCAAGCAGAAGTGTTGAAGCACTGCACAAGAGAAGGAAGAGGTGTTCTAAATTGCATATCTAAATAACACTCTTCAGAATCATAGTGTTATCTCAACCAGTCAAAGAGCAACATTCAACAAGACACACTACGATCAAGGTCCAAGAACATCTACATCAGAATCGTAGAGTTCGGTCATCTGAAGATTGAAGCATTGGCAATGGTTTAATCTGAAGACTGATATTCGTACGTTGCTGATTGAGAGCATCGATGCAGAAGGATAATTTCTGATGTTCTGATCAAGAAGTCAGAAAGAAGAAATAAAGTTGACTACCTGCCTGACACGAAATAGTGACATCTCTGAGGCGGTAGGTGAAGTAGCAGACTGCTGTGTCAGTAAAGTCAAAAAGGAGCTGTCACGTCACATCAGTAGTCTGCACCAAATAACTCGAGATCCACGAAGAAATTCAAATAGCTTCCAACGACTATATTCCAACGGGAAGATCCTGGAAGGGTATTTAACAGCTGAAGCTTCAAAGATGAAAGAGTTGCTGAGTTGAAGAATCGTTGAGTTGTTGGAATGCTACATTGTTGACTCTACGAGTTCCACCAGGGCTGAACAGAATAAGTCTCAGTGGCAATGAGACTATGAAGGTGGAAGTGAAGCAGATTTGAAGGACTTGAATAGACTAAAGCTTCACTCAACAAGGATGAGAATGCCATTGAAGATGGCAGCTAAGCTGAGAGCCGAGAAGGCCAAGAAGATAGCATTCAGGAAAGTGGATGAGCATAAAGAAGATCAGAAGAGCCACTCTACAGATCATCATGAAGAACCAGAAGTTGAACAAGTACATATGCAGAACCATGTTTGCATATCAATCAAGAAGGGTTTAAAGGCTGCTAAGGATCAGAAGAAGGTGACTCACAATAAAAAGCCTTAGCAGACCTATGTGGTGATGGTGCACAGCTGACATCAGAAGAAGATGAGCTGAATAGGATGCAGATCAGTTGCACCTGAGAAGAAGTGGTCCAGACTTTACGCATAATGCAAAGAGGGCCACGCCAAGCTGCTAAGTACAAATATGATCAAGCTTCAAAATATCTTAGCAGCAAGGCACTAACAACAACAACTACAACAACGAGTTGCCAGGTCCTGAGGGGTCCTTGTCCGGATGGACTAAATAAAGTTCCAAGCCTGCTGGGCTTGAATAGTTCATAGAGAATTGGAGTTCCAAGGCTGCTGGCCTTAAAGAGTTCTTAGTGTACTAAAGGAGTTCCAAGCCTGCTGGCCTTGAAGAGTTCTTAGTGAACTGAAGTTCCAAGGCTGCTGACCTTGAAGGAATCTTAGTGATTCAGGGTGTTGCCTTTTCTTAGTGGATTTCCTACGAGAGTGCAGAAGAGTGGATTAGGAGTTTGAGTCTCTGAACCACTTAAAGCCCCTTGTGTCTTTTACATTCTGTCATTTACATTTTGTCTTTACATTATGTACTTAACTGCTTTAACTGCTATGTCTGTAATAACTACTTATAGCTAAACTAACTTCAAGAACAATGTATCAATGTTTATCAATATATCAATGAAGGGGATATTCAACTTATTCCGCTGTGCTTGAAATGATTCTTATGTTTGTCATGTGCTAACTTCTTAGCAATACAAAATAAAATGGAAAAGAGTTTAAAAACCAAAGGATCTATTCAACCCCCCCCCCTTCCAGATCTACTGTGTGCCTACTGGGAACTAACACTGTCATTTTATGACTTTATCATACTACATCATACCATAATGGACAGACAATCTTACGATCGCTCCGGATACTATGTTTGATTGCATTGATGACTCCATCGTTTACCATCCTACACCATATCAAATGATGCATATGGTCAAAAATACATTTTGAAAGATTTTCAAATCATTTTTGTCTTAGCCAAAACAAATAGCATAGACACACGAATAACGGTATCGTTTTTTAAAACTCATTGGTTCAGTCATCTGACCCAATGTTTCCTCAAGAAAACAGAAGTGCAAACACTAGCACGAAGTTAATATATTTTAAAAATCTAGCATAGTTAGAAGATTTAGAAAAATCCAAATTTCTCCATCAACTTCAATCTCTTACTCCATTACTTCATCATTCTATCAATCTTCAATACCATCAATGTTTACTATACCAAAACTCTTAATTCTTGATATATAATATATCTATCCCCAGTATAGTTCATCGAACTTACCACACCATGGAAGTTCAGGAACTTACCATAATAATACGATTTTAGGAACTTGTCCAAGAAATACGTAGTCCAAGAACCAATTAGGGACTGTCCATACGCTTAGAGGCTCAAAAATACATCTGATTATGAGTCACAAACTTGTCATAGACATGAGTCTTAAGAACTCACACCTAATCTTAGTATTATCTAATTTAATCTTAGAAACCTCTATCTATTAGAATAAACATGAGAAAAGAATCACCTTTTTGCCATATGTATAACGATAGCGCGATACCAACATTCCAACGATTATCAATGTGATGCACTCAGCGCAAGCACAAAACCTCCGCCCACATAAAGGTTTGTACAACTAAGCCGTCACATGAGTCCTCAATGGAAATCCAACACTTAACTCTATCTTACTCTTGACTTGTTCTTGCTCGTTAGGAATTTTCTATATTTCATCGTATACAACTCCTCATGAGTTCACCTCGTACCATTTCATAATACCTTCTCTCATAGCATCATGCTATAATTACTTGGCCGTTACAGACCATCTATCATTTCATAGTTCAAACTGATCACATCGTGATCATCGATTTTTCTTAGGGTTCTTTCCTTATTATCAACTAAAATCCATCTGAGTTCATTCTTATTATCTTTTGTCATATTCATCTTATAAACATCGTCTTAACATTTTTATTATCAGAGCTAGGAAACTCCTGATTCTCATTCTCTAAATTCTTCAAGATTCTTCTTTGAATCTTCGCTTATATATATTTTAAATATTTTCTTTCCCTCTCTCATGTTATAGCCTAAGGTACGCTTACCTAAGGTTTATAACCTACAGCTTTGATACCAACCGGTGACGCCCCCAAATCCGGGTCCCTTTGAAACCTCGGATTCGGTCCGCCACGATACTACTATCGTTAAATTATTATATCTTTTATTCATAACTTAATGAATATAAATTCGCTTTTTTACAAATTAGAATAAAAATTCTTCCATTTACCATTCCTGTCTTTACATCATATTCGACGTTATAAAATAATGCGGAATAATTTAAACTTTTTCAATCTTCTTTGAATAAAATCTTTTATTGATTTCATAACTTAAATCAATTACATATCCTTGAATCAACTTATGTTATGATTCACCTTATTTGAATTACTGTATAAATGTTTACATCTCAATTCGCTATCCTCTAAGTATCAACTAGTACATCTTTACAACACGACAAGTATTAAACATCATAAACCACTATCATGCACATCTCCTAGAACCTAAACATGGTTCAAGGGCATATATTTAAATAAATCAACCAATCTCCTTCGATACTATTGAACTCTATCAATCAAGTAGCACGTAATCTTTACCGTGAGTCCTTAACCTGCAAAAATAGTTATTTGCAAGAGTGAGCTCGATAGCTCAGCAATTCTAACAGTTTTTATGCATCACATAGCGTATAATAACATACTCAGTTCATGCATTCATAATAAATTAATATTTACTACGCATGTTACTTCTCACATAACAGACATAGAGATTTACTTCAGAAGCATATCATCAAAGATCAACTTTCAAATTTCATACATATCTCATATGCATTTCATATATATACATCAACATTCTCATAGCATAATATAGCTCAACTAATAGTTATCGAATTCATATACCAAATAGGAACTAAAAGACTTGCCTGGCTCGTAGATTATCAACTATAACATAACTGCTTATAGCTATCTGCACTTCGTGTATTCCTACACAATTGATCATGGATTCATGCTCATTAGTCATACATTCTCAATATAATAATAAGTATTACATCGCGTTCTAACTAGGTTTGTAAAACCTTTATTTAACTTTCTTATCATACCCTTAGGATAACTATATATGTATAGGTATACCTTAACCATACATACTTAATATCAACATTCATAAACCCTTATCACACACTCGACTCGCTACGTGTTCGACACATATTTAAAACTCATAGATACATAATCAACACTGTTCTTGTGTTTTGCAAACCTTAGAAAAAATTTATCAATTCTGGGTTTTATATCACCTTTACACCAATGAACACTCAGAACATCGTTTAGATCTTGTTCTATAACTCAGGATAACAATGTAAGCATACTACCATGTTCAGATCTCATTTTAAAATAGTCAGGCATCAGTGTCCTATGGCGCAGCTGTGCTGCATTTAACCTTGGGTTGGGCGCAGCTGCGCCCTTTCCTGGCCAGTCCAGAATTGAATTTTGATTTCTGGTTCTATTTTAGTTTTCTAGCATGAATAGGTACTAACACATAACATGCTAAACATCCTTCAATACACATGCTCACATACCTCCAATCTATTTACATATAACTAGTATCGTTCATCACTTGAAACTCATTTAAAATCATACTCCAATGACTTATATTGTGTCCAACTATGTGTGTGCACTTATAGGCCATTTTTAAAGACACGAATAGTATTAACATGCCATCCTATAAGTTTAGAATATAAATATCATCATGCTTGTAAATATTCATTTCATCTACATATGACTAGCATCGTTTATCACTTGAAAACTTACTTTTAAAACATGCTTGAATGGCTTTTATTTTGTCAAACTAGATAAGTGCACTTATCGGCCATGTTTATTGACCTAAAAGATACTAGCATGCAATCCCTACAAGTCCAAAATGTGAACAACACACTGCTCGTAGATATAAGTTCTCAAAGCGTTCAAGTTTACTTTTAAAAGTCATTCTAGGCCAAGGTAAAGCAACTCGGTGCAACTTTAAATCTCATTTCATAGTTAACTAAGCTATGTACATATGTTATCACGTTTAGAACTTTAAGTATACAAGTCCCTTTAAGTTCGTTCTCAAAGTTTTAAGTTTTTTTTAGAAATCGTTTTCAACTAAGCAATTGTAAGTTGATAACAAGTAAAGCAACTTTAAATCATTTCTCATGCTCATTTGTACGCATACCAAGTCATATCAATATGCTACAAGGTCAGAACTTAAACGACTCAAGGTTCGTCAAGATTTGTTTTCAAAACTTCAAGTTTCTTTTTAAAACACGTGCTAAATCATGCTAACAAAATCTATTACAAGTAAGGTAATCCTTAACTATATATCATGTCTATTATCATGCATATTTAAGTTTTATCACTTAGAATAACATATTTTATCATCGGGAGCACTACAATTGCATATGTACATGTCCGACGCCCTTCGATTGCCTTTGAATACATAGCAATCACAAAGATGGACATTTTTACCACTCTTAATGACTTCAAATCGAAAAACTTAAAGAACAAAAGTTGTAGGTCTACTCGTTATATTTCCGAATCATCTTGAATCACCTCAACCGGAGTTTGTATGAATTAGTTATGCTTAATTTACTACAGCAGGTCAAAATAATTTTGTCTGACACAGTTCCGACGCAGCTGCGCCCCTGCGCTGCCCAAAATGGCCTTGGGGGCAGCGCAGCCGCGCCCAGTGATGCAGAATGGTTTCCCATATTCTGATCTTTATGATTTTCAGACCAATTCTCCTTCTGATCATCATAGCGCGAGTTATACACATCCAAATTAGTCCGTTTTTGATTCTATGGATTCGTAATTCATAGAACTACAACATACCAAAGAATCAACAATTAACATAAACATTAACTAACCCAAATATTAATCCAAAACTCATGTTCATACTAACTTTTTATGTTTTAACAAGTTTAGCAAATTCCACCACTACGGGTTCGTTTCTAAACCAAAATGGTTCGTTTAACTTCCGTTGTTTTCGTATTTAACATTATTATCAATATCTAACAATAATTTATGGATTACAACAATCCTTAGCCATCAATTTTTGACTCAAAAGTAAGTATTTCTTGATATTTCTATGAAATTATAAAACTTAGGAATCAAGAGTATATTGGTGAGTATTATTACCTCTTAATTGCTCGAATTTGTTAACTATAGCTCTTCAATCCTCCAATTGCTCTTAATTCTACTAACCTTCCATAACTAAATTCTCAGAAAACTTCAACAAACGGAAAAGAGAAGAAGGAGGATCTATTTATAGAGATTTTATTGCCCAATCCATGGTTTTGCCCATCATCTTAAACCAAAGGAAAGAAGGAAGAGACATTGGGTAAAAGAGAGTTGGTGGAGGTGGTTGACATACACTATTTGAGCCACTCCCTCCTTCATTATTTCCATAGCCAATCTCCATCCTTGCTAGCCTTTATCATTTCTCATCAATATTTTGAGTAGGGAGAGATAGGCTAGGCCAATGGCCTAGTCACGTGAGAAGAAGAAGGGACTAACAATATGGGACAACTCCCTTTAACTCTCAGTATTAGCAAATTTTATGCAAGCATACTTAGGTTTTATTTCTTTTGGACTACACAAGTTACACTTGATAATTTAATGTTGCTACACTAATTTAAGTTATGGGCACATATACACCATTCTTCATAAATGTACACCCACATATAAACAAGTATACTCATAATTTAAATATACACCAATACATATTATCAAGTATCTCATGTACATTAATTTAATTTAATTAATATTTTAATTGGGCTAAATATAATTTGGTTGGGCACTATCATCCCACCATTTCCCGTAAAATTTATTATCTCAAATATACCCAATTATTATAATGTAATTAATATCAATTATTCATTAACTTACCATTGATTTTCTTTTAAATAATTCGAATTAAACCTCTAATTGATTTAACTCTACTATTTATGTCACACAAGGCATAATTATGTGAACTTGGAAATTATTAGTCCACAAACTTATAATAATATAATCTCACAAAATAATATTATTCTCAATATCACTTCTTATAATATGTTCATAATGTAATACCATTACATTACTAATTTTCATGTTCTCATAACATATATACTTGCACATAGCAATTACTTCACATAATAACATTAATTAAATCCGTTTAATCATTCCTTTATTAATTTATTTAATGAATTGCTCACTCTACCACTTTGCCACACTAGGCATATCTTACAATCTTAATTAAGCTCATTCTCATTCTCATCACTTATTCATTTCTACCACATTACTTCTTACAAAATTTACGGTAATATAGTAACTTAAGTTATTTAGTACATTAAAATAACTTAGCTTTCTTTTATAAATTTAACCCTCTTGGGAATACATCACTATATAAAAATTATGTATTCCACCATAATATGTCACAAAATATTTGTATTATGTTTTCTCCAAATAGAGGCATTAATTATAATAAAAAAATTCACTCATTATCTCAAGATATTATTCTTAATATAATATCTATGTCTCATTAAAGTAATTACATGTACGGCACATGTACACATATTATATAAAAAAATAGATAATAAGTTTATTTTTTATTATGATAAATTATTTCCATATAGCAAATATATTTTAATATATTTACTATATCACTTAATCATACGTATTACCTCATACAAGGCTATATAAGGTAACACCATCATATAAATTATTATTCTCCTTTTATTAAAATAATTCAATGCTAGAACTTATTTTAATATCCCTTATTAGAAATATACTGTAATTATTTCTCTTTCCTTTCTATCAATTGTCCCAACACAATTTTTTTAATATTCACATTTAGCCATATCTTAAATGCTAATATAATACCTCCATCTCTAACCAATATTCATTTATAATTATATTGGTTCTCTTCCTTTATTAATCACTTAACTTTCAAATATTAACCCTTTTATATATTATAATACTACGTAATATATTAATAATATCAAATGTTAATTAACATATTCCTTTCATCCTCTTATGCTAAACACATATATTAATTCACCGTCTTATATAAGTGAATTAACTCTTTTTCATTCCCTTTACTATCACATCACTGCCACACAAGGCTTATAATATTCCATAATATAACTTGATTAACCATATTTATTCTAGGTTAATTAATTTTCATAATTAATATTAATGCAATTCATGCTTTGCTATCATAATCCATTCTCGGACAGCTTGAATGCCAATTATGACAACATTTTAATTACTAATATACATATCCTCAAGTTCAAATTACACAGCTCTCTCAGAATTTTCTACAGACCGGCACAGCTGCGCTGGTATAAGGCTTAGAAGTGGCGCAGCTTTGCCACCTCAAGTTCAGGTGCAGACAATTTTTTGCTTAGCAAAAACAGAAGTTACCTTTCTAAATACTTAGAGTATGCTTCTGAAATGCTAACTTTTCATACTACAATCAATTTCCTCTTTGATTTCACAATATCAATTACTGCTTCATCAATAATTTAGAGATTAAACTTTAAGTTCAAACTCCATTTTCTTTAATAATTAGTCAACTATAAAATTTCGTATATATATTAAATTTTTTCCCACTAAACCACATAGTTCAAGATATATAACACATGTATATTCTTATTCGAACCCAACACCTACCTTAAGAATTTTATTAACTAATTAATTTTTGAAAATTCAGGTTCTTACAGCACCCAAGTCACACAAATATTTGTTGAATGATAAGCTTCCAATACAACATGGGATAGTAAAACTACTAGGATCCTTTAGTTTGGGAGTTAGCTTCCTTTGTAACACCGCACTACATTCCTCAGTCAAGGCCACTATCTCAAAATCTTCTAATCTCTTCTTTCTAGACAGAATCCCCTTCATGAATTTTACATAGCTCGGCATTTGTTCTAAAGCTTCTGCAAATGGGATATTGATTTGCAGCTTTTTGAATACCTCGAGGAACTTGGCAAATTGCTTGTCCAATTTTTGCTTTTGGAGCCTTTATGGAAAAGGGACTAGTGGATACACTATTGGTGGAGTAACATGTGGTTGCTCTGTTGTTTCCTTCTGTTCTTTTTCAATCCCTTGATTACCATCCTTTTCCCTTGAAAAATCTATATTTTCTATCTCTGGGGTTGGGCACACCCGCACTGCTTCCCTTTGTACTTGAGGTGCGGTCGCGCTTCCTTCTAGAGATGCAGTTTCTTTTCCACTCCTAAGTGTGATAGCTTGGCATTGCTCTTTCCCTTTCCTCCTTGGATTAGCCTCTGTGTTGCTAGGAAGAGACCTTTGTGGTCTATTTGTCAGCATGCTAGCCATTTGGCCCATTTGATTCTCTAAGTTCTTTATAGCCATAGCTTAGCTCTTTATCATCACCTCAATGTTAGCCATGTATTTCAACATCATCTCCTCTATTTCTGATTTGTTTTTTGGTTGAGGAGTTTGAGCTTGTTGATGCTGTTGGTTCTAGAATCGTGGGGGTATGAAGGTCTTGGAGCTTGTTGATGGTTTTGGTTGTTGCTCCATGACAAGTTGGGGTGGTTTCTGTTATTGGAGTTGAAAGTGTTCTGATATTGGTTTGGTTGCCTCTGATAGTTGCTCACAAACTGCACCGATTCAGGATTGATAGCACATTGGTCTGTAGGATATGATCCCGCACAAAGCTCATAAACATAGGCCACTTATTGCACTTTTGACTCGGCAATGGAATCGATTTTCTTTGACATCGCCGAGAATTGAGTTGCTAAGGCTGTGATAGCATCTACCTCCAATAATCCTGCAACTTCTGATGACTCATTCTAGAAGTAGGCCATTGGTAATCATTTGCAGCCATGGTCTCTCACAACTCATATGCCTCTTCATAACTCTTGGCCATGAAAGCCCCTCCCGAAGCGGCATCAATGCTAGACCGAGTTTAACTGCCCAATCCGTTGTAAAATGTATTTATCTCCATCCATTGAGGCAATCTATGATGAGGGCACTTCCTTAGCAATTCTTTGTATCTCTCCCATGCTTTATATAATGACTCCCCATGTTGTTGCTCAAATGTAGAAATTGCACTCCTCATTTTTGCGGTTTTTGCGGATGGGTAGAATTTTGCCAAAAATTTTTGTGCTAAGTCTTGCCAAGTGGTAATGGACCCCGGTGGTAGCGAGTGAAGCCAACTCTTTGCCTTGTCTCTCAACGTGAATGAAAAAAGTCTAAGTCTCACCGCATCATCCGTCACTTTATTAAACTTGAAAGTGTCACATATCTCAATGAAGTTCAGTAAATGCTCATTCGGGTCATCATTAGCAATACCCCCAAACTGAACCGAGTTTTGCACCATTTGTATTGTTCCCGATTTAATTTCAAAGGAGTTAGCGGCTATTGTTGGCCTTGTGATGCTCGACTGTAACTCATGGATACGCGGCATTGCATAGTCCCTTAGTGCTTTATGTTCTTCTGCCGCAATAACTATCGGTGTCTCAGTATCCTCTTGAATGCTAGGAGTACCCTTACTCAATTGCCGAACCCTTCCGTTGATGTTGTCCCTTCAGGGAACCAAAGTAAATTTCTTAGACCGAGTGTGCATACACTATTCAAAAGTGCCTGAAAAAAAAAGATAAAAATAAAAATAAAATAAGAAAGATTTGTTTAACTAAGACCAATTTAATTTAAACTGATGACGAAAGTAATAAAAACAATCAATAATTCCCCGGCAATGGCTCCAAAAACTTGTTGGCTAGTTTGGGTGTTAATCAAAACAACACACACACGCAAGTGCACGTGATCCACAAGTAATATAGGGTGAGTAGAGTATCGTTCCCACGGACAAAAGTGAATGTATTTTAATCTAATATGCAACAGTTTTATAACTATTTCGGTCTACTTAAACAGTTGAGTGATGCAAAATTTAACTATGAATGCTACTAATAAGGAAATAGAAGAATAACAATCGAAATAGCCAAATAAGAGGAATATGGGGTATATGATTTCACTTAAGAATTCATTCAAGACACTACACTTCCTTACAAGCTTAGTTAACTATGTTGGATTGTTTGCCAAGCACACAAAATTAAGATATGACCATCTCTCGATGTACTGTACCCATTATACATTCAATCCACAAAAGATAGAACAAACGCAAACACCCAAATTGACTAATACACTATATGTCTATGTGAATTACAATCAAAGCGGGTTGAAGCTCAATTGCTCAATGGACTACATATGGTGCTTCGGTACATGTCTATCCTAAGCACAAAACATAAATTCCATCACAAAGTAGAATTCACATACATATGCAACTATGATTAGTTCTAAGCCTATACTTCCTTTTTCAAGTTCATATAGGCTAACATGGTAATTGGTGATCAAGAAATTAATCATTTAAAGCAAATCCTATATAACAATCTAATATAGATAATCAACCAAGTCTCATAAGGAAATATATAAATCTGAACTACATAATAAGATTCATCATAACCCCATAATAGAAGTTAGTTCATATATATAGCAAAATCCATCACAAGAGATTGTTCATACATTGGAAGCCAAAATGAAAAGAAAGAGATACTAAAGATAGAAAGATGCAAATTTGATCTCTTTCTCAAATCTGAGCATACAATGATAATCCAAGCTCCAATGTTCCCAAAATCAGCCCTAATCTAAGCTATTTGTCAAAATCCACAATAGAAACCAAAAGAGAAGTCTAGATGTAGAAGAAGAGGCTACTATCTCTCTCTGTGTTTCTTTAACCCTAAAAAGGCAATAAAAATAATCAATGAATAATCTCTCAACTTGCAATCACACCCTCAAAGAGTAAACATTCTATTTGGTCATTTAAGTGAAAAGTCAACTGCTGGTCAAACCGGCACAGCGCGGCCGCGCTGCTCCATAGAGCAAAAGGGGCACGGGCGCGCTGCCTGCTATAACTGCCTTGGCCAGGCGCTGGCGTGCTGTCCCAAAGTTGTCCTAGGGCGCGGCTGTGCTGCTACTGGATTCTATAATCTGCTGATCTGCTGCATTTTCCTGCTAACTTGCTGTTGTTGCTTTCTCTTCCAATCTCCTTTCATGTCATTCTCACATACACTCCATCACATGCACTTTGCATCTACTCAAGCCAATTTTATATCCAATCTACACACAATGCCACCAAGCTAGTTTCTAAGTATGCTTCCTACAAAATAAAGATAAAATGCATGAAAAGCTACTAAAATACATGAGATTAAGCCTTAGTTGTGGTAAGTTGATATCCAATAAGTAGGTATAAAACCTACTTATCAAGAGTGCCTTTGGAGGCTGATATTACTGCCACTGCTATTCGTACCCTTCTTGGGTTTTCTCCTTAAGAGCAGGCTTTCAAATGTGTCACATGGAAGATCTGTATCCCCTTCCTTCCTTCGACACAGCGGTTCTGGTCTTTGACTCAGCCGATTGCAGAGATTCCTATAACAGGTTATGAGGGATTCTTCTTGTCAGATGGTCCCACCAGTTCAGATTATTTTGCCACTTGGTGGGGGACTCGCACTATCAGAGCTCAGACCCGGGCTACCCAATTTTTGGGGGATGTAATTTCAGGGTCTGTTATGATGATCAATTAGGTGACTTATTTTTTGGAGCCTACTCATCTGTCCCAGATCGCTAATTTGACACATCGGCTGGAGCGAATGTCGTTGTTTGTTCATTTAGGTGGGGACCCCTCGTAGGTTGATACTTTTAATTCTCAGGGACCCGAGGTTGGTCCGTCAGGCACTGGTGGCTTTGCCGATGGAGGGGATCCCTTTGACTATCGCCCGGATATGCAAGACATGCCCACTTAAGAGGATCTTGCTCGGGTTGACTAGTTTGATGACTCTAGTACTTTTTTGGATAGTCTAGGCATCCACTTATAGGCATCTTGTTAGTCACTAGACACCTGTGCCCCATTATCCTGTACTTTTTATTTTATTTTTCACATGTATCATAGATATGACATTAATGTATATAAAATGATGTATTCATTGAGATATATATGATGTTGTCTTTTCATTTGTTCATTTTATATGTTGTATTATCATTCATTATGATGCATGCTTTTATTTATCCGCTTAACGCATTTAAAAATGATCGAATATAATTGACCTCTATATGGTCTTTTTGACATAATTTTTTATAGATGGCCTCTTCATCAGTCGCTCGTCTCGAGCATTCTCTGCCTAGTTGGATAGTCACTAGCTTGAGAGCTTGGCATGACAGTCTGCCCCAATTCGGATCGTATCATTATTGGTCTTATGCTATGTCATTCCATGTCCCTTTTATCTTTCCAAGTACCTGATGGTTTCGTGGATGGGATGATTGCCCATTGGATCCCCGATCGACATGTTTTCAGGTTTGGCGCGGATGAGTTGACTCCCACTTTTGAGGAGTACGATCGAATTTTGGACTTATCAATGGATGGGCCCTGTGCTAGAGTGGAAGTGGGACACATGCACCGTCAGTTTATGACTGCCACTGGTTTAAGGAGGTCGGCTATCTTATCCGAGGTAGGTGGTAGTCACATCATTTCTATGGACTTCTTGATAGACCATTTTTCTTACGCTGATAGCTTCATCGTTCATCGAGGAGATTTCTCCATTTTAGAGGAGAGATGGCGGACAGCTCGGGTAGATGCCCTGATTATGTGCGTCCTATCTTATTTGTGTATGCCCTTCTATGCCGATCACTTGGATGTTGGGATGTCGATGGCCGTCAAGACTCTCAGAGATGACTTCACCATTCTTCCCCTTATCTTGGCTGAGACATTTATATCGTCATCTTTCTGCCGGACTGTCATGGATGAGGAGTTTCGTGGCAGTCCAGTCCTCTTGTACATTTGGTTCATGACCCATCTGAGGCCGATTGGTCGACTTCATCGTCATGGGTTCTACTTTGGTTATGGTATGGCATTGACCTACTCTTTCCGTCCATTTTCATATGTTGACGTTATGTTTTGGACTGAGTTTCTAGATGCCATGGAGGAGCCATTTGAGATACTCATTTATTATGGTTTTTGCTCTTTCCTGAACTTTATCACTCGCGTAACTGATCTGGATTTCCTTCCCTTGGCCGGATTAAGGGTTGTGACCACATATAATCCTGTGGCGGTGATGGGTCAGTTTGATCAGTACCAAGATGTTCATCCATTTGAGGGGACCAAGGATTATCACTTTCCCATTTGCTTAGCTACCGAGGTCGATTTGGCTCGCGTCTACGGGTTTTGGTCCTATCGACAAACTACAGAGTTCAGAGATGGCCATACGGGACGATCAGCAGAGTATTCAACCAAGTTTGAGTCGGATTTGGCTCCAGTTGTAGTGGATCAAGCCGAGGTAGGGGATTGGTCCATTGATAAGGATGAACCGATGGAGGGCCCTATATCTCCTACCGTGGATGAGTTGTTTGCTGGTTTGACAGCGTCTTTAGTTAGCACTGGTCCGAGTTCTGTTCCGACCTCTAGGGAGGCACTGGATCGCCAGGTGCATCTTTTAACTTTTGAGCGGGATCAGACTCGGGCCTTGATTTTACACCATGAAGGTGATAACATGCATATCTTTTCTCGCTGATATGCTAACCAATGAGGCTAGTGTGGCCAATGCGTTAGCAAAATCATTTCTATTCCGAGGGATATGCATTAGACCTGGCAATTTAAGTTAAAAACCATATAGTTAACCAAAACCATTTGGATCTATTGGGTTGGTTAACTAGTTTTTAAGTGATGGGTTGGTTTGGTTTTGGACCCATATTATTATTACAAATATGGGTTAGATCTAGTTAAACTAGTTTTGACTCATATTAGTCTATAATAGTTTTTTGCACTTTGAAGAGTTAATACATCAACATGTATGCATTATTACACTACATTCTTATATAACACATACATTATACATATTACATACTTTTGTAATTTATACACTTATAATTATGTATAAAAACTATTTCACTAATTATGGAATTAATCCATAATAAAGTTAACACTTTTAGTGTAACGAACTACTAATTTAAATAATAATATATCTTCCTTAATTAATTAAAATAACTCATTTAAATTATATAATTTCTATTATATAATTAAATTTTATTTCCTTCTTCTCTCCATAAATTATTTTATATTATATTATATAATTTAATTTAATTTCCCCCACCCACCCACCCACCCCCACCCCCACCCTACCCCTCACTCCCCAAAAAATTAATATGTATTGATTATGTATACACCCCCACCCCCACCCCACTCCACCCCAAAAAATAATATTTATTGATTATGTATACACCCCCACCTCGCCCCCCACCCCCACCCCCCCACCCTGCCCCACCCCACCCCCCACCCTCACCCCAAAAAATAATATTTATTGATTATGTATACACCCCCCACCCCGCCCCCGCCCCCGCCCCCCAAATAATAATATTTATTGATTACGCCCCCACCCCCCACCCCTCCACCCCCCAAAAAATATTATTTATTGATTATGTATACACTCCCACGCCCCCGCCCCACCCACCCCCACCTCCCAAAAAATAATATTTACTGATTATATATACACTTCAAAAAAAAATATTTACTGATTATTGTAATAAAATTCTCAATAATTTCATTAATTTTAATTAACATAATAATTATTAATGTAAATTTTTTTGAAAGTGCCTATAATCACAAAATTAATGTTTTTAATACTCAAATTAGTCACATCAATTAAAATTTTTAGTTTCAAACTTGGGTCTAAAAAACTAAAATAAGACTCTTTTATTATAACAGAAATTAAGATTTTAGTGAAACTATAATTTGAAAAATAGGTCGACCTGGATTCGACCCATAACCAATTAAATCCAAAACACATAACCCATATTAAATATAGGTAATATGGTTTTGGTTCTAAAACTAACCCAAACCTATTTTATGTAACCCAAAACCAACCCAAATCTATTTTTTGCCAGGTCTAACAATGTCTTCAAACATTCCCGCCATTTTGATAACGTGGCGGTGGTATGGCAATAGATGCAATTCTTTGGTACTGTAGGTCCCAGTAAATTGTCTGATGACTAATTCAGAATCTAAGAACATCGCCAACCGTCTGGCTCCCATGGACTGAGCCAAATTTAACCCCACAATACATCTTTCATATTCCGCCGTGTTGTTGGAGTTGTTGAATTACAACTTGGTCGCTACAGGGTACTGCTCCCCAGTGATAGATACAAGAACTGCCCATGCCCCGACGCCTTCCGCATTTGTGTCGTCGTCAAAGTATAATATATACACAAAATAACCGATAAAATCTCTAGATCTACTAACTAATATTCAAAATACGTACAACAAAACAAGTCTAACTAGATACAAATAATATATGAGATAGATCTAGTATTTAGAATAACATTTACAATGGAAATAACCAAAAATGAGTGTTTTTCACCTTAAAGGCAACAAAACAAGCTTTTTTGGCTTGGGATCACTCTATATCACTCTAGACACTCAATATGTATAATATAGATGATCAAACAACTCAAAGTAGGTAAAATAATGCAAGATCCGAGCATTTTTCTCTCTATAACTCCTTTCTTTCTCTAACTTCTCTTCTTCTTTTTTCAAATGAGCTACTGGCTGCTGAAAAAAGAGTTGGGGAGCCAACCGCAGGTGTACCTGCTGCTGGGTCCCGTGGGCCCTGCCGCCTCGAAGTCCATTCCTTCTGTGTCAGTCCGGTGAAAGTTGAGCTTCGTACCCAAAAATCCCAGAAAGTCCTTGCGGAATGCTGCAAAATAAGGTCTAGTCTGACTAAATTGGAGTTCGAAAAGATAATGCAATTAGTTGAAAGGTATCTTCCGGTTCCTGAGGATCATCAATTGGCTCGTCTTAGATAGTTTCAACAGTTGCTGTGGTGACTTCTTATGGACACATTCTCAGCTTTGCGATCCCCGTTCGGACCACATCGTGTCTGGGCGTCGTTGCACTTTGATTTCTCCACGGGGTTGTCTTCAAGGTGAAATGATGCTTCTGCCCTCCCTCGGGGTTGTCTCTGAGGTGAAATTACGCTATTACCCTCTTGCAAGGTTAGTCTGGGGAAAGCAAAATTTTGAGTGTCTATAGAGTGTTTGGATAAACTGTTTCTACGATTGTTTTCACTGTACCATCTGCACTTAACGATCTGCTCTATAATATCTGTGCAGACTCTGATGTCGACGTTGTTGCGCCGTTTCGGTGTTAACAAAAATGGGCACGAAACACGAGCAAGTATACACGATCGACAAGTAAAAAATTCGATAAGTCGAGATCATTCCCACGGAGAAAGAAGTCAGGCTTAAACTATCATGCAACAGTCCTATGGTTATTTTCGTCTGCTCAAACGTGTATCAAAGTGCTCTTTAAATAACTAGACTGGCATTAAAATAAACATAACTAATTAACAGACAAGGGGTTCAAATTAGAAAAATATGGGATCCTAACTTCATCTATTGCATCATCTAGGTTAACAACACCTCAAGTCAAGTATAAATAATCACATAGGAATGCTAGCCGGGAGCACGAATGTGAGACAAGGCTATTTGTCAATAAACCAAGTCCATATCATATAATATCCACAAAAGAGATAGAAATCACATGAACATCGATAAAGCCTAAATCATTATATGCCTATGCAATTTACAAGCTAAACCAATTTAAGTGCAAGCTCCCTATTGACTACACATGACAATACGATATATTTCTATCCGGATTATGAATCACAAAACTCATCGAGTGCAAGTTTCACGAACATATGCTAGCCTGGCAAAATCTAAGTTTACACTTCATTTTTCAAGTCCATATAAACTATTATAGTAGATGTTGATCAGGCATCTAAACATACAAAGCAACCATGCTAGGCAAACCATACATTTCCATCCATACATTTCAAAGAGGCATAAAACCCTAGACTAAGCAATAAAATCCATTAGAATCCCATAATGGTAGTTAGTTCATCTCTGAACCACAAACCATTATGGGATTTAAACCAAGCATTGAAAACAAATAATGAAAGTAAGAGAGTAGATAGAGTAGAGAATGCAAATCTTGTGGCTCCACTTCCAATAGATTGCTCAAAAACTCAAGTTTAGACCACACAAGATCCAAAGTGAAACCCTAATAATGAAAACTACTTAGAACAAGAAGGAAGAAGAAGATAAGCTTCCAAACCCTCCTTAGTTCTCTAACCCTAAAAAATAAGAACAAGCTTATAATAATAAATGAAGTCTGATAAATGCTAAGTTATCCCCATTCAAACCAACACAACCCTTATATTCATTACATTCAGCTGAGTAAAAAAATGAAAAGTCAAAGAACTTGGACCGGAGCAGCCGCGCGTCCTTGCACTGCTTTTCTGGCTCGGGCGCGCACGTCTCCAGATCAAGCCTCTGGTTCTGCCAGACAACGCGGGCGCGCGGGCCTCCTTCGCTTTCTTGGCGCGACCGCATGAGCACTTTTCTGCTGCTGATGCAATCTAGCTTTGGTTGCTTGCTTGCATAATTCTTGTTGCTTCTTTGTTGCTTCTAGTTCCTTCTCATTTGCTGTATTGAGGCCCTTTTCTTGTGCCCTTTTCCTCATGCCAAGTCCTTCTTGCCTTAGTGCCAGCTTCATGCCATTTTGTCCATTTCCAATCCCACCATGTCTTATTGCTAGCTTTCCATATAGCCTTTATCCAATTCCTTGTAAAATTATGCCAAACCATGCCATTATTGTGCCATTTTATGCCAAAAGAGTTTCCTACCTAAGAGATGCAAAACAAAGATAAAACGCATTAAAAAATAATAAAATGCTTGAGTTTAAGCCATAGTCATAGCAACTTGATATCCAATAAGTAGGTATAAAACCTACTTATCAGACGTCGAGAAAAAAATCTGCGGGTCGGGTCACAACCCGGATTTTTCTCTCTTCCTAAGTTATCTCTACCCTCACTCTTTTTATTGAGAAAAAGGTTTTGATGGGTTTTTTAGGAAAGGGCCAACATGTATCATGTCGACAATTTGAACGTTTTACAGAGTCGCCAGTTGGTAGATTTGAAATGGTTGTATCATCCCAACTGAGTTTTGTTTGAAAGAGGCCTAATTGCTGGACACTGTCGAAACTTGATCTTTGAAAACAAAGTTTTGAGCTCGGGGGCTTGGCTAAGTGTGGGGAAGGTGTTAGGCACCCCATAACTCTCGTGAAAACACTGTACCGCATCTTTTTAATATTTCCCTTAAAAAAACTAAGATGTGTGTGTGAATGCTGTTTGAAAATTGGGTCTATATTTGATGAAAAGTATGTCTAATGCATCATTGAACCTATATACGAAGGGTTTGATTTGATTTTAAAAAAATATCTTTGATTTGATTTGCAAAAGTGTTTGATTTGATTTGCAAAAGATTATATTTTCGAAAAGATTATTGAATGATGTTTTGAAAAGAAGGTTATCAAACCCTTACGCTGACATAGGAATTGAAGCATATCGATACTTCAGTTTTATCTTTTCAGCCTTAAGGCTCAATTTGAATGATGATTGTCGGGATGCGAAGCATCCTCGAACACAATATATATATAAGTGTCGGTCTCCTCATGGGCATGATAGCCATCAGAGGGACTTTGACACGACAAACCATATTTTCACTATGTTGAGACCTTAAATCCGGATAACCATTTTAAGATTTTTTGTATGTACATTTTTATAGAAAAACTGCAAGGTTACATCTGTAAAACGGAGTTTGTCCATCGTTAGAATCAGATTCTGATCAGTTCGATCATGAATGCCACGATTCCTAGGCTCACATATGAGTAGCCAATAAACCTGCACAGTTCAAATTTGTACAGAAAAAGAAATATATCCCAAATGTCGCCAGAACCGATGATTCATTCAGTAAATCCCTGGCCGAAGCATCTCGTTCCCACTAAATAGCGATCTAAGGGCCGCGAGGTTGCTTTTATAACTAAAAAATGCTAGATTTGTTACTGCAGATTCATATCAAATGAAAATTTAAAGTAGCAATTTAATAAAAGCGAGTAAAGCAATATATATATAATTATATATAAAAGTTGTAAAGGGCGATGGGTTTTCACACCGGTGCCCGGACTGGAATTGAAATGTACAGAAATGTAGTCAACCAAGACTGAGAAGATAACCCAATGTGGTGAAGGCTGCTTATATATGCATAAATATATATAAAACTAGTAAAAATGCCACAGAATAATCCAGGCCAAACTGGAATGTAAATGTACATAAAAGTAGTTAACCAAAACTGGGAAGATAACCGAGTGGTGGTGAAAGCTGCTTATATATGCATAAATATATATAAAAGCAGTTAAAAGGCCACAGAATAATCCAGGCCTAACTGAAATATATAAATATATATATGGATTGAAACGTTGTCAACCAAGACTGGGAAGATAACCCAGTGGTGGTGAAAGCTGCTTATATAAGCATATTTATATATAAAAGCAGTAAACTACAGCGGATTTGACATTCGGGCTTGACAGAATTGAAAAGTTAGTATATATACAGTTAAATAAACACAAAAAAAGCCAAACCCGGACTGGGAAGATAACCCAGTCCGACGAAGTTTCTCAGTATGAAGATGCAAGTATAGGCAAGATACTGGAAGCGACGGATCGTCAATCCGAGTTGTAGAAATGCTAAAAAATGCGTTTATGTACAAAAATGTACCAAAAGTTGACGAAAACGGCCACGGAACTGAGTTTCGGGCATATTTAGAAAATGAAACTTAACTTGCAAGTGTATAAAAGTGCAAAGTAGTAGTATTGACTTATAGATCATAAAAATACTCACAATGGACTGCTACACGGGCTTTTTGCCAAATTATAGGCTTTAAATGTCCGAATCTACTGGTTATTTTTTGATATGTGGTAGTATGTGGGTATATCTACATGTTAGAGTGAAAAAATTTGGGTTTGGGAGATAAGAAATTGGACAAAAAACTAAACAGACAGAGGTTCAGAGCGTTTTTGAATTATGAAAATAAGAGGGGGTGGCCTCTTATTTATAGACCAGGGAGCCTCCACTCTACCTGCTACTGCCGCAGGTAGAGGTACAGCTCCCCTAGTGGGGCCGACTTTGTCGTCTCAAAGTACGTGCACTCCGAGCAACGCGAGGTTGAAGTCAAAACTTTTTAACTTTTGATCGGAGCGTCCGTTTGAGGCGTGGGATACCTTTCCGAAAAGCCCTCGCCAAGAGGGTCACAATGACATGGGATAAAACATTTTCTGGGTCCAAGAAGACGGGTTCATAACCAGGTCTTCGATTCCCTGCAGTTTATCCGTTGAGCTGTCTTGCGTTGTTTGCACTCGGGATCATCTTTATGGTTCGTTCTGACCTTAGTGGCATCAATTCAGCTTAAGTTTGACCGAATCGGCTTAGAGTTGGTAAAATAACCATTTTGCCTCTCCTGGGGTTGCCTTTAGTGTCGGTATGGCCTCTAATTAACTTCCTGGGACTGTTTCCAAGATTTGGATCCCATTCGAGTCTATTTGTCCTCAGTGTTGTCTCTGAGACTGACTTGGTCACTCCAGGTTTTTCTCTGGAGATGTTGTGAGTCTTCAGGTTTGTTCATGAGGTTGACTTGACTTCCCGGGTTGAGATCGGGGCTGACCTGCACTTCACGGGTTGAGACCGAGACTGATTTGTACCTCTCGGGTTGAGATCGGGGCTGATCTGTACCTCCCGGGTTGAGATTGGGGCTGATTTGATGACCCGATATTGAGACTGAGGTTGACCTGATGACCCGATATTGAGATCGGGGTTGAACTGACGGCCCGATATTGAGATCGGGGTTGATTTAATGGCCCGATATTAAGATCGGGGTTGATTTGACGACCCGATATTCAGATCGGGGTTGATTTGATGGCCCGATATTGAGATTGGGGTTGATCTGATGGCCCGGTATTTAGATCGGGGTTGATTTGATGGCCCAATATTGAGATCGGGGGTGATCTGAGGACCTGATATTGAGATCGGTGGTTAATCTGGCGGCCCGATATTGAGATCGGGGTTGATCTGATGGCCCGATATTGAGATCGGGTTGATCTGATGGCCCGATACTAAGATCAGGGTTGATCTGATGGCCCAATTTGAGATCGGGGTTGATCTGAAGGCCAGATTTGAGATCGGGCTTGAACTGAGGGCCCGATATTGAGATTAGGGTTGATTTGACGGCCCGATATTAAGATCAGGGTTGATTTTATGGCCCAGTATTGAGATCGGGCTGGAATTGATGGCCCGATATTGAGATCGGGGTTGAACTGATGGCCCGATTTGAGATCGGGGTTGACCTGACGGCCCGATATTGAGATCGAGGTTGACCTGACGGCCCGATATTGAGATCGGGGTTGATCTGACGGCACGATATTGAGATCGGGGTTCACTTGATGGCCCGATTTGAGATTGGGGTTGATTTGATGGCCCGATTTGAGATCGGGGTTGAGCTGACGGCCCGATTTGAGATCGGGGTTAAGCTAACGGCCCGATTTGAGATCGGGATTACTTGATGGCCCGATTTAAGATCGAGGTTGATCTGATGGCCCAATATTGAGATCGGGGGTTGATCTGATGGCCCGATATTGAGATCGGGGTTGATCTGATGGCCCGATATTGAGATCAGGGTTGATTTGATGGCCCGATATTGAGATCGGGGTTGATCAGATGGCCCGATTCGAGATCGGAGTTGATCTAGTGGCCCGATATTGAGATCGGGGTTGAACTGACGGCCCAATATTGAGATCGGGGTTGATTTGATGGCTCGATATTTAGATCGGGGTTGATCTGATGGCCCGATTTGAGAGCGGAGTTGATCTGATGGCCCGATATTGAAATTGAGGTTGATTTGATGGCCCGATATTGAGATCGGGGTTGAATTGATGGCCCTATATTGTGATCGGGGTTGATCTGACGGCCCGATATTGAGATCGGGGTTGATCTGATGGCCCGATATTTGATATTGGGATTGATCTGATGGCCCAATATTGAGATCGGAGTTGATTTGATGGCCCGATTTGAGATCGGGGTTGATTTGATGGCCCAATATTGAGATCGGGGTTAAGTTGAAAAGACAGTCTTACCCTCCTACAGTGTTAGTAACAATGAAATAAATTTCGAGTGTCTTTAGATGCCCCTCTTTATCATGTTCATGCAATGCAGTGAAATGGACAGGGTAAAGATTAGTAGACACTGGAAATTCAAAGGCAAAGGAAATGCAATGCATGGTATGATATGATATGCTAGGAAGGTCAGATACCTTCGAGGAGGTGGAGTCATCATTGACTGATTACGTTAATTTTTGCTGGGGATGATGTTAATAGGATATCGCGAACAGTCTTTCGTTATTTTTTGCTAGCAATGACATCATTCATGATAGCCTAAGGCTGATATTTTCACCGGTATGTACCCATGTTATGCTCATGAGCATTATCGATGCCTATCTTGATGATAATTTACACCGGTAGTTGGTGACAGGGGGATTGAATCACCAATCCTTCTTGGTGCTCCTTTTGAGGATGTGTATAACAGATTCCATCATTGGTGATGGATTAACTATATTGCTTCCACTACCGGATCCCTTCCGACGCTTCGCGGGGTTGTAATAATAGCTGAGTTATCGCTGGGGTTGAGCCAACGGCTGATACTATCAACGGTCAGTACCCGATACTTCGCTGGGGTTGTGCCAATGACTAAACTATCTCGGTCTGTACCCGATGCTTCGCTGGGGTTGTGCCAACGGCTGAACTGTCATCGATCAGTACTCGATGCTTCGCTGGTGTGATGCCAGCGGCTGAACTGTCATCGGTCAGTACCCAATGATTCGCTGGGGTTGTGCCAACAGTTGAACTGTCATTGGTCAGTACCCGACGCTGTGCTGGTGTGATGCCAACGGTTGAACTAACTCGATCTGTACCCGACGCTTCGCTGGGGTTGTGCCAACGGCTGTACTGTCATCGGTCAGTACCCAATGCTTCGCTAGTGTGATGCCAACGGCTGAACTGTCATCGGTCATTACTCGACGCTTCGCTGGTGTGATGCCAACGGCTGAACAGTCATCGGTCAGTACCCGACGCTTCGAAAGTGGCAGTTTTTGGCAGTTTTACACAGTTTTTTAGCAATTTTTTCACAGTTTGCATCATTGATCCCTAGATATTGCTCCGGGATGAATACCAAGGATTTTTAGGGAGTTCCCCTTTCAGTCAGGATTACGCTGCTTAAACGCAGGATTTCAGGACAAACCACTCAATCGCGTAGCGATTTTTCTTCAGATTTGACTTGGCAGCTCATATAAACTCTGTTTCAACTTGAACCGAACCGAGCCCAGAGGAGTGGGACCCACTCTAGGGAGCCGCAGGTGGAGGTGCGGCTGTGGCAGGTGGGCCCGCTTCCACCTGTGGTTTTATATTAAGCAGCGGGAGTTCATAATTTCAAGTTTTCATTTCGAGTTTCTAACGGAATCCGATCTTCTTTTTTAGATCTACGGAGCTCGGGCAGCCTTTTTCTGATTTCGTCTATTTCTACGCGTTCAGCGCATCGCGGGTAACGTTTTACGTCCATTTTTTGCAAGTTTTGACCGTTAAAAGCATGTAAATCACGTAGGGGCTTTTAGACGTAATGTATGAAAAATGTATGCTTATATGACTTGCTAAAAAAATTTTGATTACATATGTATGCATATCTTACTGTAATGCACGTTTGGATGTAAGAAAATTCAGATTCTGAGACAGTCATATTTTGCTCTTTTTGATCAGTTTACTCATCTTTTTTAAGGCCTAGCGAGCCTAGATTTTCAACTAAAAATGTCCATGGTAATTTGGCTACATTTGAAGTTTACTTTTGATTTTATTTCATAAATATGAACTTTTCCTATTTTTGGGAAGGTGTGCTACTGAATGGCCACCTGGACATGCCTGTGCGCATGCGGACAGTCCATTTTACAAAGCAGACTCTGGCAAAAAAAATTCAAAACCCGAGTATTTTATAAACATGCAATTTTGACTCTACTGGGGATTTTTTATTGACCCATGCATGTTTTAGGACTTATCTTTTGAACAACATGCAGTTTTAACTTTACTAGGTATTTTTGACTAACCCATGCATGTTTTAGGACTTAGAGATGCATAGAGTATTGATTTAAAATAATAAGCCATAGGTTTTAGGCTTACCACTGTTGGATATTTTCTACGCGCAACAGGCAAGTGTACGTGGTCAACAAGTAATATAATGATAAATCAGATATCGATCCCACAGAGACAATAATTCCTACTTAATCAAACAAGTACCAACTTTATAGTAACTCAGCTTTATCAAACCAACAATTAAAGATGTTTTTATAACTAAATCACTACTTAAACCAATCGCAACACTAAATCAATATTTTCACAAGTTCGAGAGAATTAAGCCTACAACTTCACTTATTATTTCACTTCAGATAATATCCTTTTCTCCAGTTTATTTTAATTACCCCATATTATTAATCAAGAACACTAAAGCAGATAAAACCACCTCTTGATGCATAATATATATACTCACTCACATCCACAGATGATAGATTTAAGCAAGACACCCTAATTAACTAATTCACTATATCTCTATGTGAATTACAATTAAAGAGAGTTTAATATCTAGTTCTCTATCAGATTACATATGGCGTAAAGTCATATCTCTAGCCTAAACACGAATCATGAATTCCATCTACGCAGAAATCACAAACATATGTCACTATGGCAAGTTCCAATCCCATATGTCCTCTCTCAAGTTCATATGGGATAGCAGATAATTGTTGATCAGGCAATTATATAAGTTAAGCGCAACACATAGCAAATAATCTGGGAATAACATCCATAAACTGAATTTAAGAATATCCAATCATCCATTACATAATAAGATCCGTCATAGGCTTAAATAAGTAATTAGTTCATAACGAATGAATAAAAACTCATAATCCTCAGAGTTTTAATCATAACGAATACAAATTAAGTTGAATAAAGAAAGAGAGGAATATAAAACTCCTGTCGTTACTGTCTCCAAGTTGCTTCACGTTCGTCAGACTATGTAATACCCGAGAATTTCTGAATATTATTAATGAATAAATTATTGAAAGTCAAATATTTATTTGAATATAAATATTTATGTGTTATGAGATGAGTTAACTCAATTACTTCAAATTGAATTTATAATAATTGAGAAGAATATGGAGTTTATGATAAGCTCGAAGAATGCCTTGTGTGGCACAGTGATGAGAATTATAATGATTTAATTAATTAAAGAGAGAATTAATAAGTGAATGATAAATTAATAATATATTGTTAATTAATTGCTATTATGAGTAATAGAATATTATTGAGTAAATAATTAATGAATATAATAAGAGTTATATTTATTTAATTATTTGTTGTGTGCCATACATATGATAATTAACCATATAATAAGGTTATTAATTGTGGTTATGAATGATAACTGGTTAAAGAGTAAATGAATAATTAATATAATGATTACTCAAATAATTGTTTAAGTGTAAAGTTATGTAATCACATATTGTATAGTAACTACAACTATATAATATAAAGTATAATGTGACATTTTGATATAACTATGTAATATAGGAACTATATGGTAAAAGGGAGTAAATCACATGAATTACATGGACCTATGTGAATACATGTTATGTGTACATTGTGCAATATTGAAATAAACTATATTATATAATGTAGTGTGACACTACAAGGGACGATATTATATGGAAACTATATAACAAGATTAATGAATTGTGTGAGTTATATAAATAATACTTTAGTGACAATATGTGATAATAAATGAACAATTATTATTTAATGATTATTTCAATGATTAAATATAATTGGAATAATAATAGAGGTTGTGATAATGTGGTGTGACAATACCTAATTAAATTATATTAGGTATTATAAAGATGTATATGGGTTATATAATGTGTATAGATATATACCCCCAAATTGCTACAAATTGCTACCATGTGATATTTTTATAACATTAAACCTATGTGTGCACCCAATTGATTTTCAAAACCTAAGTATACATATATGTTTATTTAACTTAAGTGTATATTATATGTATATGGATATAACCTAAGTGTAATGTTATTCATTCTTGCAATGCTGAGTATTTAACTTGTCCCTAATTGAGTGTCCATTTCTCCTACACGTGAATGGCCTTTTGCCTAAGGCTAGCTACCCCCTTCATCTCTCAATTTCCTCAATATAGCTAGCAAATGATGGCCATGATGAATAAGGGTGTAGGTGATGGGAGTGGTTGGCAACTATTACACCTAATCTTGATTACCCAATGTGTTCTTCTTCCATCTCTTAGTTTGATTCATGATGCAATAGCTTGGCATGGTCATTCATTTCTCTATAAATTGAACCATCCCCTCCTCATTTGATTTTGTTAAGTTAATTGCTAAGTTGCTATAGAAAGAGTGAGAGCATAATCTGATAATTGAGAGGAAGCTCTACCCAATTCAAAGCTCAAGAAGGTATAATGCTTTAATTATACTTTGAAGTTTAGCAATTGTCAATTCATAGGATAGTTCATGAATTCTTGTGAATTGAATATGTTAGATGATGTTAGTATGTTAGTAGAGTCCATACACCTGTTATATGTGTAATGTGCCTGTTTATAAGATTGTTACATGAAGAAATTTGAGTTGGCCTGAAGCTCTACTCTAGCAGAAAACTGTCTGGGCTGGAACCGGAGTGGCGCGGCCGCGCCCTTGTGCAGAAACAAATGATGAGTTTTTTTGCCTTTTGAAATAATGAGCATGTTACTTTAACTCAAATATGCCTATTTTGATCCATGACATACTGACAGAGGAGGCATTGCATATTATCATGTTCCATAGCTTGATTTTGATGACTTTCTAAATAAAACTTAAGTTTTCAAAAATAAACTTGACGAACCAAGAATACCTTGAGTTCTAAAAATTGCAAACATGCGTATGTAGTCAAGTATATGTGTTCATAAGCATAATAAAGAATGTGTGGACTTACCATGTATGCTTAAATGATTTTGATAGCATTATAATGGAAACTTAGAGTTTCACATACGAACTTGATAAACTATATACACTTGAGTCATGAACTTGTGAGCATGCCTATGTGATCTATTTATGCATATCAAAGCATGACATATGATATGTGAAGCTACATTGTATGTTGAATGGTTTAACATAAGATTTTCAAAAGAAACTTTAATAGTTTGGAAACTAATTTTGTTGACAACTACATTACAAGTATTCTAAAAATTATAACAGACATGATAAGATATCATATGCCTCTAAACATGATTGTCATGTATGCCTAGCTAGTCTTATGCATGGTAAACTAGTTGAGCATGGTTTAGGACAAGTTTCAAAGAAGTGGAACCATGGAACATGAAATGCATGACTAAAATAATTTGAACATATGTATATGATACTTAGTGACCTCATAGCATATGTATAACGATTAAACGTAAGAGACGTTGTTAATTGAACACTGATAAGTGGTCTTTATGACCACTTATTCGGATAGTAACCAGCTTGTTCCGCTGTCGAAACTCAAGTATCTGTGTTCTTTTCACGTGTTTTTGCTTTGTTTTGTAGTTTGCATGTTTTGGAACTCCCTTGGTGCATATTGAGCTTAAAAGGACAAAATGAGGTCAAAAGGAGCAAGAAAAGATTGATGGCATGACAATGGAAAGAAGGCAAGCGACCAAATGGGAATGAAATGCAATCTGGACATCGCTTGGGGGGTTTATGTTCATTTCATGTTTAGTTCATATTGTATAGCGTCTTCTAAGCTTTCCGTAACATCTTGAATCATCCCAATCGGAGTTCGGAGGCGAGAGTTATGCCTCGTATACCAATGGACGTCAAACTTCACGGTTTTGAGTGTTCATTGCACAGCTGTCACTTGTAGCTCAATTTCAGTCTTCATCCATCCATTATTTCTCAATGGTCAAATAATAAAAGTTGTAGAGCTCTTCGATAGCTTCGATTTGACAGGTGGCAGGCCTCGTAACTCCTCCCGGATCAAAAGTTATGGCCGTTTTACCAGAGGACTCTGCAGCAGAAAAGTGTTGGCGCGGCGCGCGGACTCTAAGGCATTTTTGGGCGCGGCCGCGCCAATCTTCAGTTGTGCCAGACTTCACTTTTCAATTGCACGGGACTTGGCTTTTGATTGGGATATAAGGGGGCTCGTTTGGGGCAAGAAAGAGCATAAAATATTGGCCTTAAGCCTAGCCCTAGCTTGCTCTTCCATTTCCTTTACATTTCTTGTATAGATTAGGAGTAGATTAAGTCTAGATTAGGGTTTAGTTTAGTTAGTTAGATTCTAGGGTTAGATTAGAGAAGAAGATTGAAGCAAGAGATTGACATTGAAGATCCACACTTGGAGAAAGAACAAAGATTTATAATTTCTATCTTTCACTCTCCTTGTATTCAATTTGTATTTGGATAATATATAATCTACTTGTGGATAATATATTCGAGTTGTCTATGACTTAAATCATATTTTGAGGTTTCAATAGAACCTAATGTGTAGTTTAATTTGATATTCCTTCCATGATGGTCTTATTTGATTACTATGTGTTTGTATATTGCGATGTATGCTTTCATTGCTTAATTGAGTCATGACCAATTACTGTGATAACCCACATGGGATTGAAAGACAAAGTGTGGGTTTAGATCTAATCGTAGTAGCGGGCGATTGTACGTTCACATGGCGTTGGACGTATGATTTGTGCTTAGGATAGACATATACCAAAGCGCCGCTCGTAGTCAATAGAGGACTTGACCTTAAACCCTATTTATTTGTAAATATCATAGACATATAGGGGTTTAGATAATATGGGTGTTCACGTGCGTTCTATCATCTGTGGATTGCACGTGATATGGATTAGGTGCATCGAAAGATGGCCTTCTCTCACTTTCGTGTTCTCTACTAGCAACTGTAACGATTAATTTAACCTAATTGGAAGTATATCGACTTAGACGAATCATTAGGGGAAATTGGAATCTCTTATCTTCATTATCTGATTCTACCTTAGGATTACTTAGTCTAAGTTTAAATCCTTGCCTAGTTAACTTAGTTTAAATTCATTCTCTTTACCGCCCGTTTAAATAAGACCGAGATGATTATGTGCTAGTGTTTTGGCGACCCTTTATCTATTAATTCCTCGTGGGAACGATATCTTTACTCACTCTTTATTACTCGTTGGCCGCGTATACTTGCCCGTTAATTGTGTCATCTAATCGGACCAACAAGTTTTTGGCACCATTGCTGGGGAATTATTTGGATAACTGTTTGCCAACATTAGTTTCAATCAAATTAGTCTTAATTTAAACTTTCTATTTTTGTTTTAATTTTCTTCATTTGTTCTCTTTTCAGGTACAATGGACTTAAATTTCTATCCATGGAACTGTACAAGACAAGAGCAACCAAGGGAAGCAAGCACTGACAGACTCGACCCAATTGCCACACTCTCAACATAGTTAGAGGAGCTCTCGAGAAAGTTGGATACTATTTCAGTCCAACAGAGTCGAGAGCCAGTGACATATGACTATGGTGCTGGGAGCTACATGAGCCATCAGGAGCCTATCAGTTATGGACAGGAGCAGTATGGGGGTGAGTACTCCTACAAGGAGCCTTATCCCATTTATCAGCAAGATTGGGGGTATCACCCAAACCCTTCAGCAAACCCTTCATCAGACTATTATCAAGACCAATATTGGGATCCAAATCCCGTTTACGCCCCAGAATGCACTTTCCAGACTCCAGTTTACGAGCCTCAATACAATTTTGAGGGTGACACAGAAAATGCAATATTGGAGGAAGGAGGTGACATATCACTGAAGGACATCTTGATTGAGCAACAGAAGTCAGTCAAGAATATCCAGAACTGGGCAGAGCAAATTAGCAAGGCCTTGATGATAGAGGAAGAACAATGGAATCTGACCAATACTGCGAGCTATCAAGAACAATATGAGCCAAGTCCAATTTATGCACCCAAACCCACATACCAACCCCCGTGTTTACAAGGAGATCAGTCTTCAATGGAATTCATGTATGCAAGCTCAGAAAACCAAGAGGAGTTGTTTGGGAGCCCAAAAGAATCGAGCCAAAAATTTTCATATCAGATGGCCCCAATCAACCATGCTTCTACTAGTGAGACTCAGTACATGGATCCCGTGGCTGAAACAGAAAAGGAAGGATTGGATAGTTTATGGGGGAACTCATTAGCATCAACACAGGAGACCTTGATTAAGCAAGAGCAATCTATTGAGGATCTTCAGATTTGGGTGGAGCAGATTAGCACGGCATTAAGGAAGGAGGAGGTATATGAACAAGAGACAATAATGCCAGATTGTGTGCCTCCAGTGACTGAAGCCGTAAGTTATGATCCCCAGACTACATGGTGCTATGACATGGGTGCAGAAACTGATTGGGAATCTGAAGTACAATTACAACTGGATGAGCCTAAGACAATGGAACAAGATGAGATAATTGGGGATGTGGAACAGTATGAACCAACAGTGATAATACCCCAACAGCCTTCTCCGCAGAAGTTTAAGAATCCAGCAAAGTTTGCACACCCTTGCCCCCTTGGTAGCCACATCACAGAGACGGGTCTCGATGACACAAGAGATTCCGCAGTCTTGACACCATGGTGGTCAGAAGAAAAGAGAATAGAAGAAGAGTCCGTTGTGTGTTCTATGCCTCCATGCCCCGATCATTTCATATACACAACGGAACCATTGCCTAGCTCCCCGACCTTCAGTCCGGGGAATTCTCATACATATTCAATGCTAGGTAGTTTAAATCTGCATCCTCTCCTACTGGGAAGCCGCCAAAGTCACACAACTATTCTGATGGATGGAGGGGTTCTTCAGTATCGTCGGGGAGTTGGGTAACAGTGGGCAGACACAGTCGAGCTAGAGGACTATAAATCAAGCGCTAGATGGGAGGCACCCCATCATTTTTCTCTCTTTGTTTAATTCTCCATTACCTACTTCCCATCATCCCTCTCTCTATCTCTATGTTTAATTCTCCATTTACATGCTTTCTATCACATTTCCCTCCCCCTCGTTTATTTCTTATTAGTTAATATTTAGTTTAAAGTTTTTGCATACTTTAGCAATTAGGAATTCATTGCCTACATTTTTGAACTTAGGCATGAATGCGTATATTTTTGGGATTATAAAGCTCATAGCATATTTTTGATGCACTTGCATTGCTTATACGCACTTAGAGAATTTTTGGGAATTTAAATGCATATATCTTTCCATGTTCATTCTCTTGATGTAAATAGATAATATACTTTTGATAGTGTATGAGGGCTTAATAAAGGTTATATGTCTTTCTCAGGATCAATGCATGCTGCAAGAAGCCAAACTAAAGGGCCAACCAAGTGCATAGGAAAAATTCTGCAAAAATAAAAATCTGACAGCCCGCGCGGCCGCGCCACATGCAGACTGAACCTATCTTGGGAAAAATCCTGTAAATTTTGGGGGGTACCACTTCATGTCAATTATTAGCAGCCCCCAAGCCTCAGTCCCTATAATCCCAAACCCTCAGTTCCTTAATGCAATCCCTCATCTCTTCCTTAATGCAATCCCCCCCCCCCCACTACAAGCCTTAGTTTTGAAAACCTCCTACCTCCTCAATCCAAAGTACCAATTCTCATCCACCTCATCCTCTCAACCTGATCAATTGAGATATTGAGTGTGGAATCTCTAGCAGAGCAAGATTGATATGGAGTTAGGTTGGTTCGTTGAGTACAGTGCTGAGCGGGGTTTATTTTGCCAGAGCAGAGAGAGGCGGGGAAACTTCTGAGAGGGCTCCATTTCATTTCATGCAGCATCAGAAGCCAAATAGGGGAGTTTCTTTTTACCTTTACCTTCAATGAGGACATTGAACATTTTAATTTTGGGGGTATTGGTTTTATTTTTGCATGTAGTTAGTTCATTTCATGTTGTGTCAGTTCATTTAGTGCATGTAGTGTTAAAATTTGTCAAAATTTTAAAATTTTTGCATTCTGTGTTAGGACATTCTGCATGAATCCAGTTTGTAGTTGGTTAGTTATGTATGTTGCCTATTAAAAAATTGAAATCACTTGATTGTTGAACTGATTTGAGACTTAAGCCTGATTTCATGGTCATATATATAAATCCTTACCTGTCAGATACTGTGTAACCAGTAAGCATGATAGAGTAAACACCATGATATGCTAAGTTTAAATGTTTACATACTTGTCTTCTGGTGGAAAAACTATGTTTTAATAAAAGAGTTTCAGTTCGCATATAATAATAACTAGACTGTTAAAAGCTTAAGTTTGGGGGAAACAGGGGACATGCATGATTTATGCGGGGAGATGGAGCGTAAAACGCACTCCCTTGCAGAAAAAAGAAAAAGAAAACAAAAGAAAAGATTAAGAAAAAGAAAAAAATAGAATAAACACTTCGGCTACGTCGAGTTCTGTGGCCTTTGATATTCGAGCAAGTAAGCCCTAGGGGTGTCTCTACACCCAGCGCCCTAAGGCCGTCTGGTCTGGGAGTCGTTGGTCGAAAGCTCGCTACATGGATATCATTGAAGAGCCTAAGAGAACTAGGCATTGCACAGTCGATAGTGTACACGGGAAAGTGCGAATACGCCCTCGTGAATAATAAAAGCTTAATGAAAACCCCCTGTTGACTCTTAACTCTAGTAATACATGGTTTTAGTTAGAACTTATATGATTTACTGTTTTTCTTAAGTTAAAGCTTGTTTTTCCCATAAGAAGCATAGTATGTGAGTTATTTATCTGAATACATATCTAATGGTTGCTAGGCACACAACGCACAATACATCAGTGCTGACAGTTTTGGATTTGCAGAATATGCCTTATGGTCTTGTTTTGGGTAGCTTATCTGTTCGACTATCTCGTGGTTTTCTGAGGCATTGCTTTGAAAGTTCAATACTGACTGGGACTTGGATTTGCATTCATGATAGTGTAGATTGCATACATTGTATATACTGCATTGCATCTTTTGTTTAGTTATATTTTGGTTGCTTGAGGGCAAGCAACGGTTAAGTTTGGGGGTATTTGATAAGTGGTCTTTATGACCACTTATTCGGATAGTAACCAGCTTGTTCCGCTGTCGAAACTCAAGTATCTGTGTGCTTTTCACGTGTTTTTGCTTTGTTTTGTAGTTTGTATGTTTTGGAACTCCCTTGGTGCTTATTGAGCTTAAAAGGACAAAATGAGGTCAAAAGGAGCAAGAAAAGATTGATGGCATGACAATGGAAAGAAGGCAAGCGACCAAATGGGAAGAAAATGCAATCCGGACATCGCTTGGGGGGTTTATGTTCATTTCATGTTCTTAGATTGGAGCTTAGTTCATATTGTAGAGCGTCTTCTAAGCTTTCCGGAACATCTTGAATCATCCCAATCGGAGTTCGGAGGCGAGAGTTATGCCCCGTATACCAATGGACGTCAAACTTCATTGTTTTGGGTGTTCATTGCACAGCTATCACTTGGAGCTCAATTTCAGCCTTCATCCATCTATTATTTCTCAATTCTCAAAGAATTAAAGTTGTAGACCTCTTCGATAGCTTCGATTTGACAAGTGGCAGGCCTCGTAACTCCTCTCGGATCAAAAGTTATGGCCGTTTTACCAGAGGACTCTGCAGCAGAAAAGTGTTGGCGCGGGCGCGCGAACTCTAAGGCATTTTTGGGCGCGGCCGCACCAATCTTCAGCTGTGCCAGACTTCACTTTTCAATTGCACGGGACTTGGCTTTTGATTGGGATATAAGGGGGCTCGTTTGGGGCAAGAAAGAGCATAAAATATTGGCCTTAAGCCTAGCCCTAGCTTGTTCTTCCATTTCCTTTACATTTCTTGTATAGATTAGGAGTAGATTAAGTCTAGATTAGGGTTTAGTTTAGTTAGTTAGATTCTAGGGTTATATTAGAGAAGAAGATTGAAGCAAGAGATTGACATTGAAGATCCACACTTGGAGAAAGAACAAAGATTTATAATTTCTATCTCTTCACTCTCCTTGTATTCAATTTGTATTTGGATAATATATAATCTACTTGTGGATAATATATTTGAGTTGTCTATGACTTAAATCATATTTTGAGGTTTCAATGGAACCTAATGAGTAGTTTAATTTGATATTCCTTCCATGATGGTCTTATTTGATTACTATGTGTTTGTCTATTGCGATGTATGCTTTCATTGCTTAATTGAGTCATAACCAATTACTGTGATAACCCACATGGGATTGAAAGACAAAGTGTGGGTTTAGATCTAATCGTAGTAGCGGGCGATTGTACGTTCACATGGCGTTGGACGTATGATTTGTGCTTAGGATAGACATATACCGAAGCGCCGCTCGTAGTCAATAGAGGACTTGACCTTAAACCCTATTTATTTGTAAACACCATAGACATATAGGGGTTTAGATAATGTGGGTGTTCACGTGCGTTCTATCATCTGTGGATTGCACGTGATATGGATTAGGTGCATCGAAAGATGGCCTTCTCTCACTTTCGTGTTCTCGGCTAGCAACTGTAACGATTAATTTGACCTAATTGGAAGTATATCGACTTAGACGAATCATTAGGGGAAATTGGGATCTCTTATCTTCATTATCTGATTCTACCTTAGGATTACTTAGTCTAAGTTTAAATCCTTGCCTAGTTAACTTAGTTTAAATTCATTCTCTTTACCGCCCGTTTAAATAAGACCGAGATGATTATGTGCTAGTGTTTTGGCGACCCTTTATCTATTAATTCCTCGTGGGAACGATATCTTTACTCACTCTTTATTACTCGTTGGCCGCGTATACTTGCGCGTTAATTGTGTCATCTAATCGGACCAACAAACACTTAAAGCCTTGATTGAATGAGAATAATAACAAACTATGTTAAAGACGATATGGGGTCAAACCTAGTTATAAGCATCCTGACATGTACAGTTTACGTAAATCATTGTCTAAGTGCATTATCGGGGTAAGCCTAAATTCTGCAGAAGCAGCCCTGCCCTGTCTTGGTTTGAACCAGGAGCAACGCGACCGCGCCACTCCTTAGTGCAAACCAAGCGCGGCCGCGCCAATGTGCAGAATTGCCATAGCCTGTTTGATTACAATCTGGACTTGAGACATACTTGTAGGGTTGTCCTAATCTGTAATACTTGTCTAGAACGTTATTCAAAGTATCAATAAGCATGCTAAGCAATGAAACCATATTAAATTGATAAAATATTTATAAACCTCAAATGTTAAATGACAGTTACGAACTATGTTCATAGTGTCTTATAATCTGATTTCATGCTACATATGAATAAATACGCAGTGACATACGTATAGGGTTATATGACTGAGTTAGAACCATATGTGTATATTTAACTTACATAGTAAGCTTGTGTATCGAATGTACATAACTAATAAATGTCCTATATATATAACTATGTGATAATAGGATTCAAAAAGCGTTGATAAGCTATACTTTGGTAAACTACGCTTAAGGCAAGTTCCTAACCCTACTCTTTATTGAGCATTCTTAAGCTTGTGCTATTATTGGTCGTTCGAGTAGAACATTGAAAGTACAATTCATATCTTATACTTCAAAGCTAAGACAAAGTGGTTTACATTCCTTGAACTTATAATTGTGCTTATATATACATTGAAAGAGCGGTCTATGCCATTCGATTCGGCTAGACCTATATCATGATTTGAAAGCTATCCAAACCAATTGATTGGTGCGGAATCTTATAGTGGATGAGATGAACAACCTTCTTTGAAGGGAAATATATATTGTCGGGAGACCGACGTGCGCACCTGAGTACGATTAAATGTTATGCATAATATAGGGTACTTTAGGCTGATCACCTGTTGTACTTATTTTATTGGATTATCAGTATATTTCTGTTAATTCTAGTAGAAGTTCATAGTCCTTAGTGACTGCTCAGTATTCATTGTTTTGAAATCTTAAATTGATTTAGTATTGAATTTTATTGATATCCTTCTGTCCTTAGCGACTGTTGTTGAGAACTATCGATACTTCATATTATACTTGAACTATCCTTATTGATAACCTCTTTGGGATTCGAAAACTATATTACTCACCCTTATTGCTATATTACTTGCTGAGCAAACTTGTTGCTCATTCTTGTTTTCCCTAAAACATTTCAGTTAAGGCAGAGTAGGGCGGACCTTCGGGCATCGATAAGGGCAAGGGTAAGGGCAAGGCTACCGACTAGCTAGTCTCTTTATGTTTTAGAAATTCTGGTGTTGTATTATGACAACTATGATAATGTACTAAGACTGATTCAGAACTATGTTTAAACTTAAGTAGGGTTATGTAATAAGTCTTTATTTGATATTATTATGTAATCTATTAAGTACTATAGGTTGCGAGACTTGGGGGAATAAATATAATAAATTATTGTATAATATTCTAGATTATCCGCTGTGATTATGATTTTAGTTATTATTGTTAGATAGTGACACACCGGATTCGAGGCATGGTGGCCTGAATTTTGGGGCATCACAGGTTGGTATCAAAACTATAGTTATAAACCTTAGGAGCGAGTGTCCTTAGATTATAACTTAAGAGAATTTAGAAAGTTAGAAAGAGATAAAACTCATGTAGAGTTTTCTTAAAGAGACTTGGTGTGTTATGAAATGTAACTTCATTCTATATAATGAACTTATGTTTTATTTAACATTCTAATGGAGTTGCTGTTTGTTTGCCTTGTGTTTGTGATTGTAGGATGACAGACATGGGAGTACCTAGTAGAGTGGTAGAGGAGGAGACCAGAGATATACACGTCGTATATGAGGAACCTCTAGAGGCTGTGCCTGTGCAGGCAGTTGCACCGTTCAAGTCTGACGACGAGGACGAGATCGAGGTAGAGTCCGATCCAGAGGAGGAGCCAATGGAGGATGAGCCCATGGAGGACTCTGATGAGGCTACTGTAGAGGAGCAAATACTGGGGGAGTATGAGGAGCGTATTCTAGAGTTGGACTGCAGAGTGCAGGAGCTGGAGGCTGAGGCCCAGGAGAGAGAGTCCGAGTTCCAGAAGCTGTGGGATGAGGACCATCAAAGGAAGCTAGCGATGCAGGAGTTAGAGGTGGAGATTTCATACCGCAGGGAGGCAGGGATCCAGATGGGGACCTTATTTCACAAGTCGGTTGCTAGGAATGTAGATCTGGCAGGAAAGCTGGAAGAGGTAGAGTAGAGGGAACTGAGAAGAGAAAAAGGCACTCCGTACTAAACTAGAGTTGGAGGTAATGGATAGGATTCACTTCGAGGAGAAGTGGGAAGCAGCGAACGAGAGGGCAGACGACTTAGAGGATGAAGTCAGATGCAAGAAGAGGAAGATGAACAAAATGGGGTATGTGTTCCATTCAGCTTTTGAGAGGGTGATTGATGGTGTATACCACTACCCAGCGGAGCAGGGACAGACCCTAAATACCATGAGCCGAGAGTTGATGGCGTATATAGCGCAGATCGAGTACAAGAGCGCTGTGGAGCGCGGGATGATGGGATGAGACCCCTTAGTAGGCCTAGTAGTAGTATTAGTAGTTCTTTGTATGTGATGTTTATACTGTGATGTAATCCCAATCTTTTGTGTAAAGTATGAGATATATATGTAAACCCCGGGTAAGCTTATGTTAGAGGGGTAGTAGGTTGGTATTTTCCCCATCTTTTGTGATGTTAGGGGATATGTGATGACATTTATAGCAGTATGCTAGAGAAAATCATGTAATGAAAGGAATTGGCATATGAATATAAATGATCTTATTTCAGAAACGTGTCGTAAATTCTATTCTTTTAGCATTAAAGAAATACTTAAGTAATATAATTGAGTATTAATAAAATAAAAAATTTATGATGCAGAAAATGTCGCCCAGACGTAGATTAACTGCACCTGAGGAATCAGTGAACAATGAGAGGGAACAAGCAGACCCGATCCAGAAGCTAGTAGATCTGTTAGGAGAATCTCTTAGGGGAAGGAACAACGAACCTATTTGCCCCAATCCTCAAGCAGTACCAGTCACAAACTTTAAGGACTTTAGGAGTGTAGGACCCCCAGAGTTCGAGGGTACTACCAACCCGATCATTGCGCAAACTTGGATAAAAGAGATCGAGAAGGCTTTCACCATCGCTCGAGTGGGTGAAGACCAGAAGATGGTATTTGCTACATATATGATGAGAGGTGAAGCCAACTACTAGTGGGAGGCTAATCAACAAAGAGCTGGAGAAGGGATAATAGCGTGGGAGAGATTCAAGACGCTATTTTTCGAGAACTACTTTCCAAAAAGCATGAAGAATAGAATGGAGGTTAATTTTTTGGAGCTTAAACAAGGTGATATGACGGTGGAGCAGTACGCGGCTAAGTTCAATGAACTAGCGTGATTTGCAGAACACCAAGTGGGAGACGAAGAGAGGAAGGCGAGACGTTTTGAATAAGGACTGAAGCCTTGGTTGTTTAATAAGGTGTTAGTTCTTCAAATTGATTCCTTTGCGACATTGCTGGAGAAGGCGATCATTGCGAAAGGTGGCAGTGAAGCCTTAAGTCTTTATAACAAGGAGAAGAAAGGAAAAAATACCGGAGAAGAAAATCGGGGAGGCGGAAGCAGCAGTGGAGGAAGTAACTTAGGAAAAAGGAAATGGGACAATAACAACAACAACAAAAACAACAACAAAAATCAGTCGGGGATTTTTTGTGGAGGATTTAAGAAGAGGGCAGAGGGATGCCCAAAAAGTGGAAAGAATCACCAGGGCGAGTGCGGGAAGGGACGCGACACTTGCTACAACTGCGGCCAGGAGGGACACATTTTGCCCAACTGCCCGAAACCGAAGAAGATCCAAGGATGTTTTGCTTGTGGCTCGACAGAGCACCGGATCAAGGATTGCCCGAAGAAGGGAAGTGGAGGAGGTAGCAGCCAACAAGGGGAAAATAAACTGATGATCAGCGAACTGGCACAATCCAACCCCCCCAACCGCTAGGACCTTTAACATAACCGTCCAGGACGCAGTGACTACGAAGGACGTGGTGTCAGGTATAATCCTAATCAATAATATAAATGCATATGTATTATTTGATTCAGGTGCCACCTATTCTTTTGTATCTGAAGAATTTGCTAGTAGACTTAATACATCCCGAGAAAGATTAGAAAATCCCTTGAACATAGAAGTTGTGAATAAGAAAGTAATCCTTGTAGAATTCATTTACCGAAATTATCGCGCAAACATTAGAGATCATGAACTAAGCGTAGACTTGATTCCAATTAGATTGGGGGAATTTGGCGTAATACTGGGAATGGATTGGTTGTATAACCATGCTGCAATAATTGACTGTCAGAATAAAAGTGTGAACTTTCAGACTCCGAGTAAGTCTAAGGTAGTGTTTTATGGTAGCTCATTGCTTAAGCAATCGTGTTGCCTTACGATGATGCAGGCCAAGAAATTGTTAAGGAAAGGATGTGTAGGTTATTTAGCTTACATTGTAGATACTCAAAAAAGGGAGTAGAAATTAAGGATATATCCATAGTGAATGAATTCCAAGATGTATTTTCGGACTATCTGCCTGGTCTTTCGCCAGACAGAGAAATCGAATTTGTAATAGACTTAGCGTCGGGAACTGCACCAATTTCGAAAGCTCCATATCGTATGGCGCAAGTGGAAATAAAGGAGTTGATGATACAACTACAAGAGTTATTAGATAAAGGTTACATACGGCCAAGTGTGTCTCCTTGGGGAGCACCAGTGTTGTTTGTTAAAAAGAAGTATGGATCGATGAGGCTCTGTATCGATTATCGAGAATTGAACAGAGTAACGATCAAGAACAGATATCCATTATCGAGGATAGACGACTTATTTGATCAACTGAAAGGAGCGAAGTGTTTCTCGAAGATCGACCTACGGACATGTTATCACCAACTAAAAGTATGGGAGGAAGACATACCAAAGACTGCGTTTTGAACCCGTTATGAATATTACGAGTTTTTGGTAATGTCATTCGGATTGACTAATGCTCCGACAGCATTCATGGACTTGATGAACCGAGTTTTCAGGCCATACTTGGACAAGTTTGTGGTAGTTTTCATCGACGACATCTTGATCTACTCGAAGACAGAGGAAGAGCACGCCGAACATCTGAGAATTATTTTGGAGGCGCTAAGGAAGGAGAAGATGTATGCGAAATTTTCAAGGTGTGAGTTTTGGATGGAGAAGGTTCAATTCTTAGGACACATGGTGGATAAGAATGGAATCTCAATAGACCCTGCGAAGGTAGAAGCAGTAAGTAATTGGGAACAGCCGAAAACACCAACAGAGATAAGGAGTTTCTTAGGGTTAGCTGGGTATTATCGAAGATTTATCCAAGATTTTTCTAAGATAGCGACCCCGTTGACCAATCTAACGAGGAAGACGGTAAAGTTTATTTGGACAGACAAATACAAGGAGATTTTTCAAGAATTGAAGAAGAGATTAAGCAAGGCACCTGTGTTGTCACTACCAGACGAGACGGGAGGTTTTGTGGTGTATAGTGATGCATCGCACAAGGGACTTGGCTGTGTGCTTATGCAATATGGCAAGGTCATTGCATATGTATCACGATAATTAAAGGACTACGAAAAACGATACCCTACTCACGACTTAGAGTTAGAGGCAGTAGTTTTTGCGTTGAACATATGGAGGCATTATTTGTACGGAGAGAAATGTGAGATATACACAGACCACAAAAGTCTGAAATATATCTTCACATAGAAGGAGTTGAATATGCATCAGAGAAGGTGGTTAGAATTGATCAAGGATTGCGACTGTGATATTCTTTATCACCCGGGTAAGGCAAACGTGGTTGCCGACGCTCTGAGAAGAAAAGGAAGGGAGAAATTATTTCACTTGACGACACAGGAGGAGTTAGTAAGAGAAATGGAGAAGTTAGAAATAGAGGTAAAAGGATCGGAGAGGTCTGAAGAAAAGTTATTTGTAATGGAAGCTCGTCCAACCTTGTTGGATAGAGTAAAGGAAGCACAAGAGAAAGATGAGGAGTGCGAGAAAATTCGAAAGAGGATCGCAGAGAATGAAGAGGAAAGATTCTGAATGGATAAAGACGGTATCTTGAGATTCGAAGGGAGAGTGTGGGTGCCAGCGGTAACCGAATTAAGAGAAGAGATTTTGCACGAAGCACATAATACGACATATTTCGTTCATTCGGGAGGCACGAAAATGTACCGAGATTTGAGGCAACACTTTTGGTGGCCCAATCTAAAATGGGAAGTCGTAGAGTGCGTTAGTAGATGTCTGACTTGCCAACGCGTTAAAGCAGAGCATCAGCGACCGAGTGGTTTACTACAATCGTTAGAAATACCAGAGTGGAAATGAGAGCACATTACGATGGACTTCGTGGTGGGTCTTCCAATCACGCAGAAAGGTTATGATGCCATTTGGGATATCGTGGATCGACTAACGAAGACCACACATTTTCTACCGACCAAGATCCGCTATAGTTTGAATCAGTTAGCGAGTCTTTACATAAAGGAGATTATTTCACGACATGGAGTGCCGATGTTAATTGTCTCTAATAGAGATCCGCGCTTCACGTCAAACTTTTCGAAAAGCTTGCAAGAAAGAATGGGAACACAGTTGAGGTTGAGTGGTAGCTTATCATCCTCAGACCGACGGACAGAGTGAGCAAACTATACAAATGCTGGAGGACATGCTTAGGACTTGCGTGATGGATTTCAAGGGAAATTGGGACGACCACCGACCCTTAGTGGAATTTACGTATAACAATAGTTATCATGCGAGTATCGGCATGCCACCGTACGAAGCTCTTTACGGAAGGAAGTGCAGAACGCCATTATGTTGGGACGAAGTCGGAGAACGACAAATGTTGGGACCCGAGTTAGTACAACAAACTACAGACAAATGTTGGGACCCGAGTTAGTACAACTAGGTTATCCACTGTAATTATATGATTTTAGTTATTATTGTTAGATAGTGACACACCGGATTCGAGGCATGGTGGCCCAAATTTGGGGGCATTACAGACTATGCTCCGCTCCAATTCTCTTACAAGTTCAGATCTCCAATTAAAGCTTCAAGGTGGCTAGCTCTAAATTCTCTCTCCAACTAGGGTTTATTATTTAATTCAAAACTAATCTCATCATCCCACTAAACTAATATACTAATATAATATCTATATATATATATATATATATTGTCGCCTACTACACTATATAATATATAATAAAACTATACTACCTATTATATAATATATATATATATATATATATATATATATATATTCTAAGCTGCTCTCGTCCTATACTAATTAAATAATATATAATATATATTATGTCCCTAAGCTACTCTCCTCACGTGAACTAGGATAGGCCCTTCTATATTATATATCCCAGCCTCCTTTTATACAGGTTACGTGTCCCTTCCTTCTTTTAAGTCCTTTCTATCATATCAACATTGCAGCACAGTCTGCGAAGGAAAAGGAGATTAGCAGCCTTAATTCTCCAATTGATAACCCAATCCGTGAGCTGCTAGGAAAAGAGCTCAGCATCTGGCGCGTTATCCCCCTGCCTCACATCCGTGTCCTAGTTGAAATAGGAATTGGAGATCCAGCTGGCACGCCTCACCTCTTATATAACATATAAATCGCAACCATCATAATCTCCTTTTACTGCCAAAGTCCTTCTCGCACGCGAAAAGTCTTCAGCAGTTCTGGCACCACCCTACCCCAGTGGGGTTCTCCTTTGCAAAAGTCTAGCCCCATCGGGCATGTGTACTGTCCGGACTCTGTCCATCCCCCGCCCCGGCGGGGATTTACTTCATTGAGCACCCGCCCCAGCGGGGGTCCTACAGCTGCAAGCTTGATTTCGTGAGCTGCCAGGGGTTTGGATGTGAGCTGCTTCATTTGTAATGTATGCAAGGCTTGTGCATGGCCCACTTGATATTGCTAAGGCATCCGTGAGCTATTAATTCAAATAAACCTCCTCAAATGAAATGCTTTGCAACGTGGCCTCCACATGTATTTTGTTTAATCCTTCCTTGCATGATACATTAGGGATTACTTGATTTTTAAGAATTCGTGAGCTACTCAAGCTTTGTATGTGCACGACCTACTTGATAATGAGCTGCTCTCTTGGTCCATTGCTGAATTGGGTTATCCCAATTGGTCCCATTAAGTTTGTCCTTTTGCTCTAAATTCTCCTTTTACGCCCACTTTCGCACTCATTCTGGTACCTGCACATAAACGTATAAACCCAGTAGAAATGATAGACAAATTACTCGAAAACATTCAGAGTTAAGTTCTAACGACTACCGATGAGTAGGTATAAAACCCACTCATCAAATACCCCCAAACTTGAGACTTTGCTTGTCCTCAAGCAAACACAAAAGTTAGACAGATTCATTCTCTAGCAATGATCCACTCAAGCAATGACTCAATATGAATTTGAACACTGGCCTCAAAGGTTACAACAAATGATAACCCAAAGAAAATTTCAAAATAATGTCATGTCTAAAATTTCAACAACTGTCATCAGTTTCACATCTACTCATGATCCTTTAAGTGCGTGTGTGCATCCATATGTTCAAACTAGTCATGATTTAGATAAGTTCAACCAACACTCATAAAAGATTTTCAAAAATAACTCTCAAAACTTCTTATCACATCAATCACCGCTAAAATAGGCAAAGCACAAATTTTTCTTGAGGATCAACCGGATATTTTAACGTTTACGCACATATGAACCCTTCCCAAGTACTTCAAAGTTTCTCTTCTTTTTTTTCTCTTCTTTTTAGTGAGTGCATTTTATGCTCCATCTCACTTTTCAGTTCCATTTAACGAGTGCGTTTTATGCTCCATCTCGTGCCTGTGTTTATGGGGAGTGCGTTTTACGCTCCATTTCGACCCACCACATGCTTCAATTATTCACTCGGGAAGGTTCCAAATTTTTTTCTTCAAAAATACTCTAAGATTTCCCTTAAACTTATGTGAATGCCTAATTTTCACTTCGAATGATGCTCAAATAAGATTTGTCAAGTTGCAATGATATATTTCATCAGCATTTAGCCAAAACATTTCAATCCCAATTGGCTAAACAAATGGATATGTGTAAAAATTTTCAAAAATTTCACAACTAGTGTAAAAACCCAATTAAGGAGTCGAAATATAGACTAAGCATGCTCATCAATTCTCCAAGAGTTAAAATTAACCACCCTTTTATCATAGGCCATAATCAAATTCCATCAAAACATTGCCCAAGTGAATACTAAACCTGATACATACCCCCAAACTTAAAACAGACATTGTCCTCAATGGCTAAGATAGGAAAAATTAAAAGAGATGACTTCCCTGACATATAGCAATTTTCCTCCTTGTCTGCTACGTCTGAAGGATAGGCTAGGCACATTGGAATGAATCGGGCACCACACTTGAGTTGGACTTGACTAACCTGTGAACACAATAGAAGCAAGTTTATTAAATCCTAAAAAAAATTTGTCAAATAATATAAAACCTAAAAAAATTAAAAATAAAAATTAAACTTGGGTTGCCTCCCAATAAGCGCTTGATTTATAGTCCTTCAGCCGGACTATTTCTTTGATTTGCTAATCCGGATCTGCTGGGATGTTGTGAATGTTGTTGGTCCCCACTGTGTATGCCCAGCACTGATTCACTCTTTGTCCTTTATTAACCGCGCTTGGCATTGTACTGTGATTCCCCTCGACAATTCCCATTCGTTCACTAGCTTTTTCCCGGGAAGTCTCCTGAACCTTTTCGTGGCTTCCTGTGATCACAGGAATATCTTCAGCATTACTTGGGAATGTGATTGCCTTAAACACTTGAAATTTCACTTCTTGGTCATTGACTCTCATGGTTAATTCACCGTTTGGCACGTCAATCATAGTTCTACCGGTTCCCAGGAATGGTCTGTCCAAGATTATTGGAATGCCCGTGTCCTCTTCATAGTCCAGTACCACAAAGTCTGCCGGTAAAATTAGCACGTCAACCTTAACCAGAACATCCTCCACTATGTCGAATGGATATGTAGTCGTTCTATCTGCCAGTTGTAGAGTGATATTCGTTGGCTTGGCTTCCTTTAGACCTAACTTCTTGTATATTGACAGTGGCATTAAGTTGATACTCGCTCCCAGATCACATAATGCTTTTCCCATAAACTGGTTCTCGATTGAGCAAGGGATGTTGAAACTCCCCAGATCCTTCAATTTTGGCGGCAGCTTTCTCTGGAGAATTGCACTACATTCTTTCGTTAATGCCACAGTTTTATACTTGCTCAACCTACGTTTTTTCGATAGTATGTCTTTCATAAACTTCATGTAACTAGGTATTTGCTCTAGTGCCTCGGCGAACGGAATATTAATATGTAGCTTCTTGAATACTTTCAGAAACTTTATGAATTATTGTTGTAGTTTCTGCTTATGGAGTCTTTGTGGATATGGCGGTGGAGGGTAGACTATCGGTGTAATTACTCGTTCTTCTTCCACAGATTTTTCTCTTGCTTCCCTTTCCACCGGCTGTTCCCTATTAGTCTCGACTTGCTTTTCGGTTACTGGCTTATCCGACTCCTGCTCAACTAACTGTTTCCCACTCCGGAGTGTAACAGCTTGACATTGCTCATATCCTCCCTTAGGATTCTTTTCTGTGTCACTTGGCAAAGCTCCTTGGGGCCGACTATTTAGTGCATTCGCCATCTGTCCCATTTGAATTGCTCGATTCTTAATTTCTGCCGCTAGAGCTTTCATCGCCACTTCATTTTCTGTTCTGACTCTGGCCACAGCCTCTTCCCAATCTAGCTTTTGCTCCTTCTGTGGAACTGCCTATTGCTGCTGATTCTGAAAACCAGGAGGGTATGTTTGTCATGGAGCCTGCTGCTGGTTCTGATTCTGGTTATTGCTCCATAAAAAGTTCGAATGGTTCTTGTTCCCCTGGTTTTATGTATTCTGGTATGTGTTGGCTGGCCTATTGTAGTTAGCCACATAATTAACTGAAGCTGGGTTAATTGCATACTGTTCAGTCAGATGTTCTCCTGCACAAAGTTCACATATGACTGCTACCTGCTGCACGTTTCCCCTGATATGGTATCAATACTCTTTTGTAATACTGCCAGTTATGCCAATATGGTTGTCGTATTATCCACTTGCAGAACACCTACTACTGTGGGCTGAGTCATTCTTTCAGTCGGCCACTAATAGCCATTTGAAGCCATTGTGTCTATCAATGCCCATGCCTCCTCAAATTTCTTCGTCATAAAAGCTCCACTTGAGGCTGCATCGATGCTAGTCCGTATCTGACTCGAAACCCCATTGTAAAAAATACTAAGCTGCATCCAGTCCGGGAGTCCGTGATGAGGGCACTTTCTCAGCAGTTCCTTGTACCGTTCCCATGCTTCATACAGTGGTTCACCTTGCATTTGTGCAAATGGAGATATCTCCGTCCTCATCTTATGTGTCTTTAATGGAGGGAAGAACTTGGCCAAAAGTTTCTGAGCCAGATCCTTTCATGTAGTGATTGACCCCAGTGGTTAGGAATGGAGCCAACCCTTCACCTTGTCTCTGAGTGTGAACGGGAATAACCTCAATCTGAGCGCATCGTCTGACACTCCGTTACACTTGAAGGTGTCACAGACTTCTATAAAGCTGAAGATGTATTCGTTCGGGTCATCATTTGGAAGACCCCCAAACTGGCACATAATCTGCACCATCTGTATTGTTCCAGGCTTGATCTCAAAATTATTCTCATTGATTGCCAGCCTGGCTATACTCGAGTGAATTTCCGAGATCTTTGGTATAGCATAATCCTTCATTGGTTTGTCTTCCTATTCAGCTATGTTTGTTCTGGGTGTTACTCGATTCTTTGCAATCCACTTAGTTAGCTTTTGAAACCGTTTGTCAATGTCATCCTCGAATGACAACAACTCTGGCTTCTTCGATCTAGTTTGCATGCACTAATCGAATATCCCTGAAATAACCAGAGAAACACAATAAGTATAAATATATATATATATATATATGTTTAATTAAAACTGATCTACTTAAACTGATATTGTAAGTAATAAACGCAATTACTGTCCCCGGCAACGGCGCCAAAACTTGTTGGGTATTTTCTACGCGCAACACGCAAGTGTACGTGGTCAACAAGTAATATAATGATAAATCAGATATCGATCCCACAGAGACAATAATTCCTACTTAATCAAACAAGTACCAACTTTATAGTAACTCAGCTTTATCAAACCAACAATTAAAGATGTTTTTATAACTAAATCACTACTTAAACCAATCGCAACACTAAATCAAAAATTTCACAAGTTTGAGAGAATTAAGCCTACAACTTCACTTATTATTTCACTTCAGATAAAATCCTTTTCTCTAGTTTATTTTAATTATCCCATATTATTAATCAAGAACACTAAAGTAGATAAAATCACCTCTCGATGCATAATATCCATACTCACTCACATCCACAGATGATATATTTAAGAAAGACACCCTAATTAACTAATTCACTATATCTCTATGTGAATTACAATTAAAGAGAGTTTAATATCTAGTTCTCTATCAGATTACATATGGCGTAAAGGCATATCTCTATCCTAAACATGAATCATGAATTCCATCTACGCAGAAATCACAAACATATGTCACTATGGCAAGTTCTAATCCTATATGTCCTCTCTCAAGTTCATATGTGATAACAGATAATTGTTGATCAGGATATTATATAAGTTAAGCGCAACACATAGCAAATAATCTAGGAATAACATCCATAAACTGAATTTAAGAATATTCAATCATCCATTACATAATAAAATCCGTCATAGGCTTAAATAAGTAATTAGTTCATAACGAATGAATAAAAACTCATAATCCTCAGAGTTTTAATCATAACGAATACAAAGTAAGATGAATAAAGAAAGAGAGGAATATAAAATTCATGTCGTTACTGTCTCCAAGTTGCTTCACGTTCGTCAGACTATGCTCCGCTGCAATTCTCTTGCAAGTTCAGATCTCCAATTAAAGCTTCAAGGTGGATAGCTCTAAATTCCCTCTCCAACTAGTGTTTATTATTTAATTCAAAACTAATCACATCATCACACTAAAACTAATATACTAATATAATAAATATATGTTGCCGCCTACTACACTATATAATATATAATAAAACTATACTACCTATTATAATATATATATATATATATATATATATATATATATATATTCTAAGCTGCTCTCGTCCTATACTAATTAAATAATATATACTATATATTCTATCCCTAAGCTACTCTCCTCACGTGAACTAGGATAAACCCCTCTATATTATATATCCCAGCCTCCTTTTATACAGGTTACGTGTCCCTTCCTTCTTTTAAGTCCTTTCTATCATATCCACATTGCAGCACAATCCGCAAAGGAAAAGGAGATTAGCAGCCTTAATTCTCCAATTGATAACCCAATCCGTGAGCTACTAGGAAAAGAGCTCAGCAGCTGGCGCGTTATCCCCCTGCCTTACATCTGTGTCCTAATTGAAATAGGAATTGGAGATCCAGCTGGCACGCCTCACCTCTTATATAACATATAAACTGCATCCATCATAATCTCCATTTACTGCTAAAGTCCTTCTCGTACGCGAAAAGTCTTCAGCAATTCTGGCGCCACCCCGCCCCAGCGGGGTTCTCCTTTGCAAAAGTCTCGCCCCAGCGGGCATGTGTACTGTCTGGACTCTGGCCATCCCCCGCCCTGGCGGGGATTTACTTCATTGAGCACTCGCCCCAGCGGGGGTCCTGCAGCTACAAGTTTAATTTTGTGAGCTGCTAGGGGTTTTGGATATGAGCTGCTTTCTTTGTAATGAATGCAAGGCTTGTGCATGGCCCACTTGATATTGTTAAGGCATCTGTGAGCTATTAATTCAAATAAACCTCCTCAAATGAAATGCTTTGCAATGTGTCCCCTATATATATTTTGTTTAATCCTTCCTTTCATGCTACATTAGGGATTACTTGATTTTTAAGAATTCATGAGCTACTCAAGCTTTGCATGTACACGGCCCATTTGATAATGAGCTGCTCTCTTGGTCCATTGCTGAATTGGGTCATCCCAATTGGTCCCATTGAGTTTGTCCTTTAGCTCCAAATTCTATATTTACGCCCACTTTCGCACTCATTCTGGTACCTGCACATAAACGTATAAACCCAGTAGAAATGATAGGCAAATTACTCAAAAACATTCAGAATCAAGCTCTAACGACTACCGATGAGTAGGTATAAAACCCACTCATCAACCACACCCTTTCTGAGGTGATTTGGAGATTTTGTCCAGGTGATGGATAGAGATAGACCCGACAGTGCCAGCAGAGTCATTTGAGGCGTTAGACGTAGGAGGGCTTCTGATGTTCCTCAGCTATGTTCAGCTCGACCGCCTCGTAGATTAGCGGAGTCGGTGATTCGTCCAGCACAGGACGAGCAGCCGATAGATATTGATGACGAGCATGCTCATTTTGCTGCTCATGCCCCTGCTCTGGCTCCACGGGCGGAAGTTCTGGACATTGTGTGCCAACCTAGGAGCTGTTGGGTGACTTGAGTCACCATCCATCGAGATTTCTTCACGCCAACGAGGTGACTTGAAGTTTTCTTCTTTTTGGATTCTCTTTCTTTCTTTTTTCCAATCTCGGTGCACAGATATTTGACATGGGTTAATTTTTTATGCAGGTTCCCGGCTTTACGCAGCCTCGAGGGAACTGGTTCAACGTGCATTCCCTATATCATACTTTGCACCAGGATTACAAGGATATTATTGATGGTTGGGGATTTCAGGCCTTCTTTTCAATTCTTCCCCGTTGTTTCCCCTAGGGGTATATGAGGGCTTTGTCTGAGCGCTGGTTCCACCAGACTCAGTCCCTTCATCTGCTGGACTGTGAGGTGATGATGACCCCTATGGACTAGAGGTTCATCACCGGCATTGAGTTTGAGGGTGAGCCAGTGCCTATTGTGGCTGACATCACGCCTACTGCCGTTCGGTCCCTGCTAAGAGTTCCTACGATGGTGATCAAGTGTCGGACGATCCGATCTGGTCCCTTGAGTATAGATGCCCAGAGCAGGGCTTTACTTGAGCCTCTGCCTGATGATCAGAGGGTTAGGGATCTCATCTTAACGCGATTGTTCTTAGTGATCATTAGGGGGTTTTTTGTGGAGGAAAACTCATCTACGATGTCCTTCGCTTTGGTTAGCGTTACCCGATATATAGAGCACCTCAATGACCTCGATTGGGGTTCCTACACCTTTACCTATTTTCTCCAGAGCATGTGCATGCTTTCGGAGGTTTGACGGAGGCTTGGTTAGGGTTCTACCCGTTTCTGCTGGTGAGTACATCTTTCTTGTACCTTTTTAATTTCAACATTTATATTTGTCAGTCTTGGTCACTGAGGACTTTTGATATTTACATGGCCAATTTTGGGCATTTGAGAGGCTTCCTTGCCTACGACCCGCCACTGCTTTAGGTCTGGAGACCTATCCTCGAGGACGGCATTGGCATCACTCCACTCTGACGGAGGTCCCTGTTGCTGAAGGATTTACCCGTGCTCACCTACAGTTAGAGCTTTTGACGGCTGGATCGATCTCCTGGATGTCGTATACCTCCGAGTCTTTGACGATTAGATTTGAGGGAGGCTTCCCCACTGGTTAAGAGTTTGCATTGTCGACCCGCAGAGTCCCGATTTTGACAGAGGGAGGATGGGAGCTCTATTTGGGAGAGCGTGCTATCAGAAGTATTACGGGGCAGATCCGTATTCCCATTGTTCCTCCTGCTTGGCATCATTGGTCATTGATCCTGCCACTGACAGATATTCCCATGGAGGGCATAGATGGATTCACCCTATCAAAGGGCCCGTTCATCCAGGAGGCATTCAGTAGCTGGTGGAGTCCTCGCACTATTGGAGCTCAGACTAGGGCTACTCATTTCGTGGCAGATATGGTGCCAGGGTCTGTGATGATGACAGACTGGATAGCTTGCCTCAGGGAGCCCACTCATTTAGATCAGATTGCAAAGCTGACCCGGAGTTGGAGAGAGCTAGCTTTTTTATCAGGCATCTTGGCCGAGATCCGACAGAGGCATCTTCTTTTGGCCCTTCTAGCTCAGGAACGGGACCCTCTTCAGGTCTATTTTCCAACTGTTTTGCAGGGGCAGATCCTCCTTTGTACCGCCCAGACATGCCTGATGACAGCGATTTTGTGTCCACGAAGGATATGGAGCAGGTTAACTGGGAGCTGTCATTTTCACTCCTAAATTAACCTCACTTTCACTTTACAAATTCAAACAATTAGGACAGTAGTAAGCAAGGATCGATCCCACAGAGAGTGATTTATTTTATATTTATCCTATGATTTCTAATGAAAAGGGGGTTTTGAATTGATTAAACTAAATTAACAAGAATAAACTAATAAGAATTAACAATAAATAAAAAGTTTCTGTTCTTCAGTTCAGTATCACCTTTTTACAATTATGGAGTAATCAAGTTTTACAGTATTTACCCTTCAATGAAACTATTAGCCCTAGGTAACAACAAGCTCTGCTACCCGAAATTCTCCTTAGATCGTCACTGTATGAAATAAGCTCTTCACCAGATTTTAACTGTAATATAACCTAGAATAAGCTCTCTAGATTTAATATAACAGGAGCATTAAGAAATAGAGAATTAGGCTACTCCAAGCAACAAGCACATAAGCTCGATTTGTTTAACTTGTTTCCTGATAATCATAGCAATACTCAAAAGCTTGTCCACAATTAGGTATTACTAATTGCTACTTGTGATTAGGAACAATATCAATTACATGTAATATTATTCCTTGATCTAGCATATGACACCAATTCACTAATTTAATCCTACAGAATCATGTTAGTAAATTGAATAGCATACAAGAAGTTAAAGTAGAATATCAGAATAAATCTCGTGTAAGAAGGAATAAATAAAATAAACTTGATCAAACCGTTAATTATGAATAAGGTTCAACATCCCTTCCGAACTGAATTGAAAGAATTAGTTCATGACTCTAAGCAATCCTAGACTTAATATGAAAGAAATAATAAAATGAAAATACAAGAGAGAATGAATTCCTTTTATATTATTAAGATAGCAGCAACCCTAGCCTTAACCCTCCTTACTTCCGAGTCCGTGTCGCAAAAGGAGAGCAATATCAGCCTTCGCGCATCCCCGCTGGGGCGGGAGGTTCATTGTTTAATTCCCCACTGGGGAGGGTTAGTGTACTGCCCAACTATTCCTTTTATCGCGAGCTGCTCCAATTCTCCTCACCAAGCTGCTAGCGAATTTGTCTTTTGCATGATATAACCCATCAATCCGTGTCCCATTTAAATTTATTCTCTAATTGGAATTACCCAACCGTGAGGTGCTATAATTAATTGGGCGTGAGCTGCTTGAACTTAAGTTGGCTACAACGTGGCCCCCACATGTAATTCCTTGTATGGATTCTACTTGACATAAAATTACTTTGCAATCCGTGACCCACTAGGAGCTTCCCCACGTGAGCTGCTCTAATTGAATAAGAATTGCATGCATGTGCTTCCACATTGTTGATATATATGATATACTTTCTTTTTTAAGCTACTAAGCACGTGGCCCATTTAACCACTTCCTAAAATCGTGAGACACTTAGAATAGGACTGCATGCAAGCTTCAATTTGTGTGGGACCATGTAATTCTCTATCCAAAGCTGCTAAATTCGTAAGCAACATGGACTCCCTTGTGATTCCTTAGCAAGCTAAAATCGTGGCCCACTAGGATTCCTTCCTTTTGCAAGCACGTGACATGCTAGGATTTGTGAGCTACTAGGACAACCCTTAAGCACGTGGCCCATGTTACTTTCCTATGCTGGAAATAATTTAATTGCCATAATGCTTGAATCCGTGGTGCTCTTGGAATTCAATGTGGATCATATTCTTGGAATCCGTGTTGACTTAATGAATAAGTGTGAGCTGCTTCATTCATTAGTCAAGCACGTGAACATATAATGAGCTGGGCATTCTTTCTAAACTGCTCAATTCGTGGGCTTTGCATGCAAGTTGCCCATCCAAACCGTGGGCCCAAGTTGGCTGCTTCTTATTTCGTGCTGCAAATTGATCCTTGTTTGCTCCTTTTAAGTTCATTTCGTTCCCTTGGTTCATTTGTACCTAAAATAAAAATATAAACACAATGAATGCATTTAAGTACAAACGAGATATAAAAGATTAAGTATTAAGGGAATAAAATATAATATATTTCATTCTCATCATTAACCACTTTAGCGTAGATGTGCTGGATCTTTTTGGATAGCTATGGCAGCTATATCTTTTGGTCAGCCACTGTTTTGGCTATTGGGCGACTGTGCCCCATTTTGATAGACCACTGTTAGTAGTTGGGTGGTGGTTCCCCATTATCCTGTACTTTTTTATTTGGCTTTGTATTTATCAGACAGGGATGATACTTGTAGTAGATAGTTTATCGTAGATATGCATGATATTTCCTATCTATCGCATCATATTTATCATTGTCATTATGAATGTATTATGTCATATGTATGCATTTAGACAGATAAGTTTAGATTTAACCTCTGGATGGTCTTATGTTACGTTGATACAGATGACATCCTCTACCGTTAGACTTATCGAGCATTTGCCACCGTCTGAGTTGGCAACGTCCCTGAGATCGTGGTATAGCAGTCTGCCCTTCTCAGCCAGAGGGACAGTTGATCAGATATTGGGGCATTCATTGGCCCTTGTAGATTTTTGTGTGTCATATGGATTTGTGGATGGCATTTTACCCTTTTGGATACCCGAGAGACAGGTCTTCCGCTTTGGCCAGCATGAGCTGACGCCGACTCTTGAGGAATATCCACGGTTTACAAGTTTATCATTAGAGTTGCCCTGCGCTCGGACAGTGATTAGCGATATGAGGAGACCGTTCACACGTATGTCCGGTCTTTGCCAGAGCGTGGTGAGAGATGAGATCATCTCTGGACAGGTGATCTCTATGGACTTCTTGATTGATCGCTTTGGTGAGCTCGACAGCTATAATCGACTTGCTGCGAATTTTATTGTCTCAGCCGAGGCTTGGCATTTGGCCAGGGTAGACATATTGCTATTGTGCATCGTGTCCTATGATTACATACCGCTCCGCTTTGACTATTTGGATGTGGGGTTGATAGTCGTGGTTAGAGCCTTTAGACAGGGTAGCAATATCATTCCGATGATATTGGCTGAGACGCTGAGGTCAGCTACTCACTGCAGTACCCACCCGGAGGGGTTTTTCAGAGGCAGTTTGGTCTTGCTGTATGTATGGCTTATGTCTCATATCTGACCGATTGGATTTTTCAGACCTCATGGGTATTGCTTCACCCGCGAGGTAGCTACATCTTACTCCTTTCAGCCTGCGGAGTGTACTGATGCAGAGACATGGTCGGCATTTTTGTTGGATATTGAGCATCCGTTCTTGATTTTTCCATGCTCAGGGCTAGCCTCCCCCCTAAGCTTTATACCCATGCATCTGGCATGGACTATCTGCCCCTAGCGGGATTGAAGGGAGTGACCACTTATCATCTTCTAGCTAATATGGGCCAGTTTGATCAGTATCAGAGCCTGCACCAGTTTGAGGGGGCTGTTGATCAGAGGATGTCGGCTTCGTCTATGTCATCTGCCGACTTGATTCAAGTTTATGAGTGTTGGACTTACAGCGAGAGGGCTAATTTCTTTAGTAGCCATCCAGACCGTTCTCCAGAGTACTCGGCGTGGTTGGTGGCAGATATTACATTAGCTGCATTCATACAGTTAGCTCCTATTGCAGATTCAGATGAGGAGGAGCCTATGGAGGATCCTGAGTCTCCTACCGAGGATGAGCTTTTCATGGGTTTGACAGTAGCACTAGTTAGTGATCCGCCGATCATTCCTATAGGGACAGATCCTGCTTTGGCAGACGCATTGGATAGGATGACCTTTGATAGGGATCAGGCTATAGCGCTGATGTTGACCGCCTTGTCTGGTAGAGATATAGCTTTGGCTAAGAGAGATACAGCTCGAGCTGCTCATGATGCAGCATTGATTGAGCGAGAGGAGATCAGATCTGCTAGAGACACAACTTTTGTTGAGATCGAGGAGACTTTGATTGCTAGGGTCGCCGCTTTTGTGGAGAGGGATGAGGTTATAGCTTCCCGAGATTTCCACATTGCCGACAGTACTGCTCTTCGATCTTATACTCATGGTCTGGTTACCGAGATGAGTGCATATATTGATGACCACAGTGCCACCTTGCAGATTATTGTGGAGGTTTTGGGCCGTATGGAGACTGAGGATATTGCACTTGCAGCTGCTCCTCCATCTTCAGAGAGAGATGCCATGGTGGCATTGTTGTCCCACTTATCCCTAGGTCTATAGACTAGTTTTATTTTTCCGGCACATACTTGATCAGCCATTTTTGTCATGTACAGGACACTATGTATATATCAAACAGTGTTATTTATCAGAGAAATATATTTTTGATTCACTTCCCTGTTTGGATTTATATTGTCATGGCTGAGTGATTACCACTTCTTTCATGACTCGCTGTTGTTGATGTTTCTTGAGCTTCTCCTTGATGGACTAACAGTTGAGATGTCAGAGAGTATCTCAGATGGGCCTGTTGACCAGGGTAGCTTGATAGGACTTAGCTTTTATATGGTTTTGGTGTCTTGGAACTGGTTTTTATTTGTTTTTTTTTCTTGAAGGTCAAACCGCACCATAAATGGCTGTCTACGTACTTCTGGGCTGAGGGAGATTAGGTCATTCGTAGTTCTGACTTTGTATGAGAGAGGTTTGAAAAGTATTTATCTTGGGTTTTGAATTTGGTTTTATGAGTTTTTATTAGCTTGACCGCACCAGAAATGGCTACCTACGTACTCCCGGGTTGAGGGCGATCAGGTCATTCGTAGTACCAGCTTCTAGTTAAAATCGAACCTGATTTGATTTGTAGGACCCGGATACGGGTATGCATGTGTTCCAGACATAGTACCTTTTCACGGTGTCTAAATTGATGAGTTGGGGAAATTCTCTCCCGTCCAACTCTTGTAGTTTGATAGCTCCTCCTGTCAACACTTCCTTGACAATGAAAGGGCCTTCCCAATTTGGGACGAACTTTCCTTTGGCTTCGTCTTGATTGGCCAAGATTTTCGTTAGCACCAAGTCATTTTCTTTGAATTGCCAGATCCGGACCTTCTTGTTGTAGGATCGAGCTATCATTTGTTGATATAGCTGCCCGTAAAAAATGGTTGTAGCCCCTCTTTTCATCTATTAGGGACAGTTGGTGGTATCGGTCTTGCAACCATTGATCTTCGTCCATCTGAGCGTCGATTAACACTCGCAAAGACTCCATCTCTACTTCTATGGGGAGGATTGCTTCCATGCCATAGACTAATGAATAGGGGTAGCCCCACTAGAGGTGCACATGGACGTCCTGTATGCTAACAGGGTTAGAGGCAGCAGGTCAGGCCATTCTTTGTGATTGGCGAACATTTTCTGCATGATCTTTTTGATGTTCTTGTTGGCCGCTTCAACAACACCATTCATCTTGGGCCGATAGATGACGGAATTGAGATGCTTGATGTGGAACTTACTGCAGAGTTCTTTCATCATTTGATTGTTCAGGTTTTTGATGTTGTCTGATATGATCACCTCCAGTCGTCCACATTGACAGACGACATTATTTCTGATGAAACCAATGATTACCTCTTTGGTGACTTTGGGGAAAGAGGCTACTTCAACCCATTTGGTGAAGTAATCGATCATGGTGAAAATGAATCAATGACCATTGTTGGCTTTTACTTCTACTGGACCGATCACATTCATTCCCCACATGGAGAAAGGCCATGATGAACTCATGTTGTATAGCTCATTTGGAGGAGCATGTATGGCATTTCCATGTACTTGACATTGAAAGCATCTCTTGACGTGATCATCATAGTCAGCTTTAAGCGAGATCCAGTAATGTTCTGTTCTTAATATCTTCTTGACCAGCAGATGACCGCTCATGTGTGGACTACAGACTCCACTGTGGATTTCATCCATAAGTCTCTGGGCTTGCTTTTTATCAAGGCATCTTAACAGGCCTATTCCAACATCTCTTTTATAGAGTGCATCTCCGCTAAGATAGAACTTAATAGCCATTTTGTGAATCCGCTTTTGCTCGGATTGGCTTGCCCCAACGGGTGTAGATCTATCCCGGAGATATTCCTTGATGTCTTAATACCAAGGCTGATTGACAGGAGGTATTTCATCTGATACTTCTCCAATGTAATTCCCGTATGTCAAAGCTTTCTGAATTGTGAATTTAATGCAGGGAATCCCACTCCTATTTGATATGCGAATTAATGAACCCAACGTTGCCAATGCATCAGCGAAGTCATTCCTACCCCGAGGAATATGGCTGAAGGTTATGTCTTTAAACTCCAAGGATATTTTGATGACCTGTCGATGATAGGGCAGCCAATACAGCTCTTTGGTGTGATATGCCCCAGTGGTTTGTCTGACGACTAATTCAGAGTCTCCAAAGACCAGTAAATGTTTGATACCCATGGATTGGGCTAGTTTCAACCCCATTATACAGCCTTCATACTCGACCGTGTTGTTGGTGTTGCCAAATTGAAGTTTAGTAGCCACCGAATATTGTTCTCCTATACCAGAGATAAGGACTGCCCCAGCTTCGGCACCTTCTATGTTAACTTCTTCGTCAAAATACATTTTCCATAGTTGGACTGTATTCTCTTGCTGGAGTTGTTGAATCGTCATAATTCCATCATCCGGGAAATAAGTCTCCAGGGGCTCAAACCCTCCTGAAGGTGCTTCAGCTAATTGGTCTGCAATGCCTTGACCCTTGATTGATTTCTGAGTCAAGTAGACAATGTCGAACTGTTGTAGGATCAACTGCCAGTTGGGCAGTCAACAATTCAACATTGGCTTATTGAATACGTACTTGAGTGGATCCATGCGGGATATGAGGTAGGTCGTGTGCCCATGCAAATAGTGTTGCAACCTCATGGCGGCCCATGCTAACGCACAACATGTCTTCTCGATCAGAGTGTACTTCTGTTCACCACTGTTGAATCTTTTGCTGATGTAGTAGATGGCTCTTTCCTTGCTACTATCATCCTTCTGTCCTAGCATGCAACCCATTGCATTGGCATTAACGGACAAGTATATGAACAAGGGAACTCCATCCCACTGAGGTACTAAAATAGGTGCTTCAATCAGCTGTTTCTTGATGGCAAGGAAGGCTTGTTGACAATCCTCATTCCATTTAGTGGAGGAATTCTTCCTTAGTAGCTTGAATATGGTTCACAGGTTGATGTGAGCTAGGAAATGAATTGGCTTATGAAGTTGATTCTCCCTAAGAACCCACGTATCTCCTTCTCTGTTTGAGGTACTGGCATCTCAGTGATGGCTTTGATCTTGGCAGGGTCTAGCTCGATGCCTCGATTACTCACCAGAAATCCTAACATTTGCCTGATTTGACGCCAAAAGCACATTTAGCTGGATTTAGCTTGAGGTTGTACTTACGCAACCTGTTGAACAGCTTCCTGAGATGGTCAAGGTGCTCATCCTCCTTACGGGATTTGATGATGATGTCATCCACATAAACCTCTATCTCTTTGTGCATCATGTCATGAAATAGGGCCATCATGGCTCGCTGATATGTGGCTCCGACATTTATGAGAACGAAGGATAGTTGCCTATAACAGAAGGTTCCCCAGGGAGTGATGAAAGCTATTTTCTCCCGGTCATCTTTAGCAACCATGATTTGATGGTAACCAGCAAAGCAATCTACAAAGGAATACATGTCGTACTGTGTCGTATTGTCTATCAAGATGTGGATGAAAGGTACAGGGAAATTGTCCTTGAAACAGGCTTTGTTCAAATCCCTGTAATCCACGCATACTCATACCTTCCCTCCAAGCTTAGGTACGGGGACTATGTTTGAAAGCCATTCCAGGTATGTTGATACCATGATGATTCCGGCTTTGAATTGTTTAACAACTTCTTCTTTGACTTTTAGACTCCATCCATGTTTCAATCGCCTGAGTTTTTGCTTGACTGGCTTAAATCCATCTTTGATGGACATTCGATGGATGACAATATCAGTGGATAGGCCAATCATGTCTTCATGTGACCATGCAAACACATCATGGAACTGTGTTAGGAGTTCGATCAGGTCAGCTTTTTGGTCTTGGGTGAGGTCTATGCATATCTGGATTTCTTTGATATTTTTAGAGGTTCCTATGTTGATAGTGGTGGTTTGATCGAGGTTTGGTTTGGGTTTGTCTTCAACCCATTCTTTGATTTCCTCGGGCACCTCATAGTCATCTTCCTCCTCTTGATCAATATCCATCAAGTCGAAGTTCAATTCTACATCAAAGTTGTAGTAACTTTGATAGGTTGGCATCTCATCAGCAGAGACAAACATATCCATTGCTTGAGTCTTGAAAACAAAAAATGCTTTCATTTTAATATATACAACTGCTTAAATATACAAATCATTTGGCAAAGCATGACAAAAGTTACTGCTATAGCTGTGCAATCAAAAGTAAGCAGTAAATGAAAGCATGTTTAAAGGGCAGACAGACTATCTGTCCCTTTACCCTTTTTGACTGAGGCAAGGGACACTGTTCTAGTTATCCAAGGTCAGATCCTCATGAACAGGGAGGATCAAGGATTGGTGATCATCCGCCTCGTCTCGGATGATGACTAAGACATCCTTTGAAATAGGTCCAGGGTTTTTCTTCGAACTGCCCCCTTTTCCCTTCTTGATGCGAGGAATTTGAATCTGATCCTCGTCGTCGCTGTCTAGGACCTCGTCATTCATACCCTCGTAGTTTATGATAACCCGCATGTTAGAAAATGGGTCCCATCCTTCGTACAGGATCTTTTCTTTTCCTTTTTTGCTATCCATCTCAGATATGGGAGTTGTCCTCTCACTTGCTGGTATAATGGGAGGAAATAACATGGTTGATACCACAGCTGGGATTTTCCTTACGGGTTTCACCCATCTGACACCCGTAAGGTTTGGCAGTAAAATTGTGGAAGCATGAGCCTTAGGATGCTTGTGTGGGTTCCTGCGGCTTAATCCGAATGACTATCCCAATCCGTCTCTCCCAGTCTGTCTCAAGATTTGTACTGGACTCTTGATACCTTTCTGATTCTTTCCTAACCCTTCTTCAGGTTGGAAACCCAAAGATATCATCTCTTGGCCCACTATCATCATTTCATGGGAGACTTTAGGCTTTAATGCTGGTGCTCCGATAGATAGATACTGAGTATCACTCACCTCCAGGGCTTGAAAACTTGCAGGTTCAATCCCTGCATCAAGGCTAATCACTGGCATATCTCCTTGTATGCAGACAGGGTATTCAGGTTCGGTATTGACTGTGATGAGGTTGCCGTTGATAATGTATTTGAGTTGTTGATGGAGGGTGGATGGCACTGCCCCTACCATATGGATCCATGGCCTGCCCAACAACAAATTATATCCAGTGGTGATGTTGAGCACCTGAAAGGACACATAGAAAGTGTGTGGGCCAATCTCTAATGGAAACTCTATCTCTCCCATAGCTTGTCGGTGAGATCCATCGAGAGCCCGGATGACCACATGACTGGTTTTGATCCGGTTTAGGTTGATCTTCATCCTTTCCAAGGTGTCATAGGGATAGATGTTGAGGGATGATCCTCCGTCTATGAGCACACCTCCTATCACATACCCGGAAGACATCACGTCTATGTGCAGGGACTTATGATGGCATGTTCCTTCTACAGGGATATCATCGTCAGTGAAAGAAATCACATTGCTATTGAAAATGTGTTTCACCACATGACGGAATTTCTCAGCATCCACGGTATGCGGCAGATGGGCTTCTTCTAGTACTTTCACTAGAATGTTGCGATGATCCAACAAGGATAAAACCAAGTCTAGGATGGACATTTGCTTGGGTGCGTCTTTCAGACTCTGCACTAGCTTGATTTCATTGTGTCCCATTTTGTCGAGGAATTTTTCAATTTCTCTTCAGCCACCTTTTCTTTGGCTTTGACGACTAGTTTGATCACCCGCTGAGGCAGGTATAATGGATTATCCTTTGGCACGATGACAATGTTATTTGAAGTGGAACCTTCATCATTCCCGTAGTTCCATGGGACCCTCTTCAGACTAATAATTGGATACTGAGGTCTGAAGGGAAAGATTAAAGGCTCGGGTGCGGCCACCTTCATAGGATTTTGTGTTTCTTTGACCCCTTTCCCTGACAATACTAAGGGTGTAAGGGATGGCTCCTTGTCACAAGATACAACAGCCACTGTATCCTGATTCCATACAGTGGGGATCCAGAGAGTATCTTCATCTGGGAGGTCAAGAACTTGATTTCCCCTTATCAATTCACCGCTTTCAATCATATTTTGAATCATGTTACGAAGTGCCCAGCATTATTCAGTGTCATGGCCGGGTGAATTGGAATGATACTGACAGATTTGGTCAGGTTTGAATTTTCTGGATCGTGGGTTCAATGGTGGTAATAAGTCTGCAACCATTCCCTCGTTGATTAACATTTAAAGGATTTCCTCCATCGGCTGGTTCAGGTTGGTGAAATTCCTTTGAAATACGAACTTCCTACCAGTGTGGATATTCTCATCTTTAGCTATTTTGTCGACCCAAGGTTCATGCTCATGAGACCGGTAATGATCCCTCTTGGGGTTGATCTCTGGTGTGGGTGGACGATCGGCGTCAAACTGGTTGGTCTGGTTCATCATCTGTTTGGTGATCTGATGCTGGCAGACGACCAGTTCTGCTAATTGTTCAATTTTTTTCCTTGATAGACTTTATCTCTTGATCTATTAGGAATCTCCTTTCTGAAACTTCCCAACTATCTGGGCTATTGTTGTTGGATGGAGTTGATTCTCCCATATAACGGAGGTACTTGGATCCTTCTCCACTTGTGGTTCTGATCATATTGGCATTATCCTCTTTATGCTGAGGGAGAGGATTGTCCTGCACATGCGGTTGTTCGGGTTTTGTCACCATAATCTCTCCATTGTCAATCAAGTCTTGAATTTTGTGCTTGAGAGACCAACAGTCTTGAGTGTCATGGACCGAGGATCCGGAATGGTAAGCACACTTCTTTCTTGGGTAGAAATTCTATCCACCAGTGTTGGTTGGTAGAAGGAGTTAGACAATCTTCTTCTGTGCCGTTAACAGCTTTAGCACATTCTCGAGTGAATCCCCTAGCGGGGTGAAAGTTCTTCGATGCCTGACCTCCATATTTTTTTAAAATGGAGGGTTTGAAGGCTGTGTTGTAGCTTGGAAAGGGGTATAGTTCCTTCTTTGAATAGGAATACTGTTTGACTCGCCTTTTTGATTATGGCCTTGTAATACTAAGGACACTTCTTCATCTTTCTTTTTGTGTACTCTCTGAGGATTACTCCCGTAATTTTCGGACTGGATATGCTCAACGACAGCTTCGAGGGCAGTTAGATCCTTTATCTTCCCGGACTTGAGTCCCATTTCTACCATTTCGCCGTGTTTGATCATTTCAGAGAATGGTTTTCCTATGCCTGCTAAGACCCTCTAATAATATGGAGCTTCTTGGATGTCGATGAAGGTCATGACTATCTTAGACTCAGTCATGGCTAGGGTGACTTGTGTTGCAACCCGCCTCCATCGTTAGGCATACTCTCTGAATGATTCAGTGTTCTTTTCCTTGATTTTGGTTATCTGGTATCTGTATGGAGCCAGCTAAGATTGGAAGCTGTACTGACTGAGGAAGGCGTGGGCCAACTCTTCCCAACTGTGAATTTTAGAGTTGTCCAGACGGGATACCAGGCTCTGGCCTCTCCAGTCATACTCTTCTGGAATAATTGCATTCGAAGCTTTTCGTCCTCTGCATAGGATCCTAGTTCTCTAATAAATACTTTCAGGTGGGTGTAGGGGTCTCCCAATCCATCATATTTCTAGAAATCAGGAGTTCTAAATTTTTCGGGATAACGAGCCCCGGGGAAAATACAGAGGTTGGAGTAATTAACACTGCCGAATGCCCCAGTCCCTTTGATAGACCGAAGAGTTTCTTCCATCTACTGTATTTTTTTCACAATGTCACCAGCTTCCTGCTCTTTTTTGAGGGTGGTGATTTCAGGGGTTTTGTTGGTTGTGTTCTGGTTTTGTGGTCCAGGAATCTGAGTTTTGGCTTTTTCGGTCTCTTGACCGCCACTACTACCACCAGGTGCTCCCCATTCTGTGTGAGCTTGGGCTTATTTTCCTTTAAGGGCCTTGTTTTGTTCTCTTAGAAAATTGGCCAATTCGGCTATCTGATTCTTCAGTCCTTCAAAGTCCTCCCTAGATACAGGGGTGGATTCTGGTTGAGCACTGGAAGTCATGTCCGTGGATGGACTTAGTCCTTCTTAAACTTAGATCTAGTGACAGGACCAATTTTTCACCTACAACAAAACGTAGGTGTGTCAATTTCCTGAGGTAGGTAAGGATAGGATGTAAGACCCCAACTTTTATGAATAAAGATTTAATTTTCTTTATATATTATTTCGAAATAGTAAGGTGTTGATTTGATAAATGTGAAAAGTTATGGGTAAAAATGTGCAAATATTTCAAAATAAGCAAGTGGTTATAAAATATTCATTGTGGTCGGGGAATATTCGTTTGGTCGTGGAATATTCTTGTTGTCGGAGAATATTCGTACGACGGCGCAGCTATTTGTGGGCCCCACGACGGAATAACTGTCGGATATAGAAAGCGACAGAAATAACCTTTTTATGAATAACGGTAAAACTTTTACGGTTAAACTGTTTAAATACCCAGTGATAAAAATACAGTAATACGCGTTGTGCACAGTAGCACACGGTATTGCACAGTATTTTGAATTATTGGTTCATACGTAAGAAGTCACTTACTCAATAATTGTTACAGTAATTACTGTTCAATATTTTATATTATTGATTCAATAATTGTATGATATTTTATTGGTTCAATAATTGCTACGTTGATATTTTATATCAATAATTGCTACGTTGATATTTTATATCAATAATTGCTACGTTGTTATTTTATATGATTGATTCAATAATTGCTACCGTTGATATTTTGTATTATTGATTCAATAATTGTCACTGCACAGTATTTCACATTATCAACTCAATAATTCATATTATTTGAATAATATTATTAGATAGCATTATTGACAATGTCTAAGGAAGTTCTGTCTAGGAGGGGTTATTTAATTGCGTGCCAGTAAGGAGAAATCCTTATCGGAAGGCCCCCTCTTTCCTGGTAACGACCTAGTTGTCAGTATTGTAGTTCTGTAATATTATTTGTGAATAATTAATTATTGATTTATATGACAAAGAAATATTTATTTTGTGGATATAAAAGAAGGAATTAGTGCTGAGGTGTTTTTATCAGTATTTTAGTGTGGAAAATCATCCGTTTGTGGAATTCAGTTATTTTCGGTTGGGATTATGGAAAAACTTCCTTCTGCAAAGTTGTAGAGAATTAAATTTTCTATAAAAAGGACATAGAATTTGTATTTTTCTGTTAAAAGGGCTATTTATTATGAATTATTGAAGTTTCAAAAATAAATATTTTTTAAATAAAATGGTGGGCCCCACTTTTGGTTGTTGTGGAAAATTTGCTGAATTTCAATGGTGGTGTACGTGAATGGTAGCAGGTAAAGCCATCAGGTAGTAGGTTAAGTCTGCTTTGGCGTTCTAGCATTTTCCTATAAATAGGGTGCATAGGTTAGAATTGAAAATCACACCAGAATCAGAAGTTTTCTCTCTCTATAATATCGAGCGTATTTTTATGAGTATTTAGATACTTTGAGTGTTATTATTCAGTGTAAGTTTCCGTCGGTATTATATCCGATATTCCAGCTAGAAGTACTATTCTTTTGAGGTAAGGGATGTTATTTTCTTTCGTAAATGATGTTATTCTTTTTAATATCATTATACCAAAATATTGGCATGGATTTTATCATGAAATTCATACTTTTTTCGTCGAGGTTACTATTCACGTATACGGCACTATTCACGTATACGGTACTATTCATGAAAAAATTAAATTTTCTTCTATTTGTCCAAGTTGCTTGTTAAGGTTCCTATCTTTGAATGGATCTAAGTTTTGAGCTTTATTCTTAAATTTCGCTCCACAATTGATTATTACAAAGTATTTTTGAATTGGATAAACTAAAATACGAATCCTTAATCTTTGTCCTTTATCTCACTAAATTCGTTCTTTAAAATATTTTTCATCATCCTCAGTCCTAAATGGTGATATAACTGAATATCTTTGGCCTGTAGAGCAAAGATGAATGATTACCTGATGAATATCTTTGGCCGTAGTGCAAAGATAACAGGTATTGAGATGAACATGACCACTGGTGATACAAATGAATATCTTTGGCCGTAGTGCAAAGATGAATATTTGATTCGAGATGTATATTGATTGATGTTACAGGGATAAAATATTGATGATGGACTTTTAAATCATAGAAGATAGTAGACTTCATTCTCTACTTAACTCTTCTAATAAATTGTTATTTTCGCTGCGAATATTGATCTAAAACTTGTTGTCCATAATATTTTATCTGAATTGTTGAAGACTAACGATAATTTATTTTCTATTATCTTAGTCATAATATTCTTTACTGGGCTAGTTGAGCTCACCCTTTTCATCTATTGTCCTCTTCAGGAAATGAGAATGTCGCAGGAACTAGTCGGGGGACAGAGTGATGGTCCGAGTTAGAGCAGTAGTAGTCCTCACTATTTCTAATAAATAGTGTGATAATAATTGTAATGAGGGCTTAGTTTGAATGTTAATATTTTTTACATATTTGTATTGACACTCACAGTTGTGTGGTCGTATTTTGCACGACCGTGTGATATAAAAGATTGTATTTGAATTCTGTACCATGTATTTGGCGACTCAGAATGGGTTGGGTTGACTGGACCTATTCTGGGGACGTCACAGTTGGTATCAGAGCTTAGGGAGATGATCTCTGGTGGAGATCGGGGAATAGAACTCTGAGGGGAGAGACGAGTAAATCCTTCACTAGTATGTCCTACCTAAGCTTATGTGGTATTTAATTGGTCAGTCGGAGCATAGGGTTAATATGTGGTATATTAATTTATTTAATTAACCCTTGTTTTATGGCAGTATTTGAGAATGGCAGCTGAGAATGTTAACAATGGAGTGAATGAGACCGTGGAAACACCTTTAATCACCAACCAGGAGAACGTACAACAAGAAGGCAATGTTCATCCTGAAAACAACGCTGATCAGACGATAAACGATGAGATGTTTAGAAGCTTTTTGCAGTTCATGCAAAATTAGACGAGGGAGACTAGTGTTCATAATACAGGTGGAGATAATAACAACACGCGAAGAGGCAGATTACTGGTGGGAATCTGTGAAGCGTACCCAGCCTGCCGCACTCAAGATGTCTTGGGAGGCGTTCCAGAAACTATTTAATGACAAGCACTTTCCAGAAAGTATTTGTCACATGAAAGAGGTAGAGTTTATCTGACTGGAACAAAACAACATGACGGTGTCCCAGTACGAGGCTAAGTTAGCGGAGTTGTCTAGGTTTGCACCTCATTTGGTGGAGAATGAGGAACGTATGACGCGGATGTTTCTGAGAGGTTTGAAACCCGAAATACGTCAATACCTTATTTTTCACAAATTTTCTCTATATTCGGATGTAGTGAACAGGGCCCAGTTGTTAGAACGAGATAGTGATTATATTCAACCAAGGGACAACAACCAAGGTCGTACCGGTGGCAGTAGTCATCGGAGCAATGACAACTAGCGGAGTGGAAAGTATGACAGAAGCGGTAACCACTCCGGTGGTAATCGTGGCCATGATAGTAGAAAAAGCGAATCAGGGGAGATTTCAAGAAGAGAAGGTACAACAATGAGAACGTGAAGACGTCGACATCAGCACCAGAATCAACTGTTTCTAGGGGAGGAGAACGACCACCGGTCGTATGCTATAAATGCGGGAAAGAGGGACACATCAGCCCAAACTGTCCACAACAATTCAAAGCATGCTATAACTGTGGAAAAGAAGGACATATAGCTCGAGATTGTCCTATAGCGAAACCAAGTCCAGCGGGGGTGGTGATTCCAAAGGTGATTTCGGACAAGTCAAAGTCGGTGGTTCCTGGAAGAGCGTTTGTCGTGACAGCCCTAAACGCGAGGAACCCACACGAGGTGATTACGTGTAAGCTAATCATAAACTCTTGCGAAGTTTACACCTTGTTAGATACCGGTGCTTCCCATTCTTTTATTTCACCTGCTTGTGCTCAACGTTTGAACTTGACTTCTGATAAATTAGACTTTGACTTATCTGTTGAAACTCCATTGGGAGAAACCTTTGTTACATCCACAGTTTACAAATCTTGCTTGATTCAGATTGGTACCCTTACCTTACCTGTTGATCTTATATCTTTGAAAATACTTGCATTTGACGTGATTTTAGGAATTAACTAGTTAACCACTTACCATGCTAAAATTGATTATTTTCGTAAGGTTGTTAGTTTTCATATTCCTAATCAACCTGTTGTGCGAATCCAAACCACTAAAATCAGTCAATATCATTTCAAGTCACAAAGCTATTCGTTTATTGAAAAACGGATGTCAAGCTTTCTTAGCTCATGTCACTGATCTAAACCATAATACATTAGGTTTGAATGATATTTCGTTGTTAACGAGTTTCCTGATGTATTTCCCAAAGAACTTCCCGGTCTACCCCCAAAACGTGAAGTTGAATTCTTTATTGACCTTGAACCCGGTACAAAACCCATTTCCAAAACCCCATATCGAATGGCTCCTATTGAACTTCAGGAGTTAAAGGTCCAATTACAGGAATTGTTAGACATCGGTTTTATTCGTCCTAGTACGTCTCCTTGGGGTGCTCCTGTTTTATTCGTAAAGAAGAAAGACGGGAGTATGCGACTTTGTATTGACTATCAGAAGTTGAACCATGTCACCATCAAGGATATGTATCTGCTACCTCGTATTGATGACTTGTTCTACCAGTTGCAAGGTGCACAATTCTTTTCAAAGATCGATCTTCGTTCTGGATATCATCAGCTGAAGATTAAAACTGAGGATATTTCGAAGACTGCCTTCAGAACTCGGACGGGCATTATGAGTTCTTAGTCATGTCTTTTGGATTGACTAATGCTCCTGCTACTTTCATGGATATGATGAACCGTGTATTTAAGGAATATTTGGATCAGTTCATTGTTGTCTTTATTGATGACATCTTCATCTATTCTAAAAGCCGTGAAGATCATGAGCACCACTTGAAGTTGGTACTTCAAAAGCTTCGTGAGAACAAGCTATATGCCAAGATGAAGAAATGTGAGTTCTGGCTTGAGGAAGTAGCATTCCTTGGGAACGTGGTATCGAAACGTGGAGTATCTGTTGACCCGACGAAGATTGAAGCAATACAAAGCTGGGAGCAACCTAAGTCGGTGACCAAAGTACGAAGCTTTCTGGGCTTAGCTGGTTATTATCGGAGGTTAGTAGAGGGATTTTTTCGAATTGCTACTCCATTAACTCAGTTGACTCGGAAAGATACAAAATTCATTCGGAGCGAGGAATGGGAGAAGAGCTTCCAAGAGCTCAAGAGAAGACTTATCTCGGCTCCTATTCTGACAATACCATCTGATTCGGATGGATTTGTTATCTACAGCGATGCTTCGGGCAAAGGGTTAGGATGTGTTCTCATGCAACATGGGAAAGTCATATCCTATGCCTCGCGACAACTCAAAGAATATGAGAGGAATTATCCTACTCATGATCTAGAGTTGGCAGCTGTCGTTTTCGCGTTGAAGATCTGGAGACATTACCTGTACGGGGAGAGAGTGGAGATTTATACGGATCATAAGAGCCTTAAATATTTTTTCACTCAGAAGGAACTCAACATGCGGCAACGATGTTGGCTGGAGTTGTTGAAAGATTACGATCATACCATACAATACCAACCTAGAAAAGCGAACGTGGTAGCTGACGCGTTGAGTAGAAGATCATATGCGAGAACGAGTGCGATGATGTCAAGTATACGCGTAGAACCAGCTTTTATTGATAAAGTTAAAGCCGCTCAAGCTACGGATCCGGAGCTGATGAAGATGAAGAAGAAGGTGCAAGAAGGTGTCATTCTAGAAGCAAGAATCGATGAAGAGGGAATACTTCGAGTCAACTCCAGACTTTGTGTTCCTAACGATTCCGACTTGAAGCACAAAATCATGATGGAGGCACACAACACACCGTTTGCAATCCATCCTGGGAGTACCAAAATGTATCGTGATCTTCGACATACATTTTGGTGGAGCAATATGAAAAGAGAGATCGTGGAGTTTATTTTGAGATGTTTAACTTGTCAACTTGTAAAGGCGAAGCATCAAGTGCCGAAGGGTCTATTGCAACCACTGGAAATTCTAAAATGGAAGTGGGAACACTTTACGATGGATTTTGTTTCGGGTCTTCCCAAGGTTTCTCAAGGCATAGATGCGATTTGGGTTATGGTTGATAGATTAACCAAGTCTGCTCATTTCTTGCTGATACGAGAGACTTATTCCCTTGAACGTCTTGCTCATATGTACGTAAATGAGATTGTGAGGTTTCATGGCATGCCAGTATCTATAGTTTCGGATCGTGACCCAAGATTTACTTCACGATTTTGGGTTAGTTTGCAAAAAGCTATGGGCACGGACTTACGATTTAGTTCGGCATATCATCCTCAAACGGACGGACAATCAGAAAGGACTATTCAAACTCTTGAAGATCTATTGAGACTCTGTGTTCTATACTTCAAAGGGAGTTGGGATAAGTACCTACCATTGGTGAAATTCTCCTACAATAACAGTTATCAAGCAAGTATAGGCGTAGCTCCATTCGAAACTTTGTATGGGAGAAAGTGTCATTCTCCAGTATGTTGGGATGAGGTGGGTAAGGCAACATTATTGGGACCGGAGTTGGTACGTATGACTACAGAAAAGATTCAAATGATCCGGCAACGGATACAAACTGCACAAGATCGACAAAAGAGTTATGCGGATCTTCATCGAAAGGACGTGGAATTTAATGTTGGGGATCATGTACTGTTACGTGTTTCTCCATGGAAAGGAGTTACGAGATTCGGGAAGAGAGGAAAGTTTAACTCATGATTCATTGGTCCATTTGAGATCCTTGACTAAGTAGGAAATGTGGCCTATAGACTCGCTTTACCTCCAAGCCTGTCTCGTGTTCATAACGTTTTTCGCATATCCATACTTCGCAAATATGTGAAAGACCCAAACCACATTATTGAGTTAGAACCAGACGAGATAGCCAAAGATTTAACGTACGAGGAGGTACCTGTCAAGATCTTGGATAGGAAGGAACATGTCCTACGCTCGAAAATTATACCTCAAGTTAAAGTTTTTGTGGAGAAACCATGAAATTGAGGAAATGACCTGGGAGTTGGAATCGAAAATGAAAGCGAGGTATCCTCACTTTTTCGACGTACTAGGTACGTACGTCAATTTCGAGGACAAAATTTCATAAGGAGGGGAGGTTATAAGACCCAACTTTTATGAATAAAGATTTAATTTTCTTTATATATTATTTCGAAATAGTAAGGTGTTGATTTGATAAATGTGAAAAGTTATGGGTGAAATGTGCAAATATTTTAAAATAATTAAGTGGTTATAAAATATTCATTGTGCTCGGGGAATATTCATTTGGTCGTGGAATATTCTTGTTGTCGGGGAATATTCGTACGACGACGCAGCTATTTGTGGGCCCCACAACGGAATAACTGTCGGATATAGAAAGCGACAAAAATAACCTTTTTATGAATAACGGTAAAACTGTTACGGTTAAACTGTTAAAATACCCAGTGATAAAAATACAGTAATACGCGTTGTGCACAGTAGCACACGGTATTGCACAGTATTTTGAATTATTGGTTCTTACGTAAGAAATCACTTACTCAATAATTGTTACAGTAATTACTGTTCAATATTTTATATTATTGATTCAATAATTGCATGATATTTTATTGGTTCAATAATTGCGACATTGATATTTTATATCAATAATTGCTACGTTGATATATTATATATCAATAATTGCTACGTTGTTATTTTATATGATTGATTCAATAATTGCTACCGTTGATATTTTGTATTATTGATTCAATAATTGTCACTACACAGTATTTCACATTATCAACTCAATAATTCATATTATTTGAATAATATTATTAGATAGCATTATTGACAATGTCTAAAGAAGTTCTGTCTAGGAGGGGTTATTTAATTGCGTGCCAGTAAGGAGAAATCCTTATCGGAAGGCCCCCTCTTTCCTGGTAACGACCTAGTTGTCAATATTGTAGTTCTGTAATATTATTTGTGAATAATTAATTATTGATTTATATGATAAAGAAATATTTATTTTGTGGATATAAAAGAAGGAATTAGTGCTGAGGTGTTTTTATCAGTATTTTAGTGTGGAAAATCATCCGTTTGTGGATTTCAGCTATTTTCGGTTGGGATTATGGAAAAACTTCCTTCTGCAAAGTTGTAGAGAATTAAATTTTCTATGAAAAGGACATAAAATCTGTATTTTTCTGTTAAAAGGGCTATTTATTATGAATTATTGAAGTTTCAAAAATAAATATTTTTTTAAAATAAAATGGTGGGCCCCACTTTTGGTTGTTGTGGAAAATTTGCTGAATTTCAATGGTGGTGTACGTGAATGGTAGCAGGTAAAGCCATCAGGTAGCAGGTTAAGTCTACTTTGGCGTTCTAGCATTTTCCTATAAATAGGGTGCTTAGGTTAAAATTGAAAATCACACCAGAATCAGAAGTTTTCTCTCTCTATAATATCGAGCGTATTTTTATGAATATTTAGATACTTTGAGTGTTATTATTCAGTGTAAGTTTTCGTCGGTATTATATCCGATATTCCAGCCAGAAGTACTATTCTTTTGAGGTAAGGGATGTTATTTTCTTTCGTAAATGATGGTATTCTTTTCAATATCATTATACCAAAATATTGGCATAAATTTTATCATGAAATTCATACTTTTTTCGTCGAAGTTACTATTCACGTATACGGAACTATTCACGTATACGGTACTATTCACAAAAAAATTAAATTTTCTTCTATTTGTCCAAGTTGCTTGTTAAGGTTCCTATCTTTGAATGGATCTAAGTTTTGAGCTTTATTCTTAAATTTCGCTCCACAATTGATTATTACAAAGTATTTTTGAATTGGATAAACTAAAATACGAATCCTTAATCTTTGTCCTTTATCTCACTAAATTCGTTCTTTAAAATATTTTTCATCATCCTCAGTCCTAAATGGTGATATAACTGAATATCTTTGGCTTGTAGAGCAAAGATGAATGATTACCTGATGAATATCTTTGGCCGTAGTGCAAAGATGACAGGTGTTGAGGTGAACATGACCACTGGTGATACAAATGAATATCTTTGGCCGAAGTGCAATGATGAATATTTGATTCGAGATGTATATTGATTGATGTTACAGGGATAAAATATTGATGATGGACTTTTAAATCATAGAAGATAGTAGACTTCATTCTCTACTTAACTCTTCTAATAAATTGTTATTTCCGCTGCGAATATTGATCTAAAACTTGTTGTCCATAATATTTTATCTGAATTGTTGAAGACTAACGATAATTTATTTTCTATTATCTTAGTCATAATATTCTTTACTGGGCTAGTTGAGCTCACCCTTTTCATCTATTGTCCTCTTCAGGAAATGAGAATGTCGCAGGAACTAGTCGGGGGACAGAGTGATGGTCCGAGTTAGAGCAGTAGTAGTCCTCACTATTTCTAATAAATAGTGTGATAATAATTGTAATGAGGACTTAGTTTGAATGTTAATATTTTCTACATATTTGTATTGACACTCACAGTTGTGTGGTCGTATTTTGCACGACCGTGTGATATAAAAGATTGTATTTGAATTCTGTACCATGTATTTGGCGACTCAGAATGGGTTGGGTTGACTGGACCTATTCTGGGGACGTCACAGTTGGTATCAGAGCTTAGGGAGATGATCTCTGGTGGAGATCGGGGAATAGAACTCTGAGGGGAGAGACGAGTAAATCCTTCACTAGTATGTCCTACCTAAGCTTATGTGGTATTTAATTGGTCAGTCGGAGCATAGGGTTAATATGTGGTATATTAATTTGTTTAATTAACCCTTGTTTTATGGCAGTATTTGAGAATGGCAGCTGAGAATGTTAACAATGGAGTGAATGAGACCGTGGAGACACCTTTAATCACCAACCAGGAGAACGTACAACAAGAAGGCAATGTTCATCCTGAAAACAACGCTGATCAGACGATAAACGATGAGATGTTTAGAAGCTTTTTGCAGTTCATGCAAAATTAGACGAGGGAGACTCGTGTTCATAATACAGGTGGAGATAATAACAACACGCGAATTGTCACTGCCAAGCAGTTCAAAGAGTTGGGACCACCAGAGTTTCAGGGAAAGCCAGATCCAATCGAGGCAGAGACGTGGGTTAAGCAAATTACCAAGATATTTGATGTCTTGGGATGCACGGAGGAACAGAAGGTTCCATTCGCCACCTTTATGTTCCGTGGAGAGGCAGATTACTGGTGGGAATCTGTGAAGCGTACCCAGCCTGCCGCACTCAAGATGTCTTGGGAGGCGTTCCAGAAACTATTTAATGACAAGCACTTTCCAGAAAGTATTTGTCACATGAAAGAGGTAGAGTTTATCAGACTGGAACAAAACAACATGACGGTGTCCCAGTACGAGGCTAAGTTAGCGGAGTTGTCTAGGTTTGCACCTCATTTGGTGGAGAATGAGGAACGTATGACGCGGATGTTTCTGAGAGGTTTGAAACCCGAAATACGTCAATACCTTATTTTTCACAAATTTTCTCTATATTCGGATGTAGTGAACAGGGCCCAGTTGTTAGAACGAGATAGTGATTATATTCAACCAAGGGACAACAACCAAGGTCGTACCGGTGGCAGCAGTCATCGGAGCAATGACAACTAGCGGAGTGGAAAGTATGACAGAAGCGGTAACCACTCCGGTGGTAATCGTGGCCATGATAGTAGAAAAAGCGAATCAGGGGAGATTTCAAGAAGAGAAGGTACAACAATGAGAACGTGAAGACGTCGACATCAGCACCAGAATCAACTGTTTCTAGGGGAGGAGAACGACCACCGGTCGTATGCTATAAATGCGGGAAAGAGGGACACATCAGCCCAAACTGTCCACAACAATTCAAAGCATGCTATAACTGTGGAAAAGAAGGACATATAGCTCGAGATTGTCCTATAGCGAAACCAAGTCCAGCGGGGGTGGTGATTCCAAAGGTGATTTCGGACAAGTCAAAGTCGGTGGTTCCTGGAAGAGCGTTTGTCGTGACAGCCCTAAACGCGAGGAACCCACACGAGGTGATTACGTGTAAGCTAATCATAAACTCTTGCGAAGTTTACACCTTGTTAGATACCGGTGCTTCCCATTCTTTTATTTCACCTGCTTGTGCTCAACGTTTGAACTTGACTTCTGATAAATTAGACTTTGACTTATCTGTTGAAACTCCATTGGGAGAAACCTTTGTTACATCCACAGTTTACAAATCTTGCTTGATTCAGATTGGTACCCTTACCTTATCTGTTGATCTTATATCTTTGAAAATACTTGCATTTGACGTGATTTTAGGAATTAACTAGTTAACCACTTACCATGCTAAAATTGATTATTTTCGTAAGGTTGTTAGTTTTCATATTCCTAATCAACCTGTTGTGCGAATCCAAACCACTAAAATCAGTCAATATCATTTCAAGTCACAAAGCTATTCGTTTATTGAAAAACGGATGTCAAGCTTTCTTAGCTCATGTCACTGATCTAAACCATAATACATTAGGTTTGAATGATATTTCGTTGTTAACGAGTTTCCTGATGTATTTCCCGAAGAACTTCCCGGTCTACCCCCAAAACGTGAAGTTGAATTCTTTATTAACCTTAAACCCGGTACAAAACCCATTTCCAAAACCCCATATCGAATGGCTCCTATTGAACTTCAGGAGTTAAAGGTCCAATTACAGGAATTGTTAGACATCGGTTTTATTCGTCCTAGTACGTCTCCTTGGGGTGCTCCTGTTTTATTCGTAAAGAAGAAAGACGGGAGTATGCGACTTTGTATTGACTATCGGAAGTTGAACCATGTCACCATCAAGGATATGTATCTGCTACCTCGTATTGATGACTTGTTCTACCAGTTGCAAGGTGCACAATTCTTTTCAAAGATCGATCTTCGTTCTGGATATCATCAGCTGAAGATTAAAACTGAGGATATTTCGAAGACTGCCTTCAGAACTCGGACGGGCATTATGAGTTCTTAGTCATGTCTTTTGGATTGACTAATGCTCCTGCTACTTTCATGGATATGATAAACCGTGTATTTAAGGAATATTTAGATCAGTTCATTGTTGTCTTTATTGATGACATCTTCATCTATTCTAAAAGCCGTGAAGATCATGAGCACCACTTGAAGTTGGTACTTCAAAAGCTTCGTGAGAACAAGCTATATGCCAAGATGAAGAAATGTGAGTTCTGGCTTGAGGAAGTAGCATTCCTTGGGAACGTGGTATCGAAACGTGGAGTATCTGTTGACCCGACGAAGATTGAAGCAATACAAAGCTGGGAGCAACCTAAGTCGGTGACCAAAGTACGAAGCTTTCTGGGCTTAGCTGGTTATTATCGGAGGTTAGTAGAGGGATTTTTTCGAATTGCTACTCCATTAACTCAGTTGACTCGGAAAGATACAAAATTCATTCGGAGCGAGGAATGGGAGAAGAGCTTCCAAGAGCTCAAGAGAAGACTTATCTCGGCTCCTATTCTGACAATACCATCTGATTCGGAAGGATTTGTTATCTACAGCGATGCTTCGGGCAAAGGGTTAGGATGTGTTCTCATGCAACATGGGAAAGTCATATCCTATGCCTCGCGACAACTCAAAGAATATGAGAGGAATTATCCTACTCATGATCTAGAGTTGGCAGCTGTCGTTTTCGCGTTGAAGATCTGGAGACATTACCTGTACGGGGAGAGAGTGGAGATTTATACGGATCATAAGAGCCTTAAATATTTTTTCACTCAGAAGGAACTCAACATGCGGCAACGATGTTGGCTGGAGTTGTTGAAAGATTACGATCATACCATACAATACCAACCTAGAAAAGCGAACGTGGTAGCTGACGCGTTGAGTAGAAGATCATATGCGAGAACGAGTGCGATGATGTCAAGTATACGCGTAGAACCAGCTTTTATTGATAAAGTTAAAGCCGCTCAAGCTACGGATCCGGAGCTGATGAAGATGAAGAAGAAGGTGCAAGAAGGTGTCATTCTAGAAGCAAGAATCGATGAAGAGGGAATACTTCGAGTCAACTCCAGACTTTGTGTTCCTAACGATTTCGACTTGAAGCACAAAATCATGATGGAGGCACACAACACACCGTTTGCAATCCATCCTGGGAGTACCAAAATGTATCGTGATCTTCGACATACATTTTGGTGGAGCAATATGAAAAGAGAGATCGCGGAGTTTATTTTGAGATGTTTAACTTGTCAACTTGTAAAGGCGAAGCATCAAGTGCCGAAGGGTCTATTGCAACCACTGGAAATTCTGAAATGGAAGTGGGAACACTTTACGATGGATTTTGTTACGGGTCTTCCCAAGGTTTCTCAAGGCATAGATGCGATTTGGGTTATGGTTGATAGATTAACCAAGTCTGCTCATTTCTTGCTGATACGAGAGACTTATTCCCTTGAACGTCTTGCTCATATGTACGTAAATGAGATTGTGAGGTTTCATGGCATGCCAGTATCTATAGTTTCGGATCGTGACCCAAGATTTACTTCACGATTTTGGGTTAGCTTGCAGAAAGCTATGGGCACGGACTTACGATTTAGTTCGGCATATCATCCTCAAACGGACGGACAATCGGAAAGGACTATTCAAACTCTTGAAGATCTATTGAGACTCTGTGTTCTAGACTTCAACGGGAGTTGGGATAAGTACCTACCATTGGCGAAATTCTCCTACAATAACAGTTATCAAGCAAGTATAGGCGTAGCTCCATTCGAAGCTTTGTATGGGAGAAAGTGTCGTTCTCCAGTATGTTGGGATGAGGTGGGTGAGGCAACATTATTGGGACCGGAGTTGGTACGTATGACTACAGAAAAGATTAAAATGATCCGGCAACGGATACAAACTGCACAAGATCGACAAAAGAGTTATGCGGATCTTCATCGAAAGGACGTGGAATTTAATGTTGGGGATCATGTACTGTTACGTGTTTCTCCATGGAAAGGAGTTACGAGATTCGGGAAGAGAGGAAAGTTTAACTCATGATTCATTGGTCCATTTGAGATCCTTGACTGAGTAGGAAATGTGGCCTATAGACTCGCTTTACCTCCAAGCCTGTCTCGTGTTCATAACGTTTTTCACATATCCATACTTCGCAAATATGTGAAAGACCCAAACCACATTATTGAGTTAGAACCAGACGAGATAGCCAAAGATTTAACGTACGAGGAGGTACCTGTCAAGATCTTGGATAGGAAGGAACATGTCCTACGCTCGAAAATTATACCTCAAGTTAAAGTTTTGTGGAGAAACCATGAAATTGAGGAAATGACCTAGGAGTTGGAATCGAAAATGAAAGCGAGGTATCCTCACTTTTTCGACGTACTAGGTACGTACGTCAATTTCGAGGACAAAATTTCATAAGGAGGGGAGGTTATAAGACCCAACTTTTATGAATAAAGATTTAATTTTCTTTATATATTATTTCGAAATAGTAAGGTGTTGATTTGATAAATGTGAAAAGTTATGGGAGAAATGTGCAAATATTTCAAAATAATTAAGTGGTTATAAAATATTCATTGTGGTCGGGGAATATTCATTTGGTCGTGGAATATTCTTGTTGTCGGGGAATATTCGTACGACGACGCAGCTATTTGTGGGCCCCACAACGGAATAACTGTCGGATATAGAAAGCGACAAAAATAACCTTTTTATGAATAACGGTAAAACTGTTACGGTTAAACTGTTAAAATACCCAGTGATAAAAATACAGTAATACGCGTTGTGCACAGTAGCACACGGTATTGCACAGTATTTTGAATTATTGGTTCTTACGTAAGAAATCACTTACTCAATAATTGTTACAGTAATTACTGTTCAATATTTTATATTATTGATTCAATAATTGCATGATATTTTATTGGTTCAATAATTGCGACATTGATATTTTATATCAATAATTGCTACGTTGATATATTATATATCAATAATTGCTACGTTGTTATTTTATATGATTGATTCAATAATTGCTACCGTTGATATTTTGTATTATTGATTCAATAATTGTCACTGCACAGTATTTCACATTATCAACTCAATAATTCATATTATTTGAATAATATTATTAGATAGCATTATTGACAATGTCTAAAGAAGTTCTGTCTAGGAGGGGTTATTTAATTGCGTGCCAGTAAGGAGAAATCCTTATCGGAAGGCCCCCTCTTTCCTGGTAACGACCTAGTTGTCAATATTGTAGTTCTGTAATATTATTTGTGAATAATTAATTATTGATTTATATGATAAAGAAATATTTATTTTGTGGATATAAAAGAAGGAATTAGTGCTGAGGTGTTTTTATCAGTATTTTAGTGTGGAAAATCATCCGTTTGTGGATTTCAGCTATTTTCGGTTGGGATTATGGAAAAACTTCCTTCTGCAAAGTTGTAGAGAATTAAATTTTCTATGAAAAGGACATAAAATTTGTATTTTTCTGTTAAAAGGGCTATTTATTATGAATTATTGAAGTTTCGAAAATAAATATTTTTTTAAAATAAAATGGTGGGCCCCACTTTTGGTTGTTGTGGAAAATTTGCTGAATTTCAATGGTGGTGTACGTGAATGGTAGCAGGTAAAGCCATCAGGTAGCAAGTTAAGTCTACTTTGGCGTTCTAGCATTTTCCTATAAATAGGGTGCTTAGGTTAAAATTGAAAATCACACCAGAATCAGAAGTTTTCTCTCTCTATAATATCGAGCGTATTTTTATGAATATTTAGATACTTTGAGTGTTATTATTCAGTGTAAGTTTTCGTCGGTATTATATCCGATATTCCAGCCAGAAGTACTATTCTTTTGAGGTAAGGGATGTTATTTTCTTTCGTAAATGATGGTATTCTTTTCAATATCATTATACCAAAATATTGGCATGGATTTTATCATGAAATTCATACTTTTTTCGTCGAAGTTACTATTCACGTATACGGAACTATTCACGTATACGGTACTATTCACGAAAAAAATAAATTTTCTTCTATTTGTCCAAGTTGCTTGTTAAGGTTCCTATCTTTGAATGGATCTAAGTTTTGAGCTTTATTCTTAAATTTCGCTCCACAATTGATTATTACAAAGTATTTTTGAATTGGATAAACTAAAATACGAATCCTTAATCTTTGTCCTTTATCTCACTAAATTCGTTCTTTAAAATATTTTTCATCATCCTCAGTCCTAAATGGTGATATAACTGAATATCTTTGGCTTGTAGAGCAAAGATGAATGATTACCTGATGAATATCTTTGGCCGTAGTGCAAAGATGACAGGTGTTGAGGTGAACATGACCACTGGTGATACAAATGAATATCTTTGGCCGTAGTGCAAAGATGAATATTTGATTCGAGATGTATATTGATTGATGTTACAGGGATAAAATATTGATGATGGACTTTTAAATCATAGAAGATAGTAGACTTCATTCTCTACTTAACTCTTCTAATAAATTGTTATTTCCGCTGCGAATATTGATCTAAAACTTGTTGTCCATAATATTTTATCTGAATTGTTGAAGACTAACGATAATTTATTTTCTATTATCTTAGTCATAATATTCTTTACTGGGCTAGTTGAGCTCACCCTTTTCATCTATTGTCCTCTTCAGGAAATGAGAATGTCGCAGGAACTAGTCGGGGGACAGAGTGATGGTCCGAGTTAGAGCAGTAGTAGTCCTCACTATTTCTAATAAATAGTGTGATAATAATTATAATGAGGACTTAGTTTGAATGTTAATATTTTCTACATATTTGTATTGACACTCACAGTTGTGTGGTCGTATTTTGCACGACCGTGTGATATAAAAGATTGTATTTGAATTCTGTACCATGTATTTGGCGACTCAGAATGGGTTGGGTTGACTGGACCTATTCTGGGGACGTCACAGTTGGTATCAGAGCTTAGGGAGATGATCTCTGGTGGAGATCGGGGAATAGAACTCTGAGGGGAGAGACGAGTAAATCCTTCACTAGTATGTCCTACCTAAGCTTATGTGGTATTTAATTGGTCAGTCGGAGCATAGGGTTAATATGTGGTATATTAATTTGTTTAATTAACCCTTGTTTTATGGCAGTATTTGAGAATGGCAGCTGAGAATGTTAACAATGGAGTGAATGAGACCGTGGAGACACCTTTAATCACCAACCAGGAGAACGTACAACAAAAAGGCAATGTTCATCCTGAAAACAACGCTGATCAGACGATAAACGATGAGATGTTTAGAAGCTTTTTGCAGTTCATGCAAAATTAGACGAGGGAGACTCGTGTTCATAATACAGGTGGAGATAATAACAACAAGCGAATTGTCACTGCCAAGCAGTTCAAAGAGTTGGGACCACCAGAGTTTCAGGGAAAGCCAGATCCAATCGAGGCAGAGACGTGGGTTAAGCAAATTACCAAGATATTTGATGTCTTGGGATGCACGGAGGAACAGAAGGTTCCATTCGCCACCTTTATGTTCCGTGGAGAGGCAGATTACTGGTGGGAATCTGTGAAGCGTACCCAGCCTGCCGCACTCAAGATGTCTTGGGAGGCGTTCCAGAAACTATTTAATGACAAGCACTTTCCAGAAAGTATTTGTCACATGAAAGAGGTAGAGTTTATCAGACTGGAACAAAACAACATGACGGTGTCCCAGTACGAGGCTAAGTTAGCGGAGTTGTCTAGGTTTGCACCTCATTTGGTGGAGAATGAGGAACGTATGACGCGGATGTTTCTGAGAGGTTTGAAACCCGAAATACGTCAATACCTTATTTTTCACAAATTTTCTCTATATTCGGATGTAGTGAACAGGGCCCAGTTGTTAGAACGAGATAGTGATTATATTCAACCAAGGGACAACAACCAAGGTCGTACCGGTGGCAGCAGTCATCGGAGCAATGACAACTAGCGGAGTGGAAAGTATGACAGAAGCGGTAACCACTCCGGTGGTAATCGTGGCCATGATAGTAGAAAAAGCGAATCAGGGGAGATTTCAAGAAGAGAAGGTACAACAATGAGAACGTGAAGACGTCGACATCAGCACCAGAATCAACTGTTTCTAGGGGAGGAGAACGACCACCGGTCGTATGCTATAAATGCGGGAAAGAGGGACACATCAGCCCAAACTGTCCACAACAATTCAAAGCATGCTATAACTGTGGAAAAGAAGGACATATAGCTCGAGATTGTCCTATAGCGAAACCAAGTCCAGCGGGGGTGGTGATTCCAAAGGTGATTTCGGACAAGTCAAAGTCGGTGGTTCCTGGAAGAGCGTTTGTCGTGACAGCCCTAAACGCGAGGAACCCACACGAGGTGATTACGTGTAAGCTAATCATAAACTCTTGCGAAGTTTACACCTTGTTAGATACCGGTGCTTCCCATTCTTTTATTTCACCTGCTTGTGCTCAACGTTTGAACTTGACTTCTGATAAATTAGACTTTGACTTATCTGTTGAAACTCCATTGGGAGAAACCTTTGTTACATCCACAGTTTACAAATCTTGCTTGATTCAGATTGGTACCCTTACCTTACCTGTTGATCTTATATCTTTGAAAATACTTGCATTTGACGTGATTTTAGGAATTAACTAGTTAACCACTTACCATGCTAAAATTGATTATTTTCGTAAGGTTGTTAGTTTTCATATTCCTAATCAACCTGTTGTGCGAATCCAAACCACTAAAATCAGTCAATATCATTTCAAGTCACAAAGCTATTCGTTTATTGAAAAACGGATGTCAAGCTTTCTTAGCTCATGTCACTGATCTAAACCATAATACATTAGGTTTGAATGATATTTCGTTGTTAACGAGTTTCCTGATGTATTTCCCGAAGAACTTCCCGGTCTACCCCCAAAACGTGAAGTTGAATTCTTTATTGACCTTAAACCCGGTACAAAACCCATTTCCAAAACCCCATATCGAATGGCTCCTATTGAACTTCAGGAGTTAAAGGTCCAATTACAGGAATTGTTAGACATCGGTTTTATTCGTCCTAGTACGTCTCCTTGGGGTGCTCCTGTTTTATTCGTAAAGAAGAAAGACGGGAGTATGCGACTTTGTATTGACTATCGGAAGTTGAACCATGTCACCATCAAGGATATGTATCTGCTACCTCGTATTGATGACTTGTTCTACCAGTTGCAAGGTGCACAATTCTTTTCAAAGATCGATCTTCGTTCTGGATATCATCAGCTGAAGATTAAAACTGAGGATATTTCGAAGACTGCCTTCAGAACTCGGACGGGCATTATGAGTTCTTAGTCATGTCTTTTGGATTGACTAATGCTCCTGCTACTTTCATGGATATGATAAACCGTGTATTTAAGGAATATTTAGATCAGTTCATTGTTGTCTTTATTGATGACATCTTCATCTATTCTAAAAGCCGTGAAGATCATGAGCACCACTTGAAGTTGGTACTTCAAAAGCTTCGTGAGAACAAGCTATATGCCAAGATGAAGAAATGTGAGTTCTGGCTTGAGGAAGTAGCATTCCTTGGGAACGTGGTATCGAAACGTGGAGTATCTGTTGACCCGACGAAGATTGAAGCAATACAAAGCTGGGAGCAACCTAAGTCGGTGACCAAAGTACGAAGCTTTCTGGGCTTAGCTGGTTATTATCGGAGGTTAGTAGAGGGATTTTTTCGAATTGCTACTCCATTAACTCAGTTGACTCGGAAAGATACAAAATTCATTCGGAGCGAGGAATGGGAGAAGAGCTTCCAAGAGCTCAAGAGAAGACTTATCTCGGCTCCTATTCTGACAATACCATCTGATTCGGATGGATTTGTTATCTACAGCGATGCTTCGGGCAAAGGGTTAGGATGTGTTCTCATGCAACATGGGAAAGTCATATCCTATGCCTCGCGACAACTCAAAGAATATGAGAGGAATTATCCTACTCATGATCTAGAGTTGGCAGCTGTCGTTTTCGCGTTGAAGATCTGGAGACATTACCTGTACGGGGAGAGAGTGGAGATTTATACGGATCATAAGAGCCTTAAATATTTTTTCACTCAGAAGGAACTCAACATGCGGCAACGATGTTGGCTGGAGTTGTTGAAAGATTACGATCATACCATACAATACCAACCTAGAAAAGCGAACGTGGTAGCTGACGCGTTGAGTAGAAGATCATATGCGAGAACGAGTGCGATGATGTCAAGTATACGCGTAGAACCAGCTTTTATTGATAAAGTTAAAGCCGCTCAAGCTACGGATCCGGAGCTGATGAAGATGAAGAAGAAGGTGCAAGAAGGTGTCATTCTAGAAGCAAGAATCGATGAAGAGGGAATACTTCGAGTCAACTCCAGACTTTGTGTTCCTAACGATTTCGACTTGAAGCACAAAATCATGATGGAGGCACACAACACACCGTTTGCAATCCATCCTGGGAGTACCAAAATGTATCGTGATCTTCGACATACATTTTGGTGGAGCAATATGAAAAGAGAGATCGCGGAGTTTATTTTGAGATGTTTAACTTGTCAACTTGTAAAGGCGAAGCATCAAGTGCCGAAGGGTCTATTGCAACCACTGGAAATTCTGAAATGGAAGTGGGAACACTTTACGATGGATTTTGTTACGGGTCTTCCCAAGGTTTCTCAAGGCATAGATGCGATTTGGGTTATGGTTGATAGATTAACCAAGTCTGCTCATTTCTTGCTGATACGAGAGACTTATTCCCTTGAACGTCTTGCTCATATGTACGTAAATGAGATTGTGAGGTTTCATGGCATGCCAGTATCTATAGTTTCGGATCGTGACCCAAGATTTACTTCACGATTTTGGGTTAGCTTGCAGAAAGCTATGGGCACGGACTTACGATTTAGTTCGGCATATCATCCTCAAACGGACGGACAATCGGAAAGGACTATTCAAACTCTTGAAGATCTATTGAGACTCTGTGTTCTAGACTTCAAAGGGAGTTGGGATAAGTACCTACCATTGGTGAAATTCTCCTACAATAACAGTTATCAAGCAAGTATAGGCGTAGCTCCATTCGAAGCTTTGTATCGGAGAAAGTGTCGTTCTCCAGTATGTTGGGATGAGGTGGGTGAGGCAACATTATTGGGACCGGAGTTGGTACGTATGACTACAGAAAAGATTCAAATGATCCGGCAATGGATACAAACTGCACAAGATCGACAAAAGAGTTATGCGGATCTTCATCGAAAGGACGTGGAATTTAATGTTGGGGATCATGTACTGTTACGTGTTGCTCCATGGAAAGGAGTTACGAGATTCGGGAAGAGAGGAAAGCTTAACTCATGATTCATTGGTCCATTTGAGATCCTTGACCGAGTAGGAAATGTGGCCTATAGACTCGCTTTACCTCCAAGCCTGTCTCGTGTTCATAACGTTTTTCACATATCCATACTTCGCAAATATGTGAAAGACCCAAACCACATTATTGAGTTAGAACCAGACGAGATAGCCAAAGATTTAACGTACGAGGAGGTACCTGTCAAGATCTTGGATAGGAAGGAACATGTCCTACGCTCGAAAATTATACCTCAAGTTAAAGTTTTTGTGGAGAAACCATGAAATTGAGGAAATGACCTGGGAGTTGGAATCGAAAATGAAAGCGAGGTATCCTCACTTTTTCGACGTACTAGGTACGTACGTCAATTTCGAGGACAAAATTTCATAAGGAGGGGAGGTTATAAGACCCAACTTTTATGAATAAAGATTTAATTTTCTTTATATATTATTTCGAAATAGTAAGGTGTTGATTTGATAAATGTGAAAAGTTATGGGTGAAATGTGCAAATATTTCAAAATAATTAAGTGGTTATAAAATATTCATTGTGGTCGGGGAATATTCATTTGGTCGTGGAATATTCTTGTTGTCGGGGAATATTCGTACGACGACGCAGCTATTTGTGGGCCCCACAACGGAATAACTGTCGGATATTGAAAGCGACAGAAATAACCTTTTTATGAATAACGGTAAAACTGTTACGGTTAAACTGTTGAAATACCCAGTGATAAAAATACAGTAATACGCGTTGTGCACAGTAGCACACGGTATTGCACAGTATTTTGAATTATTGGTTCTTACGTAAGAAGTCACTTACTCAATAATTGTTACAGTAATTACTGTTCAATATTTTATATTATTGATTCAATAATTACATGATATTTTATTGGTTCAATAATTGCTACGTTGATATTTTATATCAATAATTGCTACGTTGTTATTTTATATGATTAATTCAATAATTGCTACCGTTGATATTTTGTATTATTGATTCAATAATTGTCACTGCACAGTATTTCACATTATCAACTCAATAATTCATATTATTTGAATAATATTATTAGATAGCATTATTGACAATGTCTAAGGAAGTTCTGTCTAAGAACGACCTGGTTGTCAATATTGTAGTTCTGTAATATTATTTGTGAATAATTAATTATTGATTTATATGATAAAGAAATATTTATTTTGTGGATATAAAAGAAGGAATTAGTGCTGAGGTGTTTTTATCAGTATTTTAGTGTGAAAAATCATCCGTTTATGGATTTCAGCTATTTTCGGTTGGGATTATGGAAAAACTTCTTTCTGCAAAGTTGTAGAGAATTAAATTTTCTATGAAAAGGACATAGAATTTGATATTTTTCTGTTAAAAGGGATATTTATTATGAATTATTGAAGTTTTAAAAATAAATATTTCTTTAGATAAAATAGTGGGCCCCACTTTTGGTTGTTGTGGAAAATTTGCTGAATTTCAATGGTGGTGTACGTGAATGGTAGCAGATAAAGCCATCAGGTAGCAGGTTAAGTCTACTTTGGCGTTCTAGCATTTTCCTATAAATAGGATGCTTAGGTTAGAATTGAAAATCATACCAGAATCAGAAGTTTTCTCTCTATAATATGGAGCATATTTTTATGAGTATTTAGATACTTTGAGTGTTATTATTCAGTGCAAGTTTTCGTCGGTATTATATCCGATATTCCAGCCAGAAGTACTATTCTTCTGAGGTAAGGGATGTTATTTTCTTTCGTAAATGATATTATTCTTTTCAATATCATTATACCAAAATATTGTCATGGATGTTATCATAAAATTCTTACTTTTTCCGTCGGGGTTACTATTCACGTATACGGCACTATTCACGTATACAGTACTATTAACGAATAAATTAAATTTTTTTCTATTTGTCCAAGTTGCTTGTTAAGGTTCCTATCTTTGAATGGATCTAAGTTTTGAGCTTTATTCTTAAATTTCGCTCCACAATTGATTATTACGAAGTATTTTTGAATTGGATAAACTAAAATACGAATCCTTAATCTTTGTCCTTTATCTCACTAAATTCGTTCTTTAAAATATTTTTCATCATCCTCAGTCCTAAATGGTGATATAACTGAATATCTTTGGCCTGTAGAGCAAAGATGAATAATTACCTGATGAATATCTTTGGCCGTAGTGCAAAGATGATAGGTGTTGAGATGAACATGACCACTGATGATACAAATGAATATCTTTGGCCGTAGTGCAAAGATGAATATTTGATTCGAGATGTATATTGATTGATGTTACAGGGATAAAATATTGATGATGGACTTTTAAATCATAGAAGATAGTAGACTTCATTCTCTACTTAACTCTTCTAATGAATTGTTATTTTCGCTGCGAATATTGATCTAAAACTTGTTATCCATAATATTTTATCTGAATTGTTGAAGACTAACGATAATTTATTTTCCATTATCTTAGTCATAATATTCTTTACTGGGCTAGTTGAGCTCACCCTTTTCATCTATTGTCCTCTTCAGGAAATGAGAATGTCGCAGGAACTAGTCGGGGGACAGAGTGATGGTCCGAGTTAGAGCAGTAGTAGTTCTCACTATTTCTGATAAATAGTGTGATAATAATTGTAATGATGACTTAGTTTGAATGTTAATATTTTCTACATATTTGTATTGACACTCACAGTTGTGTGGTCGTATTTTGCACGACCGTGTGATATAAAAGATTGTATTTGAATTCTGTACCATGTATTTGGCGACTCAGAGTGGGTTGGATTGACTGGACCTATTCTGGGGGCGTCACATAGGATGCATGCCATGATGTGTTTTTGTAGTTTTTTAATCTTATCATGCAAAACAGAGGTCAGTTATTTTGATGACAGGATGACAAGATGTATATGAAAGGAAATGTAAATCTTTTATTATGATATTTACATTGTGTTCCTTTACATTGGAATTGAAAACTTGACATTGAATTGAAAGAGGAAGGCATGAAGATGCTCCCCTTCGAATTTGGTTAATTAGAGGCTAACCTATCTTAGGTTACTCTTGCGGCTTTTTGGCATGAAGGTCCCTAGATCATCGTAATCTACTAGAGGGGAAATTAATCCGACCTTTCAACTGGATCGAATCTGGGTAGTGCATTTTCATGAGCCCCAGAGACTAAGCCGCCCCCAGAGACATTACTTATCACCGACGGGTTTTGCCTCCTGAAGGAGGAATCACACAACATACATTCACATACATCATGCCTCACCGTTATGCATATGATGACATGGGTGCGAAGCACTATTATGGGTGCGAAGCACTAAAAAGCAGTAAATCATTCATTCACATTCATTCAATGTAAATACGCAGCATTCATGCATTTATTCAATGTAAAGACGCAGCATTCATACCTACGTAGTTTTTGAAAGGGAAATGTTTGAAAAGATTTGAACGCGGCCTAAGCCCTCTACTGTCCCCATCAGAGTCGCCACCTGTCGACGTAGAGAAAAAATCAGCGGGTCAGGTCACAACCCGGATCTTTCTCTCTTCCTAAGTTATCTCTACCCTTACTCTTTTTATTGCGAAAATAGTTTTGAAGGGTTTTTTAGGAAAAAGGCCAACATGTATCATATCAACGATTTGAATGTTTTACAGAGTCGCCAGTTGGTAGGTTTGAAATGGTTGTACCAACTCAACCGAGTTTTGTTTGAAAGAGGCCCAATTGCTGGACACTGTCGAAACTTGATCTTTGAAAACAAAGTTTTGAGCTCGGGGGCTTGGTTAAGTGTGGGGAAGGTGTTAGGCACCGCACAACTCCCGTGAAAACACGGTACCGCATCTTTTTAATATTTTCCTTAAAAAAATTGAGATGTGTGTGTGAATGCTGTTTGAAAATTGGGCCTATGTTTGATGGAAAGCATGTCTTATGCATCGTTGAACCTATATACGAAGGGTTTGATTTGATTTTGCAAAAATGTCTTTGATTTGATTTGAAAAAGTGTTCGATTTGATTTGCAAAAGCTTATCTTTTTGAATAGATTATTGAATGATGTTTTGAAAAGATGGTTATCAAACCCTTACGCTGACATAGGAATTGAAGCATATCGATACTTCAGTTTTATCTTTTCAGCCTTAAGGCTCAATTTGAATGATGATTGTCGGGCTGCGAAGCATCCTCGAACACAATATATATACAAGTGTCGGTCTCCTTATGGGCATGATAGCTATCGGAGGGATTCTGACACGACAAATCATATTTTCACTATATTGAGACCTTAAATCCGGATAACCATTTCAAGGTCTTTTGTATCTACATTTTTACAAAAAAACTGGCAGGGTACATCTGTAAAATGGAGTTTGTCCATCATGAGAATCAGATTCTGATCAGTTTAATCATGAATCCCACGATTCCTAGGCTCACATATGAGTAGCCAATAAACCTGCACAGTTCAAATTTATACAGAAAAAGAAATATATCCCAAATGTCGCAAGAACCGAGGATTCATTCAGTAAATCTCGGTTCACACATGGCCGAAGCATCTCGTTCCCACTAGATAGCGATCTAAGGGCCGCGAGGTTGCTTTTATAACTGAAAAATATTGGATTTGTTACTGTCGATTCATATTATTTAAAGCAGCAATTTAATAAAAACGAGTAAAGCAATATATATACAATTATATATAAAAGCTGTAAAGGGCGATGGGTTTTCACACCGGTGCCTAGACTGGAATTGAAATGTACAGAAATGTAGTCAACCAAGACTGAGAAGATAACCCAGTGTGGTGAAGGCTGATTATATATGCATAAATATATATAAAAACAGTAAAAAGGCCACAGAATAATCCAGGGCAAACCGAAATGTAAATGTACAGAAAAGTAGTCAACCAAAATTGGGAAGATAACCTAGTGGTGGTGAAATCTGCTTATATATGCATAAATATACATAAAAGCAGTAAAAAGGCCACAGAATAATCCAGGCCGAACTGAAATATATAAATATATATATATATATATGGACAGAAACGTAGTCAACCAAGACTGGAAAGATAACTCAGTGGTGGTGAAAGCTGCTTATATATGCATATTTATATATAAAAGCAGTAAACTACTGTGGATTTGACATCCGGGCTTAACAGAATTGAAAAGTTAGTACATATACAGTTAAATAAACACAAAAAAAGCCAAACCCAGACTGGGAAGATAACCCAGTCCGGAAAAGTTGCTCAGTATGAAGATGCAAGTATAGGCAAGCTACTGGAAGCGACGAATCGTCAATCTGAGTTGTAGAAATGCCAGAAAATGCGTTTGTGTACAAAAATGTACCAGAAGTTGACGAAAACGGCCACGGAACTGAGTTCCGGGCATATTTAAAAAACGAAACTTAACGTGCAAGTGTATAAAAGTGCAAAGTAGTAGTATTGGCTTGCTGATCATAAAAATACTCACAATAGACTGCTACACGGGCTTTTTGCCAAATTGTAGGCTTTAAACGTCCGAATCTACCAGTTATTTTTTGATATGTGGTAGTATGTGGATATATCTGCGTGTTAGAGTGAAAAATTTTGGGTTTGGGAGACAAGAAATTGGACAGAAAACCAAACCGGCAGAGGTTCGGAGTGTTTTTGAATTATAAAAATAAGAGGCCTTTTATTTATAGACTAGGGAGCCTCCACTCTACCTGCTGCTGCCGCAGGTAGAGGTGCGGCTCTCCTGGTGGAGCCCACGTGTTTGGTTTTGTCGTCTTGAAGTACGTGCACTCCGAACAACGCGAGGTCAAAGTCGAAACTTTCTAACTTTTGATCGGAGGGTCCGTTTGAGGCGTGCGATATCTTTTCGGAAAGCCCTCGCCAAGAGTGTCACAATGACATGGGATAAAACATTTTCTGGGTCCAAGAAGACGGGTTCATAACCAGGTCTTCGATTCCCTGCAGTTTATCTGTTGAGCTGTCTTACGCTGTTTGCACTCGGGATCATCGTTATGGTTCGTTCTGACCTTAGTGGCATCAATTTGGCTTGAGTTTGACCGAATCGGCTTAGAGTTGGTAAAATGACTATTTTGCCCCTCCCGGGGTTGCCTTTAGTGTCGGCATGGCCTCTAGTTGACTTCTTGGGGCTGTTTCCAAGATTTGGATCTCATTCGAGTCTGTTTATCCTCAATGTTGTCTCTGAGGCTAACTTGGTCGCTCCAGGTTTTTCTCTAGAGATGTTATGAGTCTTCAGGTTTGTTCCTGAGGTTGACTTGACATCCCGAGTTGAGACCGGGGCTGACCTGCACTTTCCGGGTTGAGACCGGGGCTGATTTGTACCTCCCAGGTTGAGACCGGGGCTGATCTGTACCTCTCGGGTTGAGACCGGGGCTAATTTAATGACCCGATATTGAGATCGGGGTTGACCTGATGACCCGATATTGAGATCGGGGTTAAACTGACGGCCCGATATTGAGATCGGGGTTGATCGACGACCCGATATTGAGATCGGAGGTATATTTGATGACCCAATATTGAGATCATGGTTGATCTGATGGCCCGATATTGAGATCAGGGTTGATCTGACGGCCCAATTTGAGATCGGGGTTGAACTGAGGGCTCGATATTGAGATCAGGGTTGATTTGACGGCCCGATATTGAGATCGGGGTTGATCTGACGGCCCGATATTGAGATCGGGGTTGATTTGATGGCCCGATATTGAGATCGGGGTTGATTTGATGGCCCGATTTGAGATCGAGGTTTATCTGACGGCCCGATTTAAGATCGGGGTTGGCCTGATGGCCCAATTTGAGATCGGGGTTAATCTGAGGGCCCGATATTGAGATCGGAGGTTGATCTGATGGCCTGATATTGAGATCGGGGTTGATCTGACGGCCCGATATGAGATCGGGGTTGATCTGATGGCCCGATATTGAGATCGGGGTTGAACTGACTGCCCGATTTGAGATCGGGGTTGATCTGACTGCCCAATTTGAGATCGGGGTTGAACTGACGGCCCGATATTGAGATCGGAGTTGATTTGATGGCCCGATATTGAGATCGGGGGTTGATCTGACTATTTGATTTGAGATCGGGGTTGATCTGATGGCCCGATTTGAGATCGGGGTTGATCTGATGGCCCGATATTAATATCGGGGTTGATCTGATGGCCCAATATTGAGATCGGGGTTGATTTGATGGCCCGATATTGAGATCGGGGTTGATTTGATGGCCCGATATTGAGATCCGGGTTGATTTGATGACCCGATATTGAGATCAGGGTTGAGTTGAAAAGACAGTCTTGCCCTACTAAATTGTTAGTAACAAGGAAAGAAATTTTGAGTGTCTACAGCTGCAATCTTTACTTTACCTTACGATCTTAGAGCGGACTCTACGATTTCTCTGCCGACTCTGCGATCTTAATTTAACTTTACAAACTCATGACAGACTCTGCGATCTTGAATTGAATGCTCTACGATAGCTTTGCTGACTCGGTGATTTTCAATAAACCTTACGATTTCTCAGAGAAGCTTTACGATTGTTTAATTAACACTACGATTGATTCAGTCCTATCATCTATACATTTGATCAACTCAATAAATCAACATAACAAGTTTGATCTTCTATTCTAAGTCCTTACACATCAAATTCTCATTTACGAACTTTACAAAAACTACTAATACACATATATATTATCACATCATCATCAAATCAAAATATGCAATTGTCCGAACATAGTTCATGAGATTATATAAAAGACTTAATAGGACAAAACAATCTTTCCCTAATGATGTTAAATTAATAGAAATAATTTTGTTACTGAATTTTTAAATGAATAAAAAAGAAAAGAAATGAATGAAAAACTTGGTCATTTTTCTTGCCAAAAGTTTTCGTCAAAAAATGAACGAAAAACAATTAACATGAGATTTTTTTTATAATTCCTATTATATTCTTAACACTATAAACAAAATAAAATTAATATAAGGATAAAATAGTATTTAAAATGTAAAGCTTAAGTTTTCTTTCATATTTATTTATAAACTCAGTAAAAAAAAGCTTTTAATTTTTCACATTTTTTCTTTTTCATTCAAAATTTAGATTTCCGTTATTTCGTTTTCCTTTAAAAACTAAGAAACATGGTGAGAGACACTTAGAAAAGAAAATGGAGGGATTAGTAGTATTTTTTTACTACTCCATTTCAGTACTATGTTTGTACCGAAGGAATAGAATAGAAGAATGAATATGATGATTTTTAAATCTCTATATTTAGTTGCTGGTAATGGTCTGCGGTCTACTCCCTCCGTCCCTAATTATTTGACGTTTTAGAGCTTTTTATTTGTCCTTAATTATTTGACGTTTGTTCAAATTTAGGAGAATTAATGACAATTTTTTCAATATGACTCATTACTCTGCCTATTTTTTTTGATACTTTAAACTCTCTCTTTTTCTCTCTCCTTATCCCAACAAAACTCTCTTTATCCCAACAAAAGATTTAAGGGTATTATAGATAATTAAGTACTATATTTAATGCTTTTCAATCATTATCTTAATTCTTGTGTTCACCTCTAAAAAGTTAAATAATTAAGGACGGAGGGAGTAATAAGATAACAAAATAGTTACAAACATCCATTCTAACGAATTTCATTCTATTACCTCTCACATGAAATAAACTTAAAAAAATAAAATGAATTTTTGTGTAATCAGAATGATTTATTCATAAATGATCATTAACTACCATATGCACACTAGTTTTAAAATACCGCAGTCAAAATTTAAATAATCCAACTGGAAATGAGTTCTTCTACACAGACATTGGAATTGGATATTTTCAATTTTTTTTCTTAGTAACTCCCCAAAAGATGTATAGTAGTTATTTCAACTAAAATTTTTACAAAATATAATTTTTTAAATATATGTATCCAAACTACACCTAAAACACTATATTTTATAAAATTTTTATTTAAAATAAATATTATATATTTTTTGAGAGTCACTCAAAAAAAAAAAAAAAAAAAAAACCTCAAAATACCCAATTCCAATGTCCGTGTAGACTTATTGACGGGAAATGAGGTAAAAATCAGATTACTGCACGAACCGCACAAATAGACAAACAACAACAAATAAGACCAAAAGTCAAAATTACTGGAGTTCGGACATTCAAGAGCTAGACTAGCTCCTGAAAATACTTCAATAAAAGCCAAAATCACTGCTTTTACCCAATTTCGTTTTCTGGGTACTTCGAAACTGAAAGGATTTATTTTGTTCTGGTGGCAATTTTTCTCATACGAATTGCACAAGAGTTAGAAACTGAAGAAGAAGAAGAAGAAGAGAAAACTGTCTTTTGGTACAGAAAATGTTGTGGAAGTGGATTTTCTAACGTCTTTAGTTCTCTTTTTCCTTCTCGGTAAGCCTTTTTTAAGCCCCTTTTAATCTTTTAAATATATATTTTTATGCTGGATTTGGTTAATTTGATTTTGTTTGTCCTGTATTTGCTTGGATTAGACTATGATGGAAATGGATTTTGCTGAAAGCCTCAGCTTTGTGTATAATTTGATTCTTGCCTATGTATGTTTGAAAAATGATGAGTGTGATAGGACTATTTGCTATAATTTATTACTACTTCGAACTTTTTATCCCATAATTAGTCCTTTATATAACCCCATGGACTATGTTTTATCATTTCTATGACTGGATTATAATCCCAAGTGGGAAGGTGGTATTATAGAATCCCCATTTTAGGTAGCAAATGACCTTAGATATGATTAAAACTAGTCCATGAATTAAATAATTGATTAATCATGGGATGAAATAGTCCGGAGTGGTAATAAATTAGTACAAATAGTCCTATCCCACCTATCATTTTTGCAAACAAACATTTATAACCTATATTAGTGTGTGAGGGTGTCTATTGCTGTAGTTCGTTTTCTATACGGGTCCTCCATAGATATGACTGAAGTCTACCATAGATATTTGCTGTTATTGATCATGACGCAGTAAAGTATGCACACATTTGATTGTGATGTTTACTTTATGGAAAATGATAATGAGGTTTCTGTAACTTGCTCTAGTTGATTCTTATACTCCATTTGTGTACCTTATCAATCAATTTACAGGTAAAATTCAGTGTCTAATTGGAGTATATGCTGTTAAAAGTATACAATCTGTATAGTTAGACAAATAGTATAATCTAAAAGGGTTAAGTTTTAATGTTTTGAAAACGAACGGAACTGATTTGAGCGGATGATGTTTGAGCCTTTTGGTTCTTTTTATAAAAAGAAGTGTTCATAATGAAGGTTCTGTAGTAATGAAAATGGGCAACATAGCAGGAAAGTTAGTTGGCATATTCCAGGACTGGCTTCATTCACAAAATCAAGAAGTTAGAGCCCTTGACCACTTCTATCTTATTAATGAGACTTGGACATAGGAATATTCTTTTCATTAAAATCAGATATATACGGAATGGTGTCAAGGCAAGCTTGGGTGTGATTTTTGATTGCTTTGACTAGTTCTGGTAGAGTGAGGTTAAGTCCTTTATCCCACCATCTGGTAAAGAATACCCTTTTTAGACGGGGAATCTTGTTCTGATAGTCACATTGTAAATCACATTTCCATATCCAAGGGATTCAAAAACGGATAACAAAATGGATAAAGGTTTTCTTTATGTTAATAAAAATGCAGAAATAGAAAGAGGAATACCTAGACTTGTAATTAATTATAAACCATTAAATGAGGTTTTGAAATGGATTAGGTATCCTATACCTAATAAGAAAGACCTTTTAGATAGATTACATGATGCAATCATCTTTTCTAAATTTGACTTAAAATCAGGATTTTGGCAAATACAAATCTGTGATAAAAACGGATATAAAATTGCATTTACAGTACCATTTGGCCATTTTGAATCAAATGTTTTACCATTTGGAGTTAAAAATGGTCCATCTGAATTTCAGCATATTATGAATGATATTTTTAATCCTTTTACCGAGTTTGTTATTTGTTATATTGATGATGTTCTTATCTTTTCATCTTCAATAGACCAGCATATCAAACATTTGAATATTTTCAAAAATGTTGTTATAAAAAATGGTTTGGTGGTTTCTGCACCAAAAATAAAACTTTTTAAAACAGCAATCAGATTTCTTGGACATAATATTTCCAATGGAACTATTATTCCAATTGATAGATGTATTGAATTTGCATCTAAATTTCCGGATGAAATTAAAGATATTAACCAACTGCAAAGATTTTTAGGAAGTCTTAATTATATTAGAGACTATTACCCGAATCTTTCTTAGGATGCTTCTATCCTGTAGACCAGACTTAAACAAAATCCACTGCCTTGGACTAATGAGGATTGAATAATATTACCACTGGTAGTTATCCAATCCTTTTGGATTCCAGTTAAGACATTTAATTGGTCTTTATTATATAATTCTGATTTTATAGCAAAATTATAATACCATTAGGAAAATGATATTACACACTGATTATCATTCAAATGAGAATAATAATTAGATTTTAATTCTGCTAGTTTATCTTTGTTATGATTTTTAAAATACCAAGTTCTGAAATCTTGATATTTGTCCTGCATGAAATCCTAATTTAAAAGCTTACGAATAGCACTATTTGGAGATAAATCCATTAACATTCGAAATGCATATCACTAGCGGTTGGACTGTAAGGTCTTCTGTTATTAGAGGTATTAGCTTCATAAATACCATGAGGTATTTGATTTTCAGATATATGTATTCTTTTAATATGATCTTCTGGATTATCAATCTTAACAGATTCATTGCTAGATAGTCTAGTAGAACCCTGATAGACTGATTCTATAGGTTCTGACACAGAATGTCTAGATGAATCTGGAAAATCAATATTATAAGGAATATTAGATTTACTACGAAGTAAAGGTTTCTGAAAACTTAGATAGACATTACCATAACGAGTTTGGATAACATCTTCTATAGATTGTCTAATCAAAGGTCTGGTGATTTGCCATTGTTTCGGAAAAGTTATTTCTTCCCAAGGAATCATCCTGGGAATAGCAACTTGACTGCTAAAAAGATTAGAATCAATAAGGACAATATGACTTTGTTGACTCTGCTTTCTGATATAAGGATTTAAAGTAGTTAAAACTTTAAGATTTATTCTGAATAATATAGCAAACGGAGGTGATGCTGGAAGATACTCATATCCATGAGATATGATTCTCATTTCTAAAACTTTAGACAAATTACTGTCTGTTAAAGAAATGCTAAGATTCGGGTAGATATTAAAGTATACTGGTCCATGAGCTAAACTAGTCTCAATAGCACCCATTAGAGATGCTTTCCAATTAAGGCATCTACCATCTCTTAGAGTACATTGGATACTGGTATTTTGACCAAGTAAAGTGAAGGGCTTGAAAGCAATCTGGACAAGTCCTATATGAACATATTTATATTTTTGCATAAAAGGATACAGATCTTCAATATGCAATAAATATACAATTTCATCATTATTCTGTAAAGGAACAGCATGTTCAAAAGTTTTAGTTAATCAGAATCTTGTTTCTAAACAGATATTTGCTGCTTGGCAGAGTATTCTATTAGTATTTGACTTTGACATTGAATATATCAAAGGTAAACAGAATTCATTACCAGATTTTTTAACCCGTGAATATTTGCAGGGTTAATGAACAGCAGAGGTAGAGGCCGCGGCCTAGGCAGAAACTAGTACTATACAGAATTCCCGAGTTTAAATACTCCTATCAGTACTCCTTAGACTTCTTCTAGCCAAACGGCAAAGGATATTCTTCTATTACCCGAACAGTATATCCCTAACAGAAATGTTGAAGAAACAATTCTTTACATTGAACCGAATGATGAAAAATGGATGACAGATCCATGGGAAATCAAGAGGCGCTATTTAGCGACTCAACAATTTCCTCCTCATTTTAATCAGTATAGATACATCTATGAACAAATAATCATAGAAACAGCATCAATGGACATAAAGCACACGCTTCATGATCCATCAAAAACAACCAGTCCAATCTCTTACAGCAAGACCACTATCAGAAACATTATGCCCATTTCTAATTAGGGCATTCATCCTCATACTACCAAGACTCTAGAGTCTAGACATTCAGAAACAAAATATAGTTATTGGGATTATATTGATTCCTTTACCTATGTTTTTTATTACTAGAATCATGTTTATAACCATACTTGGTTTATCCGAATCTGCCCAGAAGTTCTCAAAAACGAAATCCCAAACTGGTTTTTCGTTTGGTGGGATAAATTTGGAATTACAATGGAAACCCTACCTGAATCCATTCAAACAGTATTCAAAGATTGGCAAGTAGCCTATTCTCACATACCAGTAAACAATGATATATCCATGATGAAAACCTTTATCCATTTTGTTATCCGTTTTGGAAACCCTTGGATATGGAAATGGAATTTACAATGTGACTATCAGAACAAGATTCTCCGTCTAAAAAGGGTATTCTTTACCAGATGGTGGGATAAAGGACTTAACCCCACTCTACCAAAATTAGTCGGTGCAATCAAAAATCACACCCAAGCTTGCCTTGACACCATTCCGAAAATCCTTCCAGCACTGACAATAAATCCATTTGTAAAAATCCAAGCAGATTTAAAACATAAATTTCCAGAGCTAACAAAAAAAGAAATATATTTAGATAGATTGCATGATGCAATCATCTTTTCTAAATTTGACTAGATGAAATCATCCAAGTCTGATGATGAGTTTGTTAATTCAAAAATTTGATATTCAGTTTTTCCATCTATATTCCATTCATAGATGGTTTTACTGTGATAGGATTTCTGAGAATGAAAAAAATCTTCTTGATACAGAATGTACTGGGGTGTAGGCCTAGGGTAATAATATCTACTAGGTCCTGAAAAAGAAAAAGCCATACGCTGAATAGGCTTTTGACTGTAAGTAGTTTTATTAATAGATTGCATATTTTGAAAATTATTCTGTATTTCAAAAAAGAATGTCACGATGATTCTGGAAAATCAATATTATAAGGAATATTAGATTTACTACGAAGTGAAGGTTTCTGAAAACTTAGATAGACATTACCATCACGAGTTTGGATAACATCTTCTATAGATTGTCTAATCAAAGGTCTGGTAGGAATAGCATTAGTGATTTGCCATTGTTTCGGAAAAGTTATTTCTTCCCAAGGAATCATCCTGGGAATAGCAACTTGACTGCTTCTGTAGTAATGAAAATGGGCATCATAGCAGGAAAGTTAGTTGGCATATCCCAGGACTGGCTTCATTCACAAAATCAAGAAGTTAGAGCCCTTGACCACTTCTATCTTATTAATGAGACTTGGACAAATGAGTAAGAGGATTCTAGTAATTCTATATGAGAGAGAGGAAGAGAGAGAGAGAAGAGAGTATATTCTTCTATTTATTAAACTGTTATTTCCTTTGATACAGTTTTGGCTTCTGTTGGAAAATATGCAGACGTCACCATAGTTTTGAATGCTGATCAATTATTAAGGCGAGGCTGTTCCAAATTGTTGTATTCCTTTTGCATGCTTATGGCTTTTCACCTTTATGTTAACTTATTAAAATAAGTATCGAAAATTAGCCTTTATTAATCAAATAGCTAAAGACATCTATCAATTTATTCTGACTACTTTACGTTAGTCCTTGCTTCAATAATTCTTAGACCTATGAACATCCATGAAAAGTCAAAAGGGTAGCTACTTCCACAAACACTGACCATTCCATACCATGTCCTCTTTCCTATTTGAGATAGTATATATTATGTTTGAAGATTATATCATACTATAATCTAAGTATGTAAATTAAAATTTTCGCTACAATGGAAATATTTTAATCAAATTCAAATCTACGATCAGAGTCTTCTATGTAATGTTTTGTAGTGAATTAGAAAGGATTTGGCTAGACAAGGTTAGATAGTACTTCCATATTCTATATTCACTATTGGGTGTAGATATTTAAAAGTTTCCTTTGCTTTCTTATCATAAAGCTTGACCTAAGCACCGCTACTTAAATTTCTTACAATAACAGTCATTTATAAAATAACTATATAAATAGATTTGAAATTAGCTTAATACTCTGACTCATTGTTTCAGTCCTACAAAAGTAGAACTTATATTTCACTAACATTCAGTTAAATTTTCATATGGGTTCTATATGAAAATTTATAGAAGTATGAATAGACTTCTATTTTAGCATGAACAAGTTTCATCAAGTGTCCCATTTTCCCTTGATTAGGACTGTCAAAAGATATTGTAATCAAGTCGATGAGATTAAAAAGAAAATAAAGAATAGATGAAGTGAATGAATTATTGGAAGGAACAAGCTCAACAACCCCGTGCAAAGCACGAACGACATTGATAATGGTTTATAGTTTAATTGGTTTTACAGTTATTATGTTCAGTGTTCTAAAAATCCCCGCTTAGGTCTGCTTAATCCCTGTCTAGATTTGGTCAGACGTCAACCGGATCAATTTAATAAAGGTTTTGAATCTCAACAATACTTGAAATGAATTTGTTAAACCGTAAAAGATTGTTTTTTCGGTAATTTTATGTAATTTTTTTTAAAAAAATTTACATCTATTATATGCTTTGTATGGTTTAACTATTATATACAATAAATAAATAAATAAATGAGATCCCCTAGAAAACGCGATGCCTAATTGCCCCTTCCGCCGCTTAGGTTTGCCTAAAGATTTTTAGAACACTGATTATGTTTCAAAAAATTCATACACAATTAATCGTGCGATTTGATAAGATTTCAAATTTTAATGAATATAATTTAGTTAGGACATTAATTTAATTTATTGTTATTTTGTTTAAAATTTGTCATTTTCTATCTGTATAGCTTGAATGATTAACATAAGTCATATTTCTAATCTACAAAGGCTCATAGTTTAATTGGATCAAGCCAAATTATTAAATACTTTTACTGACCTAGTGAACTGCGTATTGGTATTTGCTCTCTCAAATTTTGTGCTCTCTCAAATTTTGTGCTCTTACATTCTGAAATTTGAAATTTAGTCTATCCTCTTATTATTTGTTTTCTACCTCTAATTTCTGAAATTTCAATATTCTAACTTACGATTTGATACTCAAACATCACATTTGTGCTAGATTATTTCTAGAACAGTCAACAAGTTGATGCAACTAAAAATATTTTATGAGATTTAGCTTCATTACATTTATATTCTATGAGAATTCCTTAGTATAAGCATTCATCTGAAGCTATCCTAGCGTACGTTTTAACGTGCTTAACGTGTTCCCGTATTGGTTCCATGTACCAGAGCGATCCACGTTCCGGATAGCGATTGGATCTAACACATATTGCCTCAACATAGATACATAAAAAACTTCATAAAATTAGACAACTCATGAGGCAAGGCACCTCTACAAGCCACATCACCAACTCTTTCTAGAATCTTTAATAATAACTGGATGGAAGGTAAAAACCTCTAATTTTCTCGCATCATGCATAAATTTATAGTCAAGTTGCATTATTGGAGTCTGGAGTTTCAAAGCTAATAGGGAACATGAGTGGGATTTCTCTCTATTTTTTCCCTTTTCTTTTTGGGTCTTGACTTTTTATTTTTAAATTTGAATATCCTGTATCTGGCTGATATTCTTAGCTGGTTAGTTTTGGAGTGGGTATTGGATGGTTGAATATTTGCAGGGTGATTTGGTAAGGTTTGGGTCCTTTGGGGCGGTATATAATGAACAACAATGTTTGGGAAATGGGGAGGCTATGGTTAGGGTGACTTAGTTAGTTAAAAGCATGTGCCTGTAAACCGCAAGGTTGAAGCTTCAAGTCGTTGCTAAAATTGAGATGGAAATGTGGCAAAAAGCGAAAAGGTGTAGGGTAATATAAAATGATATAGCTCTGATATACATATGACAAGCTTTAGGGAAGAGATAAAAGGAAAAAAATAAGGCGAAAGGAAACTTGCAAGGACTTGGTTGGAGTACACATAATGGCACAAAACCTTTCTAATAAATATATTAAAACTCTCTCCATTTCAACGATGAATTACATCACTTTATATTTAATAAAAAGAAAACCCTAATTGTCACGGGTTAGCTAATTTACTACTTGTATAAAATAATATCATATAAACTAATTTAATATTTATCGAAAATAGTCTAATATAAGCGAGTGAATACTTATCTAAGATAATCTACAACCTAAGTTAGGACTTATAAAAAATAACCTATTAACTATAATTAAAAAATACTCACTCCGTCCTCAAAAGGATGTCGAAAGTAAACTTTTCACACAAATTAAGAAAAATAAATGAAGGAAAGAGTATAAAATAAGTTCTTACTTTACCCATATTGGACCTCATATAAGTACACTAATCTTATTGTCTTTTGAAAACTAGTGGACCCCACTTAAAATGTGTTTTAGAGTTTAAACTAGTCTTTATGCGTATTTTTTTTATATTAGACGTGTACTTTTAAGAATTAAGACATCCTTTGGTGGATAATTCTTTTTGTATTTGTAGACATAACTTGCTCATGATCCCGTGCGAATCACAATTTTTGTTATAAAATTTTTGTATTGTGTATACTTTTTCATATAATACTATACTAATATATTAATTATAATAATAATAGACTAATATTGTGTATGATTTTTTTTAAAACATTCATCTAAAATATCCTCCCTCCATCCCATAAATATTGCAACACAATTTAAAAAAAAAAGTTAAAACTGTTGTTTGATTTCCTAATTGACCCTTATGAAAGGAGTGGTTGAGAATGCATCAAGATTTCCTAATTTACTCTTATGAAATCGACTTGTTTGTGGAAGTTGTAGAGAGAGAGGATGGTATATATATATGTGTGTGTGTTGTAGGAGTGGTGGGGTGTGGAGTTTTGCTCGGTAAAACACGACAGTGATCATACTTGATGATGGTGAGGATAAAGAAGATAGAAAGATTTCACTGATTGAAGAGATTTGTGTCTTTGTTCATGCATAGGAGAATGAATAGTATTAGGAACAAATCCAAAAGCAACTTCAACAAAAGTCTATAATGTCCATTTCATAGGAACTAGCTCATGATCCCGCGCGAAGCACAAACTTTGTTTTGTTATAAAATTATTGTATTATTTATATTTTTTTATATTGTACTATACTAATATATTAATTCTACTAATAATAGATTAATATTGTGTACAATGATTTTTATATAAAAAAATATTTCCTTTTGAAATACCCTATTTAACTAATAATGTATAACTAATTATTGATGAAAAATTAAATAAATTTAAAAATCTACAATAATGATTGTTCTACTTATATAATATTAATAATAGTATTCCTCTTTCAAATGATTTATTTGTTTCTATAGTCCTATGTTCATCTATTTATGTAATAATAAAATCTTAATTAAACTCAAATAATTATACTTATATAATTTAATAATAAAAAATTATTATATAATAAATTATTATTGTTAATATGAATTTTAAAGAACACTTACTAAATTAGATAAATGTATAAGAATAAGAGATAGTGGTAAGTAGATAATTATGATAGTAAGAATGTAGATGAAAAGATTTTGAAATTAAATAACAGATTAAAAAAAATAGTTTCTTTTACTAAAGTTTGTTTCTATTCCAACATTTTAGGGTTGTAGCACCATTCCCAACTTTTAGGATTGAGAGACTATTTTGTGCTATTTATTATATATATAGATTTTATTTATAGTTAGCATTTATTGCTAAATTTTATGATTTATTATTATTAAATTTTAGGAGGTCACTCCTAAAAAGTAGGGTTGAACGACTACTTCTAAAACGTAGGGTTGAACGACGATTTTGTCTTATTTATTATAAATATATATAGATTTAAAAAAATTAACAAAAAATGATAAAGAAAATTAAAAGAAGGAATATAATGGTCCCTATTTTAACCCATATTCAATTTAGAATTGTGATATAAAAGTAACATTATCAACCCATATTTATGTAAAAGAATAATGATCAATTAGTTATTTGTCCTAATACTTTAAAGTACTTTTTTGTATAATTTCTAATCTTCTCCATGGTTAAAATTCAAAAATTATTGTCATATACTCCCTCTATCCAAGTTTACTCGTTTTAATTTCTTTTTTGGTTTGTCCAAATATATCCTTCGTCTATTTTAATAAAAATTGTGACCTTATTTTTCCAATTCTACCCTCATTTAAATTTATTAAAAAAATTCATTCAAAATAGCATAACATAAATTGAAATTGTAATTCTATTAACTTTGTTTAACATTGGAAGCACAACCACACTATTTTTTTCCACTCTCTCTTCTCTATTTTATTATTCTAATAAAGAGCTAGAAGGTTAATTAAAACAAAACAAAATGATAATAGAGTATTTAAAATGTGTAATTTGGAGATAAAAAGAATTTCTTAGTAGACATGTATTTTCAAACTAGGGCAAGTAAAATTGGATGGATGGAGTACTAATTTACCAATATTTCATGAAAATGACAAAGTTAGTGCAATTATCATAATAATTATTATTACATAATCATTACGTCACTAATTCAGTAACAGTTCAACTAATGGTTCAACCAACCATTGACCCATCCACCTAGTAATTTTTTCGGTTTGATGACTGGTCCAGTATGAAAACATTAATTACAATTGATTGTCAATTTCCATGATTCATAATGACCTGTCCACATCACTTCCTTTATATTACCATTTAGGATGTGATTCCTTTTTGAATTATCTTGATATGATCTAATTTTCGTACTGGGTCCCTGATATTTATTTATTTTTCTTCTTATCTATACAAGAATATTGTGAATCCTCAACTATAGATTTACTACTGAAGTTTAATACAAAATGATAATAGAGTTACAAAGTTAGTGCAATTATCATAATAATAATTATTATTACATAATTATTATGTCACTGATTCAGTAACGGTTCAACTAATCCATTGACCCATCCACCTAGTAACTTTTCTGGTTTGATGACCGGTTCTAGTCTGAAAACATTAATTGCAATTGATTGTCTCTATATAATAATACAAAATAACTAATAAAAAATTCCTGCAATTCCAATTTTCATAATAGGTGTCCACATCACTTCCTCTATATTTCCATTTAGGATGTGATTCCTTTTTGAATTATCTTGATATGATCTAATTTTCATACTGGGTCCCTAATATTTATTTATTTTTCTTATCTATACAAGAATATTGCGAATCCTCAACTATAGATTTACTACTGAAGTTTAATATAGTTATTAAAATCAGATTATGACCTTGCCACCTTTGCTTCCGGTCCTTTAATAGAGCTCCTGCAAATCATTCAACAACCTCAAGTTTCCAGCTGATTGGTTCTATAGCCATTTTGACTATTCTGTCTAAGGTAAACTTGTGAACTTTTTTATGCTTTTCATTTTGAGGATCATTCTTTGGATCAAAGGTGTTAATGAATTGCTTTTTGTTGTCAGTGATTAATTTTTTTACATGTTGTCTTTACAGAATCAGTTTGCAACGCCCTCTGGTATAGATTCCTCTATAGTTACTTCGCTTTTTGATTCATTACCATCCAAGAAGAGTCACACACCTACATTGGGTTTCAGTCTCAAGTGTCTTTTGAGAGAGAGTCCATGATGGCAGATGCGAGTCCTAGGACTGATACATCGACAGATGGAGACACTGATGATAAGACTTTGGGGGTGATGTTTCCAACTCTTAACTTTAGCTGCGTTACTTTTGATGCTAGAGATTTGTTCTAAACGTACTAATTCTAACAAAGTTATTTATTTATCTAATTTATTTATTTATCTTTGGGTTTTTCGCACTTTTTTAACTTTTCTGGAAGCATGTTCTTTTTGACTTTGGATGTTTATAATTGTTTACAGGAACGGAGGTAGCTTAGGGCCCCATGCGCGGGGTTGGGCGAGGGGGTTACCCTGAAAATTTTGAAAAAAAAAAATCAAGCCTATAAAATTTGGACATTTTTAATTCAGGCCCTCCAAGATTTTTGAAAAAATAAAGTATATATAATTTTTTGAAAAATTATTAAAACAGACTTCCTCTATTCCAAATATAAGAGTTATTTTAATTTTTCTACAAGTCTATTTGAAATACGCACAAATTCATAAATATCACTCTTTCCATTTTTTTGTATCATTATACGAATATCAAATTTTATGGTATCTCTTTACTCCATTTTGTGTACCATATATAGAGAAATCTTATCTCACTCAGAATTTATAAAATTGTCTACAAAATTTGGACCGAGGGCGGTGCCCTCGAACCCAACTAAATTATTTACCCCCTTCCACCCCCCCCCCTCCCAAAAAATAAATAAATTCTGACTTCCTCCGTGGCTGCTTACGTCTTTATAGAAGTTTAATGACACTAACACTCAGTTTTCATGGATACAGTTTCATAACAATCAAGGAATTGTGGTATCTGATGCCAGCGACAAGTCCAGGGATCAAAAGGTGTCACTATTTGTGCCTGTTGATTATATATCTGTTTTATCTAAAATAAAATAATTAATTATAATATTAATAACTGAGTTGCTTCGATTACTTCTTGTGTTCTTGTTCAATTATGATTTGACAGACACTTCGTAGGCTTGCGCAAAATCGTGAAGCTGCAAGAAAGAGCCGGTTAAGGAAAAAGGTAGGTTCCCTTGTCATATAATACCTCCGTCCTTAAAACAATGTCTTAAGTACACATAACCTAAGGAATGCCTTAAAGGGCGGTTATTCTCTGATAGTGAGCCCAAGAAAAAGGTTTTAAAACAAATCAATTATTCTCTGATAGTGAGCCCCAGAAAAAGGTATAAAAAAATCAATTATTTTTGACTTGTGCAAATCAGACATTCATTGGAGGACAAAATACAACTTCCCTTCAATCATTCTTTTGAGGATGGATGGAGTAGTTTATTTTGTCTGTTGTCCTCTTTATGCCTTGTTATTTGTAGCATTATAATTTGTAAATCATTGTTTTGGCATCAGAATGTTTTAGTGCTATTATAATTTGTAAGTCATTATTTTGGCTTTTGGTTCTTATTTTATCTGACATATTGATGTCAAAAGGATCAAGAAGACTAATGGAAAGTACAAGGGATTATTAGTATACAAATTTTATACTATTACTTATGTGTAAATTAATTGTAATTAGGTTATATTAGTTAGATAACAATAAATCTTTTTAAGATATAGTTGGTAGAAATTAGAAGTATATTTCCTCCTCAAATTAGGTTTCCTAATTTTTACTTCCTCTGTTCCACAAAAAGAGTTTCGCCTAGCTTTGATTTTGGTTCTTTTGGGAAATTCTAAAATTCAAATTGTGATGTGAATTCATTTTATTTTGCCAACATAACAATTTCGTTACTTTGTAATACTTTTAAGGTAGTTTATAATATTTTGTATTAATTAAAATAACAAAATTCACATCAATTCTGTATTTTAGGATTTCATAAATGGACTTAAAAAATAAAATCAAATGAGATTCTTTTTGCCGAATGGAGGGAGTATTATAATTGAAGATTTCTATGTCGTATATAAATTATAGAGTGATTTATCCCCATTGTTAGAATACATAGTGGAGGCTTTGTGCTATTGTGCATTCGGGCATAATTCTTCTTCCCTTCCCCGTCTGTCTTCTCCTTGTAACCTTTCCCTAATTGTCTAAACATTGCCCTGCATCAAATATGTAATTAAAAAGAAAAAGTGTAATTCATGATGCTGTTGCACTATATTTGATGAATATTTCCAGTAATTGGATACCCTAGTATATTTAGAGCTCAAAGGTGTCTTCCACAAAGATTATTCTACAAGCTGGATTAGATTGATAAAAAAAGTACATTGTTTCTTCAAAGGCATGTTTTTTAAGTTTCGTCCATCTTTATTTTCTTTTTATGGTATTCTTGAGAATCTACGTTGTTCAGTTACTTCCCCTTGAAACAGGATTGACTTTGCAGGAGCCTTTTTTCCTTTGTTTTGTCTGCCAATAATTTCTAGAATGTTCAAGGCTCAGTATACATATGGATGTAAAAGTACTTTTTTCTTGAATTTCTGCGTCTTCACGTAGTTCTTCCCTTGTACAAATTATGTTACTGTCGGGTGACTTGTGCCTTTCTCTTTTTCTTTTTTTTTTTGCTGCTAGTAGATGATTCCTTTTTATTATCTATATTTCGTTTTTAGGCTTATGTCCAACAGCTTGAGAGCAGTAGAATGAAGCTGACCCAACTTGAGCAAGAGCTTCAACGAGCTAGGCAGCAGGTTGGTTTGATCACTCTCATAGTTTTATCCTCACTGCCTAACGGTTTGCTTCCTTTTTAATGAATGCCTGTTACTTTGCTATAGGGTATATTCATTTCAAGTTCAGGAGATCAAACTCAATCAATGAGTGGAAATGGTATGATCATCTTCTTATGCCTTTCTCCAATTTTAGAATGAACCAGCGTATGGTAATAGGCTCGTAAATGTGGTGGCTATCCTATCTTGTTAAGGTGGATAATCATTCTAGTCTCTGAATTATTTGGTCTGCTTTTACTTTGTGACAATGCAAAAGTTGCATGTATTTACAGAAATATATAATGCTTTATATAACAACATAAATTGTAGGCCAAGTAAAAGGACAACAATTCCCCTAGCCATGTGTGTATATATAACACATAATACCAACTCACAAACTTCTTTTCATAGAAACTGTTTATCTTTATATTTGCAACCCCCCCCCCCCCCTCTCCTCTCCCCAAACAAGAAAAAAAACAACAAATTAAGTGGGGGAAGGGACAAGTGAAATAAACAGAAAATTTTGAGGGTTAGAATATTATTCTTGCATCTTTTGTTTCCTAAGAAGGAGCTAATTATCCCATCACTTCCTAGGAGCCTTGGCGTTTGATGTAGAATATGCACGGTGGCTGGAAGAGCACAACCGCCGAGTCAATGAACTGAGAGGAGGTGTCAACTCCCATGCGGGTGATGCTGAACTTCGCATCATTGTGGATGGCATCTTGGCACACTATGATGACATTTTCCGGATAAAAGGCGATGCTGCTAAAGCGGATGTCTTCCATATTTTGTCAGGAATGTGGAAAACACCTGCAGAGAGGTGTTTTCTTTGGCTTGGTGGATTTCGTTCATCTGAAATCCTTAAGGTGAGTGTTATATCTTTGATATAAGTTCCAAAGGTTATAGAAGGCCCATTGCTGTAGAAGTAGAATATTTTTACAGTTCATCTCTCTCTCTCTCTCTCTCTGTGCACACAAGTATAGATTTGTATTTGTACTTAAACTTAGTTAATATTATTTTGATTGAATCATCTTCTTAAAGTCAATCTGTCTTGGGATATATGTGAAACTCCAAGACTTCGATCAGGAAGGATAGCATAAATTTGTGAGGAGGAAGAAATGCAATATTATGTGTTTATACCACAAGTTTCCTCGCTTTCAATCATAATTGAAATTCATTGAGTACGTATCGTGATGAATCCAGGATGAAATCAGACATGAATCGTTACTGAATTTCGACGTCTCTGCTGGCAACATATTATTTATATGAAGTAACTGAATACATATTTTTGCATATAAGTTTATGTGTGTTCTTGTAAGAGAGATGGAAGATGTAAAGAAAGGCTAGTTATCAGACCAAAATTTTTAGAAGTAAAATAAAATGTTTGATGCAAATTCTTAAACTAGCAATCACAGATACATCTTGTTCCATTCAAATCAAATATCATAAATTTTGTGCATCTGATTTGATTGAAATTTGTGGGTTTTGTTAACTACTAACTTCCTAGAGTTAAATATATATTCCTTGTTTTATTTCGTGTTAGAAATATTTTCTTTAATATTTGTCATCTCAAGATCTCTTATCATGCTTCCTTTTTTCCTTTGTAATAATTTCCCCAAACCTTTTTAATTGGAAGCTGCTTTTTTTATCAAGTTATTTATCTTAATTTTCTGATGATATTTTTATGAGTTATGCTCATATGCTCTTTGTTCACCATTAATGTTGTGTTTTCCATTTATATTACAAATGCAAAGTAGGGGTGAAATTTTCCTCTTGGAGTTCTATTTCTTTTGGATTCTCATTATGCATTTTGTAGTCTGATGAATCCATAGTTATCCACTAGAGTGGCAGTGTACGTTCTGAAGCTATTTCAGTGTTATTATAAGCTGTAATGGCTATTTCTAATCTAAAAGTATTTACATCAATGTGTTTCATATCTGTCTTTTGAATGTGCATAACTATTAGCGTTGTGCTACACATAATGGCGTTTGGGTGAGTTTGAAATTGTGTGGCCCTTTTTACAAAGATGCTCTGGGTCAACCTCTAGTTTATTTATTTTCAGCTCTTCTGTTGCGTTATTTTTGGATCTGACCTTTTCTTGTGATTTTTTGTAGTCACTGTCCTTATCGCTCCCCCCCCCCCCTCCCCTCCCCTTCTGTTTCTTGCTATATGACTACTAAATTTGAACCTTCATGGCCTCGTAGCTGCTTATAAATCAGTTGGAGCCTTTGACTGAGCAACAGTTGTTGGCTATCAGCAACTTGCAGCAGTCATCCCAACAAGCAGAGGATGCTCTATCGCAGGGAATGGAGGCATTGCAGCAGTCTTTAGCTGACACTTTGGCTGGGTCACTTGCCCCCTCAAATTCATCAGGAAATGTTGCAAATTACATGGGTCAAATGGCTATGGCTATGGGAAAGCTTGGAACACTCGGAGGCTTCATTCGCCAGGTAATCCCTAACCATCTTATTCTACTCAAGAAGTTTACCTCGTCACACATACACACGCATATGGTAAATGATCCATAGCCATTGTTGGCTGTAGCCAACACTCCACCAAACAGTTAGGTGGATGCTAGTGTTAAAATCCATCTGCCCAACCATTTGGCAGATGTTGGCTACAACCAACTTTAGTGTTGGATCATGCCTCTATATATAAAGGCTTAATTATAAATTACTACCCTAAATTATTGGTCTTTTTCTACTTTGGTTATCGACTTTTCAATTTTTGCAATCAAGTGATTAAACTATTATTTTTTCCACTTTTGTTCAATTGAACTTGTCATGTCACAAATTGATAATGATGTGTCATAAACATGTGGCATTTCAGTATTGATGTGTCAAAGACGAATAATTTTGTTTTATTTAATTATCATTTTAAATAAATAAAAGGGTAAAAACGTAATAAATCATAAAATATATAAAATATTTAAAAAGCAAAATCAACATATATATACACACAAACACAAAATGAAAAGTATCTAATTTCCTCCCTCTTGTACATCAACCCTGAGGGCTGAGAATTGAGATCCAATTCAGCCAATACTGTTCATCATCAACAAACCCGTTGCCTCCTCCGAGTCGCAACACCCGCTGCCACCACTTATCCTCCATTATACCACCCATCGTCTTCGACCAAAAAATAAACTGGAAAATCAATTCTCACCCTCATAGACCCCAAAAAAATTGATTCGAACATATATTCTCTCAAATAAAAGTTATCAACTACAAGTACTCCATCTTTCTCTTATCATTCTGAACAGCAATTTCAGAAAAAGGGAGAAAGTGATTGAAACAATGAATCTGCAAAAATAATAGAGATTTTTTCTCCATATTTTTCCTTTTTTGACCAGCGTCGTCGTTGGCAATGTTAATTTTTTTTATTTCCTTCTTTTAGATCTGTGTTTGTATCTTTTATGTGGGTTCGCAATTGAAATGCACTACACCATGCCTCCGATTTGCTTTGTCATCGAACAATTAGCAATATCCAGATTTAAAAAAATAAAAAAAAGGAAAGTAGAATAAGAAAATAGATCGCCATCAGCCAGCGTTTAGATCTCTCCTCTATTTCTCTATTTTTTTTTGTATACTATATTTTTTTATAAATAAAAGGACTGAAAGAGATGAGAAAGACGGGAACCCAAGGACGGGACGGGCAACAGGGGATAGGGGTTGGGACTCGGGAAAGGGAAGGGAATGTCGAGAGAGAGGAGAGAATATTAATTATATGTAAGATATTTTGTATTATATATTTTCAATAATTAATTTATGTTATGTTTTATTATGTTTTTACCCTTTTATTTATTAAAAATGATATTAATTTAATAAAAAATTATTCTTTTTTGGCACATCAATTTTGAAATGTCGCATGTCCATGACACGTCATCAACTTTTGACATGGCAGGTTCAATTGAACGAAAGTAAAAAAAATTAACAGTTTAATTTTTTGATTGCAAAAATTGAAAAATCGATCATTGAAATGGAAAAAAACCAATAGTTCAGGGTAGTAATTTATATTTAAACTATAAAAAATTATATACGATAGGGAGCGAACTAAAAACGAACCGGCTATAGCGACGGTTTTTTCCGTCGCTATAGCATAAATACCCGGCTTTCTATGCTATAGCGACGAAAAAACCGTCACTATAGCCGGTTCGTTTTTAGTTCGCTCCCTATGGTTCACTAGAGAGACGGATCCTATATATATATATGTGTGTGTGTGTGTGTGTGTAAGTGAACACAGTAGGGGATTTAAAATAATTAATGTCTATACCAGGCAGACAATCTGAGGCAACAAACCTTCCAACAACTACATCGTATATTAACAACACGCCAGTCGGCTCGTGCTGTTATTTCCATCAATGACTATTTCTCTCGGCTCCGAGCTCTTAGCTCTCTCTGGCTTGCCCGCCCCCGGGAGTGAGAAAAGAATCATCTTCTAGGGTGATACTTGTTTGGAAGGTGACGCGTCTTGCAAATTGTTCGTTGTACCATATAGGATTCAGAATTCTGCCTGTGCATCTTTCCGGATTTAACTGTTCTCATTTCAAAGTGGAGGCAGTCCAACCAGCCATGTAGCTTTAACAGCCCGAGTTCATCAACAGACTTTTTGTACTAATCTTTCCATCTTTTGTAGTGTTGTTGAGCCCTACCTCTCTCCAGCCTGGTTGCATGGTCCCAATAACTTGTACTTTTAAGTTATTAACTATAGTAGTCTGTGTTGTCTTCATAATTATTATAGTCTAAGAGTTATACAGTTCTGGTTCTTCAAGTTATTTAATAATACAGCCACAATGTTGGCACTGCTTCTGCAAGACTTTCATTTGGTATTTCATCTCTCAACACAGACGTTTTATTTTCTTGCACATTTGAGAGATCATTTTGTGATGGCGGTGGCATCGAACAAAGTTTTAGCATTTGGTAGTGGGCCCTTGTCTTTAGGGCAAGCACCATTTATGTAATAGCCCAAAATTTTATTAATAATTAAACATTAATTTTATTTTCTTTAAAATATAATTGAATTAGAAAGGGTAAGATATTTTTTTTTCCTAAAGAAGAGAATGGCAGAATCGACTGATTCGAATAAGAGAGAGAAAGCATGAAAGGTTGTTCTGAAGATAGCATGTCTTTGAATTGCTCAACCAATACAATTAAATGAGAGTTTTCTTCCTTGTTTCATTTGGAAAATTAAATTCTTTCAGTAGATAATTTAATAATTGATTCTGTTAAAATTAAAGGTCTATTAAGGTTTTGGTAACTCTTATATTGTTTGTTTGTTATATTTAAAGAATGGAGATGTAAGCCTAATTCTAGTCTAATTTGATTAGTTGAATTCCTTGGTAAAATATTTATACGCACTGTAGCCCATTAGAAAAATAATATTTAATTCATCTGATGTCGGAATTGAGTGAATTCAAAGTTTATTTTTTCAGTTTTTTGTCTTCTACAATTCTGAAGAAGGAAGAAAAGTTATTTGACGTCATCTTCATACTTTAAATTGCTAAAAACCACAACCTACCCCAATTTCACTATTTTCAACCCTAGTTTTAAAATTTTGTAACTTAGTCATATTAACTCTGAATCGAGTGATTCTTGAGGCTATTTCGTGTATCTTTTTGAGCTACAATTTTTGTGAAGACAAAGAGATTTTGAAGAATCTAGAAGACCCAAAAGTCAAATTCTTTACTGCTGCGTATTGAAGAAAGACAAACAAGGTAGGTAAATATTATTTTGTATTTTGATTTTAAGTTTAGTTATGCGGATTTCTAAAAAATGATTACTTTTAATTAAAATAAAGACATAAAATTAGATATCATGATAATCGGAAAGATGAGATAAATTTATATTAAGGAATATAATTCGATTGAATATAAACGTTAAAATCTGAAAATTAGTTTTTATATTTTAAGATATATTGTTTGGGTTATATCTCTTAATCTGACCGTTGGATCGTTATCATTTTTGGATATGTTATACATATATAAGCTCATAATATGTTCACTAATTTTGAACTGTTAAAGATTAACATATAATTTATTATGAATTTTAAGAAGTGGCTGGTCTGAATTTTTTCAAGCAGAATTTTCAGCAACAAGTTCTAATATTTAAAAATGGATAACTTAATAATTTGAAATCCGATTTGGGCGATTCTTGAGGCTAAATTGGGGTATTTGAAGTCTAGTTTCTATTAAAATAAATTAATTTGACAAATAAGTTTTAGTTAATGGTGATAAGACCAAAATAGTGGACTGGCATTTTAAGAACAATTGGTCATATTGGGGTTTTAAGATTTCTTAAGTTTTGTTATTGTCTTTTAAGTTTTGGAGTATTAATAGTAATCTAAGGTGATAGTTAAAGACACCTTGAATGGATTACGAATTATTTTGAAATTATTATTTTGGATTATATTTAATTCCAGGTAAATATGTTTAGGTGTTGAATAACATTTCGTATTTGATAATGTTGACATTTGACAGTAAGATTTTGTGGAGTGTGCTATAAGTGGTTTTACGTATCAGGTACGGATTCCATATTCCTTCAGCGATACTCTTGTTAAATTTAATTAGTTCATTTTGTTACTCATTTTGAATTTGGCTATTATTCCACATAATTGTTCCGTGTGAAATTAATATGATAGTTTCATGTTGGTGTTGATACATAGTACTCATATTTGTATTCTTTGAATTAGTTAATCATGTCTAGTATTTATTTTGATATTTGTAGAAATGTACATGTCAATATATTTTGGAGACTTCATTCGTTTGTATCTTTCTTCGTATATTTTTGTTCACATTCGGAAGTTATTTTGATCATTAGTATCTTGTGATAATGAAGTATGTTCGTATTTAAAATAATTCGATGTCATTTGGAAATGGTCATATAAGCCTTGTGATTTGAAACCCTTTTGACTTACATTTTGTAGTTCGATTCTTAAGGTATACTTGAGCTAACCACCTGTGGGGGTACACATGTATGTCCTCTTGACACTGCGGCATGACACCTTTCATGGCGGTGTAATCCGTATATGGCGTATCCTTTTATATGCTCTAGGTGTGAACTTTGATCATTTGATATGTTTATTCAGAATACGTATGGGATGTAATACCCAAGAATTTTATGAATAAATATTAATATTGATATTAATAAAAATGTGAATATTTATTTGAATATAAATGTTTATGTGTCATGAGATGAGTAATTTAATTAATTTCAAATTGAATTAAGAAAATATAGAGAATTGCGATTAACTCGTAGAATGCTTTGTGTGGCATGAGAATGGAAATGATGATGATGATTTAATTAATTAAAGAGGGAATTAATAAGTGAAGGATTAATTAATATTATATTGTTAATTAATTGTTATTATGAGTAATAACGAATTCACGAGTAATTAATTAATTAATAAATGTTTATTCAATTAATTGTTGTGTGCAAGATATGCGATAATTAATCGTATAATATATAGTACCTACATTCAATTAAAAAGGAAGTGTGGTGTGACACTTTAATATGACTATATTATATATAAAACTATATAGTAAGATTAAATGAATTATAAGTTACATAAAGAATGCTTATGTGACAACATGTATGTGTGAGAACATTAAAGGTGTACCTTATGGAATATTAAATTAGACTATATAAATAATTAATATTAATAATTATTTCAATAATTATATATAATTGAAATAATAAAGTATATGCTAATGTGGAAAGATAATACTCAATTAGATTACATGGATTATATTATGTGTATAGATATATACCCCAAACTTGCTATTAAGTAATAAGGTTATCTCATTAAAAAGTCCATGTATACACTTAATTGAATTTAAAACCTAAGTATTCATATATGTGTATGTGTATTAACCCAAGGTGTACATATATGTGTATGTGTATTAACCCAAGGTGTACATATATGTGTATTAAGCATATAGTGTGTGGCATTATCTCTATTGCAAATGCTGAGTATTTAGCTTGTCCTTTAAAGAGTGTCCCATTCTTCTTTCACGTGTATAGGCCATTGGCCTATCCCCTTCATCTCTCATTTCTCATCCTAGCTAGCATTCAATCAAATGATGGTCATGATGAAGAAGGGAGTGGGTGATGGGGGTGGTTAGCAACTATTTCATCAAATAATTGTTGCCCATCATCTCTTCTCTTCCTCCAATGGTTTGATTCATGGTGCAATAGCTTGGCATGGTTATTGAAATTCCTATAAATTAAGAACTCCCTCCTCATTTCTATGTTGCTGAGATTTATTATAAGTGTTATAGAGAAAGAGAGGATATTGCATTGAGAGCATTCTGAAATTTGGGAGCTAAGCTTAGCAAATTCAAACCTTAGAGAGGTATATTTATAATTCTTAATTCTTGATTCTTAGTTTGATAGATTTCTAGAATTTCCATGAATTCTTGTTAAGGTGATTGTAAGTTGATATGGAAGTATTAGTAAGTTGATATATATGTTGTACATGCAATATGATGAAATACAATCATGATTCATGAATTATGTTGAAGGAATTTTGGAAGCTCTGTTATTACAGAAGCTCTCTTGGCTGGAACCAGAGTAGCGCGGTCGCGCCACTCCCTAATATAAACAAGGGGCCTTCTGCAGAATCAGATAATGATTTTTTTGGTTTATGAAATGTGAAGCATGCTAGTATAACTTTATTATGCCTATTTTTGTCCATGACACACTGATAGAGGTGACCTTGCATGTTAACACCTACCTTAGCTTGGTTTAACGACATTATAAGGGAACCTTAACTTAATGAACGAAAGCTAACGAACTTAGTAACCTTGACTTACGACCTTGAGCATTCTTATATGGTCTAGTTATGTCTATATGAAAGCATGATATATAGTAAGTGAAGTAGCTTTGCATGTTTGAATGGTTTAACATGAGATTTCAAAGAAAACTTAAGAGTTTGGAAAACTAGTTCGGTTGATAACCGCCTTACATGTATTCTGAAATTTTGATTATCATGATAGGGTATCACGTGCATATAGATATGATTGACATATATGCCTAGTTAGCCACGTGCGTTGTAAACTATTTGTGCATGGTTTAGAACGAGTCTAAATGAAGTAAGAAATATGCTACCTTGAATTATACGACTAGGATGACTTGAACATGTATGATTAAGGTACCTTGACCTCTTGCGTATGCATGATGGCTAAACATAATAAGCTTTTGAATTGGATTCACTAAAGAATTGTTGTAAAACAAATATGAAAGTAAGACGAGAACCGAACCTAATCATAGGAACTCATAACATGTGTGTTTTACATAAATTACTGTCTTTGTGCGATATCGGACAAACTTGAATTCAGCAGGAGCAGCCCTTTCTTGATTTGAACTGGGAGTAGCGCGGCCGCGCCACTCCCTAATTCAAACCAAGCGTGGCCGCACCACCCTGCAGAATGGACAGAGTCTGTTAGTTGTAATCTGAAATTTGACGCATGCTTGTATTAATTGTTATCCTAATATGCAAAACATGTTTGGTGGTATGTCCATATGTTAATGAGCATGCTAACGATAGAATCATAGATTTGATAATTTTTTACAAAATTTTCAAATGTTAAGTCAACGATGATTACGAGCTATGTTAATTTCATAGTATCTTACAAACTGATTTTTGTGCTATGTGTATGTCAAGTGTGTAATGACGCACATATATGATCATATGACTAAGATAAAATCGTATGTATGTGCTTAACGTTCATATTAAGTATATGTATTCGACTTATGTAACTAATGAGATACATATATACGTAACTACATTACGATAGGAAGTTGAAGTAGCGATAAGCTAAAGGTTGATAAACTACGCTTAAGGCAAGTTCCTAACCCTACTCTTTATTGAGCATTACTTAAGCTTGTGCTATTATTGGTCGTATAAGTAAACCATCGAAAGTATGATTCATGTCTTATGACGTAATATTTCGTAGCTTAAGATAAAGTTGTTTATATGCTTCGAACTTTAATCTCGAGTATTGAACTCATAATTATTCTTAGATACATTGAAAGAACGGTCTAGGCCACTTGATTCGGCTAGACTTATATCCTGAATTTGAAAGCGATCCAAACCAATTGACTGGTGCGGAATCTTATAATTTACTGAGATGAACAACCCTCTTGAAGGGGAAACTATATATTGTCAGGAGACCGACGTGCGCGCATGAGTACGATTAAATGTTATGCATAACGTAGGGTACTTTAGGCTGATCACCTGTTGTACTTATCTTTGTTGGATTATCAGCATATTTCTGTTAATTCTAGTAGAAGTTCATAATCCTTAGTGATAGTAGTGTGCATACAAGCCAATCATGTATGATGATAAAGCACATACTTTGTAAACAATCTTATTTATTTATTAATAAAATATTCATTTAAGGCATTTAATTATCTACATGGTGCTGTTTTTAATAATATGTAAATAACCCATAGTTTTAAGCAATGATTTTAGAATCATGATGAGATCATGCTAATGAGATCTAAATTCTTAGAAAGCTTAAAAACCAAAATAGTTCCTAATTGTGGGATTACTAAAATGGGAATTAGTAAATCCGGATAGATTGGTACATATGTTGCTTGCTCATTGGATGAGGATGACTGATCTCATGATCATTTGTGTGGAGACACTAAAGCAAGTATGTAGGTGCTTATTGAAAAATAAGTTCACTTAACGTGACTCGCTATGGAATACCTAATGGAGTTTTACTCGCCTGTCAATAGAAATTCCTAATGTGATAGTAGTACAAGTGATCCTTGGACTTGAGATCATCATAGTATCTTGTATGTAACAAATTATACTTTGACTTATTCCTTAAGGTCTTTTAAGGCATATATAGGGTATGCTTGGGTATAATGAGTTACATATGGAGATAATGTATGATCAATAAAGAATCTACCACCTCTAGTAAAAGAGGAGATATGTCCTATGTGATTCGTTAAATGACAACCCAGGAATCCTTGGCCAAGGTAGAATGAAATTAGAAAGAGGTTTCTAATTTGCATTATTTAGAGTTGTGTGTTTTCTAATCGAAATACATATGATTAAATAAATTAAGATTTGACAGTAAATCAATGTCTTATATTTAATTGGGACATTGTAGGGTGGAAGGATTGAATTGTACGGTAACTATTAACTCACAGGTTCTTTTATGATTAATGTTGAAATCTATATTATCTGAAAAGTCGTTGATCACTAGGGAGGCTTATCCCTATTGTAGAATAAATGTTATTTATTTAAATAGATTATTAGTTTAATTTATTTATTTAAATAAGATTAGAATTGTTCTAATTGATTTATTCACAACCAGTTTAATATGGAGAACCTAAAGGATCACACCATAAAAGGAAGAAGATTTATTTAAGAAGAAAATGACATGATAGTAATAATGCATTAAGGATAATTAATTTAATCTATGGTGATAGAATAAATTAAATAGCTTAATGTTTATTATTTAATATTTTAGAAATATTAAATATAAATTAATAAGAGGAGTCTTATTATTATTATTATTTTAATTCTAAAGGAGTTTAGGAATTAATATAATATCAGTACTCTGTCTCTCTCAATCCTAATAAGATTAGGATATAAATTAATTAAAAGGGTTTAATTAATTAATTAAACAAAACCCTATTCTAATTGGATTAGGATGGTTAACCTAATATCTATATAAGAGGGACTTATATTAGAAATAAGGTACGTGAATTTTCCAAAAGGTTGGGAGTACACATATTCTATAGAGATAGAAACAAGGGTTAAGCCAATAACCCATCTTCCTGAGTTCTTCATCTTCCTTGGTGGATCACCGTTAGAGGCCAAACATTTGGGTGGCTGTCATTGATCAAGGGAAGGAGCCACTACAGAGGAATCAAAGGAATCGAAGGAGTAGAACTTGTACCTGAGGAAGCTTGGATCTTCAAATGTATAATTCTATGTTCTCTCTTTTCTGTTATTGATAACTAGCACAAAGCATGATCATGGTTATGGGTTTGTATAAATTTCTTTTTGAAAACCTATGTTTCGCGCTTCCGCCCTATTTATGTGATTTGATTGCATGATTGCGTTACGTACAAACCCAACAGTGGTATCAGAGCCTAACTTTGTGCTAATTATCAATTTTATGATTCCATGTATGAATTGATGTGAGAATTGGATCGATTTTTCTGGACAAAATCGTTTTCTGCAAGTTTCTGCGACGAACGGCGCAGCTGCGCAGCTTCCCAGTTCATTACTGGCGCAGCTGCGCCGGTCTGCAAAAACTGGCGCTTCAAGCTACCTGCGTAGCTGCGCAGCTACCCAGTTCATTCTGGGCGCAGCTGCGCCGGTTCTTGAACAGAACCTGAAATTTGATTTTCATTAATTAAGTAAACTATTTTTTTAATTATTAAAGTTTTAAAATAAAGATGTTTATTTTATCTGAAATATGATTTTAGATTGCTAAAATTAAAAGAGTTTAATTTGGATTTATTTTTGATTAAAATAAAAGAGTTTATTTTGTTTTAAAAATAAAATTTAGCAAAACTTTTGTCCATTAAATGACATCGATCCATATATGGAATAGCTTTATTATTCATGAGATGAATTGATATTTATTGATGCATTTGTTGATGTGTATGATAATAAAAGGGATTGATTATGAACTATGACCAATGTGATTGGATTTTATTTTGGATGAATGCTTGAATGTATGGGTTTTATAAAATGGGGTCTGCACCTCGTCTTCTCTGGTTTTATTCTCGGTGTAAAATTCTATCTCCCTCCTATGTACTTCCCTTTGACTGCTGATTAAGGTTTTTATTTAATTGTAAATAGTTTATGTAATAGAGATAGTTAGAATTATCTTGAAGAACTGGAGATCAAGGAGCAAGGAGCGCTTGAAGACCCATTTGTATGGAGCCCGGGTTTAAATGTAATAGTTATATTTAAATTTAAATTCTTGCACTCTTAGGTTTGACCTTTTGGTTCACTTAGTGGCTCTAGTGAACCAAACTAGAATAAAAGTCCATAATCAATCCGGGTAGAATATAGCATTCTATATTACATGCTAAATATTATATATATTATATTTTATGCAAACATGCTTCGCATGTTTAATAAAATGACGCGTATTTTATATATATATGTGCATGCGCGCTAAACAAGATGAGACAAATAATAACAAACCCTCAAAAAAATAATATTAAGTCCGAAGCGTTCAAATGATATTTAGAATATCGAACGTCGCCTTCTAGCATGGTTAATTAATAGAGTATTAAATATTTAATATGAGTTTGTTGTGCTATCCACAAGGCGAGTATTGAATATTTAAGATGTTAATTAATCACATTTGATGCTTATCAAGAAAATTGAACGATCTAGTCTTGTTGTGCTATCCACAAGGACAAAAATTTTTCTTTTTTGAATTTATGGAAGTGCTAGGCTGGACTTAACTTAAATCATTTTAGTTCGGATGTGCACACACATGACCATTATGATTTAAGAGGCAAAATAAAAGGAGTTACATGGTGATGTAATTGACAAGAGTTGTCTACCTATTTATTTATATATTGCTTGTTGTACTATCCACAAGGTTATATACATTTGAAATGAGATCCTTAATCTCACTAGCAAATCTTTAATTAGATGTTGCCGAGCTATATAAGTGAGGGTAATATAGTTTGATGAAAATAGTGGGAGATACCAATTTAAAATAAAGACCTAAATTTATGTTGGTATGCAAAGTTAATAAAATGAATGTTTACTAAAATATTGTCTTTTCACATGCAGAATTTTAAAAATGTCAAAATCACTAATCTCACTACGAAGCATACTTGATGCAAATAATCTTACCAGGCCGAATTATGAGGACTGGCTAAGAAATCTGAGAATTGTTCTCACTGCTGAAAAGATTTCTTATGTCCTAAATTCAACCATCCCTGAATCTATTTCGGAAACAGCCTCTGAGGAAGAGATTGCCACTTTCAATAAATGGCAAGATGATGCATCTGTGGCTCAATGCATCATGTTCGCATCCATGAATAACGAGCTTCAGCGTCAGCACGAAAAAATGGATGCTCCTGCTATGCTGCTTCACCTCAAGGAGTTGTATGGTGAACAGAGTAGGACTGCTATATATGAGATATCTAAGGAGCTCTTCCGATCTCGGATGACCGAGGGCACTGCCGTCGAGACTCATGTTCTGAAGGTAATCAATTTGATTGAACGCCTTGGACAGCTTGGGTTTGTCATGGATGGGGAGTTGAGTCAAGACTTGATCTTGCAGTCACTCCCTGAGACCTTCTCGTAGTTTTGGTTAATTTTCACATGAATAAGCTAGATGTCAGGTTGCCTGAGCTGCTTAACATGCTGAAAACTGCAAGAAGGTCACTTCTCATCCAATAAGAACCATGTCTTGATGGTGGATTCTTCCAATAAAAGGAAGAGGCCCAAGGTGTCTTCTGAAAAGAAGAAATCCAAGAAGGCTAAGAGAAAGGGGAAAGAAAAGGAACAAAAGAAACCTGAACCAGCTAAAGGAATGTGCTTTCATTGCAACGAGCCAGGACATTGGAAGAGGAACTGCAAGAAGTTTCTAGCAGAGAAGAAGCTTGGAGAAGCTTCGACTTCCAATCAAGGTTTGTTTATGATTGAAATTAACTTTTTTGAAAGTCATAATTCTTCTTGGGTATTGGATACCGGCTGTGGGTCTCACATTCGTAACACTGTGCAGGGACTGATTAGAAGTAGAAAGCTGAACAATGAAGAGGTGATCCTACGAGTGGGAAATGGTTTTGCTGTAGGAACTTATTGTTTAGCAATGCCTTCGGGCAAGTCCATTTATCTTAATAACTGTTATTATGTTCCGAATATTATTAAAAATATTATTTCAATTTCTGTATTAGATATGGAAGGTTTTGACGTTATTATAAAGAACAATGGTTGTTCTATTTATAAAGACGATGTTTTATATGGTATTAAAAATTTGCGAAATGGACTTTATATACTTGACTTGCAAGAAAATATATTTCAAATTGAACAAACTAAGAAAAGGAAAAGAGATGATATTAATTATACCTACATATGGCACTGTAGACTCGGTCATATCAATGAAACAAGATTATCCAAGTTGCATAAGGATGGGCTCCTAGAGCTATCCGATTATGAATCATATCCAATTTGTGAATCTTGTCTCATGGGTAAAATGACTAAATCTCCTTTTAGTGAAAAAGGAGAAAGAGTTACAGAGTTGTTGGCATTGATTCACACAGACGTTTGTGGACCTATGACAACAAGTGCACGGGGTGGGTATTCTTATTTTATTACTTTCACTGATGATCACTCAAGATTTGGATATGTGTATTTAATGAAATACAAATCAGAATCATTTGAAAAGTTCAAAGAGTTCAGAAGTGAAGTAGAGAAACAAACTGTGACGCCCCCAAATTCCAAGACCGCCACTTGGTCTCTCGAATTCGGTTCATCACGTGCTCATGGTAATACATCACAATAATAATAACTAAATAACACACATCATAGTGGAAAATTTATTCTAGAATAATTTACAATGATTTATTATAATTATTCCCCCAAGTCTCGCAACCTACAGTACTTAATAGATTACATAATAATATCAATTAACGACTTATTACATAACCTAACTTAAGCTTAAACATAATCAAAACCAGTCTTACTACATCATCTTAATACAACAATAAAATATTTAAAAACATAAAAGAGACAAGCTAGTTGGTAGCCTTGCCCTTGCCCTTATCAACGCCCGAAGGTTCGCCCTGCTCTGCCTTAACTGAAATGTTTTAGGGAAAGCAAGAATGAGCACAAATTGCCCAGCAAGTAATATACAATAAGGGTAAGTGATTTAATCCTTAATTCTCGAAAGGGTATAACAAAGTTTGATAGTTCAAGGATAACAAGAATATCAACAGTTTTCAATAATAGTCGCTAAGGACAGAATAATATCAATGTGATTTAATAACAAATCAATTCAAGATTTCAAGATAACTGAATACTGAGCAGTTGCTAAGGACAGAATAATATCAATGTGATTCAATAACAAATCAATTCAAGATTTCAAGATAACTGAATACTGAGCAGTCGCTAAGGACTATGAACTTCTACTAGAATTAATAGTAATAAACTGAAAATCCAACAAAAACAGGTACAACAGGTGATCAGCCTAAAGCACCATCGTTATGTATAACAATCAATCATACTCAAGTGTGCACGTCGGTTCTCCGACAATTATATATTCCCTTCAAAGAAGGTTGTTCTTCTCAGTCAAATACAAGATCCCGCACCAATCAATTAGTTTGGGTCGCTTTTCAATAATATAAGTCTAGCCGAATCAAATGGCATAGACACTTTCACAATATTCAAGAACAATACTAAGTTCAACATGAATAATAGCTTTAATGAAATAAGAGTTCAAGTATGCTAATTCAATTCAAACGATTAAGTAGGAAACTAGTTTGCAATATACAAAGATAGAATACATGTATCCAAAGAGATAAGGTTTAGATACTCGCTTACGATATCCGTTGAATAAAATAATGCAAGGGTTTAGGATACTTGCCTTATGCGTAGTTTACTCACGTAAAGCTAGCCAACACTTTCGGATTCCTATCGTAATACAATTACGTATATATATGATATTCATTAGTCATATAATTTAACTTCACATTATATCTTCGAATATACGATCAACACACAAGCTAAGTTTTACCCTAGCTACACAATTATTTAGTATCTAATTTCTATTATTAACTTTCTCTTTTCTCAAGTTAATCATATTCATACATCGTTACTATCATGTGAGACTACCACAATTAGCAAACATATTCGCATATTATTAATATCACATAAGACTACAATCAATACTAAATATATTTTATTTTAGCAAGTTATGGCATTCTCATAAGTTAACCGTCAAAATCGGGTTCAAGTGACATCATATAATATCACGTAGCATGTATACATGTTTAAAGGATACTTTTATGTTTGTATACAACCTTTCCTCGTTCCAAACATACATGCAATAGATTCTAAGTCAACACTTTCAATAATTTAAAGCCATTCAAGGTCATGATGTTACAACATCTAGCATGTTCTCCTTGTAAGCACTTAAGGTATTTATATTAAGCATACTTATGAGTATTCGCATTCCATACATGTGACTATCATAGTTATTAGTTGAAAACATGCTTCGTTTATGCTAAACTTGAATCACGGCAACTAATCATTGTATATATACATGCATGATACGTGAGTGAGTCTAAGAATACTATCACATGTGTCCATAAATATTTGAATATGAAACTTACAATAACATGTTAAGATTTACGTTTCAAACTTATACTTTCACTTAGTAAAGTTCGCAAACGAAGTCCACATGCTCATGTCATGCTATGAAACATATTTAAACAAGTCAACATGCCTTTCGTGCATTCTTAACCATATCAACATGCGTGTATGGTCAGAATATCAACATGGATATAATTTATCAAAGTTTGTTTTTAAACTCTACGCTTTTGTTAGAAATGTGCACTAGTTGGGTTCACATGTTCATAATGTATCACGGAACCCATATACATAAGTTAGCATGCATTCCATGTGTTTCTAAGTCATACTAACATGTCTCAAAAGTCAGAATACTATTATGGTATTTATATATCCAAGTTCCTCTTTTCATAACTTTAAGTTTTCTTTGAAATATTCAACTAAACAACGAGCATGGATTGCTATAACCTAGTAACCTTATTCCATATGTTAATGTGAGTTATAAGCATACCCTACTAGTACAACATGTTTAATACATCAGAAGATATAACAGAAATCATCAACAATTTTTGCAGTGGTGCGCGGCCGTGCCCAAATTGTACTAGGGAGACGCGCGACCGCGCGGCTCCCGTTCCAGTCCAGAGAGTCTTCTGCTAAAGCAGAGCTTCAGGCCAAACCCAATGCACTACATGAAACATGCTTGCTAGTTATCACATTGTACATATAACACCTCTATATACTGTCCTAGCATGTTAATCATCATTTCATATCACCAATTCCAACTAAACATGCTAATTCTATGAATTGAATTTCAAATGGGTTTAGAGATTATACCTTGAATTAGCTAAGCTTGCTTCCCAAAATCAGATTACTCTCACTTCACTCTTTCTATAATACTTAGCAATTAGTCTAGCAAAAATGAAATGAAAAGGGGAGCACTCAATTTATAGGGAAATGAATAACCATGCCAAGCCATTGTCCATGAAATCAAACCATTGGAGAAGGAGAAGAGATGATGGGCAACAAGCATTCGGTGAAATAGTTGCCAACCACCCCCATCACCCACATCCTTCTTCATCATGAGCATCATTGGCTAGCTAGGAAGTTGATATGAGGGAGTAGTTTAGGCCTTTGGCCTTACACGTGAATGAGAGGAAGGAGGAATGGACAAGCCATATATCTCAGCATTCATACATCATTAAGGTACACAACACTTAGTTTATACACATGTTATATATATATTTAGGCATACAAGTATACTTAAGTTATCATATATAAATATATACATACTATATATATTTAGATTACAATTAGATTTATAACGTAATCCCAATAATAATATTACCATGTTATACTCATAATGTAGTAAGTATAATCCACACGCATATAATCCATGTACATATTTATCTTACGGGTATAATTTTCTCGGATATAATCACATCACATTATTTCCTTTATTATTAAATTCTATTAATCAACCCTTGTTTACAACACTTTCAAGATGTATTAATTTAATGTATACTTACATACATATTGTCACATTAGCATAAACATGTAGCTTATATATTTCAATCAATCCTAATACATGGTCTCTATGTAATATATTCACATTGCATTATATATCATAGTTTATATATGCAAGCATGGTCACACTTAAGTGTCTCTCTATACTATAATATAGTTGTATTTCATATACTTTATATATTCAAGTATTGCACATTTGCACATAGAATTACTCATCTTATAAATTAAATATTAATTAATAATATACACATATCCTTCATCAATCAATATAATTGTTAACCTCCATAACAATTTAATTAACCCTTATATGATTAATTATCACTTTAATATAAATCTTATTATATTTATAAACACATTGCTCATTACTATTATTATATTTCTTGCAATAATAATAATCACATATTATTAATCAATCACCATTAATATTTTATAACCATTAATTAATATTCTACGATAATTAATATAAATTAATGGTTCGCTTAACTTAATATAATTATTCTTATATTACGTGACTGTGCCACACAAGGCTTCCACGAGTTTATCGCAAACTCCACATATTCTCAATTATTATAATTATTTAATTTAATATTTAATTGAATTAATTATTCTCATAACACAAAATCATTTATATTCAAATAAATTCTCATTTCCATTGATATATTTATTTAATAATATTAGGAATATTCTCGGGTATTACATCCTCCCCTCCTTATAAAAATTCCGTCCCGGAATTGCTACAAGGTTACACAAATAAATGGGGATAATCCCTCATTATCCTATATTCTAATTCCCACGTTGCCTCCTCGACATCATGGTTACGCCAAAGTACTTTTACAGAAGAAATAATTTTATTTCTCAAAGTTTGCTCTTTCCTATCTAATATCTGGACAGGAATTTCTTCATACGCCAAGTTCTTCTCCACTTGAATAGGCTCATAAGAAATCACGTGCTTGTAGTCGGCCTTTTACGGTCGCAACACAGAAATGTGGAACACGTTGTGGATGTGCTCCAATTCGGGTGGTAACGCAACTTTGTATGCCACTTCGCCCACTCGCTTCAGTATCTCGAACGGTCCTATGAATCTTGGACTCAATTTTCCTTTCTTGCCGAAACGGATTTTTTCCTTTCCATGGAGATACTTTCAAGAAAACAAAGCTGCCGACTTTAAAGTCTCGGTCCTGTCGATGCAAATCTACATACTTTTTCTGGCGGTCTTGAGCTGCTACTAATCTGGCTCTTATCACTGTCACCACTTCTGCGGTTTGTTGAACTAACTCTGGTCCGAGTATTCATCGTTCCCCGACTTCGTCCCAACACAATGGCGTTCTGCACTTTCTTCCGTAAAGAGCTTCGTATGGTGGCATACCGATACTCGCATGGTGGCTATTATTATACCCAAATTCGACTAAGGGTAGGTGGTCGTCCCAATTTCCCTTGAAGTCTATCATGCAAGTCCTAAGCATGTCCTCCAGCGTTTGTATCGTTCGCTCACTCTGTCCGTCGGTCTGAGGATGGTAAGCAGTACTCAACCTCAACTATGTCCCCATTCTCTCTTGCAAACTCTTCCAAAAATTTGACGTGAAGCGCGGATCTCGATCAGAGACAATAGATACCGGTACTCCATGTCGTGAGACAATTTCTTTTACGTATAGGCTTGCTAACTAATTCAAACTATAGCGGATCTTGATTGCTAGAAAATGTACGGTCTTCGTTAGTCGATCCACGATAACCCAAATGGCATCATAACCTTTCTGTGTAACTGGAAATCCTACCACGAAGTCCATGGTAATATGCTCCCATTTCCACTCTGGTATTTCTAACGGTTGTAGTAAACCACTTGGCCGTTGATGCTCTGCTTTAACGCATTGGCAAGTCAAACATCTACTGACGCACCCTGCGACTTCCCGTTTCAAATTGGGCCACAAAAAATGTTGCCTTAGATCTCGGTACATCTTTGTGCCTCCTGGATGAACAAAATATGTCGTATTGTGTGCCTCGTGCAAAATCTCTTCTCTCAACTCGGTTACCGCTGGTACCCACACTCTTCCTTCAAATCTCAAAATACCGTCTTTATCCATTCGAAATTTTTCTTCCTCATTTTTCGTGATCCTCTTTCGAATTTTCTCACACTCTTCATCCTTTTCCTGGTCTTCCTTTACTCTATCCAACAATATCGGATGAGCTCCCACTACAAACAACTTCTCTCTAGGCTTCTTTGGTTCTTTCACTTCTATTTCCAATTTCTCCATCTCTCTTATCAATTCTTCTTGAGTCGTCAAATTAAACAACTTTTCCCTTCCTTTTCTGCTCAGAGCGTCGGCAACCACGTTTGCCTTTCCCGGGTGATAAAGAATATCGCAGTCATAATCCTTGATCAATTCTAACCACCTCCTCTGACGCATATTCAACTCCTTCTGTGTGAAGATATATTTCAGACTCTTGTGGTCCGTGTATATCTCGCATTTTTCTCCGTACAAATAATGCCTCCATATCTTTAACGCAAAAACTACTGCCGCTAACTCTAAGTAGTGAGTAGGGTATCGTTTTTCGTAATCCTTAAGTTGTCGTGACGCATACGCAATGACCTTGCCGTGTTGCATGAGCACACAACCAAGTCCCTTGTGCGATGCATCACTATACACCACAAAATTTTCTGCATCATCTGGTAATGATAACACAAGTGCTTCGCTCAGTCTCCGTTTCAGTTCTTGAAAACTTTCCTCGCATTTGTCGGTCCATACAAATTTCACCGTCTTTCTAGTCAAATTGGTCAGCGGGGTTGCTATCTTAGAAAAATCTTGGATGAATCTTCGATAGTATCCGGCTAACCCTAAAAAGCTTCTCACCTCCGTCGGTGTTCTCGGTTGTTCCCAATTACTTACTGCTTCAACCTTCGCAAGGTCTACAGAGATTCCATTCTTATCCACCACGTGACCTAAGAATTGAACCTTCTCCATCCAAAATTCGCACTTTAAAAATTTTGCATACATCTTTTCCTTCCTTAGTGCCTCCAAAACAATATTCAGATGTTCGGCGTGTTCTTCCTCTGTCTTCGAGTAGATCAAAATGTCGTCGATAAAAACCACTACAAATTTATCTAAGAATGGCTTGAAAACTCGGTTCATCAAGTCCATAAATGCTACCGGAGCATTAGTCAATCCAAATGACATTACCAAAAACTCGTAGTGTCCATAACGGGTTCGAAACGCAGTCTTTGGTATGTCCTCATCCCGTACCTTCAGTTGATGATATCCTGTTCGTAGGTCGATCTTCGAGAAACACTTTGCTCCCTTCAGTTGATCAAACAAGTCATCTATCCTCGGTAGCGGATATCAATTCTTGATCGTTACTCTGTTCAATTCTCGATAATCGATACAGAGTCTCATTGATCCGTCCTTCTTCTTAATGAATAACACTGGTGCTCCCCAAGGAGAAACACTCGGTCGAATGTAACCCTTATCCAACAACTCTTGCAATTGTATCATTAATTCCTTCATTTATACTGGCGCCATACGATATGGAGCTTTCGAAATCGGTGCCGTTCCCGGTGCTAAGTCTATTACGAATTCGATTTCTCTGTATGGCGGAAGACCAGGCAGATCGTCCGGAAACACATCTTGAAATTCATTAACTATGGATATATCCTTAAATTCTACTCCCTTCTTCCGAGTATCAACAATGTAAGCTAAATAACCTACACATCCTTTCCTTGACAATTTCTTGGCCTGCATCATCGTAACGCAACACGATTGCTTAAGCGATGAGCTACCATAAAACACTACCTTAGACTTACTAAGAGTTTGAAGGTTCACACATTTATTCTGACAGTCAATTATCGCAGCATGGTTATACAACCAATCCATTCCCAGTATCACGTCAAATTCTCCCAATCTAATAGGAATCAAGTCTACGCTCAGTTCATGTTCTCTAATGTTTGCGCGATAATCTCGATAAATGTATTCTATAGGGATTATTTCCTTATTCGCAACTTCTATGTTCAAAGGATTTTCTAATCGTTCTCGGGGTGTACTAAGTTTACTAGCAAATTCTTCTGATATAAACGAACAGGTGGCACCCGAATCAAATAATACATAAGCATTTATATCATTGATTGGGATTATACCTGACACCACGTCCTTCGCAGCCACGGCGTCCTGGACGGTCATGTTAAAGGTTCTGGCAGTTGGGCGGTTGGATTGTGTCGGTCCGCCGATCATCAGCTTGTTGCCTCCTTGCTGATTGCTACTCCCGCCACTTCCCTTCTTTGGGCAGTCCTTAATTCGGTGCTCTGTCGAGCCACACGCAAAGCATCCTTGTATCTTCTTTGGTTTCGGACAGTTGGGCGAGATGTGCCCTTTCTGTACGCAGTTGTAGCAAGTGCCACGTCCCTTCCAGCACTCGCCCTGGTGATTCTTCCCACACTTTGGGCATCCTTCAGCCCTCTTCTTGAAACCTCTACGAAAATTCCCTAATTGATTATTGTTGTTCTTGTTGTTGTTATTGTTGTTCTCCCACTTTCTCTTTCCCAAATTGCTTCCTCCGCTACTGCTTCCTCCAGTACGGTTCTCTCCTCCAGCATTCTTTCCTTTCTTCTCTTTGTTATACAGACTTAAGGCCTCACTGCCACCTTCCGCAATGATTGCCTTTTCCAGTAATGTTGCAAAGGAATCAATTTGAAGAACTAATACCTTATTGAATAGCCACGGCTTCAACCCTTGTTCGAAGCGTCTAGCGTTTCTCTCTTCATCCCCAACTTGGTGCTCCGCAAATCGCGCTAGGTCGTTAAACCTAGCCGCGTATTGCGCCACCGTCATCTCACCTTGTTTTAACTCTAGGAATTTCACCTCCATCCTATTCTTTATGCTTTTCGGGAAGTAATTTTTGAAAAATAGCGTCTTAAACTTATCCCAAGCTATTATCCCTTCTCCATCTCTTTGTTGATTAGCCTCCCACCAGTAGTTCGCTTCTCCCCTCATCATGTACGTGGCAAACACCGTCTTCTGATCTTCGCCTACGCTAGCTATAGTGAAAGCTTTTTCGATCTCTTTGATCCAGGTTTGTGCGACGATTGGGTCGGTAGTTCCCTCGAACTCCGGGGGTCCTACACTCTTAAAATCTTTAAAGGTTGTTACTGGCACAGTCTGAGGGTTTGGGCGAACGGGTTCATTGTTCCTTCCCCTTAAGGCCTCTCCTAACAAGTCTACCAGTTTCTGGATCGGGTCAACTTGTTCCCTCTCATTGTTAACAGATTCTTCGGGTGCAGTCAATCTACGTCTGGGCGGCATTATCTGCATCACAATTTTATTTTATTTTATTATTATTCAAGTATATTACTTAAGTATTTCTTTTAATACTAAAAGAATAAATTTATAACACATTTCAGAAATAAACTCCATTTATATTCATATGCCAAATCATTTCATTACTTGATTTCCCTAGCATACTGCTATAAATGTTATCACATATATCCCCTAATATCACAAAAGACGGGGAGGATGTAATACCCGAGAATTTTCATATATTATTAAATAAATATATTAATGGGAATGAGAATTTATTTGAATATAATGATTTTGTGTTATGAGAATGATTAATTCAATTATATTAAATTGAATAATTATAATAATTGAGAAATTGATGGAGTTTACGATAAACTCGATGAAATGCCTTGTGTGGCACAGTGACGTAATATTAACGATTATATTAACTTAAGCGAACAATTAATCTATATTAATTGTTAATCGTAGAATATTAATTAATTGTCATCGTAGAATAATTGTTATAAAATATTAATGGTGAATGATTAATAATACGTGAATATTATTATTGCAAGAAATATAATAATAATAATGAGCAACGTGTCTATAATATAATAAGATTTATATTAAAGTAATGATTAATCATATAAGGGTTAATTAAATTGTTATGAAGATTAACAATTATATTGATTGATAAAGGATGTGTGTATATTATTAATTACTATTTAATTAATAAGATGAGTAATTCTATGTGCAAGCATGCGAATTAAATGTGTAACATATAGTAGCTAACTATGTATTATGTGAAGTGTATTATAACACTATTATATGGTAAGGCTTATTGAATTATGGGAGTTACATGATAATGCCTATGTGACATGTGAGTATACAGTAAAAGAATATGACATGGATTATATATGTGTAAATTAATTATATCACATTGCCATGATAAAAGTATATTGTGACTTAAAAGTATATATTATATAATCTAAGTGGACTTGTATAATATATCATGAACATATTGTAAACTATTAATTTTAATAAAGTGAGACATCATGAATATATGGTGAACAATTTAATAATAAATGAGATAATGTAATGTGATAACATCCGATTAAATTATACCAGTATGATAAAAATGTACATGGATTATATGTGTACAAGTCACACTTACTACATTATGTGAATCCATGTTAGTATCATTAGAATTACATTGTAACTATAATTGTGGCCTAATTATATAGTATATATACATGTAACATATTTTGGCATAAGTAGTGTGTATATATACAAATTCTAGAATGCTGATATATGGCCTTGTCCCAATATAATAGTCACTCTCCTTCTCCTTCACGTGTATGGCAAAAAGGCTAAGGCCTATTCTCCCCATTCTTCTCCCAAGCTTAGCTAGCATTGATCAATGGGGAGTGGTTTTGATGATGAGATTTACCAACCATTTACCAACTCCCTCTTATCTAGCATGCAATCTATTCATCTGTTAGTTTGATTTGCAATATAATTGCATTGTCTGTGTAATAATTCGTCTATAAATAGTAGCCATGTTTCTTCACATTTCTTTTGCTGAGATTTTATTTGAGTTGATAAGTTGAGAGCATATACATATATCAGTATAATAGCATTGTGAAGTAGCAGCAAGTTCAATTATCTAACAGAGGTATAATTATCTTTCCATGTTCTTCATTCATGTTCTATATTTTGCTTACTGTCAAAATTTCCAATTCTTGATTTTGATTTCAATTCATGCTAGATTGGATTAGGACATGTTCTTAGTTGCTATATAGACTTATAAACATGTTTAAGCCATAATGTGGCTGCTTAGAAAAGTTTTCGTGAAGTAATTTTGTGATTTGGGATAATGTCTGCCGAAGCAGACTGCAGTCTGGCCAGAACCAGGGGTGGCGCAGCTGCGCCGGTTTGGCCTTAGTATGCTGCGCAGCTGCGCAGGACACTGTCTGCAGATTTTGAATTGTTGTTTCCTGCTTGATGTTTGCTACATGTTAGTTGATGAAATAAAATAGAACAAGCATGCTGATATGGTTAATACATATATATTGACTTGTTAAACTAGAACGAGCATGTTATATTCGGATCGCTTGCATAAACGATGAAGTGATAGATTTTCAAAATAAACTTAGGATTTCAAAATGGACGTTGATTCATTATATCCATTTTAGACATTCTGACTTGTGTGACATATTGGTATGACCTAGACACACACGAAATGCATATTGACTTAAGTATATATGTATCGTGATATGATATGAACATGTGAACACAACTAGTGCATCTTTCTAACAAAAATACAAGTTTTGGAGGTTGATATTGACATGTAAAGACCATACACACATTCTGATTTTTGGAGCATGTTTGAATAAACTTGAAATACATGTCGGACACATTAACTTACGGATATAGATTTTATAATGTTGAACGTGAACGTCAACATGCTACATTGAGATTTGAATTTCGATACTTATGAACATGTTTGATAGAACTTGTAGACTTGCTAAGGTATCATTCATGTTTGCCTACTATGTTACATGTAGTGAAACCAAATTTGCGTAAATAAAACATGTTTTTAAACTAATGATAATGATAGTTGCATATATGTGATATGAAAACTCATGAACATGTTTACTACAAGTTATGTGAACATTTTAAGTGTTTAAAAAGCGAGCATGTTAGACCTTATGAGTTCGTATCCTTGAATGGCTTTAAATTATTGAAAGTGTTTACTTAGAATCTATTGCATGTATATTTGAAACAAGGAAAGGTTGTACAAACATAAAAGTATCTTTTAATATGTTTATATGCTATGTGGTGTTGTTGGCTTGCATGACCGGACAGAAACCATAAGGCACAGCTCAGCCTTGGCTTGGCCAAAGGGCTGAGTAGCTGCGCTGTCCCTAGGCTTAGCCATGGCGCAGCTGCGCCGGCCTGGAATCAGAAGCCATGCAGTTTGACAATCTGATTTTGGACAGATAGCTTATATGATGCCTACATTGCTAGAAATGGTTTACACCCTACTGATATGTGTATATATGTGATGATTAAGTAACAAGATAATGTTTAACTTATATAATGGAAGCCCATAGGTCAAGGGATCATAGCTACTTGAACATGATGAGTTGCTATAATATCATTTATGTTATAACTATGTACTTGATTTATAATAACATATAATCTGATTTCATGTCATATGAGAATAAGTATGACATGTGACTAAGATAGTAACATGTATGTATATTGAGTAATAAGTTGTGTAACGGATGTGTTAACTAATGAAAATCCTATACTTATAATACACTATAAATAGGATTCAAAAGTGTTGAATTACTTTACGTGGATAAACTACGCTAAAGGCAAGTTTCCTAACTTACACTCTTTTACGGTGCAAGTATTCTATCTTTGTATATTGCGAACTAGCTTCCTACTTAATCGTTTGAACTGAATTAGCATACTTGAACTCTTATTTCATTAAAGCTATTATTCATGTTGAACTTAGTATTGTTCTTGAATATTGTGAAAGTGTCTATGCCATTTGATTTGGCTAGACTTATATTATTGAAAAGCGACCCAAACTAATTGATTGGTGCGGGATCTTATATATGACTGAGAAGAACAAACTATAACTGTCGGAAAATCGACGCGCGCACTTGAGTATGATTGATTGTTGTGCATAACGATGGTACTTTAGGCTGATCACCTGTTGTACCTATTTTTATTGGATTTTTAGTTTATTACTGTCAATTCTAGTAGAAGTTCATAGTCCTTGGTGACTGCTCAGTATTCAATTATTAAAATCTTGAATTGACGTATTATTGAATCATATTGATATTATTCTGTCCTTAGCGACTGTTATTGAGAACTGTTGATATTCTTGTTATCCTTGAACTATCAAACCTTGTTATATCTTTTCGAGAATTGGGAATCTTATTACTCACCCTTATTATATATTACTTGCTGGGCAATTTGTGCTCATTCTTACTTTCCCTAAAACATTTCAGTTAAGGTAGAGCATGGCGAACCTTCGGGCGTTGATAAGGGAAAGGGCAAGGCTACCAATTAGCTTGTCTCTTATATGTTTTAAATATTTTAATGTTGTATTAAGATGATGTAGTAAGACTTGTTTTGATTATGTTTAAGCTTAAGTTAGGTTATGTAATAAGTCGTTAATTGATATTATTATGTAATCTATTAAGTACTGTAGGTTGCGAGACTTGGGGGAATAATTATAATAAATCATTGTAAATTATTCTAGAATAGATTTTCCGCTGTGATCGTGTGATATTTAGTTATTATTATCGTAATGTATTACCATGAGCACGTGATGAACCGAATTCGAGAGACTAAGTGGCGGTCCTGGAATTTGGGGGCGTAACAGAATATACCAAGCTACTACCATACCACCCCTTTAACAAAAGCTAACACGGGGTTCACATCATTATCCCACATCTTCCACAAAAGATCGAAATTACAACATAGAATGTACAACACATAAAGATAAATGCTACTAACTACTACTAGACTGATTAAGAGAATCTCATCCCATCATCCCGCGCTCCACTGCGCTTTTGTACTCCAACTGTGCTATATACGCAACCAGCTCTCGGCTCAAGGTATGTAGAGTCTGTCCCTGTTCTGCCGGGTAGTGGTACACAACATCAATCACCCTCTTAAAAGCTGAACGGAACACATACCCCATCTTGTTCATCTTTCTCTTCTTGCACCTGACCTCGTCCTCTAGGTCGTCAGCTCTCTCATTGGCCACTTCCCACTTTTCCTCGAAGTGTATCCTATCCATCACCTCCAACTCTAGCTAAGTACGGAGAGCTTCTTTCTCAGTCTTCTCACTCAATTCCCTCTGTTCTACTTCTTCCAGCTTTCCTGCCAGATCCACGTTCCGAGCCACTGACGTGTGAAACAGAGTCCCCATCTGGATCCCTGCCTCCCTACGGTAGGCAATCTCCACCTCTAACTCCTGCATGGCCAGCTTCCTCTGGTGGTCCTCGTCCCTCAGTTTCTGGAACTCGGACTCACTCTCTTGGGCCTTTGCCTCCAGCTCCTAAACCCTGCAGTCTAACTCTAAGATCCGCTCCTCATACTCTCCTAGCATCTGTTCCTCTACAGTAGCCTCATCAGAGTCCTCTACTGGCTCATCCTCCATCGGCTCCTCCTCTGAATCAGACTTTATCTCAATCTCGTCCTCATCATCAGACTCGAATGGTGCAACAGCCTGTACTGGTGTAGCCTCTAGAGGTGCCTCGTATACTACATGTATATCCCTGGGCTCCTCCTCTGCCACTATACTAGGTACACCTGTGTCTGTCATCCTACAATCACAAATATAATGCAAACAAACAGCAACTCCATTAGAATGTTAAATAAAACATAAGTTCATTGTATAAAATGAAGTTACATTTCATAACAGACTAAGCCTCTCAAGGAAAACTCTACATGAGTTTTATCTCCTTCCAAACTTCTAAGTTCGCCTAAGTTATAGTATAAGGACACTCGATCCTAAGGTTTATAACTACAGCTTTGATACCAACCTGTGACGCCCCCAAATTCCAGGACCGCCACTTGGTCTCTCGAATTCGGTTCATCACGTGCTCATGGTAATACATCACAATAATAATAACTAAATAACACACATCACAGCTGAAAATCTATTCTAGAATAATTTACAATGATTTATTATAATTATTCCCCCAAGTCTCGCAACCTACAGTACTTAATAGATTACATAATAATATCAATTAACGACTTATTACATAACCTAACTTAAGCTTAAACATAATCAAAACCAGTCTTACTACATCATCTTAATACAACAATAAAATATTTAAAAACATAAAAGAGACAAGCTAGTTGGTAGCCTTGCCCTTGCCCTTATCAACGCCCGAAGGTTCGCCCTGCTCTGCCTTAACTGAAATGTTTTAGGGAAAGCAAGAATGAGCATAAATTGCCCAGCAAGTAATATACACTAAGGGTAAGTGATTTAATCCTTAATTTTCGAAAGGGTATAACAAAGTTTGATAGTTCTAGGATAACAAGAATATCAACAGTTTTCAATAATAGTCGCTAAGGACATAATAATATCAATGTGATTCAATAACAAATCAATTCAAGATTTCAAGATAATTGAATACTGAGCATACCCTACTAGTACAACATGTTTAATACATCAGAAGATATAAAAGAAATCATCAACAATTTCTGTAGTGGTGCACGGCCGCCCCCAAATTGTACTAAGGAGACGCGCGGCCGCGCGGCTCCCGTTCCAGTCCAGAGAGTCTTCTGCTAAAGCAGAGCTTCAGGCCAAACCCAATACACTACATGAAACATGCTTGCTAGTTATCACATTGTACATATAACACCTCTATATACTGTCCTAGCATGTTAATCATCATTTCATATCACCAATTCCAACTAAACATGCTAATTCTATGAATTGAATTTCAAATGGGTTTAGAGATTATACCTTGAATTAGCTAAGCTTGCTTCTCAAAATCAGATTACTCTCACTTCACTCTTTCTATAATACTTAGCAATTAGTCTAGCAAAAATGAAATAAGAAGGGGAGCACTCAATTTATAGGGAAATGAATAACCATGCCAAGCCATTGTCCATGAAATCAAACCATTGGAGAAGGAGAAGAGATGATGGGCAACAAGCATTAGGTGAAATAGTTGCCAACCACCCCCATCACCCACATCCTTCTTCATCATGAGCATCATTGGCTAGCTAGGAAGTTGATATGAGGGAGTAGTTTAGGCCTTTGGCCTTACACGTGAATGAGAGGAAGGAGGAATGGACAAGCCATATATCTCAGCATTCATACATCATTAAGGTACACAACACTTAGTTTATACACATGTTATATATATATTTAGGCATACAAGTATACTTAAGTTATCATATATAAATATATACATACTATATATATTTAGATTACAATTAGATTTATAACGTAATCCCAATAATAATATTACCATGTTATACTCATAATGTAGTAAGTATAATCCACACGCATATAATCCATGTACATATTTATCTTACGGGTATAATTTTCTCGGATATAATCACATCACATTATTTCCTTTATTATTAAATTCTATTAATCAACCCTTGTTTACAACACTTTCAAGATGTATTAATTTAATGTATACTTACATACATATTGTCACATTAGCATAAACATGTAGCTTATATATTTCAATCAATCCTAATACATGGTCTCTATGTAATATATTCACATTGCATTATATATCATAGTTTATATATGCAAGCATGGTCACACTTAAGTGTCTCTCTATACTATAATATAGTTGTATTTCATATACTTTATATATTCAAGTATTGCACATTTGCACATAGAATTACTCATCTTATAAATTAAATATTAATTAATAATATACACATATCCTTCATCAATCAATATAATTGTTAACCTCCATAACAATTTAATTAACCCTTATATGATTAATTATCACTTTAATATAAATCTTATTATATTTATAAACACATTGCTCATTACTATTATTATATTTCTTGCAATAATAATAATCACATATTATTAATCAATCACCATTAATATTTTATAACCATTAATTAATATTCTACGATAATTAATATAAATTAATGGTTTGCTTAACTTAATATAATTATTCTTATATTACGTCACTGTGCCACACAAGGCTTCCACGAGTTTATCGCAAACTCCACATATTCTCAATTATTATAATTATTCAATTTAATATTTAATTGAATTAATTATTCTCATAACACAAAATCATTTATATTCAAATAAATTCTCATTTTCATTGATATATTTATTTAATAATATTAGGAAAATTCTCGGGTATTACACAAACGGGTAAGAGTATTAAGATACTTCGATCAGATCGAGGTGGAGAATACTTAAGCGATTAGTTTCTCAATTGTCTCAAAGAAAATGGTATAATCTCACAATGGACTCCTCCAGGTACACCACAGTTAAATGGAGTATCTGAAAGGAGAAATCGAATACTGTTGGACATGGTTCAATCCATGATGAGTTTTACCGACCTTCCAATTTCCTTCTGGGGTTATGCCCTAGAAACGGCTGCATACCTACTTAACAAGGTACCTACACAATTCGCCCCAAAGACTCCATATGAGATGTGGAAAGGGAGGAAACCAAATCTTAAGCATGTTAAGACTTGGGGTTGTCCAGCTTATGTCAAAAAGTTTGAAAATGATAAGCTACAGACTAAATCCGATAAGTGTAGATTTGTGGGATACCCTAAATAAACCGTAGGGTATTATTTCTATCATCCAACTGATCAAAAGGTGTTTGTTGCGAAATATGCTACCTTCTTGGAGAAAGAATTTATCCATGAAGGGGTCAGTGGGAGTAAGATATATCTTGAAGAAGTTCAAGAACCATAAGTTACCACGGATCAAAGTCAGGTACCTGACCAAATAGAAGAACCTACTGTACCACACCCTATTCGTAAATCTGGAAGAGTACCAAAGATGTCTGAGAGGTATGGATTCGTTATAGAGGATGACGATGAGGTACACATCATGAATGATGATGATCCATTGAATTACGAATAGGCTATGAGTAATAAAGACTTAGGGAAATGGCTTGAAGCCATGAAATTTGAAATGGACTCCATGTATAAGAACAAAGTATGGACTTTGGTTTCACCACCTGAAGGCATTAAGCCTATTGGGTGTAAATGGGTTTTTAAGAGAAAGACTGGAGCAGACGGGAAGGTAGAGACCTATAAGGCCCGACTGGTTGCAAAAGATTTCAAATAAAGACAAGGAGTTGACTATGATGAAACCTTCTCACCAATAGCCATGCTCAAGTCTATTCGGATTTTGCTTGCGATTGCAGCTTATAACGACTATGAGATCTGGCAGATAGACGTGAAAATGGCCTTCCTCAATGGGAAACTTGAGGAGAATGTGTATATGACACAGCCAGAGGGATTTATTTCAAAAGTTGGAACAAATCAAGTCTGTAATCTACAACGATCCATTTATGGGTTGATGCAAGCTTCTCGTATGATGAAACCTTCTCACCAATAGCCATGCTCAAGTCTATTCGGATTTTGCTTGCGATTGCAGCTTATAACGACTAAGAGATCTGGCAGATAGACGTGAAAACGGCCTTCCTCAATGGGAAACTTGAGGAGGATGTGTATATGACACAGCCAGAGGGATTTATTTCAAAAGTTGGAACAAATCAAGTCTGTAAGCTACAACGATCCATTTATGGGTTGATGCAAGCTTCTCGTAGATGGAACATTCATTTTGATGAGACAATCAAAGAGTTTGATTTTATCAAAAATGAGGATGATCCATGTGTATACAAGAAGGTTAGTGGGAGCGCAATATCATTCCTTGTATTATATATTGATGATATATTACTGATAGGGAATGACATTCCTATGTTACAATCAATTAAAATCTGGTTATCTAAAAACTTCTCCATGAAGGACTTGGGTGAAGCATCTTATATTTTGGGGATAAAGATCTATAGAGATAGATCTAAAAAGATGCTCGGCTTATCCCAAGGAACGTATATTGATACGATGCTAAAGAGGTTTAGCATGGAAGATTCCAAAAGAGGTCTCATGCCGATGAGCCATGGAATACATCTCTCCAAGAAATAGGCCCCAAAGACACCTGAGGAGAGAGACCGTATGAGTAAGATCCCTTATACTTCTGCAATAGGATCTATCATGTACGTATTATATGTACTAGATCGGATGTTGCTCACGCACTTAGTGTAACGAGCAGATACCAGTCGAATCTAGGAGAAGAGCACTGGAAGGCAGTGAAAAATATCCTAAAGTACTTGAGAAGAACTAAAGATATTTTTCTTGTCTACGGTGGGTCTGAATTAAAACTCGAGGGATTCACGGACTCAAGATTTCAAACAGACCAAGATGACAATAAATCTGTTTCAGGGTATGTGTTTACCTTGAACGGAGGCGCAGTGAGTTGGAAGAGTTCCAAGCAGCAAACAGTTGCTGATTCAGTGACAGGCAGAGTATATAGCTGCAAGTGAAGCTGCAAAGGAAGCTGTTTGGATGAAGAAGTTCATAACTGAACTTGGTGTGGTTCCTAGCATTGGAGAAGCAGTTCCCGTATACTGTGACAACACCGGAGCGGTTGCACAGGCTAAGGAACCCAGGCCTCATCAGAAATTCAAACACGTGATGCGGCGATTTCACTTGATCAGGGAGATCATTGAAAGAGGAGACGTCACCATGGAGCGTGTGGACTCTCAAGACAACATTGCAGATCCATTTACTAAAGCTCTAACACAACAACAGTTTGATCGTCACTTAGAGAAGATGGGTATGAGATTCCATGGCAATTGGCTTTAGTGCAAGTGGGAGATTGATAGTAGTGTGCATACAAGCCAATCATGTATGATGATAAAGCACATACTTTGTAAACAATCTTATTTATTTATTAATAAAATATTCATTTAAGGCATTTAATTATCTACATGGTGCTGTTTTTAATAATATGTAAATAATCCATAGTTTTAAGCAATGATTTTAGAATAATGATGATATTATGCTAATGAGATCTAAATTCTTAGAAAGCTTAAAAACTAAAATAGTTCCCAATTATGGGATTACTAAAATGGAGATTAGTAAATCCGGATAGATTGGTACATATGTTGCTTGCTCATTGGATGAGGATGACTGATCTCATGGTCATTTGTGTGGAGACACTAAAGCAAGTATGTAGATGCTTATTGGAGAATAAGTTCACTGAACGTGACTCGCTATGGAATACCTAATGGAGTTTTACTCGCCTGTCAATAAGAATTCTTAATGTGATAGTAGTACAAGTGATCCTTGGACTTGAGATCATCATAGTATCTTGTATGTAACAAATTATACTTTGACTTATTCCTTAAGGTCTTTTAAGGCATATATAGGGTATGCTTGGGTATAATGAGTTACATATGGAGATAATGTATGATCAATAAAGAATCTACCACCTCTAGTAAAAGAGGAGATACTGTTTCATCAGAACTGAGCTGAGCAAGGTTGACAGTGTATACATTTCATTCTCTTGTTCCTGTCAGCTTGATAGAGGATGTCTTCAGATCTCTGACTTGACACTGATTATTGAGAAAGGTGACTTGAAGGCCTTTATAGCAGAGTTGGCTGATGCTAAGAAGATTGTGCTTTAGTCCATCAACATAAGCCACTTTGCTGAAGGACACCGCACCATTTCCAGCTGATCTATAGCCTCTTGTCCTGCCCGAGCTGTTATCTCTAAAGATAACCGTTGGTCCCTCCTTCTCTGTGTAGTTTGACAGGAGGGCTTTGTTCCCGATCATATACCTTGAGAAACCACTATCCAGATACCATGTTGTAATCGTGGTGCTCATTTTCTGCAGACAGATTCAGCTTTCATATTGGTACCCAGACTAGCATGGGTCCTGCAATGTTAGTACCCTTAGGAACCCAAATCTGCTTGACTTTGGGTCTCCCATGCACAGTATTATGAAAGCATAGTTCAGCTTTATGGCAAAATCTTCCACATGCAAAGCATCTAATATAATTCATGCTTGTGTGTGTGTGTGGATTCTTTCTCCGTTGGAACTTGTGTGGATGCTTAATAGCCTTACCCTTATATTGCATCTTCTTATTCCATGTAGCCTTGGGATTCATGTTTGTGTTGATTAAACTTCTACACCACGATTTCTTCCAAGTAGATTCGTGGAGTCAATTTTTCATGACTCTATGATTTTTCTAGGTTGGGCAGTGGTAACTGAGTTACTCTTCTGCTTTCTGGATCCTAGACCAGCATAAAATCCGTTGTGTCCAGGGACATGGCTTGGATCAGAGGAACAAGATTGCACTGGTTCATCCTTCTGTGTGGACTTCACAAATGTGATACTTCTATTGAGATTAGAAGTATCACTCATGTTAGTTTCCTTTTCCTTTTCCACACGTGGTTCTGAGGTGGATTCCTCAAATCCTAAACCTGTTCTGTTAGAAACATTCTTCTGACTGGAGATCAGGGAGTCCATAAATGAAGAAGATCTATTCCATGTAGAGATAGTCTTTTCTAACTCCTTAATCTTAGAGGTTAGCATTGACTCTCTTTGTATACTCAGTTCATTGGTCTCTCTCAAGATTTTATTCTCAGCTTCAAGCTTAGAGAGACAGTCAGAACTTAGTAGAACTGCTTCCAGCTCTTTCTGAATTTTCTCTTTCTTCTCTTGAAGATCAGAGTAATCTTTAGATAGAACTCTTAACCATCTCATATTTTGATATAGATCAGTTGACATGTCACGAATGCCAGTTCTTAAATCATCAATATCTATATCAGGAGAGTTGAAATCAAATACCTCGTCTATGACTGCTTCAGCACTTTTCCTGCTGAGTGCATCTTTGGCCATCAGGCATATGTTTGTTTTTTGGGGTGCTTCATCATCTTCAAATTCAACATTGGTGTCGTTGTCTGAATCACTCCAAGTGCTTCCAACTACAAGCCCTTTGTCTTTCTTCTTATTCTTTTTGTAGCCTTTGAGCTCCTTCTTTGGATTTGACTTTCTTTTCAGCTCTTCTCTGATAGGCTTGTTGTAGTTGGCAATGAAATGACCAGGCTTCTTACAGTTGTAGCATAGGTCACTGATCTGCTCCTGACTGCTGTTATTGTTGAATCTTTTAGGTTTGCTGCTTCTCCCTTTGAGCATGAGCCTTCTGAATCTTCTGGCCAGCATTGCAGCCTTATCATCATCATCATCATTATCATCATCATCTTCCTCAGAGTTAGATTCATCTTCAGTATGAGCTTTGGAGACCTCTTCTTTTGCTTTGAGAGCAACTCCTTTATCCTTCTTTCTTCCTTTTTGATAGAGTTTCTGCTCGTTGAGTCAGTTCTAGCTCGTAGGTAAGAAGGTTTTCGTAGAGTTGTTGAACTGTCATCTCATGCAGATTCTTTGACTCTCTGATTGCAGTGGTCTTGGCATCCCACCTGCTTGGTAAGGACCTCATGAACTTGATGACTAGATCTTTGTTTGGGTAGGTCTTTCCATAAGCTCTAAGAGAGTTGAGCAGTAGTGTGAATCTTTCATACGTAGAAGTGACATTTTCTCCACGAACATGGACAAACATCTCATACTGTTGAGTCAGTAGAGATTGCTTATTTTCTCTGACTTCTTCTGTTCCTTCATGCATGATGAGCAATGCTTCCCAGACTTCCTTAGCAGTTTTGAAGTTGACCACGTTCTCAAATAGATGGTCTTCTAAGGACTGGAACAAGATGTTCTTAGCCTTTTTGTCCAGCTGTACATCTTTCTTCTCGTTGTCAGTCCATTAAGATTTAACCTTGATCACAACTGTGTTTGGTTCTTCTGGAGTTGGTGCAAGCCTTGCTGGTATGTAGGGCCCATTAAGTACAGTTTCAAAAAGATCATCATCTATTGAATCCATGTAAGCTTGCATCCGAACTTTCCAGTTGGCAAATTTGTCTCTGTTGCACATTGGTGGCTTGGTTCCTCCACCTGTCTTGGTCTTGCTTATTAGTTGTGCCATTGGATCTACTCAAGCTTGTATGATTAGTTGAGAGAACCTTCTCTGATACCAATTATTAGTTCCCAAAGGCACGTTAGTTATCTAGAAGGGGGGTTGAATAAATATTTTAAATTTCTTTGTTTAAAATACTTTGTCTGTATTGAATATACTGACAGCAGCGGAATATATATTTTGTTCCCCCTTAAGATATTGCAGTTATGGTTTGATAAGCAGTTGTAGCAGTTATAACAGATATAGCAGTTATAGCAGTTAATGAGAGACAATGAGACACAAAGGTTTTAAGTGGTTCAGAGCACACAAGGCTCCTAGTCCACTCTTCTACTCCACGAGTAGGAAATCCACTAAGGATGCCTCTTACAATTGAATCACTTAGATTCCTTCAAGGCCAGCAGCCTTGGAACTTCTCTTAGTTCACTTAGAACTCTTCAAGGCCAGCAGCCTTGGTACTCTTCTCAGTTCACTTAGAACTCTTCAAGTCCTTATGACTTGGTACACCTTGGATTGAGAGTTGTATTCTGGTGTATGCTACTCAATTGCAATTAAGCATCAGTTCTGAAGAACTGAGTAGCGAAGCAAGCTTTCCTCTTTCAGGATCGTAGAGTGTTTTCGTTGAGTGCTCTTGAGCTTTCTGAGCTATCTTTTCTTTCTTTGTATCTTGCTTGCTTAGTCTGAATCCTTGTCTGATTTCCTTATAAAAGAGCCATTCAAAATATATCCGTTTAAATGCTCCCATTGCAGTATTTAATGCTTCAGACGTTTCTGTGCAGTTGAGCAGACTGCAACTTCATCTAACACCTAAAAAGGTGTTTTTCAGCAGGCTGTTTAGTCTTTTCCTTAGCTTCTTCAATACGCTTCTTCGATTTGGACTAAGGATGAATATGGAATTATTGGGACCATCAAATTATCAACGGTTATAAACCTTTCTTCATTTGTTTCTCTTCGTCCCTTTATCATAAGTACAAACTTTGATGCTAACTGGAGGAACACTAGATTATGATCATTGTACCATAATCGTTGTGTGTTGGCTTGCACAGGCTTGACTCAGACTTGATTGTACAGAACACTACGATTTCTCTTAAGCTCTTTGGCATACTACGATTCCTTCTTGCTTTGTCTTGCAGACTCCACGATTCCGAGAGCACACTGCATTTCTTGACTTAGCTCAGCAGGCGCTCGGATCTTTTCTATGATTCTCAGTGTGGCTTCCAAGGGCAGATTACGATTCTGGTACTTTCACTTAAACTCCATGAATCCTGCCTTGGCCTTTGCAGACTTGGTTCTCTTTGTAGACTACGATTATGGACATCTTCATTTAAGCTCCATGATTCTGCCTTGTCTTCTGTATGCTACCTTTGACAGACTACAATTCTGTCAAGGCTTTAACTTTTACAGCTCAAATAGATCAACCTAATAGTTTTGATCTTTTTCTTCTATACATTTATTTACATAAATGATGAACATTAAAGCTCAGATCAACCTAACAATTTTGATCTATCATCTAAGTCCTTGTACATATGATCATTGAAGGACTTTACACTTAAGCATTTATATTTACTTTCAATATCAAATATGAATATGCAATTCCCAACAGAATAGAGTAACGATCAAGAATAGACATCTATTACCAAGGATAGATGACCTATTTGACCAATTGAAGGGAGCGAAGTGTTTCTCAAAGATTGATATGCGAACAGGTTATCACCAGTTGAAAGTACGGAAAGAGGACATACCAAAGACGGCATTTCGAACCCGTTATGGGCACTACGAGTTTTTGGTAATGTCATTTAGATTGACTAATGCTCTGGCAACATTCATGGACTTGATGAACCTAGTCTTCAAGCCATACTTGGATAAATTTGTGGTAGTTTTCATCGACGACATCTTGATCTACTCGAAGACAGAGGAAGAGAATGCCGAACATCTGAGGATTGTTTTGGAAGCATTAAGGAAAGAGAAAATGTATGCGAAGTTTTCTAAGTGTGAATTTTGGATGGAGAAGGTTCAATTCTTAGGACACGTGGTAGATAAGGATGGAATTTCAGTAGACCCTATGAAGGTGGAAGCAGTGAGTAATTGGGAGCAGCCGAAGACACCAACAGAGATAAGAAGTTTTTTAGGGTTAGCTGGGTACTATCGAAGATTTATCCAAGATTTTTCTAAGATAGCGACCACGTAGACCAATCTGACGAGGAAGACGGTAAAGTTTGTATGGACGGAAAAATGTGAGGAAAGTTTTTAGAAGCTGAAAAAGAGACTAAGCGAAGCGCCTATATTATCATTACCAGACAATGCGGGGGGTTTCGTGGTGTATGGTGATGCATCGCACAAGGGACTTGGCTGTGTGCTCATGTAACATGGCAAGGACATTGCGTATGCATCGCGACAATTGAAGGATTACGAAAAATGATACTCACGATTTGGAGTTAGCGGCAGTAGTTTTTGCGTTAAATATTTGGAGACATTATTTGTACGGAGAGAAATGTGAGATATACACAGACCACAAAAGTCTGAAATATATCTTCACACAGAAGGAGTTGAACATGCGTCAGAGGAGGTGGTTAGAATTAATCAAGGATTATGACTATGATATTCTTTATCACCAGGGAAAGGCAAACGTAGTAGCCGACGCTCTGAGCAGAAACGGAAGGGAGAAATTGTTTCAATCGACAACTTAGTAGGAGTTAATAAGGGAAATGGAGAAGTTGGAAATAGAGGTGAAAGGACCGGGGAAGTCTGAAAAACAACTATTTGTAATGGAAGCTTGTCCAGTGTTATTGGATAAAGTAAAGGAATCACAATAGAAGGATGAAGAGTGCGAGAAAATCAGGAAGAGGATGGCAGAAAATGAAGAAGAAAGATTCAAAATGGATAAAGACGGTATTTTGAGATTTGAAGGGAGAGTGTGGGTGCCAGCGGTAACCGAGTTGAGGAAAGAAATTTTGCACGAGGCACACAATATGACGTATTTCGTTCATCCGGGAGGCACGAAGATGTACTGAGATTTGAGGCAACATTTTTGGTTGCCCAATTTGAAATGAAAAGTCGCAGAGTACGTCAGTAGATGTCTTACTTGCCAACGCGTCAAAGCAGAGAACCAGAGACCGAGTGGTCTACTTCAACCGTTGGAAATACCAGAGTGGAAATGGGAGCACATTACGATGGACTTTGTGGTGGGGCTTCCAGTCACGCAGAAAGGTTTTGATGCCATTTGGGTTATCGTGGATCGACTAATGAAGACCGCACATTTTCTAACAATCAAGATTCGATATAGTTTGAATCAATTAACGAGCCTATACGTAAAGGAGATTGTTTCACAACATGGAGTGCTGGTGTCCATTGTCTCTGATCGAGATCCGCGCTTCATGTCAAACTTCTGGAAAAGATTGAAAGAGAGGATGGGAACATAGTTGAGGTTGAGTACAGCGTATCATCCTCAGACAGACGGATAGAGTGAGCGAATAATAAAAACACTGGAAGACATGCTTAGGACTTGCGTGATGGACTTCAAGGGAAATTGGGACGATCACCTACCCCTAGTAGAATTTGCATATAACAATAGTTACCATGCAAGTGTCGGCATGCCACCGTACGAAGCTTTTTACAGGAGAAAGTGCAGAACACCATTATGTTGTGACGAAGTCGGAGAACGACGAATTTTAGGACCAGAGTTAGTGCAATAAACCGCAGACGTGGTGACAGTAATAAGAGCCAGACTGGTAGTAGCTCAAGATCGCCAGAAAAAGTATGCAGATTTGCATCGACAAGACCGAGACTTTAAAGTCGGTGGTTTCGTTTTCTTGAAATTATCTCCCTGGAAAGGAAAGATACGATTCGGCAAGAAGGGAAAATTAAGTCTAAGGTTTATAGGACCATTCGAAATATTAAAGCGAGTGGGAGAAGTGGCATACAAAGTAGCATTACCACCTGGGTTGGAGCACATCCAAAACGTGTTTCACATCTCCGTGTTGCGTCCGTACAAGCCTGAATACAAACACGTGATTTTCTGCGAGTCCATTCAAGTAGAGAAGAATTTGGCATATGAAGAAATTCCTGTCCAGATATTAGATAGGAAAGAACAGATATTAAGAAATAAAGTTATATCTTCTATAAAAGTACTTTGGCGTAACCACAATGCCGAGGAGGCCACGTGGGAATTAGAAGATAGGATGAAGAGGGACTATCCCCATTTATTTATGTAACCATATACCAATTTCGAGGACAGAATTTTTATAAGGGGGGGGGGGGGGGAGGATGTAATACCCACGAATTTTATGAATAAATATTAATATTAATATTAATAAAAATGTGAATATTTATTTGAATATAAATGTTTATGTGTCATGAGATGAGTAATTCAATTAATTTCAAATTGAATTAAGAAAATATGGAGAATTGCGATGAACTCGTAGAATGCTTTGTGTGGCATGAGAATGGAAATGATGATGATGATTTAATTAATTAAAGAGAGAATTAATAAGTGAAGGATTAATTAATATTATATTGTTAATTAATTGTTATTATGAGTAATAACGAATTCACGAGTAAATAATTAATTAATAAATGTTTATTCAATTAATTATTGTGTGCAAGATATGCGATAATTAATCGTATAATATATAGTACCTGTGACGCCCCCAAATTCCAGGACCGTCACGGGGTCACTCGAATTCGGTTCATCACGTGCTCACGGTAATACATCACAATAATAATAACTAAAAATCACACAATCACAGCGGAAAATCTAATCTAGAATAATTTACAATGATTTATTATAATTATTCCCCCAAGTCTCGCAGCCTACAGTACTTAATAGATTACATAATAATATTAATTAACGACTTATTATATAACCTAACTTAAGCTTAAACATAATCAAATCCAGTCTTACTACATCATCTTAATACAACATTAAAATATTTAAAACATAAAAGAGACAAGCTAGTTGGTAGCCTTGCCCTTATCAACGCCTAAAGGTTCGCCCTGCTCTGCCTTAACTGAAATGTTTTAGGGAAAGCAAGAATGAGCACAAATTGCTCAGCAAGTAATATATAATAAGGGTTTGTAATATAATTCTCAATTCTCAAAAAGGGTATAGCAAGGTTTGATAATTCAAGGATAACAAGAATATCAACAGTTTTCAATAACAGTCGCTAAGGACATAATAGTATCAATGTGATTCAATAATAAATCAATTCAAGATTTCAAGATAACTGAATACTGAGCAGTCACTAAGGACCATGAACTTCTACTAGAATTAACACTAATAAACTGAAAATCTAACAAAAATAGGTACAACAGGTGATCAGCCTAAAATACCATCGTTATGCATAACAATCAATCATACCCAATTGCGCGCGTCGGTTCTCCGACAATTATATATTCTCTTCAAAGAAGGTTGTTCTTCTCAGTCAAATACAAGATCCCGCAACAATCAATTAGTTTGGGTCGCTTTTCAATAATATAAGTCTAGCCGAATCAGATGGCATAGACATTTTCACAATATTCAAGATCAATACTAAGTTCATCATGAATAATAGCTTTAATGAAATAAGAGTTCAAGTATGCTAATTCAATTCAAACAATTAAGTAGGAAACTAATTCGCAATATACAAGGATAGAATACTTGCACCGTAAAAGAGTGTAAGTTAGGAAACTTGCCTTATGCATAGTTTACTCACGTAAAGCTAGCCAACACTTTTGAATTCCTATAGTAATATAGTTATGTATATATGATATTCATTAGTCATATAATTTAACTTCACATTTTATCTTCGAATATATGATCAATACATAAGCTAAGTTTTAACCTAGCTACACAGTTATGTAGAATATAATTTCTATCCTTAACTTTCTCTTTTCACAAGTTGATCATATTCATACATCATTACTATCATGTGAGACTACCACAATTAGCAACATACTGGCATACTATTAATATCACATAAGACTACAAGCAATAATAAAATATATTTCATTTTAGCAAGTTAAGGCATTCTCAAAAGTTAACCGTCGAAATCGAATTCACATATATCACGTAGTATATATACATGTTAAAGAGTCTTTTTATATTCGTATAACCTTCCCTTGTTCCAAACATATGTGATATAGATTCTAGGTCGACACTTACGGTCATTCAAGGTCATGAAATTTACAAAGCCTATCATGCTTGCTTTCAAAACACTGAAGGTATTTATATTAACTTGTATTAGGTATGCTCATGATTACTCATATCGCATATATGTAGCTAGCATTGTTATTATCTTGAAAACATGCTATACTCATGCTTGGTTTACTACCGTTATATCAAACATATAAGAGTCATGGTTAGAGACATAATGAATGTAAACATGTCATTTTACATTCTAAGAACTTAACTACTCATACTTAATGCACTTGGTTTAAAAACATATCCAAGTTTGCTTTTGAAACCATTTTAAACTTGAACAACGCAATTTAACACATACAAGGAAACTTCAAAGCTCTTATCGTATGTAGTCAAGTCATGTTAACACTTTCGCAAGATCAGAATATCAATATGGCATGTACATATATCAAAGTTCATTTATAAACTCTAAGTTTGCTTCAACACTATAAGTCTTCACCAATCATGCATTTGTAAAACATGTTTGCGTTATCTCCATGTACTCCTATAGGCATGCTACGTATGTTCTCAAACTTGTTCTAAAGTGTTATCATAAGTTAGCATGTAACAGTTTGGATCAAAAGTAGAATCTGGAACCAGTGGCCGGCGCAGCTGCGCAGCGCCCCAGTTCAAAACTGGCGCAGCTGCGCAGGACCTTGGCCAGCAAAACACAGTCCAGCACTGGCGCAGCTGTGCAGCACCCCAGTATAACTAGGGCGCAGCTGCGCCGTTACCTGTACAGAGCTGGAAGCTCCTGCTTCGAAAAACATCAACCCAATTCACAAAAATTCTTCAAGAAAATAACCACATTGTATTTCAATATGCTTATAAATCTATTATAACAACTAAACAAGCTTTCTATAATCCATTTGGCATGTTTTGCATCCATAATCAAGAATTGGAACTTGGACAGAAATTAAAAATGAAGAACAAGAATGAAGAACATGGAAAGATGATTATACCTCTGTTAGATAATTGAACTTGCTGCTACTTCACAATGCTATTATACTACTATGTGTATTATTCTCAACTTAACTTAAGCAATTTATCAGCAAATGAATTAGAGAGGAGGAGAGCCATATATATAGAAAAATAATTGTCCAGACATTGCTTATACACACCAAATTAAACCAACGAGATTTTAGATTTGCTTGATGGTTAATAGAGATTAGGTAATGGTTGTTGAATCAAATCATGGTGCCCACTCCCCCCATAATCATGAGCTAGGATTTGCTGAGTTTGAGGAATAGAGAGCTATGAATTGTTTGCTGAAATTGAGAATATAGAGTAGCTTGTATGCTACACACGTGAAGGAGAATGGGTCTCATATAATGGGACAAGCCAATTTCAATCTCAGCATTCTAGCAATTGTACAATGACATGTTATAACATATATCATACACGTAGGCTATTACATATATATTCATACTATATATTTAGATTATAATTAACATTATAATGTAAGTCACATGCTTAATATTTCAAGGTAGTAGATGTGATATGGTAATGTAACATACATATAATCTATGTACATTTATTAATACCGGATATAATCTACTCGGATATAATCGCATCACATTATCTCCTTTATTAATTTCATTATTCCATTATATAAATAATCATCAATTATTATTTATATTCATGATACACTATTTTAATGTATACTTACATACATATTGTCACATAGGCTATTTTAATGTCACAACACATCTTGCCTTATTCAATGAATGAAGGAACTTTATTAATTATCTATATACTTAAACTATACACACATACTTATATTATACAAGTCCACTTAGATTATATAATATATACTTTTAAGTCACAATGTACTTTTAACATGGCAATGTGGTACAATTAATTTACACATATATAATCCATGTCATATTCTTTTACTGTATACTCACATGTCACATAGGCATTATCATGTAACTCCCATAATTCAATAAGCCTTACCATATAATAGTGTCATATTACACTTCACATAATACATAGTTAGCTAATATATGTTACACATTTAATTCGCATGCTTGCACATAGAATTACCCATCTTATAAATTAAATATTAATTTAATAATATACACATATCCTTCATCAATTAATATAATTGTTAACCTCCATAACAATTTAATTAACCCTTATATGATTAATTATCACTTTAATGTAAATCTTATTATATTTATAAACACGTTGCTCATTATTATTATTATATTTCTTGCAATAATAATAATCACATATGATTAATCAATCACAGTTAATATTCCACAACAATTAATTAATATTCTACGATAACAATTAATTAATATTCTACAATAGCAATTAACAATTAATATAGATTAATTGTTTACTTAATAATTCATTCGTTAATTAATATAATCATTAATAATCCTCATTACTGTGCCACACAAGGCTATCAACGAGTTTATCTCAAACTCCATAAATTTCTCAATTATAATAATTATTCAATTTTATATAATTGAATTAATTCATCTCATAACACAAAATTATTTATATTAAATAAATTCTTATTTCCAATAATATATTTATTTAATAATATTCAGAAATTCTCGGGTATTAGTATTACATCTTCCCCCCCCTTATAAAAATTTCGTCCCGGAATTGCTACAAGGTTACACGAATAGATGGGGATAGTCCTTCATCATCCTATCTTCTAACTCCCACGTTGCCTCCTCGACATCGTGGTTACGCCAAAGTACTTTTACAGATGAAATAATTTTATTTCTCAAGGTTTGTTCTTTCCTATCTAATATTTGGACAGGAATCTCTTCATATGCCAAGTGCTTCTCCACTTGAATGGGCTCGTAAGAAATCACGTGCTTGTAGTCGGCCTTGTACGTTCGCAACACGAAAATGTGAAACACGTTGTGGATGTGCTCCAACTCGGGTGGTAACGCAACTTTGTATGCCACTTCGCCCACTTGCTTCAGTATCTCGAACGGTCCTATGAATCTTGGACTCAATTTTCCTTTCTTGCCGAAACGGATCTTTCCTTTCCATGGAGATACTTTCAAGAATATGAAACTGCCGACTTTGAAGTCTCGGTCCTGCCGATGCAAATATGCGTATTTCTTCTAGCGATCTTGAGCTGCTACAAGTCTGGCTCTTATCACTGTCACCACGTCTGCGGTCTGTTGCACTAGCTCTGGTCCGAGTATTCGTCGCTCTCCGACTTCATCCCAACATAATGGCGTTCTGCACTTTCTTCCGTAAAGAGCTTCGTACGGTGGCATGCCGATACTCGAATGGTAACTATTATTATACGCAAATTCGACTACGGGTAGGTGGTCGTCCCAATTTCCCTTAAAATCCATCGCAAGTCCTAAGCATGTCCTCCAGCATTTGTATCGTTCGCTCACTCTGTCCGTCGATCTGAGGTTGGTAAGCAGTATTCAACCTCAACTGCGTTCCCATTATTTCTTGCAAACTCTTCCAAAAATTAGACGTGAAGCGCGGATCTCGATCAGAGATAATTGACACCGGCACTCCATGTCGTGAGACAATTTCTTTTACGTATAGGCTCGCTAACTGATTCAAACTGTAGCGGATCTTGATTGGTAGAAAATGTGCGGTCTTCGTTAGTCGATCCACGATAACCCAAATGGCATCATAACCTTTCTGTGTAACTGGAAGTCCTACCACGAAGTCCATCGTAATATGCTCCCATTTCCACTCTGGTATTTCTAACGGTTGTAGTAAACCACTCGGCCGTTGATGCTCTTCTTTAACGCGTTGGCAAGTCAAACAGCTACTGACGCACTCTGTGACTTCCCGTTTCAAATTGGGCCACCAAAAATGTTGCCTTAGATCTCGGTACATCTTGGTGCCTCCCGGATGAACGGAATATGTCGTATTATGTGCCTCGTGCAAAATCTCTTCCCTCAACTTGGTTACCGCTGGTACCCACACTCTTCCTTCTAATCTTAAGATACCATCTTTATCCATTCGAAATTTCTCTTCCTCATTTTCTGTGATCCACTTTCGGATTTTCTCACACTCTTCATCCTTTTCCTGGGCTTCCTTCACTTTATCCAACAACGTCGGACAAGCTTCCATTACAATTAACTTCTCACCAGACTTTTCTGGTCCTTTCACTTTTATCTCCAATTTCTCCATCTCTCTTATCAACTCTTCCTGAGTCGTTAAATTAAACAACTTCTCCCTTCCTTTTCTGCTTAGAGCGTCGGCAACCACGTTTGCCTTTCCCGGGTGATAAAGGATATCGCAGTCATAATCCTTGATCAATTCTAACCACCTCCTCTAACGCATATTCAACTCCTTCTGTGTGAAGATATATTTCAGACTCTTGTGGTCCGTGTATATCTCACATTTCTCTCCGTACAAATAATGCCTCCATATCTTTAACGCAAAAACTACTGCCGCTAACTCTAAGTCGTGAGTAGGGTATCATTTTTCGTAATCCTTAAGTTATCGTGACGCATACGCAATGATCTTGCCATGTTGTATGAGCACACAACCAAGTCTCTTGTGCGATGCATCACTATACACCACAAAATTTCCCGCATCATCTGGTAATGATAACACAGGTGCTTCGCTCAATCTCTTCTTTAACTCATGAAAACTCTCTTCACATTTGTCGGTCCATACAAATTTCACCGTCTTTCTAGTCAAATTGGTCAGCGGGGTTGCTATCTTAGAAAAATCTTGGATGAATCTTCGATAGTACCCGGCTAACCCTAAAAAACTTCTCACCTCCGTCGGTGTTCTTGGTTGTTCCCAATTACTTACTACTTCTACCTTCGTAGGGTCTACTGAGATTCCATCCTTATCCACCACGTGACTTAAGAATTGAACCTTCTCCATCCAAAATTCGCACTTTGAAAATTTCGCATACATCTTCTCCTTCCTTAGTGCCTCCAAAATAATCTTCAGATGTTCGGCGTGTTCTTCCTCTGTCTTCGAGTAGATCAAAATGTCGTCGATAAAAACCACTACAAATTTATCCAAGTATGGCTTGAAAACTCGATTCATCAAGTCCATAAATGCTGCTGGAGCATTAGTCAATCCAAATGACATTACCAAAAACTCGTAGTGTCCATAACGGGTTCGAAACACAGTCTTCGGTATGTCCTCATCCCTCACTTTCAGTTGATGATATCCTGTTCGTAGGTCAATTTTTTAGAAACACTTTGCTCCCTTCAGTTGAACAAACAGGTCGTCTATCCTCGGTAGCGGATATCAGTTCTTGATCATTACTCTGTTCAATTCTCGATAATCGATACAGAGTCTCATCGATCCGTCCTTCTTCTTAACGAATAGCACTGGTGCTCCCCAAGGAGAAACACTCGGTCGAATGTAACCCTTATCCAACAACTCTTGCAATTGTATCATCAATTCCTTCATTTTTACTGGCACCATACGATATGGAGCTTTCGAAATCGGTGTCGTTCCCGGTGCTAAGTCTGTTAAGAATTCGATTTCTCTGTCGGGCGGAAGACCAGGCAGATCGTCCGGAAACACATCTTGAAATTCATTAACTACGGATATATTTTTAATTTCTACTCCATTTTTCCGAGTATCAACGATGTAAGCAAGATAACCTACACATCCTTTCCTTAACAATTTCTTGGCCTGCATCATCGTAACGCAACACGATTGCTTAAGCGATGAGCTACCATAAAACACTACCTTAGACTTTCTCGGAGTCTGAAGGTTCACACATTTATTCTGACAGTCAATTATAGCAGCATGGTTATACAACCAATCCATTCCCAGTATTACGTCAAACTCTCCTAATCTAATAGGAATCAAGTCTACGCTCGGTTCATGTTCTCTAATATTTGCGCGATAATCTCGATAAACGTATTCTACAGGGATTATTTCCTTATTCGCAACTTTTATGTTCAAAGGATTTTCTAACCGTTCTCAGGGTGTACTAAGTTTACTAGCAAATTCTTCAGATATAAAATAACAGGTGGCACCCGAATCAAATAATATATAAGCATTTATATCATTGATTGGGATTATACCTGACACCACGTCCTTCGCAGCCACGACGTCCTGGACGGTTATGTTAAAGGTTCTGGCGGTTGGGCGGTTGGATTGTGCTGGTCCACCGATCATCTGTTTGTTTCCTCCCCCTTGTTGGCTACCACTTCCGCCACTTCCCTTCTTCAGGCAATCCTTAATATGGTGCTCAGTTGAGCCGCAAGCAAAACACCCTTGGATCTTCTTTGGTTTCGGACAGTTGGGCGAGATGTGCCCTTCCTGTCCGCAGTTGTAGCAAGTGCCACGTCCCTTCCAGCACTCGCCCTGGTGATTTTTCCCACACTTTGGGCATCCTTCAGCCCTCTTCTTGAAACCTCCACAAAAATTCCCTGATTGATTATTGTTGTTTTTGTTGTTGTTATTGTTATTCTCCCATTTTCTCTTTCCCAAATTACTTCCTCCACTGCTTCTTCCTCTAGTACAATTCTCTCCTCCATCATTCTTTCCTTTCTTCTCTTTGTTATACAGACTTAAGGCCTCACTGCCACCTTCCGCAATGATTGCCTTCTCCAGTAATGTTGCAAAGGAATCAATTTGAAGAACTGATACCTTATTAAATAGCCACGGCTTCAACCCTTGTTCGAAGCGTCTAGCCTTTCTCCCTTCATCCCCAACTTGGTGCTCCGCAAATCATGCTAGTTCATTAAACCTAGCCACGTATTGCGCCACCGTCATCTCACCTTGTTTTAACTCTAGGAATTTCACCTCCATCCTATTCTTCATACTCTTCGGAAAGTAATTCTCGAAGAACAGTGTCTTAAACTTATCCCAAGCTATTATCCCTTCTCCAGCTCTTTGTTGATTAGCCTCCCACCAGTAGTTCGCTTCACCCCTCATCATGTACGTGGCAAACACCGTCTTCTGATCTTCGCCTACGCTAGCTATAGTGAAAGCTTTTTCAATCTCCTTGATCTACGTTTGTGCGACGATTGGGTCGGTAGTTCCCTCGAACTCCGGCGGTCCTACACTCTTAAAGTCTTTGAAGGTTGTTACTGGCACAGCCTGAGGGTTTGGGCGAACGGGTTCATTGTTCCTTCCCCTTAATGCCTCTCCTAACAGGTCTACCAGTTTCTGGATCGGGTCAACTTGTTCCCTCTCGTTATTAACAGATTCTTCGGGTGCAGTCAATTTACGTCTGGGCGGCATTATCTCCATCACAAGTTTTCATTTTATTATTATTCAAGTATATTACTTAAGTATTTCTTTTAATAATAAAAGAATAAATTTATAACACGTTTCTGAAATAAGCTTCATTTATATTCATATGCCAAATCGTTTCATTACATGATTTCCCTAGCATACTGCTATAAATGTTATCACATATATCCCCTAATATCACAAAAGATGGGGAATATACCAACCTACTACCATACTATCCCTCTAACAAAAGCTAATACGGGGTTCACATCATTATCCCACATCTTATACAAAAGATTGGGATTACAACATAGTACATACAATACATAAGATAAATACTACTAAACTACCACCAGACCATCTAAGGAAATCTTATCACATCATCCCGCGCTCCACAGCGCTCTTGTACTCTAACTGTGCTATATACGCAACCAGCTCTCGACTCAAAGTATGTAGAGTCTGTCCCTGTTCTGCTGGGTAGTGGTACACACCATCAATCACCCTCTCAAAAGCTGAACGGAACACATATCCCATTTTATTCATCTTCCTCTTCTTACATCTGATCTCGTCCACTAGATCGTCAGCTCTCTCATTGGTCGCTTCCCACTTCTCCTCAAAGTGTATCCTATCCATCACCTCCAACTTTAGCTGAGTACGGAGTGCCTCTTTCTCAGTCTTCTCACTCAATTCGCTCTGTTCTACTTCTTCTAGCTTTCCTGCCAGATCTATATTTCTTGCCACTGACTTGTGAAATAAAGTTCCCATTTGGATCCCTACCTCCCTGCGGTAAGCGATCTCTACCTCTAGCTCTTGCATGGCCAGCTTCCTCTGATGGTCTTCGTCCCTCAGCTTCTGGAACTCAGACTCTCTCTCATGGGCCTCGGCCTGTAACTCCTGGACCCTGCAGTCTAATTCTAGGATCCGTTCCTCATACTCTCTTAGCATCTGCTCCTCTACAGTAGCCTCATCAGAGTCCTCTACTGGCTCATCCACCATCAGCTCGTCCTCCATCGGCTCCTCCTCTGGATCAGACTCTATCTCAATCTCGTCCTCGTCGTCAGACTCGAACGGTGCAACAGCCTGCACTGGTGTAGCCTCTAGAGGTGCCTCGTATACTATATGTATATCCCTGGGCTCCTCCTCTGCCACTCTACTAGGTACACCTGTGTCTGTCATCCTACAATCACAAACATAAGACAAACAAACAGCAACTCCATTAGAATGTTAAATAAAATATAAGTTCATTATATAAAAATGAAGTTACATTTCATAACAGACTAAGTCTCGCTCTAGCGAAAACTCTATGTGAGTTTTATCTCATTTCCAACTTCTAAGTTCGCCTAAGTTATAGTCTAAGGACACTCGTTCCTAAGGTTTATAACTACGGCTCTGATACCAACCTGTGACGCCCCCAAATTCCAGGACCATCACGGGGTCACTCGAATTCGGTTCATCACGTGCTCATGGTAATACATCACAATAATAATAACTAAAAATCACACAATCACAGCGGAAAATCTAATCTAGAATAATTTACAATGATTTATTATAATTATTCCCCCAAGTCTCGCAACCTGCAGTACTTAATAGATTACATAATAATATTAATTAACGACTTATTATATAACCTAACTTAAGCTTAAACATAATCAAATCCAGTCTTACTACATCATCTTAATACAACATTAAAATATTTAAAACATAAAAGAGACAAGCTAGTTGGTAGCCTTGCCCTTATCAACGCCTAAAGGTTCGCCCTGCTCTGCCTTAACTGAAATGTTTTAGGAAAAGCAAGAATGAGCACAAATTGCTCAGCAAGTAATATATAATAAGGGTTTGTAATATAATTCTCAATTCTCAAAAAGGGTATAGCAAGGTTTGATAATTCAAGGATAACAAGAATATCAACAGTTTTCAATAACAGTCGCTAAGGACATAATAATATCAATGTGATTCAATAATAAATCAATTCAAGATTTCAAGATAACTGAATACTGAGCAGTCACTATGGACCATGAACTTCTACTAGAATTAACAGTAATAAACTGAAAATCTAACAAAAACAGGTACAACAGGTGATCAGCCTAAAATACCATCGTTATGCATAACAATCAATCATACCCAATTGCGCGCGTCGGTTTTCCGACAATTATATATTCTCTTCAAAGAAGGTTGTTCTTCTCAGTCAAATACAAGATCCCGCAGCAATCAATTAGTTTGGGTCGCTTTTCAATAATATAAGTCTAGCTGAATCAGATGGCAATAGACATTTTCACAATATTCAAGATCAATACTAAGTTCATCATGAATAATAGCTTTAATGAAATAAGAGTTCAAGTATGCTAATTCAATTCAAACAATTAAGTAGGAAACTAATTCGCAATATACAAGGATAGAATACTTGCACCGTAAAAGAGTGTAAGTTAGGAAACTTGCCTTATGCGTAGTTTACTCACGTAAAGCTAGCCAACACTTTTGAATTCCTATCGTAATATAGTTATGTATATATGATATTCATTAGTCATATAATTTAACTTCACATTTTATCTTCGAATATATGATCAATACATAAGCTAAGTTTTAACCTAGCTACACAGTTATGTAGAATATAATTTCTATCCTTAACTTTCTCTTTTCACAAGTTGATCATATTCATACATCATTACTATAGTGTGAGACTACCACAATTAGCAACATACTGGCATATTATTAATATCACATAAGACTACAAGCAATACTAAAATATATTTCATTTTAGCAAGTTAAGGCATTCTCAAAAAGTTAACCGTCAAAATCGGATTCACATATATCACGTAGTATATATATATGTTAAAGAGTTTTTTTATATTCGTATAACCTTCCCTTGTTCCAAACATATGTGATATAGATTCTAGGTCGACACTTGCGGTCATTCAAGGTCATGAAATTTACAAAGCCTATCATGCTTGCTAACACTGAAGGTATTTATATTAACTTGTATTAGGTATGCTCATAAGTACTCGTATCGCATATATGTTGCTAGCATTGTTATTATCTTGAAAACATGCTATACTCATGCTTGGTTTACTACCGTTATATCAAATATATAAGAGTCATGGTTAGAGACATAATGAATGTAAACATGTCATTTTACATTCTAAGAACTTAACTACTCATACTTAATGCACTTGGTTCGAAAACATATCCAAGTTTGCTTTTGAAACCATTTTAAACTTGAATAACGCAATTTAACACATACAAGGAAACTTCAAAGCTCTTATCGTATGTAGTCAAGTCATGTTAACACTTTCGCAAGATCAGAATATCAACATGGCATGTACATATATCAAAGTTCATTTATAAACTCTAAGTTTGCTTCAACACTATAAGTCTTCACCAATCATGCATGCAACATAATAAAACATGTTTGCGTTATCTCCATGTACTCCTATAGGCATGCTACTTATGTTCTCAAACTTGTTCTAAAGTGTTATCATAAGTTAGCATGTAACAGTTTGGATCAAAAGTAGAATCTGGAACCAGTGGCCGGCGCAGCTGCGCAGCGCCCCAGTTCAAAACTGGCGCAGCTGCGCAGGGCCTTGGCCAGCAAAACACAGTCCAGCACTGGCGCAGCTGTGCAGCACCCCAGTATAACCAGGGCGCAGCTGCGCCGTTACCTGTACAGAGCTGGAAGCTCCTGCTTCGAAAAACATCAACCCAATTCACAAAAATTCTTCAAGAAAATAACCACATTGTATTTCAATATGCTTATAAGTCTATTATAACAACTAAACAAGCTTTTTATAATCCGTTTGGCATGTTTTGCATCCATAATCAAGAATTGGAACTTGGACAGAAATTAAAAATGAAGAACAAGAATGAAGAACATGGAAAGATGATTATACCTCTGTTAGATAATTGAACTTGTTGCTACTTCACAATGCTATTATACTACTATGTGTATTATTCTCAACTTAACTTAAGCAATTTATCAACAAATGAATTAGAGAGGAGGAGAGCCATATATATAGAAAAACAATTGTCCAGACATTTCTTATATAGTCCAGACAACCTAATTGGGTATTCCTTAGGACAATTGGGTTTAAAAGGCCTTAAGGAATAAGTCAAAGTATAATTTGCTACATACAAGATACTATGATGATCTCAAGTCCAAGGATCACTTGTACTACTATCACATTTGGAATTCCTATTGACAGGCGAGTAAAACTCCATTAGGTATTCCATAGCGAGTCACGTTCAGTGAACTTATTCTCCAATAAGTACCTACATACTTGCTATAGTGTCTCCACACAAATGATCATGAGATCAATCATCCTCATCCAATGAGCAAGCAACATATATACCAATCTATCCAGATTTACTAATCGCCTTTTTAGTAATCCCACGATTGGGAACTATTTTAGTTTTAAAGCTTTCTAAGAATTTAGATCTCATTAGCATGATCATCCAACATGCATTGCATATGTATTGTAAAAACTGTGAATATCATCTAATGTTTGAAATTCTTGACCAAGCTTGGGCGTAAACTCATCGGCTACTTGAGGATAGTAGACAACAATATTAGAATTGTTCACATTCAGCCCCTCTTCACTCGAGTCATCCCCATCCATTTCTATTTTCAAATTCATTTCTACAATATCCCCGCAACACCCTATTCCATGGTCCATGTCATCCATTATATTTAAACCTGGACAAACAGAAATTTACTTGAACTTGTGAAATCACCAATTAGAAAAATTATTGAGATAATAGATATCTTGCATTCTAGAGCCAACAAAACATAAACTAAATGCTCTTTATCAATTAATTCAGCAAGTTGAATGATTTTGCAGAAACAGAGGATTATAATTGATATTTACACTCATATGGAGATTCTTCCTTCACAGGCTTATTTGGGTACTCAAAATTGCAAATAAAACTTTCGTATAGCAAAGTTTATGAAATTTGTTCCATTTAAAAAACACTTCTTTCATTCATGAACTGTTTATGATATAGATCTATGCTAGTTGTATCAACTAAATAGAGCATGTTTAAATTTGTTAAATCAAATATGTTTTGAAAGCGGTGCCTAACCAATTGAAATGGTAAGGACTCTTGACTAAGAAAAAGAACAATTTTATTAAAGCATCATTGGAAAACAATTATTGCTAGTATATTGAGTGATTATGCATATTTCGCAGGGTGTGAAAGGCTGATCCCCTTGATTACCAAACCTTATTAAAAGGACCAGTTTAAATACTGACAACCTTAGTATATGTTCATGGTTATTTCAAACCACTCAGCATCTGTTATTCAATTATTCGAATATTCAGTTATAGAGATTTAATTCATGTTCTTTCACAATCGATTTATCTTGTTGAACATTGAAAGCTAAATTCTTTTCTAATCATGATATATCTCCTTTGAATTTAAACTTGCTAAGCAAATTAGTTGCTTACCCTTGCTATATCATGACATTTGTTTCAGCTAAGCCAGAGTCTTTTTACTGCTTTTATATATATATATATATATATATATATATATATATATACTTACATTTCTGTCCGAGCAAATGATAGAATGTCCGTCGCCCTTTACAACTTTTATATATATATATTTACATTCTGTCCAGCCTGGATTATTCAGTGGCTTTTTACAGCTTTTATAAATATATATATATATATATATATATATATATATATTTACATTATAGTCCGGGCATCGGAGTGAAAATCCACCGCCCTTTACAGCTTTTATATATATATATATATTTACATTATGTCCAGCCTGGATTACTCTGTGACTTTTTACAGCTTTTATAAATATATATATATATATATTTACATTCCAGTTCGGGCATCGGAGTTCAAACCCATCGCCCTTTATAGCTTTCGTATATATATAATTATATATATATATATATATATATATATATATATATTTCTTTACTCATTTTGATTAAACTGTTGCTTTAAATATTCATTTGATATGAATCGACACTGATATTTCTGCGGGCGAACTAGATTTTTTTAAATCTCACCAACTCTAGCTTTCATACTGTTCAAAATAGGTCCAGACGGAACCGGGAAGCTAGAATGGCTGAGATTTATTTAAATCTAGCATTTTTTTCTAGTTCCATTCCTGAAAGCAACCTCGCGGCCCTTAGATCGCTATCTAGTGGAAATGAGATGATTCGGCTATACGCGAGCGAGGATTTACTGATGAATTCTTGGTTCTGGCAACATCTGGATGTAAATATACATTTCTGTCTATATTTGAGCTGTGCAGGTTTATTGACTTCACTATATGAGCCTAGGAATCGTGGGATTTATGATCAAACTGATTAGAATCTAATTCCCATGATGGATAAACTCCACTTTACAAATGTACCCTGCTAATTTTTCTATAAAATGTACATTCGAAAGACCTTAAAACGGTTATATGGGTTTAAGGTCTCAACATAATAAGAATAATGGTTTGTAGTGTCAGAGTCACTTCGATGGTTGTCATGCCCATGAGAAAACTGACACTTGTATATATTTTGTGGTCGAGGATGCTTCGCAGCCCGACAATCACCATTCAAATTGTGCCAAAAGGCTGAAAAGATAAGAATGGAAGTATCAACATGCTTCAATTCCTAATTTAGCGTAAGGGTTTGAAAAGCAGCCTTTCAAAACATCATTTTAATAATCTTGTCTAAAAAAAGAGACTTTTGCAAATCAAATCAAACCCTGCGTATATAGGTTCAACGAAGCATGTCCATACTTTCAACAATCAAGCATAGGCCCAATTTCTTCCAGCATTCACACACACACATTGCACATTTAAAAAGGAAAATATTGAAAAGATGCGGTACCGTGTTTTCACAGGAGTTGTGGGGTGCCTAACACCTTTCTCACACTTAACCAAGCTCCGAACTTAGAACTTCGGTTTCAAAAATCAAGTTTCGACAGTGTCCAGCAATTGGGCCTCTTTTTTAAAACAAAATCGATTTAGTTGGTACAACCATTTCAAAACTTCCAACTGGCGACTCAGTAAAACGTTCAAATCGTCGACATGATACATGTTGGCCTTTTTCTAAAAAAACCTTCAAAACATTTTTCACAATAAAAAGAATAAGGGTAGACAAAACTTAGGAAGAGAGAAAGATTCGGGTCCAACCCGACCTGGATTTTTTCTCGACGTCGACAGGTGGCGACTCTGCTGGGGACAGTAGAGGGCTTAGGCCGCGTTCAAATCTTTTCAAAATTTCCCATTCATATTTGCGTATGTATGAATGCTGCGTCTTTACATTAAATGCGTGAATGCTGCGTCTTTACATTGAATGAATGTGAATGAATGCTTCCCTGCTTTATTAGTGCTTCGCACAAATATTAGTGCTTCGCACTAATGTCATTATATGCATACGGTGAGATGCGATGTATGTGAATGTATGTTGTGTGATTCCTCCACCAGGAGGCAAACCCGTTGGTGACAGAGTAATGTCTTCGACGACAGCTAAGTCTTTGGGGCTCATGAAAAAGCACCACTCAGATTCGCTCCAGTTGAAAGATCGAATTAATTTTCCCTCTAGTAGATTGCGATGATCTGGGGATCTTCATGCCCAAAAAGCCGCGAGAAAAGCCTAAGATAGGTCAGCCTCTGATTAACCAAATTCGAAGGGGAGCCTCTTCATGCCTTCCTTTTTCAATTTAATATCAAGTTTTCATTTCCAGTGTAAATAGCACAATGTAGATATCATAATGTAAATATACATTCCATACGTAAAGCCTATCGTGTTATCCTGTCATCAAAACAACTGACCTCTGATTTGCAGGATAAGATTTAAAAACCTCAAAAAAACATCATAGAATGCATCCTATCCATACCTACCTCAGGAAATTGACACGCCTACGTTTGTTGTAGGTGAAAAATTGGTCCTGTCACTAGATATAAGTCAAAGAAAGCGCTAAGTCCATCTCCGGACATGGATTTAGTGCCCAGCCAAAATCCACCCCTGTCTCTAGCGAAGAATTTAAAGGACTGAAGAACCAGATAGCTGAATTGGCCACTTTCTTGAGAGAGCAGAGTAAAGCTCTTAAAGGGAAACAAGCACAGGGTCACACAAAACCAGGAACACCCGGTGGCAATCAAGAGACCGGAAAGAAGGATACTAAGATTCCTGGACAACAGTTTCAGGATACTACCAACAAAACCCATGAAATCACCATCCTTAACAAAGAACAGGAAGCTGGTGACATTCTGAAGAAAGTCCAACAGATGGAAGAAACCATCCAGTCCATCAGAGGGACTGGGGCATTTGGCAGTGTAAATTATTCTGACTTATGCATTTTCCATGGGGCTCGTTACCCTAAAAAATTCAGGTCCTTGATTTTGAGAAATGCGATGGATTGGGAGACCCCTACATTAACTTAAAGATGTTCATTAGAGAGCTCGGATCCTATGCAAAGGATGAGAAACTCCGAATACAGTTATTCCAAAAAAGTCTGATCGAAGAGGCTAGAGCCTGGTATGCCCGTCTGGACAACTCTAAAATTCACAGCTGGGAAGAGCTGGCACATGCCTTCCTCAATCAATATAGTTTCTAGTCTCAACTGGCTCCCGACAGATATCAAATAACCAAAATCGAGAAACAAAATACTTAGTCATTCAGAGAATATGCTCAATGCTGGAGACGAATGGCAACACAAGTCACTCCACCTATGACTAAGTCTGAGATAGTCATGACCTTCATCGACATTCAAGAAGCTCCATATTATGAAAGGGTCCCAGCAGGTATAGGAAAGCCATTCTCGAAGATGATCAAGCACGACGAAATGGCAGAAATGGGGCTCAAATCTGGGGAGATAAAGGATCTGACCTCCTTAGAAGCTGTTGCCGAGCATATTCAATCTGGGAGTTATGGGAATAATCCTCGGAGGGCACCCAAAAAGAAAGACAAAAAAGTTTCCTTAGTATTGCAAGGAAAGAATTAGAGGGGTGATTCAAGCAGCATGCCCATTTAAAGAAGGAACTATTCCCATTTTCAAGCTTCAGCACAACCTTCAAACTTGCCATTCCAGAAAAATTTGGAGGCCAGACATCGGAGGACGTTCACCCCCTCAGGGAATTCACTCGAAAATGTGCTAAAACTGTTGACGACATAGAAAAAGATTGTGTAACTCCTTCCACTAACCAATACCGGTGGATGAAATTTTGACCCAAGCAAAAAGTGTGCCTACCATTCTGGATCTCCGGTCCATGACACACAAGACTGTTGGTCTCTCAAGCACAAAACCCAAGACTTGATAGACAATGGAGAGATAGTGGTGACCAAACTGGAACAACCACACGTACAAGACAATCCCCTCCCTCAGCACAAAGAGGAGGTTGTCAACATGATTAGCACGCAAAATGAATAAGGATCCAAGTACCTCCGGTACGTCGGAGAGTCCACTCAATCCAATAACAATAGCCCGGACAGTTGGGAATTATTAGAAAGGCTATTCCTGATCAAACAGGAGATCAAGTCTATCAAGGAACATATTGGACAGTTAGCAGAGCTGGTTGTATATCAACATCAAATAATCAGGCATCATATAAATCAGACTAACCAACAGGAGATAAGTCCGACTACCTCTGAGATTAACCCTATTACTATGAGGGATCACTACCGATTTCATGAACATGAACCCTGGGCCGATAAGGTGGCCAAGGAGCAAAAGTTTTAAGCTGATAGGGAATTCGCCTTTCAGAGAAATTTCACTAACCTGAACCAGCCGATGAAGGAAATTCTCCAGATGTTGATCAATGAGGGGATGATTACAGATCTGTTACCCCCAGTAAATCCTCGATCCAGGAAATTCAAGCCTGACCGAATATGTTAGTATCACTTCAACGTGCCCGGTCATGACACTGAAGATTGTTGGGGAATTCGTAACTTGATTCAAAATATGATTGAAAGCAGTGAACTGATAAGAGGGAATCAGGATTATGACCTTCCTGATGAAGAAACTCTCTTTATTCTCACTGCATGGAATCAGGATACAATGGCTGTTATTTCCTGTGATAAGGAGCCAGCCCTCACACCCTTAATGCATGGTTTTGTGAGTTCATTACCGACGAGAGTCTGGATTTGCATTCATAGTAGTGTAGTTTGCATACATTGTATATACTGCATTGCATATTGTGTTTTGGTTACTTGAGGGTAAGAAATGTTTAAGTTTGGGGGTATTTGATAAGTGGTTTTAGGACCACTTATTCGGATCCTTTCCAACTCATTCTGTTGTTTAAACTCGAGTAATCTTGTGCGTTTAATGTGTTTTTCCTTTCTTTTATTATTTTCAGGTTCAGGAACTCTCCATGCGTAAATTGAGCGTTAACGGATCAAAGATCGCTTAAATGGGGAAAGGAGCTAAAATGAGCTTAAAGTATAAGGATGGCATGGAATGAAGTCATAATATAGCGAGGCTAGGAGGCTGCAAGATGGCAAGAGAGCATAGACAGAAGCCGAGTGCAGTCTGCACCAGCAAGCAGCCAGAAGCAACAGATTTTCCAGGGCTGCACGATCGCGCCTGGAATAGCCTTGGGGCACGCGCGGCCGCGCCAGTTAACATCCCAACCAGACTTGACTTTTCACTTGGATTGAACGGGAGAAGGCTCTTAAAAGGGCTGAGCCCTCATTTGTTCTAAAGTCCCCCCTAAAAAGGGTTTAGCCCTAGCTTAGTTTCTTCATCTCTTTTCCTTTCCTTTCCTTTTCTTGTATAGATTAGGAGTAGTTTAGTGTTAGATTAGGGTTAGTTAGTTAGTTTTCTAGGGTTTTGTTAGTGTTTGAAGATTGAAGCAAGTGTGTACACCAAGATCCAAGCTTGGAGAAACGAACGAAGATTTGCATTTCTCTATCTCTTACTCTCATTGCTATCATTTGTATTTTGATAATGTATACTAAACTTGTGGATAATATATTTGGATTTTCTATAACTTAAATTATATTTTGAGGTTCCAATGGAACCTAATGAGTAGTTGATTGTTGGTTTTTCTTCCATGATGGTCTTATTTGATTGCTATATGCTTGTCTATTGCGATGTATGCTTTAATTGTTTAATTGATTAGCTACCAATTACTGTGATAGCCTATGTGGGATCGGAAGACAAGATGTAGGTTTAGATCAAATCGCGATGGCGAGTGATTGTAGGTTCACATGGAGTTGGAATTATGATTTGTGGTTAGGATAGAAATATACCAAAGCGCCGCTTGTAGTTAATAGAGGACTTGACCTTAAACCCTATTTATTTGTAAATCACATAAGAATATAGTGGTTTAGGTAATGTGGGTGTCCACGTGCGTCTATCACCTATGGATTGCACGTGGTATGGTTTAGGTACATCGGAAGATGGCCTTCTCTTACTCTCGTGTTCTCGGCTAACACATATAATGATTAATTTGACCTAATTAGAAGTGAATCGACTTAGACGAATTATTAGGGGAAATTGGAATCTCTTATCTTCATTTTCTAATTCGACTCTAGGATTCTTTAGTTTAACTTTTATTTCATTGCCTAGTTTAAGTTTTTAATTAAAATAATTTACCGCTGTTTAAATAAGACTGAAATGATTACGTGCTAGTGGTTTGGTGTCTTTTATCCATTAATTCTCTGTGGGATGATATCTGTACTTTTACTTTATTACTCGTTGGCCGCGTATACTTGCGCGTTAATTGTGTCATCTAATCGGACCAACAATACTCATAATTCGTTCGTAATTCTCATTCTTTCATTCATTTGACATTTTTGGTTACATTATATATTGTGGTATAGTTGTACATCTTTATATACATACTGAGCATTTGGCTTATGCTGTATTTTTCTTCTTATAGGTTTGTAGTGGCGATTTAGGGTTTTCGTGTGAAGAGAGCTACCTTTGACCGAATAGGTTTATTTGATTTTAGGTTTTGATTATTATGCCATTTTTTAAAGAATTTATTTGTTAGGTTTGTAAAATTCATGAACGCAATCAAATTGCATAAAAATAGTGGAAGCATGGTAAATCAGAGTTTTAAAAATTTACAAACCATATACCCGGATCATCCTTTATGCATAGTTATTAATTAAACGAAATATAGATGGAAATTAGATTCATACCCTTATAGAAAACTAGCTTCCTCAGGTACGAGTTCAATTCCAACTCTTTTTCGCGTTTAACTTGAATCCACCGGGTTTGATTCCTTCTTTTGATCAATGTTAGCCACCCAAGTGTTTGACCTCTAGAGGTGATCCACCAGGAAGAACAAAATTCAAGAAAATGGGTGTTTGGCTCTAAAACCCTATTGTCTATCTCCATAGAAATTATGTAATCTCCCAACTCTTGGAATCAAGTGTGTAACTTGTGTAACCTTATTCTATAATAAGACTTTCTTATTTATAGATGTAGGTAACCCTCCTAACCAATTTAGGATTAGGATTTCATAATAATTAATTAATTTTTTTTAATTAATTGGGATCCTAATTCTATTAAGAATAATTAATTAAACTCTTTTAATTAATTAGCCTCCTAATCTTATTAGGAATATATGAGAGTACTATCATTAATTAATTTCCAAATTCCTTTAGGAATTAAACTAATAATAATTATGACGCCCCCAAATTCGGGTACTTTCAACCTCCAGATATGGTGCTACACAGTGCTATAAACTACTCATACATTCAATTGAAGACTTCAATAATAAGCATATGTTTAATAACTAATATATTAAATTAATCCCTTCACAGGTTCTTTATAACCATTATGATAGTCCAATAATAATCTAGAAGCGGGGTTGAATAGATTATTACTGTTTAAAAATTTTCTTAGGCCTTTTTGAATTTTTAGCAAATTAATTTATAGTATCAAAAATTAATATGCAGGATTTAGAAAAATTCAATCACACAATGCATAGAGATTTATCTGGTTCACAATATACAGTTTGGGTATATTGATACGTCCAGTCTCAAGCTCCTCTACAGGGCTTGAGTTCCTATTACTCCCAGTAATAAATGCTCCTTCAATAGGTGGAGAAACCTTTACAAAGTTTTATAGATCAACTTACAACTATTCACAACTAACTATCTTAGACAACGAACTCCCAGCTCCTTCCTCAAGCTTAGTTGTATCTTCTTTTGAGTTCAGAACTATTCTATAATCTGGTCTTGAAACAACAATCTCTTCCTCACCTCACAAGTACACTAGAGACCCAACTCCCAGCTGACCTCTCTAAGACTTTAGTCTTGGTCAAAGAACTTTTGTCTTTCTCACAGATACATAAAATAAACTGACTCTACCCTTTTTCCTTTTACAAAAAGATAGTTTGAATTTGCTTCTAAAGTAAGCAGATAAAGTTTAGTACATATTTATAAAAGTTTAAATAACTTTTATAGTTGATACTTCTCAGATAAGCGGATATATAATTTAATATCAAATATCAAATAAAAGTTCAAGACTTTTATGTGAAATACTTCAGATAAGCACATATATAATTTAAGATCAAATATCAAATAAAAGTTCAAGACTTTTATGTGAAATGCTTCAGATAAGCAGATATATAATTGATGCGATTTTATAAAGATTTTCTTTTCTAAAGAATGTGTTTCTATGGTTTAAGCAATTTTAGAAAAGGTTTTTCTTTAGAGTGTGTTTCTATGGTTTGAACAGATATAACTTTGAGTTTAGATAACCATATAAAATCACTTATAATGTAACAAGTATTTTTGTTAATAAGTAAGTTTGTGAGTAAGATACTTGTTTATAAAAGTTATCAAATATAACTGATTTATCAATTAAATAATACTTGATGAAATTTGTTTCACCCACATATATATTATATTATATTATATTTAATCTATGTTGTGAAAATTTGGCCACTCAGGATTTCAAGACCGTTTCGGAGAATTTCAGAGAAATAACATCCGAATTATATCGGTATCTAAGTAATGACCAAATTGTTTGTTTCACAATCTTATAATTATATAAATATTTTTCAATATTTATATAATGTATCTATATTAATAAAAAGCCACTCAGGATTTTAAAGAACGTCCGGAAGAGATTTTACTTCTGAATTATATCGGTATCTAAGTACAGACTATTTATATAATATTTGATAGATTAAATATAGATATTTATAAATGTGTATAACAAGTAAGTATGATAAATTTTTGTTTCACTCACCTATATATATTATATTATATTTGATCTATGTTGTGAAAATTTGGTCACTAAGGATTTAAAGACCGTTTCGGAGAATTTCAGAAAAATAACATTCGAATTATATCGGTATCTAAGTACTGACGAAATTGTTTCTTTCACAATCTGATAATTATATAAATATTTTTTAATATTTATATAATGTATCTATATTAATAAAAAGCCACTTAAGATTTTAAAGACCGTCCGGAAGAGAAATTACTTCCGAATTATATCGGTATCTAAGTACAAACTTTTATATAATATTTGATAGATTAAATATAGATATATATATATAAATGTGTATAATAATTTATCTTTAATATCTATATCTATATATATATATAAGCAGACATGAGATAATGTAAATATAGTAATTTAATAATTTATCTCAACTACTTTGACCAATTTTATCTTCTTTTAAGAAATAGAGTTTTGAATTAGAAGATGAAGAGAAAGCTTTTGTAGAGAGAAAATATAGGCAATGAGATATAGCTTTTCTTTGCTTTGTAAATTGGTAAGTTTGGAATGAATGAAAAGCCTCCTATTTATAGGATTTTGAAGTTGAGGGCAAAATAGTCTTTTTGAAAATCTTATTTTGAACCAATGATCCGGATTGAAGGATAAAAGATTGAATGGTTCGGATTAATTTTAAGGCACACGGATTGGGTAATTTAGCTAAGTTATTTTCAATTTTATTTCCCAAGCGTAGACACTCGAAATTTCGCATTCCTGTTACTATCCCTGCAGGAGGGTAAAACCGTCTTTGGCCTTCCGACGACAACCCCGGGATGTCAAGCTCGACCCCGGTCACTATACCCGGATGTCAAGTCAAACCCCGACAACCCTGAGATGTCAAGTGAATCCCCAGTGACAATACCGGGATGTCAAGCAGACCCGACGACAACCCCGGGATGTCAAGCTCAACCACGGTCACTATACCGGGATGTCAAGTCAAACCCCGGCAATCCCGTGATGTCAAGTAAAGCCCCGGTGATAATACCGGGATGTCAAGCAGCCCCGGCGATAACCACGGGATGTCAAGCTCAACCCCGGTCACTATTCCGGGATGTCAAGTCAAACTGCGGCAACCTCAGGATATCAAGTGAAGCCCCGGTGACAATACCGGGATGTCAAGCAGCCCCGATGACAACCCTGAGATGTTAAGATCAACCCCGTTCACTATATCGGGATGTCAAATTAAACCTCAGCAACCTCGGGATGTCAAGTAAAGCCCCAGTGACAATACCAGGATGTCAAACAGCCCCAGTGACAACCCCGGGATGTCAAGCTCAACCCCGGTCACTATACTTGGATGTCAAGTCAAACCCCGACAACCCCGGGATGTCAAGTAAAGCCCTGGTGACAATACCGGGATGTCAAGCAACCCCGGTCACTATACCGGGATGTCAAGCAACCCCTATCACTATACTGGGATGTCAACTCAGCCTCGGTCACAATATCGGGATGCCAACTCAACCTCGATCACAATACCGGGATGTCAAGTCAAAACTCCGACAACACCGGGAGATCCAGTTCAGCCCCAGTCACAATTCGGGAGGTCAGGTCAAGCCCCAGTCACAACCCGGGAGGCCAAATTAACTTCGGAGACAACCCCGATGTTGGGTTTGTACGAAATCGTGACGCAATCAAATTGCAAAAATTAGCGGAAGCATGGTATATCAGAGTTTAAAAAATTTCTACAAAACCATTATCCGGATCATCCTTTATGCAAATTATTAATTTAAAACGATAAATAAGAAGTTATGGAATCATACCCTTGTAGAACGAAGCTTCCACAGGTACTAGTTCAACTCCTTGTTCTTCGTGATCTCCTTGAATTTTCGAGTTAGATTCCTTTCTTTGATCAACGTTAGCCACCCAAGTGTTTGGCCTCTAGAGGTGATCCACCAAGGAAGATGAATTATCAAGAAGGAGGGTGTTTGGCTTAACCTTAGTTTTCTATCCTCTATAGAAAAGGAGTACTCTCCAACAATTGGAATTACATCAATCTAATATCTATTATAAGACTTCTCTTATATAGACATTGGTCAACCCTTCTAATCCTATTAGACATGGGATTTCTTTTAATTAATTAAACTCCTTTAATTAATTTAGGCTTCCCACCACATGGGAATAATTAATTAAATTCATTTAATTAATTTGTCTCCTAATCTTATTAGGAATAAATGAGAGTACTAAATATTAAATTAATTACTAAACTCCTTTAGAAATTAAAATAATAATAATTGTAATAATATTAATAAGACTCCTCTTATTAATTTATATTTAATATTTCCAAAATATTAAATAATAAACATTAAGCTATTTAATTTATTCTATCACCATAGATTAAATTAATTATACTTAATGCATTATTACGATTATGCCATTACCTTCTTAAATAATTATTCTTCCTTTTATGGTGTGACCCTTTAGGTTCTCCATATTAAACCGGTTGTGAATAAATCAATTAAAACAATTTTAATCTTATTTAAATAAATAAATTAAACTAATAATTTATTTAAATAAATAATATTTATTCTACAATAGGGATAAGCCTCCCTAGCGATCAACGACTTTCCAGATAATATAGATTTCAACATTAATCAAAAAGAACCTGTGAGTAAATAGTTACCGTACAATTCAATCCTTCCACCATACAATGTCCCAATTAAATATAAGACATGGATTTACTGTCAAGTCTTATTTTATTTAATTATATGTATTTCGATTAGAAAATGCACAACTCCAAATAATGCAAATTAGAAACTCCTTTCTAATTTCATTTCACCTTGGCCAAGGATTCCTGGGTTGTCATTTAACGAATCACATAGGACATATCTCCTCTTTTACTAGAGGTGGTAGATTCTTTATTGATCATTCATTATCTCCATATGTAACTCATTATACCCAAGCATACCCTATATATGCCTTAAAAGGTCTTAAGGAATAAGTCAAAGTATAATTTGTTACATACAAGATACTATGATGATCTCAAGTCCAAGGATTACTTGTACTACTATCACATTAGGAATTCCTATTGACAGGCGAGTAAATCTCCATTAGGTATTCCATAGCGAATCACGTTCAGTGAACTTATTCTCCAATAAGCACCTACATACTTACTTTAGTGTCTCCACACAAATGATCATGAGATCAATCATCCTCATCCAATGAGCAAGCAACATATGTACCAATCTATCCGGATTTACTAATCCCCTTTTTAGTAATCCCACGATTGGGAACTATTTTAGTTTTAAAACTTTCTAAGAATTTAGATCTCATTAGCATGATCATCATCATGATTCTAAAAGCATTGCTTAAAACTATGGGTTATTTACATATTATAAAAACAGCAACATGTAGATAATTAAATGCCTTTAATAAATGAATATTTTATTAATAAATAAATAAGATTGTTTACAAAGTACGTGCTTTATCATCATACATGATTGGCTTGTATGCACACTACTATCAATCTCCCACTTGCACTAAAGCCAATCGCCATGGTATCTCATACCCATCTTCTCTAAGTGACGATCAAACTGCTGTTGTGTTAAAGCTTTAGTAAATGGATCTGCAATGTTATCTTGAGCGTCTACACGCTCCAAGGTGACGTCTCCTCTTTCAATGATCTCCCTGATCAAGTGAAATCGCCGCAACACGTGTTTAGATTTCTGATGAGACCTGGGTTCCTTAGCCTGTGCAACTGCTCCTGTGTTGTCACAGTAAATGGGAACTGCTTCTCCAATGCTAGGAACCACACCAAGTTCAGTTATGAACTTCTTCATCCAAACACCTTCCTTTGCAGCTTCACTTGCAGCTATATACTCTGCCTCTGTCACTGAATCAGCAACTGTTTGCTGCTTGGAACTCTTCCAACTCACTGCGCCTCCGTTCAAGGTAAAAACATACCCCGAAACAGATTTACTGTCATCTTGGTCCGTTTGAAAACTTGAGTCTGTGAAGCCCTCGAGTTTTAATTCAGACCCACCGTAGACAAGAAAAATATCTTTAGTCCTTCTCAAGTACTTTAGGATATTTTTCACTGCCTTCCAGTGCTCTTCTCCAGGATTCGACTGGTATCTGCTCGTTACACTAAGTGCATGAGCAACATCCGGTCTAGTACATATCATACCGTACATGATAGATCCTATTGCAGAAGCATAAGGGATCTTACTCATACGGTCTCTCTCCTCAGGTGTCTTTGAGGCCTGTTTCTTGGAGAGATGTATTCCATGGCTCATCGGCATGAGACCTCTTTTGGAATCTTCCATGCTAAACCTCTTTAGCATCGTATCAATGTACGTTCCTTGGGATAAACCAAGCATCCTTTTAGATCTATCTCTATAGATCTTTATCCCCAAAATATAGGATGCTTCTCCCAAGTCCTTCATGGAGAAGTGTTTAGATAACCAGATTTTAATTGATTGTAGCATAGGAATGTCATTCCCTATCAGTAATATATCATCAACATATAATACAAGGAATGAAATTACGCTCCCACTAACCTTCTTGTACACACATGGTTCATCGTCATTTTTGATAAAATCAAACTCTTTGATTGTCTCATCAAAACGAATGTTCCATCTACGAGAAGCTTGCTTCAATCCATAAATGGATCGTTGCAGCTTACAGACTTGATTTATTCCAACCTTTGAAACAAATCCCTCTGGCTGTGTCATATACACATCCTCCTCAAGTTTTCCATTGAGGAAGGCCGTTTTCACGTCCATCTGCCAGATCTCATAGTCGTTATAAGCTGCAATTGCAAGCAAAATCCGAATGGACTTGAGCATAGCTACTGGTGAAAAGGTTTCATCATAATCAACTCCTTGTCTTTGTTTGAAACCTTTTGCAACCAGTCGGGCCTTATAGGTCTCCACCTTGCCGTCCGCTCCAGTCTTTCTTTTAAAGACCCATTTACACCTAATAGGCTTAATGCCTTCAGGTGGTGAAACCAAAGTCCATACTTTGTTTTCATACATGGAGTCCATTTCGGATTTCATGGCTTCAAGCCATTTCCCTGAGTCTTTATTACTCATGGCCTGTTCGTAATTCAATGGATCATCATCATTCATGATGCGTACCTCATCGTCATCCTCTACAACGAATCCATACCTCTCAGGTATCTTCGGTACTCTTCCAGATTTACGAACAGGGTGTGGTATAGTAGGTTCTTCTACTTGGTCAGGTACCTGACTTTGATCCGTGGTAATTTGTGGTTCTTGAGCTTCTTCAAGATATATCTTACTCCCACTGACCCCTTCATGGATAAACTCCTTTTCCAAGAAGGCAGCATGTTTCGCAACAAACACCTTTTGATCAGTTGGATGATAGAAATAATACCCTACACTTTATTTAGGGTATCCCACAAATCTACACTTTTCGGATTTAGTTTGTAGCTTATCATGTTCAAACTTTTTGACATAAGCTGGACAACCCCAAGTCTTAACATGCTTAAGATTTGGTTTCCTCCCCTTCCACATCTCATATGGAGTCTTTGGGGCGGATTTGGTAGGTACCTTGTTAAGTAGGTATGCAGCCGTTTCTAGGGCATATCCCCAGAAGAAAATTGGAAGGTCAGTAAAACTCATCATGGATCGAACCATGTCTAACAGTGTTCGATTTCTCCTTTCAGATACTCCATTTAACTGTGGTGTACCTGGAGGAGTCCATTGTGAGATTATACCATTTTCTTTGAGACAATTGAGAAACTCACCGCTTAAGTATTCTCCGCCTCGATCTGATCGAAGTATCTTTATACTCTTGCCCGTTTGTTTCTCTACTTCACTTCTGAACTCTTTGAACTTTTCAAATGATTCTGACTTGTATTTCATTAAATACACATATCCAAATCTTGAGTGATCATCAGTGAAAGTAATAAAATAAGAATACCCACCCCGTGCACTTGTTGTCATAGGCCCACAAACGTCTGTGTGAATCAATGTCAACAACTCTGTAACTCTTTCTCCTCTTCCACTAAAAGGAGATTTAGTCATTTTACCCATGAGACAAGATTCACAAGTTGGATATGATTCATAATCGGATAGCTCGAGGAGCCCATCTTTATGCAACTTGGATAATCTTGTTTCATTGATATGACCGAGTCTACAGTGCCACATGTAGGTATAATTAATATAATCTCTTTTCCTTTTCTTAGTTTGTTCAATTTGAAATATATTTTCTTGTAAGTCAAGTGTATAAAGTCCATTTCGCAAATTTCCAATACCATATAAAACATCGTCTTTATAAATAGAACAACTATTGTTCTTTATAACAACGTTAAATCCTTCCATATCCAATACAGAAATTGAAATAATGTTTTTAATAATATTCGGAACATAATAACAATTATTAAGATAAATGGACTTGCCCGAAGGCATTGCTAAATAATAAGTTCCTACAGCTAATGCAGCAACCTTTGCTCCATTCCCTACTCGTAGGATCACCTCATCATTGTTCAGCTTTCTACTTCTGACCAGTCCCTTCACATTATTACATATGTGAGAACCACAGCCGGTATCCAATACCCAAGTAGAATTTTGACTTTTTGAAAAATTAATTTCAATCATGAACAAACCTTGATTGGAAGTCGAAGCTTCTCCAAGCTTCTTGTCTGCCAGAAACTTCTTGTAGTTTTTCTTCCAATGACCCGGCTCGTTGCAATGGAAGCACATTCCTTTGCTAGCTGGATCAGGTTTCTTTTGTTCCTTTTCTTTCCCCTTTCCCTTAGCCTTCTTGGATTTCTTCTTTCAGAAGATACCTTAGGTCTCTTCCTTTTATTGGAAGAATCCACCATCAAGATATGGTTCTTCTTGGATGGGAAGTGACCTTCTACAGTTTTCAGCATGTTAAGCAGCTCAGGCAAGCTGACATCTAGCTTATTCATGTGAAAATTAACCACAAACTGCGAGAAGGTCTCAGGGAGTGACTGCAAGACCAAGTCTTGACTCAACTCCCCATCCATGACGAACCCAAGCTGTCCAAGGCGTTCAATCAAATTGATCACTTTCAGGACATGAGTCTCGATGGCAGTACCCTCGGTCATCCGAGATCGGAAGAGCTCCTTAGATATCTCATATCTAGCAGTCCTACTCTGTTCACCATACAACTCCTTGAGGTGAAGCAGCATAGCAGGAGCATCCATTTTTTCGTGCTGACGCTGAAGCTCGTTATTCATGGATGCGAGCATGATGCATTGAGCCACAGATGCATCATCTTGCCACTTATTGAAAGTGACAATCTCTTCCTCAGAGGCTGTTTCTGAAACAGATTCAGGGACAGTTGAATTTAGGACATAAGAAATCTTTTCAGCAGTGAGAACAATTCTCAGATTTCTTAGCCAGTCCTCATAATTCGGCCCGGTAAGCTTGTTTGCATCAAGTATGCTTCGTAGTGAGATTAGTGATTTAGACATTTTTAAAATTCTGCATGTGAAAAATAACATTTTAGCAAACATTCATTTTATTAATTTTGCATACCAAAATAAATTTAGGTCTTTATTTTAAATTGATATCTCCCACTATTTTCATCAAACTATATTACCCTCACTTATATAGTTCGGCAACATCTAATTAAAGATTTGCTAGTGAGAATAAGGATCCCATTTCAAATGTATATAACCTTGTGGATAGCACAACAAGCGATATACAAATAAATAGGTAGACAACTCTTGTCAATTACAACACTATATAACTCCTTTTATTTTGCCTCTTAAATCATAATGGTCAAGTGTGTGCACATCCGAACTAAAATGATTTAAGTTAAGTCCAGCCTAGCACTTCCATAAATTCAAAAAAAGAAAAATGTTCGTCCTTGTGGATAGCACAACAAGACTAGATTGTTCAATTTTCTTGATAAGCATCAAATGTGATTAATTAACATCTTAAATACGCAATACTCGCCTTGTGGATAGCACAACAAGCTCATATTAAATATTTAATACTCTATTAATTTATCATGCTAGAAGGCGACGTTCGATATTCCAAATATCATTTGAACGCTTCGGACTTAATATTATTTCTTTGAGGGGTTTGTTATTATTTGTCTCATCTTGTTTAGCGCGCATGCACATATATATATAAAATACGCGTCATTTTATTAAACATGCGAAGCATGTTTGCATAAAATATAATATATATAATATTTAGCATGCAATATAGAATATTATATTCTACCCGGATTGATTATGGACTTTTATTCTAGTTTGGTTCACTAGAGCCACCAAGTGAACCAAAAGGTCAAACCTAGGAGTGCAAGAATTTAAATTTAAATATAACTATTACATTTAAACACGGGCTCCATACAAACGGGTCTTCACGCGCTCCTTGCTCCTTGGTCTCCAATTTCTTCAAGATAATTCTAACTATTCTTATTACATTAAACTATTTAATTTAAATAGAAACCTTGATCAACAGTCAAGGGGAAGTACATAGGAGGGAGATAGAATTTTACATCAAGAAAAAAAATTTAGAGATGACGAGGTACGCAGACCCCATTTAATAAAACCCATTCATTCAAGCATTCAACTAAAATAAAATCCAATCACATTGGTCAAATAGTCCATAATCAATCCCCATTTATTTTCATACATATCACCATATATATTAATAAATAAATATTCATCTCATGAATTAAAACATTCCATATATATATGAGTATCATTTAATGGACAATTTTAAATTGCATGAAATCCAATTTCAAGATTAAAATAAACTCTTTATTTTAATTATAAAATTATTTAGAATATAATATATAAATATATCATATTTATTTTTTTAAAAAAAAATCACCTTCTTTTATTAAAAGAGTCCTGCAGGTTTATTAAAAAAGTCCTTTCCTGATGGGTCACCTTCTTTTTGGAGTAAGAAAGAGACAACACCTTTTCTTTGCAGAATTCAAGATTAGCACCCAAAAAAAATTGTGATTCGTCCCAAAAAAAGTCTTCTTTTTTTTTTTTTAAAAAAAAAAAATAAAAAAATATAATTTTATACAATAAAATTATGCCCAATAAATTATTTTAAATACATACCCATATGTATATGAAATCAAAAATAAATTAATAATTGCATAAAGATTTGGCTCTGATGCCACTGTTGGGTTTGTACGAAATCGTGACGCAATCAAATTGCAAAAATTAGCGGAAGCATGGTATATCAGAGTTTAAAAAATTTCTACAAAACCATTATCCGGATCATCCTTTATGCAAATTATTAATTTAAAACGATAAATAAGAAGTTATGGAATCATACCCTTGTAGAACGAAGCTTCCACATGTACTAGTTCAACTCCTTGTTCTTCGTGATCTCCTTGAATTTTCGAGTTAGATTCCTTTCTTTGATCAACGTTAGCCACCCAAGTGTTTGGCCTCTAGAGGTGATCCACCAAGGAAGATGAATTATCAAGAAGGAGGGTGTTTGGCTTAACCTTAGTTTTCTATCCTCTATAGAAAAGGAGTACTCTCCAACAATTGGAATTACATCAATCTAATATCTATTATAAGACTTCTCTTATATAGACATTGGTCAACCCTTCTAATCCTATTAGACATGTGATTTCTTTTAATTAATTAAACTCCTTTAATTAATTTAGGCTTCCCACCACATGAGAATAATTAATTAAATTCATTTAATTAATTTGTCTCCTAATCTTATTAGGAATAAATGAGAGTACTAAATATTAAATTAATTACTAAACTCCTTTAGAAATTAAAATAATAATAATTGTAATAATATTAATAAGACTCCTCTTATTAATTTATATTTAATATTTCCAAAATATTAAATAATAAACATTAAGCTATTTAATTTATTCTATCACCATAGATTAAATTAATTATACTTAATGCATTATTACGATTATGCCATTACCTTCTTAAATAATTATTCTTCCTTTTATGGTGTGACCCTTTAGGTTCTCCATATTAAACCGGTTGTGAATAAATCAATTAAAACAATTTTAATCTTATTTAAATAAATAAATTAAACTAATAATTTATTTAAATAAATAATATTTATTCTACAATAGGGATAAGCCTCCCTAGCGATCAACGACTTTCCAGATAATATAGATTTCAACATTAATCAAAAAGAACCTGTGAGTAAATAGTTACCGTACAATTCAATCCTTCCACCATACAATGTCCCAATTAAATATAAGACATGGATTTACTGTCAAGTCTTATTTTATTTAATTATATGTATTTCGATTAGAAAATGCACAACTCCAAATAATGCAAATTAGAAACTCCTTTCTAATTTCATTTCACCTTGGCCAAGGATTCCTGGGTTGTCATTTAACGAATCACATAGGACATATCTCCTCTTTTACTAGAGGTGGTAGATTCTTTATTGATCATTCATTATCTCCATATGTAACTCATTATACCCAAGCATACCCTATATATGCCTTAAAAGGTCTTAAGGAATAAGTCAAAGTATAATTTGTTACATACAAGATACTATGATGATCTCAAGTCCAAGGATTACTTGTACTACTATCACATTAGGAATTCCTATTGACAGGCGAGTAAATCTCCATTAGGTATTCCATAGCGAATCACGTTCAGTGAACTTATTCTCCAATAAGCACCTACATACTTACTTTAGTGTCTCCACACAAATGATCATGAGATCAATCATCCTCATCCAATGAGCAAGCAACATATGTACCAATCTATCCGGATTTACTAATCCCCTTTTTAGTAATCCCACGATTGGGAACTATTTTAGTTTTAAAACTTTCTAAGAATTTAGATCTCATTAGCATGATCATCATCATGATTCTAAAAGCATTGCTTAAAACTATGGGTTATTTACATATTATAAAAACAGCAACATGTAGATAATTAAATGCCTTTAATAAATGAATATTTTATTAATAAATAAATAAGATTGTTTACAAAGTACGTGCTTTATCATCATACATGATTGGCTTGTATGCACACTACTATCACCCGAAGCATCACATCATCCCCAGTGACAACCATGGGAAACCAAGTCAGCCCCGGAGACAACCTTGAGGACGAACATACTCGGCCATGATCAAAACCTCGGAGACAATCCTGGGAAGACAGTCAAAGACTGTGCCAGTACAGGAGACAACCCCTGGAGGGGTAAAATGACCATTTTACCAACTTAAAACCAATTCGATCAAAATCAAGCCGAATTGATGCAATGAAGGTCAGAAAGAACTATAACATTGATCCCGAGTGAAAACAGCACGATACAGCTTAATTGAAAAACTGCGAAGAAACGAAGATCCGATTATGAACCCATCTTCTTGGACTCAGAAAAGGTTTAGTCCCATGTCATTGTGACATCCTTGGAAAGAGCTTTTCAGAAAGGTATAGCACACCTCAAACGGACGCTCCGATCAAAAGTTAGAAAGTTTCAAACCTGACATCGCGTTGCTCGGAGTGCATGTACTTCGAGACGACGGGACCCACCATGTGGGCCCTGCCACGTGAAACATCAAGTAGTCCTACGACTACCGTGGGTAGGCCCGCTTCCATCGGGTCTTTAAATACAAGTGCCCCTTGCCAAAAAAGGAAGAAAAAAAATAGAAAACACTCTGAAACTCCGCCAATTTCGTTTCCTAGCCCAACTTCTAGTACTCCAAACCTCGTTTTTATTACTCTAACACGTAGGTATACTCATATAATACAACATACCAAAAATTAAACGGTGAAAACGTCCATTTGAAGCCTACCAAGTGGCAAAAAGCCCGTATAACAGTCCATTGTAAGTATTTTTTCTATCAGAACTCGTTTTCTGCTTCATTATGTCTATTTGCACTTGCACGTAAAGTTTCAACTTCTGGTTTTGCCTGGAACTCAGTTTTGTGACTGTTTTTGCTTACGTTTTAGTACATTTTAGTACATAAATACAATTTTTTTGCATTTGCATAGCCCGAATTGACGATCCGTGACTTTTACTCGCTTTTATGTATATATATACATATATGTACTAACTTGCACGACCTGGATCGCTGATTCGTGGCCTTTTTAAATTAAATATGTATATATTCGACTATATATATACTAACTTTTCATTCTGTCAAGTCCGGATGGCAAATCCGTGGCTGTTACAGCTTTTATATATATAACTATATATATAGATATAAATTTTCTGACTTCGTTTGGCTTGGATTGCTAATTCGTGGCCATTATTGCTTTAATATATATGTATATACTAACTGTATATATTAACATTTATATTTTCGTTTAGCCTGGATTGAAAATTCGTGGCCTTTTTACTACTTATATATATATATATATATATATATATATATATTTCCATTCTGTTGAGCCTGAATTACTCCATTTCTTTTTACAGCTTTTATAAATATATATATATATTTTCATTCCAGTCCGGGCATAGGATTGGAAATCCGCTGCCTTTTATAGCTTATATATATATATATATTTCTATTTTGTCAAGCCTGGATTACTCCGTGGCTTTTTACAGCTTTTAAAAAAATATATATATTTCCATTCCAGTCCGGGCATAGGATTGGAAATCCGTCGCCCTTTACAACTTTTATGTATATATATTTCCATTCTGTCAAGCCTGGATTACTTTGTGGCTTTTTACAACTTTTATAAATATATATATATATATATATATATATATATATATATACATTTACATTCCTGTCTGGGCATAAGATTGTAAATCCGTCTCCCTTTACAGCTTTTGTATATACATAATTATATATATATATATTCTTTATTCATTGTGATTAAATTTCTGCTGTAAATATTCATTTGATATGAATTGGCACTGATATCCATTCGGCGAACTAGATTTATTTAAATCTAGCCCTTTCTACCTTTCAAACAGTTCAAAATAGGTCCAACCGAAACCGGAAAGCTAGAATGGTTGAGATTTATTTAAATCTAGTTCTCTTTCTAGTTTTGTTGAATATAAAAGCAACCTCGCGACCCTTAGATTCCTATCTAGTTGGAATGCGAAGCTTTGGCTACGTGCATGCCAGGATTTGACTGATGAATCCTGGGTTTTGCGATGTCTAGATGTAAATATACATTCCTTGTGAATATCTGTGCTGTGCAGGTTCTCTGGGCTTCTCTCTGTAAGCCTATGAATCGTGGGATTCATGATCAAACCGATCAGAATTTGATTCCCACGATGGACAAACTCCACATTACAAATGATCCCTGTCAGTTTTTTTATAAAAATGTACATCTGAAAAACCTTAAAACGGTTATCCTGTTCATTTGTGTCTGAAGAATTTGCTAGTCGATTAAACTTACCCCGAGAACAATTAGGAAATCCTTTGAACATAGAAGTTGCGAATAAGAAAGTAATCCCCGTAGAATACATATACCGAAATTGTCACGCAAACATTAGAGATCATGAACTAAGCGTAGACTTAATTTCGATTAGATTGGGAGAATTTGATGTGATACTGGGAATGGATTGGTTGTATAAGCATGTTGCGATAATTGACTGTCAGAATAAAAGTGTGAACCTTCAGACTCTTAATCAGTCTAAGGTGGTGTTTTATGGTAGCTCATCGCTTAAGTAATCATGTTGTCTTGCGATGATGCAGGCCTAGAAATTGTTAAGAAAAGGATGTGTAGGTTACTTAGCTTACATAGTAGATATTCAGAGATAGGGAGTAGAAATAAAGGATATATTCGTAGTGAGAGAATTCCAAGACGTATTTTCGAACGATCTGCCTGGTCTTCCGTCAGACAGAGAAACCGAATTCATAATAGACTTAGCACCGGGAACTGCACCAATTACGAAAGCTCCATATCGTATGGCGCCAGTAGAAATGAAGGAATTGATGATATAATTATAGGAATTGCTAGATAAGGGTTACATACGACAGAGTGTCTCTCCTTGGGGAGCACCAGTGGTATTTGTTAAGAAGAAGGATAGATCGATGAGGCTCTGTATCGATTATCGAGAATTGAACAGAGTAACGATCAAGAATAGATATCCGTTACCAAGGATAGACGACCTTTTCGACCAATTGAAGGGAGCGAAGTGTTTCTCAAAGATAGACCTACGAACGGGTTATCACCAGTTGAAGGTACGGGAAGAGGCCATACCAAAGATGGCGTTTCGAACCCGTTATGGGCACTACGAGTTTTTGGTAATGTCATTCGGATTGACAAATGCTCTGGCAGCATTCATGGACTTGATGAACCGAGTTTTCAAGCCATACTTGGATAAATTCGTAGTAGTTTTCACCGACGACATCTTGATCTACTCAAAGATGAAGGAAGATGACGCTGAATATTTGAAGATGGTTTTGGAAGCATTAAGAAAAGAGAAGATTTATGCAAAATTTTCTAGATGTGAATTTTTGGATGGAGAAGGTTCAATTCTTAGAACACGTGGTGGACAAGGATGGAATTTTAGTGGACCCTGCGAAGGTAGAGGCAGTGAGTAATTGGGAGCAGCCGAAAACATCAACAGAGGCAAGAAGTTTCTTAGGATTAGCTGGGTACTATCAAAGATTTATTCAAGATTTTTCTAAGATAGCAACCTCGTTGACCAATCTAATGAGGAAGACGGTAAAGTTTGTATGGACGGAAAAATGGGAGGAAAGTTTTCAAGAGTTGAAGAAGAGATTAAGTGAAGCGCCTGTATTATCATTACCAGACGATGCTGGAGGTTTCGTGGTATATAGTGATGCATCGCATAAAGGACTTGGCTGTGTAGTAATGCAACATGACAAGGTCATTGCGTATGCATCACGACAATTGAAGGATTACGAAAAACGATACCCTACTCACGACTTAGAGTTAGCGGCAGTAGTTTTTTGCGTTAAAGATTTGGAGACATTATCTGTACGGAGAGAAATGTGAGATATACATGGACTACAAGAGTCTGAAATATATCTTCACACAGAAGGAGTTGAATATGCGACAGAGAAGGTGGTTAGAATTGATCAAGGATTATGACTACGAAATTCTTTATCACCCGGGAAAGGCAAACGTAGTTGCCGACACACTAAGCAGAAAGGGAAGGGAGAAATTGTTCCAATTAACGACTCAGTAGGAGTTAATAAGAGAAATGGAGAAATTAGAAATACAGTTAAAGGGACTGGGGAGGTCTGAAGAAAAATTATTTGTAATGGAAGCTCGTCCAACATTATTGGATAGAGTAAAGGAATCACAAGAGAAGGATGAGGAATGCGAGAAAATAAGAAAGAGGATAGTAGAAAATGAAGAAGAAAGATTCAAAATGGATAAAGAAGGTATCTTGAGATTAGAAGGTAGAGTATGGGTGCCAGCTATAACCGAATTGAGAGAGGAAATCTTGCACGAGGCACACAATACGACGTATTCTGTTTATCCAGGAGGCATAAAGATGTATCGAGATCTGAGGTAATATATTTGGTGGCCCAATCTAAAACGAGAGGTTGAAGAGTGTGTCAGTAGATGTCTTAGTTATCAACGAGTCAAAGCAGAGCACCAAAGGTCGAGTGTTCTACTTCAACCGTTGGAGATACCAGAATGGAAATAATAGCACTGTAACGATTGTGATTTTATATAATAATTTGAAATATTTATTGAGTTAAATAAATATTTTATGTGATTTATTTATTGAGTTAAGTAAATAAATCATGTGATTTATAGAGTGATTTAATTAAGTGTTATATATTAATTAAATGAATGTGTAATATTTATTTAATTAATGTATATTAATTTTATATTATAGTTCTAATTTAATTGAGATAATTGAATTAGAGGAATTATGTGATGAAGTGTTACATGAATTATAATTAGCGAGTAATTATAATTATGTGACAAGTTTATGTGATTAATTGATGTTGAATTTTAATTGATTAAACTAGTTGATTAATATTTAATTGATTAAAATATGACATTAAGGTATGCGTTAAATATTTTGTTAAAATAAAGAAAAAGGATTTTAAATGATTTTAAACAAACAAGGCCCTTGCTTTTGTTTTAAAAGACTGTTGTCAAACAGGGCCCTTAAACTAGCTTAAACCTAATTTACCTAAACCATGCCTAAGTTAGTAAAACTAGTTTCTAATTTTCCTGTTGCCAAACAAGCCAAAAGGACTTTTGAATTTTGTAACTCCTAATTTAATTGGATTATTAAATATTAGTTAGTACGTATATTATTGATATATGTCAGTTATATATCTATATACTACGTAAGGAAAAAAAACTACGTTAGTTTAAGCCTAAGACTAAGAAGAAAAGAGAGAGCAGAGAGGAAGAATAGCAGAGAATAATTAGAGAAGAAGAGAAGGAAGGAGTAAGGAAATCATCATCTTATTCACTTCTATTAAGCAAAAAGGTATAATTTCTAGAACTTATTGTTTTGAAATTGAATTTTATGTTCTTCATATTTTCATTCTTGTAAAAGTAAATTTTCATGAAATTGTAAAATCATGAATTTAATATATGTATTGTATCCATGTGTTGATTGTAGTAATTTTATGACATAAGAGGATTTTCAGAAATCAAATTACTGTAAAAATATATTTTAACAGAAAATTTATATTTATATTAGTTCATATGGAATTTCATGAGTGTGGTTAATTTTGATTGAGAAATTCATGCAATTGGTATGTGTTAATATGCTTATTAAGTAATTACTTGATGCTATCTTTAACTTCGTGTATAATGCATATATATAAGTTCGAATTGATGGAGAAAAATAGTTATAGTAGATTATTTTTGAGAAAATATAAGTTTTCATGAAAATGGCCAAATTGGATTTTAAAACTTGTGATTATCATTATTTAGATGGTTATTATGTTGTAGAAACATGTTGTGTTATGTATTATTGCTTATGTATGGAGTTACAGTGGCTACGTTACTATAATTTTCCATTTGTTGGCTTGTATGGGATGTTCGGTAAAGCAGAGAAGTGTGGCTGTTTGTGTCTGGCTGAGTTGCTGCGCAGCTGCGCCGGCAGCAAGGCCAGGAGCAGCGCAGCTGCGCCGCTTGTTTTTCCCAGTTTTGACCCCTGCGCAGCTGCGCCGGTACCAAGGCTACTGGCTGCGCAGCTGCGCCGTGCACAGTGCAGTGGTAATGAGTTTTAGTCAAGTGTGCAGTATGTTTTTAGGTTTCCATTACATTATTGCTAAGATAATGAGCATGTATCTAGCTGCTATAACATGTGTTAACATGAAGTTGATAATTTCATAATTCGAGAAAAAGAAAGTTTTGAAAACTTAATATAGTATTTAAATTATAAGATATAATTGTTTAATTGTAAAATAAGTTACTTAATTATAATTTGATTAATTATAATTAAGAGTAAATGTTTAATTTAAATTATAATTCTATGAAATTATAATGTATAGAAGTTGATTTATTTTAATAAATTAGATGTTAATTTAAATTACAATTTATGTAATTATAATTTAATAAATGCATGATATAGTTTAATTAACTATTAATTATGAAATTTTGATAATTTAAGAGGTAATTATAATTGAGTAATTATAATTAGATTAAGTGTTTAAATTATAATTGTTTAATTATAATTTAGCTAAAATAAATAATTAATTTAATTATGTGAGTATGCGTGTGATGTAATTAATTATGTGATGGTTGATTATTTATTTAATTAAAGTGAGTTAACCATGAGGGTTAACCACTTGTGTGAATTAGTTATGTGTTAACTAATTTAGGTTTTTGTGAGTTAATATATATGTGTAGGAAGTATTAAAGTACGTGAATTGTGTTAAGTAGCTTGCGCTTAAGGCAAGTCTTCTAAACCCTAAACTCGTTATTTCTACGCAAGTTCTTTGATTTTCATATTTTCATTGTTGAGAATGTTCTCTTCATTTTGTACTGGACAATTATTTACTTAACCGAAGAAATCTTGACTTATTGTTCAAGTAAGATCCAGTTTATTATTTTAAATGCTTTAAATTTACTTCTAAAGCATATGTTAATTCATAATTCTTTTATTTATGAATTATTGAAATTCGATTAAACTAATCCTTAGTTGATGAACGTGAATTCTAAATTACCATTGTAAGCTTATCCAAACCAAACTTTCTTTGGTGCGGACTTGAATTCAAATTACTGAGTTGAACAACCCTAATTATTAGGGGAGGTTAGTACGCATAGCGTTAAGATGTTTGTGCACAATACATGGTACGAAAGGTTGATCCCCCTAAGTACGAGTTAAGGTCCATAGTCTTATTGACTGTTAAAGGTTTAAATAGAAATATTTATAACCTAGGACAAGAAGAGTTCAAAGGTCTTGTAACCCTCAGATAAATTCTATATTCGAATTTGAATGTTGATAGAGAATTACTATTCAATTCTTTATTGTTGAAGTAAGCTAAGTTATTCAGATTCTTTTTAAAGATATTCTTTCATGTATATATTATTGTTAAACTCCAGTGAGCTGTGGTTTGCTCACTCTTGCATTAAATAACAATTTCAGTTAAGGTTGATAACGCTGATGCTCTGTCTACGAGTAAGGGCAAGGGAAAGCAAAGCAAGTGAAGACTTGTTTTTATTTGATTGAGAATGATTGTAATAAGACTTGAATGTTATGTTTTTATTTTCGCACTTTATTGTATTCTTGTCAGGGTTAGAGTAACCCGGGATTATTAAACAAAGGTTGTAACCCTTGTTTTAAGGGAGCTTTTATTGTTTTGAATAAAGATTGTAAATTTATTTTGTGATATATTGGGTAGATGTTTGTTATAGTTAGAAAGTGAACACCAAATCAAGTGAAAACAAAGTACCTGGATTTGGGGGTGTCACAAGCACATTACGATAGACTTCGTGGTGGGACTTCCAGTCACGCAGAAAGGATATGATGCCATTTGGGTTATAATGGATCGACTAATGAAGACAACTGATTTTCTACCCATCAAAATCCGATATAATCAAAATCAGTTAGCGAGTTTGTACGTAAAGGAAATTATTTCAAGATATGGAGTGCCGGTCTCAATTCTCTCCGATCGAGATCCGTGCTTCACGTCAAATTTTTGGAAAAGCTTGCAAGAGAGGATGGGAACAGTTAAGATTGAGTACTGCTTATCATCCTCAGACAGACGGACAGAGTGAGCGAATGATACAAATGCTAGAAGACATGCTTAGAACTTGCGTGATGAACTTCAGAGGGAATTGGGATGATCACCTACCCTTAGTAGAATTTGCTTACAACAATAGTTATCATGCGAGTATTGGCATGCCACTGTACGAAGCTCTTTACGGGAGAAAATGCAGAACACCGTTATGTTGGGGCGAAGTCGGAGAACAACAAATTTTGAGATCGAAATTAGTGCAACAAACAGCAGATGTGGTGACAATAATAAGAGCCAGATTGGTAGCAGCTCAAGACCACCAGAAAAAGTACGCAAATTTACATCGTTAAGACCGAGACTTTAAAGTCGGTAGTTTCGTATTCTTGAAAGTATCTCTGTGACACCCCCAAATCCGGGTACTTCTTTTCCACATGATTTGGTGTTCACTATAACATACAACTACTGCCTAATAATAAGGAATGCAAAATAAATTACAACCTTATCATTAAATAATAATCTTCCTTATAAAAGGATTACAACTTAAGTGAATAAATCCCAGGGTTTGCTAACCTTAACATAAACAATAAGTGCGAAAAATTAAACATAACATAAACGAAGTCTTATTACAATCATAATCAAAACACAACAAGTCTTCATTTGTTCATCTTGCCTTTCCCTTTACTCGTTGACGGTATGTCAACATTCTCGACTTTAGCTGCAATGGTTATTTAATTGCTAGAGTGAGCAAACAAAAGCTCACTTGGAATACAACTATAATAATGACATAAACTGAATAGCTTCAATAGATTTGAATAACTTTTCTTTCATCAATAAAGAATTGAATAATAATCCTTTCATTAACATTTGGAATTCTGAATATTGAAATCATCTGAGGGTCATAAGACCTTAAACTATGTCCTAGGTTATAAACATTTCTGTTTAAAACCTTTAACAGTCGTTTAGACTATGGACTCTTACCTTGTACTTAGGGGGATCATCCCTTCGTACCATGTATTGTGCACAAACATCTTAACGCTTTCGCATGGTAATCCCCTATTGCTAGGGTTGTTCATCTCAGTATTTATTAACGAGTCCGCACCAAAGAAATTTTGGTTTGGATAAGCTCAAAGGTAATTTGAAGTTCAACTATCATTAACTAAGGAGTAGTTGAATCGACTCACAATAATTAAGAGTTCAATAATACAAGAATTATGAACTAAGTATAAGTCATAACAATAGACTTCATATTAAATAGGCATGCTTTAGAAATAATTTAAAGCATTTGAGAGATAGATAAACCTTGCTTGAATAACTAAGTCAAGGTCACGTTAATTCAATAATGAACTTGATAAACTAACTATTCAATATATAAATTATAGAGAATACATTAACTTGCATATGAATAAAAGGGTAGAATATGAAACTTGCTCAAGGAAAGAGTACACATTACAATTACAAATCTCTTCCACAATTATCCTACTTATTACATTACGTTTACAACATCAATTAGTTTCATAAACACTACGTTTAACCGATGAACTTTGTCGGCGTTGGAAAATTTAAGAAATATCTCTAGTTGGTTTATAACCTGAGTTTCCTCAAATCGATCTTCCTAAGTTATCTCTACCCTTATTCTTTTTATTGCAAAAAGGTTTTGAAGGGTTTTTTAGGAAAGAGGCCAACATGTGTTTATGTCGACGATTTGATTTAAACAGAGTCGCCAATTGGTAGTTTTGAAAATGGTTGTACCAACTCAACCGAATTTGATTTGAAAAGAGGCCCAATTGTTGGACACTGTCGAAACTTGATCTTTCAAATTGGAGTTTTGAGTTCGGGGGCTTGGTTAAGTGTGGGGAAGGTGTTAGGCACCCACGACTCCCGTGAAAACACGGTACCACAATCTTTTCAATATTTCCCTTAAAACTGAAATGTGTGAGTGAATGCTGTTTGAAAATTGGGTCTTTTGATTGATTAAAAGCTTTGACAGGCTTCGTTGAGCCTATATACGAAGGATTTGATTTGATTTGCAAAAACATTTAATTTGATTTTTTGCAAAAAGCTTTTGAATTGAATTGACAATGATGTTTTGAAAGCTGGTTTTATCAAACCCTTACGCTGACATAGAAATTGAAGCATATCGCTACTCTCAATTTTATCTTTATAGCCTTAAGGCTGCATGCAAATGATGATTTGTCCGGCTACGAAGCATCCTCGACCACAAAAATATAAAGTGTAGGTCTTCCATCGGAGGGACGCTGACACGACAATTCATATTTTCACTATGTTGAGACCTTAAATTCAGATAACCGTTTTAAGGTCTGTGCATGTACATTTTACAGAAAAACTGGCAGGGTACATCTGTAAATCATAGTTTGTCCATCGTGGGAATCAGATTCTGATCAGTTTGATCATGAATCCCACGATTCCTAGGCTCACATATGAGTGACTAGAAAACCTGCACAGTTCAAATTTGTACAGAAGCAGATAAATATCCCAAGATAGCCAGAACTAGGGATTCATTCAGTAAATCCTGGTCCGCAAAGCCGAAGCGTCTCGTTCCCACTAGATAGCGATCTAAGGGACATGAGGTTACTTTTGAAGCTGAAACTATAAAAATAACTAGATTTAAAGAAATCTCAGCCATTATAGCTTCCAGGTTCTGTCGGAACCTGTTTGAACTGTTGAAACTAGAATTAGAGAGATTTGGATAAATCTAGTCATCCCACAGATATGTCAATGCAGATTCATATATAAATGAATGTCGAATGTAGCAGTTGAATAAATTGAATAAAATAATATATTTAATTATATATATAAAAGTTGTAAAAGGGCGATGGGTTTTCACTCGTAAGTCCGGACTGGAATTGAAATATATATTATATATATATATATATATAAACAGTAATAAGGGCGATGGATTTTCACGCCGTGCCCGTATTGGAATTGAAATTGATAGAAAAATAGTCACCGAGTGACTGAGGAGAGCACCCAGTATGGGGAAGTGTGGAAAAGCAGTAAAATGGCCACGAAATAGTCCAGGCCGACTGAAAATATATAAATATATATATATTGACAGAAATGTAGTCAACCAGGACTGGTATGAGTACCAGTGATGGTGAATGTCGCTTATATATGCGTAAATATATATAAAAGCGATAAACTACCTCGAATTTGACATCTGGGCTTGACAGAATTGAAATGTTAGTACATTTACAATTAAATATGTACAGAAAAAGGCCAAACCCGGACTGGGAAGATAACCCAGTACGGCAAAGTTGCCAGACTGTGCGTGCTAGTGCATTGAAGCTACTGGAGCTGACGGATCATCAATCCGAGTTATAGAAATGTTGAAAACAGAGTTTATGTACAAAAGTGTATTAATTTTTGACGAAAACGGCCACAGAACTAAGTTCCAGACATATTTAGTAGATGAAACTTTGTGTGCAAGTGTAACACAGTGCAAAGTAGTAGTATTGACTAGCTGATCGTAAAAATACTTACAATGGGCTGCAATACAGGCTTTTTGCCAAATCGTAGGCTTTAAACGTCCAAATCTACTGGTGGTTTTTTGATATATGGTAGTAAATGGGTATATCTACGTATTGGAGTGAAAATATTTGGGTTTGGAAGGGGTGTAAAAGTCAAAAAATAAAACTAACAGGGCTTCGCTGTGTTCTAGGTTTTTTTTAAATGAGCGGGAGACACGTTTATTTATAGGCCAAGGAGCCTCCACTCTGCATGCGGCAGTTGCAGGCAGAGCTATGGCTCCCCTAGGTGGGGCTCACTTGCCCGGCTTGGTCGTCTCGAAGTACGTGCACTTCGAGCAATGCGATGTCCGATCGGAAACTTTTTAACTTTTGATTAGAGCGTCCGTTTGAGGCGTGCGATACATTTTCGAAAAGCTCTCGCCGAGAGTGTAGCAATGACATGGGAAAAAAAATATTTTCCAGGTCTAGGAAGATGGGTTCATAACCAGGTCTTCTATTCCCCGCAGTTTGTCCGTTGAGCTGTCTTGCGTAGTTGCCACTCGGGATCGTCGTTAGGGCTCATTCTGACTTTGGCGACATCAATTTGGCTTGAGTTTGACCAAGTTGGTTGAGATTTGATGAAATAACCATTGTACCCCTCCCGGGGCTGCCTGTAGTGTTGGCATGGTCCATGGTTGACTTTCGGGAGCTGATTCCAAGACTTAGATCTCAGTCGAGTCTTTTGACCTCAGGGTTGTCTCTGAGGCTGACGTGGTCATTTCAAGTTTTTCTCTGGAGTTGTTGTGATGCTTCAGGTTGATGTCTGAAGTTGACCTGACGTCCCAGGTTGAAACCGGAGATGACCTGCACTTTTTCGAGTTGAGACCGGGGTTGACTTTGACTTCCCGGGTTGCTGCCGGGGATGAACTGACTTTCCCGGATTGAGACCGAATATGGTTTGACATGTTCTCAATTGATGTCGAGGTTGCCTTGACTTCCCGGATTGAGACCAGGGTTGACTTTACAACCTGATATTGAGGTCGGGGTTGATTGGTACCTCCCGGGTTGCTGCCGGGGTTGATCTTGACTTCTCGGGTTGAGATCGGGGTTGATTTTGACTTCCCGGGTTGAGACCGGGGTTGAGCTTGAAGATCCGATTGACTGTCGGAGCTTGATTGATGGTCCGATTGATTGTCGGAGCTTGATTGATAGTCCGATTGACTGTCAAAACTTGATTGATGGTTCGATTGACTGTCAGAACTTGATTGATGGTCCGATTAACTGTCGGAGCTTGATTGATGGTCTGATTAACCGTCGGAGCTTAATTGATGGTTCAATTGACTGTCAGAACTTGATTGATGGTCCAATTGACTATCAGAGCTTGATTTATGGTCTGATTGACTGTCGGAGCTTGATTGATGGTCTGATTGACAGTCGGAACTTGGTTGATGGTCCGATTGACTTTTGGAACTTGATTGATGGCCCAATTGACTGTCAGAACTTGATTGATTGTCCAATTAACTGTCGGAACTTGATTGATGGTCTGATTGACTGTTAGAACTTGATTGATGGTCCGATTGACTGTCAGAACTTGATTGATGGTCCGATTGACTGTCTGAACTTGATTGATGGTCCGATTGAATGTTAGAGCTTGATTGATGGTCCGATTGACTGTCAGAGCTTGATTGATGGTTCGATTGACTGTCGGAGCTTGATTACCGATATGGGGAATCAAATTTAGGTTGAAGGACAGGTGTTGGTGGCCGAATTTGGATTAATTGACAATTTTGCCCTCCTATCAGGTTAGTATTGGGGCAAGGAAAATTTCGAGTGTCTACAGATGCCCCTCTTTATCATGTCCATGTAACGTGGTGGAATGGACAGGATAAAGATTAGTAGACACTGGAAATAAAGAGTACCAGAGCCATTTTAAAGATGGGCGTCTTGAAGTAGAATGGGCTACTTTTGGCTGTGTGCGTTATCACTTTGCTGGGGATGACGCTATCCAGTATAGCCATTGATGGTATTAGGAAGTTATTGCGAGCCAGTTTTGTCATTCTCGGCTGTAGATGACATCATTCACGATAATTTATTTGACTCTGATGAGTTTGTTGAAGATGATTTATCATAGATTTTCCCGTCTTGACCTGCTGCGGATGAAGTCCTCTGCGATAGCTTCGTAGATTCTGAGGGGGTGAGCTATCACAGATTTTCTCGTCTTTATCTGCTGGGGATGACGTCCTCTGCGATAGCTTTGTAGGTATTGAGGAAGTGGCTAGGATTGATACTACCTCAATGATCTTCTCTGAGGATGTGTATAACAGATTCCATCATCTGTCCTTTGTGAAGATGGATTATTATATGACTCTCAACCATAGATCGTCTCCAGACATCTCATAGGACTAGTCTGAAGGTTGAAATTAACTTCGGTCAGCATCCGAACTTCGCTGGGGTTGCACCAACGGATGAGTTATCATCGGTTAGTACCCGATGCTTCGCTAGACTAGAACCAATGATTGAGTTGTCACTGGTCAGTACTCGATGCTTCGCTGGACTGGAACCAACGATTGAGTTATCACCGGTCAGTACCCGATGCTTTGCTGGACTGGAACCAACGGCTGAGTTGTCACCGGTCAGTACCCGATGCTTCGCTGGGGTTGAGTCAACGACTGAGTTATCACCGGTCAGTACCCGATGCTTCGGTGGACTGGAACCAAAGGCTAAGTTATCACCGGTCAGTACCCGATGCTTCGCTGGGGTTGAGGCAACGGCTGAATTATCATCGGTCAGTACCCGATGATTCGCTGGACTAGAACCAACAGCTGAGACTGCTTCGGTCGGAACCCGAACTTCACTGGGGCTGAGCCAACGGCTGAAACTGCTTCGGTTTGAACCCGAACTTCGCTGGGGCTGAGCCAACGGCTGAAATTGCTTCGGTTGGAACCCGAACTTCGCTGGGGCTGAGCCAACGGCTGGAACTGCTTCGGTTCAAACCCGAACTTCCTTGGGGCTGAGCCAACGGCTGAAACTGCTTCGGTTGGAACCCAAACTTCGCTGGGGCTGAGCCAACGACTGAAACTGCTTCGGTCGGAACCCGAACTTCACTGGGGCTGAGCCAACGACTGAAACTGCTTCGGTTAGAACCCGAACTTCGCTGGGGCTGAGCCAACAGCTGAAACTGTTTCGGTTAGAACCCAAACTTTGCTGAGGCTGAGCCAACGACTGTTTTTGGCAGTTTCGCACAATATAGTTCATATAGATACTGTACTTGGTACTATTCAATATAAATAAGGTAAAACCATTCAACTAATAACTTAACAATATAATAATATCTAGTTACATAATGTTCAATTATTACATCAAAGAGATACCAAATTACATTCCTAATATAATAAACATTCGTTCTTATAAACTCACTTGTAACCACAAGTATTATTTCCTGAACTTCCTGGGATATTTGATGTAGCTGCAAAGGAAAAGAATAATTGCAAGAATGAGCTTTAAAATGCTCAGCAAGTTTTAAAGAATTTCAATTTATACCCACACAGTGTCTGAATTGAAAGAGCATAAAGCTCAGAGTATTTTCCACATTCCTAAGAGTCATAAAGACTTATAGGAGTTCTATCATTCCTAGGAGTCATAAAAACTTATAGGAGTTCTGTCATTTCTATGAGTCACAAAGACATATAGGAGTTCTGTTCGGATATTTCGTAGGTAATCAGCCTAATCATATCCTAGGAGTATGCATATCATCCTATAAATCCAACACAGTCAGAGTATATATGTACCAAGCAACATTGGTTTTTCCACAGTTTATACTTTGATATCGAATCATAAACATTTACATAAATAACATTTCATATGTCTTGGTTATGCTTGAACAAAAAGTCATAATCTTTTTCAAATCACATATATCAATATTAATGATTATAATGATTTCGTATATCAATTTACAGGACTTACATTTAATATTGAAATTAAATGAAGTTAGAAAAACTTACCTTTTATCACGATCGGCTACTTAGGTTATTTGAAAGTATATTCACAACCTATATATATTATCATAGTCATTAGAAAGAATAGTAATTAATTTCTAATTAAATTATTAGTGTCTGGGTTGATCTTGGAGTCTGTTCGGTATTTTATAGCTTTATTGAATAACTATCGATTTAGTTTTTCAATAATTTTATTGAAAAGTTTTAATATCTTATTCATATGCTTCAGATATTATTTATCATAATTTCCAAATGCTAAAAATAATTTTTAAATGATTTAATATTATTTAAAATGATTTTTAAGTTATTAATATTATTTTTAAATATTTAATAACCATTAAAAATGATTTTTTAAATCATCAATATTATTTTTAAATAATTCATTTTATTTAATAATGATTTTAAATCATTATTATCAATTTTAAATAATTTATTATTATTTAAAATGATTTTTAAATCAATAATATTATTTTTAAATAATTTATTATTAATTACATTAATTATTATTAATATTTAAATAATTTAAATATTAATAAAATTTTTATGTCAAAATATTAGAAATTATTTATTATAATTAAAAATGATTTTTCAATTTTTTTTTATTAATTATTTAGTATTTATTTATATTTATTTTAATTAATAAAATTAATTTCCAAATGTTGCCTGTCGCTAAAGGCCTTTAGCGACAAAAGTGTGGCTATAGGTGTTTTTGGCCCATCCAAGAACACGTTGGTCAACGTTCTGGTCCTTGGTTTGACTCAATATTTCTGGCAATCAAGTTGGTTTCTGGGTAATCTAATTCAATGGAAGTGTAGTACTGATGTAGTAGTACACATCTATGGTCATTTTACTACTTAAAAGCATCATTACAAGTTCACACAACCGGTCAAAGCAACCACCCCAAGGCTGTTCTTCCTTTCTGGGCTGCCAAGAAGGGTCCAATCAATGCCGGTTAACGACCTTTAGGGTTTTATAGCTTTCCAGTCGATTAATGTTTGAGTGTTCTAGTCGTTGGGCTCTATAGACCAACTACCAGGGTACATTGATCGAGCAGTTAGAGAGTCTATATATCAACTAATAGCAAGATATTAGCCTTCAAATAATTGGTCAAGCCGCTGCTCAAAATTTCTGGGTTACCCATAAATTTAATCTGGACGGTTAACGTGGTTTGACCGTTCATATTTTCCAGCCAGTGACTATCTAGCGTTTTAGAGTGCTATGGTTGTGTAGAGATCATGTCAAGGTATAAGTCTACTAGCATCTAACACTTAAACAACCTGTCAGAAAAGAAATTCAGGCGGTCAAACTGGCTGTCAGGCTCATGTTTACGTTTTCTGGGTTACCCAGAAAACGAGCGGTCAATGCCGGTCAACGGGTTTTGACCCATTATAACTTCCAATCCCGTGTTCTGAGATCTAATCTACCACTACTATTCTATTAACAACCTTGCAAGCTATGATTATGAACTCTTAAAACATCAAACCATCAAATAATCAACGAGATATAAGGGCTGACATTCGTTGTCAGACCTTATTTTGATACTTCGGCAGTTTTGCTTAAAACTCAATTTTGATGCTTTTAAATGTTATGAATTCGTGTTTTAGCAATCCAGATCACTAATTAACTTACTAATGAACATATCTAAACAATAACAACAACAATTAAAACTTCAGAATTCAAAAATTGAGTTAGGGTTAAGTTTTTACCCTTTTTGATCACTTTTTGCTTCTTTCCTTCTTAATTCTGTTTCTGGTTTGCTAGGAGTTGTTTATGAGTCAATGGGCTATGTAAGTTAAGTATAAATTTCGTGGTCTTGGGTTCTTTTAACCTAACCTTATGTGAAATGTTCAAGTAGGGGTTAAAATCTCATTTTTGCTCATTCCTTGACACATGAGCCTAATTTATTTGTGATATAGGTTGTGTTGTCATATTAAGAGAGTGTTAGGCCATGTGAAAAATCTTTTGCTTGCAAGCAAAAGATTTGCTTCTATCTTGTTTTGATAAGAGAACAAAATAAGGGTATTTTAGTCTTTTTGGATATACTAAGGGCATTTTGGTAATTTTCCATGTAAATACAAGGGTAATTTAGTTATTTCATACTTTCCTTAGAAAATTTAAAAATAATAATGATCAATTAGGTTTTGTTAGTTTAGAATTAGGGTTTATAAATTAAATTAGGATTTATAATTAGGGTTAGGGTTTCCTAATCCCTAATTAGGGTTTTCTTACAATCTTTTCTAATTAAATCTTTAATACATCATATTAAATTAATATAGGTATATATATATATATATATATATATATATATATATATATATATATATATATATATATATATATATATCATTATCAATGTATTATGCTATAATTCACACTTATTATCACAATTTAGGTTAGGATTTCTGATTTAGATAAAATCCTAAATTAGGGTGTACCTATAAAACTTTTCATATATCTGTATATAGTTACATATTATGTGTTGATGTGTAATTATATATAAATAATAAAGTTAAATACACATCACACAAAATATTACACATACTTATATTTACTGTTTATATTAATATTCTTATTTAAAGTTTGGAATATTATATTTTATAAATATTTATATATTTCCATTCTAGTTCGGGCATCAGAGTGAAAATCCACCGCCCTTTACCGCTTTTATACATATATATATTTCCATTCTGTCAAGCCTGGATTACTCCGTGGCTTTTTACAGCTTTTATAAATATATATATATATATATATATATATATATATATATATATATATATATTTACATTTCAGTACGGGCATCGGAGTGCAAACCCATCGCCCTTTACAGCTTTCGTATATATAATTATATATATATTGCTTTACTCATTATTATTAAATTGCTGCTTTAATATTCATTTGATATGAATCAATACTGACATTTCTGCGGGCAAACTAGATTTCTTTAAATCTCACCAACTCTAGCTTTCAAACGGTTCAAAATAGTTCCAGACAGAACCGAAAAGCTAGAATGGCTAAGATTTATTTAAATCTAGCATTTTTCTAGTTTCAGTTATAAAAGTTACCTCGCGGCCCTTAGATCGCTATCTAATGGGAACGAGATGCTTCGGCCATGTGCGAACTAGGATTTACTAATGAATCCTTGGTTCTAGTGATGTTGGATATATTTCTGTACATATTTGGCTGGGCAGGTTTTATTGGCCTCCCTATGTGAGCCTAGGAATTGTGGAATTCATGATCAAACTGATCAGAATCTGATTCCCACAATGGACAAACTCCACTTTACAAATGTACCCTGCCAATTTTTCTGTAAAAAATGTACATACAGAAGACCTTAAAACGGTTATACGGATTTAAGGTCTCAACATAGTGAAAACATAATTTGTCGTGTCAGAGTCACTTCGATGGCTGTCATGCCCATGAGAAGACCAACACTTGTATATATTTTGCGGTCGAGGATGCTTCGCAGCCCGACAATCACCATTCAAATTGAGCCTTAAGGCTGAAAAAGATAAAACTGAAGTATTGATATGCTTCAATTCCTATGTTAGCGTAAGGGTTTGAAATCCTTATTTCAAAACATCATTTTAATAATCTTATCGAAAAGAGAAGCTTTTGCAAATTAAATCAAACACTTTTATAATTCAAATCAAAGACTTTTTGCAAATCAAATCAAACCCTTTGTATATAGGTTCAACGATGCATAAACATACATCTAATCAAAGCATAGGCCCAATTTCTTCCAGCATTCACACACACATTGCAGATTTAAATGGGAAATATTAAAAAGATGCGGTACCGTATTTACACGGGAGTTGTGGGGTGCCTAACACCTTCCTCACACTTAACCAAGCCCCCGAACTCAAAAACTTTGGTTTTAAAGATCAAGTTTTGACAGTGTCCAGCAATTGGGCCTCTTTTCAAACAAAACTCGGTTAAGTTGGTACAGCCATTTCAAATCTACCAACTGGCGACTCTGTAAAACATTCAATCGTCGACATGATGCATGTTGTCCTTTTCCTAAAAAACCCTTCAAAACCCTCTTTCACAATAAAAGGAGTAAGGGTAGATATAACTTAGGAAGAGAGAAAGATCAGGGTTGTGACCCGACCCGCGAATTTTTTCCCGACGTCGACAATTAATATGTAGTATTTAGAAAAATTCAATCACACAATGCACAGAGATTTATCTGGTTCATAATATACAGCTTGGGTATATTGCTACGTCTAGTATCAAGCTCATCTCCAGGGCTTGAGATCTTATTACTCCCAGTAATAAATGCTCCTTCAATAGGTGAAAAATCTTTACAAAGTTTTATAAATCAACTTACAACTATTCACAACTAACTATCTTGGACAACGAACTCCCAGCTCCTTCCTCAAGCTTAGTTGTATCTTCTTTTGAGTTCAGAACTATTCTATAATCTGGTCTTGAACAACAATCTCTTCCTCACCTCACAAGTACACTAGAGACCCAACTCCCAGCTGACCTCTCTAAGACTCTGGTCTTGGTCAAAGAACTTTTGTCTTTCTCACAGATACATAAAATAAAGTGACTCTACCCTTTTCCCTTTTACAAAAATTTAGTTTGAATTTTCTTCTAAAGTAAGCAGATAAACTTTAGTACATATTTATAAAAGTTTAAATAACTTTTATAGTTGATACTTCTTAGATAAGCAGATATATAATTTAAGATCAACTATCAAATAAAAGTTCAAGACTTTTATGTGAAATGCTTTAGATAAGCAGATATATAATTGATGCGGTTTTATAAAGATTTTCTTTTCTAAAGAAAATCATAGAATGTGTTTCTATGATTTAAGCCATTCTAGAAAAGGTTTTTTTTAGAGTGTGTTTCTATGGTTTGAATAGATATAACTTTGAGTTTAGATAACCATACAAAATCACTTATAATACAACAAGTATTTTTGTTAATAAGTAAGTTTGTGAGTAAGATACTTGTTTATGAAAGTTATCAAATATAACAGATTTATCAATTCAATAATACTTGATGAAATTTGTTTCACCCACGTATATATATTATATTATATTTGATCTATGTTGTAAAAATTTGGCCACTCAGGATTTAAAGACCGTTTCGGAGAATTTTAGAGAAATAACATCCGAATTATATCGGTATCTAAGTACTGACCAAATTGTTTGTTTCACAATCTGATAATTATATAAATATTTTTTAATATTTATATAATGTATCTATATTAATAAAAAGCCACTTAGGATTTTAAAGACCGTCTGGAAGAGAACTTACTTCTGAATTATATCGGTATCTAAGTACAGACTCTTTATATAATATTTGATAGATTAAATATAGATATATATAAATGTGTATAACAAATAAGTATGATAATTTTTTGTTTCAGTCACGTATATATATTATATTATATTTGATCTATGTTGTGAAAATTTGGCCACTCAGGATTTAAAGACCGTTTCGGAGAATTTCAGAGAAATAACATCCAAATTATATCGGTATCTAAGTACTGACCAAATTGTTTGTTTCACAATCTAAGTATGATAATTGTTTGTTTATTTCACAATCTAAAACAGATTACATATGGAAAAACAGATCTAAAAAAATGGAAACAAATTTGCACTGATCTCGAACCAAAATCTAGCCAAATCCATCGGCTTAGTTCATCGAACCACGTGTTGATGTTCCTTCTTCTTCCAGTACCAGTTTCAATTAGAGAGCCGAAGGCCGCTTCATTTATCGGTCAGCCGGACAGAGACGGATCTGCAGTGGAAGCCCTTGCAACTATTGAATCAATACACCTACCAACAATGCCAAGTGTATCTGCTTGGGGCATTAACCACTCGCAAGACTTCAGAGTTTTAATCAGTCTTTTAGGGTTTTAAGAACGAATTGCGAAAGAAATCTCTCGGATTTAGAAATGAGGTTATCTTTTGAGTATTCATTAGTCATTTCTAAGAACTCAGCGGTGGAAAAGAGAGGGGAGACGTTTGAAGAAGACAACTAGATTTTTGATTTTGACTCCGTAACAGAACTTAGCGGCAGTCTTGAATGTATTAGAACCTTCAGCGAAAAAATTAGCCCAGATCCAAGGAGATAGAACATAACAATTATGTAATCACCTGCTTGCAATTGATCTGGGTTGCAATTATGTAATGCTTTAATTTTAATTTGTTTTTTCATTGGTGGATGTCAACTGATGATAGTAATTGATGCCATTATTATTTTTTTCCCATGTACCATTTTTATTTCCATGTTTAAGGATGATATGTTTATTAGTTTTTGTTGTGTTTATAAGTTTTTTGCCATTTTTAAAACATTAAAATGTTAAAAATGAGTCAAAAAACATTTTTTTTGTGTTGCATTTTATTTTCTATGTCATTTCTTTAATTTTTTGTTTTTTTACACAGCCACGTAGGAATATCCACATTAGTATATATTTCTTTTTAGTTTTATTTTTATGCTGCGACATAGGAAAAATCTGAAGCAATTTAACATCCATTCAATTTTTGTAACGGAATGTTCCAATTTTACTATTTTAATTAGTTTAATGGGGTAATTTGAAAAATTAAAAGTTCAATCGTTTATTCAATAAAACGTGCCAACTTTGGTGGCCAAATCATTAGTTTTGCCATTTATATAATGTATCTATATTAATAAAAAGCCACTTAGGATTTTAAAGACCGTCCGGAAGAAAAATTACTTTTGAATTATATCGGTATCTAAGTACAGACTTTTTATATAATATTTGATAGATTAAATATAGATATATATAAATGTGTATAACAATTTATCTTTAATATATTTATATATATAAGCAGATATGAGATAATGGAAATACAGTAATTTAATGACTTATCTCAACTACTTTGACCAATTTTATCTTCTTTCAAGAAATAAAACTTTGAATTAGAAGATGAAGCTTTTGCAGAGAGAAAATGTAGGCAAGGAAATATAACTTTTCTTTGCTTTGTGAATTGGTAAGTTTGGAATGAATGAAAAGCCTCCTATTTATAGGATTTTGAAGTTAAGGGCAAAATAGTCTTTTTGAAAATCTAATTTTGAACCAATGATCCAAATTGAAGGATAAAAGATTGAATGGTTCGGATCAATTTTAAGGCACACGGATTGGGTAATTTAGCCAAGTTATTTTCAATTTTATTTCTCAAGCCTTCAGACATCCTTTCTTAAATTCAAAGGCCAAGCCTTTGTTTTAGGTAAGAAAATACTAACTTCACTTTTCTTTTCAGCATATGCACACACCACTTTCATTTGCACATACACGATTACTCATGCACACACACACACACGATTTCACATGAACAAACACACATACACGGTTTCACATGCACACACACACACGGGGTTTCACATGCACACACACACACACAAAAAATATATATATATAGTCCGCTTCTCCAGTACACTGGAAGGAGCGGACTAAGAGCGCACCGACTATAACGACGGTTTTTTCCGTCGCTATAGCATAAAACGTCGGTTTTTTATGCTATTGCGACGAAAAAAATCGTCGCTATAGCCGGTTCGCTCTTAGTTCGCTCCCTCCAGTCCGCTTCTGAAGGATTCCGTATATATATATATATGTTAGTTCCTAGAGGCACAATAATTATCTAGAAAGGGAGTTGAATATATATTTTAAAACTTTTTCCTTTTCAAAATACTTTTCAGATTTGTTAATAACTTAACCACAGCGGAATATATAATTTGTTTGTTCCCCTAAAGATAAACCAAGTTTATAGGTGATAAGCAGTTATAGTAGTTTATGACAGATATAGCAGATATTTCAGACACAGTGATTTTAAGTGGTTCAGAGCACTCAAAGCTCCTAGTCCACTCTTCTACTCCACGAGTAGGAAATCCACTAAGGATATCTTTACAATCTTTGAATAACTTAGATTCCTTCAAGACCAGCAGTCTTGGAACTTCTTAGTTCACTTAGAACTCTTCAAGTCCAGCAGACTTGAAATACACTTGATGAGAGTTGAGTTCTTGGATTGTGCTACTCAAGTGCAGTTAAGCATACGTTTGAAAAAATTGAGTAGCTGAGCATGATTTCCTTTAGGATCGTAGTGTTTAGACATTGAGTGTTCTTGAGCTTTTTAGTTCTTGCTTGCTTAGTCTGAATCTCTATCTGATTTTCTTATGAAGGAGCCTTTGAAATGTTTCCGTTGAAGGCATCCGTTGTAGCATTTAATGCTTCAGACATTTCTAAGCACTGATGTTGACTTCCTGGGAATATAGGGTTCTGCTGTCTGGCCCACTGACACAGCAGACTACTTTCTCACCTAACACCTAAAAAGGTCTTTTCAGTAGATATGCAGTCCTTTCCTTAGCTTCTTCTATACGCTTCTTCGATACATACTAAGGATGAGTGTTGGATCATTGGGACTCCCGAAATGTCAACGTCTATAAGCCATTCTTCATTTGTTACACTTCCTTCTTCATTAGATAGACAAAACTTGATGCTTCTGAAGCTAACTGAAGAAACACCACGATCGTTGTCTTTGTACCATGATCGTTGTGTGTTGTTGTGCTCATGCATGATTAAGTCTTGCTTGTAGAGAACACTACGATTTCTCTTAAGCTTTGATAGACTAGGATCTTTACTTGTTTGTCTAGCAGACTCCACGTTTTCGAGAGCTGACTGTTAATCTTGACTTGGCTCAGCAGGCGCTTGGATTGTCTCCACGATTCTGAGTGTGGCTTCCAAGACAGACTATGATTCTGAAGTAACTTCTTAGATACTCCACGATTTTGCCTTGGCTTCTGCAATCTCTCGGCTGGCTCGACAGACTACGATTCTGTTGAGGCCTATCTATTACATTTCAAGAGATCAACCTATTAGATTTGATCTTTCTTCTATACATTCATTTACAGAATGATAAACATTTAGCATAGATTAACCTAATAATTTTGATCTACCATTTAAGTCCTTGTACATATGTTCTTTGAAGGACTTTACACATAAGCATATTTATTTACTTTCAACATCAAATTTGAATATGCAATTCCCAACAATCTCCCCCTATTTGATGTTGACATAACCAAGGAGATTTGCATCATATCATTAATTTCTACATGCAGGATGCTAGAAAGTAAATATGACTTAGTATTTTAGTGAGCAGCAAAAATCTTTAGAGAATAAGCATGAATTTATTGATGTTGTAAAACAGATATTACAATTCAGCACAGTTACATCAATAAGAAACAAATTTAAACTTATCTCTATTTTCTTTGCCTCTTGTTCCTCTGATTGGCATGCTCTTCAGCTCTCCTTCTTCTGCAAACTTCATCTCGCCATGCAATATCTTCTAGCTCACTTTGACTTAGCCTTTCTCCATGATCATGTCTATTCATAAAGGTAGGATCTCCAATGGGCATGCTAAAACCAGTATTGGATACTCCTTGTGAGCTAAAAGATGGGCCTTGACTCCTCAGAGGGTGCGCCATGGTGATTGGTTAGCGAGGCTGTTCAATTGGTGGAGTCTGATAGCGAGGCTGGCGAGGCTAATTTCTCGTATTGCTCTTTGATGCAGTTTGTTTCCCTTTACCTTTTCCTTTCTCCCCTTCCTCTTTATTCTCCCCCTTTATGTCAGCATCCTGGGTTCGAATATCTTCTGACAGGCGATTGACTCCTTCCACCAACTCATGCATTTGAGAACGATTGTGAGCAATGTCACTGCAATTCTCTTCAACCATGGTTTCAGTATTTCTTCTTTGTTGCTGCAACATGGATATGACATCTGTAGTCTATTTTACTTGAGTTATAGAATACTCTTGAAATTCATGCAGGGTGAGACGCTGTTAGTGGATTTGTTCAGCCATAAGAGCATTTTGAGATTCTTGAGTTTTCTGGAGAAGTTGCACTGCTTCCTTATGCTTATTGGAAGCTTGAAAGTGAATAACATCCCTTTGGCTGAGACTGTAACTCATCTCCCATATAATCTCCTTCAGTTTCTTTGAAAGCTCAGTCGCCAAGTTTCCCGGTAAGGTTTTGGCAGATTCGATTATATGGTTGAATCGTTGATGAAGTGCCAGTGAGTGAGCTTCAAGGTTCTCCTCTGTCTTTAGGGCCATAGGGTTTGTTAAATCAGCAAGCTCCTCTTTGGTGGGAAGTAGAGACAGATGATTAAAAATCTTCTTAATATCAGGAGGGGGAAGAGATGGGAATAGAGTGTACCTCATGCTCAGTCTCTGAAGAAGAATGATTGGTGATTAGCTTCTTTGCAAAGTTGAGGTTGCTTGGGAATCTATGGGCTAGCACAGAAATTACTGGATAAGCTTTATATACCCAGAACATGTGATCCTAAGAGTTGAGAATCAGGGCTCTGTGATAGGACATAATGGGCAAGTAGGAGGACAATTGATTGTAGTTGGCTCTCCTTTCTACTCCCCAGCCCACTACAGTAATCTCAACTTCTTCATCTTCTTCTTGTTCTTCCCTGTCTTCCTCACCTTCATTTAAAATTTCCACCACATCCATCATATCCACATCTTCCCTTTGTTCTTCAGCACTCTCCATCTCCATAACTTTAATGCTTTCCATCTCTACAGCTTTAGAGTCTACGATTTCTTGAGGGGCAGAGGGGACTGTGTGAGTATCTTCTTGTAGCTTCTCTTCAACTATAGCATACTCTGGCTCAGGTGCTTCTAGAGACTCTCCCTCAGCTGGAGCACTTCCTTATTCAGGTGCTACAAGAAGCTCCCCCTCAACATGAGCTGTACTCTCCTCAATGACTTTGGGCAGCTCCTTCTCAGCATGAACCATAACCTGATCAGATGCAGTAGGGGTTACTGCACTGTTAAGGTTGGCTATCACATCAGCAATGATCCTGGTCTCATCTAAGGACTCATTGTGAGAGCCAGATACTTGAGGCTCAATTCTCTGTCCAGCCTGTTCAGTAGCAATCCTTCTTTCTTCCTCCTTCAAGGCTTCTTCACTGATAAGAATATATTTCTTAACAAGCTTTTTCTTTGTTCTCTTGGGCTTACCCATAGCCTCAACACTTTCTTCAGCTTCAGCTCTGACAGTTTGTTCAGGTTGAGAGACTGTTGCAGCATCCTTCTCTTGAATGATGGTAAGTCTAGACTCCACAATTGGTAATGACTCCACAATCGTGGTGAGTGAAGACTTCTTTGATCGATGGCTGCGTTTCTTCTTCTAAGGCTCAGAGCTTCCTTCAGCCTTATCCTCACTATTCTTCTTCTTATTCTCCTTCTAAACTTCTTCTGGTGATTCTATCAGTTCCAGGGTGAGTTCCCTTTGTGTGAAGAGACCTTGAATCTCTTTGCCAGAACCTCCTTGGGGCACATCAGTGGTTGAGCCTTGAGGCTCTTCTGTCATCTGAACACCTTCATTTAATTTCCTCCTACCCTTACTCTTTCTGACCAGAGCAGAGGGTTCCTTTTGATTGACTTCTTCTTCTTCCTCAACTTCCTTCACAACTGACATGTTTCCCTGCAGAACCAATTTTCTCACTTCACCAGTCCTTCCACTAGATTCAGACATCATCTTCACATTTTCTGCTTGGTTCCTCTTCCAATTTTGAAAAAGCTGTTGGGTCATCTTTCTGTTGGGGTTGATGGGGGCACCTTCCTTGTCTCCAATTGTGTCTCCTAGAGCAGATTGGAGAATAATGCTTATGAATCTCCCATAGAGCATTTTGCTTGAGCTATTCGCCTTCTTCGAATTGAGAATCCACTTCCCAATCCATCCTATGAGTAGGGCTCCATAATTGATTTAGGATTTGAAGCAGGTAGCTGTCATAATCTTCAGTTGGTTCTCATTCACAGAGTTGTGACTAGATCTCTTGCAGCATATGCATTTCCCAACAATATCAGCCAGAAACTCATACTTTTGGGGAAATTTTTTCTTCTTATAGCCCTTAATGCCTTGAACCTTCTTGTGGTGCATCCTCTTCAGACCTTCATGAATGCAAGATTGAGCTTCGACTTGACGAATCTTGATTAAGAGGAGGAAGATGACTATGAGGTGCCAGAGGAGATCAAGGAATGGGTCGAAGACAAATCTAAACCAAACCTCAACCAAACCTCCACCATCAACATAGGAACCCCCAAAACCATCAAAGAAATCCAAATAGGTTTAGACCTCACCTGACCTAACCTCAGATCAAAAAGCCTACCTAATCGAACTCCTGACACATTACCAGGATGTATTTGTATGGTCGCATGAAGACATGATCGGTCTATCCACAGGCATTGTCATCCATCGGATGCCCATCAAAGAAGGGTTCAAACCAGTCAAACAAAAGCTCAGACGATTGAAACCTGAGTGGAGTCTCAAAGTCAAAGAAGAAATCGTTAAGCAATTCAAAGTCGGGATCATCATGGTATCAATATATCCCTAATGGCTATCAAACATAGTCCCCGTGCCTAAACTAGGAGGGAAGGTACGAGTCTGGGTGGATTACGGGATCTAAACAAAGCCTTCCTTAAGGATAATTTCTCGGTACCTTTTATTCACATCCTGATTGATAATACTGCGCAGTATGGCATGTATTCATTCGTAGACTGCTTTGCTGGCTACCATCAAATCATGGTTGCTAAAGAAGACCAGGAGAAAATAGCTTTTATCACTCCCTGGGGAACTTTTTGCTACCGACGTCTATTCTTCAGCCTCATCAATGCCGGAGCAACGTATCAGCGAGCCATGATGGTCCTTTTTCATGATATAATGCACAAAGAAATAGAAGTCTATATTGACGACATCATCATCAAATCTTGGAGGGAGGATGATCACATAGACCATCTCAGGAAGTTGTTCAACAGGTTGCGCAAGTACAAACTCAAGCTAAATCCCACCAAATGCGCTTTTGGCATCAAGGCTGGCAAACTGCTAGGATTCCTGGTGAGCAATCGGGGCATTGAGTTAGACCCTGCCAAGATCAAAGCTATTTCTGAAATGCCTGTGCCTCGTATAGAGAAGGAAATACGAGGATTCCTAGGAAGGATCAATTTCATAAGTCGATTCATTTCCTAGCTCACAGCAACCTATGAGCCCATCTTCAAGCTATTAAAGAAGAATTCCTCCATCAAATGGAATGAGGATTGTCAACAAGCCTTCCTTGCCATCAAAAAGCAGCTTGTCGAAGCACCTGCGTTGGTACCTCCGAGGGATGGAGTCCCCTTATTCATATACCTGTCCGTTAATGCCAATGCCATAGGCTGTATGCTAGGACAGAAGGATGATAGTAGCAAAGAAAGAGCTATCTACTACATCAGCAAAAGATTCAGCAGTGGGGAACAGAAATACACCTTGTTCGGAAAGACATGCTATGCATTAGCATGGGCCGCCATGAGATTGCAACATTATTTGCATGGGCACACGATGTATCTAATATCTGGTATGGATCTCAAAACGTCTTCAACAAACCAATGTTAAATTACCGACTGTCCAAATGGCAGTTGATTCTACAGCAGTTCGACATTGTCTACGTGACTCAAAAGTATATCAAAGACCAAGGCATTGCAGATCAATTAGCAGAAGCACCTTCAGGAGGGTTCGAGCCCCTGGAGACATATTTCCCAGATGATGGGATTATGATAATTCAACAACTCCAATCAGAGAATACAGTCCAACCATGGAAAATATATTTCGACGGAGCAGTAAACATGTAAAGTTCCAGAGCTGGGGCAGTCTTTATCTCTGGTACAGGTGATCAATATCCTGTGGCTACCAAACTTCAATTTGGTGACACCAACAACACGGTCGAGTACGAAGGCTGTATACTGGAGTTGAAACTAGCCCAATCCATGGGTATCAAACACTTATTGGTCTTTGGAGATTCCGAGTTGGTCATTAGACAAACCATCGGCAAGTATCTCACAAAAGAGCTGCATCTGCTGCCATATCATCGGCAAGTCCTCAAAATATCCCAGGAGTTCGAAGCAATAACCTTCGTCCACATTCCTCGGGGTCGAAATGACTTTGCCGATGCATTGGCAATGTTGGCTTCATTAATCCGCATATCCACCAGGAGCGGGTTTCCCAACATCCAGTTCATAAATCAAAAAACCCCAACGTACGGGAATTACATTGGAGAAGTAGCAGATGAAATACCTCCTGTCAAGCAACCTTGGTTTTAAGACATCAAGGAATATCTCCGTGATGGATCTACACCCGCTGGTGCAAGCCAATCAGAGCGGATATGGATTCTCAGAATGGCCATGAAGTTCTATCTGAGTGGATATGCACTTTATAAAAGGGATGCTGGAATAGGCCTGTTAAGATGCCTTGACAAGGAGCAAGCCCAAAGACTAATGGATGAAGTCCATGGCGGAGTCTGTGGTCCACATATGAGCGGCCATCTGCTGGCCAAGAAGATAATCAGAACAGGACACTACTGGATATCGCTCAAAGCTGATTGCGACGATCACGTTAAGAGATGCTTTCAATGCCAAATACATGGAAATGCCATCCATGCTCCTCCAAATGAGCTGCACAACATGAGTACACCATGGCCTTTTCTATGTGGGGAATGGATGTGATAGGTCCAGTTGAACCCATATACAGAGATCACAAAAGTCTGAAGTATATTTTTACACAAAAGGAGCTGAACATGGGACAAAGAAGGTGGTTAGAGTTAATCAAGGACTTTGATAGTGAGATTTTATATCATCCTGGTAAAGCCAACGTAGTTGCAGATGCATTGAGCCGGAAGAATCAAGAAAGGTTGAATACCATTACAAATAACGAGGCACTGATAAAAGAATTTGAAAAACTCGAGATTGAAGTAAGAGCTCCAACTAATTCTAATCAAAAGCTATATGTGATAGAAACAGCCTTAACCTTATTGGATAAAATCAAAGAGATGCAGGAGCAAGATGAAGCATGTTAGAAATGTAAGGCTGAAATAACGCAAGGGAAAAAACATTAAGTTTTGACTGGATAAAGAGGGAGTACTGAGGTATGAGGATAGAGTGTGGATTCCAGATGTACAGGAATTGAAAGAGGAAATCCTAGCAGAAGCCCATAGTTCTAAGTTTGCTGTGCATCCGGGAAGTACTAAGATGTATAAGGACTTGAGTCATCATTTTTGGTGGTCGAACATGAAAAGAGAGATAGCAAAATGGGTAAGCAAGTGTCTCACATGCCAGAGAGTTAAAGCTGAGCATCAACGACAGGGTGGGTTGCTACAACCTTTACCGATTCCTGAATGGAAGTGGGAGCACATCACCATGGACTTTGTGGTAGGACTTCCTGTCACTCAGAAAGGCCATAATGCTATCTGGGTAATAGTGGATCGTCTCAACAAGTCAGCCCATTTTCTACCTATCAAAGTTACTTATAATCTCGATCAGTTGGCCAAGTTATACATAAAAGAGATTATTTCTAGACATGGAGTTCCTATATCCATAGTATCAGACAGAGATCCACGGTTTACTTTGAACTTTTGGAGAAGTCTGCAGGAGCACTTGGGAACCCAGCTGAAGTTGAGTACAGCATATCACCCGCAAACCGATGGCCAAAGTGAAAGAACCATTCAGACGCTGGAAGATATGTTGAGAACTTGCATTATGTATTTTAAAGGAAGTTGGGAGGATCAGTTGCCTTTGGTAGAGTTCGCATACAATAATAGTTATCATGCTAGTATTGGAATGCCGTCGTATGAAGCCTTGTATGGAAGGAAGTGTAGAACACCTTTATGCTGAGATGAAGTTGGGGAAAGGCAAATGCTTGGACCTGAGTTAGTTCAACAAATTACTGAGAAAATTCGAATTATAAGACAACGGTTGCAAGCATCTCAAGACCGACAGAAGAAATATGCAGATCAACACAGACAACTGAAAGAATTTAGTGTGGGAAGTCATGTCTTTCTTAAAGTGTCTCCTTGGAAGGGCAAGATTCGTTTTGGTAAAAAGGGAAAGCTAAACCCGAGATTCATTGGCCCATTTCAAGTGTTAAGGAGAATAGGTGAAGTAGCCTATGAGGTAGCCCTACCCCTAGAGTTAGGACACATCCATAATGTGTTTCATGTGTCTGTGCTACGTTTATATAAGCCTGATTATAAGCATGTGATAAACTATGAACCTGTTCAGATAGAGAAAGACTTATCATATATAGAGGTTCCGGTGCAGATAGTTGATCGAAAGGAACAGGTGTTGAGAAATAAGGTTATATCATCAGTTAAAGTAATATGGAAAAATCATGATATTGAAGAAGCTACATGGGAATTGGAGGATAAGATGTGAGAAGACTTTCCACATTTGTTTTCATAAGCTGTAATTTCAATTTCGGGACGAAATTCTTATAAGAGGGGGTGATTGTAATATTCCAAACTTTAAATAGGAATATTAATATAAACAGTAAATATAAGTATGTGTAATATTTTGTGTGATGTGTATTTAACTTTATTATTTATATATAATTACACATCAACACATAAGATATAACTATGTACAGATATACGAAAAGTTTTATAGGTAAACCCTAATTTAGGATTTTATCTAAATTAGAAATCCTAACCTAAATTGTGATAATAAGTGTGAATTATAGCATAATACATTGATAATGACATATATATACCTATATTAATTTAATATGATGTATTAAAGATTTATTTGGAAAAGATTGTATGGAAACCCTAATTAGGGATTAGAAAACCCTAACCCTAATTATAAACCCTAACTCTAAACTTACAAAACCTAATTGATCATTATTATTTTTAAATTTTCTAAGGAAAGTATGAAATAACTAAATTACCCTTGTATTTACATAAGAAATTACAAAAATGCCCTTAGTATATGTAAAAAGACTAAAATACCCTTATTTTGTTCTCTTATCAAAACAAGATAGAAGCAAATCTTTTGCTTGCAAGCAAAAGATTTTTCACATGGCCTAACACTCTCTTAATATGACAACACAACCTATATCACAAATAAATTAGGCTTATGTGTCAAGGAATGAGCAAAAATGAGATTTTAACCTCTACTTGAACATTTCACATAAGGTTAGGTTAAAAGAACCCAAGACCACGAAATTTATACTTAACTTACATAGCCCATTGACTCATAAACAAATCCTAGCAAACCAGAAACAGAATCAGGAAGGAAAGAAGCAAAAAAGTGAACAAAAAGGGTAAAAACTTAACCCTAACTCAATTTTTGAATTCTGAAGTTTTAATTGTTGTTGTTATTGTTTAGATATGTTCATTAGTAAAGTAATTAGTGATCTGGGTTGCTAAAACACGAATCCATAACATTTAAAAGCATCAAAATTGAGTTTTAAGTAAAATTGCCGAAGTATCAAAACAAGGTCTGACAACGAATGTCAGCCCTTATATCTCGTTGATTATTTGATGGTTTGATGTTTTAAGAGTTGATAATCATATCTTGTAAGGTTGTTAATAGAATAGTAGTGGTAGATTAGATCTCAGAACATGGGATTGGAAGTTATAATGGGTCAAAATCCATTGACCGACAATGACCGCCCGTTTTCTGGGTATACTAGAAAACGTAAACATTAGCTTGACAGCTCGTTTGACCGCCTGGATTTCTTTTCTGACAGGTTCTTTAAGTGTTAGATGCTAGTAGACTTATACCTTGACATGATCTCTACACAACCATAGCACTCTAAAACCCTAGATAGTCACTGACTGGAAAATATAAACGGTCAAACCACGTTGACCGTCCAAATTAAATTTCTGAGTAACCCAAAAATTTTGAGCAGCGGCTTGACCAATTATTTGAAGGCTAATATCTTGCTATTAGTTGATATATAGACTCTCTAACTGCTCGATCAATGTACCCTGGTAGTTGGTTTATAGAGCCTGACGACTAGAACACTCAAACATTAATCGGTCGGAAAGTTATAAGACCCTAAAGGTCGTTGACCGGCATTGACTGGGCCTTTCTGGGCAGCCCAGAAAAGAAGAACAGCCTTGGGGTGGTTGCTTTGACGGGTTGTGTGAACTTGTAATGATGTTTTTAATTAGTAAAATGACCATAGATGTGTACTACTACATCAGTACTACACTTCCATTAAATTAGATTGCCCAGAAACTAGCTTGATTGCTAGAGAAATTGAGTAAAACCAAGGACCAGAACGTTGACCAACGTGTTCTTGGGTGGGCCAAGAACACCTATAGCCATACTTTTGTCGCTAAAGGCCTTTAGCGACAGGAAACATTTGGAAATTAATTTTATTAATTAAAATAAATAAAAATAAATACTAAATAATTAATAAAAAATTTCAAAAAATCATTTTTAATTATAATAAATAATTTCTAATATGTTGAAATAAAATTTTTATTAATATTTAAATTATTTAAATATTAATAATAATTAATGTAATTAATAATAAATTACTTAAAAATAATATTATTAATTTAAAAATCATTTTAAATAATAATAAATTATTTAAAAATAATAATAATGATTTAAAAATCATTATTAAATAAAATGAATTATTTAAAAATAATCTTGATGCTTTAAAAAATCATTTTTAATGGTTATTAAATATTTAAAAATAATATTAATAACTTAAAAATAATTTTAAATGATATTAAATCATTTAAAAATTATTTTGAGCATTTGGAAATTATGATAAATAATATCTGAAGCATATGAATAAAATATTAAAACTTTTCAATAAAATTATTAAAAAACTAAATCGATAGTTATTCAATAAAGCTATAAAATACCGAACGGACTCCAAGATCAACCCAGACACTAATAATTTAATTAGAAATTAATTACTATTCTTCCTAATGACTGTGATAATATATATAGGTTGTGAATATACTTTCAAATAACCTAAATAGCAGATCGTGACAAAAGACAAGTTTTTCTAACTTCATTTAATTTCAATATTAAATGTAAGTCTTATAAATTGATATACGAAATCATTATAATCATTAATATTGATATCTGTGATTTGAAAAAGGTTATGACTTATTGTTCAAGCATAACCAAGACATATGAACTGTTATTTGTGTAAATGTTTATGATTCGATATCAAAGTATAAACTGTGGAAAAACCAATGTTGCTTGGTACATATATACTCTGACGGTGTTGGATTTATAGGATGATATGCATACTCCTAGGATATGATTAGGCTGATTACCTATGAAATATCCGAACAGAACTCCTATATGTCTTTGTGACTCATAGGAATGACAGAACTCCTATAAGTTTTTATGACTCCTAGGAATGATAGAACTCCTATAAGTCTTTATGACTCTTAGGAATGTGGAAAATACTCTGAGCCTTATGCTCTTTCAATTCAGACACTGTGTGAGTATAAATTAATTTTTTTTTAAAACTTGTTGAGCATTTTAAAGCTCATTCTTGTAATTATTCTTTTCCTTTGCAGCTGCATCAAATATCCCAAGAAGTTCAGGAAATAATACTTGTGGTTAGAAGTGAGTTTATAAGAACGAATGTTTATTTTATTAGGAATGTAATTTGGTATCTCTCTGATGTAATAATTGAACATTATGTAACCAGATATTATTATGTTGTTAAGTTATTAGTTGAATGGTTTTATCTTATTTATATTAAATAGTACCAAGTACAATATCTATATGAACTATACATCTAAATGAGGGTATTGAATGATTTTGGGGGTTCTGTAAGCACTGAGGTCGCTCTTCAGTTCCAAGAACAATCTTATCATTTGTACTGTGAATGTCAGATAGATAGGAATTATTGATATGCAAGAAATATCTGTAAGATCATAAATCTACACATCCAAGTGAGGGTATCCAGATATGATAATTGTTCTGACGAGAACTCTTAACTGATTGGGATACTGTGAATTTTGGATTTATAGAAGTTATTGTCTTATAGAATGTTTACGTGAGCACCGAATCTGCTATAGAAAATGAAGAGATTTTGGGGCGTCACATAAAAGCTGTATAAAAACAACGGAATGATCTAGGCTGGACAAAATGCAAATATATATATAGAAAAACAGTAAAGGACGGTGGGTTTTCACTCCGATGCCCGGACTAGAATGGAAATATATATATATATTTATAAAAGCTGTATAAAAGCCACGGAATGATCCAAGCTGGACAAAATAGAAATATATATATATATATATATATATATATATATATAAGCGGTAAAAAGGCCATAGAATGATCCAGGACAAACTGAAATATAAATATATATATATTTCTAGTTAAATATAGACAAAAATAGTCAAATCAGGACTGGGACGAGAACCAAGTTCAGTGAAAGGTGCATATATATATATATGTGTATATATAAAAATAGTAAACTACCGCGAATTTGACTTCCGGGCTTGACAGAATTGAAAAGTTAGTATATATACAGTTAAATATATACAAAAAAGCCAAACTCAGACTGGGAAGTTAACCCAAACCGGCGAAGTTGCTCAAAACGAAGATATTAGTATATAAAAGTTGTTAGAAGTGACGGATCGTCAATCCGAGTTGTAGAAATGCCAAAAAATGCGTTTAGGTACTAATATGTACCAAAAGTTAACAAAAACGGTCACGAAACTAAGTTCCAGGTATATTTAGAAAATAAAACTTTATATGCAAGTGTATAACAACGTAATGAAGTATTATAAACTTGCTGATCGTAAAAATACTCACAATGGAATCTTACACGAGCTTTTTGCCAAATCGTAGGCTTTAAACATCCAAATCTACAGGTTAATTTTTTATATGTGGTAGTATGTGGGTATATCTACGTGTTAGAGTGAAAAAATTTGGGTTTGGAAGACAAGAAAATGGCTGAAAAACCAAACAGGCAGGGGTTCAGAGCGTTTTCAAATTTTTAAATGAGCTGGGGGTGAGCTCATATTTATAGACCTAGGTAAAAGAGGTCAACTTGCGGTTGCCGCGGGTTCACCTGTGGCTCCACGTGGCAGGGGTCTCGTGGTGGGTCCCATCGCCTCGAAGTACGTGCACTACGAGCAATGTGAGGTTCGATTCTAAACTTTCTAACTTTTGATCGGAGTGTCTGTTTGAGGCGTGCTATACCTTTCTAGAAAGCCCTCGTCGAGCACGTCGCAATAACATGGGAGAAAACCTTTTTCGAGTCAAAAAAAGATGGGTTCATAACTAGGTCTTTGATTCCTCGCAGTTTGTCCGTTGAGCTGTCTTGCGCTGTTTCTATTCGGGATCATTGTTATGGTTCGTTCTGACCTTAGTGGCATCAATTCAGCTTGAGTTTGATCGAATCGGCTTTAAGTTAGTAAAATGAGCGTCTTGCCCCTCCTGGGGTTGCCTTCAATGTCAGCATGGCCTTCGGCTGACTTCTTGGGGTTGTTTCCGAGGTTTGGATCCCATTCGAGTCTGTTCGTCCTTAGTGTTGTCTTTGAGACTGACTTGGTCCTTCCAGGTTTTCCTCTGGAGATGTTGTGATGCTTCAGGATTGTTTCAAAAGTTGACCTGACCTCCCGGCTTAAGACCGGAGCTGACCTGTACCTCCTGGGTTAAGACCGGGGCTGACCTATATTTCCTGGGTTGAGACCGGGGTTGACCTATACTTCCCGGGTTGAGATCGGGGCTGACCTATACCTCCTGGGTTGAGACTAGGGCTGACTTGTACCTCCTGGGTTGAGACTGAGGCTGACATGTACCTCCCGAGATGAGATCGGGGCTGACCTGTACCTCCCGGGTTGAGACGGAGGCTGACCTGTACCTCCCGAGTTGAGACCGGGGCAGACCTGTACCTCTCGGGTTGAGACTGAGGCTGACCTGTACCTCTCAGGTTGAGACTGGGGCTGACCTATACCTCACGGGCTGAGATCGGGGCTGATCTGTACCTCCCGGGTTGAGACCAGGGCTGACTTGTACCTCCCGAGTTGAGACCGAGGCTAACCTGTACCTCCCGAATTGAGACCAGGGTTGACCTATGCCTCCTAGATTGAGACCGGGGCTGACCTGTACCTCTTAACTTGAGACCGGGGCTGACCTGTACCTCTTGGGTTGGGACCGTAGCTGACCTGTACCACCCGGGTTGAGACTAGGGATGACTTGTACCTCCCGGGTTATGACCGGGGCTGACTTGATCTGACAGCCCGGTATTGAGATCGGGGTTGATTTGATGACTCGATATTAAGATCGTGGTTGATTTGAAAAGATTGTCTTGCCCTCGTACAGTGTTAGTAATAGGGAAACAAAATTTTAAGTGTCTACAGGTGCCCCTCTTTATCATGTTCATGCAATGTAGTAGAATGAACAGGGTAAAGATTGCTAGACACTAGAAATGCCAATGCAACGGCAAAGCAATGCATAGCAAGATACGCGATGAATGTTAGGTACCTTTGAGGGAGTAGGGTTATCACTGATTGATTACGTTAGTTTCTGTTAGGGATAACGTTACTCGTGATAACCCTTACTGCAACATTATCATGCGGTCGCTGGTAGAACATCAGAGTTAAGTTATCCCAGACTGTTCTCATCACTTTCTGCTGGAGATACATCTCGGTTACCGAGTTATCTTATTGTGTGCTTCTGATGCCTATCTTGATGATAATTTACACCGATAGGTGGCAGTAGGGGGTTGAATAATCAATCCTTCTTGGTACTCCCTCTGAGGATGTGTATAGCAGATTCCATCATCGGTGATGGATTATTATATTACTTCCGTCACTGGATCACTTCCGATGCTTCGCGGGGGTCGCGCAAACGGCTGAGACGCCGTTGGGGTTGAGCCAATGGCTGATACTTCGTTTGGGTTGAACCAACGACTGAACTGTCACCGGTCTATACCCGACGCTTCGTTGGGCTTGTGCCAACTGCTGAACTGTCCTCGGTCTGTACTCGATGTTTTGCTGGGGTTGAGCCAATGGTTGAACTGTCTTGAGTCTATACCCGACGCTTCGTTGGGGTTGAGCCAACGAATGAACTATCCTCGGTTTGTACCCAACGCTTTACTGAGGTTGAGCCAACGGATAAACTGTTACCGGTCAGTACCCGACGCTTCGCTGGGGTTGTGCCAACGACTAAACTGTCATCGGTCAGTACTCGACAATTCGCTGGGGTTGTGCCAACGGCAGAACTGTCATCGGTCAGTACCCGACGCTTCTTTGGGGTTGTGCCAATGGCTGAACTACCATTTGTCAGTACCCGATGCTTCGTTGGGGTTGTGCCAACGGCTGAACTGTCATGGGTCTGTACCCGACGCTACAAAAGTGGCAGTTTTCAGTCATTTTGTGCAGTTTTTTAGCATTCTTAATTATTGATCCTCGGACATTGCTTTGGGATGAATACCAATGACTTTCAGGAAGTTCCCCTTTCTGTTAGGATTCCACTACTTAAACGCAGGATTTCAGGACAAACCGCTCAATCGCGTAGTGATTTTTTCTCAGATTTGACTTTACAACTCATATAAACTCCGTTTCAACTCAAATTGAATAGAGCCGGAGAGAGTGGGACCCAACCTGGGGAGCCGCAGGTAGAGGTGAGGTTGCCGTAGGTGGGCCTGCTTCTACTTGCATTTTTAAAATGAGCAGCAGCGGGCTCATAAACTCATTTTCATTTCGAGTTTTAAACGGAATTCAATTTTCTTTTTCAGATCTACGAAGTTAGGGCAGCTTCTTTTAGATTCCGTCAGAGGCTGGGCGTTCTGCACATCTTAGGTAACGTTTTACATCCTTTTTTCGCAAGTTTTGACCGTTAAAAGCATGTAAACCATGTAGGGTTCTTTTAGACGAAATGTATGAAAAATGTATGCCTATATGACCTGCAAAAAATTTTCTGACTTCATAAGTATGCATATCTTACTGTAATGCACGTTTTGACATAGGAAAAATCAGATTCTGAGACAGTCATATTTTGTTCTTTTTGATCAGTTTACTTATCCTTTTTGGGGCCTAGTGAGCCTGGATTTTCAACTAAAAATATCCATGATAATTTGGCTACCATGTGAAGTTTACTTTTGATTTTATTTCATAAATATGAACTGTTCCTATTTTTGAAATGGTGTGCTACTAAATGGCCACCTAGTCATACATGTGTGCATGCGGACAGTCTATTTTACAAAGGAGACACTGGTGAAATTTTTTCAAAAGCTCGAGCATTTAATAAACATGCAATTTTGACTCTACTAGGGATTTTTGACTGACCCGTGCTTGTTTTTAAGATTTAGCTTTTTGAAAAACATGCAATTTTGACTCTACTGGGGATTTTTGACTGACCCATGCATGCTTTAGGACTTAGAAATGCATAAAATACTAATTAAAATTAATAAGCCACAGGTTTAAGGCTTACCACACCCTTTCTGAGGTGATTTGGAGACTTTATCCAGGTGATGGACCGATACAGACCCGGCAGTACTAGCAGGGTAGTTTCAGGAGTTAGACAGAGGCAAGCTTCTGATGTTCCTCAGCACGTCCAGCTAGGCCGTCTCACAGATTAGTAGAGTCGGTGATTTGTCCAGCCCAGGACGAGCCGCTGATTGATATAGATGATGAGGAGGCTCCTTTTGCTGCTCTCGTCCCAAGTCAGGCCCCACTTGCGGAGCTTCCAGAAATTATTGTGCCCACCTAAGAGTTTTTTGGAGATTTGAGTTGTCATCCCTCGAGGTTTCTTCATACCAATGAGGTGACTTGAAGTTTTCTTCTCTGGATTCTCTTTCTTTCTTTTGCCATTCTCGGGGCATAGGTTTTTGACATGGGTTGGCTTTTGATGCAGGTTCCTGGCTTTACGCAGCCTAGATAGAACTGGTTCAACGTGCACTCCCTCTACCATACTTTATACCAAGAGTACAGGGATATCGTTGACGGCTGGAGGTTTCAGGCCTTCTTCTCTATTCTTCCCCGCCGTTGCCCTTGGGGTTATATGAGGGCTTTGTCTGAGCACTGGTTCCACCAGACTCAGTCTATTCACTTATTAGACTGCGAGGTGATGATGACGCCTATGGATTTGAGGTTCATCACCGGCATAGAGTTCGAGGGTGAGCCCTTGCCTGTTGTGGCCAACATTACGCCCACTGCCATTAGATCCCTGCTGGAAGTTCCTTTGTCGGCGCTCAAGGGTCGGATGGTCCGATCTGGTCCCTTGAGCATAGATTCCCAAAGTGAGGCTTTACTTGAACCTCCGCCTGATGATCAAAGGGTTAGGGATCGCATCCTGAGGAGATTATTTCTGGTGATCATCAAGGGTTATTTTCTGGCAGACAACTCATCGACTGTGTCCTTTGCCATGGTCAGTGCTACCCGATATGTAGAGCGCCTCAGTGACTTTGATTGGGGTTCCTACACCTTTTCCTATTTTCTCCGAGGTATGCGCATGCTCTCGGAGGGTTTAACGGAGGCTTGGTTAGGGTTCTACCCATTTCTGCTGGTGAGTATTTTTTTCTTGTACCTTTTTGATTTTTGCATTTACATTTGTCAGTCTTGGTCACTGAGGACTTTTGTTATTTACATGGCCAGTTTTGGGGGTATGAGAGGCTTCCTTGCCTACTGTCCGCCACTGCTTTAGGTCTGGAGACCTATCCCCAGGGACGGTGTTGGCATCACTCCACTCTGACAGAGGTCCCTATTGCTGAGGGTTTTACTCATTCCCGCCTATAATTATAGCTTTTGACAGCCGGAGCGATCTCGTGGATCCCATATAGCTCCGAGTTTTTAACTGTTGGATTTGAGGGAGGCTTCCCCACTGGTCAGGAGTTTGCATTGTCGACTCGCAGAGTCCCATTTTTGGTAGAGGGAGGCTAGGAGCTTTATCTAGGAAAACATGCTATCCGGAGTATCACGGGTCAGATTCGTATTCCCTTTGGTCCTCCGGCTTGGCATCATTGGCCATTCATCCAGCTACTGACAAATATGCCTATGGAGAGCGTGGACGGCTTTGCCCCTATCAAAGGGTTCTTATACCAAGAAGGTATTCAGCAGTTGGTGGAGCCCTCGCACGATTGGAGCTCAGACTCGTGCTACCCAGTTTATGGCAGACATGGTGCCTGGGTTTGTGATGAAGACAGACTGGATAGCTTGCCTCAGGGAGCCTACTCACTTGGACCAGATCACAGGGCTGATCCAGGAGTTGGAGAGAACTCATTTGTTCATCAGGCATCTTGGCCGAGATCCGTCAGAGGCATCTTCTTTTGACCCTTCTAGCTCAGGAGCGGGCTCCTCATTAAGTCCATTTTCTAACAATTTTGTAGGGGCTGATCCTCCCTTGTACCGCCCAAACATGCCTGATGACCGCGACTTTGTGTCCACGGAGGAGATGGAGCAGGTTAACCACCTGAGTGTAGATATTTTGGATATTTTTAGATAGCTATTGTAGCTATATCTTTTGATCGGCCACTATTTTGGCTGTTGGGCTGTTGTGCCCCATTTTGATAGACCATTGTTAGTAGTTGGGTGGCGGTGCCCCATATTCCTGTACTTTTTATTTTGCTTTATATTATCAGACAGGGATGATGCTTGCAGTAGACAGTTTATTGTTGATATGCATGATATTTCCTATCTATCACATCATGTTTATCATTCTCAGTATGCATGTATTATGTTATGTGTATGTATTTAGACAGATGAGTTCAGATTTGACCCCTGGATGGTCTTGTGATACGGTGATATAGATGTCGTTGTCCACTGTCAGTCGTATTGAGCACTTACCACCATCTGTGGTGGCATCATCCTTGAGATTGTGGTATGAGAGCCTGCCCTTCCCAGCCAGAGGGGCAGTAGATCAGATGTTAGGGCATTCATTGGCTCTTATAGACTTTCAGGTTCCGTACGAGTTTGTAGATGGTCTTTTACCCTTTTGGATACCCGAGAGACAGATTTTCCGCTTTGGGCGGTACGAGCTGACTCCTACTTTAGGGGAGTATGAGCGGATCACTGGTTTGGCATTAGACTTGCCCTGCGCTCGCACTGCAATTAACGACATAAGGAGACCATTTCTTCGGATGTCTGGTCTACGTTAGAGTGTAGTCCCGGATGAGATCGTTTATGGATATGAGATCTCTATAGACTTCTTGATCGATCATTTCAGCCGGCTAGATAGCTACGATCGACATACTAGGGAATTTATTGTTTCGGCATAGGAGTGACATTTGGCCAGGATAGATGTTTTGCTGATGTGCATAGTAGCCTAGTCTATATGCCCCTTCACTTGGACCACTTGGATGTCGGATTAATGGTCGTGGTTCGGGCCCTTAAATAGGGTAGCACTATTCTTCCGATGATATTGGTCGAGACGCGTAGATCAACCACCCACTGTAGTACCCACCCGGAGAGATTTTTAGTGGCAGTTCGGTCTTGCTGTACATATAACTCATATCCCATTTACGATCGATTGGCTTCTTTAGACACCAGGGGTATTGTTTCACTTGTGAGATAGCCATGTCTTACTCCTTTTAGCCAGCGGAGTGTACCGACGCAGAGACATGGTCAGCATTTCTGTCTGATATTGCACATCCATTCTCGATTCTGCCATACTCAGGTCTAGTCTCCCTCTATAGCTTCATCACCCATGCATCTGGCATGGACTATTTGCCCCTGGCGAGATTAAGGGGAGTGACGACTTACCATTCTCTGGCTGTTATGGGCCAATTTGATCAGTTTCAGAGCCTGCAACAGTTTGAGGGGGCTATTGATCAGAGGATGTCAGCTTCGTCTATGTCATCTGCCAATTTGATCAGAGTGTACGAGTGTTGGACTCATAGGGAGAGGGTTGATTTCTTTAGTAGCCATCCGGATCGTTCTCCAGAGTACTCAGCGTGGTTGGAGGCAGATATAGCATCAGTTGCATTCATCCAATCACCTCCGATAGTGGATTCAGACGAGGAGGAGCCTATAGAGGATCCTGATTCTCCCACTGAGGATGAGTTATTCATGGGTCTGATAACAGCATTAGTTAGTGATCGACCGATCATTCCTGCCGGGATAGATCCAGCTTTGGTAGACTCACTAGCTAGGATGACCTTTGAGAGAGACCAAGATAGAGTGCTGATGTTGACTGCCCTGTCTGGAAAAGATATAGCTTTTGCGGAGAGAGATGAGGCTCGAGCCACTTGAGATATGATATTGGTTGAGAGAGATGAGGCTCGATCTTCTCGAGATGCTGCTTTTGTCGATATTGAGGAGACTTTGATCACCAGGGACGCAGCTTTTGCGGAGAGGGATGAGATCCAGTCTGCCAGAGATGCAGCCTTTGAGGAGATTGAGGATGTTTTGATTGTCAAGGATGCTACTTTTGTGGAGAGGGACGAGGCCATAGCTTCCCGAGATTTCCACATTGCCAACAGTACTGCTCTCCGATGTTATACTCATGGTCTGGTTGTCGAGATGAGTGTTTATATTGATGATCACAGTGAGACTATGCAGATGGCTGTGGATGTTTTAACTTGTATGGAGGCTGAGGGTATTGCACTTATAGCAGATCCTCCATCTTCAGAGAGAGATTCCATGTTGGCATTGTTGTCCCGCTTATCCATGGGTCCATAGACTAGTTTTATTTTTTCTGCACATACTAGATCAACCATTTTTATCATGTACAGGACACTATGTATATATCAAACAGTATTATATATCAGAGAAATATATTTTGATTCACTTCCCTGTTTGGATATGTATTGTCATTGCTGAGTGATTACCACTTCTTTTATGACTCGTTGTTGTTGATGTATCTTGAGCTTCTCCTTAATGGACTGACAATGAGATGCTAGAGAGTATCTCAGATAGGCTTGCTGAACAAGGAGGCTTGAAAGTTTTTAGGTTTCATATGGTTTTGGTGTTTTGGAATTAATTTTTATTGATTTCTAACTTTTCTTGAATGCCAAACCGCACCATAAATGGCTGCCTATGTACTCCCGGGTGTAGGGAGATCAGGTCATTCGTAGTTCAGTTTTGGTGTGAGAGAGGTTTGAGAAGTGTCTCTTTTGAGTTTGGTTTGATGGGTTTTTGAATTTTTATTTTATTTTAGTTTGACCGCACCAGGAATGGATGCCTACATACTCCCTGGTGGAAGGAGATCAGGTTATTCATAGTTCTGGCTTCTAGTGAAAACCTAACCTGATTTGATTTGCAGGACCAGGATGCGGGTATGCATGTGTTTCAGACATAGTACCTTTTTATGGTGTCTAAGTTGATGAGTTGGGGAAATTCAGTTCCGTCCATTTCTTGCAATCTGATAGCTCCTCCCGTCAACACCTCCTTGACAATGAAAGGACCTTCCCAATTAGGGGCAAACTTTCCTTTGGCTTCATCTTGATTGGCCAAAACTTTATTTAACACCAAGTCATTTTCTTTGAATTTTCGTATTCGAACTTTCTTGTTGTAGGATCGAGCAATCATTTGTTGATATAACTTCCCATGGAAAATGGTTGTAGCCTTCTTTTCATCTATCAGGGACAGTTGGTGGTATCGGTCTTGCAACCACTGATCTTCGTCCATCTGAGCGTCGATTAACACTCACAAGGACTTTATCTCTACTTCTATGGGAAGGACTTCTTCCATGCCATAGACCAATGAATAGGGGTAGCCCCAGTAGAGGTACGCACTAATGTCATGTATACTAACAGGGTAAAAGAGCAGCAGGTCAGGCCATTCTTTGTGATTGGCGGACATTTTCTGAATTATCTTTTTGATATTTTTGTTGGCCGCTTCGACAGCACCATTCATCTTGGGCCGATAGATGATGAAATTGAGATGCTTAATGTGGAACTTGCTACATAGATCTTTCATCATTTGATTGTTTAGGTTCTTGGCGTTGTCTAATACGATCACCTCCGATTGTCCATATCGACAGACGACATTGTTTCTGATGAAACCAATGATGACCTCTTTGGTGACTTTAGGAAAGGAGGCAGCTTCAACCAACTTGGTAAAGTAATCGATCATGGTGAAGATGAATCGATGCCCATTTCTGGATTTTGGTTCTACTGGACCGATCACATCCATTCCCCACATGGAGAAAGGCAATGGTGAACTCATGTTGTGTAGCTCATTTGGAGGAGCTTGTATGGCATTTCCATGTACTTGGCATTGAAAGAATATCTTGACATGATCATCACAGTCAGCTTTGAGAGAGATCAATTAATGCCCTGTTCTTAATATCTTCTTGGCAAGCAGATAATCGCTCATGTGTGGACCACAGACTCCATTGTGGACTTTATCCATCAATCTATGGGATTGCTCTTTATCAAGGCATCTTAACAAGCTTATTCCAGTATCCCTTTTGTACAGTGCATCTCCGCTCAGATAGAACTTTATATCCATTTTGTAAATTCGTTTCCGTTCGGAGTGGCTTGCCCCAGCGGGTGTAGATCCATCTCGGAGATATTCCTTGATGTTTTGATACCAAGGCTGTTTGATAGAAGGTATTTCATCTGATATGTCTCCAATGTAAGTCCCGTATGTCGAGGCTTTCTAACTTGTGAATTTGATGTAGGGAATCCCACTCCCATCGGATATGTGGATCAAGGAAGCCAACGTCGCCAATGCATCAACGAAGTCATTCCTACCCCGAGGAATATGGATGAAGGTTATGTCTTGAAAATCCAGAGCTATGTTAACGACCTACTGATACTAGGGCAGCAAATGCAGTTCTTTAGTGTGGTATGCCACAGTGGTTTGTCTGATAACCAATTCAGAGTCTCCAAAGACCAGTAGATGTTTGATACCCATGGATTGGGCTAACTTTAACCTCATTATGCAGCCTGCATACTCGGCTATGTTGTTGGTGTTGCCAAATTGCAGTTTGGTAGCCACAGGATATTGCTCTCCTGTACTAGAGATAAGGACTGCCCCAGCTCCGGCACCTTCCATGTTTACCGCTCCATCAAAATACATTTTCCATGGTTAGACTGTATTCTGTTTTTGAATTGTCATGATCCCATCATTCGGAAAATAAGTCTCCAGGGGCTCAAACCCTCTTGTTGGTGCTTCGGCTAATTGATCTGCAATGCCTTGACCTTTGATGGACTTCTGAGTCACGTAGACAATATCGAACTATTGTAGGATCAACTACCATTTGGACAGTAGACAATTCAACATTGGCTTGTTGAATACGTATTTTAGGGAATCTATGCGGGATATGTGGTAGGTCGTGTGCCATAGAAGTAATGTTGTAACCTCATTACGGCCTATGCTAACGCACAACATATCTTTTCGATCAAGGTGTACTTTTGTTCACCACTACTGAACCTTTTGCTGATGTAGTAGATAGCACTCTCCTTGCTACTATCATCCTTCTGTCCCAGCATACAACCCATTATATTGGCATTGACGGACAAGTATATAAATAGGGTAACTCTGTCCCTAGGGGGAACCAATACTGGTGCTTCGGTCAGCTGCTTCTTGATGGCAAGGAAGGCTTTCTGATAATCCTCGTTCCATTTGGTGGAGGAATTCTTCCTTAGTAGCTTGAAGATGGGTTCACAGGTTACTGTGAGCTGGGAAATAAACCTGCTTATGAAATTGATCCTTCCCAGGAACCCGCGTATCTTCTTCTCTATTCAAGGTACTGGCATCTTAGTGATAGCTTTGATTTTGGTAGGGTCTAGCTCTATGCCTCAATTACTCACTAGGAATCCCAACAACTTGCCTGCTTTGACGCCAAAAGCACACTTGGCGAGATTTAGCTTGAGGTTGTACTTACGCAACCTGTTGAACAGCTTCCTGAGATAGTCAAGGTGATCATCCTCCCACCGACATTTGATGATTATATCATCCATATAAACCTCTATCTCTTTGTGCATCATATCATGAAATAGGGCCATCATGGCTAGCTAATATATGGCTCTAGCATTGATAATGCCGAAGGACAGTCGTCTATAGCAGAAGGTTCCCCATGGATTGATGAAAGCTATTTTTCCCTGTCCTCTTCAGCAACTATGATCTGGTGGTAACCAGCAAAGCAGTCCACAAAAGAATACATGTCGTACTGCTCGGTGTTGTTTATCAGGATGTGGATAAAAGGTACTAGAAAATTGTCCTTGAGGCAGGCTTTGTTAAAATCTCGGTAATCCACGCATACTCGTACCTTCCCTCCGACTTTAGGTACAGGAACTATGTTTGACAGCCACTCTGGGTATGTTGATACAATGATGATATCGGCTTTGAATTGTTTAACGACCTCTTCTTTGACTTTCAGACTCCATCCAGGTTTCAAATGCCTGAGCTTCTGCTTGACATGCATGAATCCATCTTTGATGGGCATTTGATGGATGACAATATCAGTAGATAGGCCAATCATGTCTTCATATGACCATGCAAACACATCCTGGAACTGTATTAGGATTTTGATCAGGTCGGTTTTTTAATCTTGTATAAGGTCTAAGCTTATATGGATTTCTTTGATGTTTTCATAGGTTCCTATGTTGATAGTGGTGGAATGGTCAAGGTTTGGTTTGGGTTTATCTTCAACCCATTATTTGATCTCCTTGGGCACCCCATAGTCATCTTCCTCCTCTTGATCAATATCCATCAATTCGAAGTTCAGTTCTACATCAAAGTTGTAGTCACTGTGATAGGTTGGCAGCTCATCAACAGTGACAAATAAATCCAATTCTGGAGTCCTGAAAATAAAAATGCTTACACTTTAATATATGCAACTGCTTAAATATACAAAGCATTTAGCAAAGAATGACAAAAGTTACTGCTATAGCTGTGCAATTGAAAGTAAGTAGTAAATGAAAGCATGGTACATGGCAGATGGACTCTCTACCCTTTTACCCTTTTTGATTGAGGCAAGGACGCTGCTCCAGTTATCCAGGGTTAAATCCTCATAAACAGGGAGGATCAAGGAATTGTGCTCGTCTGCCTCGTCTCGAATAATGACTAAGACATCCTTTACAATAGGGCCGGTGTTTTTCTTTAAACTGCCCCCTTTTTCCTTCTTGATACGAAGAATTTGAATCTGATCCTTGTTGTCACTATCTGGGATCTCATCATTCATACCATCGTAGTTTATGATAACCCGCATGTTAGCAAATGGGTCTCGTCCTTCGTACATGATCTTTTCTTTTCCCTTTTTGCTATCTCCCTCAAGCTTTGGGGATTTTCTTTCCCCAATCGGTATGATTGGAGGAAACAACATAGCTGATATCACAGCTGGGATCTTCCTCATTGGCTTTACAAAGCCAACATTAGTGAGATTTGGCAGCAGTATAATGGAAGCATGAGCCTTAGGGTGCTTATGTGGGTTCCGGCAGCTTGACCCGAATGAATATCCCAATCCGGCTCTCCCTGACTAGCTCAGGATTTGTACTGGACTCTTAATACCTTGTTGGTTCTTTCCTAACCATTCTCCAGGCTGGAAACCCAAAGATACCATCTCTTGGCCCACTGTCATCACTTCAGGGGAGACTTTAGGCTTCAAGGCTAGTGCCCCAACTAGTAGATATTGAGTATCACTCACCTCTAAGGCTTGAAAACTAGTAGGTTCAATTCTTACATCCAGACTGATCACCGGCATGTCTCCCTATATATAGACAGGGTATTCCAGTTTGTCATTCACCGTGATTAGGTTGTCGTTGATAATGTATTTGAGTTGTTGATGGAAAGTGGATGGCACTGCCCCTGCCATATGGATCCATGGCCTGCCCATCAACAAGTTGTATCCAGTGGCGATGTTGAGCACTTGAAAGGACACATAGAAAGTATGCAGACCATTCTCTAGAGGAAGCTCTATTTCTCCCATAGCTTGTCGGCGAGAACCATCGAAAGCTCGGATGACCACATGACTGGTTTTGATCCGGTTTGAGTTAATCTTCATTCTCTCCAAGGTGTCGTAGGGACAGATGTTGAGGGATGATCCTCCATTTATGAGCACACCTCCGATCACATACCCGAAAGACATCACTGCTATGTGTAATGACCTGCGATGACCCGTCCCCTCTGCAGGTATATCATCGTCAGTGAAAGATATCACATTATTGTTGAAAACGTGTTCTACCACGTGTCGAAATTTCTCGGCATCCACGGTATGTGGCAGGTGGGCTTCTTCCAGTACTTTCACCATAATGTTGCGATGATCCACTAAGGATAAGACCAAATCTAGGATGGACATCTGCTTGGGTGCGTCTTTCAAATTTTGCACCACTTTGATTTCATTGTGTCCCATTTTACTGAGGAACTCTTCTATTTTCTCTTCAGACACCTTTTCTTTGGCCTTGATGACTGATTTGATCACCCGCTGAGGCAGGTACAAGGAATTATCCTTTGGTATAATGGTAATGTTATTTGAGGTGGAACCTTCGTCATTCCAGTAGTTCCATGAGACCCTCTTTAGACTGATAACTGGATACTGAGGTCTGAAGGGCAAGATTAAAGACTCGGGTGCGGCAACCTTCACAGGATTTTATGTTTCTTAGACCCCTTTCCCTGGCAGTACTAAGGGTGTGAGAGATGACTCCTTATCACAGGAAATAACAACCACTGTATCCTGATTCCACGCAGTGGGAATAAAGAGAGTTTCCTCATCTGGGAGGCCATAATCCCGATTCCCTCTTATCAATTCACCGCTTTTAATCATATTCTAAATCAGGTTACGAAGTGCTCAGCAATCCTCAGTATAATGGCCGGGTGCATTGGAGTGGTACTGACAAGTTTGGTTATGCTTGAATTTCCTGGATCACCGATTTAATGGAGGTAATAAATTTGCAACCATTCCTTCATTGATTAATATCAGGAGGATTTCCTTCATCGACTGGTTCAGGTTAATGGAATTCCTTTTAAAGGCGAATTTCCTACCATCTTGGAAATTCTCCTCTTTGGCCATCTTGTCGGCCCATGATTAATGCTCATGAGACTGGTAGTGATCCCTCATGGGGATGGGGCCGATCTCCGGTGTGGGAGGATTTGCATCAGATTGGTTGGTCTGGTTCATCATCTGTCTGGTGATCTGATGTTGGTATACGACCAGTTCTGCTAACTGTTCAATTTGTTCCTTGATAGACTTAATCTCCTGCTCGATCAGGAATCGCCTTTCTGAGACTTCCCAATTGTCTGGGCTGTTGTTGCTAGATGGAGTCGACTCTCCTATATAATGGAGGTATTTAGATCCTTCTCCATTTCCTGTGTTGATCATGTTGACATATTCCTCTTTGTGCTGAGGGAGGTGATTATCCTGCACGTGCGGTTGCTCGGGCTTTGTTACCACAATCTCTCCGTTGTCAATCAAGTCTTGAATTTTGTGCTTAAGAGACCAACAGTCTTGTGTGTCATGGCCCGGAGATCTAGAATGGTAGGCACACTTCTTACTTGGGTTAAAATTTCGTCCACCAGTGTTTGTTGTGGAAGGAGTTACACAATCTTTTTCTGTGCGGTTAACAATTTCAGCACATTCTCGACTGAATCCCCTAACAGGGTGAATGTTCTCTGATGTCTGGCTTCCATAGTCTTCTAAAATGGAGGGTTTGAAGGCTGTGCAGGAGCTTGAAAAGGAGTATAATTCCTCCTTTGAATGGGCATATTGCTTGAATCATCCCTTTGATTCTGTCCTTGCAACACTAAGGACACTTCTTCATCTTTCTTCTTTTGTACCCTCCGGGGGTTACTCCCGTAGTTTCCAGACTGGATATGTTCGGCAATAGCTTCCAAGGCGGTCAGGTCCTTTATTTTCACTAGACTTTAGCCCCATTTTGGCCATCTCTCCGTGCTTGATCATCTCAGAAAATGGTTTTCCTATGCCTGCTAGGACCTTCTCATAATATGGAGCTTCTTGAATATCAATGAAGGTCATGACTATCTCAGACTCAGTCATGGATGGGGTGACCTGTGCTGCCACCCGTCTCCATCGTTGAGCATATTCTCTTAATGATTCAATACTTTGTTTCTTGATTTTGGTTATCTAGTATCTGTCTGGAGCCAGCTGAGATTGGAAACTGTATTGACTGAGGAAAGCATGGGCCAACTCTTCCTAACTATGAATTTTGGAGTTGTCTAGACGAGCATACCAGGCTCTAGCCTCTCCGGTTAGACTCTTTTGGAATAACTGCATTCGAAGTTTTTCGTCCTCTGCATAGGATCCGAGCTCTCCAATGAATACTTTCAAGTGAGTGTAGGGGCCTCCCAATCCATCATATTTTTCAAAATCAGAAGTTCTAAATTTTCGGGATAACGAGCCTCAGGGAATATACAGAGGTCTGAATAATTGACATTACCGAATGCCCCAGTCCCTTTGATAGATCGGGTGGTTTCTTCCATCTATTGTACTTTCTTCAGAATGTCACCAACTTCCTGTTCTTTGTTCAGGGTGGTGATTTCAAGGGTTTTGTTAGTTATGTCCTGGTTTTGTGGTCCAAGAATCTGAGTATCTGTCTTTTCGGTCTCTTGATTGCCACCACTACCACCAGGTGTTCCTGGTTCTATGTGAGCTTGGGCTTGCTTCCCTTTAAGAGCCTTACTTTGTTCTCTCAAGAAACTGGGCAATTCGGTTATCTGATTCTTCAGTCCTTCAAACTCTTCCCTAGAGACAGGGGTGGATTCTGGCTGAGCACTTAAAGTCATGTCCGTGGATGGGCTTAGTGCTTTCATAAACTTAGATCTAGTAACAGGACCAATTTTTCACCTACAACAAAACGTAGGGGTGTAAATTTCCTAAAATCGGTAGGGATAGGATGCATGCCATGATGTGTTTTTGTGCTTTTTTAATCTTATCCTGCAAAACAGAGGTTAGTTATTTTGATGACAGGATGACAACAAGTATATAACAAGGAATGTAAAATTTTATTATGATATTTACATTGTGCTCCTTTACATATGGAATTGAAAACTTGACATTGAATTGAAAGAGGAAGGCATGAAGAAGCTTCCCATCGGATTTGGTTAATCAGAGGCTAACCTATCTTAGGCTACTCTCGCAGCTTTTTGGCATGAAGGTCCTCAGATCATCGCAATCTACTAGAGGGGAAATTAATCCGATCTTTCAACTGAAGCGAATCTGAGTGGTGCTTTTTCATGAGCCCCGAAGACTTAGTCTCCCTCGAAGACATTACTTATCACCGATGGGTTTGCCTCCTGGTGGAGGAATCACACAACATACATTCACATACATCGTTCCTCACTATTATGCATATGATGACATGGGTGCGAAGCACTAATATGGGTGCGAAGCACTAAAAAGTAGGAAAGCATTCATTCAATGTAAAGACGCAGCATTCACGCATTCATTCAATGTAAAGACGTAGCATTCACACATACACAGATTTGAAAGTGAAATTTTTGAAAAGATTTTAAACTAGACCTAAGCCCTCTACTGTCCCCAGCAGAGTCGCCACCTGTCGATGTCGGGAAAAAAATCCGCGGGTCGGGTCACAATCTGGATCTTTCTCTCTTCCTAAGTTATGTCTACCCTTACTCTTTTTATTGTGAAAAAAGGTTTTGAAGGGTTTTTTAGGAAAAGGCCAACATGTATCATGTCGACGATTGAATGTTTTACAGAGTCGCTAATTGGTAGATTTAAAATGGTTGTACCAACTCAACCGAGTTTTGTTTGAAAAGAGGCCCAATTGCTGGATACTGTCGAAACTTGATCTTTGAAACCAAAGTTTTTGAGTTCGGGGGCTTTGTTAAGTGTAGAGAAGGTGTTAGGCACCCACAACTCTCGTGTAAACACGGTACCACATCTTTTCAATATTTTCGTTTTAAATCTGCAATGTGAGTGTGAATACTGGAAGAAATTGGGCCTATGCTTTGATTGGAAGTATGTTTATGCATCGTTGAACCTATATACGAAGGGTTTGATTTGATTTGCAAAAAGTCTTTGATTTGATTTGCCAAAGTGTTTGATTTGATTTGCAAAAGCTTCTCTTTTCGATAAGATTATTAAAATGATGTTTTGAAAGAAGGTTTTCAAACCCTTACGCTAACATAGGAATTGAAGTATATCGATACTTCAGTTTTATCTTTTTCAGCCTTAAGGCTCAATGGTGATTGTCGGGCAGCAAAGCATCCTCGACCACAAAATATATACAATCGTCGGTCTTCTCATGGGCATGACAACCATCGGAGTGACTCTGACACGACAAACCATGTTTTCACTATGTTAAGACCTTAAATCCGGATAACCATTTAAGGTCTTTTGTATGTACATTTTTACAGAAAACCTGGCAGGGTACATTTGTAAAGTGGAGTTTGTCCATCAAGGGAATCAGATTCTGATCTGTTTGATCATGAATCCCACGATTCCTAGGCTCACATAGGGAGGCCAATAAAACCTGCACAGCCAAATATGTACAGAAATATATCCAACATCGCCAGAACCAAGGATTCATCAGTAAATTCTGGCTCGCACATGGCCGAAGCATCTCATTCCCATTAGATAGCGATCTAAGGGCCGCGAGGTAGCTTTTATAACTGAAACTAGAAATATGTACAGAAATATATCCAACATCGCCAGAACCAAGGATTCATCAGTAAATCCTGGCTCGCACATGGTCTAAGCATCTCGTTCCCATTAGATAGCGATCTAAGTGCCGCGAGGTAGCTTTTATAACTGAAACTAGAAAAATGCTATATTTAAATAAATCTCAGCCATTCTAGCTTCCCGGTTCTGTCTGGACCTATTTTGAACCGTTTGAAAGCTAGAGTTGGTGAGATTTAAAAAATTTAGTTCGCCCGCAGAAATGTCAGTACTAATTCATATCAAATGAATATTAAAGCAGCAATTTAATCATAATGAGTAAAGCAAAATATATATAATTATATATACGAAAGCTGTAAAGGGCGATGGGTTTGCACTCCGATGCCTGTACTGAAACGTAAATATATATATATATATATATATATATATATATATATATAAATATATAAAAGTTGTAAAAAGCCACGGAGTAATCTAGGCTTGATAGAATGGAAATATATATATATATGTATAAAAGAGGTAAAGGGCGGTGGATTTTCACTCCGATGTCCGGACTGGAATGAAAATATATATATATATTTATAAAAGCTGTATAAAAGCCACGGAATGATCCAGGCTGGACAAAATGGAAATATATATATATATATATATACATATATATATAAGCGATAAAGGGCGGTGGGTTTTCACTCCGAAGCCCGGACGAAAATATAAATATATATATATATATATAAGCAGTAAAAAGGCCACAGAATGATCCAGGCCGAACTGAAATGTAAATATATATATTTATAGTTAAATATAGATAAAAATAGTTAAACCAGGACTGGGAAGAGAACCCAGTCCGGTGAAAGGTGCATATATATGTAGATATATATATATATATATATGTATATATATATATATATATGTATATATATATATATATATATATATATATAAACAGTAAACTACCGAGGATTTGACATCCGGGCTTGACAGAATTAAAAAGTTAGTATATATACAATTAAATATATACAAAAAAAGCCAAACCCGGACTGGGAAGATAACCCAGTCCTGCGAAGTTGCTCAAAACGAAGATATTAGTATATAAAACTGTTAGAAGCGATGGATCGTCAATCCGAGTTGTAGAAATGCCAGAAAATGCGTTTAGGTACTAAAATGTACCAAAAGTTAAGAAAAATGGTCACGGAACTGAGTTCCGGGCATATTTAGAAAACGAAACTAGATATGCAAGTGTATAATAGCGTAATGAAGTAATATAAACTTGCTAATCGTAAACAAACTCACAATGGACTGCTACACGGGCTTTTTGCCAAATCGTAGGCTTTAAACGTACAAATCTATCGGTTAATTTTTGATATGTGGTAGTATGTGGGTATATCTACGTGTTAGAGTGAAAAAAATTTGCGTTTGGAAGACAAGAAAATGGCTGGAAAACCAAACGGGCAAGAGTTCATAGCGTTTTGGAATTCTTAAATGAGCTGGGGGTGAGCTCATATTTATAGACACAGGAGAAACGGGTCAACCCGCGGTTGTCACGGGTCCACCTGCGGCTCCACATGGCAGGGGTCCTGTGGCGGGTCCCATTGCCTCGAAGTACGTGCACTCCGAGCAATGTGAGGTCCAGTTCGAAACTTTTTAACTTTTGATAGGAGCGTCTGTTTGAGGTGTGCTATACCTTTCCGAAAAGCCCTCGCTGAGCGTGTCATAATGACATGGTAGAAAACCTTTTTTGAGTCCAAAAAGACGGGTTCATAACCAGGTCTTTGATTCCTCGCAATTTGTCCGTTGAGCTGTCTTGCACTATTTCTACTCGGGATCATTTTTGTGGATCGTTTTGACCTTAATGGCATCAATTAGGCTTGAGTTTGACCAAATCGGCTTTACGTTGGTAGAATGACCGTCTTGCCCCTCCCGGGGTTGCCTTCAAATGTCGGCATGGGCCCTCGGCTGACTTCCTAGGGTTGTTTCCAAGGCTTAGATCCCATTCGAGTCTGTTCGTCCTCAGTGTTGTCTCTGAGGCTGACTTGGTCCTTCCAACTTTTCCTTTGGAGATGTTGTGATGCTTCAGGATTGTTTTTGAAGTTGACCTGACCTCCCGGGTTAAGACCGGGGCTGACCTGTACCTCTCGGTTTGAGATCGGGGCTGACCAGTACCTCCCAGGTTGAGACCAGGGCTGATCTATACTTCCCGGGTTGAGACTGGGGCTGACATGTACCTCCCGGGTTGAGACCGGGGCTGACCTATACCTACCGGGTTGAGATCGAGGCTGACCTGTACCTTTCGGGTTCAGACCGGGCCTGACAAGTACCTCTTGGGTTGATACCGGAGCTAACCTGTACCTCCCGTGTTGAGACCGGGGCTGACCTGTACCTCCCGGGTTGAGACCGGGGTTGACCTGTACCTCCCGGGTTGAGACCGGGGCTGACCTGTACCTCCTGGGTTGAGACCGGGGCTGACCTGTACCTCCCGGGTTGAGACTGGGGATGACTTGTACCTCCCGGGTTGAGACTGGGGATGACCTGTACCTCCCGGATTGAGACCGGGGCTGACCTGTACCTCCCAAGTAGAGACCGGGGCTGACTTGTACCTCCCGGGTTGAGACCGAATCTGACTTGTACCTCCCAGGTTGAGACCGGGGCTGACCTATACCTACCGGGTTGAGACCGGGGCTGACCTGTACCTTTTGGGTTCAGACCGGTCCTGACAAGTACCTCTTGGGTTGATACCGGAGCTAACCTGTACCTCCCGTGTTGAGACCGGGGCTGACCTGTACCTCCCGGGTTGAGACCAGGGTTGACCTGTACTTCCCGGGTTGAGACCGGGGCTGACCTGTACCTCCTAGGTTGAGACCGGGGCTGACCTGTACCTCCCGAGTTGAGACTGAGGATGACCTGTACCTCCCGGGTTGAGACTGGGGATGACCTGTACCTCCTAAGTAGAGACAGGGGCTGACCTGTACCTCCCAAGTAGAGACCGGGCTGACTTGTACCTCCCGGGTTGAGACCGAATCTGACTTGTACCTCCCGGGTTGAGACCGGGGCTGACCTGTACCTCTCAGGTTGAGACCAGGACTGACATGTACCTCCTGGGTTGAGACCGGGGCTGACCTGCACCTTCTGTGTTGAGACCGCGGCCGACCTGTACCTCCCAGGTTGAGACTGGAGCTAACCTGTACCTCCTGGGTTGAGAACGGGGCTGACCTGTTCCTCCTGGGTTGAGACCGGGGCTGACCTGTTCCTCTTGGGTTGAGACCGGGGCTGACCTGTACCTCTTAGGTTGAGATCGGGGCTGACCTGTACCTCCCAGGTTGAGATCGGGGCTAACCTGCACCTCCCGGGTTGAGACCGGGGCTGACTTGTACCTTCTGGGTTGAGATCGGGGCTGACCTGTACCTCCCAGGTTGAGACCAGGGCTGACTTGTACCTCCAAAGTTGAGACCGGGGCTGACATATACCTCCCGGGTTTAGACCGGGGCTGACCTATTCCTCCCGGGTTGAGACCGGGGATGACCTGATATGACGGCCCGGTATTGAGACCGGGGCTGACCTGATCTGACAGACCGATATTGAGACCAGGGTTGATTTGACGACTCGGTATTAAGACCGGTGTTGATTTAAAAAGACAGCCTTTCCCTCCTACAGTGTTGGTAACAGGGAAACAAAATTTCAAGTGTCTACATTAATTTCTAATACTATAAATTAATTTGCTAATAATTCAAAAAGGCCTAAGATAATTTTTAAACAGTAATAATCTATTTAACCCCCCTTCTAGATTATTATTGAACTTTCAATTGGTATCAAATCGATGCTCTTTAACTTGTTTGTTAAGTGAATACAGGCATATCTAAGAGTAGATCCATTTATGGCCTACAATGCTACCGGTTGTGGAGAAGGACTCTCAATGTCTAGACCTCTACTATTTGATGGCACAAACTTTGCCACCTGGAAAAATAGATTCAAAATCTATGCCAAGTTACAAGGAATCAAAATCTGGCTGGCAATAGAACGAGGTGTAAAAATTCCCACAAAAATTGAAGATGAAAAGATCATTAAGAAAGATGCTAATGAATTCACCACTGAAGATGGGGAGACTATAAATATAGCCGCCAAAGCCGAACAAGTGCTTACCAGTGCTCTTATAGTAAAAGAATACAAAAGAGGTAGCAACTACAAGAATGCTAAATAAATATGGGAAAAATTGATTGTAACCTATGAAGGAAACAATCACATCAAAGAAACCAGAAACGATGCTCTAATCCAAGAGTATGAGAGTTTCAAGTTAGAAGAAGGTGAAAAAATCAATGATATGGAAACACGTTTTTCCTGAATTATTGATGAACTTGAACAACTAAGAAAAGCTTACACAACAAATGAGAAGAATAGAAGAATTCTCAAAGCCCTTCCATCTGTATAGAAAATAAAGGTTACAGCCATCAAGGAAATGCAAGATCTAACTGCATATCCTCTTGATAGCCTTATTGGAAATCTTCATGCCCACGAAGTCGACATGCTAGTCAAAAAAGTAGGATCAGACACAGATCTCAAAAAGAAAGGAATCGCTTTCAAAGCTCTACTAGTTGATCAAGAAAGCAATTATGAGGAGTTAAATGATGAACTCCTGAGTCTAGATAATAACGAAGTTGCTTTATTAACAAGACAACTCAGGAGAGTAATCCAAAGTAAAGCAAGAAGATATGGCAAAGGCTTTATGAAAACAAACAACAACTTCAACAACTTCAGAAACAAGCAAGCCTTCAAACCAAAAGTATAAGGAGCAAACTTCAAGGCAAATAACAACAGTTTCAGAAATGCTAGCTCCAATGAAAATTCAAATACATGCTTCAAATGCAATCAGCCTGGACACTTCAAAAAGGACTGTCCTAAACTAGCAAATAACAAAGTATTAGTAGCTGAAGAAGGCTGGGATCTAAGTGATAAAGAATGAACTACTGAACAAAACGAGAAAATTGCAAATCTATGTCTAATGACAGACAATGAATCATCACCAAAATCAGAGGTAAATTCAGAACATCAATTACCTAGTACTTTATTTGTCACACTTAGTTTAGATAATATAAATGAAGAACATCATGAACTACAAGAAGCATACAATTGACTTTATGAAGATAATGAAATCATTAAAGAAGATTTTATTAAACTAAAATTTTCATTAGAAAAATTAATTAAGACCAATAGAAATCTAAAAATAGAAAATTCAAATTTAATCATAATTAATGAAACTTTAAAAGAAGAAAATGAGAAACTAGAAAATGACTCTTCAGAAAATCTTTTATTAAAAGAAGAACTAGAGAAATTTAAAAAATAAAAATAAAAATCTCAAAATAAAAAATTCAACACTTATTATTTCTATTGAAAATCTTGAAGTTGAAAATTCAACCCTTATTGTACTTATTGAAGATTCTCAAACACTAAATTAAGAGTTAAGTAAAGAAATTGAAACAGTCAATGAGGAAAATTCTTCTCAACAAATAGAAGAGAAAAATGAAGATTCCACTTTAATAAATCAAATTAGAATGTTGACTATAGAACGTGATGATTTAAACTCAACAGTCATTAAATTTACAAAAGGAAAAGAAAATCTTGATGTTATGCTCAGTCAACAAAGATGTGGTTTTAATAAAGAGGGATTAGGATATATCGGAGAATCTAGTAAGACAAAAGATAAAGGACTCTACCATGTTAAAAGCAAATAAAAAGAAGGTCATGCATCTCCTTTTACTATATGTTCTTACTGTAATAGAAATGGTCATTTTAGTTGCTCATGTAATGCCAAAAATAGAAACTATAGAGGGAAAATGATATGGGTACCAAAAGGAACTTACACTACACCTATTATCACAACAAGCGAATCTCATTTTCATGAAAGACCATCTAGAAACTTTCATCAAAATTGTTCAAGATACAATAATAGAACAAATCATACATCTTGTAGACCTACTACCCATAGAATACTTGTGTCTACTAAAACTTATTATCTTGTACCAAAGTTTGTAAAGGAAAATACAAATGTTCCTTATACAAAATTGAAAACTTACCCAAAGGACCCTTCTCATTAAAGGGTACCAGTTTGTGAACTTAATATATATTGCAGGTATGTCTCACAGCTGACTCTAGTAAAAATAAATGGTACCTTGATAACGGTTGTTCAAGACACATGACAGACGACAAAACAAAACTGAATAATCTACAAGCTACAGAATATGGTGAGGTAACATTTGGAGACAGCAACAAAGGTAAAGTTATTGGAATTGTAAGTGTTGAAAATAAACACATAACAATATCTAATGTTCAATTAGTCACAGAACTCAGGTACAATCTTCTATCAATTAGTCAATTATGTGATAGTGGTTTTAAAATAACTTTCAGTCCTCATAATTGTTCAATATTTGACCAATCTAGTAAATTAATTTTTTATGTCCTAGAAGTCAAAATGTGTACACGTGTGACCTAGATACATACTCACACCTGGACAATGTGTGTCTTGTATCTGCCAATTACGATCCATGGCTTTCGCATCTTAGGTTAGGACACATTAACATGAAATTAACTAATAACATATCTGCTAAGGAACATGTCCGTGGTCTTCCAAAATTAAAATTTGTAAAAGACCATATCTGTAAAGCTTGTGAATTAAGAAAACAAATACATGCATCTCATAAACCTAAACTCACAGTGTCAACCTCTCGACCTTTAGAACTCTTGCATATGGATTTGGTAGGTCTTATCCCTAAACACAGCATGGGTTGTGCTGTTTATATTATAGTCCTAGTTGATGACTATTCACGATTCACATGGATTGATTTTCTAAAATTCAAAAATGAAGCGATAAACTCCTTCTCTGCATTATGCAAGAAAATCTAAAATCAACAGGGAAGCTCTATTATTTATATTCGGTCTGATCATGGAAAAGAATTTGACAATTCTGATTTTATAATGTTCTGTGATGAGCACGGTATAAGCCATAACTTTTCTGCTCCATACACACCACAATTAAATGGTGTGGTAGAAAGAATTGTCGGATCAGAAATTCAAGTTGAACTTGGATAGTGAAAGTGTTACAAGATATGAAGATGTGAAAAAAAAAAACATGATCCGAGAGAACTTACAAGCTGTAGGAGATAGGGGAAAGGAAGGATAGGAAGACAACTTGCAGAAAAAACTAAGCTGCAGGAGAATAAAAAGGGAGAAGAGACCAGCCGCTACATGTTGTAGGGGCTAATACTTTCAAAACCAAATTTATTTACTTTTCCCAATCCCAATGTCAGCTTTTCCCATTCCCCGAAACAATCTTTTCCTTCCCATTTCTCGAGTTTCGTATATAAAATAATTATTATTACTAATTAATATTATTATTATATTAATAATAATTTAAGTTGATAGATATGATATGGTTAACACTATGCTAAATGATTATCGTCTTCCTAAATACTTTTGGGCTGAAGCAATTGCAACATCTTCTTATATCTTAAATTGAGTTTTACTAAGACCATTGTTATTGAAAACTCCGTATGAGCTTTATTATAAAAGAACTCTAAAAATTAAATACTTTCGTGTTTTTGGGAGTAAATATTTTATTTTAAACACTAAATAATATTTGGTGAAATTCGATCCCAAATCCGATGAGGGAATATTTCTGGGATATTCAGTTAATAGTAAGGCTTATCGAGTATTTAATAAAAAGACTCTAATTGTTGAAGAGTCAATGAATGTAACTTTTGATGAATCTAAACCTCCTCCTAAATATAAAGAGTTAATAGATAACGATATTGTCATTGAAGACATTCTCAGAAATATGGAAGAACTAAAAATAGATAATATATCTCCACCTATTAATATTAATCCTCTTGAAAATCTTAATCCACAGTTAAATGACTTACCCAAAGAAACACTTGTCATTAGAAATCATCTTATAGAAAATGTAATTGGTGATATTGATAAAGGGATTCTTACAAGATCACAAGCTCAAAATCTAGCTGGTCATTTATCTTTCTTATCTCAAATCGAGCCTAAAAACATAAAAGATGCATTGCTTGACGAAGATTGAATTATAGCTATGCAGGATGAACTTGAACAATTCACAAGAAACAAAGTTTGGGAATTAGTTTCAAAACCTGAGGAAACTTCTATTATTGGAACTCGATGGGTTTTTTGTAATAAATTAGATGAAAAGGGTACTGTCATACGTAATAATGCAAGACTAGTTGCACAAGGGTATAATCAACTTGAAGGAATTAATTACGATGAAACTTATGCCCCTGTTGCTAGAATTGAATCTATACGAATGTTACTAGCCTTTGCATGCCATAAAGATTTTAAACTATTTCGAATGGATGTCAAATCTGCCTTTTTAAATGGTATTATTGAGGAGGAAGTATATGTTAAACAACCTCCTGGCCTTGAAGATAGTAATTATCCTAATTATGTGTATAAACTACATAAAGTTTTATATGGTTTAAAATAGGCCCCCAAAGCATGGTATGAGCGATTAAGTAAATTCTTATTAGAAGATGGATTTAAAAGAGGTACTGTCGATACTGCTTTATTCACTAAATATAAAAATGATGATATCCTTATTTTACAGATCTATGTTGATGATATCATTTTTGGTTCTACTAACATTTCCATGTGCAATGATTTCTTTGAAAGCATGAGTAAGGAATTTGAAATGAGCATGATGGGAGAATTAAATTTCTTCCTAGGATTGCAAATCAAGCAAGGAGAAAAAGGTATTTATATCTCTCAATCTAAATATTGCAAAGAAATGATTAAGAAATTTGGATTATAATCTGTAAAACCTCTTAACACTCTTGTGTCAACCACCGATAAATTAATTGCTGATGAAAATGAAAAAAGTGTTGACACAAAGAAGTATAGAGGAATGATTGGTAGTCCTCTATATATCACAGCCAGTAGACCTGATATTATGTTCAGTGTCTGTAAATGTGCTAGATTCCAATCAAACCCTAAGGAATCACATTTGGTTGTAGTAAAAAGAATATTCTGTTACCTCAAGGGAACTACAAATATAGGCCTATGGTATCCTAAAGGTCAACCATTTGATCTTGTTTATTTCTCAGACTCTGACTCTGTCGGTCATCATGTTGATCGAAAAAGTACAAGTGGCACGTATCAGTTTTTGGGACGTGACGAAACGATATTTTTGTAATTTAATTTAAATATTATTGAATTAAATAAATATTTTTGATGATTTATTTATTGAGTTATCAATGTTTTAATCATTGAGTTAAATAATTATTTGATGAAATTGTGGTAGATTAATTTAATTATGTGTTACATTGATTAAATTAATGTGTAGTTTTTATAGTTCAAAGTATATATAATTGTGTTTATTCGATTAAATGAATTTTTTAATAAGCATAATGTTATTCTAATTAATTTAATAATTAATTAGAGATTTAATGATTTGACATAATTAATATTTGAGAATTTTAATTATGTGATAATATGATTTAATGTGGATTATCATATTTTATTTAATTAAATTTAAATAAGATTATTTGATTAATTAAAAGTGTGACATTAAACTATATAGTAAATACTTAAATTAAAATAATGAGAAGGGAGGAATAAGAAGCCAACCAAACATGGTCTTAAAGGGAGTTGGACAGTTAATCTATTGTGGGATTAATTGACCACTACATCGTCAGTTTTATACATATAATTATACGTATATTATATTTGGCCTTGCATATAATATACATCAGTGTTCATATGTTCATTCATGTCGGAGCAATAACTTAGAGAGGAAAAAAAGTGAGTTAAAGAGAATTGCAATTGGAGAAGAATAAGTTAGCAAATCTAAATAGAGTTATCAGGGTAATCTCTTCAACCCAAACTTTTAATTCACGTCATAATATTTTCTCCATGAAAATTATTTTCAAGCTCTCTGTGAATAACTAGTTTGAGGATTTATGCATGATATAATTATATATATTAATATGTGTTCATAACATGTTTTATATCTTGTATGCATGATTTAAAGTGATTAAAACCATGTAATTATGTTTAAATTGGATTTTCAGAAGTTATAGAGTATGAAAAGTTTGAATATGGCCCTTATGTACAATTTTTCATGCTTTAAGTGTTTATTAAACTTTAAATTGATAGTTGATTATGATTATGCATGTTTAAACGAACAAAACAAAATTTAAACAGACAAATTCGAAATTATAACGAATATGTTACGTTGAATTTCATGATTTCTCTTGAAACTTTTCAAAATACCAAAAACAATGAATTTATGTGATTTGATTTGAGTAATTACGTGATCTTAAGTGTTAAAAGCATGTTAGAATCATTATTTGATTTTCATGTGAAGTTTATACTTCATGGGAATAACTGTATTAGTTTAATTTGGATTTATTTGGCCTTTACTGAAAATTTTAGGGAACTGTCACTGAATTGGCTGAGGCCACCCGCCCCAGCGTGCTCTAGAGCATCCCAGCGGGCCCCCTACAGAACCTAAACTGGCCCCAGCGGGCCTAAACCCCGCCCTAGCGGGGGTGGTGTAGAGAAAAATAATTTTTGGTCCTTTGTTGTGTATTTTTAAGGCATAACATGATGAGTTAACCCAATGTAATGTACATGAGGATATGTTAAGCATATAATGAGATATTAAAATAGTTTAGTAACTTATATTATGTGATTAATTAGTAAGTTAAATACGTGATTGAAACCGTTATGTGTAAAGTCTTATAACGTGTTCAAAGACCGATGTTGCGATTCGATAAGTATATCGAACTTATACTTAATTGGTATTGTGAATGGATTGATATGTTTGATTAATTAAAGGACATGAATTATAATTGTTGCTTGTGCACGAGGCAAGTGTTCTGTCCCTAACTTATTATCGTTAAGCAAGTTTCCTAATCCTTATTCTTATGTTAAGCAAGTTTCTAAACTCAAACTTTACTTTTATTGAGTAAGTTTTCTATTCTTGAAATACTATCATGATGCAAGTTCTTATCCTTGTTTATTCAAGTTGAGATTCCATATGAGATATTATGATTCTTTTATAGCATGATTCCAGTTATACAATACTTATTCGATTGTATATTCTTGAGAATTATTATTCGATTAGAATATCGTTTATTGTTGAACCTTATAAGATTAGCGAACCCTTATTGATTCGACTAGTCCATAGTCTATGAACGTTCTAAATTCTAGAACTATTATTGTGCTTATCCAAACCAAACTTCTTTTAGTGCGAACTCTGATGTCAAACTGAGATGAACAGCCCAGTTATAGGGGATTATTTACCCTTTAGCTTTGAGATATTGTGCACAGTGTGGTACTAAAGGCTTATCCCCCTAAGTACGAGTAGTAGAGTCCATATAGTCTGACGACTGTTAAAGGTTTAAAGTAGAAATACTTAACAATCTGGGACATAGTTTAAGGTCTTATAACCCTCAGACATACTTTTGATTGTTGTTATTCATTCTTGATTCAAAAGTCGAGCTTTCTATTATTCAGACTTCTTTGACTTATTCGCATGTTATTATATTGTTATATTTGTATACTTGTGGGCAATCGTGCTCACTCTTGCATAATAACATTGCATTTAAGAACGAAAGGTCCGACGAGCCTTCCACTAGCAAAGGCAAGGGCAAAGTCAACAACTGATGAAGACTTGTTATTTTATTTGAGAATATTTGTTTAAGACTTATGTTATGATGTTTAAGACTTATTTGTTTATGTTTTCGCATTGAGATTTAAGGTTAGATCAACCTGGGATTTCATTATGTATTTATTATTCAGATGTTGTAATCCCATAAGGGGAGATGATGGAGATGTTTTATCTATTTCATGGTTTATATTTAGTATGAGTAGATAGATATATGATATTTGTACAGTGAACACCAAATCCTGTAGAAATTGAAGTACCCAGATTTGGGGGTGTCATAGTGGATGTTTAGTTTCTTGGTTCTCTAAGAAACAAAACTCAGTGTCCATCTCAACCACCGACGCAGAATATATAGCTGCTGCATGATGTTGTGCACAGATATTATGGATGAAACAAACGCTGGTTGATTACAATAAAAAGTTTAACTGTGTCTCAATCTTATGTGATAATACACGTGCAATAAATCTGAGTAAAAATAATGTATTATATGCTAGATCAAAACATATAGATGTCAGACATCATTTTTTACGCTATCATGTAAATAGTGGCATTATCAAGTTAGAACATATGGACACAGAATTAAACATTGCAGATATATTTACTAAACCTTTAAGTTCTGAAAGATTTTGAAAACTAAGTTTGGATTTAGGTATGCTAGATATCTCACCATAATTATTATTATATTTAAAATAATTTTTTGAAAAGTGAAGTATCAATATACATTTTATAATTAATACATTTATATAATTATATAATATGTAAATATTTCATATTTTATAGTTAAAATTATTAATACATATGTAGTTTACATAAGTATCTCTTTACATTTTAAAATTATCTTCATATTTTATAATTAATTATTATATTTCTACATTTATAACTATATATGTAATATATATATATATATATATATATATATATATATATATATATATATCTTGTTAATATTTTTTAAAGTCAAAAAAAATTAATTAATATTTTTTATATTACTTTAGCATATTAATACAAATATTTCAATTATCAATATAACTAGATTCTTATATATTTTTTAATTAATATTTTTTTCTCGTAAAAGTTAATTATTTATATACTTAATAATCAAATTATTATTTTTGACTATTTACCTATTTATTCTTATTTAATATATATATATATATATATATATATATATGTATTTATATAAATATATCAAGAAGAAATCTGGACTGTTGATCTAAGGATCTCATCTAACAGTCAAAACAAGCTTTACTCCACGACCATTCGTTTGGACCAATCACAAGCCACCTTCACCAAACACACGGATCGAGCCAGAAAATCGTCAAATCATCAACAGAAAGCACAAGTTGATCTCAGCCGTTCGATTAAGTCTGATCGATCAGATCAAAAGTTTAAAAACACTGGTTCAATCCTGATCGTCGATCAATTCTGAGATTAACTATCAGCCATTCAATCACCTAATTAACCTAAATATAAATATCAAAAATTTTGTTTTTTATTCATTTCTCACTTCTCTCTCTCTCCTCTGCCGGTTTCTTTCTCTTCTTCCCCGTTTCTCTCTCTCTCACAAACCCTAATCAACTTCTACCAAAAATGTCTGATCTCTAGTTCAAATTCGAGGAATCTGAACCGATCAATCGGTTCTACACCATTAATTTAGTCCATCTACCGATCAATCTTCCATTTTTTTAAATCTCTTTCACTGTCAGATTTTTTTCTAAATTTCGTATCTTAGTTTGATAAACACAGATCTTCTTCGATTCCAAATCCTATTTTTCTATCTGGTGAGTCTTTTTCGTTACAATTTTTGATCTAATGGATCTGGAATATTTTAAAACAAAATATATGTATATATATATATATAAATTTCAAAAATATTAAATCTAAAATTTTTATCTTACAATTTTTTTTAGTTGGTAGCCTTTCTACCGATTTTTGTGTCGCAGATCTTCGTTTTCATTTTTTGTCAATGGCTTTCCAAAATTAGTGTCTATTTGTTATTATTTTTTTTAAAAAAACTAATTTTGTTTACAAAATTTCTTTCTTAGGGTTTAGTTCTTTCTCTAAAATTTTGTCTTTTACAAAACTTAAATCTCAAAGTTTAGGTTTTCTCTAAATTTTTTTTACTTTCGATCTTTAAAAAACCCTAATTTTTTTTTGACCTTTGAAAAACCCAAATTTTTTTTAACCCTAATATACTTTACTGACTAATTTTTTTTTTGCATGCATCTTCATATATATATTTCTAGCTATTCTGACAATATATTTCAAGTATGTATGAATTGCTTTGGGTGATGGGTTTGAAAGAAATAAGAAGTGAACATATTTGTGTCCTGAAACGTGCTTACAGGTAATTTCTTTTCTCTCTTTTTGTACACAGTAGTACACACTATGCACTGTGAAGGGATTGAATGAAATCTCTCCTTCATTTTTTTTACTGTTCTGATGGGATTTAAGCAAATGTCAAATCATTGTTTAAAATTTTCTTCTGATTATATCTATACTGAATTGGGGTATATGACATGTTTACTGTTATGGGTTAAAACCTTTAGGTTTGAACCTTTGTATTGGGCTAAACTTACATTTTTTTTGCGGGTTGCTTTGTTTTCTAACTACACTGGATTTTATGATTAGTATCTGCATTTCTCAGATGATTAAGTATCTGACAAAATTGTGTTATATTTATGAATTGTTCTTTCAGTGATACAACATGCTCAAATACTCTCTTTTTTTCAAAAATTATTTTCGACATGAGGCCACCATAACAAATGTTGAGCTGCTTAGACTGAATTTTATTTTTACTTCGTTAACTATCTGATTTATGAAGTGAAAATTAAATGGATTAGACAGTCTCTTTTTTGCCACACTTGATTATACTCTATGTGGTTCAAATAAGTCATATCTATACTTTATCTGTTATGTATGTCTGTGACACCCCCGAATCCGGGTCCTCTGACCCTGGTCCAGTCGTCACGATACAATACAAACATCCACCTCTAAACAACATACGATAACTAAATGCGGAATATAATAAACGTACGTCGTTCATTCAAAAGGTGTTACTAGTCCCAAGATTCGATAACCTTAAAACAGTCATACAAACATACCCTAGAATAGTCATTAGGGTTCATATTATATAACAGAAATTTAATTAAACATAAAGTTAAAGTCTGCTCCTTGCAAACTAATCCTACATCTTCCCTTTACCCTTGTCCTTCCCTGAAGTCTCGGGCTTAACTGCAATATAAGTCATGATATAGCAAGAATGAGCAACAAGTTTGCTCAGCAAGTTTAAATACAACAATAAAGGATATATCATGATGAATAAAAAATATCTGACAATGAATTCAACAATATGAATATCGAAAGCAAGAATAATGATTGCTTTTTAGAATAACTGATAGTCAAGTAGACTTCGAACTATAAAACTCCAACGAAATCAATAGTTGATTGACCCTTTGGTTACTGGCTACAGAATAAGTACTTGAGGGGATCAGCCTCGCATACGCCATGTATATGCATAACATTCAACTCTGCTGTTTATATCTTATATTAGATACCTGATACTCCCTTATAATATAAGGTTGTTCTTTCAGTCTAAGAATCCTTACCATCAATTGGTTTGGATAGCTTTTATAAATTTTCATATACCTGTCTGACCGAACAAGGGTTTAGACTCTATCTGACACAGTTCAAGAATTATAGAACTTTTAAAAAAGGTACAAGTCCAAGACTGTACGAACTCAAGTGCACCAAGTGCGAATATCAATAAAATCGATGTGGAATAAGTGTAAAGTAATTAAACCACCTAATAACATGCTTGGAAATAAAGTTCAAGCTTTAAATAATTAACTGTTAATACGATAATAACCTGCTCAATACAATATGAGAAGGATAGGAACTTGCACAATAAAGAGTGTAAGGAAACTTGCATTCAAATCAAGTGAAGTTAAGAATCTCGCTTACACGATTCATTGAATAAGGTAGTGCAAGAATTTAGAATACTTGCCTATTTGTTCAGCTACGAATAGGTTCTAGCTTTAATTAAATCTCGTTGAAATAACCTAACATTAATAAGTCGGTACTCCAATTAGCATGTGTAAACTAATACGAGTCTACACTTACAAGGATCTAATCATCATATAAATTTATCATGTAATTCACATAAGTCAATCACTTTGACTGGGTCTATAAACAATTAATTATGTCCTTGATTTAATAGTGCTAGAATATCTAGTTTCTATACATCAACATAGGTTTTAACATTTAGCATTTCAAGTAATCATGCTTCAAGAATATACTTTCAAGTTTAAATCCTAGCATGCTCACCCTATTCAATTCAAAATCATATGTCTTCATGCCTGTAAACCTTAAGTTACACAAGTTCATACTACAACGATTCACTACTCCGGTCATATTATCTCATAACGAGACTAAACAATACTTAATATGCGTGCTCGGGTATACTACACGCATATATTTTAGTCACATAGTTTATAATTCATTTTCTATGATTAGGCATGCATATGTGAAATTCGTATATGAACAAATGATGGTCATGTTAATATGTCTATAGGTATAATGAACTTTAATACACATGCTCGCATGATCATAATATCATTCACATGGTAATCGACGCTATTTAGTTTTCTCATTCTAAGTTTTCATTGAAAAGTACACTAAGTCAACTTAGTATATACAAGGCATCTCGACATATAGTTTATATGCATTTGAAACACATATCAACGCCATATAAACATATTCAAATGGTCAGAATCTACAAGATAAAAGTCTTGGGTCAAGTTCACTTTGAAAAGTCTTAAGTTTCTCATCTTTGAAATCGTTGAAATCTTGCAATCATGCATGCAAGTGTGTTCAACACTTTAAATGTACATTTCGTGTCAATATAGACCATACGGTCATGTTCATAAAATCAGAATATGTACATGTTACTTATATGACAAAGTTCACATTTGGAACTACAAGTTTTATTTCAAAATCATAAGGTTTATCATCAATCGTGCGTACTAACGTCGTTATACATGCTCACACTACATGAATATACTTATATGTGTGTGCTAAATCAGTTCACATGCTTGCCAAATAAGGTACTATAGGTTAGCACATAACAGCTTAGCAACAGAAGTCAAAAACTCTGGTTCAGGCCCTGCGCAGCTGCGCCGCTGGCCAGTATAATACTAGCTCAGCTGCGCAGGTACCTGGGCAGACCAGGAATTGCACTGCTTCGACAGAAACTTAGCCCAACTCATAAATTTTATACGAAAATCATTTCAAATATGTTCTAATACAGTTCTGACATGTATGTCAACTGATATACTACCTAACAATCATGTTCCAATTCAATAATTAATAACTCCATGCTCAATTCAAAATCAAGAACTTAGAAATATTACAGAGAATAAGATAGGGAGAGCATGAATTGGAATTTATACCGCTGACAAAGGAATGGACTACAATACCAATTCTCCCTCACTGATAACTTTCTCAACTCAATTGAAAACTCAGTCTACTAGCTCAATTCTATACTTTAGAGAAAATCTCAGCAATGTTAATTATGAAGGAGGAGAGCTCTTATATAGACAAATGGATAACCAGTCCATGACTTTGCAAAATAATGGAAATCCAGATTATACAATGGGCAAGGAATGGTAGGTGAGTAGTTGGTGATTCTCATCATATTCTCCACTCCCCCCATGATCATTGCTAGCTAAGGTTGCTGATTTTGAGAAGAGGAGTAGAGTAGTGTAGCCACGTGAAGGAGAAATGAATGTGGGACTCTCATTTAGGGACAATGTAATAACTCAGCACTTGCTAATACACTAAGTTGTATACTATATATATAAACATAGTATATACTTAAGTTATACAATTAAATGGGTGCTACAATGTTATTTCTTAATTACAAGGTATCAAGTAGTGTACATACATATAATCCATGTACATTTTCTATTAACACCAAATATAATATAATTGTGTATTGCTCATTATTTATTACCATAACTGTTATTATTATAATCATAATAACTTAATGAAATCATTATCAATTAATAATGTTTATTGATATTACTATATGTTGATGAGGTATACATGAATTTTTACTCACTCACTTCATGTCACATAAACAATATTATTGTGTAACTCTACTAATGCAAATAAATCTTATTATATAGTCTATATATAAAATACATAGCCATATCAAAAGTCACATTGTATTATATACAATATAGATAACTACCATATATTAAAGGTTTAACATATCACATGCTTGTATGAAATAATTAATCAAGTAAATGTAATATTATTATATTTATTAATCTCTTACTCATTAATTATTATTTGTTCATAATAATTATTAATCAACACATTATCAATTAATTACTCATAATTGTAATTAATTAATATGTTCAAATCCTGCCACTATATTCAAATAAATTGAATATTTAATTATTAATAATCCTATCAATTCTCTGATATTAAAGTCTTAGGGTTAGTCCACTAATTTAAATAAACTATTAGTGACTCCCTTTACTCATTTCACAAATTCACATAACCACATAAGGTTTAAATAAGCTCACAAACTAACTCATTAAAAATTTAAATCACATATTTAATTAATAAAGAGTTTAAAATTCATGGTCGTTACAAGGTCTATGTCTGATAACTGAGTACCTACCACTGTATACATTAAACACTTGATACTTTCACTTATCTACCACTTCTATAAATGGCAACTACACAATCTCACTGCATATGTCCTTCACCTCATTGTGTCTGTCTTTAATAGTCTGCATTTTCATCCAATTCTTTACAATGTCTGTCCTTTTCAAAATGGATGAAGTTTATTCCTCAAAATGAAAGAAGTTACCTCTTCTTTCTGAATTGCATTCTGATATCTTTGCACCACAATTACTCACTATATCTGCACAAGTGAAATATAGGCACTTAAGACACAACCTCATGCCTAGAATGGCTACTTCTTTTAACAGTTTTTCTGACTTACTAGAGAAAATCAAAAATGTTGGTTGGGATTGCTTAGTCATTTTTACAAGTAGACAAATTTATCCTGCACTTGTTGTAGAGTTTTATTCCCGTAGACACTAAAAATTTCCTTTCCCTGTTACTAACACTGTAGGAGGGAAAAATGGTACAATCAAATCAACCCCAATCTCCAATCGGGCCGTCAGATCAACCCCGATCTCAATATTAAGCCATCAAATCAACTCTGATCTCCAATCGGGCGGTCAGATTAACCCCGATCTCAATATCGGGCCATCAAATCAATCCCGATCTCCAAACGAGTAGTCAGATCAACCCCGATCTCAATATCAGGCCATTAAATTAGCCCCGATCTCAATACCGGGATGTCAATTCAACCCCGATCGCCAATACCGGGACAACCATAGCCTCGATCACCATGTCAACTCAGCCCCGATCTCAACCCGGGAGGTACAGGTCAGCCTCGGTCGTAACCCGGGAAGTCAAGTCACCTTTGGGAATAAACCTGAAGCTCCTCAACACCTCCAGAGAAAAACCTGGAATAACCAAGTAAGCCCAGATACAGCACTGAGGATAAACAGACTCGAATGGGATCCAAGTCTTGGAAACAACTCTCGGAAGTCAACCAAAGGCCATGCCGACATTAAGGGCAACCCCGGGAGGGGAAAAATGGTCATTTTACCAAAATTAAGCCAATTTGGTCAAATTCAATCCGAATTGATGCCACTAAGGTCAGAATGAACCATAACGATGATCCCGAGTGCAAACAGCGCAAGACAGCTCAACAAATAAACTGCGGGGAATCACAGACCTAGTTATGAACCCGTCTTCTTGGACCCAAAAATGTTTTATCCCATGTCATTGTGCAACTCTCGGCGAGGGCTTTCCGGAAAGGTATAGTTCGCCTCAAACGGACGCTTCGATCAAAAGTTAGAAAGTTTCGACTTCGACCTCACGTTGCTCGGAGTGTACGTACTTCGAGATTACTCAACCAAAAATGTGGGCCCTATCAGGGGAGCCGCACCTCTACCTGCGACAGCAGCAGGTAGAGCTGAGGCTCCCTGGCCTATAAATAAATGTGCCCCCCCCTCATTTTCAAGAATTCCGAAACGCAACAAACCTCTGCTCGTTTGATTTTTTAACTTTTTCATCTCTTCGAATCCCAAATTTTTTCACTCTAACACGTAGATATACCCACATACTACCATATATCAGAAAATAATCTATAGATTTGGACGTATAGAGCCTACGATTTGGCAAAAAGCCCGTGTAGCAGTCCATTATGAGTATTTTTACGATAAAAAAGTTATTCATACTTTTTTGCACTGTTTTGCACTTACGTATAAAGTTTTGTTTTCTAAATATGCCCGAAACATAGTTCCGTGGCCGTTTTCATCAAAATTTTGTACATTTTTTGTACATAAACTAAATTTCTGGCATTTCTACAACTCGGATTGACGATCCGTCAACTCTAACAGCATCAGTCCACTAGTACCTTCGTTTTAAGCAACTTCGCCGGACTGAATTATCTTCCTAGTCCGGGTTTGGATTTTTTTTTTATTTATTTAACTGTTTATATACTAACTTTTCATTTCTGTCAAGCCCGGATGTCAAATCTGAGGTAGTTTACTACTTTTATATATATTTATGCATATATAAGCAGTCTTCACCACCACTGGGTTCTCTTCACAATCTTGGTTGACTACATTTCTGTCAATATATATATATATATATATATATATTTATATATTTCAGTCCGACCAGGTTTATTCTGTGGCCTTTATACTATTTTTGCACACTTCACCATTACTGGATTTTCTTCTCAGTCCCTAGTTGACTACTTTTATGTACACTTACATTTCTGTTCGGCCTAGATTATTCTGTGGCCTTTTTACTACTTTTATATATAACTATGCATATATAAGCAGCCTTCACCGCCACTAGGTTCTCTTTCCAGTCTTGGTTGACTACGTTTCTGTACATTTACATTTCTGTTCAGCTTGGATTATTCTGTGGCCTTTTTACTACTTTTATATATAAATATGCATATATAAGCAGCCTTCACCACCATTGGGTTCTCTTCCCAGTCTTAGTTGACTACTATTCTGTCAATATATATATATATATATATATATATATATTTCAATTCCAGTCCGGGTACCAGTGTGAAAACCCATCACCCTTTACAGCTTTCGTATATATAATTATATATATATATATATATATATATATATTGCTGTACTTGCTTTTTATTAAATTGATTCTTTAAATATTCTTTTGATATGAATCGGCATTTTTCAGTCATAAAAGCAACCTCGCGTCTCTTAGATCGCTATCTAGTGGGAACGAGTCGCTTCGGCCAGGTGCGAATCAGGATTTACTGATGAATCCTTGGTTCTGGCAATATTGGGATATATTTCTATTTCTGTACAAATTTGAACTGTGCAGGTTTATTAACTACTCGTATGTGAGCCTAGGAATCGTGAAATTCATAATTAAATCAATCAGAATCTGATTCCCACGATGGATAAACTCTGCTTTACAGATGTACCCTGCCATTTTTTCTGTAAAATGTACATACAAAAGACCTTAAAACGGGTATCCAGATTTAAGGTCTCAACATAGTGAAAATATAGTTTGTCGTGTCAGAGTCCCTCCGATGGCTGTCATGTCCATGAGGAAATCGACACTTGTATATATGTTGTGGTCGAGGATGATTCGCAGCCAGACATTCACCATTCAAACTGTGCCTTAAGGCTAAAAAGATAAAAAAAAATGGAAGTATCAACAGGCCTCAATTCATATGTTAGCGCAAGGGTTTGATAACCAGCTTTCAAAACATCACTTTAATTCAATCAAAAGAAAAGGTTTTGCAAATCAAATTAAACACTTTTGCAAATCAAGTCAAAGACTTTTTACAAATCAAATCAAACCCTTCGTATATAGCTTCAACGAAGCAAAGCACTACTTTCAATCAATTAAACATAAGCCCAATTTTCAAGCAGCATTCACACACGCATTTCATTTTTAAGGAAAATATTGAAAAAATGCAGTACCGTGTTTACACGGGAGTTGTGGGGTGCGTAATACCTTCCCCACACTTAACCAAGCCCCCGAACTCAAACTTCAGTTTCAAAGATCAAGTTTCGACAGTGTCCAGCAATAGGGTCTCTTTTCAAACAAAACTCGGTTGAGTTAGTACAACCATTTCAAATCTACCAACTGGCGACTCTGTAAAACGTTCAAATCGTCGACATGATACATGTTGGCCTTTTCCTAAAAAACCCTTCAAAATATTTTTCGCAATAAAAAGAGTAAGGGTAGAGATAACTTAGGAAGAGATGAAAAGATCTAGGTTGTGACCCGACCCGTGGATTTTTAACCGACGTCGACAGGTGTCGACTCTGCTGGGGACAGTAGAGGGCTTAGGCCACTTTCAAATCTTTTCAAAATATTTCCCTTTCAAAACTATAAATGGATGAATTCTGCATCTCTACATTGAATGAATTCGTGAATGCTGCATCTTTACATTGAATGAATGTTTTCTTGCTTTTTTAGTGCTTCGTGCTTCACACCAATTGTCATTGTGACACCCCCAAATCTAGGTTCTCTAACCTCTGATTCAGTGCTCACGATCTATCATCATCATAAACATTCTATAAACTATTGCGGAATAATAAACATACATTGTTCATTATAATAAAATTTCATAACATAATCTCAAGGTCTTCTTAACCTTAACTTAAACAAACCATTCTTATTACAAAAGGTTTACATAAGTAATTCCATTAGATAATAATAATTAACATTCATTCTAGACTATTCTTGGATCTTGCCCTTGCCTTTGTCTTTCGTATTCGATCCTTCAGGCTTAACTGAAATAAGTGTCATGATATGGCAAGGGTAAGCAACTAATTTGCTTAGCAAGTTTATATACAAGGGAGATATATCATGATTAGAAAGAAGTTTCGCTTTCAATGTTCAACAATAGTATAAGATTGTGAAGGAACATGAATTAATAATCAACAGTTGAATATTCGAATAATTGAATAACATGTACTAAGTGGTTTGAAATAACCATGAATATTTGTCAAGGTTCTCAGTCATGTAAACTGGACCTCTTAATAAGTTTTGGTAATCAAGGGGATCAGCCTTTCATACCCCATGATTTATGCATAAACACTTAAAAATCCAGCATCGATATCATGCTTTAATCAAATTCGTCCTTTTCTCAGTCAAGAGTTCTTATCATATCAATTTAATAAGAACAGCTTTTTAAAACACATTTGATTTAACAAATTTAAACATGCTTGATCTAGCTGATACTATTAGCATAGATCTATCTCATAAACAGTTCATGAATGAAGAACTTTAATATAAATCGCAGTTCAGTAATAATAGAACAGGAATTTAATTGTACAAAGTACGAATCTTAATAATCAGTATAGATGTGAATAATCGACAATAATTATTCACTAACATGTTTCGAAAATAATAACTCAAGTTTGAGTTAGGGAACTTGCCTGTTTGACGAGCTATGTCTATCTAGCTTTAATTAAAACTCTTTGATTGACCTAGCATTGACAATGTTGGTCTACTAATTAGTACTGCGTATAATCGTACGTCTATACGCTTACTTAAGCTATTATCTAACAAATAATTCAATCACAATATACACGTAGTATAATGTACCATCATTAGTCTGATAGGTTATTTAATAAACCTTAGGTTAATGATTAAATAAATTTATAAGATTTTTCTTAAGTAATAAACACTTATTAGACCATTAAACAATTTATTATAATTGTTTAATTAATGAGTCATTTAAATTATCTCCATATATTAACTCTATCTTCCTTTAATTACCATTTAATATTAGTTAAATAGTAATTAATTAATTACCTTTAGTCATTATTAAATAAATAATAACTAGTTATATCTATTTATTATTTAATGTTAATTAAATATTGAATAATTAACATTATTCATCTTTAATTATTATTTAATATTGATTAAGTAATAATTAATTAGTCATTTATCCTATAATAATAAATAATTGATTTATTAGTCTTTAATTATTCATTACTATTAATAAATGAATAATTATTTAACCTTTGTCCTTATTTAATATTAATTAATTATTTATTTATCCTTGAATAATAAATAATTAATTTACTTCATAAGTTTTTAATTATTCTTTCTTATTAACTTAAGAATAATTAATTATCATTTATTCTTATTTATTATTTAATATTAACTAAATAATAAATAATTACTTTATAAATTTTATGTCAATGTAAGTAAGTAATTAAATTATTACATAATCTTACTTAAGTATTATTTAATATTAATCAATGGTTTAACCTTATTTATTATTTAATTTTTAATTAAATAATCAATAGTTACTTTATTAATACTAACTCTACTTAATTATCACCCAATATCACTTATATAATAATTAAATATTTAATTACATTCAAATTTTATGTAATTAGTTTAGTAATCAATTAATTGCATTAAAAATTAAAAATTAGTGAGTTTAGAATGATTTTAAATGAATTTAAACCACTAATTACTTAATAATTAGCTAACTACCCAGAAAATTTTTGGATTAAATATCTTAATATTCTTCAAAATTTTAGAAAAATTTGGGTCCAAGAACCACCACCGGAACCGGCCGAAAAGTGGCCAAACCGGTCGCCGGAAAGTTCTGGCCAGTTCGGTTCTGCTGAACCGGCAGTAGGTTTTCAAGATTTTTGATTTTTTTCATATCTGAGATCCTTTACTAAAACTTGAATAAAATAAAATCTATAACTCCGATTTAGGTCCAATCAGACTCGTTGGATTCGTATCTTCCCGAACTACAGTTTTCATTCATCAAACATCAATTTTGGTTCAGTTTTGATCCCGGAAATTAGCCCAGAACTGACTATTCTCGCAACATAAATTCATAGTTGAGGTGCTTTAGTAATAAATCCATAACTTGCTCATTTTTTAACATTTTTACATGCTTCCAAAGGGGTTTTTCTCTTAACTCATTGTTCTAGCATACCAAGAAACAAAATCATAAAAACCATTTGTATATTTCAAAATGAAAAACATAGTTCACCCCTTTTAAATAAATTTTTCCTAAAAACTACTTTAACTTCCTTGTCCCCAAATTTCCAACACAAACTTTTATAGATGAACAAGTTAAACATATTATACCCAAGATTTATCATTCACATAAGATTCTAGCCTTTTAAAACTTGCACTTCCATGAGTCTCTCACAAGATCACATAGAACATACAAAACATAAAACTAGGATTTGATTTTTCTTACCTTGTCTTGTGGGATGTCCTCCTTTTCTTTCTAAAGTAAGTTAAGAACTTGGGATGCATGAACAACTTCCTTTTCCCCCCTTCCCAATATTCGAACCTATCTCTCTCTCTTCCTCTCTTTGTATTTTGTTAGTTGGGAGAAAATAGAAGAAGAATGGTGGAGAAATGAAATGAAATGAAGTAATGTAATGAAATGAAATGGGATGTGGGGATTAAGCTAATATCCCCCATATTCTTTTTTTTCCCTTGGACAATAGTGTTAGCCTTATCTCTTCCTAATCATGCCTTATCATGTCATTAGGGATGCTAATTAGATTTTCTACCAATGGGAGCATGACACACTTGTCCTTGTAGTAAGAACTTCTACTTATGAAATTGGATTAGCATAATCTTTTTGCCCTAAAAACCTTAATGTGGCCGGTTTTTCTTAGCCCCATAATCCCTCCATTTTGCTTTTATTTTAAGGCACAAATTTGATTAATCAAAGGTCTAAAATACCCTTAATCAAGTAGGCTAAGTATGGACTTGCATTTTATTTCTTTTGGGCTGCTCCTTTAATTGTTTTAGGCTATGTAATAAGCATAGCTTAATAATTTTAATATTTATATTACCCTAATTGGTTATTTAGGGTTTTCATTTCCGATCTTATGGAATTTAATTACTTACACATATATCTTTAGCTTGTAACCTAATTAGGTTTACTATAATTAGGTTTAAAATTATTAATCACTTGCAATAGTAAAATTCTCCACTTAAGTTAGTATACATATCAAATACTAACTATTCCTTATTACCATAGCCATTAGGTTATTTAATTATCTCACCTAATGTATAATTAGGTTATGAAGCCTTCATTTTTAATGAAGTCTATAAATGTATATATCCATAGCTATAGTATATATATTTATTTAGCCATTCACCACTTCACATATGTTATCACATATTAAATCACTATATAGTACAAAGTTTTAAATATCAACAATTTACATACATATAAGGTGACTTGAAATTCATGGTTATTACAGTCATCATATGCATACGGTGAGGATGATGTATGTGAATGTATGTTGTGTTCCTCTCACAAGGAGGCAAAACCCGTCGGTGATAAGTAATGTCTCTAGGGATCGGCTAAGTCTCTGGGGCTCATGAAAATGCACCACCCAGATTCGCTCCAATTGAAAGATCGGATTAATTTCTCCTCTAGTAGATTGCGATGATCTGGGGACCTTCATGCCAAAAAGCCACGAGAGAGTAACCTAAGATAGGTCAGCCTCTGATTAACCAAATCCGACGGGAAGTTTCTTCATGCCTTCCTCTTTCAATTCAATGTCCAGTTTTCAATATTTAACTCTTTTCATCCTATCATCAAAACAACTAACCTCAGTTTTGTAGGATAAGAATAAAAAACACATCATGCATCCTATCCCTACCTACCTCAGGAAATTAACACGCCTACGTTTTGTTGTAGGTGAAAAATTAGTCTTGTCACTAGGTCTAAGTCTAAGAAAGCACTAAGTCCATCCACGGACATGGCTTCTAGTGCTCAAACAGAATCCACCCCTGTCTCCAGGGAAGAGTTCAAAGGATTGAGAAATCAGATAGCTGAACTAGCTGGTTTTCTAAGAGAACAGAGCAAGACCCTTAAAGGGAAGCAATCCCAAACCCATACAGAACCAGGGGCACCTGGTGGTAGTGGTGGCAGTCAAGAGACCGAAAAGGCCGAGACTCAGATTCCTAGACCACAAAACCAGGACCCAACCAACAAAACCCCTGAAATCACCTCCCTCAACAATGAACATGAAGATGGTGACATCATGAAGAAAGTCCAATAAATGGAGGAAACTCTCCGGTCTATCAAAGGGACTGAGGATTCGGCAGTGTTAATTACTCCGACCTCTGTATTTTCCCCAGGGCTCGTTATCCTGAGAAATTTAGAACTCCTGATTTCAAGAAATATGATGGATTGGGAGATCCTTATAAACATTTGAAAGTATTCATCGGAGAACTCGGATCCTATGCAGAGGACGAGAAACTTCGAATGCAGTTATTCCAAAAGAGTTTGATTGGAGAGGCCAGAGCCTGGTATGCCCGTCTCAACAACTCTAAGATTCATAGCTGGGAAGAGCTAGCCCATGCCTTCCTCAGTTAATACAGCTTTCAATCTCAGCTGGCTCTAGATAGATACCAAATAACCAAGATCAAGAAAAAGAACACTGAATCATTTAGAGAGTATGCCCAACGATGGAGACGGGTCGCAGCACAAGTTATCCCAGTCATGACTGAGTCTGAGATAGTCATAACTTTCATCGACATCCAAGAAATGCCATATTATGAGAGGGACCTAGTAGGCATAGGAAAACCATTCTCTAAAATGATCAAGCACGGTGAAATGACAGATATGGGGCTCAAGTCTGGGAAGATAAAAGATCTAATCGCCCTCGAAGCTGTTGCTGAACATATCCAGTCCAAAAATTACAGGAGTAATCCCCGGAGAATACATAAGAAAAAAGATGAAGAAGTGTCATTAGTATTGCAAGGACAGAATCCAAGGGGCGAGTCAAATAGTATGCCCATTCAAAAGAGGAACTATACTCCTTTTCAAGCTGCAGCACAACCTTCAAACCCTCCATTTCAAAAAAATATGGAGGTCAGGTGGCGAAGAACTTTCACTCCTCCAGGGGATTCATTTGAGAACGTATTCAAACTTCTGACAACTTAGAAGAAGACTGTACAACTCCTTCCACCAACCAACATTGGTGGATAGAATTTCGACCCAAGCAAGAAGTGTGCTTACCATTCTGGATCTCCAGACCATGACACTCAAGACTGCTGGTCTCTCAAGTACAAAATTCAAGACTTGATTGACAACGGAGAGATTGTGGTCACAAAGCCTAATCAACCTCATGTGCAGGACAATCCTCTGCCACAACATAAAGAGGAGAATGTCAATATGATCAGCACCATAACTGGAGAAGGATCCAAGTACCTCCATTATGTGGGAGACCCAACTCCATCCAATAACAGCACCCCAGACAATTGGGAAGTTTCAGAAAGGAGGTTCTTGATAGTGCAAGAAATAAAATCTATCAAGGAACAAATCGAACAATTTGCAGAACTGGTCGTCTACCAGCATCAGATCACTAGGAAGTTGATCAAACAGGCCAACCAGTCGGATATCGATCAACCTCCCACAACAAAGATCAATCCCATGAAGGATCACAGCCGGTCTCGTGAGCATGAACCCTGGACTGACAAGGGGATCGAAGAAGCAAGTGTCCAAACTAGTGGAAAATTCCTATTTCAAAGGAAATTCACCAACCTAAACCAGTCAATGGAAGAAATCCTCCATATGTTAATCAACGAGGGAATGGTTGCAAACTGTTACCTCCATTAAACCCTAGGGCCAGAAAATTCAAACCTGACCAAATATGTCAGTACCACTCCAATTTATCTGGCCACGATATTGAGGATTGTTGGGCACTTCGTAATCTGATTCAAGACATGATTGAAAGCGTGGAGTTAATAAGGGGAAATCAAGTTCTCAATTTCCCCGATAACGACACTCTCTGGATCCCCACTGTATGGAACCAGAACACAGTGGCTATCATATCCTGCGATAGGGAGTCGATCCTCAAACCCTTAGTCCTGCTAGGGAAAGGGGTCAAAGAGGTAGAAAATCCTATGAAGGTGGCCGCACCCGAGCCTTTGATCTTACCCTTCAGACCTCAATACCCAGTTATCAGTCTGAAGCAAGTCCCATGGAACTACGGGAGCGATGGAGGTTCCACTTTAAACAACATTGCCATTGTACCAAAAGATAATCCATTATACCTGCCTCAGCGGGTTTTCAAACCATTCATCAAAACCAAAGTAAAGATGGCCGATGAGAAAATCAAAGAGTTCCTCAATAAGATGGGACACAATGAAATCAAAATAGTGCAGAGCTTAAAAGATGCACCCAAGCAAATGTCCATCCTAGACTTGGTCTTATCCTCAGTGGATCATCGCAAAATTCTAGTGAAAGTACTAGAAGAAGCCCATCTGCCACATACCGTAGATGCCAAGAAATTTCGTCATGTGGTGCAACACATTTTCAACAACAATGTGATTTCTTTCATTGACGATGATATCCCTGCAGAAGGAACGGACCATCATAAGTCCCTGCATATAGCTGTGATGTCTTTCGGGTATGTGATCGGGGGAGTGCTCATAGATGGAGGATCATCCCTCAATATATGTCCCTACGATACTCTGGAAAGAATGAAGATCAACCCGAATCAGATCAAAACCAGTCATGTGGTCATCCGAGCTTTCGATGGATCGCGATGCCAAGTTATGGGAGAAATAGAACTACCTTTGGAGATTGGCCCACACACTTTCAACATATCCTTTCAGGTCCTCAATATCGCCACTAGATATAACTTGTTGCTGGGCAGGCTCTGGATCTACATGGCAGGGGCAGTGCCATCCACCCTCCATCAACAACTCAAATACATTATCAACAGCAACCTAATCACGGTCAATGTTGAACCAGAATACCCTGTCTGCATACAGGGGGACATGCCATTGATTAGCCTAGATGCAGGGATTGAACATGCAAGTTTTCAAGTCCTGGAGATGAGCGATACCCAGTATCTACCTATCGGGGCATCGGCTTTGAAACCTAAGGTCTCCACTGAAGTGATTACAGTGGGCCCGAAAATGGTATCTTTAGGTTTTCAACCTGGAGAAGGGTTAGGAAAGAATCAGCAAGGTATCAAGAGCCCAATACAAATCCCGAGTCAAACTGGGAGAGCAGGATTGGGATATTCATCCGGGTTAAACCATCGGAACCCGCATAAGCATCCCAAGGCTCATGCTTCCACCATACTTTTGTCAAATCTCACTAATGCCGGATGGGTAAAACTAATAAGGAAGATCCCTACTGTGGTATCAGCCATGCTATTTCCTCCAATCATACCTGTTTAGGAAAGAAAAGCCCTCAAGCATGAGGCAGATAGCGAAAAGGGAAAATAAAAGATCCTGTACGAAGGACGAGACCCATTCGCTAACATGCGGGTCATCATAAACTACGAGGGGATGAATGATGAGATCCTAGACAGCGAAGACGAGGATCAAGTTTAAATTCCTCGCATTGAGAAGGAAAGAGGGGGCAGTTCAAAGAAAAACCCCAGCCCTACTATAAGGGATGTCTCAGTCATCATCTAAGACGAGACAGTTGATCACAAACCCTCGATCCTCCCGGTTCATGAGGATCTGACCTTGGATAACTGGAGCAGTGTCCCTTGCCTCAGTCAAAACGGGTAAAGGGGCAGAGAGAGTCAATCTGCCCTTTAATCATGCTTTCATTTACTGCTTACTTTTGATTGCATAGCTATAGCAGCAACTTTGCCATGCTTTACAGATTGCTATGTATATTTAAGCAATTATATATATCTAAGATGAAAGCCTTTTTGTTTTCAGGACTCAAGCGTTGGATGTGTTTGTCTCTGCTGATGAGATGCCAACCTGTCAAAGTGACTACGACTTTGATGTAGAACTGAACTTCAACTTGATGGATATTGATCAAGAGGAGGAAGATGACTATGAGGAGCCCGAGGAGATCAAAGAATGGGTCAAAGATAAACCCAAACCAAACCTTGACCAAACCACCCTATCAACATAGGAACCTTCGAAAACGTCAAAGAAATTCAAATAGGGTTAGACCTCACTCAAAACCAGAAATTTGACCTGATCGAACTCCTAACACAGTTCCAGGATACATTTGCATGATCACATGAATACATGATTGGCCTGTCCACTGACATTGTCATCCATTGAATTCCCATCAAAGATGGATTTAAGCCAGTAAAGCAAAAGCTCAGACGATTAAAACCTGAATGGAGTTTGAAAGTCAAGTCATTAAACAATTCAAAGCTGGAATCATCATGGTATCAACATACCCGGAGTGGCTGTTAAACATCGTTCCAGTGCCTAAGTCTGGAGGGAAGGTACGAGTGTGCGTGGATTACCGGGATTTGAACAAAGTCTGCCTTACGGACAACTTCCCGGTACCTTTCATCCACATCTTGATCGACAATATGGCGCAGTACGACATGTATTCCTTCGTGGATTGCTTTGCTGGTTACTATCAAATTATGGTTACTGAAGAAGACCAGGAGAAAACATCTTTCATCACTCCTTGGGGAACCTTATGCTATAGGCGACTATCCTTCGACCTCATTAATGCCAGAGCCACGTATCAGCGAGCCATGATGGCCCTGTTTCATGACATAATGCACAAAGAAATAGCAATTTATGTGGATGACATCATCATCAAATCCCGGAGGGAGGATGATCACATCGACCATCTCAGGAAGCTGTTCAACAGGTTGTGCAAGTACAACCTCAAGCTAAATCCCGCAAAATATGCTTTTGGCATCAAAGCAGGTAAGCTGCTAGGATTCTTGGTGAGTAATCGAGGTATCAAACTAGAACCTGCCAAGATTAAAGCCATCACTGAAATGCCAGTACCTTGAACAGAGAAGGAGATACTTGGATTTCTGGGAAGGATCAACTTTATAAGTCGATTCATTTCCAAGCTCACAGCAACCTGTGAACCTATATTCAAGTTACTAACGAAGAACTCCTCCACCAAATGGAATGAGGATTGTCAAGAAGCCTTCCTTGCCATCAAGAGACAATTGATCGAAGCACCAGTATTGGTACCTCCGTGGGATAGAGTTCCCTTGTTCATGTACCTGTCGTCAATACCCACGCAATGGGCTGCATGTTAGGCCAGAAAGATGATAGTAGCAAAGAAAAAGCCATCTACTACATCAGCAAAAGATTCAGCAGTGGTGAACAAAAATATACCCTGATCGAGAAAATATGTTGTGCATTAGCATGGGCCGCCATGAGGTTACAGCATTACCTCCATGGGCACACGACCTACCTCATATCCCGCATGGATCCACTGAAATACGTATTCAACAAGCCAATATTGAATTGTCAACTGTCCAAATGGAAGTTGATCCTACAATAATTCGATATTGTCTACGTGACTCAAAAGTTAATCAAGGGTCAAGGCATCATAGGTCAATTAGCTGAAGCACCTTCAGGAGGGTTCGAGCCCCTGGAGACTTATTTCCCAAATGATGGATTTATGACAATTCAGTAACTCCAGCAAGAGAATACAGTCCAACCATGGAAAATGTATTTCAACGGAGCAATAAACATGGAAGGTGCCGGAGCTGGGGCAGTCCTTATCTCTGGTACAGGAGAACATTAGATAATCCATTGGGGCATATCACACCAAAGAACTGCATTTGCTGCCCTATCATCGGCAGGTCATCAAAATATCCCTGGAGTTTGAAGACATAACCTTCAACCATATTCCTCGGGGTAAGAATGTCTTTGCTTATGTATTAGCAATGTTGGCTTCATTAATCCACATATCCGATAGGAGTGGGTTTCCCAACATCAAATTCATAATTTAAAAAGCCCCGACATATGGGAGTTACATTGGAGAAGTGTCAGATAAAATACCTCCTGTCAATTGGCCTTGGTATCAAGACATCAAGGAATATCTACAAGATGGATCTACACCCGCTGGGGCAAGCCAATCCGCGTGAAAGCGGATTCACAAGATGGCTATGAAGTTCTATCTAAGCGGAGATGCCCTCTACAAAAGAGATGCTGGAACAGGCTTGTTAAGATGCCTTGATAAAGATCAAGCCAAGAGACTGATGGATGAAATCCACGGTGGAGTATGTGGTCCACACATGAGCGGTCATCGCTGATGTATGTGGTCCACGCTGATATATTAGCAATGTTGGCTTCATTAATCCACATATCCGATAGGAGTGGGTTTCCCAACATCAAATTCATAATTTAGAAAGCCCCGACATATGGGAGTTACATTGGAGAAGTGTCAGATAAAATACCTCCTATCAATCAGCCTTGGTATCAAGACATCAAGGAATATCTACAAGATGGATCTACACCTGCTGGGGCAAGCTAATCCGCGTGACAGCGGATTCACAAGATGGCTATGAAGTTCTATTTAAGCGGAGATGCCCTCTACAAAAGAGATGCTGGAACAGGCTTGTTAAGATGCCTTGATAAAGATCAAGCCAAGAGACTGATGGATGAAATCCACGGTGGAGTATGTGGTCCACACATGAGCGGTCATCTGCTGGCCAAGAAGATATTAAGAACAGGTCAATATTGGATCTCTCTCAAAGCTGAATGCGATGATCACGTCAAAAGATGTTTTCAATGCCAAGTACATGGAAATTCCATCCACGCTCCTCCAAATGAGCTACACAACATGAGTTCACCATGGCCTTTCTCCATGTGGGGAATGGATGTGATTGGCCCAGTGGAACCCAAAGCCAGCAATGGTCATCAATTCATCTTCACCATGATCGATTACTTCACCAAATGGGTTGAAGCTTCCTCTTTTCCCAAAGTCATAAAAGAGGTCATCATTGGTTTCATCAGAAACAATATCGTCTGTCGGTATGGACAATCAGAGGTGATCAGATCAGACAACGCCAAGAACCTGAATAATTAAATGATGAAAGAACTATGCAGCAAGTTCCACATCAAACATCTCAATTTTGTCATCTATCGGGCCAAGATGAATGGTGCTGTCGAAGAAGCCAACAAGAACATCAAAAAGATCATGCAAAAAATATTCGCCAATAACAAAGAATGGTCTGACCTGTTGCCTCTAACCCTATTAGCATACAGGACGTCAATGCGCACCTCTACAGGGGCTACCCCCTATTCATTAGTATATGGCATTGAAGCTGTCCTTCCCATAGAAGTAGAGATGGAATCCTTGCGAGTGATGATCGATGCTCAGATAGACGAAGGTCAGTGATTGCAAGACCGATACCACCAACTGTCTCTGATAGATGAAAAGAGGGCTATAGCCATTTTCCAGGGGCAATTGTATCAGCAATGATTTGCTCGATATTATAACAAGAAGGTTCAAATACAGCAATTCAAAGAAAATGACTTGGTGCTGAAGAAAGTATTAGCTAATCAAGACGAAGCTAAAGGAAAGTTCGCCCCTAATTGGGAAGGCCCTTTTATTGTCAAGGAAGTATTGACGGGAGGAGCTATCAGATTACAAGAAATGGACAAGAATGAATTTCCCCAACTCATCAATTCAGACACCATAAAGAGGTACTATGTTTGAAGCACATGCATACCAGCATCCGGGTCTTAAAAATCAAATCAGGTTCGATTTTTCATAAAAAGCTGGAACTACGAATGACCTGATCTCCCTCAACCTGGGAGTACGTAGGCAGCCATTTCTGGTGCGGTCAAACCAAATAAAAACTCAAAAACTTATCAAACCAAACTTGAAACCCAAGAAAAATAGTGTTCAAACCTCTCTCGCATAAAAAGTTGGAACTACGAATGCCCTGATCTCCCTGGAGTACGTAGGCAACCATTTATGGCACGATTTGACCTTCAGGAAAAAATAAAAACCAGTTCCAAGACACCGAAGACATATAGAAGATAAATCCTATTAAGCCTACCCTGATCAACATGCCCATTTGAGATACTCCCTGATATCTCAACTGTCAGTCCATCAAGGAGGAGCTCAAGATACATCAACAACCGCAAGTTATAAAAGAAGTGGTAATCACTCAGCAATGACAATACATCTCCAAAACAGGGAAGTGAATCAAAAATATATTTCTTTGATATAAAATTGTTTGATATATACATAGTGTCTTGTACATGACAAAAGATGGCTGATCTAGTATGTGCAGGAAAAAAAAGCCAGTCTAAGGACCCAAGGATAAGCGGGCCAGCAATGCCACCATGGCATCTCTCTCTGAAGATGGAGGAGCAGCTGCAAGTGCAATACCCTCAACCTCCATACAGCTCAAAACCTCTATAATCATCTGCAATGTGGTACTGTGGTCGTCAATATATGCACTCATCTCGGTAACTAGGCCGTGAGTATAAGATCGAAGGGCAGTACTGTCAGCGATGTGGAAATTATGGTAAGCTATAGCCTCATCACTCTCCGCAAAAGATGCATCTCTAGCAATCAAAGTGTCCTCGATCTCAGCAAAAGATGCATCTCTGGCTGAGCGAATCTCATCCCTCTCCACAACAGCTGTATCTCTGGCAGATCGGAGCTCCTCTCACTCAATCAATCCTGCATCCTTAGCAGCTCGAGACTCATCTCTCTCAACCAAAGCTATATCTCTGCCAAACAAGGCGGTCAACATCTGCGCTCTAGCCTGATCCCGCTCAAAGGTCATCCTAAATAGTGAGTCCGCCAAAGCCGGATCTGTCCATATAGGAATAATCGGTGGGTTGCTAACTAGTGCCGCTGTTAATCCCATAAAAAGCACATCCTCGGTGGGAGACTCAGCATCCTCAAGAGGCTCCTCCTTATCAGAGTCCACAATCGGAGATAAATAGACATATGTTGTTACTGCCATATCTGCCTCCAACCAGGCAGAATACTATAGAGAACGGTCCGGATGGCTACTGGAGAAATCAGCACTCTCTCTGTGAGTCCAACACTAATGTACGTGAATCAAGTCGACAGATGACATAGACGAAGATGACATCCTCTGATCTACTGTCCCTCTAGCTAAAAAGGACAGGCTCTAGTAGCACGACTTCAACAACAATGCCACCTCAGATGGTGGCAAATGCTCTATGCGACTGACTGTCGATGACGTTATCTGTAGCACCGTACCACAAGACCATCCAGGGGTCAAATATGAACTTATCTGTCTAAATGCATACATATGACATAATACATGCATGATGATAAATATAAAAATGATGCAATAGATAGGAAATATCATGAAGATCTATGACAAACTATCTACTACAAACTCATCCATATTTGATAATACAAAGTGAAATGAAGAATACAGGAAAATGGGGCACAACCACCTAACTACTAATAGTGGTTTATCAAAATGATGGCACAATCGCCAAATAGCCAAAACAGTGGCTGACCAAAAATATAGCTACCATATCTATCCGAAGAGGTCCAGATAATCTACGTTCAGGTAATCAACCTGCTCCATCTTCACTGTGGACACAAAGTTGCGGTCATCAGGCATGTCTGGGCGATATAAGGGAGGATCTGCCCCTGCAAAACTGCTGCTAAATGGACCTGAAGAGGGGTCCGCTCCTGAGCTGGACGGGTCAAAAGAAGATGCCTCTGATGGATCTCGGCCAAGATACCTGATAAAGAAGCTAGCCCTATCCCACTCCCTAGTCAGATCTGCAATCTGGTCTAAATAAGTAGGCTCCCTGAGGCAAGCTATCCAGTTTGCCATCATAACAGACCCTGGCACCATGTCTTCCATGAACTGGGTGGCCCTAGTCTGAGCTCCAATAATACGAGGGCTCCACCATCTACTAAATGCCTCCTGGCTGAACGGGCCCTTTGATAGGGTAAAGCCATCTATGCCCTCCATGGGAATATTTGTAAGTGGCCGGATCAACGGCTAATGATGCCAAGCAGGAGGAATAATGGGAATGCAGATCTGACCCGTAATGTTCTTGATAGCATGCTCTCCTAAATAGAGCTCCCAACCTCCCTCTATCAAAAATGGGACTCTACGGGTCGACAATGCAAACTCCCGACCAGTGTGGAAGCCTCCCTCAAATCCAACCATCAAAAACTCGGTGGTATACGGCATCCAGGAGATCAATCCAGCAGTTAAAATCTCCAACTGTAAGTGAGCATGGGTAAATCCCTCAGGAATAAGGACCTCTGTCAAAGTTGAGTGATGCCAACGCCGTCCTTGAGGATAGGTCTCTAGACCTAAAGTAGTAGCGGGCCATAGGCAAGGAAGACTCTCAAGTGCCTAGAACTGGCCATGTCAAGATTAAAAGTCCTCAATGATCAAGATTGACAAATATAAATGCTGAAATTAAAAAGGTACATGAAAGATGTACTCACTAGCAGAAACGGGTAGAACCCTAACCAAGCCTCCGTCGAACCCTCCGAAAGTATGCGCATGCCCCGGAGAGAATAGGAAAAGGTGTAGGAACCCCAATCAAAATCACTGAGGCACTCTACATGTCGAGTAGCGCTAACCAAAGCAAAGGACACAGTAGATGAGTTGTCCGCTACAAAACAACCCTGATGATCACCAGAAATAATCGCCTTAGAATGCAATCTCTAACCCTCCGATCATTAGGTAGAGGCTCCAACAAAGCCCCATTCTGGGCATCTATACTCAAGGGACCAGATCGGACCGATCGACCCTTGAGCGCCATCGCAGGAATGATTAATGGTTTTTTTGACCACTTATTCGGATAGTAACCAACTCATTTCGTGGCTTAAACTCGAGTATCATTGTGCTTTTCATATGTTTTTCCCTGGTTTTGCAGTTTTCATGTTTAGGAACTCTCCTTTAGTGCATGTTGAGCTAAAAAGGACAAAAGATAGCCAAAAAGGGGCAAAGCACAGCAGAAGGCTTAAAGTATGATGACATGGCAAAGAAACAATATAATGTGAGGATGCTACGAGGCTGAGGCAAGAATGCATGAGGTGCAGGAGGTAAACAACTGAGGACTATATGACACCAGCATTGCAGCAGCAGAAGCCAGCAGAATTTAGAATCCCAGAGTCGCGTGGCTGCGCCAGCAACAAGGCCAAACCGCGCGCGGCTATGCCAGTCCAATATTTTGCCAGCTTTGACTTTCACTTGGATTGAACGGGAGAGGCAAAGATATAAGGGTTGTTAGTCCCAGTTGGTTGAGATATCCTCCCTTGGGGAGTCTAAGCCCTAGTTTTCCATTTCTTTTCCTTTTATTTCTTGTTTAATCTAGATTAGGAGTAGAGTAAGGTTAGATTAGTGTGAGTTAGTTAGATTCTAGGGTTAAGTTAGAGAAAAAGATTGAAGCAAGGATTAACATCAAAGATCCAAGCTTGGAGAAAGACTAAAGATTTGCATTCTCTACTCTCCTTGTATTCATTTTGTATTCGGATGATGTTTATGAACCTTGTGGATGATATATTTGAGTTGTCTATGACTTAAATTGTATTTTGAGGTTTCAATGGAACCTAATGAGTAGTTGATGTTGATTTATCTTCCATGTTGGTTCTTATTAAATTTTATGTGATTGTCCATTGCGATTCATGATTTCATTGCTTAATTGAGTTATGGCCAATTACTGTGATAACCTATGTGGACTTGAAAGATGAAATATAGGTTTAGATCTAATCGTAGTGGTCGACGATTGTATGTTCACATAGCGTTGGACGTATAATTTGTGCTTAGGATAGGCATATACCGAAGCGCCGCTCGCAGTCAATAGAGAACTTGACCTTAAATCCTATTTATTTGTAAACACCATAGACATATAGGGGTTTATATAATATGGGTGTTCACGTGCATTCTATCATCTGTGGATTGCATGTGATATAGATTAGGTGCATCAAAAGATGGCCTTCTCTCACTTTTGTGTTATCGGCTAACAACTGTGAGGATTAATTTGACCTAATTGGAAGTTAATCGACTTAGATGAATCATTAGGGAAAATTAGAATCTCATGTCTTCATTATCTGATTTTACTCTAGGATTAATTAGTTTAAGTTTACTTAATTGCCTAGTTAATTTAGTTTTTAATTATAACTCTTTACCGCTAGTTTAAATAAGACCGAGATGGTTATGGACTAGTGCTTTGGCGACCTTTTATCTGTTAATTCTCCGTGGGAATGATATCTGTACTTACACTTTATTACTTGTTGACCGTGTATACTTGCACGAATATATTGATCTGTAAAACGACTAACAAGTTTTTGGCGCCGTTGCTGGGGAATTAATTGGATAACTGTTTGCCAACATTAGTTTTAATCAAATTAGTCTTAATTTAAACATTTTATTTTTGTTTTAATTCTCTTCATTTATTCTCTTCTCAGGTGCAATGGATCTTAATTTCTATCCATGGTGTTACACAAGGCAAGAGCAACCAAGGGAAATAGGGAGTGATGGCGTCGACCCAATTGCTACACTTTCAGCACAGTTAGAGGTTCTTTCGAGGAAGTTGGATACTGTTACAGCTCAGCAGATTCGAGAGACGGCAGTGACTTATGACTATGGTGTTGGGAGCTATATGAGCCATAGGGATCCCATCAGTTATGGACAAGAGTAGTATGGGGGTGAGTACTCCTACAATGAAGCATATCCCAATTATTAGCAAGATTGGGGGTATCACCCAAACTCTTCAGCGAGCTATTAAGACCAATACTACGAGCCAAGTCCAATGTATTCACCAGACCCCACATACCAATCTCCGTGTTTACAAGAAGAGCAGTCAATAAAGGAAGTCCTGTATAGGAGTTTAGCAAATCAAGAGGAGATGCTTAGGAGCCAGGAACTATCAAACCAAAATTTTCAAAACCAAATGGCCCTAATCAACAATACTCCTACCAATGAGCTTCAGTACATGGATTCCGAGGCTGAAACCGAAAAGGAAAGATTGGAAAGTTTGTGGGGAAATTCCATAGCATCAACAAAGGAGATCTTGATTGAGCAAGCGAAGTCGATTGAGAATCTTCAGAATTGGGCGGAGCAAATTAGCATGGCTTTAAGGAATCAGAAGGTGATTAAGCAAGGGACCGAAGCTCAAGATTTTCAAAGTCCAATGCCTCAAATGTTTGAAGCCGTGAGCAAAGGCCATCAAGAGACTTGGTGCTATGATATGGATACAGAAACTGATGAAGAGCTAGAAGTGCACTTACAACTGGACGAGCTGAAGGCAATGGAAATAGAGGAGACAATCGGGGATGTGGAAACGTATGAACCAACCGTGACAATACCCCAAGAGCCTTCTCCACCAAAGTTTGAGACGCCAGTGATGTTTGCACACCCTTGCCCCCTTGGAAGTCACATCACAGATACGGATCTCGAGGATATGAGAGAGTCTGCATTATTGAAACCATGGTGGTCAGAAGAAGAGAGAATAGGAGAAGAATCCGTTGTGTTGGGTTAACCTCAATGCCCCCAATCATTTCATAAGCATAACAGAATCATTGCCTAGCTCCCCGACCTTCTGGATGGGGAATTCATATACATATCATATGCTAGGTAGTTTAAATCCGAAACCTCTCCTGTTGGGAAGCCTCCAAGCTCATACGGCAATTCTAATGGATGGAGGGTTTCTCCAATATCGTCGGGGGATCGGATAGTCGTCTCAAACACAGTCCAGCTAGAGGACTATAAATCAAGCGCTTGATGGGAGGCACCCAATTATTTCTCTCTCTCTCCCTATCTGTTTAATTCTACATACTTATCTCTATTTCCTCCCCCTTGTTTAATTCTTATTAGTTTAATTTAGTTGTAAATTTTTGAACACTTTAGGATTTAGGATTTCAATGCCTACATTTTTGGACTTAGGCATTAGTGCATAGATTTTTGGGACTTAGAAGCTTATTGAACATATTGTGATGCACTTGCACATTGCATATACGCACATATAAGAGTTTTTGGGAATGCACAGTCATACACATATCCTCCTATGTTTATTGCTCCTACTTGTAAATAACTAATAGTAAGTATATAGCTTTGATAGTTTGAAGAGGGCTTAATAAAGGTTATATACTTTTCTCAGGATTCAATCCATGCTGGATGAAGCAAAGTTCAAATGCCACAACCTCAGTTCATGCTAAAGGCTACAGAATTTAAAATTGGCAGAGGGCGCGGCCGTGCACGGATAAGCCTGCATTGGCGCGCAGCCGCGCGTCGGGAAGACAAGTTCAGACTTAAGTAATTTTTGGCAAATTTTGGGGCTCACTTCTCTATTTCATTTTAGGCGTGCTCATCCTCTATCTCTCTCACTCAAACCCTCGAATTTTTCCCTCATTCCTACCATCAATCTACAATCCTTTAAACTAAAAGCTTCAATCACATCACCACTCCATCTTCAATCTCCCTCACAAACCCCCCTCCACCACAAGCCCTAGCTTCAAAAACCTCCTATCTCCTAAATCACAAACACCAATCCACCCATCCACCTCATCCTCTCAACTTGATCAATTGAGACAGTGAGTGTGGGTTAAAGAGCAAAGCAAGATTATTGAGTTGGGTTAGTTTGTGGCGTACAGTGTTGGATTTTCACCTTCTATGGGTAGTGATTCTAAGCATGGGGGAGGTGTTATCGACTATGATGACCACAAGTTCATAAGTCCGAAGGCCCAAAATTTTTTTCATGATGCATTGGTAGGCAGGACTTTCGTGTCGGAGCGAGGGTTAGCACCAGACAGGAAATTGGACGGGCGTATGGCATCGATGATCAGAGGGAGGGGCTGGAATTTATTATGTGAGGAACCTTTGGCAGCCCCAATCTCTGTGGTTCAGGAATTCTATTCCAATGCTAAATACACAACGTCCAATAAGATTTTTGTGCGGGGATGTGAGGTATCTTTTGCAAAGGAGTGCATCAATGAGTTATTTGATTTACCAAATATTGCATTGGACGCGCCCGATTCTCTTTATGCTAGGGAGTGGGGATCAGATCTGGATGCTATTTGTGATTATCTGTGTAAGCCAAGCACTTCTTGGAAGTTAAAGCAAGGAACTGACCTGAAATTGCATTTCCCTCAGGTCGCCTTGAGTAGATATGGGAAGGCGTGGTACAGCTTCATTTGCACGAATCTGGTGCCCACACAGCATCAGAATGAGGTCACTAAGGATCAAGCTGTGTTGCTACATGGGATCGTCAAGGGCAAGAGGATTGACTTGGGATACGTGATCAACAGTTCTATCCGTAGATTTCTAAGAGGCGATAATTCAGCGAGTATCCCACATGCATCAGTGATTACTAGGCTCTGCATTGCGAATGGAGTTATATGGTCATACACATAGCAGATGCAGATACCCATGAGCACCATTGACCAACCTACCATTTAGTCGTTCAAGGTATGGAAAGGAGGCAGATCTCATTCTTTGGGAGCGGGATTTATTTTACCAGATCAGAGAGAGGCTGGGGAGAATTCAGAGAGGATGTCACCAGAGCAGTCCGAGTCCTCCCACATAGTCCAGGAGCATATTGACAGGATGGAGAGGAGTTTGCAGCGCAGGATGGATGCCATGAGCACGAACTTCCAAGCCTTCACCATAGATTTCTGCGGGGCATTGTCCCACGCTTTCAGCTAGATGGGAGTGCAGGTACAGTTCTGAACATATGGATCCGCGGCTGCTTATCCACCTCTAGACACACCGCCTGAGGAGGATGACGAGGACGAGGGCGACGACGAAGTCAAATAGGGGAGTCTCTTTTTACCTTTACCTTCAATGAGGACATTGAACATTTCAAGTTTGGGGGTATTGGTTTTGTTTTTACATGTAGTTAGTTTATTTCATGTTGTGTTAGTTCACTTAGTGCATGTAGGTTGTATTTTGTAAAAATTTATCAAAATTTTAAACTTTTTGTTTTGTTTTTGCATTCTGTGTTAGGACATGTTGCATAAATCCAGTTTTAGTTGGTTAGTTATGTATTTGGCCTGTGAGGAAGCTGAAATCGCTTGATCTTTGAACTGATTTGAGACTTAAGCTTGATAATATTGTCATATATGTAAATCCTTATCTGTCAGATACTGTGTAGCCAGTTAGCACGATAGAGTAACCATTATGACATGCCTAGTTTAAATTTTCACATACTTGTCTTCTGGTGGGAAATCTATGTTTTAATAAAAGAGTTTCAGTTCTCATATGATAATAACTAGACTGTAAAAAGCTTAAGTTTTGGGGAAAATAGGGGGTATGCATGCTAAGTTGGGAGATCGAGCGTAAGACGCACTCCCCTATGAAAAAGAAACGAAAAAGAATAATAAATAGAAGAAAATGAAAAAGAAAAAGAAAAATGATTGTGAATAAAGACGTCGACTATGTCGAATCCTGTGGCCTTTGATATTCGAGCAAGTAAGCCCTCGGGGTGTCTCTACACCCAGCGCCCTAAGGTATTTGGGTCTGGGAGTCGTTGGTCGAAAGCTCGCTACACGGGTATCATTGAAAAGCCTAAGAGGACTAGGCATTGCACAGTCGATTGTGTACAGAATAAGCATAATAAATCCCCTTTTGACTCTTAGCTTAAGTAATATATGGTTTTATTTAGAACTTATATGATCTACTACTTCTCTTGAGTTGAACCTTGTTTTCCCCTAAGAAGAATAGTATGTGATTTATTTGTCCCAAAGCATGTTTAATGGTTACTAGGCACACAACGCACAATACATCAGTGCTGATAGTTTTGGATTTGCAAGAATATGCCTTATGATTTTATCTTGGGTAGCTTATCTATTTGATTATCTTGTGGTTTTTCTGAGGCATTCCTTATGAAGTTCATTACTACTGGGACTTGGATTCGCATTCATGATAGTGTAGGTTGCATACATTGGATATTGCATTGTATATGTTGTTTAGTTTTGTTTTGGTTACTTGAGGGCAAGCAACGTTTAAGTTTGGGGGTATTTGATTAGTGATTTTTATGGCCACTTATTCGGATAGTAACCAACTCATTTCGTGGCTTAAACTCGAGTATCATTGTGCTTTTCATATTTTTTTCCCTAGTTTTGCAGTTTTCATGTTTAGGAACTCTCCTTTAGTGCATGTTGAGCTAAAAAGGGCAAAAGATAGCCAAAAAGGGGCAAAGCACAACAGAAGGCTTAAAGCATGATGGCATAGCAAAGAAACAATGTAATGTGAGGATGCTACGAGGATAATAAGAGGCAAGAATGCATGAGGTGCAGGAGGTAAACAACTGAGGACTACATGACGCCAGCATTGCAGCAGCAGAAGCCAGCAGAATTCAGCAACCCAGAGCCGCGCGGCCACACCAGCAGCAAGGCCAAACCGCTCGCGGCCGCGCCAGTCCAATATTTTGCTAGCTTTGACTTTCACTTGGATTAAACAGGAGATGTAGAGATATAAGGGCTGTTAGCCCCATTTGGTCGAGATATCCTCCCTTGGGGAGTCTAAGCCCTAGTTTTCCATTTCTTTTCCTTTCATTTCTTGTTTAATCTAGATTAGGAGTAGAGTAAGGTTAGATTAGTGTGAGTTAGTTAGATTTTAGGGTTAGTTAGAGAAGAAGATTGAAGCAAGGATTAACATCAAAGATCCAAGCTTGGAGAAAGACTAAATATTTGCATTCTCTATCTCTATACTCTCCTTGTATTCATTTTATATTTGGATGATGTTTATGAACCTTGTGGATGATATATTTGAGTTGTCTATGACTTAAATTAAATTTTGAGGTTTTAATGGAACCTAATGAGTAGTTGATGTTGATTTATCTTCCATGTTGGTTCTTATTGATTTTTATGTGATTGTCCATTGCGATTCATGCTTTTATTGCTTAATTGAGTCCTGACCAATTACTGTGATAACCTATGTGGACTTGTAAGATAAAATATAGGTTTAGATCTGATCGTAGTGGCGGGCGATTGTATGTTCACATAGCGTTGGACGTATGATTTGTGCTTAGGATATACATATACCGAAACGCCGCTCGCAGTCAATAGAGAACTTGACCTTAAACCCTATTTATTTGTAAACACCATAGACATATAAGGGTTTAGATAATGTGGGTGGTCACGTGCGTTCTGTCATCTGTGGATTGAATGTGATATGGATTAGGTGCATCAAAAGGTGGCCTTCTCTCACTTTTGTGTTCTCGGCTAACAACTGTGAGGATTAATTTGACCTAATTGGAAGTGAATTGACTTAGATGAATCCTTAGGGGAAATTGGAATCTCATGACTTCATTATCTAATTTTACTCTAGGAGTAATTAGTTTATGTTTACTTAATTGCCTAGTTAATTTAGTTTTTAATTATAACTCTTTACCGCTCGTTTAAATAAGACCGAGATGGTTATGGACTAGTGCTTTGGCGACCTTTTATCTGTTAATTCTTCGTGGGAACGATATCCGTACTTACACTTTATTACTTGTTAATCGTGTATACTTGCATAAATATATTGATTTGTAAAATGACCAACAGGGACCGAACGGCAGTGGGCGTAATGTCAGCCACGACAGGCACTGGCTCGCCCTCAAACTCAATGCCGGTGATGAACTTCCAATTTATAGGGGTTATCATCACCTCACAGTCCAGTAGATGAAGGGACTGAGTCTGGTGGAACTAGCGCTCAGGTAAAGCTCTCATATACCCCTAGGGGCAACGGCAGGGAAGAATAAAAAAGAAAGCCTGGAACCCCCAGCCATCAACAATATCCCTGTAATCCTCGTGCAAAGTATGATATAGGGAATGCACATTGAACCAGTTCCCTTGAGGCTGCATAAAGCCGGGAACCTGCATCAAAAAACTAACCCATGTCAAAAACCTGTGCCCCGAGAATGGCAAAAGAAAGAGAAGAATCCAAGAAGAGAAAAGCTTTAAGTCACCTCATTGGCGTGGAGATATCTCAAAGGATGGCCACTCAAGTCGCCCAGCAGCTCCTGGGTAGGCACAACAATGCCTGGAACCTCCGCACGTGGAGCCTGAGCCAGTGTTGGAGCAGCAAAAGCAGCCTGCTCATCATCAATGTCAATCGACAGTTCATCCTGAGCTGGACGAATCACCGACTCTGCCAACCTGCGAGGCGGTCTTGCTGGACGTGGCTGGGAAACATCAGAAGCACTCCTACGTCTGACCCTTGAGACGACTCTGCTAGCACTGCTGGGTCTATCACGGTCCATCACTTGTAAAAATTCTCCAAATTACCTCAGAAAGGGTGTGGTAAGCCTAAAACAAATGGCTTATTATTTCAAGTTCGCATGCTATGCATCACTAAGTCTTAAAACATGCATGGGTCAGTCAAAAATACCCAATAAAGTCAAAACTGCATGTTTTTCAAAAGTTAAATCCTAAAATCATGATGGGTCAATCAAAAAAATCCCCAATAGAGTCAAAATTGCATGTTTATCAAATGCTCGGGTTTTGAAAAATTTTGCCAGAGTCTCCTTTGTAACATGGACTGTCCGCATGCACAATAGGCATGACTAGGTGGCCATTCAGTAGCACACCTTCCCAAAAATAGGAACAGTTTATATTTATGAAATAAAATAAAAAATAACCTCATATGGTAGCCAAATTACCATGGATATTTTTTAGTTAAAAATCCAGGCTCACTAGGCCTAAAAAAGGATGAGTAAACTGATAAAAAGAGCAAAAATTGACTGTCTCAGAATCTGAATTTGCTTACATCCAAACGTGCATTACAGTAAGATATGCATACGTATATAGTCAGAAAATTTTTAACAGATTATATAGGCATATATTTTTCATACATTACGTCTAAAAGCCACCTACGTGGTTCACATGCTTTTAACGGTCAAAACTTGTGAAAAAGGACGTAAAACGTTACATGCGCTGCGCAGAACGCGTAGGAACTGACAAAATTAGAAAATAGTTGTCCAAGCTCCATAGATCTGAAAAAGAAGATCAAAATCCTGTTGAAAATCAAAACTAAAAATATTTCAAATGAAATCACGCTGCTCAATATAAAGCCCAGGTGGAAGCGGGCCCACCTGCGGCTGCTGTACCTCCACCTGCAGCTCCCCAAGGTGGGTCCCACTCACCCGAGCTCGGTTCGATTCGGGTTAAAATGGAGTTTCTATGTACTGCCATGTTAAATATGAAGAAAAATCGCTACGCGATTGAGCGGTTTGTCCTGAAATCCTGCGTTTAAGCAGCGTAATCCTGACAGAAAGGGGGACACTCTGGAAACCCTTGGTATTCATCCCGAAGTCATATCCGGGGATCAATGATGCAAACTGCCAGAAAACTGCGCAAAACTACCAAAAACTGCCACTTTTGGTCTCTCGAGTACAAACCGAATCCAATTAAGCCGTTAGTTCAGGCCCAGCGAAGTATCGGGTACAGACCGAATCCAATTCAGCCGTTGGTTTAGCCCCAGCGAAATATCGGGTACAGACCAAATTCAATTCAGCCGTTGGTTCAGCCCCAGCGAAGTATCGAGTACAGACCGAATTCAATTTAGCCGTTGGTTAAGCCCCAGCGAAGTATCGGGTATAGACCGAATCCAATTCAGCTGTTGGTTCAGCCCCAGCAAAATATCGGGTACTGACTGAATCCATTTCAGCTGTTGGTTCAGCCCCAGCGAAGTATCGGGTACAGACTGAATCCAATTCGGCCGTTGGTTTAGCCCCAGCGAAGTATCGGGTACAGACCGAATCCAGTTCAGCCGTTGGTTCAGCCCCAGCGAAGTATCTGGTACAGACCGAATCCAGTTCAGCCCCAGCGAAGTATCGGGTACAGACCAAATCCAATTCAGCCGTTGGTTCAGCCCCAGTGAAATATTGGGTACAGACTGAATTCAATTCAGCCGTTGGTTCAGCCCCAGCGAAGTATCGGGTACAGACCAAATTTAATTCAGCCGTTGGTTCAGCCCCAGCGAAGTATCGGGTACAGACTGAATCCAATTCAGCTGTTGTTTTAGCCCCAACGAAATATCGGGTACAGACCGAATCCAATTCAGCCGTTGGTTTAGCCCCAGCGAAGTATCGGGTACAGACCGAATTCAATTCAGCCATTGGTTCAGCCCTAGCAAAGTTTTGGGGACATACCGAGTCCAGTTCAACAGTTGGTTCAACCACAGCGACGTCTTAGCCATTGGAGCAACCTCTACGAAGCATCTGAAGTGATCCGGTGACGGAAAACATATAATAGTCCATCCTCGATGAAGGAATCTATTATACACATCCTCAAAAGGAGCGCCAAGAAGAATTGGTGATTCAACCGCCTATTGCAAAATAACGGCGTAAACTCTCATCAAGATGGACATTGGAAGCATCCATTAAGGAGACTCGATAATCGAGAAGTGTCCCCAGCAGAGGAGCCTTTAAAATGTACAACAGCACCAACCAAAAGGAAATCAACCCTGCAAAGAGTACCGCCAGATAGGGGAACCATTGATCTCAAACCAAGGTAGCATCAATGGTAGCATCTCCATCTAAATCAATGAAGCCATTGCAGAGGAAGTCATCCCCAATAGAGCAGGATGAGAACAATCTGTGTTAGCTCAACTTTGACAAGCATGTCAGTGGTTCCCCCACCAGTAATCGTCTGACAACGACCACCCTAGGTTATCATGAGCGACATCATCCCCAGCAAAAAGTGACGAAAATAGTTTGTGGTAGCCTAGTATTGACATCCCCAGCAAAAATGTAGAAAACATTTCAGTTATCATCATCAAACCAACATCGACAACACCGATGAGAATCAAGCAGTTGGTTTCAGCCCCAACACAAGCATCGATAAAGGTAAACAATTTACAATGCGATTTGCGAAGCAACTTGCGATGCGATTAGCGAAGCGATTTACAATGCGATTAACGATGCGAAGTGCGACCTGCGATCTGCGAAAACATTTCAATATTCATGGCATTGCATCATTAATATCTGTGCATTTCAAATGTAGCAATCTTTATCCTTCTCATTCCATTACATTGCATGAGCATGATAAAGAGGGGCATCTGTAGACACTTGAAATTTCCTTTCCTTGTTACTAACATTGTAGGATGGCAAAATGGTAAAATCAAATCAACCTCGATCTCCAATTGGGCCATCAAATTAACCCCAATCTCCAATCGGGCCGTCAGATCAACCCCGATCTCAATATCGGGCTATCAAATCAACCCCGATCTCCAATCGGGCCTTCAGATCAACCTCGATCTCAATATTGGGACATCAAATCAGCCCCAGTCTCAATACCGGGATGTCAACTCAACCTCGATCACCAATACCGGGACAACCATAGCCTCGATCACCAATCTCGGGATGTCAACTCAGCCCCGGTCTTAACCCGGGAGGTACAAGTCAGTCCCTGTTGCAACCCGGGAAGTTTAGTCACCTTCGGGAACAAACTTGAAGCTTTGCAACACCTCCAGAGGAAAACTTGGAATGACCAAGTCAGCCCCAGATACAACACTGAGGACAAACAGACTCGAATGTGATCCAAGTCTTGGAAACAACTCCCGGAAGTCAACCAAAGGCCATGCCGACACTAAGGGCAACCCCAGGAGGGGCAAAAAGGTTATTTTACCAACCCTAAGCCGATTTGGTCAAATTCAAGCCGAATTGATGACACCAAGGTCAGAACGAACCATAACGATGATCCCGAGTACAAACAGCGCAAGACAGCTCAATTGACAAACTGCGAGGAATCGAAGGCCTAGTTATGAACCCATCTTCTTGGACCCAAAAAATGTTTCATCCTATGTCATTGTGACACTCTCGACGAGGGCTTTCCGAAAAGGTATAGCAAGCCTCAAAAGGACACTCCAATCAAAAGTTAGAAAGTTTTAACTTCGATCTCGCGTTGCTCGGAGTGCACGTACTTTGAGATGACTCAACCGAACACATGGGCCCCACCAAGGGAGCCGCATCTCTACTTGAGGTAGCATCAGGTAGAGCTAAGGCTCCCTGGCCTAAAAATAAACGTGCCCCCCTCATTTTTAAGAATTCTGAAACGTAACAAACCTCTGCCCGTTTGATTTTATGACTTTTTCAACTCTTCTAAATCCAAATTTTTTCACTCTATCACGTAGATATACCCACATACTACCACATATCAAAAAATAATCGATAGATTTTGACGTATAGAGCCTACGATTTGGCAAAAAGCCTGTGTAGCAATCCATTGTGAGTATTTTTACGATCAAAAAGTTATTCTTACTTCTTTGCACTATTTTGCACTTACGTATCAAGTTTCATTTTCTAAATATGCCCGGAACTTAGTTTTGTGGTCGTTTTTATCAAAATTTTGTACATTTTTGTGCAAAAACTCAATTTTTGGCATTTTTACAACTCGGATTGACGATCCGCTAGCTCTACCAGCTTCAGTGCACTATAACCTTCGTTTTAAGCAACTTTGTCGGATTGGGTTATCTTCCCAATCCGGGTTTGGCCTTTTTTATGTTTATTTAATTATTTATATACTAACTTTTCAATTCTGTCAAGCCCAGATGTCAAATCTGAGGTAGTTTACTGCTTTTATATATATTTATGCATATATAAGCAGCCTTCTCCACCACTGGGTTCTCTTCCCAGTCTTGGTTGACTTCATTTCTATCAATATATATATATATATATATATATATTTATATATTTCAGTCCGGCCTGGATTAATCTGTGGCCTTTATACTATTTTTGCACACTTCACCATTATTGGGTTCTCTTCCCAATCCCTGGTTGACTACTTTTATGTACACTTACATTTCTGTTCGGTCTGGATTATTCTATGGCCTTTTTAATGCTTTTATATATAACTATACATATATAAGCAGCTTTCACCACCACTGGGTTCTCTTCCCAGTCTTGGTTGACTACGTTTCTGTACATTTACATTTTTGTTTGGCCTGGATTATTCTGTGGCCTTTTTACTGCTTATATATATAAATATGCATATATAAGCAACCTTCACCACCACTTGGTTCTCTTCCCAGTCTTGGTTGACTACTATTCTGTCAATATATATATATATATATATATATATATATATATATATATGTCAGTTCTAGTCCGGGCACCGGTGTGAAAATCCATCGCCTTTTACAACTTTTGTATATATAATTATATATATATATGTATATATATATATATATATATATTTTGCTTTACTTGCTTTTTATTAAATTGATGCATAAAATATTCATTTGATATGAATCGGCATTTTTCAGTCATAAAAGCAACCTCGCGTCCCTTAGATAGCTATCTAGTGAGAACGAGTCGCTTTGGCCAGGTGCGAATCAAGATTTACTGATGAATCCTTGGTTCTAGCAATATTGGGATATATTTCTACTTCTATACAAATTTGAACTGTGCAGGTTTATTAGCTACCTCGCATGTGAGCCTAGGAATCGTGGGATTCATGATCAAATCGATCAGAATCTGATTCCTACGATGGACAAACTCCGCTTTACAGATGTACCCGGCCAATTTTTCTGTAAAATGTACATACAAAACACCTTAAAACAGTTATCTGAATTTAAGATCTCAACATAGTAAAAATGTGGTTTGTCGTGTCAGAGTCCCTCCGATGGCTGTCATGCCCATGAGGAGACCAATACTTGTATATATGTTGTGGTCGAGGACGCTTCGCAGCCCGACATTCAACATTCAAACAGTTCCTTAAGGCTAAAAAGATAAAAAATGGAAGTATCAACAGGCTTCAATTCCTATGTTAGCGCAAGTGTTTGATAACCAGTTTTCAAAACATCACTTTAATTCAATCAAAAGAAAAGGTTTTGCAAATCAAATTAAACACTTTTGCAAATCAAATCAAAGACTTTTTGCAAATCAAATCAAACCCTTCGTATAGGTTCAACGAAGCAAAGCACTACTTTCAATCAATCAAACATTGGCCCAATTTTCAAGCAGCATTCACACACGCATTTCAGTTTTAAGGAAAATATTAAAAAGATGCGGTATCGTGTTTACACGGGTGTTGTGGGGTGCCTAATACCTTCCCCACACTTAACCAAGCCCCCGAACTCAAACTTCAGTTTCAAAGATCAAGTTTTGACAGTGTCCAGCAATTGGGCCTCTTTTCAAACAAAACTCGATTGAGTTGGTACAACCATTTCAAATCTACCAACTGGCGACTCTGTAAAACATTCAAATCGTCGACATAATACATGTTGGCCTTTTTCCTAAAAAACCCTTCAAAATCTTTTTTGCAATAAAAAGAGTAAGGGTAGAGATAACTTAGGAAGAGATTAAAAGATCCGGGTTGTGACCCGACCCGCGAATTTTTAACCGACATCGACAATTCCCATATGACCTTTGTTAGAAACCCATCTGGTCTCTTAACTGCTATCTCTACATACATACAAGGTCAGGAATATATCATTGATGAACAACTAATTTTAAATGCATTACATCTAAGCAACAGTATGTTAGAACTTTCAAGAGTCAATGATTATGCTCATCTAATAAGCATCTCTACCAGTAAGTGCATGACATTTAAACATAATCTAGCTACTGTTACTGATCAATTAGTACCTGCTCAATTATTTGATCGACCATGCAAAGTAGGGTCAGAGTTTTTCACTCTACAATGTAAGTTTCTTGCTCGAATTTTTAGATACAATCTTATGCCTATTAGGGAAAACAAACTGTTCCATCCCTTTGATTTAGAACTGATGAAATGTGTTTTGAATTAGCATATGCCTTATAATCTCCCATACTTTCTGCTGAGTTCTTTTGAGCTTTGTTATCATCATAACTGTCTTGGTTTTGGTCTTGTCCTCACTCCTATATTTCAACATCTTGGTATAAATGTACTTAATCATCAGACATAGTATGTGAAAAGTAGCAATGTTGTCTCACACCTCAATCTGCCCCCAAAACCACTCATGATCTTTGATCCAGAAATTACTGAGTCTCCCGAACCTCACTAGAATTTACTGTCTCAAATTGATGCTTTAAACAATTTAACTCATCTTTCTCTTAAAAATCAAAACAATCTGTTGAGTCAAATAAAGTCTCTTCAATTTTCTATGCATCACCTCAAAGATATGTTATATATGTTGATGGAGCTTCAAAAGATTTCTGTACCATCCTACCACCTCTTTGCCAGCACAAGCTCAGCCCAGAATGCTCAGCCTGCCCAGAATCCTCTAGAAGATACTATTCCTTCCCTTGGGTTACATTTCTCCCATGACCACTTGTTTGACTTCTAACTATTTGAGAGGACTATATAACTATATATATACTATATCTAACTATTTGGGATGACTGTAACAACTACTAACTATGCATGCTATATTTCTTACTTATGTTTATCTTTTCTAACATGCTCTCTTGCAGGTTGTTAAAGAATTTTATTTAAATACTAAATTTTCTGCAGGTTCTGAACACATCTTCTATTCCCCACTTTTTGTAATGACAAATGGGGAGAAGAAAAATATAATTATATAATTACACTGTAGTGCTACACTTTACACTGCACTACTATATTACTGCTGCACTACTATATTACTGTTGCACTGCAACTTCTGATGAGATAAATATTTTTCTAAAAAATTATAGATTTTTAAAAAATTTAACTCATGAATATACTAAGGGGGAGCAGTTATAATAGAAAATATTTTTAGTTTGTTGTCATCATCAAAAAGGGGAAGATTGATAGGTCTCCCAACTGATCAGTTTTATTTTGATAATTTTGATGATAACAAACTTAGTAAATAGGATTAAATTAAAATAGGTAGAATCCTCTCTATAGGAATATTATATAAATTGATTTTAAATATCCTATTTTATTCCTATCAAAAATATTTTTCATCCTAAAATTAAATTTATTTTTCTTGACCTTAATAAATTAATCATCAAGTGTTAATTAAATTAATTCAAATATTAACATTTTCTAATGCAATGAGATTCCTATTCTTTTATAAATGATTTTCTAAAAATCTCTTGGGCAAGAAGATTTTAAAATCATTTTTATATATATATATAGTATAAATATATGATATATATATATATATATATACATATATATATATATATATATACGATAAGGATCTTAGGCTCACCCAACCAAAAGCTCACCCAAACTCACCTTCCTTTAGCGACGGATCAGGCGACGGTTCGTTCGTCGTTATATATACAATTGTCGTCTATATGTTGTCCGTCACTATATGTTATCCGTCGCTAAAAGCTAAGACGATGGTTATATATATAGCAATGGACCAAATCGTCGTTCGGTTCGTCGCTAAAAGGGGGTTAGTTGGGTGAGCTTTTAATTGGGTGAGCTTAAGATCCGAACTGTATATATATATATATGTGTGTGTGTGTGTGTGTGTGTGTGTGTGTGTGTCTTGTGTGTGTATGTAAAATCGTGTGTGTGTGTGCATGAGTAACCGTGTGAAGTTAGTATTTTCTTACCTAAAACAAAGGCTTGGCCTTTGAATTTAAGAAGAGATGTCAGAAGGCTTGGTGTCGACGTCGGGGAAAAATCATGTCGCGTTGGACGGAATCTTTCTCTTTTTACAAGTCTTTTGTTTTCTACCCTTATTGCCTTGTTTGTTTTATGAAGGATGAATTTCTTTAGGAAAAGGCCAACATGTATCATGTCAACGATTTAAACGGTTTACAGAGTTGCCAGTTGGTAGATTTGAAATGGTTATACCAACTCAACCGAGTTTTGTTTGAAAGTAGGCCCAATTACTGGACACTGTAGAAACTTAGTCTTCGAAATCGAAATTCTAAGTTCGGGAGCTTGGTTAAGTGGGGGGAAGGTGTTAGGAACCCCCCTACTCCTGTAAAAACACGGTACCGCATCTTTTCAATATTTCGCTTTTTATTTGCAATGTGTATGTCTGGATGTTGGAAGTAATTGAGCCTACGTTGGTTTGATTTGAAAGTAGTGCCTTTCTTCGTTGAAACTATATACGAAGGGTTTGATTTGATTTGCAAAATTCTATTTTTAGACAAGATATTAAAATGATGTTTTGAAAGGTTGGTTTTCAAACCCCTACGCTCTCATAGGAATAGAAACCTTTTGATACTTCCATTTTATCTTTTCAGCCTTTTGGCTCAATTTGAATGGTGATTGTCGAGCTGCGAAGCATCCTCGACTACATAGTATTTACAAGTGTCGGTCTTCTCATGGGCATGACATCCATCGGAGTGATTCTAGCATGACAAACCATTATTTCATTATGTTCGAGACCTTAAACCCGGATAACTATTTTAAGGTCTTTCAGATGTACATTTTTACAGAAAAAACTGGCAGGGTACATTTGTAATGTGGAGTTTGTCCATCATGGGAATCAGATTCTGATCGGTTTTGATCATGAATCCCACGATTCCTAGGCTTACGGAGAGAAGCCAAGAGAACTTGCACAGTACATATATTCCCAAGGAATGTATATTTACATCTAGACGTCGCAAAACCCAGGATTCATCAGTCAAATCCTTGCATGCGCGTAGCCAAAGCTTCTCATTCCCACTAGATAGGAATATAAGAGTAGCAAGGTTGCTTTTATATTCAACAAAACTAGAAAGAGAGCTAGATTTAAATAAATCTCAGCCATTCTAGCTTCCCGATTCTGGTTGGACCTATTTTGAACAGTTTGAATGGTAGAAAGGGCTAGATTTAAATAAATCTAGTTCGCCAAATGGATATCAGTGTCAATTCATATCAAATGAATATTTACAGCAGAAATTTAATCACAATGAATAAAGAACATATATATAATTATATATATACGAAAGCTGTAAAGGGCGACGAATTTACAATCCTATGCCCGGACAAGATTGTAAATGTATATATATATATATATATATATATAAATATATATATAAAAGCTGTAAAAAGTCACGAAGTAATCCAGGCTTGACAGAATGAAAATATATATACATAAAAACTGTAAAGGGCGATGGATTTCCAACCCTATGCCTAGACTGGAATGGAAATATATATTTATAAAAGTTGTAAAAAGCCGTGGAGTAATCCAGGCTCAACAAAATGGAAAATATATATATATATATATATATATATATATATATACATGTATAAAAGTAGTAAAAAGGCCACGAATTTCCAATCCAGGCCAAACGGAAATATAAATGTTAATATATACAGTTAGTTTAAATATATTAAAGCAATAAAGGCCACGAATTAGCAATCCAGGCCAAACAAAGTCATAAAAATTTATATATGTATATATATATAGTTATATATATAAAAGCTGTAACTGCCACGGATTTGCCATTTGTGCTTGACAGAATGAAAAGTTACTATATATATAGTCAAATATATACATACCTAATTTAAAAAGGCCACGAACCTGCGATCCAGGCCGCGCAAGTTAGTATATATATTCATATATATATATATATATATATATATATATATATATATATATATATATACTTAAAAGGGAGTATGTGACACCCCCAAATCCGGATACTTCGTTTCCACATGATTTGGTGTTCACTTTCTAACTATAACAAACATCTACCCAATATATCACAAAATAAATTACAATCTTTATTCAAAACAATAAAAACTCCCTTAAAACAAGGGTTACAACCTTCTCAAACTCAATCCCAGGGTTACTCTAACCTTGACATAATAATAAAGTGCAGAATAAAAATAGGACATAAAAGTCTTATTACAATCATTTCAAAATAATTAAAACAAGTCTTCACTTGCTTTGCTTTCCTTTGCCCTTACTTGTAGACGGAGCATCAACATTATCAACCTTTACTGAAATTGTTATTTAATGCAAGAGTGAACAAACCACAGCTCACTGGAGTTTAATAATAATATAGACATGAAAGGATATATTTAAAAGAATCTGAACAACTTAGCTTGCTTCAATAATAAAGAATTGAATAATAATTCTCTATCAACATTAAAATTTGAATATAGAATTTATCTGAGGGCCATAAGACCTTTGAACCCTTCTTGTCCTAGGTTATAAATATTTCTATTTAAACCTTTAACAGTCAATAAGACTATAGACCTTAACCCGTACTTAGGGGGATCAACCCTTTGTACCATATATTGTGCACAAACATCTTAACGCTATGCGTAGTAACCTCCCCTAGTAAATAGGGTTGTTCAACTCAGTAACTTGAATTCAAGTCGCACCAAAGAAAGTTAGGTTTGGATAATCTTACAAAGGTAATTTAGAATTCAAGTTCATCAACTAAGGATCAGTTGAATCGACTTTCAATAATTCATAAATAAAAGAGCTATGAATTAACATATGCTTTAGAAGTAAACTTAAAGCATTTAAAATAATATACTAGATCTTACTTGAACAATAAGTTAAGATCATTTTAATTAAATAAACAATTGTCCAATACAGAAATGGAAAGGACATTCTCAACAATGAATATATGGATTCAAAGAAATTGTATAGAATTAACGAGTTTAAGGTTTAGAAGACTTGCCTTAAGCGCAAGCTACTTAACACAATTCACGTACTTTAATACGTCTTACACATATATATTAAGTCACAAAAACCTAAATTAGTTAACACATAACTAATTCACACAAGTGGTTAACCCTCATGGTTAACTCACTCTAATTAAATAAATAATCAACTATCACATAATTAATTACATCACACACATACTCACATAATTAAATTAATTATATATTTAACTAAATTATAATTAAACAATTATAATTCAAACACTTAATCAAATTATAATTACTTAAATTATAATTACCTTTTAAATTATAAACAAATTATAATTTATAATCAATTAAATTATATCATGCATTATAATTACACAAATTATAATTAATCATGCAATTATCAATTTATAATCCACAATTAAACATGCACTTATTAAATTATAATCACATAGATTATAATTTAAATTAACATCTAATTGATTAAAATAAATCAACTTCTATACCTTATAATTTCACAAAAATTATAATTTAAATTAAACATTTACTCTTAATTATAATTAATCACATTATAATTAAGTAGTTCAATTAAACAATTATAACTTATAATTTAAATACTATATTAGGTTTTTAAATCCTCTCTTCTTTTTTTTCCAAACATGCAATCGTCACATTCATATTAACAACATGTTATAACAACTAAATATATACTCATTATCGTAGAATAATTAAACTAAGCTTAGAAATAACACTGCACAAAAACTAAAGTCACTGCCCCTGCCTAGGACACGGCGCAGCTGCGCAGCCCTTTGCCTTGACACCGGCGCAGCTGCACAGGGTAAGGATCTGGGAAAGGCAGCAGGCGCAGCTGCGCTGCTTCTGGCTGTGTTACCGGCGCAGCTGCGCAGGAACACAGACAGAGGCAGGCAGCAACGACACCCTGTTTCACTGATTAACCCATACAAGCTAACAATCGGCAATTCACAGTAACTTAAACATTGTAAATCATACCTATGCAATAATACACATATATATATAACTTGCTTCTAAAACACAAAACCATCTAAACAATGATAATCACAAGTTTTAAAATTCAATTTGGCCATTTTCATGAAAACTTATATTTTTCATAAAATAATTCACTGTAACAACATATCTCCTCCAATTAAACTTATAACACATGTATTATATTCATGATTGACGATATCATCATAAATAATTCTAAACATGCGTATTACTACATAAAATTTTCATAAGTTTTCATTCTAAAACTCAACCAACATATGAACTCTCAAGAACATCAATTTTTCTATTAAAACATATTCTAACAACCATTTGATTTCTGAAAATCCCTTATAGCATACAATCACTAGTAATAACACATGAACATAATACATATATATAAAATTTATGGTTACACACTTCCATGAAAACTCAACTTTTGACAGAGAATAAAATACAAGAAACATATAGATTGAGTTCTATAATAATTAGAGATTATAGATAATACCTTTTGTTAATAGATTGAAAGAGAAAGTGATGTGAGTTCAATTCTAGCAATTTCTTCTTCCTCTTTTCTCTTCCCTGCTCTTCCTTTTTTCTGCTCTCTTTTCTTCTTAATTCTTAGTTTAGACTTAAGCTTTTAGAAAAACTAACGTACTGATAGTATATACATATAATATATAACACAAGTAATATATAATATATGTAACTCCCATATAATAAGTATATGCACTAACTACTAATTACAACGTAAGTTACAAAATTCAAAAGTCCTTTTGGCTTGTTTGGCAACAGGAAAATTAGAAACTAGTTTTACTAACTTAGGCATGGTTTAGGTGAATTAGGTTTAAGCTAGTGTAAGGGCCCTGTTTGGCAACAGTCCTTTAGCACAAAAGCAAGGGCCTTGTTTGTTTAAAATCATTTAAAATCTTTTTTTCTTTTATTTTAACAAATCATTTTAACACATACTTTAATGTCATATTTTAATTAATTAAATATTGAACAACTAATTTAATCAATTAAAATTTAACATCAATAAATCACATAAATTTGCCACATAATTATAATTACTCGCTAATTATAATTCATGTAACACTTCATCACATAATTCATCTAATTTAATTATCTCAATTAAATTAGAACTATAATATAAAATTAATATACATTAATTAAATTAAATATTGCACATTCATTTAATTAATATATACACTTAATTAAATAACTCCATAAATCACATAATTTATTTATTTAACTCAATAAATAAATCACATAAAATATTTATTTAATTCAATAAATATTTAAAATTAAATATAAATCCTCAATCGTTACAGAGTAAAAGCCATAGATCGTCGATCCGGGCTGTGCAAATGAGAAAAAACATATATATGTACTAAAATGTACTAAAAAATAATCAAAAACGGCCACGGAACTGAGTTCAGGCCAAAACCAGAAGATGAAACTTTACGTGCAAGTGCAAATAGACTTAATGAAGTAGAAAACGAGTTCTGTTCGTAAAAATACTTACAATGGACTGCTACACGGGCTTTTTACCACTTGGTAGGCTTCAAATGGACGTTTTCACCGGTTAATTTTTGGTATGTTGTAGTACATGAGTATACCTACGTGTTAGAGTAATAAAAACAAGATTTGGAGTACTAGAAGTCGGGCTAGGAAACGAAATGGGCGGAATTTCAAAGCGTTTTCTTTTCTTCTTTTTTTCTTTTTTTGGCAAGGGGGCACTTGTATTTAAAGACCCTATGGAAGCGGCCCTTCCCACATAAGGCTCTGGTCTACCTGCGACTCTACGTGGCAGGGCCCACATGGTGGGTCCCATCGTCTCGAAGTATGTGCACTCCGAGCAACGCAATATCAAGTTTGAAACTTTCTAACTTTTGATCAGAGCGTCCGTTTGAGGTGTGCTATACCTTTTCGGAAAGCTCTTTCCGAGGGCGTTACAATGACATAGGACTAAACCTTTTCTGAGTTCAAGAAGATGGGTTCATAATCGGATCTTTGTTTATTCGTATTTTATCCGTTGAGCTGTATTGTGCTGTTTTCACTCGAGATCAATGTTATGGTTCTTTCTGACCTTCATTGCATCAATTTAGCTTGATTTTGATTGGATTGGCTTCAAGTTGGTAAAATGGCCATTTTTCCCCTCCAGGAGTTGTCTCCTATACTGGCACGGTCTTCGACTGTCTTCCCGGGGTTGTCTCCGAGGTTTTGATCCTGGCCGAGTCTGTTCGTCCTCAGGGTTATCTCTGGGGGTGACTTGGTTTCCCAGGTTTATCTCTAGGGATGATGTGATTCTTTGGGGTTGTCTTCGAAGTTGATTTGGCCTCCCGGGTTGTGACTCGGACTTGACCTGACCTCCCGGATTATGAGCAAGGCTGAACTAGATCTCCTGGTGTTGCTGGGGTTTTTACTTGAGATCTCGGTATTGTGACCAGGGTTGAGTTAACATCCTGATATTGTGACTGGGGCTGAGTTGACATCCCGGTATAGTGATCGGGGTTGCTTGACATCTTGGTATAGTGACCGAGGTTGCTTGACATCCCAGTATTATCATCGGGGCTTTACTTGACTCCTAGGGTTGCTGGGGTTTGACTTGACATCTCGGTATAGTGATCGGGGTAGTTGACATCCCGGGGTTGTCGCCAGGACTGCTTGACATTTTGGTATTGCAACCGAGGCTTTACTTGACATCTCGGGGTTGTCGAGGTTTAACTTGACATCCTGGTATAGTGATTGGGGTTGAGCTTTATATCCCAGGGTTGTCACCGGGGCTGGTTAACATTCTGGTATTGTCACCGAGGCTTCACTTGATATCCGGGGTTGCTAGGGTTTGACTTGACATCCCGGTGTAGTGACCGGGGTTGAGCTTGACATCTCGGGGTTCTTGTCGGGGCTGCTTGACATCCTAGTATTATCACCGGGGCTTTACTTGACATCCCGAGGTTGCCGGGGTTTGATTGACATCCCGATATAGTGACCGGGGTTGAGCTTGACATCTCGGGGTTGTCGTTGGGGCTTCTTGACATCTAGGTATTGTCACTGGGGCTTCACTTGACATCACGGGGTTGTCGGGTTTGACTTCTCATCCTGATATAGTGACTGGGGTCGAGCTTGACATCCCGGGGTTGTCGTCGGGAGGCCAAAGATGGTTTTACCCTCTTACAGGGTTTGTAACAGGAATACAAAATTTTGAGTGTCTATAAATGCCCCTCTTTATCATGTTTATGCAATACAATGGAATGAACATGATAAAGATTGTTAGACACTGGAAATATGATAGATGAAAATGTAATGCAATGCATGGCATGATATGTTATGAATGTTAGATACCTTCGAGGGGTAGGGCTATCACTGGTTGTTTACGTTATTTTCTGCTAGTAGGCTACACTAGTAGGCCATTACTGGATGTTCTCGTCATTTTCTGCTGGGGACGACGTCTCTTGTGATAGCCTTCACTGCATTTTCTTGACACTTACCTAATCGGTAGTTTGCGACGACTAGACCATCACCGAGTCTTTCTCGATGCTATAATGGGTTGAAACCAATGGTTTACAAAGTTCGTTGATAATCTCTGTGGTGTTAGGCTATCGTCCTCTGTTTACGCCATTTTCTGCTGGGGATGACGTTATCCACGATAACCTTTTGGGGAAGATTTCTCTTGGCTGATGCCGTTGGACATCTCTAAACTCGACATTGGGGTTGTCACCAACACTTTCTGCCTTCAGATGAACTTTCTGATTTTCATCTCTGCTGGGGATATTCTTCTATGGTGAGTTACCTCATTGGAGAATCCTAATGCCTATCCTGATGATAGTTCCCACCGAGTTACGTCATCTGACTTTTCCCAATGCTACGTTGGAGTTGTCGCCAATGGTTTGAATTATTATTCAGTCGATGCCGATGTTTCTGTTGATGCCTACCCGACTGGTAGCCTACACAGGTCGATTGATCTTGACTCGGTTCATACTTGAACGGTAGTTTGTAGAGTGAATCGTCACAAAACCTTCTCGTTACTCACTCGAACGGTGGTTGCAACGGTCGGTTGAATCAGCAATCCTTCTTGGTGCTCTCTCTAGGGATTTGTATAACAGATTCCATTATATTTCCTCTGTGGGGATAAACTGATACACTATTTTTGTCACTGACTCATTCCCGATGCTTCGCTGGATTGATTGCCAATGGCTGATAGTGTCATTCAATCTGACCCTCATTGAAGTAGCCTCCAACGGCTTTATCACCGGATCATTCCCGATGCTTCGGGACGAAATTTTTATAAAGGGGGAGGATGTAATACCCGAGATTTTTCTAATATTATTAAATAAATATATTAATGAAAATGAATATTTATTCGTATATAAATGATTTTTGTGTTAAATGATGAGTTAACTCAATTATGTTAAATTGAATAATTATAATAATTGATAAATTTTGGAGCTTGTGACAAACTCGTCGAAAAGCCTTGTGTAGCACAATGATGAGGAATATTAATGATGATATTAATTAACGAAGAAATTATTATGTAAACAATTAACCTATATTAATAGTTAATTGTTATTATAGAATATTATTTAATTAATGATGATTAATTAATAATAAGTGATGATTATTGTTTCAAGAGGTATATTAATAATGAGCAACGTGTTTATAAATAAAATAAAGATTTATAATTATCTACTATGATAATTAAATGTCCATCGTATAGTAGTTAGCTATATATTGTACAAAGTGTAAGGATGGTGTGGCTATATTATATAAAAACCATATATTAAGATATTATATGAAGCATTGTGATTGGACATGTTGAAACTATATATTATGAATTACATGAAATGTGTATGTGACAATATGTATGCAAGTATACATTTAATTAATACACTTTGGGAGTATTGTAAACAATTGTTGAATTATAGGATTTAAATTAAACAACACATGAGATACAGTAATGTGATAATATCCGGTTAAAATATATAGGTACAATAAAATGTACATGTATTATGTGTGTGAACTACATTTAACATTATATGAATTGCATGGTAGTATTATTGGGATTATATTGTAGTTTTAATTGTAATCTAAATATATAGTATGTATATATATGAGGTAACCTAAGTGTATAATATATGTTATAACATTACATTGTACAAATTGATAGAATGCTAAGAGTGATATTGCTTGTCCTTAAATGCTAGACCCATTTGCTCTTCACGTGTATGACAAAAGGCTAAAGCCTATTTCTCCATTCTTCTCCCAAGCTCAAGCTAGCAATGATGATCAAGGGGATAGTTTTCATGATTACATTCACCAACTAACTACCTACTCTCTATTAATCTCCATGTAATTCAAATTTACGTTGGTTTGATTTGTGGTATAATTACATTGCCTGTGTAAGGATTTCTCTATAAATACAACCCATCTCTTTCATATTTTTAATTGCTGAGATTTGCTAAGTGTTGAAAGGGAGAGCATATACATATATCAGTGATAGCATCCTCTGAGGCTGAGAGAGTTCCTATTAGCAAGTTCGATTTCATTTACAGAGGTATAATCCCTCTTCCTTGCTTATCATTTTCATCCTCTGTCAAAACTCCATTTCTTGTTTCTGTCAAAATCCAAATTCTTGATCATATGAAATTGAAGTGTAATTGAATTATAGAAAGCTTGTGTAGTGTATTGTGGACTTACATACATGTTGGAACTACAATATAGCTCACTTGCTCATCATTTTTATTTTTCTGTTTCGATTTCTAAAATTTCTGTAAATTTCTTCAATTCTCGAATTTAGTTGGAGTTCATAAATTTGGGAATTGATAAATGGGGATTCACTGTTATATAAGCATATATATATATATATATATATATATATATATGTGTGTGTGTTACTAAGTTAAAGAGGTCTAATAGGTATGTTGAAATCGATGAAATGGGAAGTTTTGGGTCGGTTTTGGCTGCAGCGTGAACTGCACGAACTGAGTCTGCATCGCGGCACCGCAACGCCGATACGCAGCGTTATCTGCGCGCTGCAGCGCCACAATGCCTCAGTCCTAGCGTCCCCACGCCGCAGCGCCAACTCCAGGCATTGTGTTCCCGCCGAAGTGCCAGCTTGCTGCTGTTGTTGCCGCGCCGCAGCGCCGCTGTGTAGACAGGCCCAGAAATGACTATCTGTTTGTCCAGTCTGAGAGTAGTGAAATTATAATTCATACTAAGTAAATGTAACATGATTTATGGAGTCCCTCTTATGCAATACATGTTTCCCTAATTTACATTACATAAAAAAAGAGAACTCATGATTTTGAAAACAACCCTTGACGAAGCATGTGTTATTTAAGTCCGAACTTGCTAGTATATGCTCGTAACTTAACTTGGTGTGAGACATGGTTTGAAATTGCCTATATGAACTAGATTGCTTTGGCTTGGTTTAAAATGACTGTTAAAGACTAACTCGGATATGTTTGCAAACTAAGTTTCATACACGTTGCATGGTTTTATTCTGAACTTATAGGGTTGCATGCTAGTATTCTTTATGTCACTACGCATGATCTATATAAACACTCACATAGTTGGACACGACGTAAACTATTCAAGTATGATTTTCTAAGACAAATACAATTAAGGACTATAGTTGATTAATAAACTATGTGGTTTGTTAATGTATAGTTATACGATTTGATTGTGTAGCTAAGATAGAACTTGATGTATGTGCTTAAATTTACATGTCAAGTATGTGAATCCGATGTGTATAACTAATGTGTGTATATATATACGTTAATAGGATAGCATAATTCTTTGAAGCAATATTAGGCTTTACGTGGATAAACTAGGCTTAAGGCAAGTATCCTAACCAACACATTTACTTTATGCAAGGAAATCTATGATTGTGCAAGTTTCCTTACTTACACTCATTTATAGTGCAAGTATCCTAACCAACGCATTTACTTTATGCAAGGAAATCTATGATTGTGCAAGTTTCTTGACTTACACTCATTTATAGTGCAAGTATCCTAACCAACGCATTTACTTTATGCAAGGAAATCTATGATTGTGCAAGTTTCCTGACTTACACTCATTTATAGTGCAAGTATCCTAACCCTTGTATTACTTTATTCAACAAATATTTTAAGCTAGAATCTAAACTTTATCTCTTTGAATGCAAGTTATCTTACTCGTTCATTTGAACTAGTATGTTTAAACTCTTGTGAAAGCTATTATTCATGTTGGATTTGGTATTGTTCTTGAATATTGTGAAAGTGTCTATGCCACTTGATTCGGCTAGACTATATGCATGTTTATAAAACTGTCCAAACCTTTTTATCGGTGCGAAAATCTTGAAAACTGAGTTGAACAACCCTTATGGTTAGGGGAGTGTTTATTGTTGGAAGCCCCAACACACGCGTGAATATTACTATGGTTATGCATAACATAGAGTATTGTAGACTGATCATCTATTATATTTATTTCTTTTGGGTTATCAGTTTAATATTGGTAATTATAGTAGATGTTCAATAGTCCTTTGTGACTGCTATGTATAAATTATTTTATCCAGTTGGATATGTTGATAGCCTTTGAATTCATATATATCTGTTGATCTATATTGAATTATCATTTCATATTCCAAAGATGTGATTCGAGAATTGTTGATATTTGTTGTTCCTGATATTATTCTGAAACTCTGAACTATCTTAGAGATTATACTTCGATATTACAAACTCGTGATATAATACTCATTACCCTTGTTGTATATTACTTGCTGGGCAATTTGTGCTCATTCTTGCTTATTTTAAAACCTTTCAGTTAAGGCGAAAACAGGGAAGTGTCTCTGGGAAAGACAAAGGCAAGGGCAAGGCTACCGACTAGCTTGTCCCTTTATGTTTCAAATTGTTATGTTATATTAAGACTGTCTTCAGACTATGTTTAAGCTTAAGTAGGATTATGTAATAAGTCTTTATTCGATATCATTATGTAATCTATTAAGTACTGTAGGTTGCGAGACTTGGGGGAATAATTATAATAAATCATTGTATATTATTCTAAATTAGATCTTCCGCTGTGAATGTGTGATTTTAGTTATTATTGTATTACCATGAGCACGTGACAAACCGAATTTGAGTGACCAAGTGGCGGTCCCGAATTTGGGGGGGGTCAGAACTATGAACTCTTACTAGAATTAAGAGTATTATGCTGAAAATCCAATAAAATAAGTACAACAGATGATCATCCTAAAGTACCCTACGACATGCATAACATTTAATCATACTCATGTGCGCACGTCGGTTCCCCGACTGTTGTATATAATTTCCCCTTCCATGAGGGTTGTTCATCTCAGTAGATTTATAAGAGTCCGTACCAAGTCAATTGGTTTAGATAGCTTTCTAACATATGATATTAGTCTAGCCGAATCAAATAAGTTAGACAACTTTTGTAATGCATTTAGGAATGATAAGTTCAATGCTTGCAACAATCATCAAGATACAAAATCGATGAATAACAACAGATATTTGTTTGATGTAAATATGGTCGATATGACAACAATTAATATTTATATGATATGTATGGTGAAAAGAGTTAGGGAACTTGCATTTAATATCAAAATCAAATGAAGTTAAGAAACTTGCCTTAAGCGTAGTTTACCAATTTATAGCTTATCAACACTTGTAATCCTATTGTAACATAGTTATGTAAGGATATTCATTAGTTATATACGTTGAATACATATACTTGATATGTAAGTTAAACACATATAAGATCCTAATTTAGTCTATACGTACGTCATTGTCTACCTTACATACACATAGTACAAAATCAGTTTATATGTTACTATGGAATCAAATAACATAGCTCGTAATCATCGTTGAATTAATGTTTTAAAAGTTTTGTAAACACTTATCAATCCATAGTTTCTTATTGTCAACATGTTCATTAACACTTGAACATCTTACTACTCATGTTTTGCAGTTTAAGACATTAGTAATAGCATGCATTAATTTTTAGAATGAAATTAACATGGTCAGACTACACTGTAGGGTGGCCCGGCCGCGCTGGATTTGAACTAGGGAGTGGCACGGCCGCGGTGCTCCCAGTACAAACCAGAGCTGGCTTGCTCCTGCAGAAATCTAGTTTGTCCAATAGCATACTCTAGATGATCATACATGCAGAATACATGTTATGAGGTTTATGATTAGGTTCGTCTTATGTCTTACCTTAGGTTTACCTCCAACAAAGTTTTATATCAACTTTTCATTTAACAAGGCTTAAGGAGTTCAATTCAAAAGGCTTCTCATGTTTAGCTATTATACTTACGTAGGTTAGTAAACCTTAGCATACATGCTCAAGTCATCCTAGCTTAAGTATTTCAAAGTAGCATAGTTTTACTTCTTTAATCTCATTTGAAACTATGCTTGACTAGTTCACACATTCATAGCTAAATAGGTGTTTATGTCGATCATGTCTAGATTCATAACATATCCTATCATAGTAGTTGAAAATTTCATAATATAACATAAGTTAGTTATTAACACAGTTAGTTATTAACATCGTTAGTTTTTAACTCTTAAGTTTTCTTTGAAAATTTCAAGTTACACCAACTAAGCATGCGAGACACTTTGATTTCATACTTCATACTCATGTATATGTATATAACTAAATCACATAAGCATGCTCACAAACTCAGAATTCAAAGGTCACAAGATCCACCAAGTTTGTATTTAGTAGTAGAAATTTTCAGAATATAACATAAGGTAGTTATTAACATCGTTAGTTTTTAACTCTTATGTTTTCTTTGAAAATTTCATGTTACACCAACTAAGAATGCGAGACACTTTGAATTCATGCTTCATACTCATATATATATATATATATATATATAACTAAGTCACATAAGCATGCTCACAAATTCAGAATTCAAAGGTCACAAGATCCACCAAGTTTGTATTTTGTAAACCTTAAGTTTCCTTTAGAAAACCATTAAAACCAAGCTAAGGTGAGTGACTACATATAAGGCAACCTACGTTTGCATGTCAGGGACATTAATAGGCATAAACAAGTCAAACTAACTTGCTCATCATCACAGAAATCACAAAATATGGGCTGCAAGTCTGCCAAACGGCGCGCCCGCGCCATGTTTGTACTAAGGGGGGGGGGGCGGTCGCGCCACTCCGGTTCCAACTCAGAATGCTTTCTGCAATTGCAGAGCTCAAACCCATTTCCAAAGTTATTCAGTTAGCATGTTTGTATTTCATCACATTGCATCTATAACATGTATATAAGCTTAACTAACTCTTATATGTCAACTTACAATTCAATTATCAATGAATTCATGGAAATTTTAGCAATATGTCAAGCTAAGAATCAAGAATGTAGAATTGTAGTGATACCTCTTGAAGCTAAAGTAATGCTCTTGGTCCTTCGCTTCAGATTTCTCTCTCAATTCTCAGTATACTCTCACTCTAATTGCAACTTATAAATGTTCTAATAAAATGAAATTGAGAAGAGAAGTCTCCTATTTATAGAGAAGCTAGGGACCAATTCATGGTCATTGTTCATTGAATTAAACAAAATGAAGAAGGAAGAAGATGATGGGTATACATGAGTTGGTGAAATAGTTGCTAACCACCCCCATCAACCCACTCCCAGTACCATGATCACCATCATGCATTTCACTGAGTTTAACAAGGAATAGGCTTTAGGCCATTGTCCTATACACGTGAGGAAGATAAATAGCCAATGAATGTGGGACAATTTCTAATACTCAGCAATTGAGAAACAATAATGCCAATATATTACTTAGGTCTATATATATCCCCACATAAATGTATATATGTATACTTAGGTTTTATTCTCCTTTTAAATTACAATGTAGTTCTAGTGAGGAAATATTATTACATTGTAATAAGTTGGGGGTATATATATACATGGCATTTATATAATCCATGTACATTTGATTAGTCCAGATAATACCAAAATATAATTTAACTGGGCACTATCATTTCATATTATCATAAAACTTTATTATTTCAAGTATACATAATTATAAATGTTTAATAATAAATATTTATTTATTCTAATTTAATTCTTTTCATTAAAGTACATGTTTAATTTATCCATACACAACATGTTGTCACATAAGTTTATTTATGTAACATATATGATTTATTTAATTTTACGATATAGTTTCCTATATTACATAATCACCTTGTAGTGTCACACCTTATTTTATTTTAAATAAAGGTAGACACTATATAACTTATGATCACTCATTACATTTTATTGTACATAAAATTAATTGAATAAACATTAATCTACTTAATTAATTATTTACTCATTAATATGTTATCACTCATAATAACTATTAATTAAAAATATATTATTAATTAATCCTTAACTTATTAATTCATTCCTTTTTTAATTAAACCATCATTAAGTCCATCATTGTGCCACACAAGGCCTTCCATAAGCTTATCGTAAATTCTCCACATTTCTCAATTATTATAAATTCAATTTAATTTAATTGAGTTATTCATCTCATGCCATATAAACATTTATAAATATTCACACGTTATATTAATATCAATATTAATATTATTTATAAAATTCACGGGTATTACATCCTCCTCCTTTATAAAAATTCCATCCTCAAAATTGGTACAAGGTTACACAAAAAGATGGGGATAGTCTCTTCTCTTCTTATCTTCTAATTCCCATGTGGCCTCCTCGGCATCGTGGTTTAGCCAAATTACTTTTACAGAAGATATAACTTTATTTCTTAATGTTTGTTCTTTCCTATCTAGTATATGGATAGGAATCTCTTCATACGCCAGATTCTTCTCTACTTGAATGGGCTCGTAGAAAATCACATGCTTATAGTCGAGCTTGTACGGACGCAACACGGAGATGTGAAACACGTTGTGGATGTGTTCCCATTCGGATGGTAATGCTACATTTATGCCACTTCGTCCACTCGCTTCAATATCTCGAATGGCCCCATGAACCTCGGACTCAATTTCCCTTTCTTGCCGAATCGTATCTTTCCGTTCCAGGGAGATACTTTCAAGAATAAGAAACTACCGACTTTAAAGTCTCAATCTTGACGTGTAAATCTGCGTACTTTTTCTGGCTGTCTTGAGCTGCTACCAATCTGGCTCTTATTATTGTCACCACATCTGCTGTTTGTTGCACTAATTCCAGTCCCAAAATTCGTCGTTCTCCGACTTCATCCCAACATAACGGCGTTCTGCATTTTCTCCCGTAAAGAACTTCGTACGGTGGCATGCCGATACTCGCATGATAACTATTGTTGTAAGAAAATTCTACTAAGGGTAGGTGATTGTCCCAATTCCCTCTGAAGTCCATCACGCAAGTTCTAAGCAAGTCTTCTAGCGTTTGTATCTTTCGCTCACTCTGTCCGTCTGTCTGAGGATGATAAGCAGTACTCAATCTTAACTGTGTTCCCATCCTCTCTTGCAAGCTTTTCCAAAAATTTGACGTGAAGCGCGGATCTCGATCGGAGAAAATTGAGACCGGAACTCCATGTCGTGAAATAATTTCCTTTACGTATAGACTCGCTAACTGATTTAGATTATATCATATTTTGACGGGTAGAAAATAAGTTATCTTCGTTAGTCGATCCACGATAACCCAAATGGCATCATATTCTTTCTGCGTGACTGGAAGTCCCGCCACGAAGTACATCGTAATGTGCTTCCATTTCCATTCTGGTATCTCCAATGGTTGAAGTAGACCACTCGGCCTTTGGTGCTCTACTTTGACTCGTTGACAAGTAAGACATCCACTGACACACTCTGCAACCTCCTATTTCAGATTGGGCCACCAAAAATGTTGCCTCAGATCTCGGTACATCTTTGTGCCTCCTGGATGAACAGAATACATCGTATTGTGTGTCTCGTGCAAGATTTCCTCTCTCAATTTGGTTATAGCTGGTACCCATACTCTACCTTCGAATCTCAAGATATCGTCTTTATCCATTTTGAATCTTTCTTCTTCATTTTCTACTATCCTCTTTCTTATTTTCTAGCATTCCTCATCCTTCTCTTGTGATTCCCTCATCCTTCTCTTGTGATTCCCTCATCCTTCTCTTGTGATTCCTTTACTCTATCCAATAATGTTGGACGATCTTCCATTACAAATAATGTTTCTTCAGACCTCCCCGGTCCCTTTACCTCAATTTCTAATTTCTCCATTTCTCTTATTAACTCCTCCTAAGTCATTAATTGGAACAATTTCTCCCTTTCTTTTCTACTTAGTGCGTCGACAACGTTTGCCTTTCCCGGGTGATAAAGAATTTTGAAGTCATAATCCTTAATAAATTTTAACCACCTTCTCTATCTCATATTCAACTCGTTCTGTGTGAAGATATATTTCAGACTCTTGTGGTCCGCGTATATCTCACATTTCTCTCCGTACAGATAATGTCTCCAAATCTTTAACATAAAAACTACTGCCACTAACTCTAAGTCGTGAGTAGGGTATCATTTTTTATAATCCTTCAATTGTCATGATGCATACGCAATGACCTTGCCATGTTACATTAGTACACAGCCAAGTCCTTTATGCGATGCATCACTATATACCACGAAACCTCCCTCATCGTATGGTAATGATAATACAGGCGCTTCACTTAAACTCTTCTTCAACTCCTAAAAACTTTCCTCGCATTTTTCCGTCCATACAAACATTTTTGTCTTCCTCGTTAGATTGGTCAACGGGGATTCTATCTTAGAAAAATCTTGAATAAATCTTCGATAGTACCCAGCTAACCCTAAGAAACTTATTACCTCCGTTGGTGTTTTAGGCTGCTCCCAATTACTCACTGCCTCTGCCTTTGCAGGGTCCACTTAAATTCCATCCTTGTCCACTACGTGTCCTAATAATTGAACCTTCTCCTTCAAAAATTCACATTTAGAAAATTTTGCATACATCTTCTCTTTTCTTAACGCTTCCAAAACCATCTTCAGATGTTCGGCGTGCTCTTCCTTTGTCTTTGAGTAGATTCAGATGTTGTCGATGAAAACTACTACGAATTTATTTAAGTATGGCTTGAAAACTCGGTTCATCAAGTCCATAAATGCTGTCTGAGCATTAGTCAATCCGAATGACATTACCAAAAACTTGTAGTGCCCATAACGGGTTCAAAACGCCGTCTTCGGTATGTCCTCCTCCCGTACCTTCAACTGGTGATAACCCGTTCGTAGGTTTATCTTTGAGAAACACTTCACTCCCTTCAATTGGTCGAAAAGGTCATCTATCCTTGATAACGAATATCTATTCTTGATCGTTACTCTGTTTAATTCTTGATAATCGATACAGAGCCTCATTGATCCGTCCTTCTTCTTAACAAAGAACACTGGTGCTCCCCAAGGAGACACACTCGGTTGTATGTAACCCTTATCTAGCAATTCCTGTAATTGTATCATCAATTCTTTTATTTCTACTGGCGCCATACGATATGGAGCTTTCGTAATTGGTGCAGTTTCCGGTGCTAAGTCTATTATGAATTTGGTTTCTCTGTCTGGCGGAAGACTAGGCAGATCGTTCGAAAATACGTCTTGGAATTCTCTCACTACGAGTATATCCTTTATTTCTACTCCCTGTCTCTGAGTATCTACTATGTAAGCTAAGTAACCTACACATCCTTTTCTTAACAATTTCTTGGTCTGCATCATCGTAAGATAACACGATTGCTTAAGCGATGAGCTACCATAAAATACCACCTTAGACTGATTCGGAGTCTGAAGGTTCACACTTTTATTCTGACAGTCAATTATCGCAGCATGGTTATACAACCAATCCATTCCCAGTATCACGTCAAATTCTCCCAATCTAATTGGAATTAAGTCTACGCTTAGTTCATGATCTTTAATGTTTACGTGATAATTTTGGTATACGTATTCTACAGGGATTACTTCCTTATTTGCAACTTTTATGTTCAAAGGATTTCCTAATCGTTCTAGGGGTAAGTTTAATCGACTAGCAAATTCTTCAGACACAAATGAACAGGTTGCACCCGAATCAAATAATACACAAGCATTTATATTATTGATTGGGATAATACCTGAAACCACGTCCTTTGCAGCTACTGCATCTTGGACAATCATGTTAAAGGTTCTGGCAGTTGGGCGGTTGGATTGTGTTGGTCCGCCGATCATTAGCTTGCTCCCTCCCCCTTGCTGGTCGCTTCCTCCGCTGTTCCCCTTCTTTGGACAGTCCTTGATCTAATGCTCAGTTGAGCCACAAGCGAAACATCCCTTGATCTTCTTTGGCTTCGGTTAGTTGGGTGAAATGTGCCCCTCTTGGCCACAGTTGTAACAGGTTTTGAGCCCCTTCCAACACTCTCCCTGGTGGTTCTTTCCACACTTCAGGCATCCTTCCGTTCGCTTCTTAAAACCTCCTTGGTAACTTCCCGCTTGATTGTTATTTCTGTTGTTATTATCCCACTTCCTCTTTCCTAGATTACTTCCACCGCTGCTGCTCGCTCCACGGCTTTCTCCTCTAGAGTTCTTACTCTTCTTCTCTTTGTTATACTGACTTAAGGCCTCACTACCTCTCTCTACAAGAATAGCCTTTTCCAACAGTGTGGCAAATGAGTCGATCTGGAGAACTGACACCTTGTTGAACAACCAAGGTTTCAGTTCTTGCTCAAAACGTCTAGCTTTTCTTTCTTCATCCCCTACTTGATGTTCTACAAATCGGGCGAGCTCGTTGAACTTAGCCGCGTATTGTGCCACTATCATCTCACCTTGTTTTAGTTCTAGGAACTTTACCTCCATCCTATTCTTCATGCTTTTCGGGAAATAATTCTCGAAGAACAGAGTCTTAAACCTATCCCAGGTTATAATCCCTTCTCCCGCTCTCTGTTGATTTGCCTCCCACCAGTAGTTTGCTTCACCCCTCATTATGTAGGTAGCAAACATCGTCTTCTGATCTTTGCCCACACGAGCAATGGCGAAGGATTTCTCTATCTCTTTAATCCATGTTTACGCTATGATAGGATCGGTAGTACACTCAAACTCTGGAGGACCTACGCTCCTAAAGTCTTTGAAGTTTGTAACTAAAACCTCTTGGGGATTGGAGTGAACGGGTTCATTATTCCTTCCCCAAAGGGCTTCTCCTAACAAGTCAACTAGTTTTTGGATCTGGTCTACTTGCTCCCTCTCATTGTTAACCGACTCTTCTGGTGCAGCTAGTCTACGCCTGGGCGCCATTATCTGCATCACAAAATTTCATTCTTATTATCTAATTATATTATTTAAACATTTCTCAATGCAAAGGAATAGAATTTTATAACACGTTTTTGAAATAAGAACATTTATATTCATATGTCAAATCATTACATCAATATGATCATCCCTAGCATACTTCTATAATTGTTTACATCTATCCCCTAATATCATAGAAGATGGGGAAAACACTAACATACTACCCCTCTAACATAAGCCTACTTGGGGTTTACATAACTATTACATATCTTATACAAAAGATTAGGATTACATCACGATGTGTACATTACATAAAAGTAACTACTACTATTACTACTAGACTAACGGGTCTTATCCCAACATCCCGCGCTCCACGGTGCTCTTGTACTCCACTTGGGATATGTGTGCCATCAAATCCCTGCTCATGTTGTGTTACGTCTGTCCCTGCTCCGTCGGGTAGTGATATACACCATCAATCACTCTCTCATCTTGTTCATCTTTCTCTTCTTACATCTCACCTCATCCTCTAAATCTTCTGCCCTATCATTAGCTCCTTCCCACTTTTCCTTGAAGTGGATCCTCTCCATTACTTCTAGCTCAAGCTGAGTGCAGAGAGCCTCCTTCTCAGCCTTCTCGTTCAGCTCTCTCTGCTCAACCTCCTCCAATTTTCCTGCCAAGTCCACATTCCTAGATATCGATGGGTAGAAAAGAGTTCCCATCTGAATTACTACCTTCTTGCGGTAAGCAATCTCCACCTCCATATCCTGCATCACCAACTTTCTTTGATGGTCTTCGTCCTTCAGTTTCTTGAACTCGGTCTCTCTCTATCTCCTGAGCATTAGCCTCTAGCTCTGAACTCGACAGTCTAACTCCAAGATCCGCTCCTCGTACTCTCCTAACATCCTTTCCTCGATCGTATCCTCGTCAGAGTCCTCCATGGGCTCGTCCTCCATGGGTTCCTCCTCTAGATCCAACTCTACCTCTATCTCATCCTCGTCGTCAAACTCAGATGGTGCTACTGCCTGCACAAGCTCGGCTACCAAAGGAGCCTAATATACTACGTGTATATCTTGTGGCTCTTCCTTTGCCACTCAACTAGGTCCTCCCAAGTCTGTCATCCTACAACCACAAACACAAGATAACAAAAAATAAACACCATTAGAATGTTAAATAAAATATAAGTTCATCGTATAGAATGAAACTATATTTTATAACACGCTAAGTCACCAGGAAATCTCTATATGAGTTTTATCTCCTTCTATCTTCTAAGTTCTTCTAAGGTTATAATCTAAGGACTCTTGCTCATAAGGTTTATAACTAATGCTCTGATACCAACCTGTGACGCTCCCAAATTTAGACCACACGTGTCTCGAATTCGGCGCATCACGTACTAAATTCTAATAACATACTAATATCTCATACAACGGAATAATATAATAATTTACATTGATTTAATATAAATATTTGTGTCCCATGATCTCGTAACTTAAATATATCTTAAACATAACTTAAACATAACTAATACATATATGAAATAAGTCTTATTACATCATCATAATAATCCTAAAAGAGAACAAAGCTACGTCGTAGCCTTGCCCATGTCATGGTCTATGCCAGAGGGACCACACTGCTCTGCCAAAACTGAAATGTTTTAGGCAAAGCAAGAATGAGCAACAAGTTTGCTCAGCAAGTAATATATCAATATGGGTGTATAATAAGAATTTCAAATATCAAGGGTATAACAGTAAATGATAATTCAAGAATAACAAGAAGTATCAATAGCTCTCAATAAATGTCACTATGGACTGAAGATATCAACAGGATTTAAGTTTTAACCATTTCAAGGTTCAAGAATAATGAACACTAAGCAGTCACTAAGGACTATGAACTCTTACTAGAATTAACAGTATTATGCTAAAAATCCAATAAAATAAGTACAACAGGTGATCAGCCTAAAGTACCCTACGTTATGCATAACATTTAATCATACTCATGTGCGCAGGTCGGTTCCCCGACTGTTGTATATAATTTCCCCTTCCATGAGGGTTGTTCATCTCAGTAGATTTATAAGAGTCTGTACCAAGTCAATTGGTTTGAATAGCTTTCTAACATATGATATTAGTCTAGCCGAATCAAATGACTTAGACAACTTTTGTATTGCATTTAGGAACGATAAGTTCAATGCTTGCAACAATCATCAAGATACAACATAGATGAATAATAACAGATATTTGTTTGATGTAAATATGGTCGATATGACAATAATTCTGATTTATATAATATATAAGGTGAAAAGAGTTAGGGAACTTGCATTTAATATCAAAATCAAATGAAGTTAAGAAACTTGCCTTAAGCGTAGTTTACCAATTTATAGCTTATCAACTCTTGTAATCCTATTGTAACATAAGGATATTCATTAGTTACATACGTTGAATACATATACTTGATATGTAAGTTAAACACATATATAAGATCCTAATTTAGTCTATACGTACGCCATTGTCTACCTTACATACACATAGAACAAAATCAGTTTATATGTTACTATGGAATCAAATAACATAGCACGTAATCATCGTTGAATTAGCATTTTAAAAGTTTTATAAACACTTATCAATCCATGGTTTTTTATCGTCAACATGTTCATTAACACTTGAACATATTACTATTCATGTTTTGCAGTTTAGGACATTAGTAATAGTATGCATCAATTTTTAGAATGAAATTAACATGGTTAGACCACACTGTAGGGTGGCATGGCCGCACTGGATTTGAAATAGGGAGTGGCGCGGCCGCGCTGCTCCCAGTTCAAACCAAAGCTGGCTTACTCCTACATAAATATAGCTTGTCTAATAGCATACTCTAGATAATGATACATGCAAAACATATATGTTATGAGGTTTATGATTAGGTTCGGCTTACGTCTTACCTTAGGTTTACCTCCAACATAGTTTTATATCAAATTTTCATTTAACAAGGCTTAAGAAGTTCAATTCAAAAGGCTTTTCATGTTTAGCCATTATACTTACGTAATGAGATTAATAAACCTTAACATACATGCTCAAGTCATCCTAGTTTATGTATTTCAAAGTAGCATAGCTTTACTTCTTTAATCTCATTTGAAACTATGCTTGACTAGTTCACACATTCATAGCTAAATAGGTGTTTATGTCTATCATGTCTAGATGTATAACATATCCTATCATAGTAGTTGAAATTTTCAGAATATAACATAAGGTAGTTATTAACATCGTTAGTTTTTAACTCTTATGTTTTCTTTGAAAATTTCATGTTACACCAACTAAGAATGCGAGACACTTTGAATTCATGCTTCATACTCATGTATATATATATATATATATATATATATATATATATATATATAACTAAGTCACATAAGCATGCTCACAAATTCAAAATTCAAAGGTCACAAGATCCACCAAGTTTGTATTTTGTAAACCTTAAGTTTCCTTTAGAAAACCATTAAAACCAAGCTAAGGTGAGTGACTACATGTAAGGCAACCTACGTTAGCATGTCAGAGACATTAATAGGCATAAACAAGTCAAACTAACTTGCTCATCGTCACATAAATCACAAAACATGGGATGTAGGTCTGCCAAACAGCGCGCCCGCGCCATATTTGTACTAAGGAGGGGCGCGGCCGCGCCTCTCCGGTTCCAACTCAGAATGCTTTCTGCAATTGCAGAGCTCAAACCCATGTCCAAAGTTATTCAATTAACATATTTGTATTTCATCACATTGCATCTATAACATGTATGTAAGCTTAAGTAACTCTTATATGTCAACTTACAATTCAAGTATCAATGAATTCATGAAAATTTTAGCAATTTGTCTAGCTAAAAATCAAGAATGTAAAATTGTAGTGAGACCTCTTGAAGCTAAAGTAGTGCTCTTTATCCTTCACTTCAGATTTCTCTCTCAATTCTCAGTATACTCTCACTCTAATTGCAACTCATAAATGTTCTAACAAAATGAAATTGAGAAGAGAAGTCTCTTATTTATAGAGAAGCTAGGGACCAATTCATGGTCATTGTTCATTGAATTAAACCAAAGGAAGGAGGAAAAAGATGATGGGTATACATGAGTTGGTGAAATAGTTGCTAACCACCCCCATCAACCCACTCCCCTTGCCATTATGATGCCCCCAAATTCGGGCCCCGATGCCTCGAATTCGGTTCATCACGTTCTAATAATAATAACTAAAATCATACAGTCACAACGAATAATCTAGAATAATATACAATGATTTATTATATTTATTCCCCCAAGTCTCGCAACCTACAGTACTTAATAGATTACATAATAATATCAAATAAAGACTTATTACATACCCCTACTTAAGTTTAAATATAGTTCTGAATTAGTCTTAATAAATTATCATAGTTGTCATAATACAACACAAGAACTTCTAAAAATATAGAGGGACTGGCTAGTCAGTAGCCTTGCCCTTGCCCTTATCAACGCCCAAAGGTTCGCCCTGCTTTGCCTTAACTGAAATACTTTTAGGGAAAGCAAGAATGAGCACAATTTGCCCAGCAAGTAATATACGATAAGGGTGAAGAGTTTTATAACACGAGTTTGAAATATCTAGGTATAATCTCGCAGATAATCAAGAGTTTGAAGAATAACATCATGAACAACGAGTATCAACAATTCTCAAATCAAATCCTTGGAATATGAAACGATGGTTCATTATAGATCAACAGATATATATGAATTCAAAGGCAATCAATGTATCCAACTAGATAAAATAATTTATACTGAGCAGTCACTAAGGACTATTGAACATCTACTAGAATTATCAATATTAAAATGATAACCCAAAAATAAGTATGATAGATGATCAGTCTACAATACTCTATCTTATGCATAACACCACAATAATTTTTACGCGTGTGTTGGGCTTCCAACAATATATACACTCCCCTTACCATAAGGGTTGTTCAACTCAGTTTTCAAAGATACCACACCAGTCAATTGGTTTGGATAGTTTTCTAAATATGCATATAGTCTAGCCAAATCAAATGGCATAGACACTTTCACGATATTTAAGAACAATATTAAGTTCAACATGAATAATAGCTTTGATAAGATAAGAGTTTATTCAATAAGCATACTAACTCAATTTAAACGAGTAAGTAAGAAAACTTGCTTTCACGAGGATCCATTGCATAAAGTAAATGCAAGGGTTAGGATATTTGCAATTAATAATACAAGAACGGGTTCAAGAAAACTTGCACAATAAAAGAGTGTAAGTTAGGGAACTTGCATCCAAAGAGATAAGGTTTAGATACTTGCTTACAATATCCGTTGAATAAAGTAATGCAAAGGTCTAGGGTACTTGCCTTAAGCTTAGTCTATCCACGTAAAGTTAATCAACACTTTCGAATCCTATTTATCATATATTTACATGTATAGGATATTCATTAGCTATATAGTTTAACATCATACTTTATTAATCAACACATAAGTTAGGTCTTAACCTAGCTACACAGTTTATATCACGCATAGTATCATACCAATTCACGATTCTCGATAGATATAACTTTCATCATCTTTTATCTTTAAAGTTACTCTTTTCAAGTTAAACATCTTCATATATCATCACTAACACATAAGACCACAACCAATACCAAGCATATTCTATTTAGTAAGTTATAGCATTGTTATAAGTTAACTGTCAAAATCAGATTCAAGCATCAACATATAATATCACATAGCATATATGCATAGTAAAGGGTCCTTCCATGCTTGTTCAACCTTTCCAAGTTCAATCATACATGATATAGTTCTAAATCACGTTTCTAACGACTTAGGGTCATACAACGCCATGAATTCACATAAGCTATCATGCTTGTCATTTAAACATATAAGGTAGTCATATATTTTATTTATAAGCATGCTCACATGTTTTTATGTCATATATGCATAACTAGTATCGTTATTGGTTTGAATACATGTTTCATTTGTACTTAACTAACTTTCATGGCATCCACATAGTGTGTGCACATGCATGATATATTAGTGATGTTTTTAAAGCACCCTCATGTATGCTCAAAATATCAGAACACTATGACTTTGGTTCATGCACTTTAGTTTTCCAAAACTTTTAAGTTTAGCCTTTGAAATCATTTTAAACTCAACCCATGTATGTTAGTGTGTACTTAACACTTTAGACCAACATTTCATGTCTAATTAGACCATACGATAATTCTTACAAAGTCAGAATACCCATATGATACGTATATATCGAAGTTCGTTTATGAAATCCTAAGTTCATTTTAAAACTATAAGTTTTCTTAGCAAGGTATATTAATGAAGTCAAACAACTCATGCTACCTCAAGAAACATGTATACACATGTTATCATGTCCTTTATGCATTGTTAAAGTGATACCCACATGTTAGCATATAGCAGAAATTTAACAGAATCAAAAAACTGATATAGGGGACTGGCGCAGCTGCGCTGCACCCAAGTACTAAATGGGCGCAGCTGCGCCGTGTCTCGACCAATTCAAGTCAAGTCAGGTTCTGGCGCAGCTGCGCTGCACCCTAGTACAAATAGGGCGCAGCTGCGCCGTTGCCTGGACAGAGCTGAATGCTTCTGCTTCGGCAGAAGCTAAGCCAAATCTCAAAATTTCACAACAATTTCGATCCTAATTAGCCACATTGCCTTACTAACATACTTATAAGGCTATATATCAACTAACAAGCATTCTCTAATCACATTATCATGAATTTCATGCTCAATTCAAGAATTAGAAATTTTTAAAAAATAAGAAATGAAGAACAAGAAAGAAAAACATGAAGGGAATTATACCTCTGCAACTTGCTGCTATACTGAAATCTCTCAATTCTTAGAATGCTTATCACTAATGTATATATTTGCTCTCAATTCAACTCTTAGAAAAATCTCAGCAAATGAGTTAAAAGGAGAAAAGCTTATATTTATAGGAAAACTATAACCCAGACAATGCATTTAGCTCTCAAATTAAACCAACGGGAATGTTAGTTTACATGATGGTTAAGAAGAAGTTGGTAGATGGTTGGTGAAATGCATCATGAAACCCACTCCCCATGAATCATTGCTATGATCTTTGCTGAGTTTGAGGAGAAATAGGCTTAGGCCTCATAATGCTATACACGTGAGAAGGGAGGGAGCCTCTTATTATGGGACAAGGAATGAAGCTTAGTAATTGGGCATATGAACTACATGCTACACTTATGTTATTATACACATACTATATACTTTAGTTATATTCATATGCATATAATATATACTTAGGTTATAATTTCAATTAGACTCACAATGTATGCCCAATGAGGAACAATATTACAATGAAGTAAGTAGGGTACATATATATCTCAACATATAATCCATGTAATTTTCGTTAACACCGAATATAATTTAATCAGACATTATCACATTACTATATTATTAAATTATTGAAATCATTATTAAGTCACAATTGTTTACACAATTCATTATAGTATCAATAAGGTTCATTTTTAAATGTAGTCACCCACACATGTTGTCACATAATTGTAACTTTCATAACTCAATAAATTTTACTATATCGTTTATATATATATATTATATAGTTACATTACACTTTACACTTTATATAATATATATGTGACTACTATATATAACATATTAATTATCGCATGCTTAGCACATAACAATTAACCTAGTAAATATAATCTTATTATATTTATAAATTATTTACTCGTTAATATTCTATTTATTCACAATAACAATTAATCAATATTAATTAATTTCTTATTAATATTCCATTGCTCAAGATAACAAATAATCAACACGTTATCGATCAATTATTCATATATAGTTATTTCTCAGAATATCAATTAATTAATAATATAATATTAATTAATAAATTACTTATTCATTCATCCTTTAAAACAATCATCGCTGTTTCCATTCTCGTGCCACACAAGGCATTCAACGAGCTTATCATAAACTCCATATCTTTCTCAATTATTATAAATTCAATTCAAAATTAATTGAATTAACTCATCTCATAACATATAATCATTTATATTCAAATAAATATTCATTTCCATTAATATATTCATTTAATAATATTTGAAAATTCTCGGGTATTACAGCCATGATCGCCATCATGCATTTCAATGAGTTTGACAAGGAATAGGCTTTAGGCCATTGGCCTATACGCGTGAGGAAGAGAAAGGGACAATGAATGTGGGACAATTTATAATACTCAGCAATTGAGAAACAATAATGCCAACATATTACTTAGGTCTATATATATATCCCCACACAAATGTATATATGTATACTTAGGTTTTATTCTCCTTTTAAGTTATAATGTAATTTTAGTGAGGAAATATTATTACATTGTAGTAAGTTGGGGGTGTTTATATACATAGCATTTATATAATCCATGTACATTTGATTAGTCTAGATAATACCGAAATATAATTTAACTGCGCACTATCATTTCATATTGTCATAAAACTTTATTATTTCAAATATACATAATTATAAATGTTTAATAATAAATATTTATTTATTCTAATTTAATTCCTCTCATTAAAGTACACGCTTAATTTATCCATACATAACATGTTGTCACATAAGTTTATTTATGTAACTTATATGATTTATTTAATTTTACCATATAGTTTTCTATATTACATAATCACCTTGTAATTTCACACCTTATTTTATTTTAAATAAAGGTAGACAATATATAACTTATGATCACTCATTACATTTTATTGTACATAGAAATTAATTGAATAAACATTAATCTACTTAATTAATTATTTACTCATAATATGTTATCACTCATAATAACAATTAATTAAAAATATATTATTAATTAATCCTTCACTTATTAATTTATTCCTTTTTTAATTAAACCATCATTAAGTCCATCATTATGCCACACAAAGCCTTCCATAAGCTTATCGTAAATTCTCCACATTTCTCAATTATCATAAATTCAATTTAATTTAATTGAGTTATCCATCTAATGCCACATAAACATTTATAAATATTCACACGTTATATTAATATCAATATTAATATTATTTATAAAATTCACGGGAATTACATCCTCCCCCACCCCCCCACCCCCCTTATAAAAATTTCGTCCTCGAAATTGGTATAAGGTTACACAAAAAGATGGGGATAGTCTCTCCTCATCTTATCTTCTAATTCCCACATGGCCTCCTCGACATCGTGATTTCGCTAAATTACTTTTACAGAAGATATAACTTTATTTCTTAATGATTGTTCTTTCCTATATAGTATCTGGACAAGAATCTCTTCATACGCCAGATTCTTCTCTACTTGAATGGGCTCGTAGGAAATCACGTGCTTATAGTCGGGCTTCTACGGACGCAACATGGAGATATGAAACACGTTGTGGATGTGCTCCAATTCGGGTGGTATTGCTACTTTGTATGCCACTTCACCCACTCACTTCAATATCTCGAATGTCCCTATGAACCTCCGACTCAATTTTCCTTTCTTGTCGAATCGTATCTTTCCTTTTTAGGGAGATTGTAACGAATGAGATTTTGTATATTTATTTGTAAATATTTATTGAATTAAATAAATATTTTAATTTATTTATTTATTAAGTTAAATAAATAATTTATGTGATTATGTTATGGAGTAATTTAGTTAGGTCCAATATGATTAATTAAATCGATGTGTAAGTAATGGTGTAGTATAATTCTAATTTAATTGAGAACAATTAAATTAGATGAATATTATGTGCTAAGTGTTTATAATGATTTACTAATTTGTTACATGAATTATAATTAATAAGGGAGTTGCAATTGTGTAGCAATTTAATATTATTTGCAATTTTAATTAATTAATTAATGTTAGCATGTATTTAACTAAATTAGAATGTTAGGATTTAAGTGTAATATTTAAACTATGTGTTAAAGGATTTATTAAAATAAAGAAAATGGGTTTAAATTAGTTTTGCCAAACAAGGCCCTTAAACCAATTTTAAATAGTTTTTACCAAACAAGGCCTTAAAACCTAAAAATCTATTTTTAAATTTAAATGGTTTTGCCAAACAAGCCTTATGGCTTTTAAAATTCAAAAATATATAACTGATGTATTTAGTTGTTTAATTAATAATTGACAGTTATGAATATTATATTTCTACGTATAATATATCTATATTGTCAGTTATGTTATATCTATACTACGTTAGAGAAAAAAAGAACTAAGTTAGAATATCAGTCTAAGAGAAGAGAGGAAGCAGAGAAAGAAAAGTGAGAAGAAGAAGAGAGAAAGAAGAAAAGCTTGTGAATTCATAAAGATAATCACCATCATCTTCATCTTCTTCCTCTAGAAGCAAAGGTATAACCTAAGTTTTATTATTGTTCTTCATTGTTTTTTCATGCTTTAGTTCACTATAAAATTAGTTTTCATGAAAATCTATGCGATTATGATTTATATAGGTTGTATTGTATATATATACTATTATATAAGTGTTATGTGATAATCTAGATGGTTCAATTCACGTAAATATGATGAATATGAAGAAATCATGTTCATAGCAATTTATAGTGAACTTACTTTGAAAAATAGTTTTTAATTATAAAAATTCGTGTTTGATTGTGATATATTATGTAAATTGATAATAGATTATGATAATATATCAAGAAACAAAATTAACATGCTTTGAATTGGTCGATTTGGTTTAAAAACAAAGTCACAATGTTAATTTTCATTAAGAACGCTTAAAAATGGTGTTTTCTTCAAAATCATGAAATTAAGCATTTTGATTTTGTGTTAAGGTGTTTATGAATGTTAAAAACATGTTAGGGGTTTTAGATTTTGTTTTCATAAAGTTTCATATGCTTTGTGTTAGTTAAAATCAGACTTTGGTGCTAAGAAATAAGCCAAATTGGCTTTTTCTTTACACAGTTCGCGAGTCGGAAAACCCACCAGTGGGGGGCCCCGCCCCAGCGGGGCTTTTTTCCTAGAACCACCCACCCCAGCGGGGCTACATGCTGTCCAGAAATGTTAGTTTGGTTCCAAGTAGTTTTTATGCAGTACATGATTAGCTAACTTAATGTGATGGCATGTTAAGTGTATTAAACAATAAGATAACATATTTTGATATGTTTAAGATAATTTGAAATCTCATATTATTATGTTATGTGTGTACTTGGATATTATTATCATAGGATACGATATGATAGTTTAAAGTGTTATACGCGTATGATATGCATGTTATGAGTTTAGACTCACGTGTGTGGTTTGTTAAGCAAGTTAAGTTTACAAACCATGTTATTAAGTTGAACTTAAGTAAAAAGTTTGTAGACACTCGAAATTTTCCTTGCCCCAATACTAACCCGGTAGGAAGGCAAAACCATCAATCAATCAAAATCCGGCCACCAACGTCGGTCCTTCAACCTAAATTTGATTCCCCATATCGGTAATCAAGCTCCGACAGTCAATCGGACCATCAATCAAGCTCCGACAGTCAATCAGACCATCAATCAAGCTCCACAGTCAATCGGACCATCAATCAAGTTCCGACAGTCAATCGAACCATCAATCAAGCTCCGACAGTCAATCGGACCATCAATCAAGTTCTGACAGTCAATTGGACCATCAATCAGGTTTCGACAGTCAATCAAACCATCAATCAAGTTCCGACAGTCAATCAGACCATCAATCAAGTTTCGACAGTCAATCGGACTATCAACCAAGTTCCGACAGTCAATCGGACCATCAATCAAGCTCCGACAGTCAATCAAACCATCAATCAAGCTCCGACAGTCAATCGGACCATCAATTAAGTTCTGACAGTCAATCGGACCATCAATCAAGCTCTGACAGTCAATCGGACCATCAATCAAGTTCTGACAGTTAATCGGACCATCAATCAAGTTCTGACAGTCAATCGGACCATCAATCAAGTTCTGATAGTTAATCGGACCATCAATCAAGCTCCGATAGTCAATCGGACCATCAATCAAGCTCCGACAGTTAATCGGACCATCAATGACACTTCGACAGTCAATCGGACCATCAATCAAGTTTCGACAGTCAATCGAACTATCAAACAAGCTCTGACAGTCAATTGGACCATCAATCAAGCTCTGACAGTCAATCGGATCCTCAAGTTCAACCCCGGTCTCAACCCGAGAAGTCAAAACCAACCATGATCTCAACCCAGGAAGTCAAGATCAACCCCAATAGCAACCCGGGAGGTACCAATCAACCCCGACCTCAATATCAGGCCGTAAAGTCAACCCTGGTCTTAATCCGGGAAGTCAAGGCAACCTCGACGTCAACTAAGGACATGTCAAGCCATATTCGGTCTCAATCCGAAAAAGTCAGTTCATCCCCGGCAGCAACCCGGGAAGTCAAACTCAACCCCGGTCTCAACCCAGGAAGTGCAGGTCATCCCCGATTTCAACCCGGGACGTCAGGTCAACTTCAGATATCAACCTAAATCATCACAACGACTCCAGAGCAAAACTTGGAACGACCACGTCAGCCTCGGAGACAACCCTGAGGTCAAAAGACTCGACTGAGATCCAAGTCTTGGAATCAGCTCCCGAAAGTCAACCAACGACCATGCTGACACTACAGGCAGCCCCGGGAGGGGTACAACGGTCATTTCATTAACTCTCAACTGACTTGGTCAAACTCAAGCCAAATCGATGTCGCCAAAGTCAGAATGAGCCCTAACGACGATCTCGAGTGGCAACTACGCAAGACAGCTCAACGGACAAACTGCGGGGAATCGAAGACCTGGTTATGAACCCATCTTCCTGGACCTGGAAAATGTTTTTTCCCATGTCATTGCAACACTCTCAGCGAGAGCTTTCCGGAAAGGTATCGCACACCTTAAATGGACGCTCTGATCAAAAGTTAAAAAGTTTTCGACCGGACATCGCATTACTAGGAGTGCACGTACTTCGAGACGACCAAGCCGGGCACGTGAGCCCCACCTAGGGGAGCCGCAACTCTACCTGTAGCTTCCACAAGTAGAGTGGAGGCTTCCTGGCCTATAAATAAACGTGCCCCCCACTCATTTGAAAAAGAATCGAAACGTATCGAAGCCCTGTCAGTTTGATTTTTTGACTTTTACACCCCTTCCAAACCCAAATATTTTCACTCCAACACGTAGATATACCCATATACTACCACATATCAAAAAACCACCGATAGATTTGGACGTTTAAAGCCTACGATTTGGCAAAAAGCCCGTATTGCAGCCCATTATAAGTATTTTTACGATCAGCTAGTTAATACTACTACTTTGCACTGTGTTACACTTGCACAAAAAGTTTCATCTTCTAAATATGTCCGAAACATAGTTCCGTGGCCGTTTTTCTCAAAAATTAATATATTTTTGTACATAAACTCTGTTTTTAATATTTCTACAACTCGGATTGACGATCCGTTAGCTCCAGTAGCTTCAATGCACTAGCACGCACATTCTGGCAACTTCGTCGGACTTGGTTATCTTCCCAGTCTGGGTTTAGCCTTTTTCTATACATATTTAATTGTAAATGTACTAACATTTCAATTCTGTCAAGCACGAATATCAAATCCGAGGTAGTTTACCGCTTTTATATATATTTACGCATATATAAGCGACTTTCACCATCACTGGTACTCATATCAGTCCTGGTTGACTACATTTCTGTCTATATATATATATATATATATATATATATATATATATTTATATATTTTCAGTCGGCCTGGACTATTTCATGGCCATTTTACTGCTTTTGCACACTTCCCCATACTGGGTGCTCTCCCCAGTCACTAGGTGACTATTTTTTTGTCAATTTCAATTTCAATACGGGCACAAGCGTGAAAACCCATCACCCTTATTACTGTTTATATATATATATATATATATATATATATATATATATATATTATTTCTGTCAGAGCCTGGATTTATTCGTGGCTATTTACATCTTTTATATACATATATATATATATATATATATATATATATATATTTCAATTCTAGTCCGGGCTTACGAGTGAAAACCCATCACCCTTTTACAGCTTTTATATATATAATTATATATATTACTTTATTCAATTTATTCAACTGCTGCATTCGACATTCATTTGTATATGAATCTGCATTGACATATCTGCGGGCGGACTAGATTTATCCAAATCTCACCAATTCTAGCTTTCAACGGTTCAAATAGGTCCCGACAGAACCTGGAAGCTATAATGGCTGAGATTTCTTTAAATCTAGTTATTTTTATAGTTTCAGTTTCAAAAGCAACCTCGTGTCCCTTAGATCGCTATCTAGTGGGAACGAGACGCTTCGACCATGCGGACCGAGATTTACTAAATGAATCCCTGGTTCTGGCTATCTTGGGATATTTATCTGCTTCTGTACAAATTTAAACTGTGCAGGTTTTCTAGTCACTCATATGTGAGCCTAGGAAACGTGGGATTCATGATCAAACTGATCAGAATCTGATTCCCACGATGGACAAACTTCGATTTACAGATGTACCCTACCAATTTTTTTGTAAAATGTACATGCACAGACCTTAAAACGGTTATCCGGATTTAAGGTCACAACATAGTAAAAATATGGATTGTCGTGTCAGCATCCCTCCGATGGTTTTCATACCCATGAGGAGACCGACACTTTATATTTCAGTGGTCAAGGATGCTTCGCAGCCTGACAAATCACCATTTGCATGTAGCCTTAAGGCTATAAAGATAAAATTTAGAGTAGCGATATGCTTCAATTCCTATGTCAGCGCAAGGGTTTGATAAAACCAGCTTTCAAAACATCACTATCAATTCAATTCAAAAGCTTTTTGCAAAAAATCAAATTAAATGCTTTTGCAAATCAAATCAAAGATTGATTTTCAAATCAAATCAAACCCTTCGTATATAGGCTCAACGAAGCCTGTCAAAGCTTTCAATCAATCAACAGGCCCAATTTTCAAATAACATTCACTCACGCATTTTAATTTTAAGGGAAATATTGAAAAGATCGCGGTACCATGTTTACACGGGAGTCGTGGGGTGCCTAACACCTTCCCCACACTTAACCAAGCCCCCGAACTCAAAACTCCGATTTCAAAGATCAAGTTTTGACAGTGTCCAGTAATTGGGCCTCTTTTCAAATCAAATTCGGTTGAGTTGGTACAACCATTTTCAAAACTACCAACTGACGACTCTGTTTAAATTAAATCAAATCGTCGACATAAACACATGTTGGCCTCTTTTCTAAAAAATCCTTCAAAACCTTTTTGCAATAAAAAGAATAAGGGTAGAGATAACTTAGGAAGATCAATTTGTGGAAACTCAGGTCATAAACCAACCAGAGATATTTCTTAAATTTTCCAACGTCGACAGGTGGCGACTCTACTGGGGACAATAGAGGGCTTAGGCCGCTTTCAATCTTTTCTAACATTTCCCTTTCAAAACTATTGAATGCGTGAAATCCTGAGTCTCCACAGTCAATGGATGAGTGAATGTTGCATCTTTCATTGAATGTATGAATGCTATGCCTTTACATTAAATGAATGTTTTAGTGCTTCACACCCATATTAGTGCTTCGCATGAACTGTCATTGTATGCATAAGAGGTGAGGCCGATGTATGTGAATGTATGCTGTGAGTCCCTCCACCAGGAACCCGGTCGGTGATAAGTAAGGACTCTGGGGACAACTAAGTCTCCGGGGCTGCCTCCTGAAAATGCACCACCCAGATTAGCTCCAGTTGAACGATCAGAGTAACTTCCCTTCTAGTAGATTGCGATGATCTGGGAACCTTCATGCCGAAACAAAAGCCGCGAGAGTAACCTAGGATAGGTCAGCTTCTGATCAATCGAATTCGACGGGATGCTTCTTCATGCCTTCCTCTTTTAATTCCATGTCAAGTCTCCAATTACTGAGGAGCGCAATGTAAATGACAATAATGAAAGATTTACTTTCCTGTCAAATATCCTGTCATCCTGCCATCAAAAACAACTAACCTCGGTTTTGCAGGATAAACTTAAAACACACATCATAAATGCATCCAGTCATTACCTACTACAGGGAACTGACACTCCTACGTTTTGGTGTAGGTAGGGAAAAATTGGCCCCATCACCATATCAAAGGCCAGAAAAGCACACCATCCATCTACGGACATGGCTTCAAGTGCTTCACCAGAATCCACCCCTGTGTCTAGGGAAGAATTCGAAGGATTGAAAAATCAGATAGCCGAGCTAGCCGGTTTCCTTCCAGAGAAAAGCAAGGCCTTCAAAGAAAAAAAATCTCAAACTCATCCAGACCCAGGAGCATTTGGTAGTGGTGCTAGCGGTCAAGATACAGAAAAGGCCGAAACTCAGATTCCTGGACCACAAAACCAAGACCCAATCAACAAAACTCCAGAAATCACCATCCTAGGCAAAGAACAGGAAGCTGGTGACCTTCTCAAGAAAATGCAACAAATGGAAGAAACTCTTCGGTCTATCAAAGGGACTGGGGCATTTGGCAGTGTGAATTATTTCGACCTCTGCATATTCCCCGGGGCTCGTTATCCTGAGAAATTCAGAAACCCCGAGTTCGAGAAATATGATGGGTTGGGAGATCCATACACACATCTAAAAGTTTTTATCTGAGAACTCGGATCCTATGCTAAGGATGAGAAACTTCGAATGCAGCTATTTCAAAAGAGTTTAACTGGAGAAGCCAAAGCCTGGTATGCCCGTCTGGACAACTCCAAAATTCACAGTTGGGAAGAATTGGCTCATGCCTTCCTCAGCCAGTATAGCTTTTAATCTCAGTTAGCTCCAGATTGGTATCAAATTACCAAAATCAAGAAGAATAACACTAAATCATTCAGAGAATATGCCCAACGATGGAGACGGGTCGCAGCACAAGTCACCCCAGCCATGACTGAATCTGAAATAGTCATGACTTTCATCGATATTCAAGAAGCTCCTTATTATGAAAGGGTCCTAGCAGGCATAGGAAAACCTTTCTCTGAAATGATCAAACACGGCGAAATGGCCGAAACGGGACTCAAGTCCTGGAAAATAAAAGACTTAACAGCACTCGAAGCTGTTGCTGAGCATATCCAATTCGGAAATTATAGGAGTAATCCCCGGAGGGTCCATAAAAAGAAAGATGAAGAAGTTTCCTTGGTGTTACAAGGACAAAATTCAAGCAGTAATTCAAACAATACACCCATTCAAAGGAGGAACTATACCCCTTTCTAGGCTGCAACACAGCCTTCAAATCCTTCATTCCAGAAAAATATGGAGGTCAGACGCAGAAGGACTTTCACCCCACTAGGGGATTCACTCGAGAACGTGTTCAAACTTCTGACAGCTCAGAAGACGATTGGCCAACTCCTTCCGCTAACTAACACTAATGCAAGGAACTTTGACCCTAGCAAGAAATATGCTTATCATTCCGGATCACCAGGCCATTACACCCAAGATTGTTGGTCCCTTAAGCACAAGATCCAAGATTTGATTGATAATGGAGAAATTGTGGTCACAAAGCCCGATCAACTGCATGTCCAAGATAACCCTCTCCCACAGCATAAAGAGGAGAGTGTCAACATGATCAACACTTCGAGTGGAGAAGGGTCCAAATACCTCCGCTATATTGAAGAATCCACTCAATCTAACAACATCAGCCCAATAAGTTGGGAAGCTTTTTAAAAGCAATTCCTGATAGAGCAAGAAATAAAATCTATCAAGGAATAAATCGAGCAGTTGGCTGAACTGGTCATCTACCAACATCAACTCACCAGAAAGATGTTAAAGCAAATCCGTCAATCTATTGGATGTCGCTCTCCTCCAGCGGAAGTTAATTCCAATCAAGATCATAGCCGAATTTGTGAGCTTACACCCTGGACTGACAAGGGGATTGAAGAAGCAAGTGTCCAAGCAGGTACGAAGTTCCTATTTTAAAGGAATTTCACCAATTTGAACCAGTCAATGGAAGAACTCCTGCAAATGATGATCAATGAGGGAATGGTTGCAGACTTGCTACCTCCGCTAAACCCTCAGTCCAGAAAATTCAAACCTGACCAAATATGTCAGTATCATTCCAACTCTCTCGGCCATGATACAGAAGAATGTTGGGCACTTCGTAACCTAATGCAAGACCTGATTGAGAAAGGTGACCTAATTAGAGGAGATCAAATCCTCGACATGACAGATAAAGATAGCCTCTAGATCCCTGATGCATGGTATCAGGACACAGTAGCTGTCATATCCTGCGATAAAGAATCAATCATCACACCCCTAGTACTGACAGGTATAGGGGTCCAAGACAAACAAAATCCTGTGAAGGTGGCTGCACCTCAGCCTTTAATTTTGCCCTTCAGGCCTCAGTATCCAATCCTCAGTCTGAAGAAGGTCCCATGGAACTATGGGGACATTGGAAGCTCTACTTCAAATAACATTTCCATCCTGTCAAAGGATAATCCATTATACCTGCCTCAGCAGGTGATTAAATCGGTTACCAAAGCAAAAGAAAGGATGGCTGAAGAAAAGATAAAAGAGTTCCTCAAAAAGATGGGATATAATGAAATCAAGATAGTGCAAAGCTTGAAAGATGCACCCAAGAAAATATCCATCCTGGACTTGGTCCTATCATCAGAGGATCACTGTAACATCCTAGTGAAGGTATTAGAAGAAGCTCATCTGCCACACACGGTAGACACAGAGAAATTCTATCATGTGATAGAACACATTTTCAACAACAATGTGATTTCCTTCACAGATGATGATATCTCGGCTAAGGGAAGGGGCCACCACAAGTCCCTGCATATAGCCGTTATGTCCTCCGGATACGTGATCGGAGGAGTGCTTATTGATGGAGGATCTTCCCTCAATATTTGTCCATACGACACGTTGGAAAGAATGAAGATCAATCCAAATCGGATCAAAGCCAGTCACATGGTTATCCAGAATTTCGATGGATCTCGCCGCCAAGCTATGGGGGAAATCGAGTTTCCTCTAGAAATTGGTCCACACACCTTCTATGTATCTTTCCAGGAGCTCAACATAGCCACCGGATACAACTTGTTGTTGGGCAGGCCATGGATTCATATGGCCAGGGCTGTTCCATCCACTCTCCATTAGCAACTCAAGTACATTATCAATGGCAGCCTCATCACAGTGAATGCTGAACCGGAATACTCTACCCACAAACATGGGGACATGCCAGTGATTAGCCTGGACGCAGGGATTGAGCCTGTAAGTTTTCAAGCTCTCGAGGTAAGCGATATTCAATATCTACCGATTGGGGCACCAGCCCTGAAACCTAAAATCTCCACTGAAGTAATGACAGTGGGCCAAGAAATGGTAGCTGCAGGTTTCCAGCCTGGAGAAGGGTTAGGAAAGAACAAGCAAGGCATTAAGATGCTAATCCAAATCCCAAGTTAGATAGGAAGAGCAGGATTGGGATTTTCATCCGGGTCAAACCACCAGAATCCACACAAACATCTCAAGGCTCAAGCCTCCACAATTCTGCTCCCAAACCTCACAAATGCCAGATGGGTGAAACCTACGAGGAAGATCCCTATGGGGGCATCAGCCATGCTATTTCCTGCAATCATACCTATCCATGAAAGGAAAGTCCTCAAGCCTGAGGCAGATTGCAAAAAGGGAAATGAAAAGATCATGTACGGAGGACGAGACCCATTCGCTAACATGAAAGTCATTATCAACTCCGAGGGGATAAATGATGAAATCCCAGATAGTGACAATGAAGATCGTGCTCACTTGCCTCGCAGCAAACAGATGAACAATCCACAGAAAAGCCTCGACCATATCCTAAAGGATGTCTCAGTTGTCATTCAAGATGAGACAGACGAGCACACTTCCATCATCATCTCTATCCATGAGGATCTAACACTGGACAATTGGAGCAGTGTCCCTTGCCTCAGCCAAAAAGGGTAAAGGGGCAGACAGTCAATCTGCCCTTAATCATACTTTCATTTATTGCTTACTTTTGATTGCACAGCTGGAGTAGTTACTTTTGTCAAGCTTTACAAATGCTATGTGTATTTAAGCAGCTGTATATATTAATGAAAGCATTTTTGTTTTCAGGACCCACGCATTGGATATGTGTGTCTTTACCGATGAGATGCCAACCTGTCAACATAACTCCAACCATGATAAGTCGATGTGGCCCAGAGATGGAAGGCCCTTTGGTTTAAACCCTAGGGCCAGGTTTATATCTTCAGCTCCGAGCCGAATCTGCATACCCTTGACCTTCGAAGTGATGACGTCATTTTTGAAGACCCCATTGCAGTAAAACTCTTTCACCAGCTTTGGGTAAATCCTTGTGTTGGTGGTCAGAGCTTCTTTGAGACCAACTCTCTTCAGAAGGGATAAAATTTTGTGAAACTGTGGGTTAGTTATCTTAAATTTGTCGAAGCATAGTTGGTAACCAGGTACAACATTGGAAACAGCCATTGATTACTATGATTTTCTTGAGACGAACAAAAATTAGTTGAGCGTTCTGAAAGCTAGGGTTTCTTTTGAGAGAGAGAGAAAGATGAGCTTTTAAAATTCAAAGGTGAACTGACACAAGACATTTCAAAATGTATTTGTAACTTCCCTCCTCAAGATCTGCAGAGTGGGGTACGTGTCAAGTTCTACAGGGCTCCACAATTTGAAGTCGTATAAAAAGGACTGATCTGCCCTTAGCTCCCCATGAGCTAGTGTATCCTTCAGGATGACTACGATTGTCGAGGCTGCTCCACGATTGTTGAGTTTATTGCTGAACCTTCTCCACGACCGTTGTCTATACTGGTTCTTGTGACTCATTCTGAATTAGCATCCCTTCTAAGTTAAGGTTGCTCAGGAAAGGCCAACCTCTTAGTCTAAAACTAAGAGTAAGGTTTGTCCCTGAGGCGCTTATCAGAAGGTCTGCTTAGACTTGGTAGTAATGCTATCATCATAGTGGGCTTCTCTGCCATGTCGAGACTACTCCACGATCGTGGTTTCTCTTAGTCGTCTCCACAATTTTGACATAGCCTTTTGATCTGTATGGTTAACACCAACTAGAGCATAGAATTTATGGTTGTAGATTTAACATACCTAACTCACTTATTAGTTTATTAAATCTGGATTCATCTAAGGGTTTTGTAAAAACATCAGCAAGTTAATTTTCAGTAGGGATATATTGCAAAGATATAGTTCCATTTTGAACATGATCCCTAAAAAAATGATATCTTATTTCTATATGCTTAGTCCTAGTATGGATGATAGGATTATGTGTTATTGCTATGGCACTTGTGTTATCACAGTGAATAGGTATAGACTTGAAATCAAACCCATATTCTGCTAGCTGGTTCTTCATCCATTGGATTTGAGCACAGTAGCTGCCTGCAGCAATGTATTCAGCTTCTGCTATTGAAGTTGATACTGAATTTTGCTTCTTGCTAAACCAGGACACAAGTCTGTTTCCTAGCAGTTGACAAGTGCCACTGGTACTTTTTCTATCAATTTTGTAGCCTGCAAAATCAGCATCTGAATATCCTGTCAGTTCAAAGAAGGACTCCTTGGGATACCAAAGTCCCAAGTGAGGTGTGTCTTTGAGATACCTGAAAATCTTTTTTACAACAGTTAAGTGTGATTCCTTAGGATTGGCTTGAAATCTAGCACATATGCATGTTGCAAACATTATATCCGGTCTACTGGCAGTTAAGTACAGAAGAGAGCCTATCATACCTCTATATATAGTAATGTCAATATATTTACCTTTCTCATCTTTATCAAGCTTAGTTGCTGGAGCAATTGGTGTTTCCATAGGAGAGGCTGATTCCATGACATACTTCTTAAGTAAGTCTTTAATGTACTTGGCTTGGTTAATGAAGATACCTTCATCAGTCTGCTTCACTTGCAGTCCAAGGAAGAAATTCAGCGCACCCATCATGCTCATTTCGAACTTGCTCTGCATAAGCTTGGCAAATCTCTTGCACAGATTTTCATCAGTAGAACCAAAGATAATATCATCTATATATATTTGGACTAGTAAAACTTTATCTTTGTGCTTCCTAAGAAATAATGTGGTATTTACTCTACCTCTAGTGAATCCTTTTTCAATAAGAAAGTTAGTTAGTGTTTCATACCATGCTCTAGGTGCTTGCTTAAGTCCATATTCAGCTTTGTCTAGTCTATAGACATAATTAGAGATAGTTGGATTGATAAAACCTGGAGGTTTCTCCACATATACTTCTTCTTGAAGTTCACCATTCAGAAATGCACTCTTGACATCCATCTGGAAGACTTTAAACTTCATGTGGGCAATAAAGGCAAGGAATATCCTGATAGCTTCTAGTCTGGCAATAGGTATGAAGGTCTCATCGTAGTCGATACCTTCTTCTTGGGAATAACCTTTGGCCACTAGTCTTGCCTTGTTCCTTGTGATCACCCCATCTTCATTCATTTTATTTCTGAAGACCCATTTGGTGCCAATGACTGGGTGATTTCTTGGTCTAGGAACTAATCTCTAGACTTTGCTTCTTTCAAACTGATTCAGCTCCTCTTGCATAGCGCTTCTATCCAACTCAAATCTTCCATTGCATCTTCTACCTTCTTGGGTTCCATTTTGGACAGAAAGCTCAGATAGAAACACTCATTTTGGGTGTCAGATCTCGTCTTGATTCTTGCATTTGGATCTCCAATAATCAGGTCTTGAGTGTGATCTCTTGCCCATCTGTTTCCTATTGGAACATCTGTTATGGTGCCTTCTTGTCTGAATTCTTCAAGATCAACTTCTGTCTCTTGTTACAGAGGTTCTTCGTCTGGTGTAGCTCTCTCCACTATATCTTCTTCAGGCTCGACGATTCCACCTTCTGGGGCTGTGATTGTGGTGTTGGGATTAACAACCTAATTCGTGGTGTCTGGATCGTCAATCGCAGTGCCTTGTGGTACAGACTTATCTGAGTCTGTTTCATCAAAGATGATGTGAATTGAAACTTCAACACTTAGCGTCTTCTTGTTGAACACTCTATAGGCCTTACTATCTGTGGCATATCCAAGAAAGATTCCTTCGTCTGACTTGGGTTGGAACTTAGTCAGATATTGTTTTCCATCTTTGAGAATGTAGCATGCACAGCCGAACACATAGAAATAACTGATGTTGGGCTTTCTTCCTCTCCACAGCTCGTAGGGAGTCTTCTTTAGTGTAGAGTGAACAAGAGACCTATTCTGAGTGAAGCACGCAGTGTTGATAGCTTCTACCCAGAAGTATTCAGGCAGATAAGCTGCTGCTAGTAGAGTTCTTTCTGCTTCGATCAATGTTCTGTTCTTTCTTTCAGCTACTACGTTTTGTTGTGGAGCTCGTGGAGCTGAGAAGTTATGACTGTTTCCGCTGTCTATACAGAACTAATCCATCTCAGAAAAGTCGAACTCTCTTCTATGATCACTTCTTATGGCCTTGATTTTTTCTCCTTTTTTGTTCGTCACCGGTTTGAACATCTTGATCAGTTGGGAGCTTGTTTCATCTTTAGAATTTAGAAAGAACACCCATGTGAATCTGGTGTAGTCATCCACTACGACCCGTGAGTATCTCTTCCCTCTAAGGCTTATAGTCGGAATTGGCCCGAAAAGATCCATCTAAAGTAACTGTAGGGGCTTATCAATTGAGTTGACTGCTTTTCCTTTGAATGAGCTCCTTGTTTGCTTTCCAAGATGACAGGCATTGCATGGCCTTTCTTTGACGAAGCTTAGCCTGGGTAGGACTGCTACTAGATCTTTGGAGGCCTGTTTTGACATACTTTTGAAGTTGAGATGAGACAACCTTATATGCTATAGCCAGCTCATTTCTTTAGAGGCTTTAGCAAGAGAGCAGATAGTATCATCAGAACTCAGTTGAGCAGGATTGACAATGTAAACATTTCCTTCTCTTGTTCCGGTCATCTTTATAGAAGAGGTCTTCAGATCTCTGACTTGACAATGATTGTTGAGGAAAGTGACTTGATGACCCTTGTCGCAAAGTTCGCTAATGCTCAGAAGATTATTCTTTAGTCCTTCTACATAGGCTACTTTGCTGAAGGACACTGCACCATTCCCAGTTGAGTCATATCCTTTTGTCTTGCCAGAGCTGTTGTCTCTAAAGATGACTATTGGACCCTTTTTCTCTATGAAGTTAGACAGGAAGGCTTTGTTCCCGGTCATGTGCCTTGAGCATCCACTGTCCAGATACCATGTTGCGATCGTGGAGCTCGATTCCTGCAGTAAGGTTAAGCTTTCATTTTATTACCCAGACTTGCATGGGTCCTACATTGTTAGTACCTTTGAGAACCCAGATTTGCTTGACTTTGGGTCTATTATGCAGAGGATTATAATAGCATACTGCAGCCTTATGACCATATCTATCACATACAAAGCATCTATTATTTTGTATGCATGTGTGTGTGTGTGTGTGGATTCTTTCTCCATTTGGACTTGTGTGGATACTTAGTGGCCTTTTCCTTGTACTAATTCTTCTTTTTCCATGCAGCCTTGTGATTTAGAGTTTATGATGAGTGAATCTCAACTCTACGATTCCTTTCCTGGTTGGTTCGTGGAGCCAATTTTACTTGACTCCACGACCCTTCGAGGTTGGAGAGTAGTGACTGAGTTACTCTTCACCTTTATGAATCCCAGGCCAGCATGGGATCCATGATGTCTTGGGATATGACTTGGATTAGAAGAGCAAGGATGCAATGGTTCTTCTTTCTTTGTGGATTTCATAAATGTAATGCCTCTATTAAAATTTGAGGCACTACTAATGTTAGTTTCCTTGAGTTTTTCCACACATGGTTCTGAGGTAGACTCCCCAAAACCTAAACCTGTTCTGTCAGATACACTTCTCTGACTTGAGATCAGGGAGTCCATGGATGTAGAAGACCTATTCCATATTAAGATTGTCTTTTCTAGCTCCTTAATCTTAGAGGTTAGATTTAACTCTTTTTGTGTGATGATTTCATTGATCTGTCTTAAGAATTTATTCTTAGCCTCAAGTTTAGAGAGAGAGGTAGTACTTAGTAGAGCTATCTTCAGTTCTACTTGAACTTTCTCTTTCTCTTTTTGAAGAAGAGAATAATCTTTAGACAGAACTCTGAACCACTTCATGTATTGATGCAGATCAGATGTTATACCATGTAGTGTAGTTCTTAGATCATCAATGTCTATATCAGGAGAGTTAAAGTCAAATACCTCATCGATACTTACTTCATGATGGTCAGTGCTCTTTTTTGTCTTTTGCATCTTTGTCCATCAAATAGAGATTGGCTACTTGTGGCTCTTCATCATCTCCTGACTCAGGGTTTGTATTGTGTGAGTCACTCCATGATCCTCCGGCTACAAGACCTTTGTCTTTCTTCTGAAGCTTTTTGTAGCCTTTGAACTCATTCTTTGGATTTATTTTCCTCTTCAGTTCCTCTCTAAGAGGTTTGTTGTTGTTTGCAATGAAATGGCCAGGCTTCTTGCAGTTATAGCATAAGTCGTTGATCTGCTCCTAGCTGCTGTTGTTGTTGAATCTCTTAGGTCTGCTGCTTCTTCCTTTGCGCATGAACCTTTTGAGTCTTCTGACCAGCAATGCAATGCCCTCATCATCATCTTCCTCAGAGTCAGATTTATTTTCATCATGAGCTAGGTGGCTTCTGTTACCTTAAGAGAAACTCCTTTATCCTTCTTTCTTCCTTCAGATAAAGTCTCTGCTTGTTGGGTCAGCTCTAGTTCGTAGGTAAAAAGGTTGCCATAAAGTTGTTGAACTATCATTTCATGGAGGTTCTTTGATTCTCTGATTGTAGTGATTTTGGCATCCCACTTGCTTGGAAAGGACCTTATGAACTTGATGATAAGATCTTTATTTGGATAGATCTTTCCAAAAGCTCGAAGAGAGTTGAGCAGCACGTTGAATCTTTCATAGGTGGAAGTGACGTTTTCTCCTAGTACATGGGCAAACATCTCATACTGTTGAGTCAGAAGAGATTACTTGTTTTCTCTGACTTCTTCTGTTCCTTCGTGCATAATGAACAGTGCTTCTCAGACTTCTTTGGCAGTCTTGTTGTTAACCACATTTTCAAACAGATCATCTTCTAAAGACTGGAACAAAATATTCTTGGCCTTTTTTGTCTAGTTGGACAGTTTTTTTCTCGTTGTCAGTCCATTCTGATTTAATCTTGACCTGTATTCTGTTTGGATCTTCTGGAGTTGGTGCAATCTTTGTTGGAACGTAGGCCCCATTCATAACAGTTTTAAATAGCTTGTCATCTATTGAATCCATGTAGGCTTGTATAGGAACTTTCCAGTTGGCAAATTTGTCTTTGTTGCACATTGGTGGCTTGCTGCGTCCACCGGTCTTGGACTCGCTTATCAGATGTGCCATCAGATCTACTCAAGCTTTGTAGGCTAGTTGAGGGAACCTACTCTGATACCAATTGTTAGTTCCCAGAGGCATAATTATTATCTAAAAGGGGGGTTAAATAGATATTTTAAAACTTTTTCCTTTTCAAAATACTTATCAGATTTGTTAATAACTTAACCACAACATAATATATAATTTGTTTGTTCCTTTTAAGATAAACCAAGTTTATAGGTGATAAGCAGTTATAGCAGTTTATGATAGATATAACAGTTATAGCAGATATATCAGACACAATGATTTTAAGTGGTTCAGAGCACTCAAGGCTCCTAGTCCACTCTTCTACTCCACGAGTAGGAAATCCACTAAAGATATCTTTACAATCTTTGAATCACTTAGATTACTTCAAGACCAGCAGTCTTGGAACTTCTTAGTTCACTTAGAACTCTTCAAGTCCAGCAGACTTGGAATACACTTGATGAGAGTTGAGTTCTTGGATTGTGCTACTCAGTTGCAGTTAAGCATACGTTCAAAAGAAATGAGTAGCTGAGAAAGCTTTCCTTTAGGATCGTGGTGTTTAGACATTGAGTGTTCTTGAGCTTTTTAGTTCTTGCTTGCTTAGTCTGAATCTCTACTTGATTTGCTTATGAAGGAGCCTTTAAAATATTTCCGTTGAAGGCATCCGTTATAGCATTTAATGCTTCAGACATTTCTGAGCACTGATGTTGACTTCCTGGGAATATGGGGTTCTGCTGTCTGGCCCACTGACACAGCAGACTACTTTCTCACCTAACACCTGAAAAGGTGTTTTCAGCAGATATGCAGTCCTTTCCTTAGCTTCTTCTATACGCTTCTTTGTTACATACTAAGGATAAGTGTTGGATCATTAGGACTCCCGAAATGTCAATGACTGTAAGCCATTCTTCATTTGTTACACTTCCTTCTTCATCAGATAGACAAAACTTGATGCTTCTGAAGCTAACTGAAGAAACACCACGATCGTTATTTTTGTACCATGATTGTTGTGTGTTGTTGTGCTCATGCATGATTAAGTCTTGATCGTAGAGAACACTACGATTTCTCTCAAGCTTTGATAGACTACGATCTCTACTTGCTTGTCTAGCAGACTCCACATTTTCGAGAGCTGACTGCGAATCTTGACTTGGCTCGGTAGGCGCTCGAATTGTCTCCATGATTCTGAGTGTGGCTTCCAAGACAGACTATGATTCTGAAGCAACTTTTTTGATACTCCATGTTTCTGCCTTGGCTTCTGCAATTTCTCGGCTGGCTCGACATACTATGATTTTGTTGAGGCCTATCTATTACATTTCAAGAGATCAACCTAACACATTTGATCTTTCTTCTATACATTCATTTATAGAATGATAAACATTTAGCACAGATCAACCTAATAATTTTGATCTACCATCTAAGTCCTTATACATATGTTCTTTGAAGGACTTTACACATAAGCATATATATTTACTTTCAACATCAAATTTGAATATGCAATTCCCAACAATATATATATATATATATATATATATATCATATATTTATACTATATATATAAATGATTTTGAAATCTTTTTGCCCAAGAGATTTTTAGAAAATCATTTAGAAAAGAATAGGAATCTCATTGCCTTAGGAAATGTTAATATTTACATTAATTTAATTAACACTTGATAGGTAATTTATCAAGGTCAAGAAAAATAAAGTCAATTTTAGGATAAAAAATATTTTTGATAGGAATAAAATAGGATAATTAAAATCAATTTATATAATAATCCTATAGAGAGGATTCTACCTATTTTAATTTAATCCTATTTAATAAGTTTGTTATCATCAAAATAAAACTGATCAGTTTGGAGACCTATCACATTACATTCGTTCTGTACCATAATATCATTCATTACAAAAATAATACTATGCTATTACAAGGATAAACTATTTATCCACCTTTGTCTTGCCCTTGTCCTTACCGAATCCTTAGGTCCGTTCGCTCTTAGCTGAAATCATATAATTTTAAGCAAGAATGAGCATAACTAACCCAGCAAGTTTAACATTATATTCTACAACCACAAAATCAAGAATCATATGATTTAACCTTCAATAACTGTACAATAGTTATGAAGTATTACGAATAATCAAAATAGCATTTTGATTCCTTTAAAACCATACCCATGGACTTATAGTCACTTCAGAATCTGAGTTGGTCAAAGACCATGAACATTCTCTTTAGTTTCCATTCATGAATTGTAATACCAGGAAAAAAAAATGAATGGCTTTTTAAAGATTTTGTTTTAAATATTTTAATTGGGCTTTTCTTGTGTTTGGGTCAAATGATATTTAATTATGTGGACTACATTAATTGGGCCTTAAAAATTTATTGGATCAAACTTCTATTTGTGTAATATTAAAATCCTATTAAAACTTGGAGAATTAATAAAATATATAAATAATAAGTAAAACCTAATCTTCCTCACATATATTTTGTTACGAATTGGTGGAAAGAAAAGAAGTGAGAAGGCGGCTGAAGCTTGAAGGAACAGGAAGAATTGTTAGTCAGGTAAGTTGTTATTTATTTGTTTATTGCCGATGTGATCATATGGCAATTAGAGAGTATTGAATTCAATAACAATAAAAGAGTTCATCAATGAAAAGAGTAAAAACCTTATTTTAATTTAAACTTCTTTCGTGGGTATCATATGGAGAAAAGAGTTGACTTAAATAATGAACTTCCATGTGGGATTCTAAATGCATATTTTATAATACTAAAGGCCATTTGTAGAGATTGTTAGATTGCATTGGTAGGAGCGGCGGCAGCAAGAGGAAAAAAAGAAAAAAGGAATCTGATGACAATTTGATTTGGACGGAGGCACTATGTATAGATTTATATTTTTGATCTAACAAAGCTGATGATTATTGTGGTGGACGAAGGCCACTGTCAATAATTAATAATAATAATAATAATAAAAAAAAAAAAAAAAGTTTATTAACGGGTTAAAGATGGAAGAAATATTTGGCAAACATACTTATATTTATTTATTTTTTTGTTTAGTTCGGACGGAAGAAGTTTAACGAATAAATTTTGGAATATAATTTTGGGTATTACATTGCTTACTTCAGGTACGGATTCCGTACTCCTTCAGCGATACTCTTATTAAATTTGATTGATTTATTTTGTTCCGTATTTCAAATTTCATTATTATTTCACATAATTATTCTTGTGAAATTCATATAATAGTTTCGTTTTGGAGTTGATTATATGATTCAAAATTGTACTCTTTGAATTATGTTATCAGGTTTGGTATTTATTTTGATAATTATAGAGCGGTACATGTTGTTACTTTCTTTTTGAGACATTGAGATTATGATTTGATTTGGTTCAACATGTATATATAGAACCCTTTGTGTTGATATTATGTCGCATGTGTTGTGACATGATATTTTTGTTAGAATATACCGTAGGGTATACCTGAGCTATAACCACCTGTGGGGGTACCATAGGCATGTCGTCTTGGCACGAGAGGTATGACACTTTTCGTGGCAGTGTGATCAGTCCACGGCGTCTCCGTTTTGTGCTCTGGTGGGAGTTGGCCATTTAGTGTTTTGTTATGGGAGGCATATGGGTCGACTCTAGTTTTCTGTTCTGTTCTGCGGAGTGGCGATATTTATGCCAAACACGCCTTTCGATTTTGCATGCATTGGATTCGCGGTCCAATGTGTGTGACTTGCCTGTGTGGCATTATTTGACCTTGCCTGTGTGGCAAGGTATATTTCTGTTTTATTTTGAGCTCGGTATGAAATAACCCCAGCCACTTGATTCAGCCTATTATTTCGTTGTATTAGTTTGTTCGTTACAGTTCAGTTCATTTTAATTGTGTTAGTTATCTCAGTTCTTTATTTTATATTCTATATCCGTACTAGGCATTTGGCTCATGCGGTGTTTTTTCTCCGGCAGGTATTTAGGGGGATCAAGGGCAAGTGTGATGAGAGCTCCATTCGATCCAATGATTTAGATATTCTGTTTAGGTTTGATAGATTGATTTATTTGGAGTTATAATTAATACCTTAGATTGTGGTTTGGGCCAGTGTGGCATTTATTATGGTTGACCTATTGATATTTTGATATTTATTAGTTATAAATACTATTCTTTCGTGGCATAGAGCTTTCGTTCAGTTTTGTTGTGTTTTGAGTAACCTCTCTTTCTATTTCGGGAAGGGGGTGTTACAGAATTGGTATCAGAGCTTAAGTTCTTTCTTGTAGAAAACCTATTTAGGTTTGACCTGTGAGTTATGGGTAGAATTCTGGGTTAGGTTTTGTTCAGTTTGATTTTTTGTTCAGCTATATTCGAATCTGTCTTTAATCTATTTTGCTTATACTCGTTGATCTCTTTTAGTTGGCAATCGTGATGCTTCGGTTTTATTTGATAATTAGGTTCGTTCTTTTCTTTTGATTCCGGGGACGGAATCCTTTTTAAGGGGTAGGTGATGTAATACCCGGAAAAAAAAATGAACGGCTTTTTAAAGATTTTGTTTTAAATATTTTAATTGGGCTTTTCTTGTGTTTGGGTCAAATAATATTTAATTATGTGGACTACATTAATTGGGCCTTAAAAATTTATTGGATTAAACTTATATTTGTGTAATATTAAAATCCTATTAAAACTTGGAGAATTAATAAAAATATATAAATAATAAGTAAAACCTAATCTTCCTCACATATATTTTGTTACGAATCGGTGGAAAGAAAAGAAGTGAGAAGGCGGCTAAAGCCTGAAGGAACAGGAAGAATTGTTAGTTAAGTAAGTTGTTATTTATTTGTTTATTGCCGATGTGATCATATGGCAATTAGAGAGTATTGAATTCAATAACAATAAAAGAGTTCATCAATGAAAAGAGTAAAAACCTTATTTTAATTTAAACTTCTTTCGTGGGTATCATATGGAGAAAAGAGTTGACTTAAATAATGAACTTCCATGTGGGATTCTAAATGCATATTTTATAATACTAAAGGCCATTTGTAGAGATTGTTAGATTGCATTGGTAGGAGCAGCGGCAGCAAGAGGAAAAAAAGAAAAAAGGAATCTGATGACAATTTGATTTGGACGGAGGCAATATGTATAGATTTATATTTTTGATCTAACAAAGCAGATGATTATTGTGGTGGACGAAGGCCACTGTCAATAATTAATAATAATAATAATAATAATAATAATAATAATAATAATAAAATAAGTTTATTAACGGGTTAAAGATGGAAGAAATATTTGGCAAACATACTTATATTTATTTATTTATTTTGTTTAGTTCGGATGGAAGAAGTTTAACGAATAAATTTTGGAATATAATTTTAGGTATTACATTGCTTACTTCAGGTACGAATTCCGTACTCCTTCAGCGATACTCTTATTAAATTTGATTGATTTGTTTTGTTCCGTATTTCAAATTTCATTATTATTTCACATAATTATTCTTGTGAAATTCATATAATAGTTTCATTTTGGAGTTGATTCATATGATTCAAAATTGTACTCTTTGAATTATGTTATCAGGTTTCGTATTTATTTTGATAATTATAGAGCGGTACATGTTGTTACTTTCGTTTTGAGACATTGAGATTATGATTTGATTTGGTTCAACATGTATATATAGAACCCTTTGTGTTGATATTATGTAGCATGTGTTGTGACATGATATTTTTGTTAGAATATACCGTAGGGTATACCTGAGCTATAACCACCTGTGGGGGTACCATAGGTATGTCGTCTTGGCACGAGAGGCATGACACTTTCCGTGGCGGTGTGATCAGTCCACGGCGTCTCCGTTTTGTGCTCTGGTGGGAGTTGGCCATTTAGTGTTTTGTTGTGGGAGGCGTATGGGTCGACCCTAGTTTTCTGTTCTGTTCTGCGGAGTGGCGATATTTGTGCCAAACACGCCTTTCGATTTTGCATGCATTAGATTCGCGGTCCCATGTGTGTGACTTGCCTGTGTGGCATTATTTGACCTTGCCTGTGTGGCAAGGTATATTTCTGTTTTATTTTGAGCTCGGTATGAAATAACCCCAGCCACTTGATTCAGCCTATTATTTCGTTGTATTAGTTTGTTCGTTACAGTTCAGTTCATTTTAATTGAGTTAGTTATCTCAGTTCTTTATTTTATATTCTATATCCGTACTAGGCATTTGGCTCATGCTGTGTTTTTTCTCCGGCAAGTATTCAGGGGGATCAAGGGCAAGTGTGATGAGAGCTCCATTCGATCCAATGATTTAGATATTCTGTTTAGGTTTGATAGATTGATTTATTTGGAGTTATAATTAATACCTTAGATTGTGGTTTAGGCCAGTGTGGCATTTATTATGGTTGACCTTTTGATATTTATTGGTTATAAATACTATTCTTTCGTGGCATAGAGCTTTCGTTCAATTTTGTTGTGTTTTGAGTAACCTCTCTTTCTATTTCGGGAAGGGGGTGTTACAGAATTGGTATCAGAGCTTAGGTTCTTTATTGTAGAAAACCTATTTAGGTTTGACCTGTGAGTTATGGGTAGAATTCTAGGTTAGATTTTGTTCAGTTTGATTTTCTGTTCAGCTATATTCGAATCTGTCTTTAATCTGTTTTGCTTATACTCGTTGATCTCTTTTAGTTGGCAATCGTGATGCTTCTGTTTTATTTGATAATTAGGTTCGTTCTTTTCTTTTGATTCCGGGGACGGAATCCTTTTTAAGGGGTAGGTGATGTAATACCCGGAAAAAAAAAAATGAAGGCTTTTTAAAGATTTTGTTTTAAATATTTTAATTGGGCTTTTCTTGTGTTTGGGTCAAATAATATTTAATTATATGGACTACATTAATTAGGCCTTAAAAATTTATTGGATCAAACTTATACTTGTGTAATATTAAAATCCTATTAAAACTTGGAGAATTAATAAAATATATAAATAATAAGTAAAACCTAATCTTCCTCACATATATTTTGTTACGAATCGGTGGAAAGAAAAGAAGTGAGAAGGCGGCTGAAGCCTGAAGGAACAGGAAGAATTGTTAGTCAGGTAAGTTGTTATTTATTTGTTTATTGCCGATGTGATCATATGGCAATTAGAGAGTATTGAATTCAATAACAATAAAAGAGTTCATCAATGAAAAGAGTAAAAACCTTATTTTAATTTAAACTTCTTTCGTGGGTATCATATGGAGAAAAGAGTTGACTTAAATAATGAACTTCCATGTGGGATTCTAAATGCATATTTTATAATACTAAAGGCCATTTGTAGAGATTGTTAGATTGCATTGGTAGGAGCGGCAGCAGCAAGAGGAAAAAAAGAAAAAAGGAATCTGATGACAATTTGATTTGGAAGGAACAGAAGCTGAGGAATAAGATCATTCATTTCGTTAAGATTCTTTGGAGAAATCATGCAGTCGAGGAGGCTACATGGGAGCTAGAAGAGAAAATGAGAGCGAATTATCCGTTTTTATTTGAGTAACCTAATTTTTACAATTCCGAGAATGAAATTTTTATAAAGGGGGAGGGATGTAACGACCATGAATTTTAAACTCTTTATTTATTAAATATGTGATTTAATTTTAACGAGTTAGTTTTTTGAGTTTATTTAAACCTTATGTGGTGGTGAGAATTTGTGAAATGATTAAAGGAAGTCACTAATGAGTTATTTAAATTAGTGGACTGACCTTAAGGATTTAATATCAGAGAATTGATGAGATTATTAATAATGTAATATTCAACTTATTTGAATATAGTGGCATGAATTGAACATAGTGATTAATTTCAATATTGAGTAATTAATCGATACCGTATGAAATTATTATTGTTGGAAATAATATATTAATGAACAAAGAAGCATTGAATATAATAATATGTAATTATGTTTACTTGATTTACTGTTATACACAAGCATGCGATACTAAACCTCTACTATATGGTAGCTATCTATATTATACATAATGCAATGTGACATATTAATGTGGTGAATATTGCATGTATGGACTATATAGTAAGATGAGATAAATTGAAGGTATGTGACACTATGTGGACATTCATGTATACCCTATTGTCATATAATAAGATCAAGTATTAATTTATAATGATTTTATTGAGTTATTATAATTATATTATAATGATTATAATAATGAGTAATAATAATACCCAATTGCTTTACATTCGGTATTAAGAAAAATGTACATGAATTATATGTGGTGTACCCCTATTTGATACATTGTGTTATTAATTGAAGTAGCATTATAGCACCCATTTAATTAGATAACTTAAATATATACTATGTGTATATATATTATACAACTTAGTGTATTAGCAAGTGCTGAGTTATTACATTGTCCCTAAATAAGAGTCCATTTCCTCTTCACTTCTCCCACACGTGAACAAACAATAAGCTAGCTACACTCTACATTCATCTCAAATTCAACAAACATAGCCATAATCATGAGGTGGGGAGTGGGATTCATGAGTGGAATCACCAACCCTCACCAACTCTTTCTTATCTATTGAACATACTTGCAATCCTTTGGTTTGATTTGGTGAGTAAATGTTTTGTCTGTATTTTTAAATGCCTATAAGAGTAAGCTTTCCTCCTTGTAGTTTCTTTTGCTGAGATATTGTCTAGTAGAGTTAGTATACTGAGTTCCCATTTGGGTTAAGGAAGAATTAGTATAGCAGCAAGCTCATAGTAGCATTATAGAATTGTTTAGCAGCAAGTGTTTCACAAAGGTAATTTCCATTCATGATCTTCATTATCAAATTCTTGATTGTGTTAAATTGAATGATCATTTGATTAGAAAATGTTTGCTATGTATTGTATAAGTTGTCATGATAGTTTAGAACTGTAATATGGCTGGTATAGGATCAAATTGTTGAAGAAATCTGAGTATGGCTTAAGTTTCTGCCAAAGCAGAAACTGCTCAAGCACTGGCCGGACACCGGCGCAGCTGCGCCGGGTTTATACCTGGTGCCTGCGCAGCTGCGCAGGTTCCTGTAAACTATTTCTGTTTCTGTTAAGCTGCTGTGATATACTAACATGTGATGTACCATTGAAACAAGCTTGTGAACATAATTTAAATGTAGATATTAGTACAACGACATGATATAAGTATGTATTCGTTGATGCTACACGTATATGCCATGACCATATGTTATAAAAAGGGAAACTTGTAATTTCAAAAGTAAACCTTGTCATGGACGTATCACGTGAACATTCTGATTTTGTAAACACAATAGTGTGGTTTATATTGTCATGAAATACGAGTCTAAAGTGTGTTCACACACTAGCATACGTGATTGCAAGATTCGGACGATTTCGAAATGAGAAACTTAAGACTTTTGAAAACAAACTTGACCAAGACTTAATGTCTTTTAGATTCTGACCATTTGAGAACGTATATGTGGTTTATATATGAGTTCTAAGACATACGAGTTATGAGCACAAGGCACTTAACAATGTATTATGATACCTTGTTGACTTAGTGTGACTTTCAATGAGAAAACTTAGAATGAGAAAAACTAAATAGCATCGATCACCATGTGGATTACGTATTTATCATGCAAGCATGTATATTATACTTCATTATGCCTATAGACATATTAATATGGACCTCATTTGTTTATACATGGATTTAGCATGTGCACGCATATTCATAAAAAATAAATTTATAAGGCATAACCTATGTGGTTTAAGTATATATGAGTAATATACGCACAAGCATGCTTACTAAGTATGGTTAGACCGTGATGTGGTAATATGACTATGTAGCTAACCCTCGTAACATGAAATTGATTAACTTAAGGTATGTGAATTACCGGCATGAAGACATATGATTTTGAATTGAATAGGGTGAGCATGTTAGGATTCAAACTTGAAAGTATATTCTTGAAGCATGATTACTTGAAATGCTAAATGTTCAAACCTATGTTGATGTATAGAAACTGGATATTCTAGCATTACTAAATCAAGGTCAGAGTTAATTATTTATAGACCTAGTCAAAGTGATTGACTTACGTGAATTGCATGATAAATTTATATGATGATTAGATTCTTGCTAGTGTAGAATCATATTAGTTTATAATGCTAATTGAAAGGCCGACTTATTAATGTTAGGTCGTTTCGACACAAGTTAATTAAAGCTAAAACTTATTTGTTGCTAAGCAAACAGGCAAGTTTTCTAACTTCATTTAATTGTTATATTGAATGCAAGTATTCTAAATTCTTGCACTACCTTATTCATTGAATCGTGTAAGCAAGTCTCCGAACTTCACTCTTTGGTTGTGCAAGTTCTTTAATTCTTATTGTGCAAGTTCATATCCTTCTCATATTGTATTGAGCAGGTTACTATCGTATTGGCAGTTAATTATTTAAAGCTTGAACTTTATTTCCAAGCATGCTATTAGGTGGTTTAATTACTTTACAATTATTCCACATCGATATTATTGTTATTCGCACTTGGTGCACTTGAGTTCGTACAGTCTTGGACTTGTACATCATTTAAAGTTCTACAATTCTTGAACTATATCTGTTAGAGTCTGAACCCTTGCTCGGTCAGACAATTGTATAAAATTTTATAGAAGCTATCCAAACCAATTGATGGTAAGGATTCTTAGACTGAAAGAACACCCGTATATTATAAGGGAGTAACAGGTATCTAATATAAGATACAAATAGCAGAGTTGAATGTTATGCATATACATGGCGTACGCGAGGCTGATTTCCTCAAGTACTTATTCTGTAGCCAGTAACCAAAGGGTCAATCAGCTATTGATTCCATTGGAGTTTTATAGTTCAAAAGTCTACTTGACTATCAGTTATTCTAAAAGAAATCATTATTCTTGCTTCCGATACTCATATTTTTGAATTCATTGTCAGATATTTTCTATTCATCATGATATATCCTTTATTATTGTATTTAAACTTGCTGAGCAAACTTGTTGCTCATTCTTGCTATTTCATGACTTATATTGCAGTTAAGCCCGAGACGTCGGGGAAGGACAAGGGTAAAGGGAAGATGTAGGATTAGTTTGCAAGGAGCAGACTTTATCTTTATGTTTAATTAATTTACTGTTATGTAATATGAACCCTATTGACTATTCTAGGGTATGTTTGTATGTTGTATTAAGGTTATCGAATCTTGGGACTAGTAACACATTTTGAATGAACGACGTACGTTTATTATATTCCGCATTTTAGTTATCGTATGCTATTTAGAGGTGGATGTTTATGTTAGATCGTGACGACCAGACCGGGGTCAGAGGACCCGAATTTGGGGCTGTCACAGGTTGGTATCAAAGCCTTAGGTTATAAACGTCAGGAATGAGAAACCTAGGTTATAACCTTAGTAGAAACTCAAGTAGAATATGTAAGTGATGGGTTGAGGAGATCCATCGGGTTTTATTGTGATACTGAAGTTGTTTATTTGAATCAGCTATGATTGATAGACATCCTAAATTTCTTAATGCTAACATAAATAGCATATCACATTAAGTCTAATGTTTTCTTCCTTTCCTCAGGATCATGCCGCCTAGGAGACTACCGCGAAACCAGAGGGAGGAAGGATTCGTTAATAATGGCGGAGGGGAAAATGTCAACCTTATGCAGAACTTCTTTAACTTGTTAACTGAGGCAAAGCAGAATAGACCCCAGCCAGCACCAGGGCAGCCAGGACATCACTTGGCTAGCTTCAAAGATTTTAAATTGGTAGGACCACCAGAGTTTCGGGGAACCTTAGACCCAATCGAAGCCCAAACCTGGATAGAAGAGATAGAGAAAGTGTTTGAGGTAGCACGAGTGGCCGAAGCACAGAAGACGAGTTTTGCCACTTTCATGATGAAGGGCGAGGCTAACTATTGGTGGAAGGCCAATAAGGGATGAACAGGCGAAGGAGTTATTCCTTGCGATAAATTTAAGGAGCTATTTCTCGAGAATTACTTCTTGGAGAATACGCAACAGGATATGGAAGTTAAGTTTCTGGAACTGAAACAAGGTAGTATGTCTGTAGCAGAGTACGCGGCAAGATTTAATGAGTTGGCCCGATTCGCGTCACACCAAGTGGACACGGAGGCTAGGAAGGAAAGAAGGTTCGAATTAGGACTGAAACCTTGGGTGCAGAAAGCAGTCACAGTATTAAATATTAAGACATTCTCTGATCTACTGGAAAGGGGTATCATTGCCGAAGGAGGCAATGAAGCCATTGCTCGATTCAAACAAGAAAAGAAGACCGGTCAGGAGGGACAAAAAGGGGGAAGCAGCGGAGGCAGCAACCCCAACAAGCATAAATGGACGGAGAGCCAATCCTCTGGAGGTAACAAGTCCGGGGGAGAGGCCAAGAAAAGTGTAAAGTGCAACAACTGTGGGAGGAATCACTCGGGGGAGTGCATGAAGGGAAAGAGTGTTTGTTACCGTTATGGACAACCGGGGCACATGGCTCCTTAGTTTTCGAATAAGTAGAAAGGAGGGTGTTTCTCATGTGGAGCCCTAGACCATCAAATCAAAGACTGCCCGAAGAAAAAGGGCGATGCAGCTAGCAGCAACCGCAACAACAACAACGGACTGATCATCGGAGGGCCAGCCAGTCAAGCCAATAGACCAAAGGCACGCACGTTCAATATGACCGTTCAGGATGCGGTGGAGTCTAAGGACGTGGTGTCAGGTATCATCCCGATCAATGATATTGATGCATATGTGTTATTTGATTCTGGTGCTACCTGCTCTTTTATTTCCGAAGAATTTGCTAAACGGTTAGACTTACCCCGTGAAAGATTAGAACACCCTATGAATGTAGAAATAGCGAACAAGGAAATTATTCCCGTAGAATACATTCATAGGAACTGTTATACTGAATTGCGAGGATTTAAGCTCAACGTGGATTTGATATCGATTTTTTTGGGGGAGTTTGATGTAATCCTTGGAATGGATTGGTTATCGAATCACGGAGCAGTTATCGACTGTAAGAAGAAGTGCGTACACCTTAAGACTCCGAACAAGTCAAAGGTGGTATTTCATGGTAGTAAATCGCCAAGACAATCTCATTATCTGACAATGGTGCAAGCGCAGAGATTGCTTAGGAAGGGTTATATACGTTATTTGGCTCACGTGGTCTCGACGAGTCGAGGGTGAACTAGGTCAGATACCTATCGTAAGGGATTTCGTTGATGTCTTCCCAGAAGAGATTCCGGGATTACCACCGGATAGAGAAATTCAGTTTGTCATTGATTTGGCACCAGGGACAGCATCGGTATATAAAGCGCTGTATCGTATGGCACCGGTAAAGATGAAAGAACTGATGGCTCAATTACAAGAGTTGTTGGATATGAGATACATTCGACCGAGCGTATCACCATGGGGAGCACCAGTCTTATTCGTGAAGAAGAAAGATGGATCGCTCAGACTTTGTATCGACTACCGAGAGTTGAACAAGGTCACCATTAAGAACAAGTACCCATTGCCTAGGATCGACGATTTATTTGATCAGTTGAAGGGGGCGAAGTACTTTTCAAAGATTGACTTGAGGACCGGTTATCATCAACTGAAGGTGAGGCCGGAGGATATTCCAAAGACGGCATTCAGAACTCGGAATGGACACTTTGAGTTTCTGGTAATGTCATTCGGATTGACGAACGCACCGGCAGCATTTATGGACTTGATGAACAGAGTGTTCAAACAGTATTTGGATAAGTTCGTTGTCGTATTCATCGATGACATTCTGTTGTATTCAGAGACGGAGGAAGAACACGCCGAGTATCTTCGAATAGTGTTGGAGACATTAAGGAGAGAGAAGCTGTATGCAAAATTCTTCAAGTGTGAGTTTTGGTTGCAGAGAGTGCAGTTTTTGGGGCACGTTATTGACAAGAATGGTGTTTCGGTGGATCCAGCAAAAGTTAAAGTGGTTATCAATTGGGAGCAGCCGAAGACGCCAATAAAAATCAAGAGTTTCTTAGGATTAGCGGGATACTATAGGAGATTCATCCAGGATTTTTCAAAATTAGCATCACCGTTGACCAATCTTACCAGAAAGACAGTTAAGTTCGTTTGGACGGAGAAGTGTGAAGATAGTTTCCTAGAATTGAAGAAGAGGCCTAGTCAAGCACCTGTGTTAGCTTTACCGGATAACACGGGAGGGTTTGTAGTGTATAGCGATGCGTCACACAAGGGTCTTGGCTGTGTACGAATGCAACACGGAAGGGTCATTGCGTACGCTTCACATCAGCTGAAAGATTATGAGAAGGGTTATTCGACTCATGACCTGGAATTAGCAGCAGTAGTGTTTGCCTTGAAGATTTGGAGGCATTATTTGTATGGTGAGAAGTGTGAGATATATACGGACCACAAGAGTCTGAAGTATATCTTCATGCAGAAAGAATTAAACATGAGGCAGCGCCGATGGCTAGAATTGATCAAAGATTATGATTGTGAGATTCTGTACCATCCAAGCAAAGCAAATGTAGTGGCAGATGCCTTGAGCAGAAAAGGCAGAGAGAAGTTATCGAAGTTAACCGTTCAAGAAGAGTTAGTGAAAGATTTTGAACGACTAGATTTGGAGGTTAAGTATCCGATGGAGACCAACAAGAAATTATTTACAGTGACAGCCAGCCCGACTTTATTAGATAAGGTTAAGGAGGCACAAAAGAAGGACGAAGATTGTGATATTATCAAGAAGCGGATTGTTAAGGGTGAAGATTTGAAATTCAAGATTGATAGCACTTGACTGCTAAGGTTTGAAGGAAGAATTTGGGTACCGTTAGTACTAGAACTGAGAGAAGAAATTTTGCAAGAAGCGCACAGTACGAGATACTCGATACACCCAGGAAGCACGAATATGTACTAAGATTTGCGTCACCACTTTTGGTGGCCAAACATGAAGAGGGAGGTTGCAGAATGTGTAAGTAGGTGTTTAACTTGTCAGAGAGTCAAGGCAGAGAACCAACGACCAAGCGGGTTACTACAGCCGTTAGAGATTCTAGAATGGAAGTGGGAGCACATCACGATGGACTTTGTGGTAGGACTTCCAGCAACGCAGAAAGGGCTCGACGCTATATGGGTAATTGTAGATCGTCTTACAAAGTCAGCTCACTTTTTGCCGATTAAGATTAAGTATAGTTTGGACCAGCTAGCCAGATTATATGTCAAGGACATTATCTCGAGACATGGGGTGCCGGTATATATTGTATCTGATAGAGATCCGCAATTCACGTCGAATTTCTGGAAGAGTCTTCAAGAGAGATTGGGGACACAGTTACAAATGAGTACCGCGTATCATCCGCAGACCGATGGGCAAAGCAAAAAAATAATTTAAACACTTGAAGACATGCTCCGAGCATGTGTAATGGACTTCAAGGGTAGCTGGGAGGATCACCTTCCATTAGTGGAGTTTGCGTACAACAATAGTTATCACGCTAGTATTGAAATGCCACCGTACAAAGCGCTATATGGGAGAAAGTGTCGAACACCGTTCTGTTGGGACGAAGTTGGTGAACGTCGGCTGTTGGGACCAGAATTGGTACAACAGACTGTAGAGATTATCAAGGTGATAAGAGCCCGACTGGTAGCGGCTCAAGATCGCCAGAAGAAGTATGCGGACTTGCATCGCAAGAAGAAAGAATTTGAATTAGGAAGCTATGCTTTTCTGAAAGTATCTCCTTGGAAGGGGAAGATTCATTTTGGGAAGAAGGGCAAGTTAAGCCCTAGGTTCATAGGACCATTCGAGATTCTGAGGCGAGTCGGTGAAGTGGCGTTACCTCCTGAACTTGAGCACATTCACAACGTGTTTCATGTGTCAGTGTTGCGACCGTATAAACCGGACTACAAGCACGTTATCTCCTATGAGCCAATCCAAGTCGAGAAAGACTTATCATACGAAGAGGTTCCTGTCCAGATACTAGATAGGAAGGAACAGAAGCTGAGGAATAAGATCATTCATTTCGTTAAGATTCTTTGGAGAAATCATGCAGTCGAGGAGGCTACATGGGAGCTAGAAGAGAAAATGAGAGCGAATTATCCGTTTTTATTTGAGTAACCTAATTTTTACAATTCCGAGAATGAAATTTTTATAAGGGGGGAGGGATGTAACGACCATGAATTTTAAACTCTTTATTTATTAAATATGTGATTTAATTTTAACAAGTTAGTTTTGTGAGTTTATCTAAATCTTATGTGGTGGTGAGAATTTGTGAAATGATTAAAGGAAGTCACTAATGAGTTATTTAAATTAGTGGACTGACCTTAAGGATTTAATATCAGAGAATTGATGAGATTATTAATAATGTAATATTCAACTTATTTGAATATAGTGGCATGAATTGAACATAGTGATTAATTTCAATATTGAGTAATTAATCGATACCGTATGAAATTATTATTGTTGGAAATAATATATTAATGAACAAAGAAGCATTGAATATAATAATATGTAATTATGTTTACTTGATTTACTGTTATACACAAGCATGCGATACTAAACCTCTACTATATGGTAGCTATCTATATTATACATAATGCAATGTGACATATTAATGTGGTGAATATTGCATGTATGGACTATATAGTAAGATAAGATAAATTGAAGGTATGTGACACTATGTGGACATTCATGTATACCCTATTGTCATATAATAAGATCAAGTATTAATTTATAATGATTTTATTGAGTTATTATAATTATATTATAATGATTATAATAATGAGTAATAATAATACCCAATTGCTTTACATTCGGTATTAAGAAAAATGTACATGGATTATATGTGGTGTACCCCTATTTGATACATTGTGTTATTAATTGAAGTAGCATTGTAGCACCCATTTAATTAGATAACTTAAATATATACTATGTGTATATATATTATACAACTTAGTGTATTAGCAAGTGCTGAGTTATTACATTGTCCCTAAATAAGAGTCCATTTCCTCTTCACTTCTCCCACACGTGAACAAACAATAAGCTAGCTACACTCTACATTCATCTCAAATTCAACAAACATAGCCATAATCATGAGGTGGGGAGTGGGATTCATGAGTGGAATCACCAACCCTCACCAACTCTTTCTTATCTATTGAACATACTTGCAATCCTTTGGTTTGATTTGGTGAGTAAATGTTTTGTCTGTATTTTTAAATGCCTATAAGAGTAAGCTTTCCTCCTTGTAGTTTCTTTTGCTGAGATATTGTCTAGTAGAGTTAGTATACTGAGTTCCCATTTGGGTTAAGGAAGAATTAGTATAGCAGCAAGCTCATAGTAGCATTATAGAATTGTTTAGCAGCAAGTGTTTCACAAAGGTAATTTCCATTCATGATCTTCATTATCAAATTCTTGATTGTGTTAAATTGAATGATCATTTGATTAGAAAATGTTTGCTATGTATTGTATAAGTTGTCATGATAGTTTAGAACTGTAATATGGCTGGTATAGGATCAAATTGTTGAAGAAATCTGAGTATGGCTTAAGTTTCTGCCAAAGCAGAAACTGCTCAAGCACTGGCCGGACACCGGCGCAGCTGCGCCGGGTTTATACCTGGTGCCTGCGCAGCTGCGCAGGTTCCTGTAAACTATTTATGTTTCTGTTAAGCTGCTGTGATATACTAACATGTGATGTACCATTGAAACAAGCTTGTGAACATAATTTAAATGTAGATATTAGTACAACGACATGATATAAGTATGTATTCGTTGATGCTACACGTATATGCCATGACCATATGTTATAAAAAGGGAAACTTGTAATTTCAAAAGTAAACCTTGTCATGGACGTATCACGTGAACATTCTGATTTTGTAAACACAATAGTGTGGTTTATATTGTCATGAAATACGAGTCTAAAGTGTGTTCACACACTAGCATACGTGATTGCAAGATTCGGACGATTTCGAAATGAGAAACTTAAGACTTTTGAAAACAAACTTGACCAAGACTTAATGTCTTTTAGATTCTGACCATTTGAGAACGTATATGTGGTTTATATATGAGTTCTAAGACATACGAGTTATGAGCACAAGGCACTTAACAATGTATTATGATACCTTGTTGACTTAGTGTGACTTTCAATGAGAAAACTTAGAATGAGAAAAACTAAATAGCATCGATCACCATGTGGATTACGTATTTATCATGCAAGCATGTATATTATACTTCATTATGCCTATAGACATATTAATATGGACCTCATTTGTTTATACATGGATTTAGCATGTGCACGCATATTCATAAAAAATAAATTTATAAGGCATAACCTATGTGGTTTAAGTATATATGAGTAATATACGCACAAGCATGCTTACTAAGTATGGTTAGACCGTGATGTGGTAATATGACTATGTAGCTAACCCTCGTAACATGAAATTGATTAACTTAAGGTATGTGAATTACCGGCATGAAGACATATGATTTTGAATTGAATAGGGTGAGCATGTTAGGATTCAAACTTGAAAGTATATTCTTGAAGCATGATTACTTGAAATGCTAAATGTTCAAACCTATGTTGATGTATAGAAACTGGATATTCTAGCATTACTAAATCAAGGTCAGAGTTAATTATTTATAGACCTAGTCAAAGTGATTGACTTACGTGAATTGCATGATAAATTTATATGATGATTAGATTCTTGCTAGTGTAGAATCATATTAGTTTATAATGCTAATTGAAAGGCCGACTTATTAATGTTAGGTCGTTTCGACACAAGTTAATTAAAGCTAAAACTTATTTGTTGCTAAGCAAACAGGCAAGTTTTCTAACTTCATTTAATTGTTATATTGAATGCAAGTATTCTAAATTCTTGCACTACCTTATTTAATGAATCGTGTAAGCAAGTCTCCGAACTTCACTCTTTGGTTGTGCAAGTTCTTTAATTCTTATTGTGCAAGTTCATATCCTTCTCATATTGTATTGAGCAGGTTACTATCGTATTGGCAGTTAATTATTTAAAGCTTGAACTTTATTTCCAAGCATGCTATTAGGTGGTTTAATTACTTTACAATTATTCCACATCGATATTATTGTTATTCGCACTTGGTGCACTTGAGTTCGTACAGTCTTGGACTTGTACATCATTTAAAGTTCTACAATTCTTGAACTATATCTGTTAGAGTCTGAACCCTTGCTCGGTCAGACAATTGTATAAAATTTTATAGAAGCTATCCAAACCAATTGATGGTAAGGATTCTTAGACTGAAAGAACACCCGTATATTATAAGGGAGTAACAGGTATCTAATATAAGATACAAATAGCAGAGTTGAATGTTATGCATATACATGGCGTACGCGAGGCTGATCCCCTCAAGTACTTATTCTGTAGCCAGTAACCAAAGGGTCGATCAGCTATTGATTCCATTAGAGTTTTATAGTTCAAAAGTCTACTTGACTATCAGTTATTCTAAAAGAAATCATTATTCTTGCTTCCGATACTCATATTGTTAATTCATTGTCAGATATTTTCTATTCATCATGATATATCCTTTATTGTTGTATTTAAACTTGCTGAGCAAACTTGTTGCTTATTCTTGCTATATCATAACTTATATTGCAGTTAAGCCCGAGACGTCAGGGAAGGACAAGGGTAAAGGGAAGATGTAGGATTAGTTTGCAAGGAGCAGACTTTATCTTTATGTTTAATTAATTTACTGTTATGTAATATGAACCCTATTGACTATTCTAGGGTATGTTTGTATGTTGTATTAAGGTTATCGAATCTTAGGACTAGTAACACCTTTTGAATGAACGACATACGTTTACTAAATTCTGCATTTTAGTTATCGTATGTTGTTTAGAGGTGGATGTTTATGTTAGATCATGACGTCCGGACCGGGGTCAGAGGACCCGGATTTGGGGCTGTCACAATTACTTTCTTTTTGAGACATTGAGATTATGATTTGATTTGGTTTAACATGTACATATAGAACCCTTTGTGTTGATATTATGTCGCATGTGTTGTGACATAATATTTTTGTTAGAATATACCGTATGGTATACCTGAGCTATAACCACCTGTGGGGGTACCACAGGCATGTCGTCTTGGCACACTTTCCATGGCGGTGTGATCAGTCCACGGCGTCTCCGTTTTGTGCTCTGGTGGGAGTTGGCCATTTGGTGTTTTGTTGTGGAAGGCGTATGGGTCAACCCTAGTTTTCTGTTCTGTTCTGCGGAGTGGCGATGTTTGTGCCAAACACGCCTTCCGATTTTGCATGCATTGGATTCGCGCTCCAATGTGTGTGACTTGCCTGTGTGGCATTATTTGACCTTGCCTGTGTGGCAAGGTATATTTCTGTTTTATTTTGAGCTCGGTATAAAATAACCCCAGCCATTTGATTCAACCTATTATTTCGTTATATTAGTTTGTTCGTTACAGTTCAGTTCATTTTAATTGAGTTAGTTATCTCAGTTCTTTATTTTATATTCTATATCCGTACTGGGCATTTGGCTCATGCTGTGTTTTTTCTCCTGCAGGTATTCAGGGGGATCAATGGCAAGTGTGATGAGAGCTCCATTCGATCCAATGATTTAGATATTCTATTTAGGCTTGATAGATTGATTTATTTGTAGTTGTAATTAATACCTTAGAATGTGGTTTGGGCCAGTGTGGCATTTATTATTGTCGACCTTTTGATATTTATTAGTTATAAATACTATTCTTTCGTGGCATAGAGCTTTCGTTCAGTTTTGTTGTGTTTTGAGTAACCTCTCTTTCTATTTCGGGAAGGGGGTGTTACATGAATAGAACCACCCGACACTAAGACCGCATGTTTGATATAGCTTACGAGCACATCTAGGTGATCAGCCTATAGTACTCTATGTTGATCAACATTCATTTATTAAACGTATTTACGTTTAAGTTTTGGCAACCTCATGTGTCCGTCGAGTTAACGACGTTAAAACCTTTGTGTAATCATACTCAGGCTTACATTTGAATACGTACCAAAGCAATTGGCATAGGATAACAACATTATGAATATTTTGAAAGATTTGCAAAAAAATCAACCAAAATACTTTAAATCTCAGTTTAGCTTAATCAAATGGCATTAACTATTCAATAACAGTTCATGCATAGGAAATTATGCATATTGACAACTTATCCAACTTAAAGTATAGACAAGAGTTTAGAAAACTTGCCTTACACGTCTTCAACCTTCTAAATCTACTCTACTTGAGGTCTTTATAGATTCTACAGGATATAAACATAACATACCAATTAGGTTACCATAATTGATATACATTGTGTAAACTATCTTCTCCTTCTTGTATAGCTTATCTGAATTATTAAACTAATAACATCTGTATAAGTTATTTAATATTCGTTACGGCTTATTAACATTCTTATGTCACAAACCGACATTCGTCGATCATCGTTAGGCACAACGATAGACGAAACCCTAATCAATTTGCTAGCTCAAACACATTTCCCCCGGATTATTGTTATCAGACTCCGTATAGAAATTACATAAGTTTTATCTTTATTTCTTAACATTCTCCTACTTCGCACCTCTATTACATATCATTTAACCTTAAGGCGCACATTAAACTCGACTACGATTCACAGTTTACGTTTTCAGATTTCGAGTTTTAAATTTAAATACATTTAATCAACGTTTAATTCTTAAAACCAATGTTAAACATGTTTTTTAAGAATTCTCTCTTCATGAATATTAACCATTTACTTGCCCCACAATTACTATGTAAAAAGTTGAGTTAACAAATGTCCGTGTTGGAAGTTTTTTAGTTAAAGGAGCTACGGCGCTAGTATCAGTTATAAAAGTCGTGCTGCAGCACCGGCTTATAGTGAACTTTGCCCGGCCAGGCGTTGCGGCGCAGGAAAATAAAATATGGGCGGCGCTATAGCACCGACCCTAAGCCTTATATTTTTTTTTCAAATTTTAAAATTACCGAGCTTGTAACGCGATCGTTATAACTCAAAATTGGCTCATTCCAAAGCCATTAGTTCACTTATCTCATATTCTTCGAATTCATCTAAAAAAATAAGTTTCTAAATCCATAGGCGAGAATTTCACCATTTAATTTTTTAATACGCGTTCGTTAAACATTCGTGAACGTTCTTCGTTTTAAGTCCGAATTCGACCGTTCTTGTTTCCGCAATTCTTAATTACCTAATTCTATGATACGCCATCAAAAACCAAGGTTTTTGAGTTAAACGATGACTTTTGACTATCATTCCGAGAGTTTTTACGATTTCGACGATTAACGTCCAATCGCGTAAATTTCGCCATAACTTCGTTACTCGAGATTTTTACTCCAAAGCAAATGGAATCAATCCATTGGTTATTCATCTATGATTCTAACCAATATAAACATCTAAGTTTTAATGGTTTCAATTGTTCATTAACAACTATTTCAAGGTTTTAATGGTTTTCTTCATTAAATTCTTAACCATTTAATTATTATTTTACTTGTTCTTGGTTATTAATGGTTTAAAGTCTACTAATATCCACATTATCACTTCGTACTATACATGCACCACCAATTATCATTTCTCTATCAATTAAGTATTAAAGGAAGATGAAAATCAAGGTTTAAACAATTATACCTCTTAGTGTTCTTGACTTTATGTTCTTGACAAAAGTCTTAGATAGCTTTCTTTCTCCTTTTAATTGCTTGTTATTTGCTCTTCTCTCTCTCTCAATATGCTAGTTGGTGATTTACAAAACCACAAATGAACCACCAAGCTTCTCTTTTATAGAATTTGCAAAACCAAGGGCAATTTAGTCATCAAGCAAACCTCCTCAACCTCTCTTTTCCACCAAGTCTTCCCATGTGCTACCATGTGCACTCCATGTGCTACCATGTGCCCCCATATGTTGCCCCATGAGTTTTACCCACTCGATAAACCATTGGTTCTACCCACAGGTTTGGTTCTTGGTTCGGGCTTATAATTAATTCACATTGGGCATATTCTTAGGCTTGATTTAAATAATCATTAGGCCTTAATCATTCACCAATTGGGCTTGACAAAGTCCAAGTCCAATAGTTAAAGTCCATCAAGACTTATTGTATTCTTATCATATAATTCTCGTATTCTCATTGTATATACTACGTATGATACTTGTATTATACGTCGTATTAATCTTCGCATTATACTCGTATAACACTTAGTATTATACTCATATTCTTTCCGTATAATAACATTGTTATTACACTTAATCTCTGATTCCTAGAATTTCACTTTCCATAACCCTTAGGGTTTTACGTCCTTGGGCAAAAACTTCATTTTCCAGAACTGAAATATTATTAGATATTCTATCTCGTCTTCAAATTTTATCATTACGCGTTTCTCAGAAATTCAAAAATAATTCCTGAGCAGAAACGGATGAAAAGTGATTTCTCAAAAATTTCTCGAAAAATCTTTATTTTTGTCTTGGAAATTCAAATCATTTAATTCTAGCACATAGCCAGATTCTTAACCACATTCGCATCTTCTAGGTCATAGAACGACCTTTAAATAACTTAGTTTAATAAACATATATTCAAATTTTATTCAATAATTCAAATACATTTTTTTACATAAAGGTCTGATTTTCTCGGTCGTTACATTCTCCCCCCTTATAAGAATTCTGTCCCCAGAATTTTTATACAAGTTAGTCAAATAGATTGAGATATACCTTCTTCATCTTGTCTTCGAGTTCCCACGTTGCTTCTTCGGCATTGTGGTTCCTCTAAATCACCTTCTAAGAAGGTATGACCTTGCTCCTTAAAACTTGTTCTTTCTTATCAATAATTTGAATCCGAAATTCCTCGTACGTTAAGTCCTTCTCATCTTGAATAGGCTTATACTCGATTACGTGCTTATAATCTAGCTTGTAGGGACGCAATACCGACACGTGAAACACGTTATGGATATGTCCCAACTCTAGAGGTAATGCTATTACATACGCCACCTCTCCTACCTTTCTCAAAATCTCAAAAAGTCCTATAAACCTAGGGCTTAGTTTTCCCTTCTTCCCGAAGCGTATCTTTCCTTTCCAAGGTGATACCTTCTGAAATACGTATGAACCAATTTTGAACTCTCTATTCTTTCGATGCAGATCTACATACTTTTTCTGTCTATCTTGAGCTACTACCAGCCGTGTTCGTATTAACTTGACCACCTCTGCCGTTTTCTGTACCATTTCGGTCCTAACTTTCAACGTTCTCATACCTCATCCCAGTACAGTGGAGTTCTGCACTTTCTTTCGTATAACGCTTCGTAAGGCGGCATGCCTATACTTGCGTGATAACTGTTATTGTAGGCAAACTCTACCAACGATAGATGATCGTCCTAATTTCCTTTGAAATCAATAATGCAAGACCTTAACATGTCTTCTAGCGTTTGAATTGTTCTCTCACTTTGTCCATCCATCTGTGGATGATACGTTGTACTCAATCGTAACTGCGTTCCCATTTGCTCTTGCAAACTTTTCCAGAAATTCAAAGTGAATCGTGGATCACGATCTGACACAATCAAAATTGGTACCCCATGTCTTGAAACAATCTCCTTGACATAAAACTTAGCTAACTAATCCAAGTTATACTTGACTCTTATTAGCAAGAAATGAGCCAACTTCGTCAAACGATCCACTATTACCCAAATAGAGTTGTATCTTTTCTGTGTAGTCGGAAGTCCTACCAAAAAATCCATTGTGATATGCTCCCACTTTCATTCCGGAATCTCCAATGATTGTAGGAAACCACTGTGTCATTGATGTTTAGCCTTAACTTTCTAAATAGTTAAGCACCTACTTACATATTCTGCTATTTCCCTCTTCCTGTTTGGCCACCAAAAATTCTATCGAAGGTCTTGATACATCTTGGTACTACCAGAATGAATCGAGTACCTCGAGTGATGAGCTTCGTCCATTATCTCTTACTTCAACTCTATATCACACGGAGCCCAAATTCGTCCTTCAAATCTTAATAAGCCTTTGTTATCAAGACTATACTTATCTTCTGTATCGTCTGCAATCTTCTTCTTCATCTATTCATACTCAATATCTCTGAGTTGCACTTCCTTCACCTTTTCCATGATTGTAGGTTGAATCTCCATTGCAAATAACTTTCTACCTGTTTCACTGGGTAATCTTACTTCTATTTCCGTCCTAGCCATCTCTGTTATCAACTCTTCTTAAGCCTTTAACATTGATAGTTTCTTCTGACCCTTTCTACTTAATCCTTTATCAACTCCAACCATCTTCGTTGTTTCATATTTAACTCCTTCTTTGTGAAGATATACTTCAGACTTATGATCTGTGTATACCTCACATTTATCCCCGTATAGGTAATGCCTCCAAATTTTTAAGGTAAAGACCACTGCTGCAAGTTTCAGATCATGAGTAGGATAACCTTTCTCATAATCCTTTAACTGCCTAGATGCATACGCAATGACCTTACTATGCTGCATGAGCACGCAACCCAGTCCTTTATACGAAGCATCACTATAGACTACAAAATTCCCCGTATCATCTGGTAAAGATAACACTGGTGCCTCACTCAACTTTTTCTTCAGTTCTTGGAAATTGTCTCCGCACTTCTTTGTCCATAAATACTTCACCGTCTTCTTTGTCAAATTTGTCAATGGAGTAGCTATCTTAGAGAAGTCCTGAATGAACCACCGATAGTATCCCGCTAACCCTAGGAAACTCTGCACCTCAGTCGATATTCTTGGTTTCTCCCAATTAATAACTGCTTCCACCTTCGCTAGATCCATTGAAATCCCTTCTTTGTCGATAACATGCCCCAAAAACTGCACTCTCTCCAACCAAAATTCACACTTAGTGAATTTCGCAAAAAACTTTTCCTTTCGTAGTGTTTCCAACACTAATCTTAAATGTTCAGTGTGATCTTCTGGAATCTTAGAATAGACTAGAATATCATCAATGAACACTACGACGAAATTGTCCAAATACTGTTTGAACACCCTGTTCATCATATCCATAAATGCAGTTGTCGCATTAGTTAACCCAAACGACATTACCAAGAACTCGTAATGACCATAACGAGTCCTGAATGCTATCTTAGGTACATCTTCTGCTCTAACCTTCAACTGGTGATACCCCATTCGCAAATCTATCTTAGAAAAATACTTCGCCCATTTCAATTGATCAAAAAGATAATCGATCCTGGGCAATGGGTATTTATTCTTTATCGTTAGTTTGTTCAACTCTCGATAGTCGATATAAAGCCTCAACGATTCATCCTTTTTCTTTACAAACAATATCAGCGCTCCCCGTTGAGAGACACTCGGTTGAATGTACTTCTTATCCAACAGTTCTTGCATATGAATCATTAACTCCTTCAATTCTACTGGCGCCATACGATACAGTGCCTTCGAAACTGGTGTCGTTCCTGGCACAACATCTATAACGAATTAGATCTCCCTATCAGGTGGAAGACTTGGCAATTCGTTCAGAAATACGTCTGCAAATTCATTAACTATAGGTATCTGTTCTAATGTTACTCCCACTCGTTCGGTATCAACAATATGGCACAGGTATCCTACACATTCTTTCCTTAATAACTTTCTGGCTTGTGTCATGGTTAGACAATAAGAGCGTCCCGGTGATTTAAAGGTTCACACTTTTCTTTTGGCAATCGATAATCGCCCCATGGGTTAACAACCAATCCATCCCAAGAATTACATTGAATTCTCCCAACTGTATCGGTATAAAATCTACCAACAACTTGTTACCTCTTATATCTACACAACAAATCCTATGAATATGATCGACATGAATTACTTCTTCGTTTGCAACCTTAATAATTAAAGGTATTACAAATTTGTTGTAGACACTCGAAATTTTCTTCAGTCCTGTTGTAGACACTAGAAATTTTGCATTCCTGTTACTAACCTTGCAAGAGGGCAAAACCGTCTTTTCAACTCAGTTCAACCCCGATCTCAATACGAGGGCGTCAAATCAACCCCGGTCTCAATATCGGGATGTCAAATAAACCCCGGTCTCAATATCGGGATGACAACTCAACCCCGATCTCAATACCGGGATGTCAACTCAGCCCCGGTCTCAATATCGGGATGTCAACTCATCCCCGGTCTCAATACTGGGATGTTAACTCAGCCCCGGTCTCAATACTGGGATGTCAACTCAGTCCCGGTCTCAATATCGGGATGTCAACTCAGCCCCGGTCTCAATACCGGGATGTCAACTCAGCCCTGGTCTTAATACCGGGATGTTAACTCAGCCCCGATCTCAACCCGGGAGGTACAGGTCAACCCCGGTCTAAACCCGGGAGGTACAAGTCAACCCCAATCTTAACCTGGGAGGTTCAGGTCAGCCCCGGTTTCAATACTGGGATGTCAACTCAGCCCCGGTCTCAACTTGGGAGGTATAGGTCAGCCCTGGTCTCAACCCGGGAGGTACAGGTCAGCCCCGGTCTCAACTCGGGAGGTACAGGTCAGCCCCGGTCTCAACCAGAGAGGTACAAGTTAGCCCCGATTTCAACCCGGGAGGTACAGGTCAACCCCGATCTCAACCCAAGAGGTACAGGTCAGCCATAGTCTCAACTAGTGAGGTACAGTTCAACCTCGGTCACATCCTATAAGGTACAGGTCAGTCCCGGTCACATCCCGGGAGGTACAGGTTAACCCCGGTCTCATCCCATAAGGTACAGGTCAACCCTGGTCACATCTCGGGAGGTACAGGCTAACCCAGGTCACATCTCGGGAGGTACGGGTCAGCCCCGCTCACATCCCGGGAGGTACAGGTTAACCACGGTCACATCCCAGAGATACAAGTCAGCCCCGATCACATCCCGAGAGGTACAGATCAGCCCCGATCTCATTCATGGAAGGACAGGTCAACCCCAATCACATCCTGGGAGGTATAGGTAAGCTCTGGTCACATCCCGGGAGGTATAGGTTAGCTCCGATCTCAACCCGAGAGGTCAGGTCAAGCTCTAGTCACAACCTGGGAAGCCAACTCAACTTCGAAGAAAACCCTAAAGCCTCACATCATCTGTAGAGACAAACCTGGAAGAACCAAGTCCGCCTCCGAGACAACCCTGAGGACAAACAGAATCAGCTGGGATCCAAACCTCATAGACAACCCTAGGAAGTCAGCTGAAGGCCATTCTAGCACTGAAGGCAACCTCGGGAGGGGCAAAATGGTTGATTTACCAACTTGAAGCTAATTCGGTCAAACGCAAGCCAAATTAATGTCACCAAGGTCAAAACGAGCCATAATATTGATCCCAAGTGGAAACAGCGCAAAACAGCTTAACGGATAAACTGCGGGGAAACGAAGACCTGGTTATGAACCCGTCTTCTTGAACTCAAAAAAGGTTTAATCCCATGTCTTTACGACACTCTCGGTGAGGGCTTTCCAGAAAGGTATAGCACGCCTCCAATGGACGCTCCGATCAAAAGTTAGAAAGTTTTGAATCTGACCTCGTATTGCTCGGAGTGCATGTACTTCGATGTAACGGGACCCACCACCCGGGGCATGCCACGTGGCATCGTAGATAAACTTGCGGATACCGCGGGTAGACTCGCTTCTACCGGGTCTATATATATGAGTGCACCCCCAGCTTATTTTTTTTATAGAAACGCTCTGAACCTCTGCCCGTTTCGTTTCTCAGCCCCACTCTTGTACTCCAATCCCAAATTTTATAACTCTAACACGTAAATATACTCATATACTACCACATATCAAAAACTAAGTGGTATAATCAGACGTTTAAAGACTATGATTTGGTAAAAAGCCCGTGTAGCAGTCTATTTTGAGTATTTTTACGACCAGCAAGTTCATACTACTTCATTGCTCATTTATACACTTGCACGTTAAGTTTCACTTTCTGATTTTGCCCAGAACTCAGTTCTGTGGCTGTTTTTGCTTAGGTTTTCGTACATTTTAGTACATAAACATAATTTCTGGCATTTCCACAGCCTGGATCGTCGATCCGCGGCTTTTAACAGTTTATATATATATATATATATATATATATATATATATATATATCTACGTATAGAGAAACTTCTTCGGACTGGGTTATCTTTCCAGTCCCGGTTTGGCTTTTTAATGTATATATTTAACTGTATATATACTAAATTTTCAATTTTGTTAAGCCCGAATGTCAAATCTGTGGTAGCTACTGCTTTTATATGTATAACTATATATATATATATAAATTTTTCTGACTTCGTTTGGCTTGGACTTATGCTTCGTGGCCTTTTTATTGCTTTAATATATATATATATATATATATATATATATATATATATATATTAACTATATATTTTAACATTTACATTCCAGTTTGGCCTAGATTATTCTGTGGCCTTTTTACTACTTTTATAAATATATATATACTTACATTTATGTTCGGACAAAGGATAAAATATCATTCGCCCTTTACAGCTTTTCTATATATATATATATTGACATTCTGACCAGCCTGGATTATTCCGTAGCTTTTTACAGCTTTTATAAAAATATATATATTTACATTCCAGTTCGGGCATCAAAGTGAAAACCCACCGCCCTTTACAGCTTTTATTTATATATATATATATTTCAATTTTGTCCAGCCTGGATTACTCCGTGATTTTTTCCAGCTTTGATAAATATATATATATATATTTACATTCCAGTCCGGGCATCGGAGTGCAAACCCATTGCTCTTTACAGCTTTTGTATATATATATATATATATATATATATATATAACTATATTTATATATCTATCTTTTATTCACTCTGATTAAATTGTTGCTGTAAATGTTCATGTGATATGAATCGGCGCTAACATCTCTTTGGGTGAACTAGATTTCTCTAAATCTCGCCAATTTTATCTTTCAAACGGTTCAAAATTGGTTCAGACAGAATCGGGAAGCTAGAATGGCTGAGATTTAGTTAGATCTAGCAGTTTTTCTAGTTTTATTCATTAAGGAAGCAATCTCACGGCCCTTAGATCGCTATCTAGTGGGAACGAGATGCTTTGGGCTACACATATACCAGGATTTACTGATGAATCCTTGGTTCTTGCGACATCTGGATATAAATATACATTTTATGTGCATATTTGAGCTGTGCAGGTTTATTGGCTTTCCTCTGTGAGCCTAGGAATCGTGGGATTCATGATCCAACTGATCAGAATCTGATTCTCACGATGGACAAACTTCACTTTACAAATATACCCTGCCAGTTTTTCTATAAAAATGTACATCCAACAGACCTTAAAATGGTTATCCAGGTTTAAGGTCTCAACATAGTGAAAATATAGTTTGTCCTGTCAGAGTCACTCCGATGGCTGTTATGCCCATGAGAAGACCGACACATGTATATAATTCTGTGGTCGAGGATGCTTTGCAGCCCGACAATCACCATTCAAATTGAGCCAAAAGGCTAAAAAGATAAAAATGGAAGTATGAACATGATTCAATTCCTACGTGAGCGTAAGGGTTTGAAAACCTGATTTCAAAACATCATTTAAATAAATCTTGTCTAAAAAAGAGACTTTTGCAAATCAAATCAAATCCTTCGTATGTAGGTTTAACGAAGCATGTCCATACTTTCAAATCAATCAAGCGTAGGCCCAATTTCTTCCAGCATTCACACACACATTGCAAATAAAAAGGAAAATATTGAAAAGATGCGGTACAATATTTACACGGGAGTTGTGGGGTGCCTAACACCTTCCCCACACTTAACCAAGCCCCCGAACTTAGAACTTCAGCTTCAAAAGATCAAGTTTCGACAGTGTCTAGTAATTTGGCCTACTTTCAAAAAAAACTCGGTTGAGTTGGTACAACCATTTCAAATCTACCAACTGGTGACTTTGTAAAACGTTCAAATCGTCGACATGATACATGTTTGCCTTTTCCTAGAAAACCCATTCAAAACCTCTTTCACAAGAAAAGATAAAATAAGGATAGACAAAACTTAGGAAGAGAGAAAGATTCGGGTCTAACTCGAACCAGATTTTTTCCCGAAGTTGACAGGTGGCGAATCTGCTGCAGACAGTAAAGGGCTTAGGCCGCGTTCAAATTTTTTCAAAAATTCCCTTTCATAGCTGCGTATGTGTGAATGCTGCGTCTCTACATTGAATGAATGCGTGAATGCTGCATTTTTACATTGAGTGAATGTGAATGAATAATTTACTACTTTATATTAGTGCTTCGTACCAATGTCATCATATGCATACGGTGAGACGTGATGTATGTGAATGTATGCTGTGTGATTCCTCTACCAGGAGGCAAACCCGTCGGTGACAGAGTACTGTCTTCGAGGGCGAATAAGTATTCGGGGCTCATGAAAAAACACCACTCACATCCGCTCTAGTTGAAAGATTAGATTAATTTTCCCTCCAGTTGATTGCGATGATCTGGGGACCTTCATGCCAAAAAGCCGCGAGAATAGCCTAATATAGGTCAGCCTCTGATTAACCAAATCCGAAGGGAAGCCTCTTCATGCCTTCCTCTTTCAATTCAATGCCAAGTTTTCAATTCCAATGTAAATGTCATAATATACATTCCATGTCTGATAAATCCTGTCATATTATCCTGTCATCAAAATAACTGACCTCTGTTTTACAGGATAAGATTAAAAAACCTTAAAAACACATCATGGCATGCATCCTATCCATACCTACCTCAGGAAATTGACACGCCTACGTTTTTTGTAGGTGAAAAATTGGTTCTGTTACTAAATCTAAGTCTAAGAAAGCACCAAGTCCATTTCCGAACATGGCTTCCAGTGCTTAGCCATAATCCACCCCTGTCTCTAGGGAAGTGAAGTGTATGGCTCCTTTCAGATCAAACAATTCCATCGTATATATCCATCTATATTGAATTGCTACTAAGAAAGATGTTCACTTCTTAAAATATCCTATATACGTAGGCAAAAACAGGGGAAACAAACACAGGGTCATGTAGAACCAGGTACACCCGGTGGCAGTCAAGAGACCGAAAAAAAGGACACTCAGATTTCCTGAACCGCAGGACCAGGATACTACCAATAAAACCCTTTAAATCACCATCCTTAACAAAAAAATATGAAGCTGGTGACATTCTGAACAAAGTCCAACAGATGGAAGAAACTATCTGGTCTATCAAAGGGACTGGGGCATTTGGCAGTGTCAATTATTTAGACTTATGTATTTTCCCTGGGGCTCGTTATCCCGAAAAATTTCAAGTCCCTGATTTTGAGAAATACGATGGATTGGGAGACCCTTATACTCACTTAAAGGTGTTCATTGGAGAGCTTGGATCCTATGCAAAGGACAAGAAACTTCGAATGCAGTTATTCCAGAAAAGTCTAACCGGAGAGGCTAGAGCCTAGTATGCTTGCCTGGACAACTCTAAAGTTCACATCTGGGAAGAGTTGTCGCATGCCTTCCTCAATCAATACAGTTTCCAGTCTTAATTTGCTCCAGACAGATATCAAATAACCAAAATCAAGAAACAAAACACTGAGTCATTTAGAGAATATGCTCAACACTGGAGACGAATGGCGGCATAAGTCACTCCACCTATAACTGAGTCTAAGATAGTCATGACCTTCATCGACATTCAAGAAGCTCCATATTATGAAAGGGTCTTAGCAGGCATAGGAAAGCCATTCTCGGAGATGATCAAACACGATGAAATGGCAAAAATGGGGCTTAAATCTGGGAAGATAAAGGATCTAACCATCTTAGAAGCTGTTGCCGAGCATATTTAATCTGGGAGTTATGGGAATAATCTCCGGAGGACACTCAAGAAGAAAGACGAAGAAGTGTCTTTAGTATTGTAAGGACAGAATCATAGGGGTGATTCAAGCAGCATGCCCATTCAAAGGAGGAACTATTCCCCTTTTCAAACTTCAGCACAACCTTCAAACCCGCCATTCCAGAAAAATTTGGAGGACAGGCATCGGAGAACGTTCACCCCATTAGGGGATTCACGCGAAAATGTGCTAAAACTGTTGACGGCATAGAAAAAGATTGTACAACTCCTTCCACCAACAAACATCGGTGGACGGAATTTTGACCTGAGTAAGAAGTGTGAATACCATTCCAGATCTCTGGGCCATGATGCACAAGATTGCTGGTCTCTCAAGCACAAAATCCAGGACTTGATAGACAATGGAGAAATCATGATGACCAAACTAGAGCAACCGCACGTGCAGGATAATCCCCTCCCTCAGCACAAAGAAAAGGGTGTCAACATGATTACCACGCAAAATGGAGAAGGATCCAAGTACCTCCGATACGTCGGAGAAATAACTCAATCTAGCAACAATAGCACAGACAGTTGGGAGTTATCAAAAAGGCGATTCTTGATAGAATAGGAGATTAAGTCTATCAAGGAACAGATTGGACAGTTAGCAGAGCTGGTCGTATATCAGCATCAGGTAACCAGACAGCTGATAAACTAATTCAACCTGTCTGAAGCAAGTCCTCCTACACCAGAGATCAGCCCCATCACTATGAGGGATCACTATCGGTTTCATAAGCATGAACCCTGGGCCGACAAGTTGGCCAAGGAAGAAAAGTTTCAAGCTGATAGGGAATTTGCCTTTTAAAGGAATTTCACTAACCTGAACCAGCCGATGAAAGAGATCCTCCAAATGTTAATCAACGAGGGAATGGTTGCAAATTTGTTACCCCCAGTAAATCCTCTATCCAAGAAATTCAAGACTGACCGAATATGTCAATATCACTCCAATGCACCCGGCCATGACACCAAAGATTGCTGGGGACTTCGTCACTTAATTTAGAACATAATTGAAAGCGGTGAACCGTGTCGACGTCTGGAAAAATCTTGCTCCTTTTTGTTTTAAAAGAGGTCCTTTTTTCTTTGGTTTTAATTTTCGTCTTTCCTTTTGCTTGTCTACCCTTTTCCATTTGCTATATCTATGGATTTTATTGAAGGGCGAGGTTGTAAGAAAGAGGTACCGACATAAGTGTCGACGATTTTGAAAAGATTGATTTAATTTTGATGATTGGACCGAATGAGACAGAGTCGCCAGTTGGTATGGTTTAAATGGATGTACCAACTCATTCGAGGTTTAATAGTTTTTTCGCAAGATGGTCCAATACGTGACTCTAAAAGATTGGACTTGAAACCCGAGATTCGTGAAATTTGGGGGCTAGGTTAAGCGGGTGGAAGGTGTTAGGCACCCCCCAACTCCCATGAAAATACGGTACCGCATCTTATTGATTTTCTGTGCATAAAATATGTGTGTGTGTGTGTGTGTGTGTGTGTGTGTGTTTTATTTTGAAAGCTTTATTCATTTTTATTCTAAGTCTTTATTTTGGGTGACTTGAAAGTAGTGTTTTACCTCTTTTGTGCCTAGGTACGAAGGATTTGATTTGACAAAAGGTTCATTTTTAACAAGATTTATTGAAATGATGTTTTAGAAAGTAAGGTTTTCAAATCCTTTGCCCGACTAGGAATCGAGGACTTCAATACTTCCTTTTATTCTTTACGTTCATTAGGTGATCTACCCCGAATAGCTTTATTATGATTGAAAGCTCTTTGTGGTTTTATTAGAAATCATTTTGATGATATGCATGCAAAAATGTTAAAAAGGGTCGGATCATCATCGGGCATGTAAGCCATCTCGATGAACCGAGCTCTAGCAATTAAAGTTTTCACTATCACAGGATCTTGAATCCGTCTTCTCGGGACTAACCTCTCGAGCTTGTCTTCAAGATCCAAATATTACAGATATAATGATACTTAGACTATTAAAACATTACAACATAAAAATTGGTCCATCATGGGAATCAAGTCAGATCCATACGGGGATCTCAACACCGGGATTCCTAAGCTCACATTATTTATGTGGGAATATATATATATATATATAATGTCCTCGGCTTTGATGTTAGGTGATTTCATCGGTTGAAATCACCGTTTTAAGCCATTTTGGACCCCTTTCACCTCTAAATATAGATTTTGGGTTATACGGGGTAATCGGGACTGTTTAAAGCAATAAATCTGTAGTTCTACCATGAATCTAAGCTAATTTAGCACACATGTTAAAGCTTCATGCTTAATAACCTATCAAAGGCTAGATTTGGCTTAGATTTAGGTAGATCTAGCCTCCGCGATCGATTTACAACACAATAAGCACAATATACCGATAGAAACGTAATATCTATCAACTATTACATAATATGCTTAAAATACAACAAGTTTAACTAGATTTAAACAAGATATATCATCAATCTAGTATTTAAACAATGTTTACAAAGAACAAAGCTAGAAAGTGCATTGTTTCACCTTGGGGACTAGTGATCAAGCGTTTTAACTCCCGTGGGCAACGTGGAACACTCCTGGGACTTCAAATAGATGCTAAATGAGATGATTAAGCTTCAAGTTGGTTTTAATGTGCTAAACTCGAGCCTTTCTCTCTCTAGAATATCTTTCTTTTTCTAAAATTCTATCTCTCTCTCTCTTTACAAATGAGTTAATGTGGGTGTTTTAATCTGTCCGAGCCAGCCGCATACATACATATGGCTAGCCACATGTATAGATGCGACTGGGCTAGGTGGGTCCTACACTCTCGACAGGTGTTCCTTCAGTCCCGGTTCGGAAGATGTTGACCTCCGCAGATCGACCTTTCAAAAAGTCTTTACTGAATGCGGCAGGATAAGATTGAGTCTGACTGAATTAGGGTTCGGGAAGTCGATACTCGTAGCCAAGATATATCCTCCAAGTACAGATATCAATTAGCTGGTTTATCTTCGATGGCACACTGTTCGAGGTTTACTAAGGTGGTTTTTGGTGAACACTGTCTCAGCTCGGCGATCCTCATTCGGTTCGCGATAAATTTGGACGTCATTGGTCCTTTGCATCACTCCCGGGGTTGTCTCCGAGGTGACCTAGCTCTTTTGCCCTACCTCGGGGTTGTCTCTGAAGTAAAATTATGCTTTTGCCCTTCTGCTAGGTTAGTACAAAGAAAGTTAAATTTCGAGTGTCTACAGATGCCCCTCTGTTATATTTATGCAATGTAATGGAATAAACATGACAAAGATTACTAGATACAAAGAATGCATAACAAGGTATATCTGATGATGCAATGTCATGTATAACAGATGTAATGATATGTGAGATTTAGAAAAGGGTTACTCCCCCCTGCTGAGGAAGTTAAAGATTACGTTTTCGGAATTAAGTTGACCTGCGCTGGATTGTAGTCAACGGATTGCACCATCGAGGTTATGCCGATGTCTTCACTGGATTGTAACCAATGGATTATTTTATCGGGGCTGAGCCGACCGGCGTTGGGTTGTAGTCAACGGATTACACCATCGGGGATTTACCGACCTGCGTTGGGTTGTTGCCAACAAATTACATCATCGAGGATTTTTTGACATGCGTTGGGTTGTTGCCAACGGATTACATCATCGGGGATTTGTCGGCCTGTGTTGGGTTGTTGCCAATGGATTACATCATCGGGGATTTGCTGACCTGCGTTGGGTTGTTGCCAACGGATTACATCATCGGGGATTTGTCGATCTGTGTTGGGTTGTTGCCAACAAATCACATCATCGGGGGTCGAGCCAACGCCTTCACTGGTTCATTGCCGGTGGATTACATCATCGGAGGTCGAGCCGACACCTTCACTAATTCGTTGCCGATGGATTACATCATCGGGGGTCGAGCCGACGCCTTCACTGGTTCATTGTCGGTGGATTACATCATCGGGGGTCGAGCCAACTCCTTCATTAGTTCATTGTCGGTGGGTTATATTATCAGGGGTCGAGCCGACGCCTTCACTGGTTCATTACCGGTGGACTTTGAGATGTAGTATTGATTTTGACTGATTTTCTGTTCTTCCGGCGTTCAACGTCGGGATTTTTGATCTTTACCAAATTTCTAATGTTTCGGAGGGTTTTTAGGGTTTTCGGGGTTTAAAACTGTCCCGAAAAGGTATCATTTTAAATAATGTGACAATTCTGAACCCAAAATAACACGTTTCGAACATTATTTTATCAATCGGGAAGCCGCAGGACCCACATGTGGCAGCCGCAACCATACATGCGGCTGGAGCATGTATGGTTGAGGCTGCCCATGATCGGGCTTATACCCTTGGGAGGCCTCATTTTCACCCATTCCAATTGAGTTTCTTCGTTTTCTCTCTACAAAATCTGAGCACTTCTTCATATCTACGAGATTTCGGCATGATTCGGAGCGATTCGTCAACGTACATCTCTTCTACGTACTACAGGTAACGTCTAGACTCTGTTTTTTCGTGTTTTTATTGGTGAAAACCCGTATTTCCTTCCTTAATCGCATTATATCTAACATGTATGCATAGATAGCTAGATAAACATGTTTATAATGCAATGCATGCGTACAGATCATCTTATGGACCGTATGGATGCGGTATATTATCATTTATAGGTGAATCTAGACATACATTGTATCTATGTGTTAGAATGACAACTTGAATTGATATTTACATGCATGGCTGTGATGGTATACCCTCATAGGGTGATTTAATGCATGCTTTGGGCATGTGGATAGTCCATTTTATAGGGGAGACTTGGAAAAAAATTTCCATAAGTCAAACGTCAGGGTCCTAGATATATTTATAGATATGCTAGGATGCGATTAAAATGATGTACACAAATAATGGCACATGTCGGACATGCATGATGTGATGACCTAAATCATATTCCATGGATTTAATTTGAAGTTTGAAAAGGACAGGAATATACCTGACTTGGTTTTGATTCCTATGAACTCATTGTTCAGACATGGATTCTACATGACCCAGCCGTTCTTCATCCTAGGATTTCAGTTGGCGTTCACCGACGGAGAGCTCCCTCTGACGTTCCTGTTCCCCGGATTAGCAAACGGGTATAACGATTGACAAAGCCAGCTCAGTGACCTGGTGGCGAGGACCATCCTCCAGTGGATGAGGAAGATATCTCTGAGGTTCTGCCTCCGCCCACCGCTGCGCCTAGATTTCTTCCCGGCATTGAGGTAACTATCCCTGATTTTTTGGCTACGGATCTGAGCCGCCATCCCTCTATTCACTTGCAGGCGAATGAGGTACGTGATTAATTTATCTTCATTTCTCCTATTTGTCATCGACGGGTTTTTTTAACCTTGAGATCGTGCAGGTTCCGGAGTTTACCTAGCCCAGGGGTAACTGGTTCAGCATATACTCTCTATATCATTTGCTACATCCAGAGTACCGGGCGGTCGTGGATTCTTGGGGATTTGAGGCTTTCTTCACCATTGCTACCCGCCACTACCCTTAGGGCTATTTGCGAGCTTTGTCCAAGTGATGGTTTCATCAGAGTCAGTCTTTCCATCTACTGGACTGCTAGGTTGTGATGACTCCCATGGATTGGAGGTACATCACAGGCTTATAGTTTACTGGGGACATAGTGGCTTTGGAGACGGGCATCACTTCGACCACGGTGTGTACCCTCCTAGGGTTTTCTTCTCAAGAGCGGGCCTTCAAGGCTCGCAGTATTCGATCGGGGAGCCTGAGCGTCGATGCTACTCGAGGCACCCTGCAGCAGCAGTTGCCTGCTTATTTGAGGGAGAGGGATCGCATCTTACGGCGTCTATTCCTTACTATCCTGAGGGGTTGTTTCATTGCGAACAACTCTTCCACTGTTCCCTTCAGCTTGGTAGGGGCAGTTCGAGACGTAGACTGCATTGGGGACTACGATTGGGGATCGTTTACATTCGCTCTTTTCCTGCACGGGATGCGATTGTGATCCGAGGGAGTTACGGACGCCTGGGTCGGATTCTACCCATTTCTTCTTGTAAGTCCTTTTGACCGAATTTCATTTGTTTGACTTTTGATTAGTTTATCTTTTCCCACGACTAATGTAGGGTTCTTTTGAATTAACAGTTTTGGGCTTATGAGAGGCTTCCCTGTCTTCGCCCCATCTCTATCTTAAGCTTTGACACTTATCCGCGGGGACGTAGATGGCATCAATCTACTTTGTCGGAGGTCCCGGTCGCGGAGGGCTTTACCCATGCCCGTCTTCAGTTCGAGACATTGACCGCTGAGGACCTAGTGTGGGTTCCATATTCCGGAGAGCACCAATCCTAGGGATTTGAGGATGGTTTACCGACAGGGCCAGAGTTTTATTTATCTACTCGCCAGATTCCATTCCTTTTTGATGGAGGTTGGGAGCTCTACCTTGGGGAGAGCGCTTTTTGATGTATCACTGGGGAGATTCACCTTACTTTTCTTCCTTCAGCTCAGCGCTTCTGGCCTTTATCTTCGTCAGCTGCATCGATTCCCACTGAGGGGTATGATGGTTTTCACTTGTCCGACGGTCCTATCACTTCCGAGGATTTTACCACTTAGTGGGGCCCGCTGACAATAGGAGCTCAGACCAGGGCTACCCAGTTCTTGGGAGATATGGTTCCAGGATCACTTATGATGAAGGACTGGATATCATGTTTTCAAGAGCCCTCTCATCAGACTCAGATCGCTAATTTGAGACTTCAGTTGGAGCAGCTGTCGACGTACTATCGTCACATGGGTTTGGACCCGTCCTTAGCTAGTACTTTTGATGCTCAGGGTCATGAGGTTGGACAGTCAGGCGGTGGTGGCTCTCATGGTGCTGGACCTTCAGGCATGGGTGGCTCTCATGGAGCTAGACCCTCAGGTATCGGTGACTCTCAGGATAGGGATGATCTTTTTACTTGTCACCCGGATATGCAGGAGACACCTTATCGCATGGATCAGCAGGATGTGCCCAACCCAGGTAGATTGCCCCAGGTTGACCAGTTTGATGATACCATCACCTTCTTGGATGATTTTGACGATGCGACGAGCCCATAGGTCCTCTGTTAGTCATTGGGCGTTTGTGCCTCTATATCCTGTACTTTTTTTTTAGTTTTCACATATATCATAGGTATGACAATGATGTATATAAAAGTAATGTATTTGGCAGATATCTATGTATGATGTTTTCTATTTATTCATCTCACATGCTATTTTATCACTTGTTATGATGCATGCTTCATATATACTTAAATGATTGGATAGAGATTGACCCCTGTATGGTCTTATTGACACAGTTTTTACAGATGGCGTCCTCTGCTGTGGTGCGCTTGGATCACCTTCCGCCTAGCCATATAGCTACCAGTTTGAGGGTTTGGTATGACCTGTTGCCATATGCTGACCGTATCGCCGTCAGTCGCATGCTAGGCCATTCCCTATCTCTGTTGTCCTTTCAAGTCCCTGGGGGTTTATTGGCGGGATATTTAGGTATTGGATTCCTAAGCACCATGTTTTTCGATTTTGCTCGGATGAGTTGACTCCTACTCTGGAGGAGTATCACTAGTAGAAAAAAGTAAATAGACAACATTTAAAAAGCGTTGTAATAGGTCCCCCAAAAGTATCGTGGTTAGCAGTGTCATCTATTAGACACAAATAGACAACGTTTAAAAAACGTTGTCTTTTAACACATTAGACAACGTTTTTTTTAAAAAGCGTTGTCTATTTGTCAAATAGATAACGCTTTTTAGACACAAATAGACAATGTTTAAAAAACGTTGTCTTTTGACACATTAGACAACGTTTTTTTCAAAAAAGCGTTGTCTATTTGTCAAATAGACAACGTTTTTATGACACATTAGACAACGCTTTTTCAAAGAAACGTTATCTATTTGACACATTAGACAACGCTTTTTTGAAAAAGCGTTACCTATTTAATACATTAGACAACACTTTTTCTAAAAGCGTTGTCTATTGTACACATTAGACAACATTTTTTTTAAAAAAACGTTGTCTATTTGACACATTAGACGACGTTTTTTCTAAAAAGTGTTGTCTATTTGACACAATCCACAACATTTAAAGCCAAATTATGTTTCAAAATATCATACATTCCAATAATACCATACGTTTACAGTTTCAAATTCACTTGTCAATATAATTACTACTACGTACATTGAATTGCGAATTTGACTACATCCACAAAATATACCAAACTATTCATAAAATTAAGATGTTAGCCTCTTCTTGTGATAGCTCCACTGTAGTCGACTTCTCTCTCAGCATTTCATTCTCCTCTGCTATCGTCCTGGTTAAAGCAAGCTTGTTGCTATATCTCTCCTGTGCTCTGGATTTTAATCTTTCAACCTTCACCTACAAGTTCAAAAACACACTCACTAACAATAAAGAGCACTATCATAAATTACGTCAACTGAATAAAATAAATAAAAGGAATTTTGAAAAAGGAAAGCACTAGTAAGTATCAATAACTAGCTAATCTGGGATATTTGTTCTCAGTAATGATAATTATTCTTTACTATATACAATGTGGTGTGTCGAGTTCAGAAGCTAACAATTACTCTCTCAGTATTTCATGAGTTCTTTGTTTTCTTCAGTCTTTTCCTATTATTTTATTTTTAACATTTTGAATTTATTTTTATTTTTTCTAACTTTGATTAATGTCATAATCTCCAGGTATTTTCCTTCTACACTAAACAGATTATTATTTCCTTCAAATGGGAAAGGTTATACCTTGTACCAAGGAGCGAACAGATATTTTCCTTCTACAGTCTACAGGTTTAAATTTGTTTGAGATCATAACCTCCAACAAACCATGATTTCTAAAGTTGAATCATATTCTCATGTTTCTAGGGCCTAAATTCAGGACCAATGCATAACTGTATGACATCTTTCCACCGTCCTGCTTGTCGTATTGAAACTATTCTTGAGACAATGATTGGAGTTGATGTCCATGAATGAAAAAATAAACAAAATTAACAGACCAGCAACAAAATGGATTTAGGCCACTGCATTTAAGAGAAACACCTTATCTAGACATTCCAAATCAAATGAGAAAACCATTCTGCTAATCCAGACACCATAACACAAAGAATATAACAAGAGAAGATTCCATACCAGTATCAAATCAGCAGCTGGCAGAAATATGTATTCCTCCAGTCATTATGTATTCCTGCAGTTCCATGTTAGATGTTTAGCTAGACACTATTCAGCAAACAGAAAAACTGATGACATAATAACCAAGTCTAACCTCAAATAGTTCTGAACCGGTGTGTGCATCAACGGCACTGATAAATCAGCATGTCTAGTGTCTTCTAATTCATTTAGCATACCTAGAAATAACTGATAAATCAAAGCCAGAAGGAAGACAGGCCTTACCTCAGTAGGTGTGCAGGATGCAGTAGCTTCAGTAATCATTTGGTGAGAATAAACGTAAGTTCCATATGCAAGTGAGGCAGACATGATAAGCAAACCAGCAACAAGACGGTCTATGCATGTTTTCAGCAGCTCAGCATGTCTAGTGTCTTCTAATTCATTTTTGAATTTTTCAGCCTTAAATGATGCTTTGGATATACCCATTGATAATTTAAACCTCTCCAATAGATTTGAATCAGAAGTGAGAGTCAGCTGTGCTTCTTTTAGTTGCATCTTTTTCATGATAAGACCAATCTCAAATGTTTTGAGATCGTTAGAATGGCCTTGCTCCATGACTGATCTTTCAAGAGTGCTAAGCATGGATCCATTCCTTACAGAAGGCAATGTATTTAGAGGAACACAAGCCAACTGCTGGTTTATCTGTCTACCATGCAGGCTGAGTTGACGACTCAATGGGTCTGGCTGCATGTTCACTTCATTCTCCTCAAAAGTACTCGGTTGTTTATGATTGCTGATGGTGTGCAGAGTTGCTTCTGACTGATAATTTTTCATACCAGAATGGCATGTAGAATCCCCTTCTGTCAGGAGACATGGTTGAAGTCAAATCTGAGCAATAATTTTCTTTGTTTAAATTTGTAAGGCACTCTCCTCCATTGTCTTGATTCGTTGACCAATCTCAGTGTCATCAAGGTGCTACGAAATGATTTATCAAAATTACTGACAAAGCAATCAAATTTGTCTCCAAAAATCTATTTGTACACAAAATTAGAAACCAAAAAAAACAAAATTCATCAGATTTTAATACAAACTAAGAGACATTAATTGTATCAACAACCATAGTCAGTAAATGGGCCAAAGTTCTGATCTTACATTGGCTAAAGACTCTCCGACAGCCAACGTGCAGATCTGCAAGCAAATAAACCCAAACAATTAGGTCTCCAACTTGGATAAATTAAACGAAATGGGAAGATTTGTAAAAGGATGATAACAAAGTTGTGAACCACCCACAACTGATGGTGGGCTTCACCTCTCTATGCTCCAAATGTTTCATCAAAATCCAATCCACAGTTGAATAGATTACCAGCCGAGTGATATCAGACTCTCAGTCATCTTTAACTCTCAGCAATCTACACATGAAGTAAATGTGCAGCATCCACTCAAATATAGAACAATCATATTGTGTTAATGGTTATGCCAGACCATGATATACATTGATGAAGGCCCATAGCTCATCTACCGAACTTCATTTTATTAAAAGCACAATAATGCTAAAAGTACAATAATGCTAAAAAATCAGAACCGAAAAAGGGTTTGTCAGCTAAAATTGATACTTAAAGGAGCTATCTTAACAGGGGTAATGTTAAGAATGCTAAATGTTTGCTATGAATCAGGTCTTGAACATTGATAAACTGCAATGACCCATATTGCAGTTCATAAGTAATTGAAGAGCACTAGTATGGCCCTCATTATCATACTACAGAAGCCCACAAATATACAAGCAATGGAATTCAACAGACTTTGTGCAGTTACCAGAAACAAGTTCTGTAGTTAGAACCCTTTTACTCAATATATCATCAACCACCATTGGAACATAAAAGCCTTCTGCGTTGGACAACAATTCACGGAATCTTTTCTGGTTTACCGCCTCCAACTCACATTCACGAGATAATTCTTCTTTTGCCACCTGCAAGGGTTTTTTGATGAAACATATCACACATTTATTGCAGTATCATATACACACATAGAGACACTAATATAACCAAAGACAACCGAACCATCTATCTAGGATATGGATACGTTAGATCAACAACTGTAAAATGTTATTAGATTTAGTTAGAGCATCTATTTGACATAAATGGATGTGCAAAAAAGACATCAATTGTAAAACACCACATTTTCCTGTTTAATAAAATTCTGCTTCGCCTTAAAAGTAAAATTTAAAGAAATTAGTAAAGCTTCACTCAGTAATTAGCTTCATGCCAAAAACATTATGACATCTTTGGATCCAAAATGAACGCAGCTTGGCCAGGCTATCTCAAAATTCATGACAGATAAGACCAACTAATTTGCAGTAACCAATGCAAAGGCCACACAGAAGAAAGTTATTAGGACCTGCTCTAGTACAAATATTATTGAAATGGAAAGTAGTCTTGTTCATAGAAGCAATATCTCAGCTCGTGATTGAAATGTCAACTTCTATGACCTCTTCTAATATACACATCACCTTACCTTCATAGCTCTGTCAAGATACATCTTTTCTGGAAGCAGATTCGTATACTCTAAAATCAATTTCACATTCTCAATTTCACTCTCAATGCTATCCGCAACACCAGGATATTGAATTTTCATTGCAACCTCCAAACCATCCTACATGACAGCTCGATGTACCTAAAAAATCATTTAATTTTTTAGAGTAGAAGTACAGGACAAGTGGACCACAATAAGCAGAAGATACAAGGTCCTTCAACGAATTAGTTGATGCAGGATAGCAAAATTATTACAAGTGAAGGCATATAAAATCAGCCTTTCAGATATTAAAAAGATGTTTGAAGATGCAATATGCAGATTAAGCATTTACTTCTAGCAAGGTAATTCACGCAAACAATGCAAGACTTTCGCAAGGGGCATCTTCCAGTAGTTTGACAAAATTATCAACAATATTCAATTTTTAATTAATGGCATAAGCTGCATGCCAGTTAGGAAATATTTGGTTAATAGAAAATGCAGGTACCCCTGGCCTTGCTTACTCAATTCTAATAAACTCAATTAAGCTTCTTATTGGACCCGTATCTCCAATCCATCACTAACTGTGGAATCTTTTCAAAAAATCCTACCTAAGTGGCTAAGTCCACATTTCAAAACTTAAGAGTATGTAGATATAAAAACAACTTCCTTTTGCCAAAACTCATTCGGAGAACAACTTCTAATAAAGTAGGTTACCAGAATCAACTCCCTGAACTTAGATACTGAGCTAAATTAGTGGACCCAAATTATAAAAAGAAGCTAATAATCAACTAAATTAATGAAGGAAAAAAAAAGTCAAGTATAAATATCAAACCGATCTTATAGTAGTCAATCACAATTTAAAAAAAATAGTGAAATTAAAAGGATATAACAAATGGGCGAAAATAAAATCATCTAATTTGAGGGGATTGTAAACATCTGAATACCAAAACTTGGAATTGAAAGAAATAAGAGTAGGGAAAGATTGACTTACAGTATTTTCGTACTGCCGCGGATCTACGTCCATTATGTCACTTCCCTGTATGGCTGTATCACTTATCCGGCTCCTTCAATGATTATATATATATATATATATATATATATATATGTATTGATTGTGTATACCAATAGTATACGTTGCTTTCGGGACACTGGGATGAGGGATCGATATTGAGACACAGATGGAACTGTAAGGAATCAGTGGTGAAATTAAGAAGGAAGTAACACAGAAATGAAGATAGTAGGGAGAGGGAGAGAGATTTCAGAAGAATTGGGAAACAAGAAAACAGTCCATATATTTCATTCCCTCAAATGAGCACAAAAGTTCATTCATATAGCATTCTCAGCTCTTGATTCTAGAAGGAACGAATGCACATACCTCATAACAGTTCATCAATTGAGCAACAATTTCTAACAAACTGCTGAAATCATAGAGACAAAGATGACCCTGACTAAGCTAAGGAAAAGACAAAGCTACCCCCATGCTATTATTGTAATAGAAACCTTACAATCCCTTCCCCTTAACATGGCCCTTGTCCTCGAGGCTGAAAATGAGAAAACTTCTGGTGGAGCTGCTCCCAATTTTCCCAAGTGGCTTCTGCTGGTAAGGTATTAGCCCACTGAACCAACACTTCTATAACCGGAGTATACTCCAAACCTTCATTACCATGTATAAACACCCTTAACTCTTCCATCATTGCAGGAAAAACCTTAGCATCATTGTTCATACTCACTCTACCAGCTGTGCATATACTGCCACTTGTCATGTTACTGGCTTTACCAGCATACACCAGTGGAACTAAGGAATCAAATATGTAAAGTGATACACTAGAAAAGTTCTTCCCATTTCCTAGGATAGTGTGGGATGGAAATTCACGGTCTAGAGTTCCTGCACCAACAGTAGTTATCCATGGTGGCATATTGGACAAACTCCTGGAAGTGGGCCCACCATTTCCTGCTGAGCATGATACAAAGATTCCATGGTTCATTGTCGTGAATGCTCCAACTGCTATAGTGTCTCGGTAGTAGTCATTAACTGAACCACCTAGTGATAATGATAGTTCATTAACACCATCATCAACTGCCTTCTCCATTGCAGCTACTAGGTCGCTGCTAAAACATCCACCAACCCCACACACTTTGTACGCAGCCACTCTGGCATGTGATGCCATCCCGCGTGCCGTCCCCTCAGCATAACCAAAGAGGTTAGCTTTGGTTACAGCTGAACTTGCTGCTGTAGTTGAGGTGTGTGTTCCATGGCCATCATCATCTCTTGGCGAGTTCGATTCCACTGTTTCGTCGATTGGTCCGTAAGCTGCTGCATACCCTTTTGAAAAGGATCTTGCCCCAATGAGTTTCCGGTTGCAGCTTGATGAGTTAAAGCTCTTGGCTACCTCACACTCACCTTTCCAGCTACTGGGAACTGGACCAAATCCAGTGTCATCGAAACTTTTACTTTCAGGCCAGACACCTGTGTCTAGCAATCCGACAATGCCCTCACTCACTGTGCTCGACTCAGGATAGACTGCTTGACTCGTGTCAAGTCCTATAAATTCTGGCGTCCGAATTGTGTGAAACTGGTATATCGTTTCTTCTTGGACTAATAGGATTTCCGGCTGCCCTTGGATTAACTCAGCTTCCTTACTGGTCAGCCTTGTGGAGAATCCATGAATAACGATGTTGTATAAACTAACTGCTAGATTCAACATTGGGAAGGTAATGGACTGGTCATCAGGGCTCACAGTCTTCGTCATGATCTGCAAACTTGTCTTCAGCAGCCTCTCAGCCTCCACGAAATTCTTAGAGCGTGAATAAGAGGTTGCACGATTTATAAGGTGGGTAACTGAGATGGGATGATCTTTTCCTTTATGCTTCTCAGTAATCAACAAGCATTCCTGTAGCAGTGATCTACCTTCTTTTCCTCTTCCTACTAAGTTAAGTAATTCTGCCAAGTCTATCCTTATTTTCTCCCTTATGTCATCATCTAAAGTCGCACTTTTTGAATCCTTCAGCAGCTGAAGAGCATTTCTATACAAATGAATAGCTTCGTCAAAATTCCCTTTTGCACACTTCACATTAGCTAAGGGGGGGCATCGCCATTCCAACCCTTCCATCGGTCTCTCCATATAACCCCGTGTATATGTTTAAAATTATAACAAAAGTTTTTTTAGCATCTGCAGCTTTTCCTTCTTTGATTAAGGGATTTCCAAGAGCAAATAAAGGCACCACCAATTGCTCACTTTCTGCGCCACAGCTAGATTCCAATATGGTAATTGCTCGATGGTACATGTCTGTTGCTTTTGATGCTCTTCCAATAAAACCAAGAACTTTTCCCATCCCTAGTAATGGTGTGATAAGCAGAGTACTACTATTCCCATATTCTCTTTCTGTGATTGCATGATCTCGCTTGTAAGAAAGCATGGATTTCTCAAACTTCCCCAAAGTTGAATACATACTTCCCATATGTGTTAGCACTGAATCAAGAAGAGGCTCATCATCCCGCAAACCATTGGCAACCTTATTCAACAAATCCAATAGGAACCCAACCATCTTAAAGTCTCCGATGGCTATGTATCCCAAGGCTAAGACATCAAGAATAGCAGCTTCTTCTATGCCTCTACCTCCTGCATCCATCTGCTCTTTCATGGCTTCATAATTTGCTTTAAGTAGAACAAGAGCATCATTTTTGTTTTCCATACGTATCATAGATTTGACTTCATCAAACAACTCTTGCAACTTTATTTCAAGGTCGTTGTCGAGGGGCTTCTTTGATTTATCAAGCTTCCCTATAAAACTTTTAGAATCATTTGGAGCCCAAATATTTGAAGTTTGATTTCTTTGGAGTATGTCATCCACATCTAATGAGCTAGCTATAGCAAAACATCTGACGATAGAGCAGCGGGGAAAGGATTTACAAGGTATCATGTAAAGCTTAATGTTATCCTTTTGGTTTCGGAGGCAAACAGATGTGTACATGATACATTTTTACAACTGAGCAGAGTGAATGCCTAAACACACTTGACTCATCCCATCTGGTGGCTTCGGGTTAAGGCAAGCAATGTATCCCATTGGCTCTGGAATTCCGTCGAACTTACTCGCAACATGAAATTCTTTTTTATATGCATCAAATGCTCCTATCACAGTGTTGTTAGCTAATCTAAAAGAGGAGAAATCATTTCCAGAGGGAGAGTTTACCTTATTATGAATTGATTGATTCCAAACATGATGAATTGGTGGGATTGAATCTTCAAGTGGATCCGTAAAGCTCTCATGAACTTGCGTCTCGAAAACAAATGAATCACCAACTTCATGGACAACTGGATTTCCATCTTCATCATCAGTTAGTTCACCATCTCGGGTACATGGGTTCAGGTTTTCCTGTTCAAAATCCATAACCACATTAGCTTGATCATCATTTTCAGCATAATATCCTGACCCGGACGAATCTACCACCACACATAGACAGTCATATACTTGGTTAGCACCACAAATGAGCACTCTACGGTGAGGTTTTGATTCTGATTTTGGATGAGCTAACTTCTTAGATTCAAACTGCTGATCGATCCAATTAGTCATTGAAGCTGAAAATTTCTCTGCTTGGGTCGATTCCTTTGGATGCCTTTGTAATGCCAAAAGTGCTTCAAAGTTCTTCATCATCAGCTCCATTTTTGAACCCAACCCAACAAGCTGAGCCTGCATCTGATGCATCGTGCCGAGCTGCTCTCGAGCCCGAGTCTCCATATTTGTCAATCGTTGGTTGTTGGTGGCCATGAGTACAGGAAAGACGGCTTTGATACCAATTATAAGGAATCAGTGGTGAAATTAAGAAGGAAGTAACACAGAAATGAAGATAGTAAGGAGAGGGAGAGAGATTTCAGAAGAATTGGGAAACAAGAAAACAGTCCATATATTTCATTCCCTCAAATGAGCACAAAAGTACATTCATATAGCATTCTCAGCTCTTGATTCTAGAAGGAACGAATGCACATACCTCATAACAGCTCATCAATTGAGCAACAACTTGTAACAAACTGCTGAAATAATAGAGACAAAGACGACCCTGACTAAGCTAAGGAAAAGACAAAGCTACCCCCATGCTATTATTGTAATAGAAACCTTACAGGAACTTGGAAGTAGAAAATGCTACGGTCTCTGTGTGCACTCCTTTTTACATTTGCGCAACTGCGTTTGAGCGTTCTTATTTGGGGTGTATAAGGTATGAAATTGATGGATCTGGAGGGCTTGAGAGGGCCAGGGCTTCGATTGAGAGATATGATAAGGTATGAAATTACGCTAGGGCTTCGATTGAAAGAAGAAAGAGCAGACAGAACAAAGAAACCTCCGTGTTTTTCCAACCCATACAAATCAAACCTCCGTGTTTTTTTAAAAGACAACATTTTCTTTAAAAAAAACCTTATCACTTTAAAACAAAATATTATCCATTTTAAATAGGTAATTTCAAATACACAACGCTTTTGTATATCAAACCACAACACTTTCTCAAAAACACGTTGTGAAAAAATAAATCACAATGTTTTTTATAAAAATGTTGTCTATTAAGTGTCATCTATTTACTATTTTGTAGTAGTGTATGGTCGCATTTCTGGATTGTCGATGGTGGGGCCATGTGCTCGGATGGCATTGGACCATATGCGCCGCCAGTTCATAATGATGATTGGACTTAGGAGGGCAGTTGTATTGGCCGAGATGGGTGGTAGCCACATCATTTCCATGGACTTCATGATAGGTCACTTTGGATCTGCCGACAGCTTTGCCGTCTATCATAAAGACTTCGTCATTTTAGAGGAGAGATGGCATACTGCCCGAGTGGTCGTCCTGGTCATGTGCCTCGTACCATATCTATATTTGCCATTCTATGCTGACCATCTAAACGTCGCGATGTCGATGGCTGTCAGAGCTCTCAGAGATGAATTCACCATACTTCCTCTTATCTGGCAGAGACATTGATATCAGCTTCTATCTGCCGTACCATTGGGGATCAGGAGTTTTGAGGTAGCCCCGTGCTCCTATACATCCAGTTTATGACGCACCTCAGACCGATTGGTCAACTTTGTCGTCACGGGTTCTGTTTTGGACATGGCTTGTCTCAGGTCTACTCATATTGCCCGACTTCTTGCGTCGATAAAGCGTCCTGGATTTCATTTCTAGGTGCCATGGAGGAGCCTTTTGCGATAGTTATGTATTCTGGTTATTACTCCTTTCTGAGTTTCACCACCCATGTAGCCGACCTGGATTTCCTTCCGTTGACTGGTTTGAGGTGTGTGACGACCTATCATCCTCTGGCGGTGATGGGTCAGTTTGATCAGTACCAGGAGGTCCATGCATTTGAGGGGACTAAGGATTATCGCTTCCCCGTCTACTCAGTTACCGAGGATGATCTAGGTCTGGTTTATAGATTCTGGTCTCATCAACAAACAGCGGAGTTCAGAGATTGCCATCCTGGTTGATCTGCAGAGTACTCAGCTTGGCTAGAGTCGGATTTGGCACCAGACACAATAGACCAGATTGAGATGGGGTCTTTATCCGGGGATGATGGTGGATCCACAGACGCTGAGGAGCCCATGGAGGATCCTATATCTCCGACTGAGGATGTTTTATTTACAAAGTTGACAGCTTCCCTAATTAGCACTGTCCCGCGTTTAGCCTTAGTTTCCATGGAGGTGATGGACAGACAGCTTCTCCTGGTGACCTTTGAGAGGGATCAGGCTCGAGCTCTTATGTATACCACCGTAGCTGGTCGGGATGCTACTATCGCTAAGAGAGATGCAGCCCTTGCTTCCAGAGACCAGGCCCTTGTTGATAGTGATGCGGCCCAGACTTTCTCAGATGGACTCATTAGTCACGTACAGGGTGTAGTGCAGAGTCAGGAGGAGGTTTATCGTATGACAGCAGAGATGCTGAGACGGGTTGAGATACTGGAGCACGAGCTCAAAGATGCTCCTTCGACTGCAGAGACCACTGGATATTTGGCTATGTTAGCTCGTCTCACTGCCGATTTATAGCTCTACTTTATTTCCCTGTATAGACTTTGTTATTATTGCTTGTCATAGGTTAGAATCAGCTTTTGTATTCTAAACAGTTGTATATATAAAAAGAAACAAGTTTAATTCACTTTCCTTGTTTGAGCATGTCTAGCCTTGTCCATTGTTACCATTCTCACTTCATAATTTATTATGTTGACATAGAATTAGTGTCGTCATGTGGAATCAGATTCGGCGGGGGTGATGCTGAGATGTCGCTAGGTCTTCTTCGCATGAGCCGTCAATTGGGTGGGCTTTATGGATAAGATTTTGATTTCTGTATAGGTTAAAATTTTGAATGAGTTGAAAGTGTTTGTATTTTTTTTGAAGGTTAGACCGCACCATAAATGGCTGCCTACGTACTCCCACAGATGGGAGATCAGGTCTTTCGTAGTTCAGACTCGGACTTGAAAAGTTTGAAAAGGGTTTATTTGGGTTTGAGTTTGGTTTGATGGGATTTTGATGTTTTTGGTTTGATTTGATAAGGTTTTGATTTGATTTTTCAAGGGTTAGACCGCACCATAAATGGCTGCCTACGTATTCCCACAGATAGAAGATCAGGTCTTTTGTAGTTTAAGCTCAGACCTAAAAAACTAGACTTGATATTTTTTCTTTTTTTTCTTTTTCCTTCTTTTTTTCTCTTTTGACATAGTATTCAAGTTTGAAAGTGAAAGGGGTCTCAGACATAATACCGTTTCACCGAATTAGAATTGATCAATTGCGGAAATTCCTTACCGTCCATCTCTTTCAATTTCAAAGCTCCACCCGATAGGATTACTTTGACAACAAAGGGTCCTTCCCATTTTGGGGTAAATTTTCCTTTAGCTGCATCCTGGCCCGGAATGATCTTTTTCAGCACCAAATCATGCTCTCTGAATTCTCGAGGTCTCACCTTCTTGTTATAAGATCGTGACATTCGCTGTTAATAGAGTTGACCGTGGAGGATAGCCGTGGCCCTCCTTTCATTTATCAGGGATAACTGATCGTATCGATCTTGTATCCATTGGCTTTCCTCTATCTGGGTATCTAACATCACTCTCAGTGATTCCATCTCCACTTCGACAGGAAGTACAACCTCCATCCCATATACCAGAGAGTAGGGTGTCACCCCAGTCGAGGTTCGAGTCGACGTTCGGTATGCGAGTAGGGTTAACGGCAAGAGATCAGGCCATCCCAATGATTTGCTGACATCTTCATCATTATCTTCTTGATGTTCTTATTAGCCGCTTCCACCTTGCCGTTCATTTTTGGAAGATAAATAACCGAATTGAGGTGTTTGATATTGAACATACTGCACAGTTCCCTCATCATCTCGTTATTCAAATTTTTTGCGTTGTCCGATATGATAACCTCGGGTTGTCCATACCGACAGATGACGTTGTTTCTAATGAAACCAACGATGACCTCCTTGGTAACCTTGGGGAAAGAAGCTGCTTCCACCCACTTGGTAAAGTAGTCAATCATAGTGAAGATGAATCGATGACCGTTACTGGCTTTAGGCTCAACTAGTCCTATCACGTCCATTCCCCACATGGAAAAAGGTCATGGTGATGTCATGCAATGCAGTTGATTTGGAGGCGCATGAATAATGTTGGCATGGATCTGGAATTGATAGCAACTCTTGACATGATTATCGCAATCCTCTTTGAGGGATATCCAGTAATGTCTTGTCCTAAGAATTTTCTTGGCAAGCAGAGGTCCACTCATATATGCTCCGCATACCCCACCATGTACTTCATTCATAAGTCGCTGGGCTTGATCTCGGTTTAAACATCTCAGAAGGCCTATACCTGGGTCTCTCTTATAGAGAGCATCTCCACTTAGGTAGAAATTCATGGCCATTTTCTTTATTCGCTTCTTCGCGGCTTGACTCGTTCCTTCAGGGGTTGACTGATCTCGCAAATATTCTTTAATATAGTGGTACCAAGGTGGTCTAGCAGGTGATATCTCATCTGATATCTCCCCTACATTGTTTCCATATGACGGTGTATCCTGTGCAGTGAAAGTGATGACAGGCATTCCCCTTCTTGCTGACAGGTTCACCAATTAAGCTAATGTGGCCAATGCATCAGCAAAATCATTTCAATTTTGGGGGATATGCATGAAGGCAATGTCTTCAAATTCCCCTGTCAATCTGAGAATATGCTGATGGTAAGGCAATAGATGCAATTCCTTGGTGGTGTATGCCCCGGTAGACTGTTTGATGACTAGCTCCGAATCTCCAAACATCGCTAAACGTTTTAATCCCATAAACTGAGCCAGCTTCAACCCCACAATGCATCCTTCATATTCTGTGGTATTGTTCGAGTTGTTGAAATACAACTTGGTTGCTACGGAATATTGATCTCTCGTAATAGATACCAGGACTGCCCCAGCTCCTGCGCCTTCAGTGTTTGATGTGCCGTCAAAATACGTTTTCCAGAATTGACCTTGATCCTCCTTATCGATCAGTTGAATAGTCATCACTTCCTCCTCCGGGAAATACGTTTCCAGAGGCTCAAAACCTCCTGTTGGTGTGGCCGACAGGTGCTCTGCAATCCCTTGCCCTTTAATGGACTTTTGGGTCACATAGATGATATCGAACTGTTGAAGGATCAACTGCCACTTGGATAAACAGCAGTTCAAAATCTGCTTGATGAAGATGTATTTTAAAGGATCCATCCTCGAGATAAGATAAGTGGTATGGCTGTGTAGGTAATGTTGTAACCTCATGGCTGCCTAAGCTAATGCACAACAGGTTCTTTCTATTAGGGTATATTTCTGCTCTCTGCAGCTAAAACGTTTACTGAGATAATAAATCGCCCTTTCATTCCCCATATCATCCTTTTGCCCCAGTAGGCAACCCATAGCATTGGAGTTGACTGAGATATACATGAACAACGGAATTCCGTCCCTTGGGGGTACCAAGATAGGCGCTTCAATCAACCTCTTTTGGATGTTATGGATCGCTTTTTGGCAGTCTTCATTCCATTTTCACGAAGAGTTTTTCCTTAATAATTTGAAAATGGGTTCACAGGTTGCTGTTAACTGCGATATGAACCGGCTGATGAAGTTTATTCTTCCAAGGAAACCTCGGATTTCCTTTTCAGTCTTTGGCTCAGGCATTTCCATGATGGCTTTGATCTTGGCAGGATCTAATTCAATGCCCTGGTTGCTGAAGAGAAATCCCAGCAGTTTATTGGATTTCACACCAAAAGCACATTTTACTGGGTTTAACTTCAAATTAAATTTGCAGAGTCATTCAAACAACCTCCGAAGATGGGTGCAATGATCATCAGCCTATCGGGACTTTACAATGATATCATCCATATACACTTCGATTTCTTTATGTATCATGTCATGGAATAAAGTCATCATGGCCCTTTGATAAGTAGCACCAGCATTAGTAAGGCCAAAAGCTAGTCTTCGATAACAGAAGGTTCCCCAAGGGGTAATGAAGGCGGTCTTTTCCCTGTCTTCTTCAGGAACCATAATCTGGTGATATCCGGAAAATAATCAGCAAAAGAATACATCTTGAACTGTGCAATGTTGTGATGAACGGCACTGGGAAGTTATCTTTAAGGCTGACTTTGTTGAGATATTGATAATCTACACATACTAGCACCTTTCCCCCGGATTTTGGCACTGGGACTACGTTGGACAACCATTCAGGGTACGATGACACCATAATGATTCCCTTTTTGAACTGTTTGATAATTTCTTTTTTGACCTTCAGGCTCCATTCTGGTTTCAACCGTCTCAATTTTTGCTTAACTAGTTTGAACCCTTCTTTAATTAGTAGTCGTTAGACAACTATATCGGTGGATAGACCTATCATGTCTTCATGAGACCAGGCAAAAACATCCTTGAATTAGGTTAAGAGTTGGATTAGTTCTTTTTCCTGGTTAGAGGGAAGGTTGGTTCCGATCTGTATTTCTTTAGGAGTGTTTGGGGTTCTGATACTTATGGTGGTGGTTTCATCAAGGTTGGGTTTAGGTTTATCTTCGACCCATGCTTTGATTTCCTTGGGCACCTCATCATCATCCCTTCCTCTTGCTCGATTACCATCAAGTCAAAGTCCAATTCTATATTGAAATTGTAATCATTACTCAAATTTGGCAAGTCATGGACGTGGCTATAAATACACAAATTTGGAAACCTGAGACAAAAACTTGATTGCTAAATATATACAAGTGGTTGTCAATTACAAAAAGATTTATCAGTTAATATGACAACAAGTAATAACAAGTTACAGATGAAATAAAACAGATATAAATATAGATAAAGGTAGAGCTCCCTGTCAGCGGTCACTTCTTGGTTTTTACCCTTTCCGAACAATCTGAGGGGTGATCGTCCAATTACTAGTCATGAGATCCTGGGGAGTCACTGAGATAGATGTGCTACTGGAATTGTCGGCGTCTTCCAAGATGGCCATAACTGGTTTGAAACTGGTCCCTGGATCCTCGTTCAGGATGTTAACATTTCCCCAGTTAAGGACTGGGAGGATGTGTTGATCACTTGCCAGATCTGCCCTGTTGGACTTTTTCAGGTCCTCTTCGGAAAGGCAAAAGTTGTTCATGAATTGCAACTGAATCTCCTCCAGAAACTTCTTGTCTTTGTCCTTCTGAGCCGCATCCTTGAGAGGCTTTTCATCCCCAACCTGCTGATGTCCGCTCTAATTGACTTTAGGAATCAAAAGATTTGAGATAACGACTGGGATCTTCTTTAATGGTTCTTTAAATATGGCTTCACTAAGGTTTGGCTTGAGGTGAATCAGATGACTAACTGGCTTGTGCTTGTGAGGATTATGATGTTTAGATCCACCAGAATATCCTAATCCAGCCTTTCCCAATTGCGTGGGTATGCGGATTGGGTTCCTGATTCCTTGGCCATTTCTCCCCAATCCTCGGCCTAGTCGATGTCCTCGGGAAAGCATCTCTTGGCCAACTGCTATCACCTCTGGAGATATCCGGGGAATTAAGACTGGCACCCCCACAGAGTTGTATCGCGGATTGCTTATTTCAAAGGCTTGAAAACTGGCGGGCTCAACACCCTCATTCACACCGATCAGGGGCATATCTCCCAGATCATGAATATGATAATCAGGTTCTGCACTGATAGTGACCAGATTGCCGTTGACGATATATTTCAATTGTTGATGAAGAGTTGAAGGAACCGCGCCAGCTATATGGATCCATGGTCTTCCCAACAACAGATTATACCCAGTAGTGATCTTCAGGATTTGGAAAGGTATGTTGAAGGTGAAGGGGCCAATTTCCACAGGAAGTTCAATCTCCCCCACGGTATCCCTTCTTGATTAGTCGAAAGCTCGTACCACTACATGGCTTTCCCAAATCCAGTTTGGGTTGATCTTCATCTTCTCCATAGTATCCTACGGGCAGATGTTTAAGGATGATCCTCCATCAATTAGCACGCCACCTAACACATATCCTGATGATACGACAATGATATGCAATGGTTTGTGATGCCCAGTTCCTTGGGTTGGTATATCGTCGTCGGTGAATGATATCACATTATTGTCCAGTACATGGCTGATCAAGTGCTGAAATTTCTCAGTATCAATAGTTTTGGGTAAGTGTGCTTCCTCCAATACTTGGATTAGAATTTGACGATGGTCGTCAGAATATAACACTAAATCCAGGATGGATATTTGATGTGGTTCCGCTTCTAACTGCTTTACTGTCCTTGCTTCGCCGTGCCCCATCTTATGGAGGAAATCTGCGATCTTAACAGTCGATACCTTCCCTAATACCTTGGTTTTTGGTTTCGCTGAACGCCCCTAGAGGTAAAATGGACTCTCCGTAGGTATGATAGCTATACAATCAGGTGCCAATTTTATGCCCTCTCCGTAATTCCACGATACCTTCTTCAGGCTAAGAATTGGGAGTTGCGACCAAGGAGCCAACATCAGGGGTTTTGGTGCCAGTATCTCGAGAGTGGCTTTGTTTCTCTACTCAGATAATCCTTTGATGGTTATGGGTCCGCCAGACATTCCTTCCATGCAAAGGATAACCGTTACCATACCATCCAAATTCCTTGGTCCTCGAGGGTAGATTATCTCTTCCTCAGAGAAAATCTCAGCTTTGTTCCTCAATTCCAGCTCTTCTGATTCGATCAGGTTCTGAATTAAATGTCGCAAGGCCCAACATTCCTCCGTGGCATGTCCAGGATTATTTGAATGGTAGAGGCAGGATTTAGAAGGATCGAAACACTTCAATTGTGGATCTGGGGGTGGCAGAAATTCTGTGATCTTCCCCTCCTTGATAAAGGTGCAGAGAATTTCCTCCCTGGATTGTCTCAACGGGGCTAATTTCCGTTTGGCGGCAAATTCTCGTCGGCTCTGCTGTCTAGCTTCTCGGGCCATCTTTTTCGTCCATTTGTTCTGCTCTTGGCAGCGAATCTGATCCCTTCTGGAGGTTGAAACATCTTGGACAGATATGGGGTCGGTTGGCCTTGGTAGGACCTGGTCTATTAGCTATCGAGTCAACTGGTGTTGGTATACAACCAATTTTACCAACTGATCAACTTGCGCCTTGATTGAAGCCAAGTCTTGTTCTACCCCATACTTCTCTTTAGGGTATCCCCATATTGCAAGGTCATGTACAGAGGGTGCCTCTCCAATCTTCCTCAGGTATTTGTGATTTTCCCTACTTCTAACACTGATCATATTGACTCCCTCCTCAGTATGCTGAGGTAAAGGGTTGTTGTTGACATTCGGCTGCTCTGGCGCTTTGACTATAATCTCCTCGCTATCAATCAAGTTTTGAATTTTGTGTTTTAACGTCCAACATTCCTGAGTATCATGCCCCAATAAGTTGGAATGGTAAGAACGTTTCTTGTTGGAATCGAATTACCTTCTGTTTGGATCGAAAGGTGGAGCGAGCTCAACAATCTTCTTCTAGGCGATCAGTAGTGCTAATACATTCTCCAAGGAGTCCCCTATAAGAGTGAATATCCTTCTTCGCTTGTTTTCCCTAACTTTCACTACTGTAGAATTTCGAGAATTCACTGGATGAGAGTTCTGCCTCTGGATAGGCGAGTTAGGGCTCTTGTTAGCAGCTTGTCCTTGCAATATTAAAGAGACATCTTCTTCCTTCCTCTTCGATACTCATTTGGGAGCGCTCGCATAATTTCCCGACTGTATGTGCTCGGCCACGACTTCCAAGGCAGTGAAATCCTTAATTTTTGTAGACTTCAAACCCATTTCCGCCATTTCCCCGTGTCTGATCATTTCGGAGAAGGACTTTCCTAACCCGGTGAGGACTCTCTCATAGAAAGGGGCTTTTTGTATATCAATAAAGGTTGTCACCATCTCACCTTCATCCATTGGTGGGTTAACTTGGGCCGTCATTCGTCTCCACCGCTGTGCATATTCTCTGAACGATTCATTGCTCAATTTTTTGACTTTGGTAACCTGGTAGCGATCAGGTGTCATCTGGGATTGGAAACTGTATTGGTTGAGAAAAAAAATGGGCCAAATCTTCCCAACCTCTGACTTTGGAATTTTCTATCCGCGCGTACCACGTTCGGGCTTCACCGGTAAGGCTCTTCTGAAACAGTTGCATCCTGAGGTTTTCATCCTCGGCGTAAGTTCCAAGTTCACCTATATAGACTTTTAAGTGAGTGTATGGATCTCCCAGTCCGTTATATTTCTCGAACTCGGGGACTTAAAACTTATCCGGGTATCTCGCCTTTGGGAAAATACACAGATCTGAATAATTCACGCTCCCGTGGGATCCTGTCCCTTTCATAAACTGGATAACGTCCTCCATTTGTCTAACTTTCTTCCTAATGTTTCCAGTGTCTTTGTCCTCCCGGAGGTCAATGATTTCCTGTGTCATCTTCTGGATCGGAGCCTCCTTGGGTAATTCAACATCGAGGGGAGAGATAGGTGTGGACATTTGGGTATCATCTTCCTTTTTGGGTATTTTCATGTCTCCTTGCATAGAGGGTTTAGTCTGACTCTTATGCTTAGATTCCTGAGATACCTTGCACTGTTCTCTTAACAAGGTCGTCATCTTGGCCATCTGTTTCTTAAACTCCTTGAATTCATCTTAAGATACAGGGATAGGTTTCTGATGAGATTCCTTCAGCCATCTTGAACGGTGGTGAACGAGCCTTCTTGGCTCAAAATCGAGTTCTAGGGCCAATCTGCACAAAATCGATATCTAGTTTAGACTGGATATTGGTGAACAGGGATGCATGATATGCTATGCATCAGTTTAATGGTTTTTTAATCTTTTCCTGCAACACATCGGGTTAGTCGAATTGATGACAGGATATGAAAGATGTACAAAAGACACTACAAGATGATGGCCATTTATATACGCGGAAGAGTAAATAGGGCAAAAAGTGACACACCACGCGTTTGGTTTATCAGAGGCTGACCTATCTTAGGGTTACTCTCACGAGCTGTTTGGAATTGGTTCCCAGATCTTCACAATTTACTTGATGAAAACATCCATTTTTTAATTGGAGCGGATCTGAGTGGTGCCTTTCCTGAGCCTCACAATGGAAACATCCAGAGGAGTCCAGTAATAAACAATCAGCGGGATTGCCTCCTAACGAAGGTACCATACAACATACATTCACATACATTCACGTCCTCACCATTATGTAATATGATGACATTGTGCGAAACATTAATATATTGTGCGAGGCACTAATACAACATGTTCAAAGATAAATACAATTATCACTCACAGAGGTCATTCACATAAGATGCATATGCAGAACGAAAATCAAAAAGTTTGATCGCGGCTTAAGCCCTCTAACATCCTAAGCAGAGTCGCCACCTGTCAACGACGGGAAAAATCTTGCTCCTTTTTGTTTTAAAAGAGGTCCTTTTTTCTTTGGTTTTAATTTTCGTCTTTCCTTTTGCTTGTCTACCCTTTTCCATTTGCTATGTCTATGGATTTTATTAAAGGGTGAGGTTTTAGGAAAGAGGTACCGACATAAGTGTCAGCGATTTTAAAAAGATTGATTTAATTTTGATGATTGGACAGAATGAGACAGAGTCGCCAGTTGGTATGGTTTAAATGGATGTACCAACTCATCCGAGGTTTAATAGTTTTTTCGCAAGATGCTCCAATACGTGACTCCAAAAGATTGGTCTTGAAACTCAAGATTCGTGGAATTCGGGGGCTAGGTTAAGCGGGGGGAAGGTGTTAGGCACCCCCCGACTCCCGTGAAAATACGGTACCGCATCTTATTGATTTTCTGTGCATAAAATATGTGTGTGTGTGTGTGTGTGTTTTATTTTGAAAGCTTTTTTCATTTTTATTCTTAGTCTTTATTTTGGGTTACTTGAAAGTAGTGTTGTACCTTGTTTGCGCCTAGGTACGAAGGATTTGATTTGAAAAAAGGTTCATTTTTAACAAGATTTATGAATTGAAATGATGTTTTAGAAAGTAAGGTTTTCAAATCCTTTGCCCAACTAGCAATCGAGGACTTCAATACTTCCTTTTATTCTTTACGTTCATTAGGTGATCTACCCCGAATCGCTTTATTATGATCAAAAGCTCTTTGTGGTTTTAATAGAAATCATTTTGATGATATGCATGCAAAAGCGTTAAAAAAGGTTCGGATCATCATCGGGCATGTAAGCTATCTCGATGAACCGAGCTCCCGCAATTAAAGTTTTCACTATCACGGGATCTTGAATCCGACTTCTCGGGACTAACCCCTCGAGCTCGTCTTCAAGATCCATATATTACAGATATAATGATACACTATTAAAACATTATAACATAAAAATCGGTCCATCATGGGAATCAAGTCGGATCCATTCAGGGATCTCAACACCAGGATTCCTAGGCTCACATTATTTATGTGGGAATACATATATACAATGTCCTCAGCTTTGATATTAGGTGATTTCATCGGTTGAAATCACTTTTTAAGCCATTTCGGACCCCTTTCACCTCTAAATATAGATTTAGGGTTATACGGGGTAACTGGAACCGTTTAAAGCAATAAATCTGTAGATCTACCATGAATCTAAGCCAATCTATCACACGGGTTAAAGCTTCATGCTTAATAACCTCTCAAAGGCTAGATTCGACTTAAATTTAAGTAGATCTAGCCTCCATGATCGATTTACAACACAATAAGCACAATATAACCGATAGAAACGTAATATCTATCAACTATTACATAATATGCTTAAAATACAACAAGTTTAACTAGATTTAAACAAGATATATCATCAATCTAGTATTTAAACAACGTTTACAAAGATCGAAGCTAGAGAGTGCGTTGTTTCACCTTGGGGGATGCGTGAACAAGCATTTTAACTTCCGTGGCCAACGTGGAACACTCCCGGGACTTCAAATATATGCTAAATGAGATGATTAAGCTTCAAGTTGGAGTTAATGTCCTAAACCCGAGCCTTTCTATTTCTAGAATGTCTTTCTCTTTCTAAAATTCTCTCTCTCTCTCTTTACAAATGAGCTAATGTGCATGGGTGTTTTAATCTATTCGAGCCAGCCGCATACATACATGCGGCTAGCCGCATGTATAGATGCGGCTGGGCTAGGTAGGTCCCACACTCTTGACAGGTGTTTTTTCCATCCCGGTTCGGAATGAGTTGACCTCCATAGATCGACCTTTCAGAAAGTCTTTACTGAATGCAGCAGGATAAGATTGAGTCTAACTGAATTAGGGTTCGGGAAGTCGATACTCGTAGCCGAGATATATCCTCCAGGTCCGGATATCAGTTAGCTGCTAATCTTTGATGGCATGCCGTTCGAGGTTTGCTGAGGTGGTTTTCGGTGAACACTGTCTCAGCTCGGCGATCCTCGTTCGGTTCACGATATATTTGGACGCCATTGGTCCTTTTCATCACTCCCGGGGTTGTCTTCGAGGTGACCTAGCTCTTTTGTCCTACCTCGGGGTTGTCTCTGAAGTAAAATTATGCTTTTGCCCTTCTGCAAGGTTAGTATAAAGAAAGTGAATTTTCGAGTGTCTACAAACTGATAAGAGGGAATCAAGATTATGGCATTCCTGATGAAGAAACACTCTTTATTCCCATAGCTTGGAATTAGGAAATAGTGGCTGTTATCTCCTGTGAGAAGGAGCTAGCTGGAACACCCTTAGTACTGCCTGGGAAAGGGGTCCTAGAAGCACATAATCCTTTGAAGGTAGCCGCACCTGAGCCTTTAATCTTGCCTTTCAGACCTTAGTATCTAGTGATCAGTATGAAAATATTCCCATGGAACTATGGGAATGATGAAGGTTTAACCTCAAATAACATTACCATTGTATCCAAGGAGAATCCATTGTACCTACCTCAGCGGGTGATCAATTCAGTTATCACGGAAAAAGGGAAGGTGGCTGAAGAGAAAATTGAAGAGTTCCTCAGTAAAATAGGACATAATGAAATCAAGGTGGTGCAAAGTTTAAAGGATGCACCCAAGCAGATGTCCATCCTAGATTTGGTTTTATCCTCGGTGGATCATTGCAACATTCTGGTGAAACTACTAGAGGAGGCCCATCTGCCAAAGAAAATGGATGCTGAGAAATTCCGTTACGTGATAGAACACATCTTTAACAGCAATGTGATATCTTTCATTGACGATGATATACCCGCAGAAGGGACGGGCCATCGTAAGTCACTACACATAGCAGTGATGTCATCAGGGTATGTGATAGGAGGTGTGCTAATAGATGGAGGGTCGTCCCTAAACATCTGACCCTATGACACCTTGGAGAAAATGAAGATCAACCCAAATCAGATCAGAACCAATCATGTGGTTATCCGGGCTTTCGATGGATCTCGCTGAGAGGCTATGGGAGAAATTGAGCTTCCTCTGGAGATTGGTCCGTACACTTTCTATGTATCTTTCCAGGTGCTCAACATCGCCACTGGATACAACTTGTTGCTGGGAAGGCCGTGGATCCATATGGCAGGAGCAGTTCCATCCATCCTCCATCAGCAACTCAAATACATTATCAATGGCAACCTAATCACGATGAATGCCGAACCAGAATACCCTGTCTGCATATAGGGAGACATACCAGTAATCAGTCTGGATGCAGGAGTTAAACCTGCAAGTTTTCAAGCATTGGAGGTGAGCAATACTCAGTACCTACCAGTTGGGGCACCAGCCTTGAAGCCTAAATTCTCCCCCAAAAAGATGATAGTGGGCCAGGAGATGGCATGTTTGGGTTTCCTCCCTAGAGAAGGGTTAGAAAAAAATCAGCAAGGTATCAAGAGCCTGGTACAAATCCCAAGTCAGTCGGGGAAAGCTGAATTGGGTCCGGATCAAACCACCGGAACCCACATAAGCATCCAAAGGCTCATGCTTCCACTATACTACTGCCAAACCTCACTGATACAGGGTTTGTGAAGACAATGAGGAAGATTCCTGATGTTGTGTCAGCCATGTTGTTTCCTCCGATCATACCAACAAGTGAGAGAAGAGCCCCAAAGCCTGAGGGGGACAGCAAAAAGGGAAAAGAAAAGCTCCTGTACGAAAGATGAGACCCATTTGCTAACATGTGGGTTCTCATACACTACGAAGGTATGAATGATGATATCCCAGATAGTGACGAGGAGGATCAGATCTAAATTCCTCGCATCAAGAATGAGAAGTGAGGCAGTTCAAAGAAGAATCCTGACTCTGATCTAAGGGATGTCTTAGTCATCATCCGAGATGAGGCAGACGAGCACAATTCCTTGATCCTCCCTGTTCATGAGGATCTGACCTTGGACAACTGGAGCAGCGTCCCTTGCCCCATTCAAAAAGGGTAAAAGGGCAGAGAATCTGTATGCCCTGTAACATGGTTTCATTTACTACTTATTTTAGTTGCACAGCTATAGTAGTAACTTTTGTCATGCTTTGCTAAATGCTTTGTATGTTTAAGCAGTTTCATATATTAAAGCGAAAGCATTTTGTTTTCAGGACTCCAAGATTAGTTTTATTTGTCCCTATCGATGAGATGCCAACCTGTCACAGTGACTACAACATTAATGTAGAACTGAACTTCGACTTGATGGAAGTTGATCAAGAGGAGGAAGATGACTATGTGGTGCCCGAGGAGATCAAAGAATGGATAGAAGACAAACCCAAACCAAACCACCACAGTCAATATCGGAACCTTAGAAAACCTTAAAGAAATTCAGATAGGCCTTGACCTCACCCAAGACCAAAAAGCTGACCTGATTGAACTCCTAACACAGTTCCAGGTTGTGTTTGCATGGTCGCATGAAAACATGATTGGCCTGTCTACTAACATTGTCATCCATCGAATGCCCATCAAAGATGGATTCAAGCCAGTCAAGCAGCAGCTCAGGCGATTGAAACCTGAATGGAGTCTGAAAGTCAAAGAAGAAGTTGTTAAACAATTCAAAGCCGGTATCATCATGGTATCAATATACTCGGAGTGGCTATCAAACATAGTTCTCGTGCCTAAGCCCAGAGGGAAAGTACAAGCATGTGTAGATTACAGGGATTTGAACAAAGCCTGCCTAAAGGATAATTTCCCGGTGCCTTTCATTCACATCAGACAACACGGTCCAGTACGGTTTGTATTCCTTTGTGGATTACTTTGCTGGCTACTATCAAATTATGGTTGCTGAAGAAGATAGGGAGAAAATAGCTTTCAACACTCCCTGGGGAACCTTCTGTTACAGGCGATTGTCCTTCGGCCTTATCAATGCCGGTGCCACATATCAGCGAGCCATGATGGCCCTATTTCATGACATGATGCATAAGGAGATAGAGGTCTATGTGGATGACATCATTGTCAAATCCCAGAAGGAGAACGATTACATCGACCATCTCAGGAAGATGTTCAACAGGTTGCGTAAGTACAACCTCAAGTTGAATCCAACCAAATATTCTTTTGGCGTCCAATCAGGTAAGTTGTTGGGATTTCTGATGAGTAATAGAGGCATTGAGCTAGATCCTACCAAGATTAAAGTCATCACTAAGATGCCAGTACCTCGGACAGAGAAGGAGATACGCGGGTTCCTGAGGAGAATCAATTTTATAAGCCAATTCATTTCCCAGCTCACAGCAACTTGCGAACCCATCTTCAAGCTACTAAGGAAGAATTCCCCCATGAAATAGAATGAGGATTGTCAGAAAGCCTTCCTTGCCATCAAGAAGCAGCTGATCGAAGCTCCTATCTTGGTACCCTCAAGGGATGGAGTTCCCCTATTCATGTACTTATCAGTCAATGCCAACGCAATGGGTTATATGCTGGGATAGAAAGATAGTGGCAAGGAGAGAGCTATTTATTACATCAACAAAAGATTCAGCAGAGGTGAATAGAAGTACACCCTGATCGAGAAGATCTGATGTGCGTTAGCATGGGTCGCCATGAGGTTACAACACTATCTGCATGGGCACACGACCTACCTCATATCCCGCATGGATTCGTTGAAGTATGTATTCAGCAAGCCAATGTTAAATTGTCGATTGTCCAAATGGCAATTGATCCTCCAGCAGTTTGACATTGTCTACGTGACTCAAAAGTCCATCAAAGATCAAGGCATTGTAGATCAACTAGCCGAAGCACCATCAGGAGGGTTTGAACCTTTGGAGACATATTTCTCGGATGATGGGATCATGACAATTCATCAAGATCTTCAATAGAATACAGTCCAACCATGGAGAATGTATGTCGATGGTGCGGTGAATATGGAAGGTGCTGGAGCCGGGGCAGTCCTCATCTTTGGTATAGGAGAACAATATCCTGTGGCTACCAAGTTATAGTTTGACAACACCAACAACACAGTTGAGTATGAAGGCTCCATAATGGGGTTGAAACTAGCCCAATCCATGGGTGTCAAGCATCTATTGGTCTTTGGAGATTCTGAATTGGTCATCAGACAAAACACTGTGGCATATCATACCAAAGAACTGCATTTGCTGCCCTATCATCGGCAGGTCGTCAAAAAATCTATGGAGTTTGAAGACATAACCTTCATCCATATTCCTCGGGGTAGGAATGGCTTCACTGATGCATTGGCGACGTTAGCTTCCTTGATCCGCATATCGGGTAGGAGTGGAATTCCTGACATCAAAGTCACAAACCAAAAGGCCCCGACATATGGGAATTATATTGGAGAAGTATTAGATGAAATACCTCCTATCAAACAGCCTTGGTATCAAGACATCAAGGAATATCTCCGAGATAGATCTACACCCGTTGGGGCAAGCCAAGTTGAACGAAAGCGGATTCACAAGATGGCTATGAAGTTCTATCTGAACAGAGACGCACTCTACAAAGGGGATGCTGGACTAGGGCTCTTAAGATGCCTTGATAAAGTGTAAGCCTAGAGATTGATGGATGAAGTCCATGGTGGAGTTGGTGGTCCACACATGAGCAGTCATCTGCTGTCCAAGAAGATATTAAAAATAGGGCATTATTGAATCTCTCTCAAAGCTGACTGTGATGATTACGTCAGGAGATGCTACCAATGCCAAGTCCATGGAAATGTCATTCATGCTCCTCCAAATGTGCTGCACAATATGAGTTCACCATGGCCTTTCTCCATATGGGGAATGGATGTGATAGGTCCCGTAGAACCTAAAGCCAGCAATGGTCATCGATTCATCTTCACCATAATTGACTACTTCACCAAGTGGGTTAAAGCGGCCTCTTTTCCCAAAGTCACCAAGGAGGTCATCATTGGTTTCATTAGAAATAATGTCGTCTGTCGATATAGACAACCGAAGGTGATCGTGTCAGACAATGCCAAGAACTTAAACAATTAGATGATGAGAAAGTTATGCAGCAAGTTTCATATCAAGCATCTCAATTCCGTCATCTATCGGCCCAAGATGAATGGTACCGTCGAAGCGACCAATAAGAACATCAAGAAAATCATACAGAAAATGTCCGCCAATCACAAAGAATGGCTTGACCTGTTGCCTCTAACCCTGTTAGCATATAGGACGTCAATGCGTACTTCTACTGGGGCTACCGCATACTTATTAGTCTATGGCATGGAAGCAGTTCTTCCCATAGAAGTAGAAATGGAGTCCCTGAGAGTGTTAATAGACGCTCAAATGGAAGAAGATCAGTGGTTGCAAGAACGGTACCACCAGCTATCCCTGATAGATGAAAAGAGGGCTACAACAATTTTCCATGGACAGTTATATTAGCAAAGGATTGCTCGATCATACAACAAGAAGGTCTGAATCTGGTAATTCAAAGAAAATGACCTAGTGCTGAAGAAAGTTTTGGCCAATCAAGACGAAGCCAAAGGAAAATTCGCCCCAAATTGGAAAGGCCCATTCATTGTCAAAAAAGTGTTGACAGGAGAAGCTATCAGATTGTAAGAGATGGACGGGAGCGAATTTCCCTAACTCATCAACTCAGACACCATAAGAAGATACTATGTCTGAAACACATGTATACTAGCATCCTGGTCCTGCGAATCAAATCGTTTCAGTTTTCACAAAAGACTGAACTACGAATGACCTGATCTCCCTCAACCCGGGAGTACGTAGGTAGCCATTCCTGGTATGGTCAAACCAAACAAAAAAACTCAAAAACTCATCAAACCAAACTCAAAAGAGACACTTCTCAAGCCTCTCTCACACAAAAGAATGAACTACGAATGACCTGATAGGTTCACGGTGCGATTTGACCTTCAAGAAAATACAAAAACCAATAAAAAACCAGTCCCAAAACACCAAAACATAAATCCTATCAAGCCTCCCTGATCCATAGGCCCGTCTGAGATATTCTCCGACATCAATGTCAGTCCATCAAGGAGAAGCTCATTATACATCAACAACATCAACTAGTGAAAGAAATGGTAATCACTCAGCAATGACAATACATATCCAAACAGGGAAATGAATCAAAATATATTTCTCTGATATATAATACTGTTTAATATATACACTTTGTCCTTTACATGACAAAAATGGCTGATCTAGTATGTGCATGAAAAATAAAGCTAACCTATGGACCCAATGATAAGCTGGACAGCAATGCCAACATGGCATCTCTCTCTAAAGATAGAGGAGCCACTGCAAGCGTAATACCCTCAGCCTCCGTACTGGCCAGAACATCCATAGCCATCTACATAGTGGCACTGTGATCATCAATGTAAGCATTTATATCGGTAACCAGGCCATGGGTATATGATCGGAGAGCAGTTCTGTCAGCAATGTTGAGATCCCAAGAAGCTATGGCCTCATCCCTCTCTACAAAAGCAACATCCCTGGCAATCAAAGTCTTATAAATCTTGACAAAAGCAGCATCTCGAGAAGATCAAGCCTCATCTCTCTCGACCAATGCCGTATCCTGAATGGCTCGAGCCTCATCTCTATCAGCAAAAGCTATATCTCTACCACACAGGGCAGTCAACATTAGCGCCCTAGCCTAATCTCTCTCAAAATTCATCCTAGCTAATGAATCTGCCATAGCTAGATCTATCCCGACAGGAATGATCGACAGGTCACTAACTAACGCTGCTATCAGACCCATGAACAAATCGTTCTCCGTAGGAGAATCAGGATCCTCCATAGGCTCCTCCTCATGTGAATCCACAACCAGAGCTGACTAGATGAGTGCAGTAGCTGCTATATCAGCCTCGAACCATGTCGCGTACTCTGGAGAGCAATCCGGATGGCTAGTAGAGAAATCAGCCCTATGAGTCCAACACTTATAAATCTGGATCAAGTCGGCTGGCGATAACAATGAAGCTGATATCCGTTAATCAATAGCCCCCTCAAACTGGTGCAGGCTCTGGAACTGATCAAACTGACCCATAATTTCCAACGGATGGTATGTGGTCACCCCTCTCAATCCCGCCAGGGGCAAATAGTCCGTGCCGGATGCATAAGTGATGAAGCTATAAGGGGAGACTATCCCTGAGCATGGCAGAATCAAAAAAAGATGCTCAATATATGACAAAAAAGCTGACCATGTCTCTGCATCCGAACACTCTGCTGGCTGAAAGGAGTAGGACGTAGCTATCTGGTGTGAAAAGCAGTACCCCTGATATCTGAAGAAGCCAATTGAGCGCAAATGGGTTATGAGTCATACATACAACAGAGCAGAGCTACCCCTAAAAAACCCCTCTGGATGGGTACTGCAATAGGTAGCTGACCTCAATGTCTCGGCCAGTATCATCAACAAGATGGTGCTACCCTGTCTAAGGGCACGAACCATGACCATCAACCCAACATCTAAATGGTCCAAGTATAGGGGCATGTATAAGTAAGCCATGACGCACATCAGCAGGACGTCTATCTGGGCTAAACGCCACTCCTCTGCCGAGATAATAAAATCACCGGAGTGTCGATCGTAGCTATCCAGTCTGCCAAAACGATCGATCAAAAAGTCAATAGAGATCACATATCCCGAAATGATCTCATCAGTGACTACTCGCTGTCTCAGACTCGACATCCGCATTAATGGTCTCCTCATGTCGTTAATGGCGGTACGAGCGCAAGGTAGATCCAAAGCTAAACCTGTAAGCCGCTCATACTCCTCCAAAGTTAGAGTCAGCTTATACCGCCCAAAGTGAAAAACCTGTCACTCAGGTATCCAACATGATAGAATATTGTCTATGAATCCATATGGAACCTGGAAATCCACAAAGGGCCAATGAATGCCCCAACATCCGATCCACTATCCCTCTGGCTGGGAAGGGTAGACTATGGTACCATGACCTCAACGACTATGCTACCACGGATGGTGGTAAATGCTCGATGTGGCTGACCGTCGATGACGACATCTGTATCAGCGTATCACAAGACCATCCAGGTGTCAAATCTGAACTTATCTGTCTAAGTGCATATCCATGACATAATACATGCATAATGACAACGATAAACATGATTCAATAAATTGGAAATATCCTGCATATCTACAATAAACTATCTACTGCAAGGATCATCTCTATCTGCTAATAAAATACAAAATAAAAAGTACAGGGATATGGGGCACAACTACTCAACTACTAACAATGGCCTATCAAAATGGGGCACAACCACCCAATAGCCAAAACAGTGGCCTATCAAAAGATATAGCGAGAAAAGCTATCCAAAAAGATCAAGAATATCTACACTCAGGCCATTAACCTGCTCCATCTCCTCCGTAGACACAGTCTCGACCATCAGGAATGTCAGGGCGGTATAAGGGAGGATCAGCCCCTATAAAACTGCTAGAAAATGGACCTGTGGAAGGGCCTGCTCTGGAGCCAGAAAGATCAAAAGAAGATGCCTCTGATGGATCTCGGCCAAGATGCCTGATAAACAAATGAGCTCTCTCCAACTGCTGGGTCAGTCCTATAATCTGGTCCAAGTGGGTAAGCTCTCGAAGGCACGATATCCAGTCTGTCATCATCACAGACCCCGGCACCATATTTGCCATGAACTGGGTAGCACGAGTTTGAGCCCCAATAGTGCGAGGACTCCACCAGCTGCTAAATGCCTCTTGGCTGTAAGGACCCTCTGACAGGGTAAAGCCATCTACGCCCTCCATAGGGATGTCTGTGAGCGGCTGAACTAGTGGCCAATGATGCCAAGCAAGAGGAACGAAGGGAATACGTATCTGCCCCATGATGCTCTTGATAGCATGCTCTCCTAAATAGTGCTCCCAACCTCCCTCTGTCAAAAATGGGACTCTGCGGGTGGATAACGCAAACTCCCGGCCAGTGGAAAAACGGCTCTGAAACCTAACTATCAAAAAGTCTGAGGTATACGGTACCTATAAGATTGATCCGGCCGCCAAAAGCTCAAGCTGCAGGTGGGCATGGGTGAATCCCTCAGCTACAGGGACCTCTGTCAAAGTGGAGTGGTGCCAATGTCATCCCCGAGGATAAGCCTCTAGGCCCAAAGCAGTGGTGGGACGTAGGCAAGGAAACTTTTCATACGCCCAGAACTGGCCATGTAAATATCAAAAGTCCTCAGTGACCAAGACTGACAAATGTAAATGCAGAAATCAAAAAGGTACAAGAAAGATGTACTCACCAGTAGGAATGGGTAGAACCCTAACCAAGCCTCCGTCACACCCTCCGAGCACATGCACATACCTTAGAGAAAATAGGCAAAGGTATAGGTATCCCAATCAAAGTCACTGAGGCGCTCCACATGTCTAGTGGCACTGACCAGGGCAAAGGACACCGTCGCAGAGTTGTCCGCAAGGAAACAACCCCTGATGATTACTAAGAACAGTCGCTGCAGGATGCGATCCCTAACCCTCTGATCATCAGGAAGAGGCTCAAGCAAAGCCCCACTTTGGGCATCTACGCTCAAGGGACCAAAACGGACTATCCGACCCTTGATGGCCATCGTAGGAACTCCCAAAAGAGACCGAACGGCAGTGGGTGTAATATCAGCCACAAAAGGCACTGTCTCACCCTCAAACTCTATCTCGGTGATAAACCTCCAATCCATAGACGTCATCATCACCTCACAATCCAGCAAGTGAAGAGACTAAGTCTGGTGGAACCAGCGCTCAGACAAAGCCCTCATATAACCCCAGGGGCAACGACGGGGAAGGATAGAAAAGAATGCCTGAAACCCTTAGGTGTCACCAATGTCCCTGTAATCCTAGTGCAGAGTGTGGTAAAGCGAATGCACATTAAACTAGTTCCCTCTGGGCTGTGTAAAGCTAGGAACCTGCATCAAAAGCCAACCCATATCAAACTTGTGCCCTTAGAATGGCAAAAGAAAGAAAGAAAATCCAGAAAGAAGAAAACTTCAGTCACCTCGTTGGCATGAAGGAATCTCAATGGATGGCACCTCAAATCTCCCAGCACATCCTGAAGTGGCACTACAATACCTGGGAGCTCCGCACGTGGAGCCTGATCTGTGGCAGGATCAACAAATGGAGCCTCCTCATCATCTATGTCAACCGGCGGATCAGCATAGGCCGGATAAATCACTGACTCAGCCAATCTACGAGGAGGCCGGGCTTGCCGTGGCTGAGGGACATCGGAGATGCTCTTCCGTCTAACTCCTAAAACAACTCTGCTAGCACTCCTGGGTCTATCTCGGTCCATAACCTGGAAAAAGTTTCCAAATCACCTTAGAAAGGGTGAGGTAGGCCTAAAACCTGTGGCTTATTAATTAAATCAAAATTTTATGCATTTTTAAATCCTAAAACATGCAGGGGTCAGTCAAAATCCCCAGTAGAGTCAAAATTGCATGTTTATTAAATGCTCAGGCTTTTGAAAAAAATTCGCCAGAGTCTCCTTTGTAAAATGGATTGTCCGCATACACACAGGCATATCTAGATGGCCATTCAGTAGCACACCTTCCCAAAAATAGAAACTGCTCATATTTATGGAAAAAAATCAAAAATAAACTTTACATGGTAGAGAAATTACCATTGATATTTTTTTAGTTGAAAATCCAGGCTCACTAGGCCTCAAAAAGGATAAGTAGACTGATCAAAAAGGGCAAAAATTGACTCTCTCAGAATTCAAATTTTATTACATCAAAACGTGCATCACAGTAAAATATGCATACTTATGAAGTTAGAAATTTTTTATCAAGTTATATAAGCATACATTTTTGATACATTACGTTCAAAAGCACCCTACGTGGTTTATAATGCTATAGCATTATAACGGTCAAAACTGACAAAGAAAGAATGTAAACGTTTTCCTAAGATGTGCAGAACGCGTGGTCGCTGACGGAATCTGAAAAAAGCTTCCCAAACTCCGTAGATCTTAAAAAGAAAATCGGATTTCTATTGAAACTCAAAACTGAAAATGAGATTATGAGAGCCTCGATGCCCAACATAAATTCGCAGGAGGGAGCGGCCCCACCCGAGGTAGCCGCACCTTTACCTGTAGCTCCCTAGAGTGGGCCCCACCTACTTCGGCTTGATCCAGTTTGAGTTGAAACGGAGTTTACAGAAGCTAAAAAGTCAAATCTGAGAAAAGACTGGTACGCGATTGAGCAGATTGGCCTAAAATCCCGCGTTTAAGCAGCGAATTCCTGATAGAAGGAAAAACTTCATGAAAACCATTGGTTATCATCCCCAAGTGGTATAAAGGGACCAATGTGGAAAACTGCAAAAAAAAATGCACAAAACTGTCAAAAACTACTGCTGTCAAATCATCGGGTACAGACCGGTTACTGTTCAGTCGTTGGCTTAACCCCAGCGAAGCGTCGGGTATAGATCGGTGACAGTTCAGCCGTTGGCTCAACCCCAGCGAAGCGTCGAGTACAGACCGGTGACAGTTCAGTCGTTGGCTTAACCCCAGCAAAGCATCGGGTACAGACTGTTGACATCTCAGCCGTTGGCACAACCTCAGTGAAGCATCGGGAACGAACCGGTGACACTCAGCCGTTGAAGGTCACTTCAGCAGAGATCAGATGTCCTGACACTATCAACTGTTAGCACAACCCCAGCGAAGCATCAGGAATGATCCGGTGGCAGAAACAGTAAATTAATCCATCCCCACAGAGGATAAATGATGGAATCTGTTATACAAATCCTTAGAGGGAGCACCGGGAAGGATTGGTGATTCGGCCTACTATTGAAAACTACCCGTGTAAATTATTGTCAAGATAGGCATCGAAAGCACACGCTGAGGTAACTCGGTAACATAAATATATCCTCAGTGGAGGAGCCTTCAGAAATGTACAATGGCATTAACCGAAGGAAAATATGCCCTACGGAGAGTATCGACAGATGTGGGAAACCATTGGTCTCAAACCAAGGTAGCATCAAGAGAATTCACACAGGTTATCATGAATGACGTCATCCCCAGCAGAAAGTGAAGAGAACACTCTGTGATAGTCTCTCAATGATATCATTTAGTGGTAACCCTACTCCCTCGGAGGTATCAAACATTCATAACATATCATGTCATGCATTGCCTTACCTTTGCATTTGTATTGCTAGTGTCTAGCAATCTTTATTCTGTTCATTCCACTGCATTGTATGAACATGATAAAGAAGGCCATCTGTAGACACTCAAAATTTTCTTCAGTCCTATTGTAGACACTCAAAATTTTGCATTCCTATTACTAATCCTACAAGAGGGCAAAACAGTCTTTTTAACTAAATACCAGGACGTCAAATAAACCCTGGTCTCAATACCGGGACGTCAAATCAACCCCGGTCTTAATACCTGGATGTCAAATCAAACCCGGTCTTAATACCGGTATGTCAACTCAGCCCTGGTCACAATACCGGGATGTCAACTCAGCCCCGGTCTCAATATCGAGATGTCAACTCAACCCTAGTCTCAATACCAAAATGCCAAATCAACCCCGGTCTCAAAACCAGGATGTCAACTCGTTAAATCTTGTCGCGTACTCTGCGACTGACATACCTCTTTGTCTCAGCTCTAGAAACTTAACTTCCATATCCTGCTGCGTTTTCTCTGAGAAGAAATTCTTAAATTTGTCCCACATAATAACTTCTTCGCCTGCTAGTCCTGTATTGGCTTCCCACCAATAAATAGCTTCGCCCTTCATCATGAAAGTGGCAAAACTCGTCTTCTGTGCTTCGGCCACCCATGCAACCTCAAACACCTTCTCTATTTCTTCTATCCATGTCTAGGCATCGATTGGGTCTAAGGTTTCCCGGAATTCTGGTGGTCCTACCAATTTAAAGTCCTTAATGCTAGCCAAGTGATGTCCTGGCTGCCCTGTTGCTGGCTGGGGTCTGTTCTGCATTGATTCTGTTAGCAGGTAAACGAATCTCATTTTGGTCGACATTTCCCCCTCCACCATTGCTAACAGATCCTTCCTCCCTCTGGTTCTGCGGAAATCTCCTAGGCGACATGATCCTGAGCAAAGGAAGAAAACTTTAGTCGTTACGTGATATGCTATTCAAGTTAGCATTAAGAAGTTTAGGACGTCTATCAATCATAGTTGATTTAAATAAACAACTTCAGTATCACAATAAGACTCGATGGATATCCTCAATCCATCACTTACAAACTCTACTTGAGTTTTCTACTATGGTCATAACTTAGGTTTAGTATTCCTAACGTTTATAACCTAAAGCTCTGATACCGACCTGTGACACCCCCGAATCCGGGTCCTCTGACCTCGGTCCGGTCGCCACGATACAATACTAACATCCACCTCTAAACAACATACGATAACTAAAAATGCAAAATATAATAAACGTACGTCGTTCATTTAAAAGGTGTTACTAGTCCCAAGATTCGAAAACCTTAATACAATCTTACAAACATACCCTAGAATAATCATTAGGGTTTATATTACAATAATAGTAATTAAACGAAACGTAAAGACAAAGTCTGCTCCTTGCAAACTATCCTATAATCTTTTCTTTACCCTTGTCCCTGAAGTCTCGGGCTTAACTGCAATATAAGTCATGATATAGCAAGAATGAGCAACAAGTTTGCTTAGCAAGTTTAAATACAACAATAAAGGATATATTATGATGAATGGAAAATAGCTGACAATGAATTCAACATATGAATATCTTAAGGATTCAACAATATGAATATTAGAAAGATTCAACAATATGAATATTAAAAAGTTTCAACAATATGAATATCTAAAAGAATTCAACAATATGAATAACTAAAAGGATTCAACAATATGAATATCTAAAAGCAAGGATACTAATTGCTTTTAGAATGACTGATAGTCAAGTAGACTTTGACCTATAACTTCCAATGGGTTCAATAGCTAATTGACCCTTTGGTCACTAGCTATTGGCTAAAAAAAATCAGTACCTCAAGGAGATCAGCCTCGGGTACAACATGTATATGCATAACACTTACATCTGCTTACTCGTATCATATATTAGATACCTGGGCACACTCCTAACATATGAGGGGTGTTCTGTTCTGTCTAAGAATCCTTACCATCAATTGGTTTGGATAGCTTTAAAGAAAACTTCATACACTTGTCTGACCGAACAAAGGTTTAGACTCTATCTGACACAGTTCAAGAATTTAGAACTTTGAATAATGTACAAGTCTAAGACTGTACGAACTCAAATGCACTAAGTGCGGATATCAATAATATCGATGTGGAATAATTGTAGAATAGTTAAACCACTAAATAACATGCTTGGAAATAAAGTTCAAGCATTAAGTAAACAACTTTCGATTCAACAATACCTACTCAATACAATATGAGAAGGATAGGGAACTTGCACAAAGTGAAGTTTAGAATTTGTACAATATATGAATTTGTGTAAGTTCGGGGAACTTGCAAAATCAAAGAGTGAAGTTCTGGGAACTTGCACAATACTTAAAGTGTGAAGTTCGGGGAGCTTGCATAACCAAAGAATGAAGTTCGGGGAACTTCCAAATCAAAGAGTGAAATTCAGGGAATTTCACCATAATAGATTCCTTGCATAAATTAAACACAAGGACATGAACTTGCTCAAATAAAAGAGTAAGAATTAAAGAACTCGCTTACAACGTTCCTTGGGTAAAGTAAACACAAGGATAGGATACTTGCACAATAAACAAGTGTAAGTCAAGAAAACTTGCTCAATATTAATTTGAGTAAAGTTAGAGAACTTGCATTCAATATTACAATCAAATGAAGTTAGGAGACTTGCCTGTTTGCTCAGCTACAATTAAGTTCTAGCTTTAATTAAACTCGTTGAAACAACCTAACATTAACAAGTCGGCCTTTCAATTAGCATGTATAAACTAATATAAGTCTATACTTACAAGAATCTGATTATCATATAACTCTATCACATAGTTCACGTAAGTCAATCTAATACTGTCTTAGATTTAATAACTTTAGATTGTCTAGTTCATAAGCATCAACATAGGCTTGAACACATAGCATTCCAATTTAATCATGTAATATAGTTTAAGATACACATTTTGGAAGGTTCTGTTCATAATTCTAAGTTATAAGGTTTAATGCCGGTAAACCTTAAGTTAATCACGTCCATGCCCCAAGGTCAACTATTAAAGTCATAATACCACAAAACGAGGCTAATAACACTTAGGAAACATGCTTGTGCGAATACTACTCATGTATACATGAACCACGTAGTTCATGCCTTAGAAATCCACTTTCTATGAATATGCGTGTATATGTGAAATCTGTATATAATGCTCATGTCAACATATCTATAGGCATAATGAAATCCTAACATACATGCTTGTATGATCATAAAGTTTTTCACATGATAATTGATGTCATTTCACATTCTAAGTTTCTTTGAAATTTACACTAAGTCAATAAAGACGACACGGTATATGTAAAGCATCTCGTAACCACGACTCACATGTATTAGAACGCATATATAAACCACTTATACATGTTCAAATGGTCAGAATATATAAGACATAGTCTTGGTCAAGTTTGCTTCAAAAGTCTTAAGTTCTTCTTTGAAAACGTTTGAGTCTCTCAATCATATATGCTAGTGGTTGATTAGTACTTTAAACATGCATTTCACGTCACTATAAACATGTTCGAAAAATAAGAATTCATATCTCAATGCAACATGTCAAGTCCATGTTCAACGCTCACGTTTCGTTACTAAGTTTTCCCTAATGAGGTCTAACATGACCGTGTATATTATTAACCATGTATATACCAATTAACATGATCTTCATGCCTTTATAGGTCATACTACATACTCGCCAAATTAGAATATATAATACTTTCATGCTAATGTTCACCTTTTAAACCTATATTTTTCGTTAGAAATGTTCACTAACGAGGTCCGTCATGCTCAAGTTATACTATGAACATATATACATAGCTTAATACGTCTTTCATGCATCTCTAAACTATACTAACATGTATCAAAAGTCAGAACATAGATATGACACTCACATGTCAAAGTTTACTTTTAAAAGCTCTAAGTTCCTTTTCAAATTCTAAGTTCACTTAGCAAGGGATTTTAATGAAGTTAAAACAACCCATGCTATCTCAATAAACACATATATTAGTATCCCTCATGCTAGCATGCTCATTTTAAACTAGTACTATAAGTCAATATGGACAGATTGCAAAAGAAAAAAAAAATCTGCAGACAGGCACTAGCGCAGCTGCGCCGCTGGCCAGTGCAATACTGGAGCAGCTGCGCAGGCTGGCGGCCAGGCTAGAAGTTGTGCAGTTTTCGACAGACTGGAAATCCAACTCAGAATTCTTCCAACGAAAAATAATTTAAGCATGATATAATACTATTCTAACATGAATATAACTTCATATAACTCTTAACAAACATATATCACAATCCAATTACCATCAGTCCTTGTTCAATCAAGAATTCAAAAATTTAGAAAATTACAGAGAATGAAAAACAAGAATGGGAATGTACCTCTGCAAATTTGGAAATTGAACTTGCTGTTTAAACTAATTCCTTCTCAATTCAAATGAAAATCAGTATATAAGTTCTATTATATACTTAAAGAAAACCTCAGCAATGAAAAATAAGAACGGAGATGAGCTTATATATATAGGCAAATCAATATCCATACAATGCTATTTCCCACTAGTTTATACCAATGGATTGCACAAGAACATGGTGGTTAACAAGAAGTGGTTGAGTAGTTGGTGAATCAAATTATGAGACCCACTCCCCATCTTATGATTAGCTAGCTTGTTGAAGAATTTGAGGAAGATATAGAGTAGCATAGCATGTGGGTGTTTCACGTGAATGAGAGAATAGGACTCTCATATTGGGACAAGAATACTCAGCATAGTATTAGCTAGCAAGTGTAGTAGTAAACACTTAGGTTATAATATATACACATAGTATATATAAGTTATAACTAATTTAAAGTTACAATTTCAATGAGCAAATAATATAACAATGTATATAATAATATATATTCCATGTACATTTTCCAACTATAATTCAATTGGATATTATTATTATTATTTATTATCCCATAATGTTTATTATTTCAATTAATAATTTATTGAAATCATTTACCAAATAGCAATTGTTTAGTACTATATGTCACTAGGGCATACATTAATGTCTACCACCCATATCATGTTACATAAGTTAAAAAATGTAACTCACATGAAGTAATTAAATTTACTATATAGTCTATATATATTATATAGCCATATCAAATATGTTACCTTGCACCTTATACAATATACAGTTGACTACCATATACTAAAGGTTTAATATAACATATACTTGCATATAACAATTAATCAATTAACCAAGTAAATATAATATTATTATATCTATTAATCTCTTACTCATTAATTATTATTTATTCATAATAATAATTAATCCAAATCATTATCAATTAATTACTTCCAATTGAAATTAATCAAACAGGATTAAATCTCTACATTATATTCAAGAAATTTGAATATGTAATTACCAACACTTTTATCAATATTCTTATATAAAAGTCTCAGGGTTAATCTACTAATTTAAATAACCATTAATGATTCCCTTTAATAAAATCCTAGCATTTGTTCACATAGTTTTGATTCACATAATCACATAACCACATAAGGTTTAAATAAGTTCACAAAACTAACTCTTAAATTTTTTTAAATCACATATAAAATTAATAAGGAGTTTAAAATTCCTGGTCGTTACATCCCTCCCCCCTTATAAAAATTTCGTCCTCGGAATTGTAAAAATAAGGTTACTCAAATACAAAAGGATAATTCGCTCTTATCACCTAGATAATCTCTACTGTCTGTTGTACCAATTCTGGTCCTAACAATCGACGTTCACCTGTAACACCCCCGAATTCGGGTCCTCTGATCCCGGTCCAGTCGTCACGATACAATACTAACATCCACCTCTAAATAACATACGATAACTAAAAATACGAAATATAATAAGCGTACGTTGTTCATTCAAAAGGTGTTACTAGTCCCAATACAACGGTGTTCGACACTTCCTCCCATAAAATGCTTCTAGTAAAATCTCTTCTCTTAGTTCTGGTACTAACGGTACCCAAATTGGTCCTTCAAATCTTAGTAGTTCAGTGCTATCTATCTTAAATTTCAATTCATTACCTTCAGCTAACCGCTTCATGATGTTATCATAATCTTCGTCCTTTTCTTGTACTTCCTTAACCTTATTCAATAAAGTCGGACTCGCTGTCACTGTAAATAATTTCTCGTCGGTCTCCATCGGATACTTAACCTCTAAGTCTAGTCATTCGAAATCTTTCACTAATTCCTCTTGAATGGTCAACTTCAATAACTTCCCTCTGCCTTTCCTGCTCAAGGCATCTGTCACTACATTTGCTTTGTCGGGATGGTACAGAATCTCACAATCATAATCTTTGATCAATTCTGCGACTGACATACCTCCTTGTCTCAGCTCCAGAAACTTAACTTCCATATCCTGCTGCGTATTCTCTGAGAAAAAATTCTTAAATTTGTCCCACATAATAACTCCTTCTCCTACTAGTCCTGTATTGGCTTCCCACCAATAGTTAGCTTCGCCCTTCATCATGAAAGTGGAAAAACTCGTCTTCTGTGCTTCGGCCACCCGTGCGACCTCAAACACCTTCTCTATTTCTTCTATCCATGTCTGGGCATCGATTGGGTCTAAAGTTTCCCAGAATTCCGGTGGTCCTACCAATTTAAAGTCCTTAATGCTAGCCAAGTGATGTTGTAATACCCGAAAATTTCTTAATATTATTAAATAAATATATTAATAGAAATGAGAATTTATTTGAATATAAATAATTTTGTGTTGTGAGAAGGATTGATTCAATTATATAAAATTGAATAATTATAATAATAATTGAGGAAAAACGTGGAGTTATCATAAACTCGGGAAGCCTTGTGTGGCACCGCGATGAGGTATATTAATGATGATATTAATTGACAAAGGAATTATTAAAGTGAACGATTAATCTATATTAATTGTTAATTATAGAATATTAATTGATGGTTATGAAATATTAACTGTGATTGATTAATAATACGTGATTATTATTATTGCAAGAAATATAATAATAACAAACCACTTGTTTATAAATATGCTGAGATCTATAGTTGTTAAGGTGATAATTACTCCTACAATTATTAATTTAGTGTTATTAATAATTACGAGGAATGGACTAATTATATTATTAATTAATTGATAAGATGAATAATTTATTTATTTGACATTACGAATAATGAAACAAATAAGTAAAGTTGTTAACATAATAAGATTATATTAATTGTTATGTGCAAGTATATTTAAACTATACTATATGATTGTACATGGTAAAACTATTTGTTATGAATACATCATGATGCCTAGGTAACAATGTGAAAATGCATTAAAGTGAGACATCATGAGTATGTGGTAGATAATTTAATAATACTTAGCTATCTTATGTTATCTTTATTAATTATTAAACAATTGCCTTTAATAAAGAAGATGATGTAATGTGAGGATACCTGATAAAATTATACTAGTGTGATAAACTGTACATGGAATATATGTGCTCAAATTGTATTTACTACATTATGTGAATTCATGCTAGTATCATTAGAATTACATTGTAACTCTAATTGTAGCCTAATAATATATAGTATGAATACATATGTGATAGCCAAAGTTTATAATATATGTTATAACATTTATTGATAGAATGCTGAGAGTGATATGGCTTGTCCCTAAATGCTAGACCCATTTGCTCTTCACGTGTTTGACAAAAGGCTAAGGTCTATTCTCCCCATTCTTCTCCCAAGCTTAGCTATCATGATGAACAAGGGAGTGGGAATTATGATTACATTCACCAACCAATTACCTACCATCTCTTAACCTTCATACAATCTATTTTCCCGTTGGTTTGAGTTGGAGGAGAAAAGCATTGCCTAGTTAGTAGTTTTTCTATAAATTGAACTCTCCTCCTCTAGTGTTATTTGTTGAGAGTTTGCAAAGTGTTGAGGGAGAGCAATAGATATATATCAGTAGAGGAGGTTTGAATTAGTAGTAAGCCCGAGTGCATTACAGAGGTATACTTCCTCTCATTCTTCTTCATTCGTATTTCTCTGTCAAGTCCAATTCTTGTTCTCTGATATTCTAAGCTTTTTGATTTTGGTTGCAATACATACTAATTGAATTATACAAAGCTTTCTTAGTAGTTATATGGACTTATGTTACATGTTGGGATTGGAATATAGTTGTTCTCCATTCTCGTTTTCATTTTTCTGTCAAAACTTAAATGTTTGATTTTGTGAAATTGGTTGACAATTGGTTGTTAGGATGTCTATTTGATTGTTATATAGACTTGGTAACATCTTAGAATGCAATGTGGCTTACTAACAATCGAATTCATACAAAAATTTCCATGTTCTTCATCTTTTTTATGAGATTTCTAAATTTTGGAAATTTGGTATGGAATCCATGCTTTTGTTAACAATTATTGGTTGTTAGTTATTTCTTAGTTGCTATACTAGCTCATATACATGTTTGGGCTGTTATGTAACCAACTAGAATCGAATTCGTTTTGAATTTCTGTGTTTGGGTTTTGAAACTACCGAAAACTGGAGCTATCTGCCTTTGGCCGCCAGGCGGCGCAGCTACGCCAGTTTTGCACTGGGCAACTGCGCAGCTGCGGCAGCAGCCTGCTGCAGATTTTGTTTTCCTGCTTGATTCTGCTACATAAAAGTTTATTTGCATAATTTAGATAAACATGCTAGCATGAGTACTACCTATATATGAGTATATTAACATGACATGTACGTGTGTTGCTATGATTTCATGCAAAATTAATGGAGTGACGTATAACATTGAAATGAACTTAAAGTTTCATAAAACGAACATTAGCGTAAATGAAGCATGTTAGTATTCTGATTTTCGAGGCATGTTAGTATGATATAGAGACACATGATTTGAATGTTAACATGCATATCTAAACTTCATAATGTGACTTGAACAAGTGAACCTCAATAATGAACCTTTCTAATGAAAACACAAGCTTTGAACATGGACTCTAACATGTTATACTGAGACTCTAGGTTCTTATTTTTTCGAGCATGTAATATAACCTTGAAATGCGTGTCAGACATGTTAACATACGAATCAAGATAACATGAACATGATAGGCCCTATTAGTGAGATTTATTAATGAAAATATGAGCTTTGATTGTGAACCTTAACATGTTATTGTAAGTTTCGTATTCTGATATTTATGGACACATGTGATAGTACTCTTAGACTCATTCATGTGTCATGCATGTATATATACCATGATTAGTTGTCGTGATTCAAAATTTACGTAAACGAAGCATGTTTTCAAACTAATGACAATGATAGTTGCATGTATACGATATGAATACTCATGAACATGCTTAATATAAATATATGAACACCTTATGTGTTTACAAGGTGAGCATGCTAGATTTTGTAACATCATGACCTTGAATGGTTTTAAATTATCGAAAGTGTTAACTTAGAAACTATATCACATATGTTTGGAATGAGGGAAGGTTATACAAACATAAAAGTATTCTTTAAAATGTATACATGCTACGTGATATTATATGATGTTACTTGAACCCGATTTTGACGGTTAACTTATGGGAATGCCATAACTTGCTAAAATAAAATATATTTAGTATTGATTGTGGTCTTATGTGATATTAATAATATGAGAGCATGTTTGCTAATTGTTGCGATCTTATATGATATGAGAATGTGTTTAAACTCAAAAGGAGGAAGGTTAAGGATAGAAATTATATTCTATATAACTGTGTAGCTAGGTTAAAACTTAGCTTATGTGTTGATCGTATATTCGAAGATAAAATGTGAAGTTAAATTATATGGCTAATGAATATCATATATATACGTAACTATATTACGATAGGAATTCGAAAGTGTTGATTTGCTTTTCGTGGATAAACTAAGCTAAAGGCAAGTCCTCTAACTTACACTCTTTTAAAGTGCAAGTTCCCTTACTTACACTCATTTATAAGTGCAAGTATCTTAGACCTTCGTGTTTTACTTTATTCAAGGAACGTTGTAAGCAAGTTCTTAACTCTACTCTTTATTGAATATTCAATTGGCTTATGCTATTATTGTTATACGAGTAAACTCTTGAGATTAAATTCAGATATTATGAATTATATACTTCATGAATAGGATAAAAGTCGAACTATATTCTTCGGACTTTAAATCTTGAAATTGAATTTATAGTTGTTGAGATCTATGCCATTTGATTCGACTAGACTTATATTATTGAAAGGCGACCTAAACCGATTGATTGGTGCGGGATCTTGTATTTGACTGAGAAGAACAAAATATAACTGTCGGAGAACCGACGCGCGCACATTAGTATGATTGAGTGTTATGCATAACATAGGGTACTTTAGGCTGATCACCTGTTGTACTTGTTTTTGTTGGATTTTTAGTTTATTACTGTCAATTCCTGTGGAAGTTAATAGTCCTTAGTGACTGCTCAGTATTCAACTATCTTGAAATCTTGAATTGATTTATTATTGAATCACATTGATATTATTCTGTCCTTAGCGACTGTTATTGAGAACTGTTGATATTCTTGTTATCCTTGAACTATTAAACCTTGTTATACCCTTTCGAGAATTGAAAATTATATTACTTACCCTTATTGTATATTACTTGCTGAGCAAATTGTGCTCATTCTTGCTTTTCCTAAAAACATTTCAGTTAAGGCCGAGTAGTGCGGACCCTCGAGTACCGACAAGGGCAAGGGAAAGGCTACTGAGTAGCTTTGTTTATGTAGGACTTTATGATTGTAATAAAGAACTTATGATATTATGTACTAGTTAAGGTTATTATTGCTTAAGATATGTCTAAGCTATGTAATCACTGTTTAAGTTACGAGACCTTGGGACGTGAATAATTATATTATTTAAATATAATTTATTCAGTATTAGTTGTGTATTATTTCGCTGTGCGATGCGACATTTAGTCGTATTATTATTGTGATGTATTACCATGAGCACGTGACGAATCGAGTTCGAGCGACCCCGTGAAGGTCTTGGAATGTGACGCCATGGTTGCCCTGCTGCTGGCTGGGGTCTGTTCTGCATTGCTTCTGTTAGCAGGTTAACGAATCTCTGCATTGGGTCTACATTTCCCCCTCCACCATTGCTAACAGATCCTTCCTCCCTCTTGTTCCACCAAAATCTCCTAGGCGACATGATCTTGAGGAAAGGAAGAAAACTTTAGTCGTTACGTGATATGCTATACAAGTTAGCATTAAGAAGTTTAGGATGTCTATCAATCATAGCTGATTTAAATAAACAACTTCAGTATCACAATAAGACTCGATGGATCTCCTCAATCCATCACTTACAAACTCTACTTGAGTTTTCTACTAAGGTCATAACTTAGGTTTCGCATTCCTAACGTTTATAACCTAAAGCTCTGATACCAACCTATGACACCCCCGAATTAGGGTCCTCTGACCACAGTCCGGTCGCCACGATACAATACTAACATCCACCTCTAAACAACATACGATAACTAAAAATAAGGAATATAATAAACGTACGTCGTTCATTCAAAAGGTGTTACTAGTCCCAAGATTCGATAACCTTAATACAATCTTACAAACATACCCTAGAATAATCATTAGGGTTCATATTACAATAATAGTAATTAAATGAAACGTAAAGACAAAGTCTGCTCCTTGCAAACTATCCTACAATCTTTTCTTTACCCTTGTCCCTGAAGTCTCGGGCTTAACTATGACGCCCCAGAATAGGTCCAGTCAACCCAACCCATTCTGAGTCGCCAAATACATGGTACATAATTCAAATAAAAACTTTTATATCTCACGGTCGTGCAAAATACGACCACACAACTGTGAGTGTCAATACAAATATGTAGAAAATATTAACATTCAAACTAAGTCCTCATTACAATTATTATCACACTATTTATCAGAAATAGTGAGGACTACTACTGCTCTAACTCGGACCATTAATCTGTCCCCCGACTAGTTCCTACGACGTTCTCATTTCCTAAAGAGGACAATAGATGAAAAGGGTGAGCTCAACTAGCCCAGTAAAGAATATTATGACTAAGATAATGGAAAATAAATTATCGTTAGTCTTCAACAATTCAGATAAAATATTATTGACAATAAGTTTTAGATCAATATTTGCAGCGAAAATAACAATTCATTAGAAGAGTTAAGTAGAGAATGAAGTCTAATATCTTCTATGATTTTAAAGTCCATCATTAATATTTTATCCCTGTAACATCAATCAATATACATCTCGAATCAAATATTCATGTTTGCACTACGGCCAAAGATATTTATTTGTATCACTAGTTGGTTATGTTCATCTCAACACCTGTCCATCTTTGCACTACGGCCAAAGATATTCATCAGGTAATCATTCATCTTTGCTCTACAAGTCAAAGATATTTAGTTATATCACCATTTAGAACTGAGGATGATGAAAAATAATATAAATAACGAATCCAGTGAGATAAAGAACAAAGATTAAGGATTCACATTTTAGTTTATCCAAGTTTAAAAATACTCCATAATAATACTTTGTGGATCAAAATTCAAGAATAGAGTTCAAAACTTGGATCCAATCAAAGATAAGAACCTTAACAAGCAACTTGGACATATAGAAGAAAATTTAATTTTTTCGTGAATAGTGCCGTATACGTGAATAGTGCCGTATACGTGAATAGTAACCCCGACGAAAAAAGTAAGAATTTTATAATAAATTCCATGACACAATTTTGGTATAATGATATTGAAAAGAATAACATTATTTACGAAAGAAAATAACATCCCTTACCTCAAAAGAATAGTACTTCTGACCGGAATATCGGATATAAGGCTGAAGAAAACTTGCACTGAATAGCAACACTCAAAGTATCTAAATACTCACAAAAATATGCTCGATATTATAGAGAGAGAAAACTTCTGATTCTAGTGTGTTTTTCAATTATAACCTATGCACCCTATTTATAGGAAAAGCTTAGGATGCCATAGTTAACTAACTGCTACCGGCGGCTTCTCACCAATTTCATACGCACACCTCAATGGAATTTGAAAATTCTGCACTTACAAGCCATAAAAAATAAAAGTGGGGCCCACCTATGTTTTTAATAAAAAAACATTTATTTTTTAAAACTTCAATAATTCATAATAAATAGCCCATTTGTCAGAAAAACACAAATTCTATGTCCTTTCCGTAGGAAATTTAATTCTCTACAACTTTGTAGAAGGAAGTTTTTCCAAATTCCCAACCGAAAATGGCCGAAATTCATAAACGGATGATTTTCCACACCAAAATACTGATAAAAACACATCAGCACTAATTCCTTCTTTTATATCCACAAAATAAATATTTTCTTATCATATAAATCAATAATTAATTATTCACAAATAATATTACAGAACTACAATATTGACAAACAGGTCGTTCTCAGGAAAAAGGGGGCCTTCCGATAAGGATTTCTCCTTACTGGCGCGCAATTAAATAACCCCTCCTAGACAGAACTTCCTTCGACATTGTCAATAATGCTATCTAATAATATTATTCAAGTAATATGAATTATTGAGTTGATAATATGAAATACTGTGCAGTGATAATTATTGAATCAATAATACAAAATATCAATGGTAGCAATTATTGAATCAATCATATAAAATAGCAACGTAGCAATTATTGAATCAATCATATAAAATAGCAACGTAGCAATTATTGAGTCAATAATATAAAATATTGAACAGTAATTACTGTAACAATTATTGAGTAAGTGACTTCTTACGTAAGAACCAATAATTCAAAATATACTGTGCAATACCGTGTGCTACTGTGCACAACGCGTATTACTGTATTTTTATCACCGGGTATTTCAACAGTTTAACCGTAACAGTTTTACCGTTATTTATAAAAATGTTATTTATGTCGCTTTCTATATACAACAGTTATTCCGTTGTGGGGCCCACAAATAGCTGCGCCCTCGTACGAATATTCCCCGACAACAAGAATATTATACGACCAAACGAATATTTCCCAACAACAATGAATATTTTATAACCACTTGCTCATTTTGAAATATTTGCACATTTCACCAATAACTTTTCACATTTATCAAATATACACCTTACTATTTCAAAATAATATATATAAAAAATTAAATCTTTATTTATAAAATTCGGGGTCTTACATTAACTGCAATATAATTCATGATATAGCAAGAATGAGCAACAAGTTTGCTCAGCAAGTTTAAATACAACAATTAAGGATATATCATGATGAATGAAAAATAGCTGACAATGAATTCAACATATGAATATCTTAAGGATTCAACAATGTGAATATTAGAAAGATTCAACAATATGAATATCTAAAAGGATTCAACAATATGAATATTAGTAAGATTCAACAATATGAATATTAGAAAGATTCAACAATATGAATATCTAAAAGGATTCAACAATATGAATATCTAAAAGGTTTCAACAATATGAATATTAGAAAGATTCAACAATATGAATATCTAAAAGGATTCAACAATATGAATATCTAAAAGGATTCAACAATATGAATATCTAAAAGCAAGGATCCTAATTGCTTTTAGAATGACTGATAGTCAAGTAGACTTTGAACTATAACTTCCAATGGGTTCAATAGCTAATTGACTCTTTGGTTACTGTCTATTGGCTACAGAAAATCAGTACCTCGAGGAGATCAGCCTCGGGTACAACATGTATATGCATAACACTTACATCTTCTTACTCATATCATATATTAGATACCTGGGCACACTCCTAACGTATGAGGGGTGTTCTGTTCTGGCTAAGAATCCTTACCATTAATTGGTTTGGATAGCTTTAAAGAAAACTTCATACACTTGTCTGACCGAACAAAGGTTCAGACTCTATCTGACACAGTTCAAGAATTTAGAACTTTGAATAATGTACAAGTCTAAGACTGTACGAACTCAAATGCACTAAGTGCGGATATCAATAATATCGATGTGGAATAATTGTAGAATAGTTAAACCACTAAATAACATGCTTGGGAATAAAGTTCAAGCATTAAGTAAACAACTTTCGATTCAACAATAACATACTCAATACAATATGAGAAGGATATGGAACTTGCACAAAGTGAAGTTTAGAATTTGCACAATATATGAATTTGTGTAAGTTCGGGGAACTTGCAAAATCAAAGAGTGAAGTTCAGGGAACTTGCACAATACTTAAAGTGTGAAGTTCGGGGAACTTGTATAACTAAAGAATGAAGTTCGGGGAACTTCCAAATCAAAGAGTAAAATTCAGGGAATTTCACCATAATAGATTCCTTGCATAAATTAAACACAAGGACATGATACTTGCTCAAATAAAAGAGTAAGAATTAAAGAACTCGCTTACAACGTTCCTTGGGTAAAGTAAACACAAGGATAGGATACTTGCATAATAAATAAGTGTAAGTCAAGAAAACTTGCTCAATATTAATTTGAGTAAAGTTAGAGAACTTGCATTCAATATTACAATCAAATGAAGTTAGGAGACTTGCCTGTTTGCTCAGCTACAATTAAGTTCTAGCTTTAATTAAACTCGTTGAAACAACCTAACATTAACAAGTCGGCCTTTCAATTAGCATGTATAAACTAATATAAGTCTATACTTACAAGAATCTGATTATCATATAACTCTATCACATAGTTCACGTAAGTCAATCTAATACTGTCTTAGATTTAATAACTTTAGATTGTCTAGTTCATAAGCATCAACATAGGCTTGAACACATAGCATTCCAATTTAATCATGCAATATAGTTTAAGATACACATTTTGTAAGGTTCTGTTCATAATTCTAAGTTATAAGGTTTAATGTCGGTAAACCTTAAGTTAATCACGTCCATGCCCCAAGGTCAACTATTAAAGTCATAATACCACAAAACGAGGCTAATAACACTTAGGAAACATGCTTGTGTTAATACTACTCATGCATACATGAACCATATAGTTCATGCCTTAGAAATCCACTTTCTATGAATATGCGTGTATATGTGAAATCTGTATATAATGCTCATGTCAACATATCTATAGGCATAATGAAATCCTAACATACATGCTTGCATGATCATAAAGTTTTTCACATGATAATTGATGTCATTTCACATTCTAAGTTTCTTTGAAATTTACACTAAGTCAATAAAGACAACACGGTATATGTAAAGCATCTCGTAACCACGACTCACATGTATTAGAACGCATATATAAACCACTTATACATGTTCAAATGGTCAGAATGTATAAGACACAGTCTTGGTCAAGTTTGCTTCAAAAGTCTTAAGTTCTTCTTTGAAAACGTTTAAGTCTCTCAATCATATATGCTAGTGGTTGATTAGTACTTTAAACATGCATTTCACGTCACTATAAACATGTTCAAAAAATTAGAATTCATATCTCAATGCAACATGTCAAGTCCATGTTCAACGCTCACATTTCGTTAGTAAGTTTTCCCTAATGAGGTCTAACATGACCGTGTATATTATTAACCATGGATATACCAATTAACATGCTCTTCATGCCTTTATAAGTCATACTACATACTTGCCAAATTAGAATGTATATATAATACTTTCATGTCAATGTTCACCTTTTAAACCAATATTTTTCGTTAGAAATGTTCACTAACGAGGTCCGTCATGTTCAAGTTATACTATGAGCATATATACATAGCTTAATACGTCTTTCATGCATCTCTAAACTATACTAACATGTATCAAAAGTCAGAACATAGATATGACACTCACATGTCAAAGTTTACTTTTAAAAGCTCTGAGTTCCTTTTCAAATTCTAAGTTCACTTAGCAAGGGATTTTAATGAAGTTAAAACAACCCACGCTATCTCAATAAACACATATATAAGTATCCCTCATGCTAGCATGCTCATTTTAAACTAGTACTATAAGTCAATCTGGACAGATTGCAAAAGAAAATAAAAATCTACAGACAAGCACTAGCGCAGCTGCACCGCTGGCCAGTGCAATACTGGCACAGCTGCGCAGGCTGGCGGCCAGGCCAGAAGCTGTGCAGTTTTCGGCAGACCGGAAACCCAACTCAGAATTCTTCCAACGAAAAACAATTTAAGCATGATATAATACCATTCTAACATGAATATAAGTTCATATAACTCTTAACAAACATATATCACAATCCAATTACCATCAATCCTTGTTCAATCAAGAATTTAAAAATTTAGAAAATTGCAGAGAATGAAAAACAAGAATGGGAATGTACCTCTGCAAATTTGGAAATTGAACTTGCTGTTTAAACTAATTCCTTCTCAATTCAAATGAAAATCAGTATATAAGTTCTATTCTATACTTAAAGAAAACCTCAGCAATGAAAAATGAGAAGGGAGATGAGCTTATATATATAGGCAAATCAATATCCATACAATGCTATTTCCCACAAGTTTATACCAATGGATTGCACAAGAACATGGTGGTTAACAAGAAGTGGTTGAGTAGTTGGTGAATCAAATTATGAGACCCACTCCCCATCTTATGATTAGCTAGCTTGTTGAAGAATTTGAGGAAGATATAGAGTAGCATAGCATGTGGGTGTTTCACGTGAATGAGAGAATAGGACTCTCATATTGGGACAAGAATACTCAGCATAGTATTAGCTATCAAGTGTAGTAGTAAACACTTACGTTATAATATATGTTAGAGTTTATGCCCTAGAGGCTAATTTTTTGATGTAATTGCTTAACATTTTTGATATTTTATTTGATTGAATAAATAAATTATTTTATTATGGTTTTATTTATAGCGTTATATAAATGTTAACATAATAAAAGTCCTTAGAATAGTGATACAAATTATATGGCTTCAAGTATGTGACTTGAACATGAGATCATATAATTATAATTAGTATCATTACTCTTAAATGTCCCTAGTCAAGTGTCATTGTTAATGGGACAACAATGATACATTGAGACTAGTATGTGGATTGACAGATGGCCAAATCTCATTGGTCATAAATATATGAGATATTGAGTCAATGCATAGGTACATGTTAGAGAACAATGTACTGGACAGACCCACCATGAGAATTCTACGTGGAGCATTATGCAAAGTGTCATAAGTAATTCTCATAGTGACAATGATGTAATGATCCTCCGACCTGAAATCACTATATTACTACACGAGAATTTATGTACTTTGATATCATCAAAGGCCACCTTTAATAGGGTGGACGATAAAGGTGATTATTGGGTACATCATGAATCGTGTGAGTAATATGAGTGATCTAGATGAAATTTAACCCTCCTATATATTATGGGTGATATTCATAGGCCTCTTGATTGAGTAGGACTATGAAATGCATGGCCATGCTCAAATAGTGATTTGTTTCATATAGTCTACTCATCGATCAAGAAAACTCAGATTAAATTATAAAAAGGATGACACATTCCATACCTCGAGTTTAATCTAGGATGTCAAGGTTCAAAAGATTAAATTACATTGAAATATTGGTCACGAAAAGGTTGTATCGAATCACCGATCTTATTATTATTTGGGTAGCAGTGATGCATTACTAGATGCCGCTCACTGTTTATAATTTTATAATATGATTTTAAAATTATTGTCAACATAATAATAACCTATAGGGTCACACACTTAGAACGTAATTAAAAGGGAATTAATTTAAATTGTATGGATTTAAATATATCAATATGATTGATAGTATTTAAATTATGAATTTAAATTAATAGGATAATTTGTATATATATATAAATTCGGATTTTATTTTTCTAATTGGATTAGATTTTGATTAATTCCTTTAACTGCTATATATATATATATATATGATATATCAGCCGTTTAGGGTATTATCGATATCAAAACCCTAGCCGCTCTTAGAGAGAGACTAGAGAGAAAAATTTTTCGAAAGTCCAGATCCTTGGCAACTAGTACCGCAGCTTTCCTTGCTGCAGATCGTGTGACGATTCGCGGGACGTTCGTGTGGATACCATAGAGACGCAGTTCCTTTGGATTGCGTTGAAGATTCGAAGCTGTTCCAGAATCTCCATCGTCTCCGTTCAGGCTTGAATAATCGGTAAAACAAATCTAAACCTCTGAATTAATATATTTTTCGCATGGATCCTGTTTTAGGGTTTCGAAATTTTTTTAATTTCCGCTGCATTTATGTGTCGAAAACCCTACAGTGGTATCAGAGCTACTTGCGAAACGATTAATTTAGATTACGTGTTTTAATTGTATTCGTTATATATGATATATGATGATGCATGTTTACTGATCTGAAATTGAATATATGATATTCTGCATGTATGCGTATTTTGGAAATCTGTAATATATATGCATGTATATGATGTTCTGATAATCGTATCCTAGAAGGTGGAATAACAATTCAACTTCTGTTCTAATTGGATTAGAAATATGAAGATTCAATATAATATGATTAATCGAAACTAGACATATATGATATGTTCTGGGTGTATTGTTATTATGAGTGTGTTGGCGGATTGTATATGATTCTGGAATTGTTTCAGAGATTCGTATGAAAAATTCTACAATACAGATTGTAGTTCGAAAATTTTTTCCCAGGGCGCTGCTCTTGGCCCTGCTCGCTGACCGGGCAGCGAGACCACCCGCCAGGGGGGAGCCCCCCCTTGGACTCCCCCCGTCGTAGCGCACGATGGTCGTGACCCCAATATTTTGTATATACTTTTCTTTAATTATATAAATTATGTCATGTGCTTATTGTGATATGCATGTTGCACAGTTATAGCCCTTTTGACCCATAGGTTAGTGGTTTTTGGTTTTGAAATACGGCTTGTATGTCGTGCCTTTCTATAAATTCTGATGTAATATTCTCTTCTCATCTAAATCCCCTCGAATGTAACTCGAGGTTTCTTTATGTCATTTAATGTACAATTGTAACCTATCAAGATGACAAGATGATGATGGAGAGGAGACACATGCATGAGGAAGGTCCAAGGAAGCTACTATTTTGAAGACCTTTTACCACCTTAGACTGACCTTCAATCTTTTCATTAGCTTGAAAAGATTGACATAGGGTTGGGGCCATAACTGTGACACATTTAATTTTGCACTTTATTTATGCTTGTATACGATATGATAAATAATGTGCATGTTTAATAAGATTAAAATTGGTGAGATCTAAATTAATTATTAAAATCCCTCATAAAATTATTAAGTCTAAATCAGATGCCTTCCAATGAATAACACTCATCAAGACCTTGACCGATGGATGTAGGTTTGCCAAAGCAAAGTACCCAATTTATCTTAGTAAGATGCGATAGGATAATTGTGATATCCAAATTGTTAAAATCATTAGGCCAGACTTAACTAAGTTATCACAATAGGATTGTGGATTTAGAGGCATAGAGTTTGGTAGGTACCATTAGATGGACTAGAAACAAATGTTGTTCACCAAATTATCTAAGAGTTATATATGATATAATTGACAAAGGGATGTCTACCTAAATAATTATGTTTTGAGAGAATAGCCAAAGCTAACTTAAGGCATAATGAAATATGGATCTTAGCTCACTAGAAAGATTTAATTGAAAATGCTTTCCGAATTAATGGTGAAGGCTATTAATTTGAATAAAATAGTGGGAGGTATATTTTGAATGTACTATTATCAATTACATAATATCAAAATTCTGCAATTTGACTTATTATTTTTGCACTTATAAATTGTAGATATCAATGGCAAACAACAACACAAATAGTCTTTCACTACGATCAGTCCTTGAGAAGAAAAAGCTGAGTGGAATTAATTTTCTAGACTGGCATAGGAACTTGAGGATTGTCCTTAAACAGGAGCGCAAGCTATATGTCCTTGATGGGCCCATTCCTGCAGCCCCAGCTAACACTGCACCACGTGTAGAGCATAATGCTTACAAGAAGCATCAAGATGATGCTTTGGACGTGAGTTGTCTCATGCTAGCAACTATGAACTCTGAGCTTCAGAAGCAACATGAGTTAATTGATGCTTATGAGATGATCGAGCATCTCAAGAAATTGTTCGAAGGGCATGCTCGACAGGAGAGGTATGATACAAACAAGGCGTTGTATCACTGCAAGATGGGTGAACGTGATCCAGTTGGTCCACATGTGCTGAAAATGATTGGGTATATTGAGTACCTTGGTAGGTTGGGTTTTCTGATTACTCCGGAAGCCCAAACTGATCTTGTTTTGCAATCTTTGAACATCAGCTACTCTCAATTTGTTATGAATTACCTCATGAATGAAATTGAGAAACCACTTACTGAGTTGTTGAGCATGTTAAGAACTGCCGAGAACAACATGAAAAAGGCAGGACCCACTCCCATAATGATGGTGCAAAAGGGGAATGCTAAGGGAATGGGGAAAGGCAAGAAGAAGATAGGATCTAAATCTGCCAAACCCAATCCCAAAACCAAACAGGCTTTAAAACCTAAAGGTGGGGTGGCTAAAGAAGGTGATTGTCATTTCTATGGAAAATCTGGACACTGGAAGAGGAATTGTCATGCTTATTTGGAAAAACTGAAGAAAAAGAAAGGAAGTATGACTTCTGATTCAGGTATATATGTTATAGAAGTCAATTTGTCCACTTCTACATCATGGGTATTGGATACTGGATGTGGTTCTCACATTTGTGTTAATGTGCAGGAACTCCAAAGGAGTAGGACTTTGGCAAAAGGCGAGGTTGACCTACGAGTTGGGAATGGAGCAAAAGTTGCTGCACTAGCCGTAGGAACTTATCATTTATTTTTGCCCACTGGGCTAGTATTAGAATTAGAGGATTGTTATTATGTGCCTGCTATGAGCAAAAACATTATTTCTGTTTCTTGTTTAGACAAGAAAGGTTTTTCATTTTACTTAAATGAAATATGTTATGGTGTTGCACAATTGTTTAATGGTCTTTATATTCTTAATTTAGAAATGCCTATCTATAGCATAAATACAAAATGATTTAAATCAAATGATTCAAATCCGACATATCTTTGGCACTGTCGTTTAGGCCATATAAATGAGAAACGCATATCCAAACTCCATAAAGATGGGTTTTTGGATTCATTTGATTTTGAATCATATGAGAAATGCGACTCTTGTTTATTAGGCAAGATGACTAAAGCCCCTTTCACTGGACACAGTGAACGGGCTAGCGATGTATTGGGACTTATACATAGTGATGTATGCAGACCCATGAGTTCGTTATCAAGAGGTGGGTTTTATTACTTCATTACATTTACTAACGACTTTAGTAGATATGGATATGTGTATCTTATGAGACACAAATCCGAATCCTTTGAAAAGTTCAAGGAATTCAAGAATAAAGTTCAAAACCAATTTGGCAAAAGCATAAAAGCCCTTCGATCCGATCGAGGAGGTGAATACTTAAGGCAATACTTTGATGACCTTCTAAAGGAGTGTAGTATTATATCACAGATCACTCCACCTGGAATACCACAATGGAATGGTGTGTCTGAGAGGAGGAATCGCACCTTGTTGGACATGGTACGATCGATGATGAGTCATGCAGATCTTCCAATAAGCTTCTGTGGTCATGCCCTAGAGACAGCTGCATTCACACTTAACCGTGTTCCTACAAAGACGGTTCATAAGACACCATATGAGATGTGGACTGGGAAACGTCCTAGTATGTCGTTCATGAAGATTTGGGGTTGCGAGGTGTTTGTAAAACGTCTGGCTTTTGACAAGCTCGGGCCCAAATCTGACAAATGTAATTTTGTGGGATACCCAAAGGGAACAAAAGGGTATTATTTCTACAAACCTTCTGAGAACAAAGTATTTGTTGCTCGAACTGGTATTTTTCTAGAAAGAGAATTTGTCTCTAAAGGAAATAGTGGGAGGAAAGTAGAACTCGAAGAAGTTCGAGAGCCACGAAATATCATTGAACCTGAGTTGGAACATAAGCAGGAACCACAAGATATTGTGGAAAGTGAACCTGCTCAAATTACACGAGGCATTCGTAGATCTGGTAGGACACGCCAAGAGCCCAAGAGATATTATGGATTTCTTATGACTCAAAATGGCAATGTGATGCTCAAAGATTATGATGAGCCTGCTTCCTACCAAGAAGCTATGAATGGACCAGATTCTGAGAGATGGCTTGAAGCCATGAAATCTGAGATGGACTCCATATATACTAACCAAGTATGGACTTTGGTTTATCCACCCGAAGGGGTAAAACCAATCTGGTGCAAGTGGGTTTTCAAGATGAAAACCGACATGGATGGTAATGTACAAACCTATAAAGGCCGACTGGTAGCAAAAGGTTTCAAACAAGTTCAAGGTGTTGACTATGTTGAAACTTTCTCTCCAGTGGCAATGGTTAAATCCATCAGGATCTTACTTGCTATTGCAGCCTTTTATGATTATGAAATCTGGCAGATGGATGTCAAAACTGCTTTCCTTAACGGAAATCTCCTTGAGGATGTGTATATGACACAACCTGAGGGTTTTGCCAATCCAAAGGATGCTGGAAAGGTATGTAAGCTACAGCGATCCATTTATGGATTGAAGCAAGCCTCTCGGAGTTAGAATCTTCAATTTGATGAAGCAGTCAAAGAGTTTGGCTTTATAAAAAATGAAGATGAACCTTGTGTATATAAGAAGGTTAGTGGGAGTCACATTATATTCCTGGTATTATATGTTGACGACATATTAATCATTGGGAATGACATTCCTTCCTTACAGGCTGTAAAAACATGGTTAGGAAAATATTTCTCCATGAAAGATTTGGGCGATGCAACCTACATTTTAGGTATCAAGATATATCGAGATAGATCGAGAAAAATGCTCGGCCTAAGTCAAAGTACATATATTGATAAAGTGCAAAAATGGTTCAGCATGCAAGAGGCAAAAAGAGGACACTTACCCATGTCTCATGGTGTTAAGATCTCTAAGGCCCAATGTCCTAAATCATATGATGATGAGGAGCGTATGAGAAATATCCCTTATGGTTCGGCAATTGGATCTATCATGTATGCAATGATATGTACTCATCCGGATGTCTCGTATGCTTTGAGCTTGACGAGCAGATACCAGTCAAATCCAGGTGAAGGTCACTGGACAGCAGTCAAGAATATCCTCAAGTACCTGAAAAGGACTAAGGATTCATTCTTGGTATATGGAGGTGAATACGAACTGGTAGTAAAGGGTTACACAGATGCTAGTTTTCAGACTGACACAGATGACTATAAGTCTCAGTCAGGTTTTGTGTTTTGCCTTAATGGTGGTGCTGTTAGCTGGAAAAGTTCGAAGCAAGAGACAGTAGCCGATTCTACGACAGAGGCTGAGTATATTGCTACTTCTAGTGCGGCCAAGGAGGCTGTATGGATTTAAAAGTTCGTCACTGAATTTGGTGTTGTTCCAACCATTATTGATCTGGTTGACCTATACTGTGATAATAATGGAGCCATTGCACAGGCTAAGGAACCCAGATCTCACCAACGATCCAAGCATATACTTAGGCGGTACCATCTCATCCGTGAAATCATTGATAGAGGAGATGTACATATAAGCAGAGTGCCAACAGATGATAATGTTGCAGATCCACTGACTAAAGCTTTGTCGCAGCATACGTACGAAGGTCACACTAGTTCCATGGGTATTAGATACATGAGTGATTGGCTCTAGTGTAAGTGGGAGACTGTTAGAGTTTATGCCCTAGAGGATAATTCTTTGATGTAATTGCTTAATATTTTTGATATTATATTTGATTGAATAAATGAATTATTTTATTATGGTTTTATTTACTGCGTTATATAAATGTTAACATAATAAAAGTCCTTAGAATAGTGATACAAATTATATGGCTTCAAGTATGTGACTTGAACATGAGATCATATAATTACAATTAGTATCTTTATTCTTAAATGTCCCTAGTCGAGTGTCATTGTTAATGGGACAACAATGATACATTGAGACTAGTATGTGGATTGACTGATGGCCAAATCTCATTGGTCATAAATATATGAGATATTGAGTCAATGTATAGGTACATGTTAGAGAACAATGTACTGGACAGACCCACCATGAGAATTCTACGTGGAGCATTATGCAAAGTGTCATAAGCAATTCTCATAGTGACAATGATGTAATGATCCTCTGACCTGAAATCACTATATTACTACACGAGAATTTATGTACTTTGATATCATCAAATGCCACCTTTAATAAGGTGGACGATAAAGGTGATTATTGGGCACATCATGAATCGTGTGAGGAATATGAGTGATCTAGATGGAATTTAACCCTCCTATATATTATGGGTGATATCCATAGGCCTCTTGATCTAGTAGGACTATGAAATGCATGGCCATGCTCAAATAGTGATTTGTTTCATATAGTCTACTCATCGATCAAGAAAACTCAGATTAAATTATGAAGATGATGACACATTCCATGCCTCGAGTTTAATCTAGGATGTCAAGGTTAAAAGGATTAAATTACATTGAAACATTGGTCACGAAAAGGTTGTATCGAATCACCGATCTTATTATTATTTGGGTAGCAGTGATGCATTACTAGATGTCGCTCACTGTTTATAATTTTATAATATGATTTTAAAATTATTGCCAACATAATAATAACCTATAGGGTCACACACTTAGAACGTAATTAAAAGGGAATTAATTTAAATTGTATGGATTTAAATATATCAATATGATTGATAGTATTTAAATTAATAGGATAATTTGTATATATATATATATATGTATATTAATTAAGTAAGACTTAATTAAGATAATATATATATATATATATATATATATATATATATATATATAAATTCGGATTTTATTTTTCTAATTGGATTAGATTTTGATTAATTCCTTTAACTGCTATATATATAATATATCAGCCGTTTAGGGTATTATCGATATCAAAACCCTAGCCGCTCTTAGAGAGAGACTAGAGAGAGAAAAATTTCGAAAGTCCAGATCCTTGGCGGCTAGTACAGCAGCTTTCCTTGCTGCAGATCGTGTGACGATTGGCGGGACGTTCGTGTGGATACCGTAGAGACGATGTTCCTTTGGATTGCGTTGAAGATTCGAAGCTGTTCCAGAATCTCCATCGTCTCCGTTCAGGCTTGAATAATCGGTAAAACAAATCTAAACCTCTGAATTAATATGTTTTTCACATGGATCCTGTTTTAGGGTTTCGAAAATTTTTTAATTTCCGCTGCGTTTATGTGCCGAAAACCCTACAATATATACACATAGTATATATATAAGTTATAACTATTTTAAAGTTACAATTTCAATGAGCAAATAATATAACAATGTATATAATAACACTTATTCCATGTATATTTTCCAACTATAATTCAATTGGATATTATTATTATTATTTATTATCCCATAATGTTTATTATTTTAATTAATAATTTATTGAAATCATTTACCAAATAGCAATTGTTTAGTACTATATGTCACTAGGGCATACATTAATGTCTACCACCCATATCATGTTACATAAGTCAAAAAATGTAACTCAATGAAGTAATTAAATTTACTATATAGTCTATATCTATTATATAGCCATATCAAATATGTTACCTTGCACCTTATACAATATACAGTTGACTACCATATACTAAAGGTTTAATATAACATATACTTGTATATAACAATTAATCAATTAACCAAGTAAATATAATATTATTATATCTATTAATCTCTTACTCATTAATTATTATTTATTCATAATAATAATTAATCCAAATCATTATCAATTAATTACTCCCAATTGAAATTAATCAAACACGATTAAATCTCTACATTATATTCAAGAAATTTGAATATGTAATTACCAACACTTTTATCAATATTCTGATATAAAAGTCTCAGGGTTAATCTACTAATTTAAATAACCATTAGTGATTCTCTTTAATAAAATCCTATCATTTATTCGCATAGTTTCGATTCACATAATCACATAACCACATAAGTTTTAAATAAGTTCACAAAACTAACTCTTAAAATTTTTTAAATCACAGATAAAATTAATAAGGAGTTTAAAATTCCTGGTCGTTATAGTACAGGTCAGCCCCGGTCTCAATACCGGGATGTCAACTCAGCCTCGGTCTCAACCCGGCAGGTACAGGTCTGCCCCAGTCTCAACCCGGGAGGTACAGGTCAACCCCAGTCTTAACCCGGGAGGTACAGGTCAACCCCGGTCTCAACCAGGGAGGTACAGGTCAGCTTCGGTCTCAACTGGAGATCTACAGGTCAACCCTGGTCTCAACTAGGGAGGTACAGGTCAGCCTCGGTCTCAACTCGGGAGGTACAAATCAACCCCGGTCTCAACCCGGGAGGTATAGGTCAGCCCCGGTCTCAACCAGGGAGGTACAGGTCAACCCCGGTCACATCCCAGGAGGTACAGGTCAGCCCCGGTCACATCCTGGGAGGTATAGGTTAACCCCGGTCTCATCCCGGGAGGTATAGGTCAACCCTGATCACATCCCGGGAGGTACAGGTCAACCCCGATCACATCCCGGGAGGTACAGGTCATCCCCAGTCACATCTCGGGAGGTACAGGTTAGCCCCGGTCTCAACTTGGGAGATACAATTCAACCCCGGTTACATCCCATGAGGTACAAGTCAGCCCCGGTCTCAACCACGGAGGTACAGGTCAACCCCAATCACATCCTGGGAGGTACAGGTCAGCCCTGGTCACATCCCGGGAGGTATAGGTCAGCCTCGGTCTCAACCCGGGAGGTCAGGTAAAGCTCCGGTCACAACCCGACAGGCCAACTCAACTTTAGAGATAACCCCAAAGCCTCACATCATCTCTAAAGACAAACCTGGAAGAACCAAGTCCACCTCAGAGACAACCTTGAGGACAAACAGAATCAGTTGGGATCCAAACCTCGGAGACAACCCCGGGAAGTCAGCCGAAGGCCATGCCAGCACTGATGGCAACCTCGAAAAGGGCAAAATAGTCATTTTACCAACCTAAAGCCGATTCAATCAAACTCAAGCCGAATTAATGCCACCAAGGTCAGAATGAGCCATAACGTTGATCCCGAGTGGAAACAGCGCAAGATAACTCAACGAATAAACTGCGGGGAAACGAAGACCTGGTTATGAACCCGTCTTCTTGAACTTGGAAAAGGTATAATCCCATGTCATTGAGACACTCTCTGCGAGGGCTTTTCAAAAAGGTATAGCACGCCTCCAACGGACGCTTCGATCAAAAGTTAGAAAGTTTCGAATCTGACCTCACATTGCTTAGAGTGCACGTACTTCAATACAACGGAACCCACCACCTGGGACCTGCCACGTAGTGCCGCAGGTAGACTTGAGACTATCACGGGTAGACCCGCTTCCACCGGGTTTATATATATGAGTGCACCCCCAGCTCATTTTATATACAGAAACGCTCTGAACTTCTGCCCGTTTCGTTTCTCAGCCCCACTCTTGTACTCCAAACCAAAATTTTATCACTCTAACACGTAGATATACTCATATACTACCACATATCAAAAACTAAGCGGTAGAATCGGACGTTTAAAGCCTACGCTTTGGCAAAAAGCCTATGTAGCAATCCATTGTGAGTATTTTTACGATCAGAAAGTTCATACTAATTCATTACGCATTTATACACTTGCACGTTAAGTTTCACTTTCTGATTTTTCCCAAAACTCAGTTCTATGGCTGTTTTTGCTTACATTTTCATACATTTTAGTACATAAACAAGTTTTTTGGCATTTCCACCGCCCGGATCGTCGATCCGCGGCTTTTAACAGTTTCTATACATATATCTATGTATAGAGCAACTTTGCCAGACTAGGTTAACTTCCCAGTCCCGGTTTGGCTTTTTAATATATATATATATTTAACTGTATATATACTAACTTTTCAATCCTGTCAAGCCCGGATGTCAAATCCGTGGTAGGTACTGCTTTTATATATATTACTATATATATATAAATTTTTCTGACTTCGTTTGGCCTGAATTTATGCTTCATGATCTTTTTATTGCTTTAATATATATATATATATATATATATATATATATTAATATTTACATTCCAGTTTGGCCTGGATCATTCTGTGGCCTTTTACTGCTTTTATAAATATATATATATATATATATATACTTACATTTCTGTTCGGGCAAAGGATAAAATGTTTGTCGCCTTTTACAGCTTTTCTATATATATATATATATTTACATTCTGTCCAACCTAGATTATTCCGTGGGTTTTTACAGCTTTTATATATATATATATATATATATATATATATATATATATATATTTACATTCCAGTTCGGGCATCGGAGTGAAAATCCACCACCCTTTACAGCTTTTATTTATACATATATATTTCAATCCTGTCCAGCCTAGATTACTTTGTGGCTTTTTCCAGCTTTGATAAATATATATATTTACATTCCAGTCCGGGCATCGGAGTGCAAACCCATCGCCCTTTACAGCTTTCGTATATATATATATATATATATATATATATATATATATTATTCATTGTGATTAAATTGGTGCTATAAATGTTCATTTGATATGAATCGGCGCTGATATCTCTTTGGACAAACTAGATTTACTTAAATCTAGCAATTTTTCTAGTTTTATTCATTCAGGAAGCAATCTCGCAGCCCTTAGATCGCTATCTAGTGGGAACGAGATGCTTTGGGCTACGCACATACCAAGGTTTACTGATGAATCCTTGGTTCTTGCGACATCTGGATATAAATATACATTTTTCGTGCATATTTGAGCTGTGCAGGTTTATTGGCTTCCCTCTGTGAGCCTAGGAATTGTGGGATTCATGATCAAACTGATTAGAATCTGAAAACTTCACTTTAAAAATATACCCTGCTAATTTTTCTGTAAAAATGTACATCCAACAGACCTTAAAATGGTTATCCAGGTTTAAGGTCTCAACATAGTGAAAATATAGTTTGTACTGTCAGAGTCAGTCCGATGGCTGCCATGACCATGAGAAGATCGACACTTATATATAATTCTGTGGTCGAGGATGCTTCGCAGCCCGACAATCACCATTCAAATTGAGCCAAAAGGCTGAAAAGATAAAAATAGAAGTATTAACATGATTCAATTTCTACATGAGCGTATGGGTTTGAAAACCTGCTTTCAAAACATCATTTAAATAAATCCTGTCTAAAAAAGAGACTTTTACAAATCAAATCAAACCCTTCGTATGTAGGTTCAATGAAGCATGTCCATACTTTCAAATCAATCAAGCGTAGGCCCAATTTTTTCCAGTATTCACACACACATTACAAATAAAAAGAGAAATATTGAAAAGATGCGGTACTGTGTTTACATGGGAGTTGTGGGGTGCCTAACACCTTTCCCACACTTAACCAAGCCCCCAAACTAAGAACTTTGGTTTCAAAAGATTAAGTTTCGACATTGTCCAGCAATTGGGCCTACTTTCAAATAAAACTCGGTTGAGTTGGTACAACTATTTCAAATCTACCAACTGGCGACTCTGTAAAACGTTCAAATCGTCGAAATGATACATGTTGGCCTTTTCTTAAAAAACCCCTTCAAAACCTCTTTCACAAGAAAAGATAAAATAAGGATAGACAAAACTTAGGAAGAGAGAAAGATTTGGGTCCAACTCGAAATGAATTTTTCCCTACGTCGACATTTGTCAGGGAATAATCCTAACCGTTTAGCAAATTCAGATGCTATAAAAGAACAAGTAGCACCCGAATCAAACAATACATATGAATTCTTATCGTTGATTGGGATAATACCTGCTACTACATCGCTTGATGCAACCGCATCCTGGACCGTCATATTAAATGTACGGGCTGTTGGTCTACCCTGTGGTGCAGAACAACTAATAGCTAGCTTACCACCATTAGCTCCTTCCTCGGATAATTCTTTGCTATGTGGTCCGTTGACCCACACACAAAGCATCTATTATTCTTCTTAGGGTTGAGACAGTTAGGCGAGATGTGCCCTTCCTGCCCACAATTATAGCACACAGCTTTACCCTTGAGATAGACTCCAAGATGAGCCTTCCCACACGTCTTGCACGCCTCCATCCTTATTTTAGGATCACCTTGCTTTACCCTGGTATTCCCCGAGTTGAAACCCTTCCGCTTCGGCGCACTTCCTCTACCGCTAGCTCCCTCTCTTTTGACTCCCCCGTCAAACTTATTCTTATTTTTCTTCTCATTGTGGTACAGGTTCAAAGCCTCACTACCACCCTCAACGATTATAGCTTTCTCCAACATAGTTCCAAAGATTTCACTTTGGAACACAGAGACCCTGCTATAGAGCCAAGGTTTCAAACCTTGCTCAAATCTTCTTGCATTCCTTACCTCCGTGTCCACTTGATGTGGTGCAAATCTCGCCAGTTCATTGAACTTGGCGGCATATTGGGGAACGATCATATCCCCTTGCTTCAGCTCTAGGAATTTAACTTCCATCCTACTCTACATGCTTGTAGGGAAATAGTTCTCGAAGAAAATCTTCTTAAACTGTTCCCATATAGCATTTTCTACTTCAGCCCTACCCTAGTTCGCCTCCCACCAGAAGTTGGCCTCTCTCTTCATCATGTACATAGCAAAAGGAGTCTTTTGCTCTTCTCTGACATTTTCTATCACAAATGCTTTCTCTATCTTTTTTACCCAAGTTTGGGTTGCGATAGGATCTATAGTTCGTTTGAACTCCGGCGGACCTACGCTCTTAAAATCCTTAAAAGTAGCACCGCCTACTACCCCAAGATTAACTCGTACACCCCTCCAGTCCTATTAAAGGCTGCAGTTATTAGGTTAACAAATTCTTGCATAGGGTTATTTTGAACCCCTTGTTCTTCCACATTACGAGGCTCTGCCTGTTGATTTCTCTATCGTCTTCTTGGCGGCATTTTCTGTTAACGTAATAACAGTTTCATCATTATTTATTTCTTTTAGTTGGTTATTATTCATAGTTAATAATAATTCAAACACATTGCCAAGCATTTTAATAAACTTCTTATATTAATATGCTTTCTTTTTGTAGTATAATACTACAAACGTTCGTCATTACATGGCCTTAGCCATTTACAAAACTATCCCACAATTGTTTTCCAAAAATTGGAATTTACAAAATACTACCTTTTGATTATACAAAAGAGGGTTTTACGTCATTACTTAGCTATACAAATATTTATATAGTTATACCTTCTCTATATACTACATCTGCCTAACGACATTAGCGTAATGCGCATTGGCAAGACCGGCCACCATATCCCGGCTGATAGTATGCCGAGTCTACCCTTCATCCACCGGATACTCAGAAACCTGATGCTGGTAATCCAGATGTGAACTCCTATGAATATAGGACATTCTGCTGATCTTCTGCTTCTTGCTCATAAGCTCTACCTTAAGTTCCTGGAACTCATTTTTTAGATCCCGGACCTTATCCTTAGCTAGCACTTTCTCATCGTGCTCCACCTCCCAAAAGATTTCCATATCCCCCTTATCTTCTTGGATGTCGTGAACTTCCTCCCTAAGCTTATGAACCTCCTTGCTCAGTTGAACATTCCTATCTAACACTGACAGGAACAATGCCTTCATTGACTCTGTTGTGATAGTAGTGTGCATACAAGCCAATCATGTATGATGACAAAGCACATACTTTGTAAACAATCTTATTTATTTATTAATAAAATATTCATGTAAGGCATATAATTATCTACATGGTGCTGTTTTTATAATATGTAAATAACCCATAGTTTTAAGCAATGCTTGTAGAATCATGATGAGATCATGATAATGAGATCTAAATTCTTAAAAAGCTTAAAAACTAAAATAGTTCCCAATTGTGGGATTACTAAAATGGGGATTAGTAAATCCGGATAGATTGGTACATATGTTTCTTGCTCATTGGATGAGGATGACTGATCTCATGGTCATTTGTGTGGAGACACTAAAGCAAGTATGTAGGTGCTTATTGGAGAATAAGTTCACTGAACGTGACTCGCTATGGAATACCTAATGGAGTTTTACTCGCCTGTCAATAGGAATTCCTAATGTGATAGTAGTACATGTGATCCTTGGACTTGAGATCATCATAGTATCTTGTATGTAACAAATTATACTTTGACTAATTCCTTAAGGCCTTTTAAGGCATATATAGGGTATGCTTGGGTGTAATGAGTTACATATGGAGATAATGAATGATCAATAAAGAATCTACCACCTCTAGTAAAAGAGGAGATATGTCCTATGTGATTCGTTAAATGACAACCCAGGAATCCTTGGCCAAGGTAGAATGAAATTAGAAAGAGGTTTCTAATTTGCATTATTTGGAGTTGTGCATTTTCTAATCGAAATACATATAATTAAATAAATTAAGACTTGACAGTAAATCCATGTCTTATATTTAATTGGGACATTGTATGGTGGAAGGATTGAATTGTACGGTAACTATTAACTCACAGGTTCTTTTATGATTAATGTTGAAATCTATATTATCTGAAAAGTCGTTGATCGCTAGGGAGGCTTATCCCTATTGTAGAATAAATGTTATTTATTTAAATAGATTATTAGTTTAATTTATTTATTTAAATAAGATTAGAATTGTTCTAATTGATTTATTCACAACCGGTTTAATATGGAGAACCTAAAGGGTCACACCATAAAAGGAAGAAGAATTATTTAAGAAGAAAATGGCATGATAGTAATAATGCATTAAGTATAATTAATTTAATCTATGATGATAGAATAAATTAAATAGCTTAATGTTTATTATTTAATATTTTAGAAATATTAAATATAAATTAATAAGAGGAGTCTTATTAATAATATTATTATTTTAATTCTAAAGGAGTTTAGGAATTAATATAATATCAGTACTCTCTCTCAATCCTAATAAAGATTAGGATATAAATTAATTAAAAGTATTTAATTAATTAATTAAATAAAATCCTATTCTAATTGGATTAGGAGGGTTAACCTAATATCTATATGAGAGAGTCTTATATCAGAAATAAGGTACGTGAATTTTTCAAGAGTTGGGAGTACACATATTCTATAGAGTTAGAAACAAGGGTTAAGCCAATAACCCATCTTACTGAGTTCTTCATCTTCCTTGGTGGATCACCGTTAGAGGCCAAATATTTGGGTGGCTGACATTGATCAAGGGAAGGAGCCACTACAGAGGAATCAAAGGAATCAAAGGAGTAGAACTTATACCTGAGGAAGCTTGTATCTTCAAAGGTATAATTCTGTTTTTCTCCTTCTTTATTCACTGATAATTGATGCACAAGAATGATCATGGTAATGGGTTTGTATAAATTTTGAAAACCTAGTTTTTTACGCTTCCGCCCTATTTATGTGATTTGATTGCATGATTGCGTTACGTACAAACCCAACAGTGGTATCAGAGCCAATCTTGTGCTAATTATCAGTCTATGTGATTCCATACATGTATGATATGCGATTGGATCGAGTTCTGGGCAACAAATTTTTTTTCAGATTCTGCGAAGCTGCGCAGCTGCGCCGGTACAAGGCAATATTGCTGCGCAGCTGCGCCGGGTGCTGTTCCTGGTTTTCATGCTGCGCCGGTTCCCTTTACATTCTTGGCGCAGCTGTGCCACTGGACAGGAATTGGATTTTTTTTTGTTTTATTTAATTAAATGAATGGTTTATTTAATTAATAAAGGTTTAAAATAAAGATGTTTATTTTATATGAAATGAGATTTCAGAATTGCTAAAATTAAAGAGTTTAATTTGGAATTATTTTTGAATGAAATAAAGGAGTTTATTTTTCCAAAAACAAAGTTTAGCAAACTTTTGCCCATTAACTGATATTAATACATATATGGAATGAATTTATTTTCATGAGATGAATAAGTTTATTGATACGTATGATGATATGTATGGTAATAAAAGGGATTGATTATGGACTATGACCAATGTGATTGGATTTTATTTTGGTTGAATGCTTGAATGAATGGGTTTTATAAAATGGGGTCTGCGTACCTCGTCTTCTCTAGTTTTATTCTCGATGTAAATTCTATCTCCTTTCTATGTACTTCCCCTTGACTGCTGATCAAGATTTCTATTTAATTATAAATAGTTAATGTAATAGAGATAGTTAGAATTATTTTGAAGAAATTGGAGACCAAGGAGCAAGGAACGCGTGAAGACTCATTTGTATGGAGCCAGGGTTTAAATGTAATAGTTATATTTAAATTTAAATTCTTGCACTCCTAGGTTTGACCTTTTGGTTCACTTGGTGGCTCTAGTGAACCAAAATAGAATAAAAGTCCATAATTAATCCGGGTAGAATATAGTATTCTATATTGCATGCTAAATATTATATATATTATATTTTATACAAACATGCTTCGCATGTTTAATAAAATAACGCGTATTTTATATATATATGTGCATGCGCGCTTAAAAAGATGAGACAAATAATAACAAACCCCTCAAAGAAATATTATTAAGTCTGAAGCGTTCAAATGATATTTGGAATATCGAACGTCGCCTTCTAGCATGATTAGTTAATAGAGTATTAAATATTTAATATGAGTTTGTTGTGCTATCCACAAGGTGAGTATTGAATATTTAAGATGTTAATTAATCACATTGGATGCTTATCAAGAAAATTGAACGATCTAGTCTTGTTGTGCTATCCACAAGGACGAAAATTTTTCTTTTTTGAATTTATGGGCTGGACTTAACTTAAATCATTTTAGTTCGGATATGCACACACATGACCATTATAATTTAAGAGGCAAAATAAAAGGAGTTACATGGTGATGTAATTGACAAGAGTTGTCTACCTATTTATTTGTATATCGCTTGTTGTGCTATCCACAAGGTTATTATATACATTTGAAATGGGATCCTTAATCTCACTAGCAAATCTTTAATTAGATGTTGCCGAACTATATGAGTGAGGGTAATATAGTTTGATGAAAATAGTGGGAGATACCAATTTAAAATAAAGACCTAAATTTATTTTGGTATGCAAAGTTAATAAAATGAATGTTTGCTAAAATGTTATCTTTTCACAGGCAGAATTTTAAAAATGTCAAAATCACTAATCTCACTACGTAGCATACTTGATGCAAATAAGCTTACCGGCCCGAATTATGAGGACTGGCTAAGAAATCTGAGAATTGTTCTCACTGCTGAAAAGATTTCTTATGTCCTAAATTCCACTATCCCTGAATCTGTTTCAGAAACAGCCTCTGAGGAAGAGATTGCCACTTTCAATAAGTGGCAAGATGATGCATCTGTGGCTCAATGCATCATGCTCGCATCCATGAATAACGAGCTTCAGCGTCAGCATGAAAAAATGGATGCTCCTGCTATGCTGCTTCACCTCAAGGAGTTGTATGGTGAACAGAGTAGGACTGCTAGATATGAGATATCTAAGGAGCTCTTTCGATCTCGGATGACCGAGGGCACTGCCGTCGAGACTCATGTTCTGAAGGTAATCAATTTGATTGAACGCCTTGGACAGCTTGGGTTCGTCATGGATGGGGAGTTGAGTCAAGACTTGGTCTTGCAGTCACTCCCTGAGACCTTCTCGCAGTTTGTGGTTAATTTTCACATAAATAAGCTAGATGTCAGCTTACCTGAGGTGCTTAACATGCTGAAAACTGTAGAAGGTCACTTCTCATCCAAAAAGAACCATGTCTTGATGGTGGATTCTTCCAATAAAAGGAAGAGGCCCAAGGTGTCTTCTGAAAAAGAAGAAATCTAAGAAGGCTAAGGGAAAAGGGAAAGAAAAGGAGCAAAAGAAACCTGAACCAGCTAAAGGAATGTGCTTTCATTGCAATGAGCCGGACATTGGAAGAGGAACTGCAAGAAGTTTCTAGCAGAGAAGAAGCTTAAGCTTCGACTTCCAATCAAGGTTTGTTTATGATTGAAATTAATTTTTCTGAAAGTCATAATTCTACTTGGGTATTGGATACTAGCTGTGGTTCTCACATATGTAATACTGTGCAGGGACTGGTCAGAAGTAGAAAGCTGAACAAAGATGAGGTGATCCTACGAGTGGGAAATGGAGCAAAAGTTGCTGCATTAGCTGTAGGAACTTATTGTTTAGCAATGCCTTCGGGCAAATCCATTTATCTTAATAATTGTTATTATGTTCCGAATATTATTAAAAATATTATTTCAATTTCTGTATTGGATATGGAAGGTTTTGACGTTATTATAAAGAACAATGGTTGTTCTATTTATAAAGACGATGTTTTATATGGTATTGAAAATTTGCGAAATGGACTTTATATACTTAACTTACAAGAAAATATATTTCAAATTGAACAAATTAAGAAAAGGAAAAGAGATGATATTAATTATACCTATATGTGGCACTGTAGACTCGGTCATATCAATGAAACAAGATTATCCAAGTTGCATAAAGATGGGCTCCTCGAGCTATCTGATTATGAATCATATCCAACTTGTGAATCTTGTCTCATGGGTAAAATGACTAAATCTCCTTTTAGTGGAAAAGGAGAGAGAGTTACAGAGTTGTTGGCATTGATTCACACAGACGTTTGTGGACCTATGACAACAAGTGCACGGGGTGGGTATTCTTATTTTATTACTTTCACTGATGATCACTCAAGATTTGGATATGTGTATTTAATGAAATACAAATCAGAATCATTTGAAAAGTTCAAAGAGTTTAGAAGTGAAGTAGAGAAACAAACGGGCAAGAGTATTAAGATACTTCGATCAGATCGAGGTGGAGAATACTTAAGCAGTGAGTTTCTCAATTGTCTTAGAGAAAATGGTATAATCTCACAATGGACTCCTCCAGGTACACCACAGTTAAATGGAGTATCTGAAAGGAGAAATCGAACACTGTTGGACATGGTTCGATCCATGATGAGTTTTACCGACCTTCCAATTTCCTTCTGGGGATATGCCCTAGAAACGGCTGCATACCTACTTAACAAGGTACCTACCAAATCCGCCCCAAAGACTCTATATGAGATGTGGAAAAGGAGGAAACCAAATCTTAAGCATGTTAAGACTTGGGGTTGTCCAGCTTATGTCAAAAAGTTTGAAAATGATAAGCTACAGACTAAATCCGATAAGTGTAGATTTGTGGGATACCCTAAAGAAATCGTAGGGTATTATTTCTATCATCCAACTGATCAAAAGGTGTTTGTTGCGAAACATGCTACCTTCTTGGAGAAAGAGTTTATCCATGAAGGGGTCAGTGGGAGCAAGATATATCTTGAAGAAGTTCAAGAACCACAAGTTACCACGGACCAAAGTCAGGTACCTAACCAAGTAGAAGAACCTACTGTACCACACCCTGTTCGTAAATCTGGAAGAGTACCGAAGATACCTGAGAGGTATGGATTCGTTATAGAGGATGACGATGAGGTACACATCATGAATGATGATGATCCATTGAATTACGAACAGGCTATGAGTAATAAAGACTCAGGGAAATGGCTTGAAGCCATGAAATCCGAAATGGACTCCATGTATGAAAATAAAGTATGGTCTTTGGTTTCACCACCTGAAGGTATTAAACCTATTGGGTGTAAATGGGTTTTTAAGAAAAAGACTAGAGCAGACGGAAAGGTAGAGACCTATAAGGCCCGACTGGTTGCAAAAGATTTCAAACAAAGACAAGGAGTTGACTATGATGAAACCTTCTCACCAGTAGCCATGCTCAAGTCCATTCGGATTTTGCTTGCGATTGCAGCTTACAACGACTATGAGAGCTGGCAGATGGACGTGAAAACGGCCTTCCTCAATGGGAAACTTGAGGAGGATGTGTATATGACACAGCCAGAGGGATTTATTTCAAAAGTTGGAACAAATCAAGTCTGTAAGCTACAACGATCTATTTATGGGTTGAAGCAAGCTTCTCGTAGATGGAACATTCGTTTTGATGAGACAATCAAAGAGTTTGATTTTATCAAAAACGAGGATGAACCATGTGTATACAAGAAGGTTAGTGGGAGAGCAGTATCATTCTTTGTATTATATGTTGATGATATATTACTGATAGGGAATGGCATTCCTATGTTACAATCCATTAAAATCTGGTTATCTAAAAACTTCTCCATGAAGGACTTGGGTGAAGCATCCTATATTTTGGGGATAAAGATCTATAGAGATAGATCTAAAAGGATGCTCGGCTTATCCCAAGGAACGTACATTGATACGATGCTAAATAGGTTTAGCATGGAAGATTCCAAAAGAGGTCTCATGCCGATGAGCCATGGAATAAATCTCTCCAAGAAACAGGCCCCAAAGACACCTAAAGAGAGAGACCGTATGAGTAAGATCCCTTATGCTTCTGCAATAGGATCTAACATATACGGTATGATATGTACTAGACCGGATGTTGCTCACGCACTTAGTGTAACAAGCAGATACCAGTCGAATCTAGGAGAAGAGCACTGGAAGGCAGTGAAAAATATCCTAAAGTACTTGAGAAGGACTAAAGATATTTTTCTTGTCTACGGTGGGTCTGAATTAAAACTCGAGGGATTCACGGACTCAAGTTTTTAAACAGACCAAGATGACAGTAAATCTGTTTTAGGGTATGTGTTTACCTTGAACGGAGGTGCAGCGAGTTGGAAGAGTTCCAAGCAGCAAACGGTTGCTGATTTAGTGACAGAGGCAGAGTATATAGCTGCAAGTGAAGCTGCAAAGGAAGCTGTTTGGATGAAGAAGTTCATAACTGAACTTGGTGTGGTTCCTAGCATTGGAGAAGCAGTTCCCGTATACTGTGACAACACCGGAGCGGTTGCACAGGCTAAGGAACCCAGGTCTCATCAAAAATCTAAACACGTGTTGCGGCGATTTCACTTGATCAGGGAGATCATTGAAAGAGGAGACGTCACCTTGGAGCGTGTAGACTCTCAAGACAACATTGCAGATCCATTTACTAAAGCTTTAACACAACAGCAGTTTGATCGTCACTTAGAGAAGATGGGTATGAGATACCATGGCGATTGGCTTTAGTGCAAGTGGGAGATTGATAGTAGTGTGCATACAAGCCAACATGTATGATGACAAAGCACATACTTTGTAAACAATCTTATTTATTTATTAATAAAATATTCATTTAAGGCATATAATTATCTACATGGTGCTGTTTTTATAATATGTAAATAACCCATAGTTTTAAGCAATGCTTTTAGAATCATGATGAGATCATGATAATGAGATCTAAATTCTTAGAAAGTTTAAAAACTAAAATAGTTCCCAATTGTGGGATTACTAAAATGGGGATTAGTAAATCCGTATAGATTGGTACATATGTTGCTTGCTCATTGGATGAGGATGACTGATCTCATGGTCATTTGTGTGGAGACACTAAAGCAAGTATGTAGGTGCTTATTGGAGAATAAGTTCACTGAACGTGACTCGCTATGGAATACCTAATGGAGTTTTACTCGCCTGTCAATAGGAATTCCTAATGTGATAGTAGTACATGTGATCCTTGGACTTGAGATCATCATAGTATCTTGTATGTAACAAATTATACTTTGACTAATTCTTTAAGGCCGTTTAAGGCATATATAGGGTATGCTTGGGTGTAATGAGTTACATATGGGGATAATAAATGATCAATGAAGAATCTACCACCTCTAGTAAAAGGGGAGATATGTCCTATGTGATTCGTTAAATGACAACCCAGGAATCCTTGGCCAAGGTAGAATGAAATTAGAAAGAAGTTTCTAATTTGCATTATTTGGAGTTGTGCATTTTCTAATCGAAATACATATAATTAAATAAATTAAGACTTGACAGTAAATCCATGTCTTATATTTAATTGGGACATTGTATGGTGGAAGGATTGAATTGTACGGTAACTATTAACTCACAGGTTCTTTTATGATTAATGTTGAAATCTATATTATCTGAAAAGTCGTTGATCGCTAGGGAGGCTTATCCCTATTGTAGAATAAATGTTATTTATTTAAATAGATTATTAGTTTAATTTATTTATTTAAATAAGATTAGAATTGTTCTAATTGATTTATTCACAACCGGTTTAATATGGAGAACCTAAAGGGTCACACCATAAAAGGAAGAAGAATTATTTAAGAAGAAAATGGCATGATAGTAATAATGCATTAAGTATAATTAATTTAATCTATGATGATAGAATAAATTAAATAGCTTAATGTTTATTATTTAATATTTTAGAAATATTAAATATAAATTAATAAGAGGAGTCTTATTAATATTATTATTATTATTATTATTTTAATTCTAAAGGAGTTTAGGAATTAATATAATATCAGTACTCTCTCTCAATCCTAATAAAGATTAGGATATAAATTAATTAAAAGTATTTAATTAATTAATTAAATAAAACCCAATTCTAATTGGATTAGGAGGGTTAACCTAATATCTATATAAGAGAGTCTTATATCAGAAATAAGGTACGTGAATTTTTCAAGAGTTGGGAGTACACATATTCTATAGAGATAGAAATAAGGGTTAAGCCAATAACCCATCTTACTGAGTTCTTCATCTTCCTTGGTGGATCACCGTTAGAGGCCAAACATTTGGGTGGCTGACATTGATCAAGGGAAGGAGCCACTACAGAGGAATCAAAGGAATCAAAGGAGTAGAACTTGTACCTGAGGAAGCTTGTATCTTTAAAGGTATAATTCTATTTTTCTCCTTCTTCATTCACTGATAATTGATGCACAAGAATGATCATGGTAATGGGTTTGTATAAATTTTGAAAACCTAGTTTTTTACGCTTCCGCCCTATTTATGTGATTTGATTGCATGATTGCGTTACGTACAAACCCAACATGTTGGTGTCATATCCTCCTCCTTAGTAGGTAGTACCGTGTTAAACGATACCATCTCTACTTCCTCCTCAGACATACCATGAAACAATGATGTAAAATTAAAGTTATCAGAATGCTTAGACGGATCCTCATCTTCTGTATCAGTCTCCTCTGTGTTCACAATAGGTACCTCAGCTACTAGCATCAGTACTAGCTCTACGAGGTTGACAGATTCCTCGCTCACTACATGTACTTCTCTATACATAGTAGTTCTTCTGACATCTACAATAAGACACAATATCTTGATTAGTACACAACATCAGAATATAATACACATATCACATTTAATATGTTTAAGGTTACTTTCTTCTTTGAAACTCTACTCGAGTTAGTTACTTCAAACTTCTACTTCTCTTCTCAAGGTTATAGCCTAAGGTTTCCCCCCTTAAGTTTTATAACCTACAACTTTGATACCAACCTGTGACGCCCCCAAATCCGAAAACTTTCAACCCACATATATGGTGCTACACGGTGCTACAAACTACTCATACATTTAATTGAAGACTTCAATGATAAGCATAAGTTTAATAACTAATACATTAAATTAATCCCTTCACAGGTTCTTTATAACCATTACATTCGTTATGTATCATAATATCATTCATTATAAAAATAATACTATGCTATTACAAGGATAAACTATTTATCCATCTTTGTCTTGCCCTTGTCCGTATCGAATCCTTCGGTCCGTTTGCTCTTAGCTGAAATCATATAATTTTAAGCAAGAATAAGCATAACTAGCCCAACAAGTTTAACATTATATTCTGCAATCACAAAATCAAGAATCATACGATTTAACCTTCAATAATTGTACAATAGTTATGAAGCATTACGAATAATTAAAATAGCATTTTGGTTCCTTTAAAACCATTCCCAAGGACTTATAGTCACTTCAGAATTTGAGTTGGTCAAAGACCATGAACATTCTCTTTAGTTTCCATTCATGAAAAGAATAACCCGGCACTAAGACCGCATGTTCAATATAGCTTACGAGCACATCTAGGTGATCAGCCTATATTACTCTATGTTGATCAACATTCATTTATTAAACGTATTTACGTTTAAGTTTTAGCAACCTCATGTGCTCGTCGAGTTAAAGACGTTAAAACCTTTATGTATTCACACTCAGGCTTAACTTTGAATCCGTAACAAAGCAATTGGCATAAGATAGCAACATTATGAATATATTGAAAGATTTGCGAAAAAATACCCAAAATACTTTAAATCTCAGTCTAGCCGAATAAAATGGCATTGACTATTCAATAACAGTTCATGCATAATATTATGCATATTTACAGCTTGTCCAACTTAAAGTATAGATAAGAGTTTAAAAAACTTGCCTTACACGTCTTCAACCTTCTAAGTCTACTATACCTGAGGTCTTTATAGATTCTATAGGATATAAACATATAGCATACCAATTAGGTTACCAAAATTGATATACATTGTGTAAACTATCTTCTCCTTCTTGTATAGCTTATCCGAATTGTTAAACTAATAACATCCGTATAAGTTATTTAACATTTGTTATGACTTATTAACATTCTTATGCCACAAACCGACACTCGTCAATCATCGTTAGGGACAATGATAGACGAAACCTTAATCGGTTCGCTAGCTCAAACACATTTCCCCCGGATTACCGTTATCAGACTCCGTATAGAAATTACATAAGTTTTATCTTCATTTCTTAATATTCTCTTACTTTGCACCTCTATTACATATCATATAACTTTAAGGTGCTCATTAAACTTGACTACGATTCACGGTTTACGTTTTTGGATTTCGAGTTTTAAATTTAAATACATTTAATCTACGTTTAATTCTTAAAACCAACGTCAAACATGTTGTTTAAGAATTCTCTCTTCATGAATATTAACCATTTACTTACCCCAAAATTACTGTCGACGTTGGAAAATTTAAGAATCCCGCGGGTCGGTTCGTAACCCGGATTTCCTCAAATCGATCTTCCTAAGTTCCCTATACCCTTATTCTTTTTATTTAGGAAAAAGGTTTTGAAGGGTTTTTTAGGAAAGAGGCCAACATATATTATGTCGACGATTTGAATGTTTTAACAGAGTCGCCAGTTGGTAGATTTGAAAATGGTTGTACCAACTCAACCAGGTTTGATTTAAAAAGAGGCCCAATTGCTGGTCACTGTCGAAACTTGATCTTTGAAATGAGAGTTTTGAGTTCGGGGGCCTAGTTAAGTGTGGGGAAGGTGTTAGGCACCCAACGACTCCCGTGTAAACACGGTACCGCATCTTTTCAAGATTTTCCTTAAAACTGGAATGCGTGAGTGAATGCTGTTTGAAAATTGAGCCTATTGATTTGATTGATTGAAAGCTTTGACAGACTTCGTTGAGCCTATATACGAAGGGTTTGATTTGCAAAAGCATTTAATTTGATTTACAAAAGCTTTTTTTTTGATTGAAAATGATGTTTTGAAAGCTGGTTTATCAAACCCTTATGCTGCCATAGGAATTGAAGCGTATCGCTACTTTCAATTTTATCTTTATAGCCTTAAGGCTGCATGTGAATGGTGATTTGTCGGGCTGCGAAGCATCCTCAACCACAGGAATAGACAAGTATCGGTCTCAACATAGGTATGAAAACCATCGAAGGGACGCTGACACGACAATTGGCTTTTCACTATGATGAGACCTTAAATCTGGATAACCATTTTAAGGTTTGTGTATGTACATTTTATAGAAAAACTGGCAGGGTACATCTATAAACTAGAGTTTGTCCATCATAGAAATCAGATCCCACGATTTCTAGGCTCACATATGAGTAGCCTATAAACCTGCATAGTTCAAATTTGTACAGAAATAGATATATATATGTACATCCTCATGTCGCAATGGAACCAAGGATTCATCAGTAAATCCTGGCTGCGCGTGACCAAAGCGTCTCGTTTCCACTAGATAGCGATCTAAGGGACGCGAGGTTGCTTTTGATGAATGGACTGCGATACGGGCTTTTTGCCAAAGCGTAGGCTCTATACGTCCAAGTCTTCCGGTGATTTTCTAATATGTGGTAGTATATGGGTATATCTACGTGTTAGAGTAAAAATATTTGGGTTTGGAAGAGGTGTAAAAGTCATGAAATTGAACTGGCAGAGCTTCGCTGCGTTTCGAAAACTTAAAAATGAAGGGGGGGGGGTACACATTTATTTATAGGCCAGGGAGCCCTAGATTTACCTACGGCTACCGTAGGTAGAGGTGCGGCTACCCTAGGTGGGGCCCATGTGCTGGGTTCTGTCATCTCAAAGTACGTGCACTCTGGACACCGCACAGTTGAAGTCGGAACTTTCAAACTTTTGATCAGAGCGTCCGTTTGAGGCGTGCAATAACTTTTCGAAAAGCCCTCACCGAGAGTGTCACAATGACATGGGATAAAATATTTTTTGGGTCCAAGAATACGGGTTCAGAACCAGGTCTTCGATTCCCTGCAGTTTGTCCGTTGAGCTGTCTTGCGTTGTTGGCACTTGGGATCGTTGTTGTGGTTCGTTCTGACTTTGATGGCGTCAATTTGGCTTTAGTTTGACCGAATCGGTTGAGAGTTGGTAAAATGACCATTTTGCCTCTCCCGGAGTTGCCTGTGGTGCCAGAATGGCCTTTGATGGATCTGGCTTCCCAGGGTTATCTCTAGGCTGAACTGCACTTCCCGGATTAATGCCGGGGTTGGTCTGTACTTCCCGGGCTTAGCTCGGGGATAACTTAACATGTCCTGGGTTGCTGTCCAGGTTGACTTGTACCTCCCGGGTTGAGACCGGGGCTAATCTTGATGGCCCGATATTGAGATCGGGATTGATCGGTACCTCCCGGGTTGATGCCGAGGCTGCCTTGTACCTTTCAGATTGCTATCGAGGCTGATTTGAAGGCCTGATATTGAGATCGAGGTTGGACTTAATGGCTCAATCAACGATCGGGGTTGAGTTGATCGCCCGATATTGAGATCGGGGTTGATGTGACTGTCCAATTGGAGATCGGAGCTGGATTAACGGTTCGATTGGAGATCGGAGCTGGATTGATGGTCCGATTGGAGATCAGAGCTGGATTGACTGTCCGATTGGAGATCAGAGCTGGATTGACGGTTCAATTGGAAATCAGAGCTAGATTGACTGTCCGATTGGAGATCGGAGCTGAATTGAGTACTGATATGGGTGATCAGATTTGGCTGGAGTACCGATATTGGGGATCGGATTTGGATTTTTTGACATTATTGATCGGATTTAGGTTTACCGATATTGGTGATCGGATTTAGGCTTACAGACATTGGTGGTCGGATTTAGGTTTACCGATATTGGTAATCGGATTTAAGTTTACCGATATTGGTGATCGAATTTAAGTTTATCGATATTAGTGATCGAATTTGAATTGATGGACCTGCATTGGTGGCCGATTTTGAGTTGGAGGCCCGTTATTGAGACCGGGGTTGATTTGAAAAGATGGCTCTGCCCTTTTACAATGTTGGCGATGGGGCAATGAAAATTTTGAGTGTCTACAGATGCCCCTCTTTATCATGCCCATGCAATGCAATGGAATGGGCAGTATAAAGATTAGTAGACACTAGAAATGCAAACGTAGATACTTGGCAGTGCATGGCATGTCATGTGTAGGGTCAGCACAGATTACTTCACGTCACTATCTGCTGGGGATAATGTTACTCGTGACGACCATTGAGGTTGATACGATTATCATTGATTAACCCTCCCTAATGAGTTGTCAGATTTGGGGCTATAAAAGACGACTTTCATCACCTTTTGATGGGGATGACGATGTTCATGATAGCCTGCTTGCCTCTGGTAAGATTGGTGAAGATAAGCTATCAAAGATTTTTCCGTCTTGATCTGCTGGGGATGATGTCTTCTGCAATAGCTTTCTAGATTCTGATGAGGTTGATATAATTGTTGTTAATTGACCTCCCTGATGGGGATGTTATGGCCGCTTCCTTGATTTGAGATCAAGGGTGTCTATGTTCATCGATTGAAAGATACTCCGCTGGGGATAGCTTCTGGTTATCGAATTATTTCTACTGAATCTTCTAACGCCTACCCGAACTTCGCTGGAGGTGAACCAACGGCTGAAACTACTTCGATCAGTACCCGAACTTCGATGGGGCAGAGCAAACGGCTAAAATTGCTTCGGTCAGTACCCAAACTTTGCTGGAGGTGAACCAATGGTTGGAACAACTTCGGTTAGTACCCAAACTTTGCTGGGGTTGAGCCGACGACTGAAACTGCTTCGGTCAGTACCCGATCTTCGCTGGAGGTGAACAAACGGCTGAAACTACTTCGGTCAGTACCCGAACTTTGCTGGGGCTGAGCAAACGGCTGAAACTGCTTCGGTTAGTACCCAAAATTTGCTGGAGGTGAACCAACGGTTGGAACTGCTTCGGTCAGTACCCAAACTTTGCTGGGGCTGAGAAAATGGCTGAAACTGCTTCGGACAGTACCCGAACTTCACTGGGGCTGAGCCAACGGCTAAAACTACTTCGGTCAGTACCCAAACTTCGCTGGGACTGAACCAACGGCTGAAACTTCTTCAGTCAGTACCCGAACTTCGCTGGAGGTGAACCAATGGCTGAAACTACTTCGGTTAGTACCCAAACTTCGCTGGGGCTGAGCAAATGGCTAAAACTGCTTCGATCAGTATCTAAACTTCGCTGGAGGTGAACCAACGGTTGGAACTACTTCGGACAGTACCCGAACTTTGCTGGGGCTGAGCCAACGGCTGAAACTATTTCGGTCAGTACCCGAATTTTGCTGGTGGTGAACCAACAATTGGAACTACTTCGGTCAGTTCCCGAACTTTGCTGGGCTGAGCTGATGACTGAAACTGCTTCGGTCAGTACCCAAACTTCCCTGGGGCTGAGCCAACGCCTGGAACTACTTCGGTCAATACCTGAACTTCACTGGGGGTAAACCAACGGTTGGAACTTCTTCGGTCAGTACCCGAATTTCACTGGGGTTGAGCCAACAGCTGAAACTGCTTTGTTCAGTACCCGAATTTCACTGGAGGTGAACCAATGGTTGGAACTGCTTCGGTCAGTACTCAAACTTCGCTGAGACTGAGCCAATGACTGAAATCGCTTTGGTCAGTACCCAAACTTTGCTGGGGCTGAGCCAACGACTAAAACTGCTTTGGTCAGTACCCGAACTTCACTGGGGCTGAGCCAACAACTGAAACTACTTCGGTCAGTACCTGAACTTCGCTGGAGGTGAACCAACGGCTGAAACTGCTTCGGTCAGTACCCGAACTTCGCTGGGGCTGAGCTAACGGCTGAAACTGCTTCGATCAGTACCTGAACTTCACTGGAGGTGAACCAATGGTTGGAACTGCTTCAGTCAGTACCCGAACTTCGCTGGGGCTGAGCCAACAGCTGAAACTGCTTCGGTTAGTACCCGAATTTCAAAAAAAATGATATTTTTCGGTAGTTTGGCTCAATTCTTGTGCAGTTTTTCTGCAGTTTGATTTATTGATCCCCGAACATGGCTCCAGGATGAATACCAAGGGTTTTCGGGAAATTTCTCTTTTCATCAAGATGACGCAACTTAAACGCATAATTTCTGGCCAAACTGCTCAATCGCGTAGCGATTTGTCTTCAGATTTGACTTGGCAGCTCGTTTAAACTCCGTTTTGACTCGAATCGAACCGGGCCCAGGGGAAGTGGGACCCACCTGGGCTACCGCAAGTGGAGGTGCGGCTACCTGGGATTTATTTGGAGCTTGGGAGTTTTCATTTTGCAAGTTTCCCATTTGAGTAGCGAAAGGATTTTCGATCTTCTTTTTCAGATCTACGGAGTTCTGGCAATCGAATTCTGATTCCGTCAGTTCCTACGCATTCAGCGTAGCACAAGTAACGTTTTACATTCTTTTTTTTGTAGTTTTTGACTATTAAAAGCATGCGAACCGCCTAGGGTGCTTTCAAACGCAATGTATGAAAAATGCATGCCTATATGACCTGTAAATTTTTTTTTGACTACATACGTATGTATATCTTACTGTAATGCACGTTTGGATGTAAGAAAATTTAGATTTTGAGACAGTCAATTTTTGCACTTTTTGATCAGTTTAATCATCCTTTTTGAGGCCTGGTGAGCCTGGGTTTTCAACTAAAAATGTCCATGGTTTTCATAAATATGAATTGCTTCTATTTTGGATAGGTGTGCTACTGAATTGCCACTTAAGCATGCATGTAGACAGTCCATTTTACAAAGGAGATTGGCAAAATTTTTCTAAAATCTTAGGCTTTTTAAAAAAAATACATTTTTGACTCAGTAGGGAAAATTTTTTTACTGACCCATGCAGTTTTTGAGTTGTTAGGCTTTGAAAACATGCAGTTTTGACTTTACTGGTATTTTTGACTGACCCATGCATGTCTTAGGACCTAGAGATATATGTTGGACTGATTGAAAAATGATAAGCCACAGGTTTTAGGCTTACCGCATCCTTTCTGAGGTGATTTGGAGACTTGTTGCCTTAGATGGATCGTGATAGATCCGGCAGTTCCAGTAGAGTCTCTTCGGGGATTAGACGTAGGAGGGCGTCTGATGTGCCACAGCCACATCAGGCTAGGATGCCTCATAGACTGGTAGAGGGCAGGGTTCATCCCGCATAGGATGAACAGCCATTATATATTGATGATGAGGAGGCTCCGTTCGCCGTTCCTGCTCCCGCTCAGGCTCCACGTACGGAGGTCCCAGGCATTGTTGTGCCTACTCAGGAGCTACTGGGCGACTTGAGTCGCCATCCTTCGAGATATCTTCATGCTAACGAGGTGACTTAAAGTCTTTCTTCTCTCTGGATTCTTTTCTTCCTTTATGCCATTCTTAGGGTATAAGGTTTTTGATTTTGGTTGGTTTTTTGATGTAGGTTCCCTGCTTTACGCAGCCCCGAGGGAACTGGTTCAACGTGCATTCCCTGTATCACACTTTGCATGAGGATTATAGGGAGATTGTAGATGGCTGGGGATTTTAGGCATTTTTCACGATCCTTCCCCGCCGTTGCCCCTAGGGGTATATGAGGGCTTTGTCTGAGCGCTAGTTTCACCAGACTCAGTCCCTTCATTTGCTGGATTACGAGGTGATGTTGACTCCTATGGACTGGAGATTTATCACCGGCATTGAGTTTGAGGGCGAGTGAGTACCTGTCATGACTGACATTTTGGCCGCTATCGTTCGGTCCCTACTGGGAGTCCCGACGACGGCATTCAAGGGTCGGGCAGTCCGATCTGGTCCCTTGAGTATAGATGCCCAGGATGGGACTTTGCAGTTGCCTCCGCCTGATGACCAGAGGGCTAGAGATCGCATTCTGAGGCGATTGTTTTTGTCCATCATCAGGGGTTTTTTCGTGGTGGATAACTCATCTACTGTGTCCTTCGCTTTGATCAGTGCCACTCGACATGTAGAGCGCCTCAGTGACTATGATTGGGGCTCCTATACCTTTTCTTATTTTCTCTGGGGCATGCGCATGCTGTCGGAGGGTGCGACGGAGGCTTGGTTAGGATTTTACCCGTTCCTGCTGGTGAGTACATCTTTTTGTACCTTTTTGATTTTAGCATTTTTGTCAGTCTTGATCACTGAGGACTTTTGGTATTTGCATAGTCAGCTTTGGGCATTTGAGAGGCTTCCTTGCCTATGGCACGCTATTGCTTTTGGTCTGGAGACCTATCCTCGAGGCCGGAGATGGCATCACTCCACTTTGACGGAGGTCCCTGTTGTTGAGGGATTCACTCATGCCCATTTATAGTTGGAGCTTTCGACGGCGGATTTGATCATCTGGTTGCCATACACATCCGACCCGCAGGGTACCGTTGTTGACGGCAGGAGGCTGGGAGTTCTATTTTGGAGAGCGTGCTAATAGGAGCCTCACAGAAGAGATCTGCATTCCCATTATTCCTCTAGCTTGGAATCATTGGCCATTGATTGTGCCTTTGACAAACATCCCTTTGGAGGGCATTGATGGCTTTACCCTATCGAAGGGTCCGTACAGCCAGGAGGCATTTGGCCGATGGTGGAGCTCTCGTACTATTGGAGCTCAGACTCGGGCTACCCAGTTTATGGCAGACATGGTGATAGGATCTGTGATGATGATGGATTGGATAGCTTGCCTCAGGGAGCCGACTCATGCAGACCAGATAGCAGATCTGACCAGGGAGTTGGAGCAGGCTCGTTTCTTTATCAGGAACCTTGGTCGAGATCCGTCAGAGGCATCTTCTTTTGACCCATCTAGCTCAGGAGCAGGTCCCTCTTCAGGTCCATTTAGCAGCAATTATATAGAGGCAGATCCTCCCTTATACCGCCCAGATATGCCTGATGCTAGCAGCTTTGTGCCTACAGAGGAGATGGAGCAGGTTGATTGATTTGACACTGATGTCTACGACTTCCTTTGATAGCTATTGGAGCTATACTTTTTGGTCAACCACTATTTTGGCTATTCGGCGCTTGTGCCATCATTTTGATAGACCACTGTAGTAGTTGGGCGTTGGTGCCCCATTTTCCCTATAGTCTTCCTTTCATTTGTGTCAGGATACAGGGATGTTGTATGCAGTAGATAGCTTGTTGTAGATATTCCTGCTATATCTTATCTTCTGCATCATATTTATATTACTGTCATCATGCATGTATTATGTCATGTGTATGCATTCAGATAGATGTGTCTTGACTTGACCTCTAGACGGTCCTGTGGTACGGTGCTACGGATGACGTCGTCTGCGGTCCGCCGTATTGAGCATTTACCACCATCTACAATGGCAGCATCACTGAGGTGCTAGTATGATAGTCTGCCCTTTCCTGCTAGGGGGACTGTGGACCACATATTGGGGCATTCATTGGCCCTTGTGGATTTTCAGGTTCCGATAGGATTTGTTGAGGGCCTTCTACCCTGCTAGATTACCGACAGGCAGGTGTTCCGCTTCGGGCGACGTGAGCTGACGCTGACTCTGGAGGAGTACCAGAGATTTACTGCCGTTTATCAGGCTATCCGGTCTCCGTCAGAGTGTAGTCATGGATAAGTACGTTTCAGGGCATGTGATCTCTATGGACTTCTTGATTGAGCGCTTTGGCGAGCTTGACAGCTATGGTCTCCACGCCGAAGATTTTATTTGTTCAGCAGAGGCATGACACGCGGCTAGGATAAACATTCTACTGATGTGTGTTGTGGCATATGTCTACATGTCATTGCAATTGGATCATCTAGATGTGGGATTGGTAGTAGTGGTTAGAGCCCTTAGACAGGGTAGCACCATCATCCCGATGATATTGGCTGAGATATTTAGATTCGCCACGTATTATAGTACCCATCCAGATGGGTTTTTTAGGGGCAGCTCGGTCTTGCTGTATATATAGCTGATGTCCCATATACGATCGATTGGATCTTTCAGGCCTAGGGGTTTTGCTTTACTCACGAGACATCCAGAGCTTTCTCTTTTCAGCCTGTGGAGTGCACTGATGCAGAGTCTTGGTTGGCATTTCTATCAAAAATTGAGCATCCATTTGTGATCTTGCCATGCTCAGGGCTAGCATCCCCATATAGCTTTATTACTCATGCATCTGGCTTCGATTATTTGCCCCTAGCGGGTTTGAGAGGAGTGACTACCTATCATCCTTTGGCAGTCATGTGTCAGTTTGATCAGCTGCAGAGTTTGCACTATTTTGAGGGGTCTGCTGATCAGAGGATGTTGGCTTCTTCCATGTTATCCGTGGACTTGGTCAGAGTATATGAGTGTTGGACTCATCGAGAGAGGGCTAATTTCTCCAGTAGCCATCCGGGAAGTTCTCCGGAGTATTCTGTATGGTTGGAGGTAGAGATAGGAGTGGTAGCAGAGGCTTCTTCATCTCCTGGTGTGGACTCTGATGAGGAGGAACCCATAGAGGATCCAGATTCTCCTACCGAGGATGAGTTGTTCACGGGTTTGACCGCTACTCTGGTTAGTGATTCCCCGACCATTCCTGTGGGGACAGATCCGGCTTTATCAGACTCACTATTCAGGATGACCTTTGAGCGAGACTCATCTAGAGCACAGATGTTGGCTGCCTTGTCTGGCAGAGATTTAGCTTTTGCTAAGAGGGATGGTCTCAGGGCCGCTTTGGATGCTGGATTGATTAAGTGGGACGAGCTCCGCTCTGCTCTGGATACTGCAGTTGTAGAGCGAGACGAGATTCGCTCGACTAGGGATGCAGCATATATTGAGATCGAGGAGACTTTGATTGCTCGAGACGCAACTTTTGCGGAGAGGGATGAGGCTATAGCTTCCCATGATTTCCACATTGCTGATAGTACTGCTCTTCGATCTTACACTCATGGTTTGATCATCGAGATGAGTGCTTATATTGATGACCACAGTGCCACCTTGCAGATAACTGTGGATGTTCTGAGCCGTATGGATGCTGAGTGGACTGCACTTATGGCTGCTCCACCATCTTCAGAGAGAGATGTCATGCTGGCATTGCTGACCTGCTTGTCCTTGGGTCCATAGACTAGCTTTATTTTTCCTGCATAAACTAGATCAGCCATTTTTGTCATGTATAGGGCATTATGTATATAAAGTAGTTTTTCTATATCAGAGAAATATATTTTTGATGCACTTCCCTGACTGGAGATGTATTTTCATTGCTGAGTGATTACCACTTCTTTCATGACTCACAGTTGTTGATGTATCTTGAGCTTCTCCTTGATGGACTGACAGCTGAGATGTCAGGGAGTATCTCAGATGGGTTTGTTGACCAGGGTAGTTTGATAGAATTTACCTTCTATTTATCTTTGATGTCTTGGAACTGGTCTTTTATATATTTTTTCTTGAAGGTCAAATCGTGCCGTAGATGGCTGCCTACGTACTCCCGGGTCGAGGGAGATCAGGTCATTCGTAGTTCTGGCTGTGTAGTTGGAGAGGTTTGAAAAGAGTTTATCTTGGATTTTGAATCTGATTTGATGTGTTTTTGTGTTTTTATTTGGTTTGACTGCACTAAAAATGGCTGCCTACGTATTCCTGGGTTGAGGGAGATCAAGTCATTCATAGTTCCGGCTTTCTAGTGAAAAGCTGAACTTGATTTGATCCGTAGGACCCGGATGCGGGTTTGCATGTGTTTAAGACGTAATACCTTTTCCCGGCGTCTGAATTGATGAGATGGGGAAATTCGTTCCCATCCATCTCTTGCAGTCTGATAGCGTCCCCAGTCAATACTTCTTTAACAATGAAAGGGCCTTCCCAGTTTGGGACAAATTTTCCTTTGGCTTCGTCCTGATTGACCAGGATTTTCTTTAGCACCAAGTTATTTTTTTTGAATTGCCGGATTTAGTCCTTTTTGTTGTAATATCTGGCGATTCTTTGTTGGTACAACTGTCCGTTAAAAATGGCTGTAGCTCTATTTTTATCTATTAGAGACAACTGATAATACTGGTCTTGCAACCATTGATCTTCATCTATTTGAGTGTCGATCAACACTCGCAAAGATTCCATCTCTACTTCTATGGGAAGGACTGCCTCCATGCCATAGACCAACGAGTAGGGGGTAGCCCCCAGTAGAGGTGCGCATTGATGTCCTGTATGCTAATAGAGTTAGAGGAAGCAGGTCAGGCCAGTCCTTGTGATTGGCGGACATTTTCTGCATGATCTTCTTGATGTTTTTGTTGGCCGTTTCAACAGCACTGTTCATCTTGGGCCGATAGATGACGGAATTGAGATGCTTGATGTGGAACTTACTGCACAGATCCATCATCATTTTATTGTTCAGGTTCTTGGCGTTGTCTGATACGATCACCTCCAGTTGTCCATATCGACAGACGACATTATTTCTGATGAAATTGATGATGACCACTTTTGTGACTTTGGGAAAAGAAGCTGCTTCAACCCATTTGGTGAAGTAATCGATCATAGTGAAGATGAATCGATGACCGTTGCTGGCTTTTGGTTCCACTGGACCTATTACATCCATTCCCCACATAGGGAAAGGCCATGGTGAACTAATGTTATGTAGCTCATTTGGAGGAGCGTGAATGGAATTTCCATGTATTTGTCATTGAAAGCATCTCTTGCGTGATCATCGCAATCAGCTTTGAGCGAGATCCAGTAATGTCCTGTTCTAATTATTTTCTTGGCCAGCAGATGGTCGCTCATGTGTGGGCCACAGACTCTGCCATGGACTTCATCCATTAGTCTTTGGGCTTGCTCCTTGTCGAGACATCTTAACAGGCCTATTCCAGCATCCCTTTTATGAAGTGCATCTCCGCTCAGATAGAACTTCATGGCCATTCTGAGAATCCGTTTTTGCTTTGATTGGCTTTCACCAGCGGATGTGGATCCATCACAGAGATATTACTTGATGTCTTGAAACCAAGGCTGCTTGACAGGAGGTATTTCATCTGATACTTCTCCCACATAGTTCCCATAAGTCGGTGCTTTTTGAATCGTGAACTGAATGTTGGGAAATCCAATCCTATCGGACATGCGGATTAATGAAACCAACGTTGCTAAATGCATCAGCAAAGTCATTTCGACCCCGAGGAATGTGAACGAAGGTTATTGCTTCGAATTCCTGAGATATTTTGAGGACTTGCCGATGGTAGGGCAGCAAATGCAGTTCTTTGGTGAGATACGCGCCGGTAGTTTGTCTGATGACCAGCTCGGAATCTCTAAAGACGAGTAAGTGTTTGATAGACATAGATTGGGCTAGCTTCAACCCCATGATACAGCCTTCATACTCGGCCGTGTTGCTGGTGTTGCCAAATTGAAGTTTGGTAGCCACATGATACTTATCACCTGTATCAGAGATGAGGACTGCCCCAGCTCCAGCACCTTCAATGTTTACCGCTCCATCGAAATACATTTTCTATGGTTGGACTGTATTCTCAGAATGGAGTTATTAAATTGTCATGATCCCATCATCCAAAAAATAAGTCTACAGGGGATCGAACCCTCCTGAAGGTGCTTCTGCTAATTGATCTACAATGCCTTGACCCTTGATTGACTTCTGAGTTACGTAAACAATGTCGAATTGCTGTAGGATTAACTGTCATTTGGACAGTCGGCAATTCAGCATTTGTTTGTTGAATACATATTTGAGCGGATCCATGCGGGATATGAGGTAAGTCGTGTGCCCATGTAAATAGTGTTGCAACCTCATAGCGGCCCATGCTAATGCACAACATGTGTTTTTGATCAGGGTGTATTTCTGTTCTCCACTGCTGAATCTTTTACTGATGTAGTAGATGGCTCTTTCCTTGTTGCTATCATCCTTCTGTCCTAACATGCAGCCCATTGCATTTGCATTGACGGACAGGTACATGAACAAAGGAACTCCCTCCCTTAGGGGTATCAGAACAGGAGCTTCAGTCAGCTGTTTCTTGATGGCAAGGAAGGCTTGTTGACAATCCTCATTCCACGTGGTGGAGGAATTCTTCCTTAACAGCTTGAAAATGGGCTCACATGTTGCTGTGAGCTAGGAAATGAATCTGCTTATGAAGTTGATCCTTCCCAGGAATCCACGTATCTCCTTCTCTGTACAAAGTACGGGCATTTCAGTAATGGCTTTGATCTTAGCAAGGTCTAACTCGATGCCCCGATTGCTTACCAAGAATCCTAATAGTTTGTCTGCTTTGACGCAAAAAGCGCATTTGGCGGGATTTAGCTTGAGGTTGTATTTGCGTAACCTGTTGAACAGCTTCCTGAGATGGTCTATATGATCATCCTCCATCCGGGATTTTATGATGATGTCGTCAACATAGACTTCTATTTCTTTGTGCATCATATCATGAAATAGAGCCATCATGGCTCGCTGATACGTTGCTCTGGCATTGATAAGGCCCAAGGAGAGTCGTCGGTAGCAGAAAGTTCCCCAGAGAGTGATAAAGGTTGTTTTCTTTCGATCTTCCTTAGCACCCATGATTTGATGGTAACCAACAAAGCAATCCACGAATGAATACATGCCATACTGCCCAGTATTGTCGATTAAAACTTGGATGAAAGGTACCGGGAAATTATCCTTGAGGCAGGCTTTATTCAAATCCCGGTAATCTACGCATACTCGTACCTTCCCTCCCAGTTTAGGTACGGGGACTATGTTTGATAGCCATTCGGGGTATGTTGATACCATGATGATCCCAGCTTTGAATTGCTTAATGACTTCTTCTTTGACTTTGAGACTCCACTCAGGTTTCAATTGCCTGAGTTTTTGTTTGACTGGTTTGAACCCTTCTTTGATGGGCATTCGATGGATGACAATGTCTGTGGATAGACCGATCATGTCTTTATGTGACCATACAAACACATCCTGGTACTGTGTTAGGAGTTTTGATCATGTCGACTTTTCGATTTGATGTGAGGTCTGAACCTATTTGGATTTTTTTGATGTTTTCGGAGGTTCCTATGTTGATGGTGGAGGTTTGGTCGAGGTTTAGTTTGGGTTTGTCTTCGACCCATTCCTTGATCTCCTCTGGCACCTGTAATAGCCGAGAATTTCCATATATTATTAAATGAATATATTAATGGGAATGAGAATTTATTTGAATATAAATGATTTTGTGTTTTGAGATGAGTTAACTCTGTAAGAACCCGAATTTTCAGAGATTATTAAATAAAGATTTAATAAATGAAATTCTTAAAGTGTGAGATGGGTTCGAATAAGAACATTTATGTGATACAAGTTATTGATAGTACTTAAGCTATCCATGAATGAGTTTAGATAGTGAAGCATGAGTTAGTTAAGGTAATTAACTAATAAGAATAAATATTGGTTAATTTAAGTTGAAAGTTATATTATGAAATAATATAATGTGAGTATTGAACCTAAATTAACTATGGTGATATAGTACAGGGTTTAATTTACTTAAGTAAATGGGTAAATTAATATGTGTGTTGAATATGTAATTATAGTTGATACTTTTATATATATTACTTAGAATGGTAATATGTGAGAAAGTCTAATGTACGAATAACGTTAAATATATATACGTTATTAAAGGGAGATGAAAATAATTATATCTTTAAATGAATAATTAATATTTGAAGAAATTATTTTGGGGACAATTTACAGAAAAAAAAGAGAAATAATTATTATATATTTCTAATAAGGGATATTAAAATAATTTCTAAGAATTGAATTATTTTAATCAAAGGGGGGAATGTTATAATATTACCTTATGTGTTTTTTTTTGTATGAGGTAATAGGTATGATTAATTAATATGGTAAATATATTAAAACATATTTGCTATATGTAATAAATTGATGAAGATAATTTATTATAATAGAAAACAAATTTATTATCTATTTTCTATATATAATAGATGTACATGTATCGTATGTATAATTATTTGATATTATATTAAGAATAATATCTTGAGACAATAAGTAAATTATTTTCCAAATAATGAATGCCTTTAATTGGAGAAAACATAATATTTTAAGTACATATGAGGGAGATAAAATTTTACATCAAGAAATTAGAGAAGACGAGGCACACAGACTCCACTTAATAAAACCCATACATTCATTCATCCAACTAAAATAAAATCTAATTACATTGATCTATAGTCCATAACCAATCCCATTTTATTATCATACATGTCATCATATGCATCAATAAATAATATCCATCTCATGAATAAATAAACATTCAATATATATATTGATATCGAATTAATGGGCAAATTAATTAGCATTAATCCCAATTATGATTTTTAAAATAAACTCCTTTATTTAATCAACATGGAATTATATTCTAATCAAAATAAACAACTTTATTTTAATTTAGAATTATTTAAAAAACATGGAATCCAATGTTTAATTTAAAATAAACCTTGTATTATAATTAAAAATCAAATTAATAAAACAAAATTTTATTTATTTCTAGGTATCGGCGCTGCGGCGCACCGAATGAACTAGATTCGAGCATTGCGGTGCCGGGTCACCCGTTTTTTAAAAATCCTGGACCGGCGCTGCGGCGCCCCATTTACATTGTAAACAGGCGCTGCCGCGCCCGGTCGCCCGTTTTGAGACCTGGACGGGCTCTGCAGTGCCCAAATTACATTGTAATCCGGCGCCAGTGTCCAGAATCAGTTTTTCCATCCCGTGAATTATGCATATTTTCTCCAAAAACACGATTATTTGCCAATAATTATGCCCACAAAAATTGTTCTAAACACATATCAATATACATATTAAATCTGAACAATTAATAACTCGCATAAAGTTTTGGCTCTAATGCCACTTTAGGTTTGTAATATTCATGAACGCAATCAAATTGCATAAAAATAGCTGAAGCATGGTAAATCAGAGTTTTAAAATTATATGTATTTCGATCCTTAAATGCACAACTCCGATCATACATACTTGCTTTAGTGTCTCCACACAAATGATACTATAATGATCTCAAGTCAAAGGATGATCTCAAGTCTAAGGATTATTTACACTACTATCACTAAAGGAATTTCTATTGATAGACAAGTAAAACTCTATTAGGTATTCCTTAACGAGCCACGTTCAGTGTACTTATTCTCCAATAAGCACCTACATACTTACTTTAGTGTCTTCACACAAATGATCATGAGATCAATCATCCTCATCCAAGCAAGCAACATATGTACCAATCTATCCAGAATCACTAATCCCCTTTTTAGTAATCCAACGACTGGGAATAATTTTAGTTTATGAGCTATCTAAGAGTTTAGATCTCATTTGCATGATCATCATCATGATTCTAAAAGCATTACTCAAACTATGAGTTTATCACATATTATAAAAACAGCACCATGTAGATAAATAAATGCCTTTAATTAAATAAAACTTTTATTAATAAATGAATAAGATTGTTACAAAGTATATGCTTTATCATCAAACATGATTGGCTTGTATGCATACTACTTTCGTTATTTAATTCAACATTGATGGGATATCAACTATTAAATATTTTGAAGTTATTAGTGTTCTGTTACTTATTTTGAGGTTTGTTATGCTTTGTGAGTGACCTCTCTTTCTTTTTTAGGAAGGGGGTGTTACAATTTTGGTCTCTAAGGTCAATGTAGATTCGTAGTTAGCCATTAAACTTCTTTACTGGTACAATGCTGGAGAGTTGCACATGATTCTATGTTGGCTTTACTAATTCGGCTCTAAGAAGCTTCTATATTCCTCCTTTCGCTTGAGTTTCTAGCAGGTAGGTGCACGCTTGCGCAGGGCTTGTTTGACAAGCCTGACTGCAGGATTGATATTTACTGTATTGGTGAAGCGTGATCCAAAATTGATATTGTTGAGTTTGTACGTAACGCAATCATGCAATCAAATCACATAAATAGGGCGGAAGCGTAAAAAACTAGGTTTTCAAAAATTTATACAAACCCATTACCATGATCATTCTTATGCATCAATTATCAGTGAATGAGGAAGGAGAAAAAATAGAATTATACCTTTGAAGATCCAAGCTTCCTCAGGTACAAGTTCTACTCCTTTGATTCCTTTGATTCCTCTGTAGTGGCTCCTTCCCTTGATCAATGTCAGCCACCCAAATGTTTGGCCTCTAACGGTGATCCACCAAGGAAGATGAAGAACTCAGTAAGATGGGTTATTGGCTTAACCCTTGTTTCTATCTCTATAGAATATGTGTACTCCCAACTCTTGAAAAATTCACGTACCTTATTTATGATATAAGACTCTCTTATATAGATATTAGGTTAACCCTCCTAATCCAATTAGAATAGGGTTTTATTTAATTAATTAATTAAATACTTTTAATTAATTTATATCCTAATCTTTATTAGGATTGAGAGAGAGTACTGATATTATATTAATTCCTAAACTCCTTTAGAATTAAAATAATAATAATAATAATAATATTAATAAGACTCCTCTTATTAATTTATATTTAATATTTCTAAAATATTAAATAATAAACATTAAGCTATTAATTTATTCTATCATTATAGATTAAATTAATTATACTTAATGCATTATTACTATCATGCCATTTTCTTCTTAAATAATTCTTCTTCCTTTTATGGTGTGACCCTTTAGGTTCTCCATATTAAACCGGTTGTGAATAAATCAATTAGAACAATTCTAATCTTATTTAAATAAACAAATTAAAATAATAATCTATTTAAATAAATAACATTTATTCTACAATAGGGATAAGCCTCCCTAGCGATCAACGACTTTCCAGATAATATAGATTTCAACATTAATCATAAAAGAACCTGTGAGTTAATAGTTACCGTACAATTCAATCCTTCCACCATACAATGTCCCAATTAAATATAAGACATGGATTTACTGTCAAGTCTTAATTTATTTAATCATATGTATTTCGATTAGAAAATGCACAATTCCAAATAATGCAAATTAGAAACCTCTTTCTAATTTCATTCTACCTTGGCCAAGGATTCTTGGGTTGTCATTTAACGAATCACATAGGACATATCTCCTCTTTTACTAGAGGTGGTAGATTCTTTATTGATCATTCATTATCTCCATATGTAACTCATTACACCCAAGCATACCCTATATATGCCTTAAAAGGCCTTAAGGAATTAGTCAAAGTATAATTTGTTACATACAAGATACTATGATGATCTCAAGTCCAAGAATCACATGTACTACTATCACATTAGGAATTCCTATTGACAGGCGAGTAAAACTCCATTAGGTATTCCATAGCGAGTCACGTTCAGTGAACTTATTCTACAATAAGCACCTACATACTTGCTTTAGTGTCTCCACACAAATGACCATGAGATCAGTCATCCTCATCCAATGAGCAAGCAACATATGTACCAATATATCCGGATTTACTAATCCTCATTTTAGTAATCTCACAATTGGGAACTATTTTAGTTTTTAAGCTTTCTAAGAATTTAGATCTCATTATCATGATCTCATCATGATTCTAAAAGCATTGCTTAAAACTATGGGTTATTTATATATTATAAAAACAGCACCATGTAGATAATTAAATGCCTTTAATAAATAAATATTTTATTAATAAATAAATAAGATTATTTACAAAGTATGTGCTTTATCATCATACATGATTGGCTTGTATGCACACTACTATCAATCTCCCACTTGCACTAAAGCCAATCGCCATGGTATCTCATACCCATCTTCTCTAAGTGACGATCAAACTGCTGTTGTGTTAGAGCTTTAGTAAATGGATCTGCAATGTTGTCTTGAGAGTCTACACGCTCCAAGGTGACGTCTCCTCTTTCAATGATCTCCCTGATCAAGTGAAATCGCCGCAACACGTGTTTAGATTTCTGATGAGACCTGGGTTCCTTAGCCTGTGCAACCGCTCCGGTGTTGTCACAGTATACGAAAACTGCTTCTCCAATGCTAGGAACCACACCAAGTTCAGTTATGAACTTCTTCATCCAAACAACTTCCTTTGCAGCTTCACTTGCAGCTATATACTCTGCCTCTGTCACTGAATCAACAACCGTTTGCTGCTTGGAACTCTTCCAACTCACTGCACCTCCGTTCAAGGTAAACACATACCCTAAAATAGATTTACTGTCATCTTGGTCTGTTTGAAAACTTGAGTCCGTGAATCCCTCGAGTTTTAATTCAGACCCACCGTAGACAAGAAAAATATCTTTAGTCCTTCTCAAGTACTTTAAGATATTTTTCACTGCCTTCCAGTGCTCTTCTCCTGGATTCGACTAGTATCTGCTTGTTACACTAAGTGCGTGAGCAACATCCGGTCTAGTACATATCATACCGTATATGATAGATCCTATTGCAGAAGCATAAGGGATCTTACTCATACGGTCTCTCTCCTCAGGTGTCTTTGGGGCCTGTTTCTTGGAGAAATTTATTCCATGGCTCATCGGCATGAGACCTCTTTTGGAATCTTCCATGCTAAACGTCTTTAGCATCGTATCAATGTACGTTCCTTGGGATAAGCCGAGCATCCTTTTAGATCTATCTCTATAGATCTTTATCCCCAAAATATAGGATGCTTCACCCAAGTCCTTCATGGAGAAGTTTTTAGATAACCAGATTTTAATGGATTGTAACATAGGAATGTCATTCCCTATCAGTAATATATCATCAACATATAATACAAGGAATGATACTGCGCTCCCACTAACCTTCTTGTATACACATGGTTCATCCTCGTTTTTGATAAAATCAAACTCTTTGATTGTCTCATCAAAACGAATGTTCCATCTACGAGAAGCTTGCTTCAACCCATAAATGGATCGTTGTAGCTTACAGACTTGATTTGTTCCAACTTTTGAAATAAATCCCTCTGGCTGTGTCATATACACATCCTCCTCAAGTTTCCCATTGAGGAAGGCCGTTTTCACGTCCATCTGCCAGATCTCATAGTCGTTGTAAGCTGCAATCGCAAGCAAAATCCGAATGGACTTGAGCATGGCTACTGGTGAGAAGGTTTCATCATAGTCAACTCATTGTCTTTGTTTGAAATCTTTTGCAACCAGTCGGGCCTTATAGGTCTCTACCTTTCCATCTGCTCCAGTCTTTTTCTTAAAAACCCATTTACACCCAATAGGTTTAATACCTTCAGGTGGTGAAACCAAAGACCATACTTTGTTTTCATACATGGAGTCCATTTCGGATTTCATGGCTTCAAGCCATTTCCCTGAGTCTTTATTACTCATAGCCTGTTCGTAATTCAATGGATCATCATCATTCATGATGTGTACCTCATCGTCATCCTCTATAACGAATCCATACCTCTCAGGTATCTTCGGAACTCTTCCAGATTTACGAACAGGGTGTGGTACAGTAGGTTCTTCTACTTGGTTAGGTACCTGACTTTGGTCCGTGGTAACTTGTGGTTCTTGAACTTCTTCAAGATATATCTTGCTCCCACTGACCCCTTCATGGATAAACTCTTTCTCCAAGAAGGTAGCATATTTCGCAACAAACACCTTTTGATCAGTTGGATGATAGAAATAATACCCTACGATTTCTTTAGGGTATCCCACAAATCTACACTTATCGGATTTAGTCTGTAGCTTATCATTTTCAAACTTTTTGACATAAGCTGGACAACCCCAAGTCTTAACATGCTTAAGATTTGGTTTCCTCCCTTTCCACATCTCATATGGAGTCTTTGGGGCGGATTTGGTAGGTACCTTGTTAAGTAGGTATGCAGCCGTTTCTAGGGCATTTCCCCAGAAGGAAATTGGAAGGTCGGTAAAACTCATCATGGATCGAACCATGTCCAACAGTGTTCGATTTCTCCTTTCAGATACTCCATTTAACTGTGGTGTACATGGAGGAGTCCATTGTGAGATTATACCATTTTCTCTGAGACAATTGAGAAACTCACTGCTTAAGTATTCTCCACCACGATCTGATCGAAGTATCTTAATACTCTTGCCCGTTTGTTTCTCTACTTCACTTCTGAACTCTTTGAACTTTTCAAATGATTCTGATTTGTATTTCATTAAATACACATATCCAAATCTTGAGTGATCATCAATGAAAGTAATAAAATAAGAATACCCACCCCGTGCACTTGTTGTCATAGGTCCACAAACGTCTGTGTGAATCAATGCCAACAACTCTGTAACTCTCTCTCCTTTTCCACTAAAAGGAGATTTAGTCATTTTACCCATGAGACAAGATTCACAAGTTGGATATGATTCATAATCAGATAGCTCGAGGTGCCCATCTTTATGCAACTTGGATAATCTTGTTTCATTGATATGACCGAGTCTACAGTGCCACATATAGGTATAATTAATATCATCTCTTTTCCTTTTCTTAATTTGTTCAATTTGAAATATATTTTCTTGTAAGTCAAGTGTATAAAGTCCATTTCGCAAATTTCCAATACCATATAAAACATCGTCTTTATAAATAGAACAACCATTGTTCTTTATAATAACGTCAAAACCTTCCATATCCAATACAGAAATTGAAATAATATTCGGAACATAATAACAATTATTAAGATAAATGGATTTGCCCGAAGGCATTGCTAAACAATAAGTTCTTACAGCTAATGCAGCAACTTTTGCTCTATTTTCCACTCGTAGGATCACCTCATCTTTGTTCAGCTTTCTACTTCTGACCAGTCCCTTCACAGTATTACATATGTGAGAACCACAGCCGGTATCCAATACCCAAGTAGAATTATGACTTTCAGAAAAATTAATTTCAATCATAAACAAACCTTGATTGGAAGTCGAAGCTTCTCCAAGCTTCTTCTCTACTAGAAACTTCTTGCAGTTCCTCTTCTAATGTCCCGGCTCATTGCAATGAAAGCACATTTGTAATACCCGAGAATTTCCATATATTATTAAATAAATATATTAATGAAAATGAGAATTTATTTGAATATAAATGATTTTGTGTTATGAGATGAATTAATTCAATTATATATAATTGAATAATTATAATAATTGAGAAATTGGTGGAGTTTGTGATAAACTCGTTGATTGCCTTGTGTGGCACAGTGACGTAATATAAGAATGATTATATTAATTTAAGCGAACAATTAATCTATATTAATTGTTAATCGAAGAATATTAATTAACTGTTATAAAATACTAATGAGGATTGATTAATAATATGTGATTATTATTGCAAGAAACATAATAATAATGAGCAACGTGTTTATAAATATAATAAGATTTATATCAAAGTGATAGTTAATCATATAAAGGTTAATTAAATTGTTATGGAGGTTAACAATTATATTGATTGATGTAGGATATGTGTATATTATCAATTAATATTCAATTTATAAGATGAGAAATTATATGTGCAAGCATGCGAATTAAATGTATAGTAACTATATATTAGGATATGTGTAGGTGACAAATGATGTGTGGATATACATTAAAATAATGTATCATGGATCTATTATAAATAATTGTTGAGTAATACAATTTATTAATACATGAGATAATGTAATGTGATAACATCCGATTAAATTATACCAGTATGATAAAAATGTACATGAATTATATGTGCACAATTCACACTTATTACATTATGTGAATCCATGTTAGTATCATTATAATTACATTGTAACTATAATTGTGGCCTAATTATATAGTATATATACATGTAACATATTTTGGCATAAGTGTTGTGTATATATACAAATTATAGAATGCTGATATATGGCCTTGTTCCAATATAATAGTCACCCTCCTTCTACTTCACGTGTATGGCAAAAAGGCTAAGGCCTATTCTCCCATTCTTCTCCCAAGCTTAGCTAGCAATAATTATATGAGGAGTGGCTCTAATGATGGCTTTCAACAACTATCTACCAACTTCCTCTTATCTAGCATGCAATTCAAATTTCTGTTAGTTTGAAATAGTAGGCAATTGCATTGTCTGTATCTTGTTTTCTCTATAAATATGGCTTCCTTTCTTCCCATTTCACATTGCTGAGATTTTGTTTGAGTTGATAAGTTGAGAGCATATACATAATAGCATTGTGAGATATCAGCAAGCGTACTCCATAACAGAGGTATAAATCCCCTTCGTGTCTTCATTTTCATTTTCTGTCAAAAGAATTCCATTGTTGTTCTCTGAGTTTTGTTGAAATTCTTGATTATGCCAAATTGGTTCATGATTGGTTTGTAGAACCCTTATATTGTTGTTCTATAAACATACACACATGATGGAACCACTGAATAGTCTTTCATTTCCATTGTTCCTCTTCAATTTCTGTAAATACATGAAATTCATAAATTAAGTTAGAGTTCATGAAATTGGGAATTGATAATTGCTATTAACTGTTATATAAACATATATGTATGTGTTAGTAAGTTAAACAAGTCTAATATCTGAGTATGGTATGTTGAAATCGATGAAATGGGAGGTTTTGGGTCGTTTTTCGCTGCCGTCTGAACCGGAAAACTGCCTCGACGCCGCAGCGCCGCAGCCCGCGCCGCAGCGCCACACGCGCCGCAGCCCGCGCCGCAGCGTCGCACGCAGCGCCACTAGCGCCGCAGCGCCAGTAGTGCCGCGCCGCAGCGCCAGCCTCTGTGTTCAGTTTTCTGCATTCTGCAACAAAACTGCTATGCACCAATTATTTGATTTTTGTTTAAACAAGCATGGGAGCATGATTAACACATATATATAAACCTAATGAGGCAATGTAAGCATGTTTTAGTATATTAGCATGCATGGTTAACCAAACGACACATAGTTTGGAAACGAATTAAAAGTTTCATAAACGACGTTAACATATATAGAGCATGTTTACATACTGACCTTGCAAGCATGTTAGTACCACCTAGAGACACATGAAGTGCATGTTAGCTTATCTATATTGGTTCCGTAACAAAATGTGAACATGTGAACCTAACTAGTGCTCATTCCTAACAAAAATATAAGTTTGAAGGTGGATATGATCATGTAAATGCTATATAGTCATTTTGATGTTATGAGTATGTTTAGATAACTTTGAAATATATGAATGAAGCCTTAACTTGTGTTTATATAGTTCGTAAGGAAGCATGAACATGTTAGGCTCTATTAGTAAGATTCACCAATAGAAATACAAGCCTTGCACATGAGCATTAACACGATATGTGGAGATTTAAATTCTGATATTTATGGACACATGTGATAGTACTCTTAGACTCATTCATGTGTCATGCATATATATATATCATAATTGGTTGCCGTGATTAAAGTTTAGCATAAACAAAACATGTTTTCAAGATAATAACAATGCTAGCTACATATATGCAATACGAGTACTCATGAGCATGACTAATACAAGTTATATGAATATCTTATGTGTTTAAAAGCAATCATGTTAGACCATATGAGTTCGTGTCCTTGAATGGCTTTAAGTATTAACTTAAGAACCTATACCATGTACGATTGGATTTGGAAAAGTTATACAAGCATGAAAGTATCCTTTAAATATGAATACATGTTACGCGATATTATATGATGTTACTTGAACCCGATTTTGACGGTTAACTTAAGGAGATGCCGTAACTTGCTAAAACGAAATATATTTAGTATTGATTGTGGTCTTATGTGATATTAATAATATGCAAGCATGTTTGTTAATTGTTGAGATCTTATATGATATGAGACTGCGTTTAAACTCTAAAGAAGGAACGTTAAGGATAGAAATTATATTCTATATAACTGTGTAGCTAGGCAAAACTTAGCTTATGTGTTGATCGTATATTCAAAGAGAAAATGTGAAGTTAAATTATATGACTAATGGATATCATATATATACGTAACTGTATTACGATAGGAATTCGAAAGTGTTGATTGCTTTTCGTGGATAAACTACGCTAAAGGCAAGTTCTCTTACTTACACTCTTTTAAAGTGCAAGTATCCTAACCGACGCATTTACTTTATGCAAGGAAAGCTATGATTGTGAAAGTTTCCTAACTTATACTCTTTTACTATGCAAGTATCCTATCTTGTGTATTGCGAACAAGTTTTCTATTTAATCAGTTGAATTGAATTAGCATACTTGAACTCTGATTTCATTAAAGCTAGTATTCATGTTGAACTTAGTATTGTTCTTGAATATTGTGAAAGTGTCTATGCCATTTGATTCGGCTAGACTTATATTATTGAAAAGCGACCCAAACTAATTGATTGGTGCGGGATCTTGTATTTGACTGAGAAGAACAACCTTCTTTGAAGGGAATATATAATTGTCGGAGAACCGACGTGCACACTTGAGTATGGTTGATTGTTATGCATAACAAGGGTACTTTAGGCTGATCACCTGTTGTACCTGTTTTTGTTGGATTTTCAGTTTATTACTGTCAATTCTAGTAGAAGTTCATAGTCCGTAGTGACTACTCAGTATTCAATTATTTGAAATCTTGAATTGACTTATTATTGAATCATATTGATATTATCCTGTCCTTAGCGACTGATATTGAGAACTGTTGATATTCTTGTTATTCTTGAACTATCAAATCTTGTTATACCCTTTCGAGAATTGAGAATCTTATTACTCACCCTTATTGTATATTACTTGCTGGGCAATTTGTGCTCATTCTTGCTTTCCCTAAAACATTTCAGTTAAGGCAGAGCATGGTGAACCTTCGGGCGTTGATAAGGGCAAGGGCAAAGCTACCAACTAGCTTATGTCTGTTATGTTTTAAATATATTAATATTGTATGAAGATGATGTAGTAAGACTGGATTTGATTATGTTTAAGCTTAAGTTAGATTATGTAATAAGTCGTTAACTGATATTATTATGTAATCTATTAAGTACTGTAGGTTGCGAGACTTGGGGGAATAATTATAATAAATCATTGTAAATTATTCTACAATAGATTTTCCGCTGTGATCGTATGATATTTAATTATTATTATTGTGATGTATTACCATGAGCACGTGATGAACCGAATTCGAGAGACCAAGTGGCGGTCCTGGAATTTGGGGGCGTCACAACATTCCTTTAGCTGGTTCAGGTTTCTTTTGCTCCTTTTCTTTCCCTTTTCCCTTAGCCTTCTTAGATTTCTTCTTTTCAGAAGACACCTTGGGCCTCTTCCTTTTATTGGAAGAATCCACCATCAAGACATGGTTCTTCTTGGATGAGAAGTGACCTTCTGTAGTTTTCAGCATGTTAAGCAGCTCAGGTAAGCTGACATCTAGCTTATTTATGTGAAAATTAACCACAAACTGCGAGAAGGTCTCAGGGAGTGACTGCAAGACCAAGTCTTGACTCAACTCCCCATCCATGACGAACCCAAGCTGTCCAAGGCGTTCAATCAAATTGATTACCTTCAGAACATGAGTCTCGACGGCAGTGCCCTCGGTCATCCGAGATCGGAAGAGCTCCTTAGATATCTCATATCTAGCAGTCCTACTTTGTTCACCATACAACTCCTTGAGGTGAAGCAGCATAGCAGGAGCATTCATTTTTTCATGCTGACGCTGAAGCTCGTTATTCATAGATGCGAGCATGATGCATTGAGCCACAGATGCATCATCTTGCCACTTATTGAAAGTGGCAATCTCTTCCTCAGAGGCTGTTTCTGAAACAGATTCAGGGATAGTGGAATTTAGGGCATAAGAAATCTTTTCAGCAGTGAGAACAATTCTCAGATTTCTTAGTCAGTCCTCATAATTCGGGCCGGTAAGCTTATTTGCATCAAGTATGCTTCGTAGTGAGATTAGTGATTTTGACATTTTTAAAATTCTGCATGTGAAAAGACAACATTTTAGCAAACATTCATTTTATTAACTTTGAATACCAAAATAAATTTAGGTCTTTATTTTAAATTGGTATCTCCCACTATTTTTATCAAACTATATTACCCTCACTCATATAGTTCGGCAACATCTAATTAAAGATTTGCTAGTGAGATTAAGGATCCCATTTCAAATGTATATAACCTTGTAGATAGCACAACAAGCGATATACAAATAAATAGGTAGACAACTCTTGTCAATTACATCACCATGTAACTCCTTTTATTTTGCCTCTTAAATCATAATGGTCATGTGTGTGCACATCCGAACTAAAATGATTTAAGTTAAGTCCAGCCTAGCACTTCCATAAATTCAAAAAAGAAAAATTTTCGTCCTTGTGGATAGCACAACAAGACTAGATCGTTCAATTTTCTTGATAAGCATCAAATGTGATTAATTAACATCTTAAATATTCAATACTCGCCTTGTGGATAGCATAACAAACTCATATTAAATATTTAATACTCTATTAACTAATCATGCTAGAAGGCGACATTCGATATTCCAAATATCATTTGAACGCTTCAGACTTAATAATATTTCTTTGAGGGGTTTGTTATTATTTATCTCATCTTTTTAAGCGCGCATGCACATATATATATATAAAATACGCGTCATTTTATTAAACATGCGAAGCATGTTTGTATAAAATATAATATATATAATATTTTGCATGCAATATAGAATACTATATTCTACCCGGATTGATTATGGACTTTTATTCTAGTTTGGTTCACTAGAGCCATCAAGTGAACCAAAAGGTCAAATCTAGGAGTGCAAAAATTTAAATTTAAATGTAACTGTTACATTTAAACCCGGGCTCCATACAAACGGGTCTTCATGCGCTCCCTGCTCCTTGGTCTCCAGTTTCTTCAAGATAATTCTAACTATCTCTATTACATAAATTATTTTTAAAAAGAAACCTTGATCAGCAGTCAAGGGGAAGTACATAGAAGGGAGATAGAATTTTACACCGAGAATAAAATCAGAGAAGACGAGGTACGCAGACCCCATTTTATAAAACCCATACATTTAAGCATTCATCCAAAATAAAATCCAATCACATTGGTCATAGTCCATAATCAATCCCTTTTATTACCATACATATCATCATACGTATCGATAAAACTTATTCATCTCATGAAAGTAAATTCATTCCATATATGTATTAATATCAGTTAATGGGCAAAAGATTGCTAAACTTTATTTTTGGAAAAATAAACTCCTTTATTTCATTCAAAAACAATTCCAAATTAAACTCTTTAATTTTAGCAATTCTGAAATCTCATTTCATATAAAATAAACATCTTTATTTTAAATCTTTATTAATTAAATAAATCATTCATTTAATTAAATAATAACAAAAAAATTCAGATTCTGTTAGTGGCGCAGCTGCGCCAGGAATATAAAGGGAACCGGCGCAGCTACGCAGCATGAAAACCATGCCAAGACACTGGCGCAGCTGCACAGCAAGAAGGCCAGGAATCGGCGCAGCTGCGCAGATTCGCAGAATCAGAAAAAATTTTTGTTGCCCAGAACTCGATCAAATCACATATTATACATGTATGGAATCACATAGACTGATAATTAGCACAAGATTGGCTCTGATACCACTGTTGGGTTTGTACGTAACGCAATCATGCAATCAAATCACATAAATAGGGCGGAAGCGTAAAAAACTAGGTTTTCAAAAATTTATACAGTCCCATTACCATGATCATTCTTATGCATCAATTATCAGTGAATGAGGAAGGAGAAAAAACAGAATTATACCTTTAAAGATCCAAGCTTCCTCAGGTACAAGTTCTACTCCTTTGATTCCTTTGATTCCTCTGTAGTGGCTCCTTCCCTTGATCAATGTCAGCCACCCAAATATTTGGCCTCTAACGGTGATCCACCAAGGAAGATGAAGAACTCAGTAAGATGGGTTATTGGCTTAACCCTAGTTTCTATCTCTATAGAATATGTGTACTCCCAACTCTTGAAAAATTCACGTACCTTATTTCTGATATAAGACTCTCTTATATAGATATTAGGTTAACCCTCCTAATCCAATTAGAATAGGGTTTTATTTAATTAATTAATTAATTACTTTTAATTAATTTATATCCTAATCTTTATTAGGATTGAGAGAGAGTACTGATATTATATTAATTCCTAAACTCCTTTAGAATTAAAATAATAATAATAATAATATTAATAAGACTCCTCTTATTAATTTATATTTAATATTTCTAAAATATTAAATAATAAACATTAAGCTATTAATTTATTCTATCATCATAGATTAAATTAATTATACTTAATGCAGTATTACTATCATGCCATTTTCTTCTTAAATAATTCTTCTTCCTTTTATGGTGTGACCCTTTAGGTTCTCCATATTAAACCGGTTGTGAATAAATCAATTAGAACAATTCTAATCTTATTTAAATAAACAAATTAAACTAATAATCTATTTAAATAAATAACATTTATTCTACAATAGGGATAAGCCTCCCTAGCGATCAACGACTTTCCAGATAATATAGATTTCAACATTAAACATAAAAGAACCTGTGAGTTAATAGTTACCGTACAATTCAATCCTTCCACCATACAATGTCCCAATTAAATATAAGACATGGATTTACTGTCAAGTCTTAATTTATTTAATCATATGTATTTCGATTAGAAAATGCACAATTCCAAATAATGCAAATTAGAAACCTCTTTCTAATTTCATTCTACCTTGGCCAAGGATTCCTGGGTTGTCATTTAACGAATCACATAGGACATATCTCCTCTTTTACTAGAGGTGGTAGATTCTTTATTGATCATTCATTATCTCCATATGTAACTCATTACACCCAAGCATACCTTATATATGCCTTAAAAGGCTTTAAGGAATTAGTCAAAGTATAATTTGTTACATACAAGATACTATGATGATCTCAAGTCCAAGGATCACATGTACTACTATCACATTAGGAATTCCTATTGTCAGGCGAGTAAAACTCCATTAGGTATTCCATATCGAGTCACGTTCAGTGAACTTATTCTCCAATAAGCACCTACATACTTGCTTTAGTGTCTCCACACAAATGACCGTGAGATCGGTCATCCTCATCCAATGAGCAAGCAGCATATGTACCAATCTATCCGGATTTACTAATCCCCATTTTAGTAATCCCACAATTGGGAACTATTTTAGTTTTTAAGCTTTCTAAGAATTTAGATCTCATTATCATGATATCATCATGATTCTAAAAGCATTGCTTAAAACTAAGGGTTATTTACATATTATAAAAACAGCACCATGTAGATAATTAAATGCCTTTAATAAATAAATATTTTATTAATAAATAAATAAGATTATTTACAAAGTATGTGCTTTATCATCATACATGATTGGCTTGTATGCACACAACTATCAATCTCCCACTTGCACTAAAGCCAATCGCCATGGTATCTCATACCCATCTTCTCTAAGTGACGATCAAACTGCTGTTGTGTTAAAGCTTTAGTAAATGGATCTGCAATGTTGTCTTGAGAGTCTACACGCTCCAAGGTGACGTCTCCTCTTTCAATGATCTCCCTGATCAAGTGAAATCGCCGCAACACGTGTTTAGATTTCTGATGAGACATGGGTTCCTTAGCCTGTGCAACCGCTCCGGTGTTGTCGCAGTATACGGGAACTACTTCTCCAATGCTAGGAACCACACCAAGTTCAGTTATGAACTTCTTCATCCAAACAGCTTCCTTTACAGCTTCACTTGCAGCTATATACTCTGCCTCTGTCACTGAATCAGCAACCGTTTGCTGCTTGGAACTCTTCCAACTCACTGCACCTCCGTTCAAGGTAAACACATACCCTGAAACAGATTTACTGTCATCTTGGTCTGTTTGAAAACTTGAGTCTGTGAATCCCTCGAGTTTTAATTCAGACCCACCGTAGACAAGAAAAATATCTTTAGTCCTTCTCAAGTACTTTAGGATATTTTTCACTGCCTTCCAGTGCTCTTCTCCTGGATTCGACTGGTATCTGCTTGTTACACTAAGTGCGTGAGCAACATCCGGTCTAGTACATATCATACCGTACATGATAGATCCTATTGCAGAAGCATAAGGGATCTTACTCATACGGTCTCTCTCCTCAGGTGTCTTTAGGGCCTGTTTCTTGGAGAGATTTATTCCATGGCTCATCGGCATGAGACCTCTTTTGGAATCTTCCATGCTAAACCTCTTTAGCATCGTATCAATGTACGTTCCATGGGATAAGCCAAGCATCCTTTTAGATCTATCTCTATAGATCTTTATACCCAAAATATAGGATGCTTCACCCAAGTCCTTCGTGGAGAAGTTTTTAGATAACCAGATTTTAATGGATTGTAACATAGGAATGTCATTCCCTATCAGTAATATATCATCAACATATAATACAAGGAATGATACTGCGCTCCCACTAACCTTCTTGTATACACATGGTTCATCCTCGTTTTTGATAAAATCAAACTCTTTGATTGTCTCATCAAAACGAATGTTCCATCTACGAGAAGCTTGCTTCAACCCATAAATGGATCGTTGTAGCTTACAGACTTGATTTGTTCCAACTTTTGAAATAAATCCCTCTGGCTGTGTCATATACACATCCTCCTCAAGTTTCCCATTGAGGAAGGCCGTTTTCACGTCCATCTGCCAGATCTCATAGTCGTTGTAAGCTGCAATCGCAAGCAAAATCCGAATGGACTTGAGCATGGCTACTGGTGAGAAGGTTTCATCATAGTCAACTCCTTGTCTTTGTTTGAAATCTTTTGCAACCAGTCGGGCCTTATAGGTCTCTACCTTTCCATCTGCTCCAGTCTTTTTCTTAAAAACCCATTTACACCCAATAGGTTTAATACCTTCAGGTGGTGAAACCAAAGACCATACTTTGTTTTCATACATGGAGTCCATTTCGGATTTCATAGCTTCAAGCCATTTCCCTGAGTCTTTATTACTCATAGCCTGTTCGTAATTCAATGGATCATCATCATTCATGATGTGTACCTCATCGTCATCCTCTATAATGAATCCATACCTCTCAGGTATCTTCGGTACTCTTCCAAATTTACGAACAGGGTGTGGTACAGTAGGTTCTTCTACTTGGTTAGGTACCTGACTTTGGTCCGTGGTAACTTGTGGTTCTTGAACTTCTTCAAGATATATCTTGCTCCCACTGACCCCTTCATGGATAAACTCTTTCTCCAAGAAGGTAGCATGTTTTGCAACAAACACCTTTTGATCAGTTGGATGATAGAAATAATACCCTACGATTTCTTTAGGGTATCCCACAAATCTACACTTATCGGATTTAGTCTGTAGCTTATCATTTTCAAACTTTTTGACATAAGCTGGACAACCCCAAGTCTTAACATGCTTAAGATTTGGTTTCCTCCCTTTCCACATCTCATATGGAGTCTTTGGGGCGGATTTGGTAGGTACCTTGTTAAGTAGGTATGCAGCCGTTTCTAGGGCATTTCCCCAGAAGGAAATTGGAAGGTCGGTAAAACTCATCATGGATCGAACCATGTCCAACAGTGTTCGATTTCTCCTTTCAGATACTCCATTTAACTGTGGTGTACATGGAGGAGTCCATTGTGAGATTATACCATTTTCTCTGAGACAATTGAGAAACTCACTGCTTAAGTATTCTCCACCACTATCTGATCGAAGTATCTTAATACTCTTGCCCGTTTGTTTCTCTACTTCACTTCTGAACTCTTTGAACTTTTCAAATGATTCTGATTTGTATTTCATTAAATACACATATCCAAATCTTGAGTGATCATCAGTGAAAGTAATAAAATAAGAATACCCACCCCGTGCACTTGTTGTCATAGGTCCACAAACGTCTGTGTGAATCAATGCCAACAACTCTGTAACTCTCTCTCCTTTTCCACTAAAAGGAGATTTAGTCATTTTACCCATGAGACAAGATTCACAAGTTGGATATGATTCATAATCAGATAGCTCGAGGAGCCCATCTTTATGCAACTTGGATAATCTTGTTTCATTGATATGACCGAGTCTACAGTGCCACATATAGGTATAATTAATATCATCTCTTTTCCTTTTCTTAATTTGTTCAATTTGAAATATATTTTCTTGTAAGTCAAGTGTATAAAGTCCATTTCGCAAATTTCCAATACCATATAAAACATCGTCTTTATAAATAGAACAACCATTGTTCTTTATAATAACGTCAAAACCTTCCATATCCAATACAGAAATTGAAATAATATTCGGAACATAATAACAATTATTAAGATAAATGGATTTGCCCGAAGTCATTGCTAAACAATAAGTTCTTACAGCTAATGCAGCAACTTTTGCTCTATTTTCCACTCGTAGGATCACCTCATCTTTGTTCAGCTTTCTACTTCTGACCAGTCCCTTCACAGTATTACATATGTGAGAACCACAGCCGGTATCCAATACCCAAGTAGAATTATGACTTTCAGAAAAATTAATTTCAATCATAAACAAACCTTGATTGGAAGTCGAAGCTTCTCCAAGCTTCTTCTCTGCTAGAAACTTCTTGCAGTTCCTCTTCTAATGTCCCGGCTCATTGCAATGAAAGCACATTCCTTTAGCTGGTTCAGGTTTCTTTTGCTCCTTTTCTTTCCCTTTTCCCTTAGCCTTCTTAGATTTCTTCTTTTCAGAAGACACCTTGGGCCTCTTCCTTTTATTGGAAGAATCAACCATCAAGACATGGTTCTTCTTGGATGAGAAGTGACCTTCTGCAGTTTTCAGCATGTTAAACAGCTCAGGTAAGCTGACATCTAGTTTATTCATGTGAAAATTAACCACAAACTGCGAGAAGGTCTCAGGGAGTGACTGCAAGACCAAGTCTTGACTCAACTCCCCATCCATGACGAACCCAAGCTGTCCAAGGCGTTCAATCAAATTGATTACCTTCAGAACATGAGTCTCGACGGCATTGCCCTCGGTCATCCGAGATCGGAAGAGCTCCTTAGATATCTCATATCTAGCAGTCCTACTTTGTTCACCATACAACTCCTTGAGGTGAAGCAGCATAGCAGGAGCATTCATTTTTTCATGCTGACACTGAAGCTCGTTATTCATAGATGCGAGCATGATGCATTGAGCCACAGATGCATCATCTTGCCACTTATTGAAAGTGGCATTCTCTTCCTCAGAGGCTGTTTCTGAAACAGATTCAGGGATAGTGGAATTTAGGACATAAGAAATCTTTTCAGCAGTGAGAACAATTCTCAGATTTCTTAGCCAGTCCTCATAATTCGGGCCGGTAAGCTTATTTGCATCAAGTATGCTTCGTAGTGAGATTAGTGATTTTGACATTTTTAAAATTCTGCATGTGAAAAGACAACATTTTAGCAAACATTCATTTTATTAACTTTAAATACCAAAATAAATTTAGGTCTTTATTTTAAATTGGTATCTCCCACTAATTTCATCAAACTATATTACCCTCACTCATATAGTTCGGCAACATCTAATTAAAGTTTTTCTAGTGAGATTAAGGATCCCATTTCAAATGTATATAACCTTGTAGATAGCACAACAAGCGATATACAAATAAATAGGTAGACAACTCTTGTCAATTACATCACCATGTAACTCCTTTTATTTTGCCTCTTAAATCATAATGGTCATGTGTGTGCACATCCGAACTAAAATGATTTAAGTTAAGTCCAGCCTAGCACTTCCATAAATTCAAAAAAGAAAAATTTTCGTCCTTGTGGATAGCACAACAAGACTAGATCGTTCAATTTTCTTGATAAGCATCAAATGTGATTAATTAACATCTTAAATATTCAATACTCGCCTTGTGGATAGCACAACAAACTCATATTAAATATTTAATACTCTATTAACTAATCATGCTAGAAGGCGACGTTCGATATTCCAAATATCATTTGAACGCTTCAGACTTAATAATATTTCTTTGAGGGGTTTGTTATTATTTGTCTCATCTTTTTAAGCGCGCATGCACATATATATATAAAATACGCGTCATTTTATTAAACATGCGAAGCATGTTTGTATAAAATATAATATATATAATATTTAGCATGCAATATAGAATACTATATTCTACCCGGATTGATTATGGACTTTTATTCTAGTTTGGTTCACTAGAGCCACCAAGTGAACCAAAAGGTCAAATCTAGGAGTGCAAAAATTTAAATTTAAACGTAACTGTTACATTTAAACCCGGGCTCCATACAAACGGGTCTTCACGCGCTCCCTGCTCCTTGGTCTCCAGTTTCTTCAAGATAATTCTAACTATCTCTATTACATAAATTATTTTTAAAAAGAAACCTTGATCAGCAGTCAAGGGGAAGTACATAGAAGGGAGATAGAATTTTACACCGAGAATAAAATCAGAGAAGACGAGGTACGCAGACCCCATTTTATAAAACCCATACATTTAAGCATTCATCCAAAATAAAATCCAATCACATTGGTCATAGTCCATAATCAATCCCTTTTATTACCATACATATCATCATACGTATCGATAAAACTTATTCATCTCATGAAAGTAAATTCATTCCATATATGTATTAATATCAGTTAATGGGCAAAAGTTTGCTAAACTTTATTTTTGGAAAAATAAACTCCTTTATTTCATTCAAAAACAATTCCAAATTAAACTCTTTAATTTTAGCAATTCTGAAATCTCATTTCATATAAAATAAACATCTTTATTTTAAATCTTTATTAATTAAATAAATCATTCATTTAATTAAATAATAAAAAAAAAATTCAGATTCTGTTAGTGGCGCAGCTGCGCCAGGAATATAAAGGGAACCGGCGCAGCTGCGCAGCATGAAAACCAGGCCAAGACACTGGCGCAGCTGCACAGCAAGAAGGCCAGGAATCGGCGTAGCTGCGCAGATTCGCAGAATCAGAAAAAATTTTGTTGCCCAGAACTCGATCCAATCACATATTATGAATGTATGGAATCACATAGACTGATAATTAGCACAAGATTGGCTCTGATACCACTGTTGGGTTTGTACGTAATGCAATCATGCAATCAAATCACATAAATAGGGCGGAAGCGTAAAAAACTAGGTTTTCAAAAATTTATACAAACCCATTACCATGATCATTCTTATGCATCAATTATCAGTGAATGTGGAAGGAGAAAAAAATAGAATTATACCTTTGAAGATCCAAGCTTCCTCAGGTACAAGTTCTACTCCTTTGATTCCTTTGATTCCTCTGTAGTGGCTCCTTCCCTTGATCAATGTCAGCCACCCAAATGTTTGGCCTCTAACGGTGATCCACCAAGGAAGATGAAGAACTCAGTAAGATGGGTTATTGGCTTAACCCTTGTTTCTATCTCTATAGAATATGTGTACTCCCAACTCTTGAAAAATTCACGTACCTTATTTCTGATATAAGACTCTCTTATATAGATATTAGGTTAACCCTCCTAATCCAATTAGAATAGGGTTTTATTTAATTAATTAATTAATTACTTTTAATTAATTTATATCCTAATCTTTATTAGGATTGAGAGAGAGTACTGATATTATATTAATTCCTAAACTCCTTTAGAATTAAAATAATAATAATAATAATAATATTAATAAGACTCCTCTTATTAATTTATATTTAATATTTCTAAAATATTAAATAATAAACATTAAGCTATTAATTTATTCTATCATCATAGATTAAATTAATTATACTTAATGCATTATTACTATCATGCCATTTTCTTCTTAAATAATTCTTCTTCCTTTTATGGTGTGACCCTTTAGGTTCTCCATATTAATCCGGTTGTGAATAAATCAATTAGAACAATTCTAATCTTATTTAAATAAACAAATTAAACTAATAATCTATTTAAATAAATAACATTTATTCTACAATAGGGATAAGCCTCCCTAGCGATCAACGACTTTCCAGATAATATAGATTTCAACATTAATCATAAAAGAACCTGTGAGTTAATAGTTACCGTACAATTCAATCCTTCCACCATACAATGTCCCAATTAAATATAAGACATGGATTTACTGTCAAGTTTTAATTTATTTAATCATATGTATTTCGTTTAGAAAATGCACAATTCCAAATAATGCAAATTAGAAACCTCTTTCTAACTTCATTCTACCTTGGCCAAGGATTCCTGGGTTGTCATTTAACGAATCACATAGGACATATCTCCTCTTTTACTAGAGGTGGTAGATTCTTTATTGATCATTCATTATCTCCATATGTAACTCATTACACCCAAGCATACCCTATATATGCCTTAAAAGGCCTTAAGGAATTAGTCAAAGTATAATTTGTTACATACAAGATACTATGATGATCTCAAGTCCAAGGATCACATGTACTACTATCACATTAGGAATTCCTATTGACAGACGAGTAAAACTCCATTAGATATTCCATAGCGAGTCACGTTCAGTGAACTTATTCTCCAATAAGCACCTACATACTTGCTTTAGTGTCTCAACACAAATGACCATGAGATCAGTCATCCTCATCCAATGAGCAAGCAACATATGTACCAATCTATCCGGATTTACTAATTACCATTTTAGTAATCCCACAATTGGGAACTATTTTAGTTTTTAAGCTTTCTAAGAATTTAGATCTCATTATCATGATCTCATCATGATTTTAAAAGCATTGCTTAAAACTATGAGTTATTTACATATTATAAAAACAGCACCATGTAGATAATTAAATGCCTTTAATAAATAAATATTTTATTAATAAATAAATAAGATTGTTTACAAAGTATGTGCTTTATCATCATACATGATTGGCTTGTATGCACACTACTATCAGATATGTCGCCGACCGTGGACTAGCGCAACATTTGGGTGAACCATGTAAATTTTGTGTCTTGTGATTGTTTTTTTTTTTCTATTTCTCTTTGCTATTTTTTTTGATGCATTGTTATTCTCTAACATTTAGCATGCGCTTCACTAGTTCTCTATCTAGTTCTTGCATCTTGCTATAATTCTATGCGAACACCTCTCTATATTCTGAGGAGCTTCAATAATTCCTTTTTCTCAAGGAACAAAAACTAATTGTTGATGAAAGTGGGCTTTTGGGATTCTCATCCTTTAGCTAGATTTATTTCAAATAGGTTGCTATTTAGGGCAGGGGTCTGTCTTCCAACACTTTGGGGCGATTTTTACTCCTTGCCCGGTGACTTCTTTATGTAATATCTTGGTTGAATTCTTTGTGGAATGGGGGTCTTTTTACGAGTCCTTGGACAATGTTTTTTCTTCTGACCCTTCCTCCTTGCACCATCGCGTGGATGGGGTGATTGGTCAATTTACTTTCAGCCACTTGATATTTTTTTTATAATTTAGGGCTCTTACTACTTTTATGTTTTGGCTTGGTTTTTCTAAACTATCTGTAATACCCGAGAATTTTCAAATATTATTAAGTTAATATATTAATGAAAATGAATATTTATTTGAATATAAATAATTTTGTGTTATGAGATGAGTTAACTCAATTATATTAAATTGAATTTATAATAATTGAGAAAGAATGTGGAGTTATGATAAGATCGATGAATACCTTGTGTGGCACAATGAAGAGAATTACAATGATTTAAATTAATTAAAGAAAGAATTAATGAGTGGATAATTAATTAATAATATATTATTAATTAATGGTTATTATGAGTAATAACATATTAATGAATAAATAGTTAATTAATATTTGGAATTAATATTGGTTCTATTAATTGTTTAGTGTAAAGTTATGTAATGACATGTGGTATAATAACTACAACTATATTATATAGTGTATAATGTGACATTTTGACATAACTATGTAATATAGAAACTATATAATAAAAGGAAGTGAGTCACATGTTTGGACTTATGAGAATACATGTTGTATGTACATTATACAATAGGGAACCAAACTATATTATAAAGTGTAGTGTGACACTTTAGTGAGAACATGCAATATGGAAACTATATCATATGAGTTACATAAATAATGCCTATGTGACCATGTGGTAGGTATAATACATTAATGTCTACTATATGGGATATTAAAGTATGTGAATAAATAATAGCATTAATTATTTCAATAAGTTACATAATTGTAATAATGTGGTTTGTGATAATATAGTATGTCACTATTTAATTAACTCATAATTTGATATTATTAAAATGTACATGGATTATATATCAATGTGTATACTTGTACCATAATTTGCTACCATGTAATGTTGTTGAGACACTTTAGGTCCATGAATACCCCTAAGTGAAAATAAACTAAGGTATGCATATATGTACTAAGTATATAGTATATAGTATTTCATTTCCCCAACTTGCAAATGCTGAGTTATTGTTTGTCCCACAAAGAGAGTCACCCCTCCCATTTCCCATTCACGTGTAAACAACAAAGGCTAGAAGTTATTCCATCCATCTCTCAAAATCAGCAAACTAGCAACAATGATGAGTAGGGAGTGGGTTGATGTGGTTGTTAGGACACTATTGCACCAACTCTTGAATATTCCATGAACTCTTCTTCTTCTTCTTGGTTTGTTTTCATGGACAATGGCTTGGCATGGTTAATCAATCTTCTATAAATAGAGCCTCCCTCTATTCAATTGATGTTGCTAGAATTGTGCTAAGTTGATATAGAGAAGGTGTTGTGAGTATATAATCTGAAATTGAGGGGAAACTCTACCCAATTTAAAGCTCAAGAGGTATAATCTCTAAACCCATTTGAAGTTCAATTCATAGAATTTAGCATGTTTAGTTGAAATTGGTTATATAAAATGATGATTAACATGCTAGGACAGTATATAGATGTGTTATATGTGCAATGTGATAGTTAGCAAGCTTGCTTCATGAGTAAATGTGAAGTTTGGCTGGAACTCTGCAAATGCAGAGAAGTTTTTGGTCTGGAACGGGAGTCGTGTGGCCATGCCACTCCCTAGCACAAATGGCGCGCGGCCGCGCCCTTTTGCAGAAATAGTTGGTAATTTTTGTTATGCCTTCTGATGTATTGAGCATGTTATGTTAGTTGCAATATGCATACAAATCACCTTAACATGTGAAATAATGTTGCTATGTATATAGTAAGCCATGTTAGTTTGTTTTAGTTTGAGTATTTTGAAGAAAGCTTAAAGATTTGGAAACTAGTTTAATAAACAGGGTGTAATACATGTTCTGACCTTATGTGTAAATGTATTACATTCTGATATGCCTTGACATATGATAATATGATAGTTATATTGTTAAGCTATCCAAGCATGAATTGAAATAAGTTTTCAAGTAAAAGACTACACTTGCTATGTGTACAATAAGCTATGTATACTTGAATTCCGAACTTGGTATCATGATTTGATTTCACATAGATACATGCACAAGAAAGCTTAAAAGCATGAAAGCATGATATGAGTGGACTTACCTTATATGCTTAAATAATTTTGATAGCATAGAATTCAAAGGCGAACTTAATGAACTATTTACACTTTGAGTTTGAAACTTGTGAGCATGCTTATATGTTCTAGCTATGCATATATGAAAGTATGAGGAATAGCAAGTGAAGTAGCTTTGCATGCTTGGTGGCTTAACATAAGTTTTTCAAAAGAAATCTTGAAAACTAGTTTGTCAATAACTATGTTGTAAGTATTCTAGAATGTGACTTCATGATTAGGTGTGCCATGCCTATAGACATGATTAACATGAATGACTAGTTAGTCTTATGCATTGTACAATAGTTGAGCATGATTAAGAACAAGATTCAAAGAAGTGAAACATAGAACATAAAATGAATGACTAAAGTAGCTTGAACATGTGTATATGATACTTAGTGACCTAATGGCATATGTGTAGCAATTAAACGTAAGAAATGTTGTTACTTGAATACTTAAAGTTTTGATTAGATAAGAATGGATAACAAATTGAACCTAGTTGTCAGTTTCCTAACATATGTATTTATCATGATCCTTCTTATGCGTGCAATGCGTGTTAAATTGACAAGGTGTTTATAAATGATAAGTCTAACAATGGTTGCGAACTACGTCAATTGAAATCATAGTGACCTATAATCTGATTTCATGCCACACATGAATAACTACGTAGTAACATACGTATAGGATTATATGACTAAATCATATATGAATTTCATGTCAAGCTTATGTACCGAATGTGTTTATCTAATGAGTATCCTATACATGTAAATATATTATAAAAGAATTCAAAAGTGTTGATTAGCTTTACGTGAGTAAACTATGCATAAGGAAAGTATCTTAAACCCTTGCATTACTTTATTCAACGGATATTGTAAGCAAGCATTTGAACTCTATTCTTATTGAATTCGTATTAAGTTATTGTTGTGCAAGTAAGTTATTCAAATCATGACTTATCGCGTCATAGTTATGATAAAGTCGATTATATCCTTCGAACTTTAAATCTTGAGTATTGAACTTATAAAGAGTGGTCTATGCCATTTGATTCGGCTAGACTTATATCATGATTAGAAAGCTATCCAAACTAATTGATTTGGTGTGGAGTCTCATATTGACTGAGATGAACAACCTTCTTTGAAGGGAAATTATATATTATCGGGAGACCGATGTGCGCATTTTAGTACGATTGAACGATATGCATACCGTAGGGTACTTTAGGCTGATCACCTGTTGTACTTATTTTATTGGATTTTTAGTATATTACTGTTAATTCTAGTAGAAGTTCATAGTCCTTAGTGACTGCTCAGTATTCAATTATCTTGAAATCTTAAATTGATTTAGTATTGAATCATATTGATATTATTCTGTCCTTAGCGACTGTTATTGAGAACTGTTGATATTCTTGCTATCCTTGAACTATCATACCTTGCTATACCCTTCTTGAGATTCGAGAACTATATTACTCACCCTTGTTGTTATATTACTTGCTGAGAAAACTTGTTGCTCATTCTTGCTTTCCCTAAAATATTTTAGTTAAGGCAGAGCAGTGCGGACCCTCGGGCACAGACAAGGGCAAGGGAAAGGCTACTGAGTAGCTTAATATTATGTAGAACTTATGATTGTATTAAGACTTATTCTATTATGTATTAGTTATGGTTATGTATGCTTAAGTTATGTCTAAGCTATGTAATCAATGTTTAAGTTTCGAGACCTTGGGTCGTGAATAAATTATATTAATTAAATGTAATCTATTCGATAGTAGTTGTGTATTATTTCGTTGTGCAATGCGACATTTAGTCGTAATATTTATTGTGGTGTTAGATATTAGAACGTGACAAACCGAATTTGAGTGACCCTGTGGCGGTCCAAATTTGGGGGCGTCACACTCTCTCCTTTTCCCTTCTTTCTTTTAACCTTTTGAGGAGCCACATAGTTTCCTTCCTTGATGTTGTTCCAATTGGGTAACCTTATCTCGAATGATGTTTTTATTACTACTTCTTATTCTTTAGGCACCACCTCATAGTGTATAATTGTTAATGTTTAATAGTTCTGAATTGGCAATTGATATTTCCACATACATTTTGATCAGGTCCGTTCCTGAGATTTTGGTGGCCCAGAGAGAAAAATAAAAACGAGGCCATTTTCGAAACATTGTCTTCACAAAAAAAGTAAAAAAAGAAAAAGTACAAGCTGTATCTAAAAAGTGCATTTTCGGTGCTTAAAACATAATAATTCGAATACAACAAAATATATGAGAACTTCAACTACAACAAAATATATGAGAATACAATCATTCATTGAAAGATTCTTCTTTTAGTATTCCTAGAGGAAAAATCTTCAACCAAATGTTCAAAATCAATCTTTTCTAACATATCCTTCTCGATGCACAAGATTATCAACCCATTTAACCTTTCTTGTGTCATAGTCGACCGCAAGTAATTTTTCAACAATTTTAACTTCAAAAAACTTATTTCAGCAGATGCCACTGTCATATTAATAGTTAGTAATACCTTGTAAGCAATTAAAACATTAGGAAAACAATCCAAAACTTTTACGAACTTCAGAATTTCATGGGTTAACTCTATTTCTCTTGGCAAAGTCACTTGTAACACTTGCAATTTTGAAAACAAATCATTTGAATCAACATCATAAATTTTGTCATGTTTTAGAGCTTTTTCAAGATTAACACAACGTTCTTTCAATATGATATTATCCAGTATTCTTCAAATGTTTGCAATTATAAAAACCTATTATTCAGTTGAGTAATTGATAAGTACACAATATTCATAATTTTTTATTCCTTTACATTTGGTTTTATTACATGTTTCATGTGTATATGAGCTTAATAAGTTATTTATTATTTTTAGGTGAATTAAAGTTAAAAGGATGGAAACAAGTTGATTTGGAGTTGAATTGAAGAGGAGTTTGATGAAGTCGATGACTCATCATGTCCACGAAAAGGCAAACCTTGCTTCAAAAGAATGCGTGTGACATCCAAAGCCGCCGTTAAACGTGTGCGATAAGTAACCTCCATCTCTTGCCCATGTGCTAGTAGTATATGTGACACACTCTGCCTTTGATTTTGAAAACCTTGAAGTCGTATTCTAGCATCATTATGAGCACTATTCGAAGCACCCACATGTTCTTAAAATTTTTCCAATGCCTTTTTCCAGTTGTTGAACCCTTTTTTTGTAAAAGCATCATCTACTCTATTTGAATTGCTAAATAGATAGCAACAAAAGCAAAAGGCCACATCCTTTGAAATGCTATACTCCAACCACTCAAAATTTTTAAACCAAGTGGGCCGAAAGCTTCTCTTCACATTAGTTTTGTATTTTTGGGGATAATTATGAGCAATTAGTTGACATGGACCTCTAGTCAAATACTCTCTTCGAACTTGATCTCTAATCACAATATCAAAGTCTTCAATTGATTTATGTAACCTCGGATCACTAGCAATATCATTCAGATTGAACTCCACACGTGAATTTCTTATACCACCACTTGCTTCGAAACTTGGTAATTGATTATTAGAAGAATCAACAGTTCTTGGTCGCTTAATAACGTATTTGTCCATAATCTAGAATAAATAAAAACATCAATTGCTAATAATTTTATTTTTCCCAATTATAGTATTTCACAATAATTTTATCAATTTAAACATTTCATAATAATTTCATTAACTAACCTAATTCAATTAGTTCACAAACAATATACAAACAATATACAATATCAATTCAAGGATAATAACACATAATCTCTAATTCATGGCATAACAAACTCTAAATCTCTAATTTAATGACAACATTAAGCACAAAATTCCTTATTTGTATCAATTTTAACTAATAACAACAATAACCCACAAATTCCTAATTTTTTAAAACCCTAAATCAAATATTCAATTAAATTGACAACTACTAAAACTTACTGTTATCGGAGCGGAGGAGCCACGATTTGCAAGCTTGCAGCAGCGATTGGCAAAAGAGGGGCGATCGGCGTTGCCTGCTAGTAGAGGCGAAAGGAGAGTATAAAGAGGAGGTGCTCAGTTCACTTCAAAGGCGGAAGAAAAAAAGAAAACGAGACATGCTTGATGCTTGCTAAAAGGAAATAAGACTCACTGCTAAAAGGAAAAGGGTTTAAAGGAGGAGTTGGCTTGCTGGGTTAAAAGGGTAATTTTCTTTTTTTAAACTTAGTAAGTTAAAAAAAATCTCTTTAAAAGTTAAAACCCACCTGGCCATCTCATTACTGCTGCACAGACTATTAATATATGATATATACCTCCCTCCGGTCTGCATATATGATATATACCCCCTCCTCCCAGCCTTGGGGGGGAATATGCCCCCCCCCCCCCCCCCCCCCGCCCCCCTCCTTCTGCCTCTGAATATAATAAAATTTCAATACTTAATTTAATATTCTCTATACACATCACATCACAAATATTATGCATATTAATACACATAATACACTTTAAATATTACCATCAAGTATCTATATATCTTATCCATAAAAATGGAAGTTATTTATTAAATAAAAATAATTTATTTAATAAATTATTTATTATATTAAAATAATTTATTTTCATAAATTACTTCAATATACTTTATTTATTGCATACAAAATTTGTATGTTTTAAATTTATTCTTTTCCTTCATAAATTGATTTTAGCAATTTACCTACACATATAGCAAATATATATATATATATATATATAATATATATTTACCACAATTCATACATACACACAGATTACATTGCACGAAAATAATAAATGTAGTACAATAAAACACATAATAAATAGGAAATTTATTTTATTAAATTCTTATTTTATTTATCCAAAATTTTCGAATCGCTACATTATTCCCCCTTATAAATATTTCATCCTCGGAATCGCAAACCAAAACTACCTAAATAAATGCGGATAGTTTTCTATCATTTTCTCTTATAATTCCCACGTTGCCTCTTCAACATTGTGGTCTTTCCATAACACCTTACTGAAGGTATCACCTTATTACGTAATACTTGCTCTTTCCTATCGATTATTTGGATATGAATTTCTTTATATGCTAAATCCTTTTCTATCTGAATAGGCTCGTATTTTATCACGTGTTTATAATATGGCTTATATGGTCGTAAAACCGACAGGTGAAACACATTATGAACATGTTTTAATTATGGAGGTAAAGCTATTTCATAAGCTACCTCTCCCACCTTTCTTAAAACTTCAAAAGATCCTATAAAACGAGGACTTAACTTTCCTTTTCTTCCAAAACATATCTTCCCTTTTCATGGAGATACTATCAAAAATACGTGCGACCCGACTTCAAAATCCCTCCTTTGTCGATGCTGGTCAGCATACTTTTTCTGGCTATCTTGAGCGTTTATTAGACGCGTACGTATTAATTTCACAACCTCTGAGGTTTGCTGTACCAACTCAGGTCCTAGCAAACGACGTTCTCCAACCTCATTCCAGCACAATGATGTTCTGTATTTTCTGCCATATAATGCTTCGTAAGGCGGCATGTAAATAATAGAGTGATAATTGTTATTATATGTAAATTCTACTAGAGGTAGGTGATCGTCCCAACTTCCCTTAAAATCCATAACACAGGCTCGTAGCATGTCTTCTAGAGTTTGTATCATTCTTTCACTTTGTTCATCAGTCTGGGATGGTATGATGTACTTAACCTCAACTTGAAAGTAGTATGCACGCAAGCCAATCATGTATGATGATAAAGCATTTATTTTGTAACAATTTTATTAATTTATTAATAAAAAAATTATTTATTTAAAGGCGTTTATATTATCTACATAATGCTGTTATAATTAAATGTGATAAACCCATAGTTTTAAGTAATGCTTTTAGAATTATGATGATGATCATGCTAATGAGATCTAAATTCTTATATAGCTTAAAACTAAAACAGTTCTCAATCGTTGGATTACTAAAAAAAGAATTAGTGAATCCGGATAGATTGGTACATATATTGCTTGCTTATTGGATGAGGATGATTAATCTCATGATCTTTTGTGTGGAGACAATAAAGAAAGTATGTAGGTGCTTATTGGAGAATATGTACACTGAACGTGGCTCATTAAGGAATACCTAATAGAGTTTTACTCGCTTATCAATAAGAATTCCTTTAGTGATAGTAGTACAAGTAATCCTTAGACTTGAGATCATCATAGTATCTTATGTATGATGAGTTATACTTTGACATGTCCCTTAAGACCTTGATGGTATATCAAAGGGTATGCTTGAGTATAATTAATTATATATGAAGATAATGAATGATCAATAAAGGATGTACCACTAAGAAATAAATGTCCTATGTGATTGGATAAATGACAATTCAGTAGTCCTTGGCCAAAGAAGAATGAAATTAGAAAGTAGTTTCTAATTTGCATTAGCGAAGTTTGGGCATTTAGGATTGGAATACATATAATTAAATAAAATAAGACTTGATAGTAAATCCATGTCTTATATTTAATTGGGACATTATATGGTAGAATGAATTAATTATACGGTAACTATTTACTCAAATGTTCTTTTATGATTAATGTTGAAATCTATATTATATGGAAAGTTGTTGAGCGCTAAGGGGGACTTACCCTTATTGTAAAATAAATATTTATTTAAATGAATTAATAGTTAATTTATTTATTTAAATAAAATTAGAATTGTTCTAATTATTTTATTCACAACCTGTTTAATATGGAGAACCTAAAGGTTCACACCATAAAAGGATTAATATTTATTTAAGAAGCAAATGTCATAATCGTAATAATAAGTTAAGTGTATTTAATTTAATCTATGGTGATAGAATAAATTAAATAGATTACTATTTATTATTTAATATTTTAGAAATATTAAATATAAATTAATAAGAGAAGTCTTATTATTATTATTATTATTATTATTACTATTATTATTAGTTTAATTCCTAAAAGAGTTTGAAAATTAATTATTAAAAGTAATCTCCCATATTTCTAATAAGATTATGAGGTAAATTAATTAAAGAAGTTTAATTAATTGCTCCTAATAAGATTAGGAAGCCTAATTAATTAAAAGAGTTTAATTAATTAATATGAAATCCTAATCCTATAATGTTTAGAAAGGTTGCCTACATCTATAAATAAGAGGAATCTTATTTTGATTAAAGACTAATGCTTTTTCAAAGAATTGGGAGAGCACACCTTTTCTAGAGAGGGAGAAAACTAGGGTTTTGCCAATAACCCAATTTATTAATACTTGTTCATCTTTGGTGGATCACCTCTAGAGGCCAAACACTTGGGTGGCTGACATTGATGAAAGGAAGGAATCACACCCGGTAGATTCAAGTCGAACAAGGAAAGGATTGGAGTTGAACTCGTACCTAAGGAAGCTTGAATCTTTAAGGGTATGATTCGTTCTTCATCTCTTTCATTTAAATTAATAATTGCGCATAAAGAATGATCCGGGTTCATGGTTTGTAAAATTTTAAAACTCTATTTTTATACTTCCACTACTTTGTATGTAATTGTTGCATGCTACTTTGATCTTACAAACCTAACACAATTGTGTTCCCATGTGTTCTTGTAAACTTCTCCGGAAATTCGCTGTGAACCTCAGATCTCTATCAGACACAATTGACACTGTCACTCCATGTCAAAAAATAATCTCTATGATATAGAGCTTAGCTAATTGATAAAGACTATACCTGATCTTGATTGGCAAAAAGTGTGTCAACTTCTTCAATCGATTAACTATAATTCATATAACGTCAAATCCCTTTTGTGTTTTTGGAAGTCCTTACTACGAAATCCATCGTAATATGATCCCATTTCCATTCAGGAATTTATAATGGTTAAAGTAAACCACTAGGTTTCTGATGTTCAGTTTTGACTTGCTGACATGTTAAACATCTAATAACACATTCTGTAACTTCTCTTTTCATGTTTGGCCACCAAAAATGTTGTCGGAGGTCTTGATACATCTTTGTACTTCCAAGATGAATTGCATACCTCGAACAATAGGCCTCTTGCAAAATTTCCTCTTTCAATTCTGGTATTAATAGAACCCAAATTCTTCATTCAAATATGATTATTCCGTTACTATCAATTTTAAACTTATTTTCTTTTCCTTTAGAGATCTTATCTCTCAACTTCTCACACTCCCTGTCATTAAGTTGTGATTCCTTGATTTTATCCAATAAAGTTGGATTTGTCTCCATTATATACAATCTTTCTTTCGATTCTTGTGGAAGTCTAACTTCCAACTCCATTCTCTCCATTGCCATTACTAGCTCATCTTATGTTTTCAACATTATCAACTTTTCACGACCCTTTCTACTTAAGGCGCCGGCTACCACATTTACTTTTCTTGGATAATAAATAATTTCACAGTCATAATCCTTAATCAGCTCCAACCATATGCTCTGTCTCATATTTAATTCCTCCTATGTAAAGATATATTTCAGACTTTGATGATCTATATATATCTCATATTTCTCTCCATATAAGTAGTGTCTCTAAATTTTTAAAGAAAAAACCATTGCTGCCAATTCCAAATCATGAGAGAGATATCCCTTCTCATAGTCTTTCAACTATCGTGACGCATATGCCATAACCTTCATGTGTTGCATGAGCACACACCCTAGTCCTTTATGCGACGTGTCACTATACACAACAAAATTTCCTGTCTCATCTGGTAATGACAACATTGGCACTTCACTTAACCTTTTCTTGAGTTCCTGAAAACTCGCTTCACATTTCTCTGTCCATACAAACTTCACTGCCTTTCTTGTCAAATTAGTTAATGGGGTAGCTATCCTTGAAAAATTCTGTATAAGTATCCTATAATAACGAGCTAACCCAAGGAAACTACACACTTCAGTCGGCATTTTCGGTTGTTCCCCATTCATCACTGCCTCCACTTTCGTTGGATCCACAGATATTCCATCTTTATCAATTACGTGTCCCAAAAACTAAACTTTTTCCAGCCAAAATTCACACTTACTAAATTTTGCATATAATTTCTCCTTCCTAAGAGTTTCCAACACAATCTTAAATGTTCTACATGATCATTCTGTGTCTTGGAGGAGACCAGAATATCATCTATGAATACTACCACAAACTTAACCAAGTATGGTTTGAACACTATGGTCATCATATCCATAAATGCAGCTGGTGCATTTGTTAATCCAAAAGACATTACCAGAAACTCGTAATGACCATAACGAGTTTTGAATGCTGTCTTTGGAACATCCTCATCTCTCACCTTCAACTGATGATAACGAGTCCTTAGATCTATCTTTAAAAAGTACCTTGCCCCCTTCAATTGATCAAAGAGATCGTCGATCCTGGCAACATATACTTATTCCTAATCATTACTTTGTTCAACTCCCGTTAGTCGATACAAAGTCTTAACAACCCATCCTTTTTCTTTACAAACAACACCGGTGCTCCCTAAGGAGATTTACTCGATCGAATATACTTATTATCTAGCAATTCTTGCAATTGTACCATCAATTCTTTCATTTCAATCAGAGCCATTCTATATGTTGTTTTTAAAATTGGTGCTATACCAGGTACTAAATCAATAACGAATTCGATTTCCTTTTCTAGTGGAAGACCTGGTAGTTCATCCTGAAAAACATCTACGAATTCATTTACTACAATAATCTGATCTATATTTGCTCTTGTTTGTTGGGTATCCACCACGTATGCTAGATATCACACATAAACTTTCTATAACAACTTCTTTGCTTACATTAATTTTAAACAACGTGTCTGCCTTGGCAATTTGCTATTATAAAACACGACCTTTGACTGCTTTGCAGACTTAAGACTCACTATCTTCTTTTGGCAATTTAAAATTGCCCCGTGGTTAAAGAACTAATTCATTCCTAATATTATATCAAACTCTCCATGTTAGATCATAATCAAATCTACCGTCAACTCATGCTCCTTTATTTTGACACTACAATTCCTATAGATGTACTCTACAGTAATTACCTCTTTATTGGCGACTTTTATGTTCATAGGTATTTCTAAGTTTACTAAAGTTATATTTATATTTTTAGCAAATTCAAATGACACAAAAGAACAGGTTGCCCCAGAATCAAACAACACATAAGCATTTATATTGTTGATCGGGATGATACCTGAAATTACGTCCTTTGATGTCACTGCATCATGCACAGTCATGTTAAAAGTTCTGGCAGTTGGTTTATTTAATATAGTTAGACCAGTAGTAGTTTCCTTATTACTGCTATTCCCTTTATTGCTATTTCCTCCATCTGATCCCTTCTTTTGATAGTTTCTGGCCAGATGATCCATCACTCCATAAATGAAACATCCAAAATTCTTTTTCAAATTGGGGCAGTTAGGAGAGACGTGTCCCTCCTGCCCACACTTATAACACACAGTCTTTCCTTATAGACATACTTAAGAATGACTCTTTCCATAATTTTTACATTGTTCCCATTTTCTTTTATGTTGATCTCCTTGAGTATTACAAGTGTTCCCAAAATTACTCCACTTCCTTTTCTTATTCCAACTATTGCCAACTTCTGTCTTGATTGACCCTTCAACTTTCCCTTTATTTTTCTTTTCCCTATTATATTGACTCATTGCCTCACTTCCTCCTTCTGCTATAATCGTTTTCTCAAGGATCGTACCAAATGATCCAATTTGTAACATTGACAACTTGTTATACAACCAAAGTTTCAAGTCTTGTTCAAAACGTCTAGCTTTCCTTTCTTCGGTGTCCACTTGATTTAGAATAAACCGTGCCAACTAGATAATTTTTTTCGCATACTGAGATACCGACATATCTCCTTATTTTAATTCTAAAAATTGACTTCCATGCGACTTTGCATGCTAGGAGGAAAATAATTTTCGAAGAAAATTTCTTAAAACCTTTCCCAACTTACTACTCCCGTCCCCGCTCGAGTTCTATTTGCTTCCCACCAGAAGTTCGGTTCTCCTTTCAACATATAAGCGGCGAAAGATGTTTTCTATTCATCGCCTACCTAAGCTATTTTAAATGCCTTTTCCATCTCTTATATCCAAAACTGAGCCTCTATAGGCTCGGTGGTCCCTTAAAATTCTAGGGGTCCCACGTTATTAAAGTCCTTAAAGTTAGCAACATGTACTGTTGGTGGGTTTCTATTCGCATTGGGGTTAGGAGGATCCCTATTCTAGAAAGCTCCTAGTAACAAGTCTACGAATTGTTGCATTGGGTTTTGTTGACCTTTATCCCTATTTTCGTTAGTAGATTCCTCATCTCTGTTTCTATTCATTAGCGGTCTTCCTCTACCTCTTCGTTTAGGCGACATTCTTCTTTTTAATAAGATTTATTATTATTAAACTTTTCTTTGCTTTAAAAATTTTCATTTAATGTAAAGCAACAACATTCATAACAAAACATATTTAATATTATTTTATATTAAACATGCTTCTTTACATTCTCAGCCTCGAACATTTCTTTTCTTTTTTAACACCTTCTCCGGTTGTTCTTGTACTTATAGCATTATTGCTATTTACATATCTGTTCTAGCTTGTCATAAAAAAGGATTTTACCCATCCTTATCCTTAACTAATTATCAATTTATGATTTCAAAAGATCCCAATATTAATAACAAAAGTGGGGACTCTCAACACACATACTACCATATACATATCATGTACACATATGTACAAAACATCATCATAGAGTTTCACATAAGATGCTCTCAATCTGCCCTATCTCGGCCGACTGCAATAGTACTGACAAATTCTTCTTCCGTAATAGCGATTGTGACAACCCAAATTTTTAGAAATTATTAAATAAGAATTTAATAAATAAAATTTTATTATGAGATGTTTTGAGTTTGGGTATGTGTATATATGTGTTATATATTGTGAAATATGTGATTTGGTGTGAATAGAATTATATATTCATGTATTGGGAAAAAAGAGGTTAAATAGTTAATTAAACTATTGAAGAAAATAAATAAAGTTGTTTCAAAAAGAAAATTAACTGAATAATATTATTTAATTTAATTAAGTTAAAGTTATATTACTAGATAATATAATGTGATTATTATTGTGATAATGGAAATTATTATGAATTAAGTTTCATAAATAATGTGAGTAATTCACTTAATTAAAATAGTGAATTAATGTGAGTATATTTATTTTAATAAAATGAGAGATTGATATATATCGTATATAAATATAATATGTTAATATAGTAAGATTGTGAGTTTTGTAAATAGTTAAAAATAATTATGAAATTGAATAAATATTCTATTTTTAATATTTATGGAATTGAATAAATATTCTATTTGGAATATTTATGAAATTGAATAAATGTTCGATGAGAATTATTATGGAAATAGTCTAATTTAGTTAAATAATTAAATTAGAGGATTAATGATTTGTTAAATAAAATTAGAGTTATATTGGTTAAGTAATTTAATCAAATAAAGTGTGACATTTGTGAACCATATGATAAAGGGGTTATTAAAATAAATTAGTAAGATGTTGTTAGGGTTCTAGCCAAACATGGCCTAGAGGACCCTTTGTATTTGCAACTGTCGTGTAACTGGCCAAGCCACATTTAAGTTGAGGTTCAGTTTATGTTTATGCTATATTCCTAAGGCCTTAGAAAACAGAGAAAAAGAGAGGAAGAGAGAAATTGAGAGAAAAAGAGAAGAAATTTTCTGTAAATTGAGAAGGTTTTGAGAATCAAAGAAGGAAGAAGAAGAAGATTCATATCATCTATTCTAGGTTTAAAGAAGAAGCAAATTAAGGTAATATTCTAACTTTAAACGTTAGTTTATATTTTTTAAAGTTTTCTCTATAAATGGATTTGGGTAAAGGATTTGTCAAGAAATTGGATTATACATGTTCTTAGATATGTATAATTCGTTCCATGTCATCTATGGTTGAGGTTCAGTAATCAAATTCAGGTAATTATGTTTTAAAAGAAGAAATTTAGTTTTTATTGTTATGTATACAATATGGCTTATTTTGAGAGTAAAATTGATGGTTAGTGAATATATAGAATCTGAAATTGGGGTCAGATGTTGTTAATGTATTGAATTACGAAAACAATAAAGGTCGAATGAATCGAAATGGTTGCGAAACGAATTCGTGGTGTTCGGTTTCACTAAATAGGTCAAAATATAAAATATAGAGCATGAACTTTGATTTTTTGGGTCTTTAATTTGGTTGTTTAGGTTATTTATGTTGTTAGAATTAATATATATATATATATATATATATATATATATATGTTGGGTTATCATTATATACGATTTGGAGTGTCTGGGTATGTTTAATTTGTTGTTAAAGTGAAGAAATTAGGTGTTTTTGGCTTGGTTATGTGCAATTCGCGAAATTGCAGAATACCTCACTGGTGCGCGGAGCCGCAGTGCCCAAAATGACTTGGAGTTGGCGTTATAGCGCCTGCCTGAGCTGTCAACTGGGGCCAGGTTGTGACAACCCGAAAAATTGGATTGTCTAAAAATTAAGATTAAAGAATTAATAATTAATAAAAAGTATTTTATTGATTATATTCTGTGATATATGGTTATTAATCATTCTATGACATAGGATGATTAGAAATGGGGAGGATTCTGGCTACAAGCTATAATAAACGAGTAAGAATTTTCAAGACGAAAATAAAAGATTTTCGAGAATAAAAATATTTTTGAGAAAAAGACGAAATAGGTACTATTCATAAAACCCTAAGGGTTAGGGTTTGACTTTAAGGGTTAGGGTTCGGGAACCCTAAGCTCGTTTGAGAGTTCGAAATGTCAGAATGACATTCTGTCGAAAGATTTGACGACAATATGTCGTGAAAAGTTAAGTTAGTCGAGAAAAGTTTTCTCGGGAAGAAAAGGACGAAAATCACTATTTATCCTTTTCTGTTCGGGAATTTATTTTGAAATTCTGAGAAACGCATAATGATAGGATTTTGAGACGTGATAGAATATGTAATAATATTTTATTTATGGCTCGCGAAGTTTTCGGTTGCAGACTTAAATCCCTAAGGGTTAGGGAAAGTGAAATTAAAGAAGAAAATGATTATGTGTAATAATAATTGATTATTATACATAACGAATATGCGTATAATACTAATTATTATACGAGTATAATACGAGGAGGATACGAGAATTAATACGACGTATAATACGAATTTTATACGAAGTAAATAGATTTAATTTGAATTAAATCTAAGAATTTAACCCGTGGGTCGAACCGGCGGGTAAATGCGTGGTTTAAACCATGGAGCAACCCATGGGCACATGGTGTGACATGGGAGGCCATGTGCTAGCACATGCTAGTACATGGGAGGAGATGGGTTGGCATGTGGAGGAGGTGGTCAAAACTTGGGGCCAAAGAAAGTTGAGGAGGTTTGGTCCAAAGACCAAACTATCCTTGGTCTTGCTTGCCTAAAGACCATCCTACCCTTAGCCTTGATTTGCCTATAAATAGAAGGCTTAGGCCTTTATTTTTTATTGTTTGAAAATCCCACCAATATCTAGAGAGGGAGAGAGAGCTTGAGAGCTTGAAGGAGAAAAGAGAAAGAAGAGCTTGATGAGCAACCAAGAAGGAAAAAAAGCTAGTCTAAGACTTTGTCAAGAACAAAGTCTAAGGAGACAAGAACACTTATAAGGTATAAGTGTTAAAATTTAATCTTCATCTTTATTTAATTTTTAAGATTGATGTAGAAGCGAAAATGGACAAAGCATGCATGTTAGGAAGTATGGAGATTGGAATTAGTGGACTTTAACATACTAAGAACCAAGAACAAGTGAAAACCATAGTTAAATGGTTAAGAATTAATGAAGAAATGAGTTAAAACCATAATGATTGGTTAATGAATGAAATAGATGTTAGAAGATGTTAGTGGACGATTCGGATGAGTTATATGCACTCTCCGATGTTATAAGGTTGAATTATCAAACTTATAATGTTAGAATGCGAGAAAACGTAAAATCATAATCATAACATTGATTAAGAACGAAGAACTAACAAAGAACAAGAAGAATACGAAGAACGTAATAAAGAAAACCATTAAAACTTAGATGTTTAAAATGGTTAGAATTGTAAAGGAACAACCAATGGACTGATTCCATTTGGTTTGACGTAAAAATATCAAGTAACGAAGATTCGGCGGAAGTTTATGCGAATAGACGTTAAGCGTCAAAATCGTAAAATTTCCCGGAATGAAAGTTAAAAGTCGTCGTGTGATTCAAAAACGATGGTTTTTGATTGCAACATGTGTAATTATGTAAAAAAGACTTGCGAGACCAAGAACGAATAAATTCGGAGTTAAAACGAAGAATCGAGCGTTGAACGTTCGCGAACGTTCGACGAACACGTAAAAATGGACTAATCGGCGAATTTCTTGCCGACAGATTTGGAAATAAATTCCGACTTGATAGGATGGTAGAGCATGTCATTTGTGAACTTTTGGCTTTGGAACGAACCAATTTCGAGTTATAACGATCACGTTACGGACTCGGGAATTTTAGAATTTTTAAAGACTTAGAAATTTTTCTGAGCTGCAGGGCTAGCGCCGCAGCGCCACCCAATAGGCTTAATCCGGTGCCGCAGTGCCACTCCTGGGAGAAATCTCTGGAGGGGTAGCGCTACAGCGCCACTCCAAGGGGAAAATCTGGCGCCGCAGCGCCAGCATGTCAGAAAATTCTGACATTGCTAGTAAGTACTTAACCTTTTGCATATCAATTAATGGACTAGCAAGTGATGTAATGTAAGCTTTAAACAACATGTTTAATCAATGTTTATGAGAGTTAAACGTTGAACAAACATAATTGAACTTAAGCTTGGAAACATTAACCAAAGTTTAAGTTGAAGAACAAGTTAAGATCTCGTCGATCATCATACTTAGTGATAATTGATGAGAGTTCGAGTGAACATAGAAGTCACTTAATGTAACACTTAAACAAGTGATTTAAACCTCAAGTCAAGGTTGACTGAGGTTAAGAGATGAGTAACGTGAACGTAGGAAACGTGAACGTTTCTTGTGAATCGTATCGGCGTTGAGTAAACGTTCTAAGTATGACTTAGACGTTAACGAATGTTGGCATAGTAAGATATAATGAGCCGTAATGAACGGTAATAAGAGAATGAGGAACGTATAATGTGAAAAGTCGAGTTAATGTTAATAACTTGGATAAACGTTTCGGGTCTTATGGACCGGACGTGGTAAGGGAATGTAATGAAAGAATAGAAGTAATGAATGTAAAGTTGGTCGCGTAGACTTATATTACAAGAATGCGAACCATACGAAGTAAAGTAAAGATAAGCTAATGCATAAGTCAAGTATTTGACTAATGGATATATGTTATTCCTTATGTGATATATAGGGATTGTGATGAACGATAAGGCGTAAGAAGTACGCAACGCTAAGGTAAGTTTTCTAATCTTGCTCAAGTTCTACTTGATGCAAGTTCCTAAATTCATTCATTTGCATATGAATGTTAGTTTCTTAACTTCCTCAGATGTTGAACATGAGAAAGTATTTTGTATGTGCAAATGTGCGATATTTGTACAATGTGTTAGTAGGGATGAGGCCTTGTGCCACAATGTTAGCACTTCGGTGTTTAAGTGAAATGAACTTTTCTGTGATTGAACTGCTAAATGTGAAAAAGTTCGGTTGATTCATGAACCGTACTTGTTAAGTCTCTGCTAATGATTCTAGCCAGACATAATGTGTATAAAAGAGGTAGAAGGATGAAAGTATGATATGTGAAATATGATGTATGCTTTAAAATGATTGGAATCGGAATGTATTCCTATTATTCGAGCTGCTTCATAACCCTTGTTCGGTTATTGAAGACTTAAAAGAATTTTGATTATTGAGTTGTTAATATTCAACTGCTATGACTTGCTAAGCAATTGAAGGCTCACACTTGCTTGAAATAAAAATATTTTCAGCGAACGACGATAGTATATGTTAAAGGACAAGATGAAGATCATGATGATGGATGTCTTGCTATGGTAAGATGCTATGGTCGCGAGTACCATTAGCATCACAAGATGAAGAACTGTTCATGTGATGAACACATGTGAAGATCAAGTTGATACTTGAAGAATAGTTAGGTTAAAACTATTCTGTAGATGCGGTGACTAGTTAAGTCACGATTGTAATGTAATAAGAATAATGTAAATACCATTATTTTTAATGAAGGAAAGTTTTGAGGTAATAGAACCTGGGAATGTGTGAATATATCATGTATCTTCAGGATATGATGATGTATGTATGGAATGGGAAGTAACGTAATGCACAAAATTCGGGCAAGAAAAATAGGCCGGATTTCGGGGCGTCACAGAGGTCATAGCGCCTGTTGCTAGTGCAATCCGGGCACCGCAGCGCCAGTGCCTGGGCAGATCCAGTAAGGAGCATATGCAAGCATGTCTTAAAGGAGTACTTTATAATCAATTCTAATTAACATAATACACTTAATAAGGTATTATGGAAAGCTGTAGATGCTTAATTGAATATTAAGTATTAATTGAAAGATAAAACTTAAAGATTTATTTGGTAGTTAATTGGATTAATTTAATTAATTTGATTAACCTAATAGACATCTAAAAGGGATGTAAATGCAAGGTTATAAGAACGTAACTAAATGTTAAGTAGCCATTTAAATGAAGTAATTTAAAAGCATGAGATGACAGTTTATTTAATTAACTATGATGAAGATAATACGTTCATATAATGTAATGTCAAGTTATGACGACTCAACCAAACGTTAAGTGTCGATTGAAAGAGAAACACAAAGAAAGATGGTTTGAAGGATGATTTAGAGACTTAGCTAAATCTTAAGTGTCAAGCGAAGAAGAGTTAAAACCTGATGATAGGTTATAAGTTTTTTAAAGAAATGCTATGATGCCCCGATATTCGGACCGCCACAAAGTCTCGAATTTAGTTCGTCACGTTCTACAATCTAATACCATAATACTATATCGCACAGTGGAATAACACTTACTACGAATAGATTACATTTATTTAATATAATCATTCATGTCCCAAGGTTTCGCAACTTAAACATCGATTACATCTTAAACATAGCTTAAGGATACGTAATCATAACTAATACATAATGAAATCTTATTACATCTTCATAAGAGTTCTACATAATATAAAGCTACTCCGTAGCCTTGCCCTTGACCTTGTCGGTGCCCAAGGGTCCACCCTGTTCTGCCTTAACTGAAATATTTTTAGGGAAAAATAAGAATGAGCAACAAGTTCACTCAGCAAGTAATATACCAACAAGGGAATATGTAGTTTTTCAATTCTCAAGGGTACAACAATAGATGATAGTTCAAGGGTAACAAGAAGTATCAATAGTTTTCAACAATAGCCACTAAGGACGGGAAGATATCAATAAGATTCTACGCCTAATCAATTCAAGATTTCAAAACAATGAATACTGAGCAGTCACTAAGGACTATGAACTTCTACTAGAATTAACAGTATTACGCTGATAACCCAATAAAACAAGTACATCAGGTGATCAGCCTAAAGTACTATACATTATGAATAACATTTAATTGTACTCAAGTTCGCGCGTCGGTTCTCCAACAGTTTATAGTTTCCCCTCAATGAGGGTTGTTCATCTCAGTCAGGTATAAGATTTTGCACCAATCAATTGGTTTGGATAGTTTTCTAATCATGATATAGGTCTAGCCAAATCAGATGGCATAGACCGCTCTTTCAATGTGTATAAGAACAATTATAAGTTCAATACTCGATATTAAAGTTCGAAGAATATAATCAACTTTGTCTTAGCTATGAAGCAATGAGTCACAAGACATGAATTATCATTTCAATGGTTTACTCGTACGATAATAATAGTACAAGTCTAAGCAATACTCAATAAGTAGTAGGGTTCGAGAACTTACTTACAATATCCGTTGAATAAAGTAAATGCAAGGGTTTAAGATAGTTGCACAATAAAATAGTGTAAGTTAGGGAACTTGCCTTATACGTAGTCTACCCACGTAATGCTTAATCAACACTTTTGAATCCTATTATAATATATTTACATGTATAGGATATTCATTAGCTAAGCACATTCGGTACACAAGCTCGATATGTAATTCAAATATACACATAGGGTTCTTCTTTAGTCATATAACTCTTATACGTATGTCATTACGTATTTGTACATATACTTAACACAAAAAAATAGTATATAAGACATTACGAAATCAAGTACATAGTTATATCACGTATAGTATCATAACACTTAATCAACATCATCTTCACTAACTTTAGAATCCCTTTTATAAGTTAAATGTTATCATATTATTTCATCATCTCATATAAACATATATCAATATCAATTATAACCTCCTTAACAGATTAGAACATCATAATAAGTGAACTGCTAAAATCAGAATAAGCAAACTGCAACAGAACTGAAAGTGACCTGGCGCAGCTGCGCTGTCCCCTGGCCAGACTAGGGTTGGGTTGCAGCCTTAATATTTTTGTTCAACATGTTAGCATACTATGATAATTACACTTATCATGCATACATACTAGAAGACTTTCCATACACGTATACCCATCCTAAGCTCACCTTTACATGCTAGGGTCTTTATTTAGGATTTTTAAGGAATTAAGGCTAAATAGGGTCATGGAATCACAAGGCCTACTAGATTAACCATCTGTACATGCGAAAAGGTCATATAAACTGTAATATACAAGCTCGCAATTGTTCACATCATTTACTCATAACTAGCATTGTTTATCACTTTAAAACATGCTTAAACTCATGCTTGGTTAACCTTTCATTATGCCTAACACACATGAATCGTGTTTAGAGACAAAAAGAACATATACATGCCATCTTCATATCTAGAACATAACCACTCATACAAATGCAACTTAGTTTAAAACTATTTGAGTTTGCTTTCGAAAACATTTTAAACTTAAACAATGCAATCTAACACATACAAAAACATCTTTAAATCTATTTTCATGTGTAGTTAAGTCATGTTTGCATACTCACAAAGTCAGAACACACTCCATGTGATATTCATGGATAATAGTTTCAATACGTCATGTTTTCTTTGAAAAAAATTTATTTAGATCAAAGTCCAAACAAGTTGGTCATGAACAAAGGAACAATAAATCACAACTCATGCTCATTAATGTTCACAATTAGTTATATATGTACACTATCATGCTCAGAATTTGCAGAATACAAGTTTCATTAAAGTTCATTTATAAAACTCTAAGTTCATTTCAAATCTATAAGTTTTCATCAATCATGCATACTAACATCGTAAAACATGTTCATGCTAGGTGAATGTACTCATATATACAGGTCAAACCTGTTAGCAAGCTTGTCTAAGTCATATCAATTCATTAGTACTTAATAGTCTTGTAGAAGAAACAAAAAACAAGAACCAGGGCCAGGCGCAGCTGCGATGCGCCCTAGTTCAATTCTGGCGCAGCTGCGCCGGGTCTCGGCCAGCACTGAACAGGCTTCTGCTTCGACAGAAGTTAAGCCGATTTCCTAATTTCTCTACGAATTTGATTGTAAACCAATTACATTGTATTACCAACATGCTCATAAGTTTATAATACACTTAACAAGCATTCTCCAATCCAAACAATCATCTAATTCAACATAATCAAGAATTCAAGAATTTCAAGAATACAAGAAATGAAGAACAAGAGGGTGTTATACCTCTGTTAAATGTGAATTGAGCTTGCTGCTATGTTACTCCTTTCTCAACTGAAATATATGTTCACTCCCTATTCTCTTTTAATTAGAAATTCTCAACAAAGGAATTGAGACCGAGGGAAGCTATATTTATAGAGTTTCAAATACACAGACAATGAATTCTTCCACTAAATTAAACCAATGAATTGAAGAATTATATGATGGTTAAGGAGGAGTTGGTGATTAGTGGTTGAATCCCATCATGAAGCCCACTCCCCATTGAATCATTGCTATGATCTTTGCTGAGTTTGAGGAGGAAATAGGCTTAGGCCTTATAGCTATGCACGTGAGAAGGAAAGGGACTCTCATTGTGGGACAAAGCAATATAACTCAGCAGTTGGAAATGAAAGTATTAGTACTAAGGCTATGTACATATACATATAATATATACATAGGTTATAATTTATTTAGAGGGTACACATGGGTAACATAATACATAATAGCAAATTGGGTTATATATATAATCCATGTACATTTCATCATACCAAATATAATTCAATTGGGTATTATCACGTTATACTATCCCAACTCTGTTATTTCAATTATGTTAAATTATTAAAGTATTCATAAATTATCAATTGTTTACAATGTATTCATGAGGTGCTAATTAAATGTTCACCCACTCACATTGTCACATAACCTCATGATGTATTCATATAACTTATTTAATTTTAATGTATAGTTCTCGTATATTGTATAGTCACACATAAGTGTCACATAAGCGTTAATCATTTAACTTTCAGAACTTAATAAATCTTAATATATAGTTTATATATATAATTTAGTCACATTGATGCGTCACATTGCACTTTATATATTATAAAGGTAACTACTCTATATGTTTAATATTTGCACATAGCAATTAATCGAGTAAATATAATCTTATTATGTTTATAAATCATTTACTCATTCATACTATATTATTCACAATAACAAATAATCCACACATTATCGATTAATTACTCATTGATAGTTATTTCTCATAATATCAATTAATTGACAATCATATTAAATAAATCATTCACTTATTAATTCCATTCTTTAATAGGTTATCACTTCTAATAATAATTGATCAATATAATATTAATTAATCATTTATTAATTCCTCTATCCTTTAAATTAATTAAATCATAATTCTCATTATCGCACCACACAAGGCGTTCTTCGAGCTTATCTTAAACTCCATATTTTCCTCAATTATTATATATATACAATTTGAAATAATTGAGTTAACTCATCTCATAACACGTAATCATTTATTTTTAAATAAATATCCATTTCCATTAATTCACTTGTTATATATACTTCAATCTTAATCGAATATAATTTTTATATTCCACGTCATGACAATATTTATTTATATTCACATAAATATTCGATTTTTATTAATATCAATATAAATTCTTATTCATGGAAATTCTCGGGTATTACAAATACAAGTTGTAAAAGGGTTAGGACTAAGAGTCAATGTGATTTCATTATATGAGAAACTGATGTATGTGTATATGAATTTCTGAACTGTTGTAGGATATACACAAAACAGTTAAGCTGTAGTTGATAATCTACGAGCCAGACAAGTCTTTCAGTTCCTATTTGTTATGTGAACTTGATGATGAATTGTTTAAATCTGTATTACAAAAAGCGTGATGTATTATATACGTTGTAAGCATGAAATGTTAAAGTCAACTTATGACTACATTGATTGAGTAAAGAATACTGATTGAGTAAGAAACTCAATCTTTATACTTGTTATGTGAAATACAACAAGAATGTTATGTTAGTCTAATGAATACGTTGTATAATCTGAACATGTTATTTATGTGCTACGTGATATATGAAAACTATTAGTTTTGCTGAGCTGTCGAGCTCATTCTTACAAAATAACCCTTTTTCAAGGTTAAGGACTCAAGGTAACGCTATGTGCTACTTAAATGACATGGATCAAAATGATACATTAAGATTAAATATCTCAGCTAAAGTTATTACTTTGAATTATGTTAAGATTTTGATAAATGTATTTGATGATTTGAGATGTGTAATCTACGTCGAGTTGTAAAGTTGTATTATTTCGGATGTAAAGGTATATCATCCTGCATATAAGGATAACAATATGAGATTAAAGGTTTTTTATAGAAGCTATGATGAAGCGAATCATAAAATCGGGTTGATTCAAGGATATGTAAATGATAAAGGTTATGATCCAAGGAAATAGAAAGAAAGAAGACAAAAAAGTTTAAAATTATTTCGCATTTTATTTATTTAAGCATCGAAAAATGATGTAAAATTAGAAGTTAGATGTATTGTTAACGACTGATGTAGAGAGTAAAATTTATTGCAATTTTGAGGTCGTTACAGCGATAACCCTGGCACGAGATATGGAGTGACGGAATTGACCAATCTCGTTGGGATAGGCCAAAATAGCAGTCTGTACTCGCTCCATCAAGTTAGTGTATGTATCGTTCATTAGATCTATCCTTCTTTTAGAGCTTCTCAATTCTCCTTCTAAATGCTAGACTAGCTGATTAGTCATTTCCTGCATTTGCAGGTCAGCAGTCCTCACATTCTGCAACTCATGATAATCTATCTGCATTTCTTGAACTTTAGCCTCGAAGCATTAGGCTTGATTTTTTGAAGTCTGAAGTCTAGTGGTCAAATCCTAATTCTGATCCATCAAGTGATGAACCATTGCTCATAGCTGAATAAGAGCATCCTACATAATATGATAAACATGTTCAGCTTCGATATGCTTCAGCATGAACATCATCATCTACAGCATTGGCCTCTAGAGCCTCCTCCAGTTCTTCAACAAACACTCCCTCCTTGGGATCTTCTTCGTGTATGTCAAAATCTATTACCACTAATGGCACTTGTTCTGGTGTAAGTGGTGGTGCTACAGGATGGAGAGTTATCTGCTCCTCAATCTCTATCGGTACATTCTGACTCCGGCCATCTATACGTAATTAAATAAATCGATTAGTACATAATACAAGTTATATATACACATAACAAATAACAGTTTTATTTAAGTTATTTTATTTAACATTTTATGATGAACTTCTACAGCCTATCCCTTTCAAACTCTATATGAGTTATTTACTTTCTGTCTGTCTAATTTGCCTAAGGTTATAGCCCAAGGCTCCCCAACCTAAAGTGTTTAACCTAAAGCTCTGATACCAACCTGTGACGCCCCCAAATCTGGGTACTTTCAAACTCGTATTCGTTGCTACACGATGCCAATCATTCAACATATTACATAATTAAATAATTAAAAGTTATTACATCAGAGTCTTTATAACCTCTTTTTAACACAGGTATGAAGACCTTTACTACTTTATTACGTGGTAGTTATTATAATTACATCATAAATAGCTGTTTAATATATATAATCCTCTTCAATCATTCATTTAACTTACCTTTGCCTTTATTCTTCCTTGATTCTTCTATAAGACCCTGCTTAGATGAAAACATTTATATTAAAGCAAGAATGAGAATTCAATTGCTCAACAAGTAATAACATTCCATAATTATCATAAACAAGAAATAAATGTTTTCTGTAAGACATGTTTTGCAGTAAAATAAGACTGTAAAGCAACTGAAATAAGTCTTGACTTATTTGCATTTTTTGAAACTACGTAATGACTTTCGAATTGTTGAGATGTCCCAAGACCATGAACTTTCATTTTCATTTCTTGAAAAGATTCTATCAGAAATTCATCTATGAACGATTGTCTTAAGGGCAGAGTGGGTGATCAACCCGTTATGCCCTATATTGATCAATACTATCTTTCCAGAATGACATTTGCATTCAACATTCTTGCCTTTCATAAAAATTTCCCAATTCAAGGATGTTCATTCTCAGACTGGAGTCCAAACTAAATCAATATAGTTGGACGACTTAAATAATGTCAACAATAATATTTCAAGACTTATTATAAAAGAAATGAAATATTTTAAATCTGTCTAGCCGAAATAAATGTCTGAGACTGCTTTTCAACACGTTATGTATACTGAAATTCAACAAGTATACATCATAGCAACTAACTTCTTTTCAATAAATAAATTGAATGAAATATAACATTTCGACTATATAATGTAGATACAAAGATTCAAACACTTTCTTAAAAGTAAACAGCTTTCGGATACTTGCCTTTCACGTAGATTATTCCTACAACTTTGATTAGTTTAAACTTCCTTCACAAATCCTACATCAATCATACCACGTATAACTATACATTAGCTATATACACTTTATACACACAACTCAAATGGTCACAAATAGAACACATAAACAGCCACAAATTGCTGCCTATACGAAGTAATATGTGTCTTTTCTTATTCAATCCATATTTGATAGTCAAATGTTATATCATTATATAACTTGCTTTTCTTTTGGAAACCCATTACCTTTTCTTTAAACCTCCTTTGAAATATTTGTTTGGTATCACAAAAACTTGCTTCACCATACCAAACACTACATACCTCTGTTATTACAGCTTAAGATACATATACATACATGATCCAAGCCTTAGTTTGCATTAAAAATATCTTGACAGTTCTGCCTTGCAGCGCGGCCGCGCTACATTTTGGCCTTGGGAGTGGCGCGGCCGCGTTACTCCCTTATCAAACCATAACTAGGATTTTTATTAACCTGATCATTATCTATTGATAAGTCAGTTTTATACCTATTTATCTAGTATCAATTAACTTGAATTTGTTGCTTAAGCCTGTGTTTTATAGTACTTTTCATGCATATTACTTCTATTTTGTAGGTTGTATACTTGAAAACTCACTTGGTGACACTTGAAGGGAAAAGGGGGGCATATTGGCATTATAGAGATAGGCTTGGGTGTGTTGGAAGTATGAGAGCAAGACAAGTGCAGAGCAGTAACATCAGATAGCAGAATTATAGATCTGGTGTACAGCGCAGTTGCGCCCCAGCAAGCCTTTGGTACGGCGCAGCTACACCCTACTCCAGCTAGGAATGCCCTGTAGCGCCGCTGCGCCCAATTTAAGCTAGCAGGCGGCGCAGCTACACCAGTCTCTATTCCAGCAGTTGACTTTTAATTTAATCTAGCCAATTGGATTATTGCTTGGGCAAGGAGGCACTCGAACTTTAGCATATATTTAGGCATATTTTTAGTATGTAAACATATTCCATCCTTTGGGATCATCATCTTGTATATGTCATCATTAGATATTATACTCTTCTATTAAATTAGATTACTTTAGATTAGATAAACCCTATATTATATTAGATCTTTGGAGATTGAAGCTCTTAGAAAGCATTGGAGATTTAGATTGGAAGCAAGGGAATTCAGATTTTCTCACCTCAAACCCAAAATTCTCTTCTTATCTCTTTGTATCTTTCAATGTTTAATCAATTATGGATTATAGATTTCACTTCAATCATGAATTAAACTCCATTTTGAGATTATAATGGATCTTGTTGTGGAGTTTACTTTGATATGCTTTATTGTTAGTATTGTTTATCATTATTGGATTATCTATTAATTGCCTATCTATCAATTACCGTGATAATCCATATGAAATTGAGAAACGAATTATGGGTTTAGATCTGATCATAATAGCATATGTTTGTGTGTTCTACATGGCGTTGGAATTCATGATTTGTGCCTAGCATAGAGATATACCGAAGCACCGCATGTAATCTAATAAGAACTAGAACTTAAATCCTTTTTAATTGTAATTCACATAGAGATATTGTGGGTTAGTTAATTAGGGTGTTCACGTTCATTCTATCATATGTGGATTTAGTGTGATATGGATATGGTACATTGAGAGATGGTCATATTTTACCTTCGTGTTCTTGATTAACAATCTGGTATAAATTAATTTGACTTAACATGAAGTGTATTAATTTAAATGAAACCGTGACACCCCCAAATCAGGATACTTCATTTCCACGGGATTTGGTGTTCACTATCTAAATAAAACATAACTAACTGCCCATAATAAAGAATGCAAAATAAATTACAACCTTAATAATAAAAATCTTCCTTATAAAAGAATTACAAAGTCATAAAACGTTCCCAGGTTTCTAAACTTAAACAACCATCATAAAGTGCGGAAATAAAAGATCATAAACAAATTAAGTCTTATTTCAAAACCACATCATAAATATGAACAAGTCTTCGCTACTTGTTCATCTTGCCTTTGCCCTTGTTGGTTGACGGCTCGTCAACCTTCTCAACTTTGGTTGCAATGGTTATATATATGCAAGAGTGAGCAAACAAAAGCTCACTTGAAATAACAATTAATAATGATGACATATCACTGAATAAGTTCAATAGATTTGAATAACATTTCTATCATTGATAATCAAGAATTGAATACAAGATTTAGAATTCAACTGAGGGTCACAAGACCTTGAACTATGTCCCAGGTTATAAGTATTTCTACTTAGACCTTTAATAGTCATTAGACTATATGGACCTCTTAACTCGTACTTAGGGGGATCAGCCCTTCGTACAATGTATTGTGCACAAACATCTTAACGCTTTCGCATGGTAATCCCCTATAATAGGGTTGTTCATCTCAATTTTAATTTAACGAGTCCGCATCAAAGAGAGTTTGGTTTGGATTAGCTCAAAGGGTAATTTAGAGTTCAACTATCATCAACTAAGGAGTAGTTGAATCAAAATTACAATAATTTAAGAGTTCAATAACAAATGAATTATGAAACAATTATGAGTCACAACAAAAAATATCGTATTTAAAAGTCATTCTTTAGAAGTAAACTTAAAGCATTGGAAAGATATAGTAAAACCTTGCGTGAACAATTAAGCCAAGGTTACATTATTTTTAATAATGAAACTCAATAAGATACTTGTCCAATATGGAATTAAAGAGCTTACATATTCGACAACAATAAAGAATGAAATAACTTACTCAATTACAAAGTAAGAATTAGGAAACTTGCGTAAACATAATCGAGTTAGGGTAAGAAAACTTGCCTTGTGCGTAATGTAGCAAATAATAACTCGTTCCACAATTATCCTACGTACACGTTATTAACAAATAGCAACACGAATTAGTTACCACATAGCTAAGTCAAATCACTAGTTAACCCATCTAAGTCAACTCACAACTCTTAGTCATTAGGTTTAATCATTAGTTAGTTCATTACATGATCAAACCATAATTTCATGTTAAACTTAACCTTATTAATAATCAATCAAATTATAATTTAAAATCATAAATCTCATATTAAAATATGATTACATACTGTCCAATTAACATAAAATTTTATTAAAATGCTTTTATAATTATTACATTAACATTCTCACAAAATTGTACACTTAATGAAAATTTTCTGGCTAAACTGCATAGGTGGCGCTGCTGCGCCACGTAATAAACTGCAGTCGGCGCTGCAGCGTCGTGCCACGTCATCAAGGCTCTGCAAAACAGGACCTGGCACTGCAGCGCTCTAGTTAACACTCTGAACTAGCGCTGCGGCGCCGTGCCACATCACCAGATGTGGTTGTGGCGCTGCAGTGCCCTGTTAACTCACAGAACAGGCGTTGCGGCGCCACGATACATTGGGACGCAGACAGCCTCGCGAACAATGCAGAAAAAGCTAATTTGGCGTATTAACTTCCATTAAGCATAACTTTTAACTCACATAATTTATATAAAACTTTACGGAAACATAAATTTATACTTCTAACATGATTCAACACATACAAACATCACAATAATCTATTAAAAACCTTTTAATTCCATTATTTTGAAGAAAACTCCATTGTTAAATGTTCTTGACAAAAATAAACACTGTGACTTTAATTTTAAACCAAATCACTGAATTCAAATCATGTTATTTTTGTTTCTTAACATATTATCAAAATCTATAATCAATTTACATAAAATAGCATGAATTAGACATCAATTTTTATATCAAAGAAGCCATTTTTCAAAATACTTCACTGTAAATTGCTTTGAACATGATTTCTTCATGTTCATCATATTTACATGAATTTAACAACTTAAATTCACATACAAATCATATATAAATAGTTTATAAACACAAATTACATATATAAACCATATTTACACGATTATCATAAAAAGCTTCAAACACAGAGAAGTAAAAATATCTTTTTCATGAAGAACAAGGAAGAACATAAATTTGTAATTATAGAGTCAGATTATTACCTTAGATTAGCTTTAGAAAAAAATGATGATGATGGCAACCCTCTTTTGTTTTCACATAGCTTTCTTCTTCTTTCTTTTCTTCCTTCTCTCTTTTCTCTCTAACTCTTTGTTCCTTCTCTTTTATAACTTACGTAGTATAAAATATAACAGCGATAGATATAATACAAAAAAAACTGATACAAACATAATGCCCCTATTAAAGATATCAGTTACTTAATTTTTGAAAATCAAAAGCCACTAAGGCTTGTTTGGCAAAAACAGAATTAAAATAGAATTTTAAAAACTAAGGGCCTTGTTTGGTAAAACTAAATTAAAACTATTTTAATTTATTTTAATAACTCCTTTACTACATAGTTTAAATGTTACACTTTATTCAATTAAATTCCAATATTCCAATTTAATTAAATTAAAGCTAACATGAACTTATTAAATAAAATTTTCACATAAATCAAAATGTTACATAATTATAATTTATTTATTAATCATAATTTCATGTAACAAATTAGTAAATCTCTAATTTAATTATTAAATTAAATTAGACATTAGTATAATTATTAATTAAATCATTACCACATAATAATTCATCTAATTTAATTATCTCAACTAAATTAAAACTTCACCACAAAATTATTAAACATCAATTATTTATCCAGCTCAACAAATAAACCAACTAAAATATTTATTTAATTCAATAAATATTTAAAATTAAAACACAAAAATATCGTTTGTTACAATCTTTCCTCCTTAAAAGGATTCTGTCCCCAGAATCACAACTCAATAAACTCATTCGTCACATTCTTCCCCCTTTAAAAAGATTATGTCCCCAGAATCGTTATACAAGAAATTAATCAAATAACTGAGGATAGGTTTCCCTCATAACATTTTCGAGTTCCCACGTAACTTCTTCAGCATTGTGGTTCCTCTATATTACCTTAACAGAAGGTATCACCTTATTTCTAAGTACTTGCTTTTTCATGTCAACTATCTAAACAGGAACTTCTTCATATGTTAAGTCTTTATCAAATTGCAATAGTTCATACTCTATAGCATGTTTGTAATCGTGTTTGTACTGTCGCAATATAGAAATGTGGAAAACATTATGAATATAGTCTAATTCTGAAGGTAAGGCAACCTCATAAGCTACCTCGCCAACCCTTCGCAGTATCTCAAAGGGTTCAATAAATCTGGGACTTAGTTTCCCCTTTTTACTAAATCAAATCTTCCCCTTCCAAGGAGATACCTTCAGACCAACGAAGCTTCCCACTTCAAACACTTGATTCTGACAATGATAATCAATATATTTCTTCTGTCTGTTTTGAGCATCTACCAATCTCACTCTAATCAGCTTCACGATCTCAGTAGTTTGTTGTACCAGTTCCGGTCCTAACAGTTATCGTTCACTAACCTCATCCCAGCATAATAGAGTTTTGCATGCTAATACATGCATGGAAGCTGTTGTTGTAAGCGAATTCCACCAACGGTAGATGATCTTCCCCACTTCCCTTGAAGTCCATAACACAAGCTCTCAACATATCTTCTAAAATCTTGATTGTTCTCTTACTCTGCCCATCACTTTGAGGATGGTACGCCGTACTCATTCGCAACTGTGTACCCAAGCATTCTTGTAATCGCTTTCAGAAAATAGTAAGGTGTTGATTTGATAAATGTGATAAGTTATGGGTGAAATGTGCAAAGTTTACAAAGTAAGCAAGTGGTTATAAAATATTCGTTGTGTCGGGGAATATTCGTTTGGTCGAGGAATATTCTTTTTGTCTGAGAATATTCGTACGACGGCGCAGTCATTGGTGGACCCCATAACGGAATGAATGTCGGATATAGAAAGCGACAGAAGTAATCTTTTTATAAAAATAACGGCAAAACTATTACCGTTAGTACTGTTGAAATACCCGGTGGTTAAAATACAGTAATACGTGGTGTTGCACAGTAGCACACGGTATTGCACAGTATTTTGAATTATTGATTCTTACGTAGGAAGAAACTTACTCAATTATTGTTACAGTAATTACTGTTCAATATTTTATATTATTGATTCAATAATTACATAATATTTTATTGGTTCAATATTTGCTACGTTGATATTTTATACTAATAAGTGCTACTTTGCTATTTTATATTATTGATTCAATAATTGTCATTGCATATTATTTTAAATTATCAAATCAATAATTCATATTATTTGAATAATATTATTAGATAGCATTATTGACAATGTCTAAGGAAGTTCTGTCTAGGAAAGAGGTTGATTACTTGCGCGCTAGTAAGGAGAAATCTTTATCGGAAGGCCCCCTCTTTCCTGGGAACGACCTGGTTGTCAATATTGTAGTTCTGTAATATTATTTGTGAATAATTAATTTTTGATATATATGATAAGAAAATACTTATTCAATGTGGATTTAAACGGAGAAATTTTTTTAACATGTGACATTTGTTGAAAGTTGGTATTTTATCTTGTCCGATAAAATAATTCATTCAAATATATTATTATAATATTACATTATAGTAGTATAATATGATTATATAATAGTATAATTTTTATAATTTGAATGGTAATATTATTATAGTAAATTCATGGTATAAAAGTTAAACGAGGTGGAAGAGTGCAAATTGAATTTGAACTCTTATGATGCAAACAATGATGTCATCGGAGCGATGAGGTAAGAAAGGATGTCATCGGAGCGATGAGGTAAGCAATGATGTCATAGGATCGATGATGTAAGCGATGATGTCATAAATTATGGCAAAAAAACTATTTTACCCTTACTCTGCCGAGCCTATAAATAGAAGCTCATTTCTTCATTATTTCTCACCAATTCACTAAAGCTATACAGAGAGAAAGTATAGAGAGAATAAGAGAGAAAGAAGAAGAGTATTCTGCTATTACATTAGTGCAGTCTCCAAATTTTTAAGGTAAGGGGTATTATTTCTTTCGTATTCATGAAGAGAGTTATTTTTTTTCAATACTCGTAAGGGTTGTTATTCCATTCTTTATTATTCTGTTGAAATAACCTGTCTACGCGGAATACAGCATGCATGATGAAATCCTGTTGTTATTCCATTCTTTATTATTTTGTGGGAATAACCTGTCTACGCGGACTACCGCATGTCTGGTGAATAACCCTTCGTATTCAGCTGTTATTAAATTGTGGAAATAATCTGTTTGAGCGGACTACCGCCAAACAGGTGAAAATCCAATTACAGTTTCGTATATTGTTTCATTTAAGATTCCTACCTCTAAACTTACTACGGTAAGTATTGCTTCTATAATTCCTGAAATGATCTAATATTACTTGAGTTTTGCGCTTCATCTAATATTATTTCACTGGAATATTGGTCTGAACTTTCTTGTGAAATTTTTATCTTTTCATGTTGAGTTACTATTCACGAGTTACTATTCACGGGATACTATTCACGATAAAAAAATATATTTTTTTTCTTCCAAATCATCTTTGATTGAATCCAGATTTTGATCTTCATTCTTAAACTCTGGATAAATTCTCTAATATTTGTCCTTTATCTCACTGGATCCGTTATTCGTATTATTTTTTATCATCCTCAGTTCTAAATGGTGATATAACTTAATATCTTTGGCCTGTAGTGCAAAAATGAATAATTACGTGATGAATATCTTTCGCCTGTAGTGCAAAGATTAATGATTACCTGATGAATATCTTTGGCCGGTTGTGCAAAGATGGACAGGTGTTGAGATGAACATAACCAACTGATGATACAAATAAATATCTTTGGCCCGTAGTGCAAAGATGGATATTTGATTCAAGATGTATATTGATTGATGTTACAGGGGTAAAATATTGATGATAAACTTTTAAATCAAAGAAGATAGTAGACATCATTCTTTACTTAACTCTTCTAATGAATTGTTATTTCCGCTGCGAATATTGATCTAAAACTTATTGTCCATAATATTTTATCTGATTTATTGAAGGCTAACGATAATTTATTTTTCATTATCTTAGTCATAATATTCTTTTTTGGGCTAGTTGAGCTCACCCTTTTCTTCCATTGTTCTCTTCACGAAATGAGAATATCGCGGGTACTAGTCGGGGAATGGAGTGATGGTCCGAGTTAGAGCTGTAGAAGTCCTCACTATTTTTTTATTATTTAAAATAGTGTGATAATAAATATAATGAGGACTTAGTTTGAATGTTAATATTTTCTACATGTCTGTATTGACACTCACAGTTGTGTGGTCGTATTTTGCACGACCGTGTGATATGAAAGATTGTATTTGAATTTTGTTGAGTGTATTTGGCGACTCAAAATGGGTTGAGTATTGAACCTATTTTGGGTGCATCACAGTTGGTATCAGAGCTTACGGATATGATCTCTGGCGGAGATCTGAGAATAGAACTAGGAGGGGAGAGACGAGTAAAACCTTCGCTAGTGTGTCCTACCTAAGCTTAATTGTTATTTAATTGGTCGGTTGGAACATAGGGTTAATATGTGATATGTTAATTTGTTTGATTAACCCTTGTTTTGTGGCAGTATTTGAGAATGGCGGCTGAAAATTTAAACAATAGAGTGAATGAGACCGTTGAGACACCTTTAATCACCAACGAGGAGAACGTGCAACAGGAAGGCTATATTCCTCTTGTAAACAACCCTACCGAAGAAATGATAAATGACGGGATGTTTAGAAGCTTTTTGCAGTTCATGCAAAACCAGACGAGGGAGACTCGTGTTCATAATACTGGTGGAAATAACAACTCGCGGCTTGTCACTGCCAAGCAGTTTAAAGAGTTGGGACCACCAGAGTTTCAGGGAAAGCCAGATCCAATCAAGGCGAAAAATTAGATTAAGCAAATTACCAAGATATTTGATGTTTTGGGATGCACGGAGGAACAGAAGGTTCCATTTGCCACCTTTATGTTTCGTGGAGAGGCAGATTACTGGTGGGAATCTGTGAAGCGTACCTAGTCTGCCGCACTCAAGATGTCTTGGTGGGCATTCCAGAAACTGTTCAATGACAAGTACTTTCCAGAAAGTATTCATCACATGAAAGAGGTAGAGTTTATCAGACTGGAACAGAATAACATGACTGTGTCCCAATACGAGGCTAAGTTTGTGGAGTTATCCCGGTTTGCACCTCATTTGGTGGAGAATGAGGAACGTATGACGCGGATGTTTCTGAGAGGTTTGAAACCCGAGATTCGTCAATACCTCATTTCTCACAAATTTTCTCTATATTTGGATGTAGTGAACAGGACCCAGTTATTAGAATGAGATAATAATTATGTTCAACCAAGGGACAACAACCAAGGTCGTACTGGTGGCAGCAATCATCGGAACAATGACAACCAGCAGGGAGGAAAGTATCATGCCAGAAACCGTAACCACTCCGGTGGTAATCGTGGCCATGATAATAGAAGAAGTGAGTCGGGGGGAGATTTCAAGAAGAGAAGGTACAACAATGAGAACGTGAAAGCATCGACAGAAGCACCAACATCAACTATTTCTAAGGGAGGAGATTAACCGCCGGTCGTATGCTATAAATGTGGGCAAGAGGGACACATCAGCCCCAACTGAACACAACAATCTAAGGTGTGTTATAACTGTGGAAAGGAAGGGCACATAGCTCGAGTGTGTCCTATAGCAAAACCAAGTTCAGCAGGGATGGTGACTCCAAAGGATATCCCTGACAAGTCAAAGTCAATGGTTCCTGGAAGAGCTTTTGTCGTGACTGCCCAACAAGCAAGGAACCCGAACGAGGTTATTACAGGTAAGCTGATAATAAACTCTTGTGAAGTTTACACTTTATTAGATACTGGTGCTACCCATTCTTTTATTTCACCTGCTTGTGCTCAACGTTTGAACTTGACACCTGAGAAATTAGACTTTGACTTATCTGTTGAAACTCTGTTGGGAGAAACCTTCGTTACATCTACAGTTTACAAATCTTGCTCGATTCAAATTGGTACCCTCACCTTACCTGTTGATCTTATTTCGTTGAAAATACTTGCATTTGATGTGATTTTAGGAATTGACTGGTTGACCACTTATCATGCCAAAATTGATTGTTTTCGTAAGGTTGTTAGTTTTTATATTCCTAACCAACCTTTTGCGCGAATTCAAAGAACCAAACCACTAAAATCAATCAATGTTATTTCAAGTCATAAAGCTATTCATTTATTGAAATGCGGATGTCAAGCTTTCTTAGCCCATGTCACTGATCTAAACCAGAATACGTCAGGTTTGAATGATATTTCTGTTGTTAATGGGTTTCCTCATGTATTTCCTGAAGAACTTCCCGGTCTACCCCCGAAACATGAAGTTGAATTCTTTAATGACCTTGAACCCGGTACAAAACCCATTTCTAAAATCCCATATCGAATGGCTCCTATAGAACTTCAGGAGTTAAAGGTCCAACTACAGGAGTTGTTAGACATCGGTTTTATACGTCTTAGTACATCTCCTTGGGGTGCTCCTATTTTATTTGTAAAGAAGAAATACGGGAGTATGTGACTTTGTATTGACTATCGGGAGTTGAACCATATCACCATCAAGAATAGGTATCCGTTACCTCGAATTGATGACCTATTCGACCAGTTGCAAGGTGCACAATTCTTTTCAAAGATCGATCTTCGCTTTGGATATCATCAGCTGAAGATTAAAACTGAGGATATTCCGAAGACTACTTTCAGAACTCGATACGGGCATTATGAATTCTTAGTCATGTCTTTTGGATTGACTAATGCTCCTGCTGCTTTTATGGATATGATGAACCATGTATTTCAGGAATATTTGGATCAGTTCGTGGTTGTCTTTATTGATGACATCCTCATCTATTCCAAAAGCCGTGAAGATCATGAGCACCACTTGAAGCTGGTACTTCAAAGGCTTCGTGAAAACAAGCTATATGTCAAGCTGAAGAAATGCGAGTTTTGACTTGAGGAGGTAGCATTCCTTGGGCACGTAGTATCAAAACGTGGAGTATCTGTGGACCCGACAAAGATTGAAGTAATACAAAGTTTGGAGCAACCGAAGTCGGTGACCGAAGTACGTAGCTTTCTGGGCTTAGCTGGTTATTATTAGAGATTCGTGGAAGGATTTTCTCGAATCGCTACTCCATTAACTCAGCTGACTCAGAAAGATACAAAATTCGTATGGAACGAGGAATGCGAGAAGAGCTTTCAAGAGCTTAAGAGGAGACTCATTTTGGCACCTGTTCTAACGATACCATCTGGTTCGGATGGATTTGTCATTTACAACGATGCTTCGGGCAAAGGGTTAGGATGTGTTCTCATGCAACATGGGAAAGTCATAGCCTATGCCTCGCGACAACTCAAGGAATATGAAAGGAATTATCCTACTCAAAATCTAGAGTTGGCAGCAGTCGTTTTTGCGTTTAAGATCTGGAGACACTACCTGTATGGGGAGAAAGTGGAGATCTATATGGATCATAAGAGCCTTAAGTATTTCTTCACCCAAAAGGAACTCAACATGTGGCAACGACATTGGCTTGAGCTGTTAAAAGATTACGACCATACCATCCAATACCATCCTGGAAAAGCGAACGTGGTAGCTGACGCGTTGAGTAGAAGATCATATGCGGGAACGAATGCGATGCTTTCAAGGCCTATTTTGTGTGATTTACAAAGGATGGAGATAGAGTTCAAGACTCCGGGGACCCATGTGATGATGTCAAGTATACGCGTAAAACCAACTTTGATTGATAAAGTTAAAGCTGCTCAAGCTACAGACCCGGAGCTAATGAATATGAAGAAGAAGGTGCAAGAAGGTGCTATTCCAGAAGCAAGGATTGATGAAGAAGGAATACTTCGAGTTAACTCCAGACTTTGTGTTCCTGACGATTTTAATTTGAAGTATAGAATCATGATGGAGGTACACAATACACCATTTGCAATCCATCCTGGGAGTACCAAAATGTATCGTGATCTTCGACATACATTTTGGTGGAGTAATATGAAGAGAGAGATCGTGGAGTTTATCTTAAGGTGTTTAACGTGTTAACGTGTCAAGGCGGAGCATCAAGTGCCAAAGGGTCCATTGCAACCACTTGAGATTCCGAAATGGAAGTGGGAACACATTACCATGGATTTTGTTACGGGTCTTCCCAAGGTTTCTCAAGGCATAGATGCGATTTGGGTTATTGTTGATAGATTAACCAAGTCTGCTCATTTCTTGCCGATACGGGAGACTTATTCCCTTGAACGTCTTGCTCGTATGTATGTGAATGAGATTATGAGATTACATGGCATGCCAGTATTTATAATTTCGGATCGTGACCTAAGATTCACTTCACGATTTTGGGTCAGCTTGTAGAAAGCTATGGGCACGGATTTACGATTCAGTTCGGCATATCATCCACAAACGGATGGGCAATCGAAAATGGCTATCCAAACTCTTAAAGATCTATTGAGACTCTGTGTTCTAGACTTCAAAGGGAGTTGGGATAAGAACCTACCATTGGTAGAATTCTCCTACAACAGTAGTTATCAGGCAAGTATAGGCATGACTCCATTCGAGGCGTTGTATGGACGAAAATGTCGTTCTCCAGTATGCTGGGACGAAGTGGTGAAGAAACATTGTTGGGACCGGAGTTTGTACGTATGACTACTGAAAAGATTCAAATGATCCGGCAACGTATAAAAACTGCACAAGATAGACAAAAGAGTTATGTTGATCTTCATCGAAGGGACGTGGAGTTTAATGTCGAAGATTATGTATTATTACGTGTTGCTCCATGGAAAGGAGTTATGAGATTTGAAAAGAGAGAAAAGCTCAACCCACGATTCATTGGTCCATTTAAAATCCTTGACCGAGTAGAAAATGTGGCTTATAGACTCGCCTTACCTCCAAGCATGTCTCGTGTTCATAACATTTTTCACATATCTGTGCTTCGTAAATATGTGAAAGATCCAAACCACATTATTAAGTTAGAACCAGACGAGATAGCAGAAGATTTAACATACGAGGAGGTACCTGTTAAGATCTTGGATAGGAAGGAACATGTCTTACGCTCAAAGGTTATACCTCAAGTTAAAGTTTTGTGGAGGAACCATGATATCGAGGAAATAACCTGGGAGTTAGAATCGAAAATGAAAACGAGGTATCCTCACCTTTTCGACATATCAGGTACGTACGTCAATTTTGATGATGAAATTTCATAAGGAGGGGAGGTTGTAAGACCCCAAATTTTATGAATAAGATTTAAGTTTCTTTATATATTATTTTGAAATAGTAAGGTGTTGATTTGATAAATGTGATAAGTTATGGGTGAAATGTGCAAAGTTTACAAAGTAAGCAAGTGGTTATAAAATATTCGTTGTGTCGGAAAATATTTGTTTGGTCGAGGAATATTCTTTTTGTCTGAGAATATTCGTACGACGGCGCAGTAATTGGTGGACCCCATAACGGAATGAATGTCGGATATAAAAAGCGACAGAAGTAACCTTTTTATAAAAATAACGGCAAAACTATTACCGTTAGTACTGTTGAAATATCCGGTGGTTAAAATACAGTAATACGTGGTGTTGCATAGTAGCACACGGTATTGCACAGTATTTTGAATTATTGATTCTTACATAGGAAGACACTTACTCAATTATTATTACAGTAATTACTGTTTAATATTTTATATTATTGATTCAATAATTGCATAATATTTTATTGGTTCAATATTTTCTACGTTGATATTTTATATTAATAAGTGCTACTTTGCTATTTTATATTATTGATTCAATAATTGTTATTGCACATTATTTCAAATTATCAAATTATCAAATTAATAATTCATATTATTTGAATAATATTATTAGATAACATTATTGGCAATGTCTAAGGAAGTTCTGTCCAGGAAAGGAGTTGATTAATTGCGCGCCAATAAGGAGAAATCCTTATCGGAAGGCCCCCTCTTTCTTGGGAACGACCTGGTTGTCAATATTGTAGTTCTGTAATATTATTTATGAATAATTAATTTTTGATATATATGATAAGGAAATACTTATTCAATGTGGATTTAAAATGGAGGAATTTTTTTAACATGTGACATTTGTTGAAAGTTGGTATTTTATCTTGTTCGATAAAATAATTCATTCAAATATATTATTATAATATTACATTATAGTAGTATGATGTGATTATATAATAGTATGATTTTTATAATTTGAATGGTAACATTATTATAGTAAATTCATGGTATAAAAGTTAAACGAGGTGGAAGAGTGCAAATTGAATTTGAACTCTTATGATGCAAACAATGATGTCATCGGAGCGATGAGGTAAGCAAGGATGTCATCGGAGCGATGAGGTAAGCAATGATGTCATAGGATCGATGATGTAAGCGATGATGTCATAAATTATGCAAAAAGACTATTTTACCCTTACTCTACCGAGCCTATAAATAGAAGCTCATTTCTTCATTATTTCTCACCAATTCACTAAAGCTATAGAGAGAGAAAGTATAGAGAGAATAAGAGAGAAAGAAGAAGAGTATTCTGCTATTACATTAGTGCAGCCTCCAAATTTTTAAGGTAAGGGGTATTATTTCTTTCGTATTCATGAAGAGAGTTATTTTCTTTCAATACTCGTAAGGGTTGTTATTCCATTCTTTATTATTCTGTTGGAATAACATGTCTACGCAGAATACAGCATACATGATGAAATCCTATTGTTATTCCATTCTTTATTATTTTGTGGGAATAACCTGTCTACGCGGACTACCGCATGTCGTATTCAGCTGTTATTAAATTGTGGAAATAATCTGTTTGAGCGGACTACCGCCAGACAGGTGAAAATCCAATTGCAGTTTCGTATATTGTTTCATTTCAGATTCCTAACTCTAAACTTACTACGGTAAGTATTGCTTCTATAATTCCTGAAATGATTAGATATTACTTGAGTTTTGCGCTTCATCTAATATTATTTCACTGGAATATTGGTCTGAACTTTCTTGTGAAATTTTTATCATTTCATGTCAAGTTACTATTCACGGGGTACTATTCACGATAACAAAAAATATTTTTTTTCTTCCAAATCATCTTTGATTGGATCTAGATTTTGATCTTCATTCTTGAACTCTGGATAAATTCTCTAATATTTGTCCTTTATCTCACTGGATCCGTTATTCATATTATTTTTCATCATCCTCAGTTCTAAATGGTGATATAACTTAATATCTTTGGCCTATAGTGCAAAAATGAATAATTACGTGATGAATATCTTTGGCCTGTAGTGCAAAGATTAATGATTACCTGATGAATATCTTTGGCCCGTAGTGCAAAGATGGACAGGTGTTGAGATGAACATGACCAACTGATGATAGAAATAAATATCTTTGGCCCGTAGTGCAAAGATGGATATTTGATTCAAGATGTATATTGATTGATGTTACAGGGATACAATATTGATGATGGACTTTTAAATCAAAGAAGATAGTACACATCATTCTCTACTTAACTCTTCTAATGAATTGTTATTTCCGCTGCGAATATTGATCTAAAACTTGTTGTCCATAATATTTTATCTGATTTATTGAAGGCTAACGATAATTTCTTTTTCATTATCTTAGTAATAATATTCTTTTCTGGGCTAGTTGAGCTCACCCTTTTCTTCCATTGTTCTCTTCAGGAAATGAGAATATTACGGGTACTAGTCGGGGAATGGAGTGATGGTCCGAGTTAGAGCTGTAGAAGTCCTCACGATTTTTTTATTAGTTAAAATAGTGTGATAATAAATATAATGAGGACTTAGTTTGAATGTTAATATTTTCTACGTGTCTGTATTGACACTCACAGTTGTGTGGTCGTATTTTGCCCGACCGTGTGATATGAAAGATTATATTTGAATTTTGTTGAGTGTATTTGGCGACTCAAAATGGGTTGAGTATTGAACCTATTTTGGGGGCGTCACAGATATGATCCCACTTCCATTCTGGAATCTTCAGCGATTGTAACAATCCACTTGGTCTCTGATGTTTTGCTTTAACTTTCTGGCATGTTAGGCATTTTGCGACACATTCCGCAATGTCTCCCTTCATATTCGGCCATCAAAAATGTTGTCTGAGATCCTGGTACATCTTTGTACTTCCAGGGTGAATCGAATATCTCGAGCTATGAGCTATGAGCTATGAGCTTGACTTAAAAATTTCTCTTTGACTTGTGGTACTGGCGGTACACAGGTTCTCCCTTCAAATCGTACCAGTCTCGTCAGTATCAATCTTGAATTTTATCTCTTCACCATCGGTTATCCTCTTCTTGATCTTTTCACACACCTCATCATGTAGTTGTGCTTCTTTTATCTTCTCTACTAGAGTTGGACCAGTACTTATTTGAAATAATTTGTCATCTGATTCCTTCGGATACCTAACTTCCAGCTCCAACTTAGCCGTCTCACCAACCAACTGCTCCTGAACAGTTAACAACATTAACGTCTCTCGACCCTTTTTGCTTAAGGCGTCGGCAACGACATTTGCCTTACCCGAATTGTATAGAATCTCACAATTGTAATCCTTGATAAGCTCCAACCATCTTTTTTGGCCCATAGTCAAATCTTTTTGTGTAAAGCTATACTTCAAACTCTTATGATCCGTATATATCTCACACTTCTCTCCATATAGGTAGTGTCTCCATATCTTCAAAGCAAACACCACTGCTGCTAATTCTAAATCATTGGTCAGATACCCTTTTTTATAGTCCTTCAGCTGACGTGATGCATTAACAATGACTTTGCTGTTTTGCATCAACACACAGCCTAGGCCTTTATGTGACGCACCACTGTATATCACGAAATTTCCTATACTATCAAGCAAAGATAACATAGGCGCAATACTCAACCTTTTCTTCAATTCCTAAAATCTTTCCTTGCACTTTTCCGTCCAAAAGAACCTCACCGCTTTCCGAGTCAAATTCGTCAACGGAGTTGCGATCTTGGAAAAATCCTGAATAAATCGCCTGTAGTATCCCTCCAAACCCAAGAAACTCCTAACCTCTGACGGTGTCTTCGGCTGATCCCAATTTATTACAGCTTCCACCTTCGACGGATCTATCAAAATTCCATCTTTGTCAATCACGTGGCTAAGAAATTGCACACGTTCTAACCAGAATTCACATTTTGAGAATTTTGCATACAACTTCTCCCGCCTCAGCGATTCCAATGTCACCCTCAAATGTTCAATGTGTTCGTCCTTAGTTTTGGAATACACCAAAATGTCATCAATGAAAACCACTATGAACTTGTCTAGAAATGGCTTAAACACCCTATTCATTAGGTCCATAAATGCCGCAGGTGTATTTATTAGACCAAATGACATCACCAAGAACTCGTAATGTCCATACCGAGTTCTAAATGCCGTCTTCGGTACATCCTCTCTCCTTACCTTCAACTGATGATAACCACTTCTCAAATCTATTTTCGAGAAGTTCCTTGCTCCCTTCAGCTGATCGAACAAGTAATCGATCCTTGGCAAAGGATACTTATTCTTGATCGTGACTTTGTTTAACTCCCTATAATTAATACAAAGCTGCATTGACCCATCTTTCTTCTAGACAAACAATATCGGTGCTCCCCACGGGGATACACTCGGCTGAATATACTTCTTGTCCAATAATTCCTACATTTGAACCATCAACTCCTTCAACTCTATTGGAGCCATTCTATACAGGGCTTTCGATATTGGAGCAGTCCCTGACACTAAGTCGATAACGAACTCTATCTTTTTATCCGACTAAAGTCCTGGAAAATCGATCGAAAACACATCCACAAACTCCTTAACAACTGATATCTCATCCAACTTTGGACTCTCCTTACAAGTATCCACTATGTAGGCTAGGTACCCTACACAACCTTGTTTCAATAACTTCTTAGCCTACATAATCGTCAGACAACTCCCTTGTCTAGGCAATTTGTTGCCATAAAACACTACCTTCGACGGAGTCATAAGGTTCACAGATTTCCTCTGGAAATCGATTACCGCCCCATGGTTGAACACCCAATCCATACCTAGTATAACATCGAATTCGCCAAGTTTTATCAGAATTAAGTCTACTCTTAACATATGACCCTTAATGACCAATCTACAGTTCTTGTGTACAAACCTAACAGGAATAACCTCCCTATTCATAATCTCTATGTTCAAATGGTAAATTAATTCCTCCTTAGGCAAGTTTAACTTATTAGCAAAGTCATCGGATATAAATGAACAAGTAGCACCCGAATCAAATAATACATAAGCATTAATACTATTAACCGAAATGATACCTGACACCACATCCTTTGACTGCATAGCATCCTGCACGGTCATGTTGAATATTCTGGCAGTGGGTCGGCTCATCTGTGGTGGTCCAGCGATATTCAAAGTACTGCCGTTGTTAGTTCCTCTTCCTCCTGTCGACCCTCTAGCTGGCTTCTTGGGGCAATTCTTGGCCATGTGATCCTTTGATCCACATGTATAGCAAGCTCCCTTCTTCGGGTTAGGGAAATTAGGCGCAATATGGCCTTCTTAACCACAATTGAAACGTACCAGCTTTCCTCTCAAGCACACTCCAATGTGATTCTTTCCACATGTAGCGAAAGCTTCAAACCTTCTCTTCTGCTGATTTCCCTGTTGACCTCCAACAGAAGCGTTGTCATTCCACTTCATCTTCTGGTTGTTGGCACCACTGCCACCAGCTATATTCTCAGTCTCATTCTTCTTCTTCTTTTGATCTTGGTTGTATTTGGTCAAGGCATTGCTTCCACCTTCTGTGATGATCGCCTTTTCCAATACTGCAGCAAATGTGTTTGGCTGGAACATGGAGACTTTGTTGTACAACCAAGGCTTCAATCCCTGCTCAAATCTTCTTGCCTTCTTCTCATCAGTACTGACTTGGTACGTCGCAAACCTTTCCAGCTCATTGAACATTGTAGCGTACTTTGGCACAATTATCGTTCCCTGCTTCAGCTCCAGAAACTAAACCTCCATTTGGTTCTGCGAGTTTATTAGAAAATACATCTCGAAGAACATCTCTTTAAATCTGTCCCATGCTATAACGCCTTCTCCTCCTCGAGCCTTGTTAGCTTGCCACCAGTAACTAGCTTTGGAATTCAACATGAATGTAGCAAAAGCCGTCTTCTGGTCATCGTTGATCCTGGACACCTCGAAGACCTTTTCCTTTTCCATCACCCACATCTGGGCCTCAATCGGATTTATTGATCCTTTGAATTCTGGCGGTCCTACCGCTTTGAATTCCTTGAACGTAGAAGCTTGAGCTTGCAGCTGATTCGCGAGTGCTCCCATCAGTAAATTCACCAGTTGCTGAACCGGATTGGCGTTAGCCTCATCGTTATTATTATTTGTAGAACCCTCTTACTGTTGACGTACTGGTCTTCTTCTAGGTGGCATCTTTCTATTAAAACATACATTTATTAGATCCCTACTTTTGTCTTAAATATTTAAGTCCAAACTTAAACATTTAAAATAAATAAATTTACACTTAAACACATAACACTTCAATAAACTTTGATACTTTATTCATTCGTAGTATTTTAAAACATAGAATAGATAGCATCTCTGTATTTTACATCATCTTTCCTGAACTGAAACAAGTTGCAGGATTACATCATCATCTTATCCCATTATTCTCACAAATTCTGGGACCTATATTTATTAAATACATAAATAACCACATAGTTTATTACTCTACTATCTAGGCATGTTAAGATGTCACACAACCTCTCTTCGTTCCTCTTCCATTACCTGAAACACTGTTCTGCGATCCACCATATACCACAATAAATCCTTGAACTGAGCTGGGTAATAAAAGACACGATCCTAGGCCCTGTCTATCGCTGAATGAAACACATAGTCTGTCTCCTTCATCTTAGCCTTCTTCACTTGAACCTCATCTTTAGCACAATCTACATGTTGAGTAGCCTTCAAGCAAGCATCCTCCACTCTGGCATGCTTCGCTGACTCCTCCTTCATGTCGTTCTTCAGTTTTTCAAGCTCAGCCAATGCATCATCCCTCTCACTCTCCACATGAACTAAATCCTACTCCACGTTTCCAAGACGCTCATCCAGGTCTGTAATCGTCTCATCCCTCTGCTGTATGATAGTCTGACGCACATGCACCTGCTCCTCCAGCTCTCTGACTCTACCTTGTAACTCAATGTTGTGGCCGTAAAACTCCTTGTACATCACAGTGCTGATAGAGTTAGGTGGAAACTCCTCTTCAGGATCCTCCTCCTCTTCCTCTAACTCATCCTCATCCTCTTGGTCAAAGACCGGCTCATGCTCCTAACCCACTACTGTGATCAGTGGAGATGGCTTTCTCTGAACTAACTGCTCCTAAACAGTATGGATGTCTAGGGGCTCCTCATCCCTAGGCATTTGAGATAACTCCTCCCTAGCTTGACTGGACTCTCCAACAATCGTCATCCTGACAACAAAATTTTAAGGTAGTTTATTATCTTGACTATCATCACTATCTTTTCGATCTCTTATAAGGCTACTACCTAAGGTTTCCCCACCTAAGGTTCATAACCTAAGGCTCTGATACCAACTTGTGACACCCCTAAATCCGAGTACTTCATTTTCACGGGATTTGGTGTTCACTATCTAAATAAAACATAACTAACTGCCCATAATAAGGAATGCAAAATAAATTACAAACTTAATAATAAAAATCTTCCTTATAAAAGGATTACAAATTCATAAAACGTTCCCAGGTTTCTAAACTTAAACAATCATCATAAAGTGCGGAAATAAAAGATCATAAACAAATTAAGTCTTAATACAAAACCACATCATAAATATGAACAAGTCTTCGCTACTTGTTCATCTTGCCTTTGCCCTTGCTGGTTGATGGCTCGTCAACCTTCTCAACTTTGGCTTCAATGGTTATATATATGCTAGAGTGAGCAAATAAAAGCTCACTTAAAATAAAAATCAATAATGATGACATATCATTGAATAAGTTCAATAGATTTGAATAACATTTCTATCTTCGATAATCAAGAATTGAATACAAGATTTAGAATTAATCTGAGGGTCACAAGAACTTGAACTATTTCCCAGGTTATAAGTATTTCTACTTAGAACTTTAACAGTCGTTAAACTATATGGACCTCTTAACTCGTACTTAGGAGGATCAGCCCTTCATACCATGTATTATGCACAAACATCTTAACTCTTTCACATGGTAATCCCCTTTAATAGGGTTGTTGTGACGCCCCCAAATTCTTGGACCGCCACTTGGTCGCTCGAATTCGGTTCATCACGTGCTCATGGTAATACATCACAATAATAATAACTAAATATCACACAATCACAGCGAAAAATCTATTCTAGAATAATTTACAATGATTTATTATAATTATTCCCCCAAGTCTCGCAACCTACAGTACTTAATAGATTACATAATAATATCTGTGACGCCCCCAAATCCACGTTCCTTCGAAACCTCTGATTCGGTGCAGTCACGATACTACTATCGCCAAACTATTACATCTTTTATTCATTACTAAAAGAATATAACTTGCTTTATTATAATTTAGAATATAATTTCTATTTATATCCAAGATCTCGTCTATACATCATATTCGATGTTACTAAAATGCGGAATAATTTAAACTTTTCAATATCCTTTGAATAAAATCTTTTTATTGATTTCATAACTTTGAATCAAATACAATCCTTGAATCAACTATATACTATGATTCATTCTATTAGAACTACCGTATGAAGGTTTACAACTCAACTCGATATCCTCTATGTATTATCTAATACATCTTTATAGTACGACAAGCATTAAACCTCGTAAACAAATATCAAGTACAACTACTAGAACCTAGACATGGTTCGAGTAATAATCTAATCAGTATTCTCCATTGTGATACTATTTATCTTTATCAATCAAGAAGCACGAAGTCTTTATCGTAAGTCCTTAACCTGCAAAAGTGGTTATTTGCAAGAGTGAGCTTGACAGCTCAGCAATTCTAACAGTTTTCATGCATCACATAGCATACAACATTATACTCAGTTCATGCATTTATAAATAATTTATATTTACTACGCATGTTAATTTTCACATAACAAGTATATCATCAAAGATCAACTTTCAATCTCATTTATATCTCATATACAGTTCATATATAAGTTCACATTATCACAGCATAATATAATTCAACTAACAGTTATTGAATTCATATATCGAATAGGAACTGAAAGACTTGCCTGATTCGTAGTTTAACAACTACGACTTAACTGCTTAAGAATCTCTGCACTTTGTGTAATCCTACACAGTTATATTAATCATAGAGATCACACCCATCAGTTATACACTTCCATACATTCTCAATGTAATAGTAAAGGTTACATTGTTGTCTAACTTGTTTCTTAGAACCTTGTTTCACTTTTCAAAACCCTTGTCATACTTAACTAGTCATGCAAGGCTACTATGTTCATCATATAGTCATAAACCAGTAGGGGTCAGACCATGATTTGCAGTTTAAGTAATAATACAAGTCTACTACAAAATCAAGAACAAACAGACTGCATAAATCCTGAAAACAGGATGGCGCAGCTGCGCAGGTATTGGCCTTAAGAGTGGCGCAGCTGCGCCACTCACTGGTCAAACCAGAAATGACATTTCATGCTGCTTGGACAACCCGAGTTCAATCAATATCATTCAAGTTACTGATATTAATCAATACGTATGCTCTATGGTTATAATTTCAAGTTCGAAACCTAGGATGCTCATCCTAATCCAATTAAGGCCATATGCCGATAAACTTTAAACAAATCAAACCCATGTTATTAATGGTCCATTACTAAAGTCATATCAACACACCACGAGGCTAAACAATACTAAGTATACATGCTCGTGCGTATATCACACGTGTATATGTTAATCACATAGTTTATGCTTTAGAAATTCATTTTCTATGAATATACGTGCATAGGTGAAATCCATGTTTCATCACATGATGCTTATGTCAACATGTCTATAGGCACAATGAAATCCCAATATACATGCTTGCATGTTCATAACGTAAGTTCACTTAGTACTTGATGATATTAGTTTTCACATTCAAATCTTTCTTTGAAAAGTACACTAATCTTAGTATATGCAAGGCATCTCAACATAAAACTCATGTGCACTCGAAACATATATCCAAACCACATAAATATTCTCACATGGTCAGAATCTAAAAGACGTAAGTCTTGGTCAAGTTTATTTCAAAAAGTCTTTAAGTTTTTCTTAAAAACCTCTTGAATCCTTCACTCATGTAAACTAGTGTACGATTAACACTTAAATTATGTATTTCATGTCAATATAAACCATACGATTGTGTTCACAAAAATCAGAATGCACACATGACACACACATGTCAAAGTTCATATTAAAACTATAAGTTTATTTTAAAACCATGTTTTCCTTCCATATCACATACTAACACGGCCATACATGCATCATGCTACGTTAATATAGTCATATATGCATGTCAATCTAGTTCACTTGTTTGCTTTAAGAGATATCTCATGATAGCACATAACAGAATCTGCAGCAAAACAGAAAACAAGTTCCAGGACCCTGCGCAGCTGCGCAGATCCCAGGCATAAACCCGGCGCAGCTGCGCCGGTGTCCGGCCCAACCAGAGACTGAACTGCTTCGGCAGTTTTAACAACCCAACTCAGAATTTCTTACTTATCATGCTCAATATCAGTAACAATGTATTTCTAACATGTATAACAGCTTATATAACAACTAACCATCATTCTCCAATTCAATTACCATCTAATTTAACATAATCAATAACTTAAGAAATTCAAGAACTCTCCAATTATCAAACTATGGACACTGTAAAAGTTTTACCTTTGTGAATTGAAATTCTAAGCTTGTTGACATCTCCAATTCTTAGTCTCCTTCTCCAATTAGTACACTTACTCTATATCTTACACTTGACAGAAAACTCAGCAACATCAAATGAGAAGGAGGGAGCTTCATTTAAAGAAAACTCACTACACAGACAATAGCTTTGCCTCTTATTACAAACTAATGGAATGAAGGAGAGTCCATTGTGCAAGAAAGAGTTGGTGGTATCCATCATGATACCCATTCCCCATCTCATCATTAGCTACAATTGCTGAGTTTGAGGGAGATAGGCATAGCTCCTAGCCATTCACGTGAGGAGAAATGAGGAGGGACTCTAATATTGGGACAAGCTCATTTTCAGCAATATCAACTTGCAAATTTAAAATACAATGCTTATGTTTTATACATATAGTATATACTTAAGTCACAAGTCCACTTCTAAATACAATGTAACAAATAGGTACATATACACCAACATATAATCCATGTACATTTTACTAATACCGAATGTAAATCTATTGGGTATTATTCATTATCACAACAGTTCATCCCACCGGATATAATTCTTTCGGGTACCATCACAGTGTATTGTCTCCTCTATTAGTAAATTCAATAATTGTTTACAATATATCTATGATATATTATTTTATTGTATACTTAATATACACATTGTCAAACCCACATTTCATGTACCTATTACAACTCAATAACTTTACTATATAGTTTATATTCATATATAGCATAGTCGCATTGCACTTTATACTTCGCATAACATATATTTAACTATCATACGTTATACTTTAATATCACATGGTTGTACATAGAAATTAATAAATTACTTATCTTATCAATTAATTAATAATAATATTAATTAATCCATTTCTCATTAATCGATGGAATTATAATTCCCACGCTAATTGATTAACACTTTATATGATTTATTATCACGTTAAATAAATATAAATCTTTTTATATTTATAAATCATTTACTCATTAATCATATTATCAAATAATTACTTGATAATAGTATATTGTTTATAACAATAATTAATATTATAAGACAATTTATCTCATCACAAATCCGATTATACTTATAATCGATTTCCTTATTATTATACTATCACTAGCCATAATAATTTAACATACTATCATAATAACAATTAACAATTAATTTAGATTAATTGTTTAATTAATAATTCCTCCATCATTAAATTAGTCAATTCATTACTGAATCTATTATTGTGCCACACAAGGCATCTCTCACAAGCTCAAACTTAAGCTTATCATTATTCTCATCACTTACTCATTTCTCACCACATTACTACTTATAACATGTTCAATTAAATTAGAACTATTAAATCCAAGGTCCACATATAAATATTTTATAAATCAAATATTCAAATATTATATATAACCTTTACGGAAATATAATAACTCAAGCTATTAAAACGTTAAATTACTTCAATTAATTATACTTATAATAAGTATAACCTTTACGCTTATAATAATTAATATATACTCTATTAATTATTCTAATAATAATATTCACGATCAAATAATAACTTAAGTTATTTAATATATTAAAATAACTTAGTTTCCTTTCATTAATTAAACTCCCTTGAAAAATACATTAGAAATTATGTATTTTGCCATAACATAAATATTATGTTTTCTCCAAATAAGCACATTCGTTATTAGAAAATAATTTACTTATTGTCTCATGATATTATTCTTAATATAATACCAAATAACTATATGTACGACACATGTACATATATTATATATAGAAAATAGATAATAAGTTTATTTTCTATTATAATAAATCGTTTCCATCAATTTAATTACATATATCAAATACGTTTTAATATATTTACTATATTAACCAATCACACCTCATACAAAAACATATAAGGTAATATTATTATTCAAAAATAACATTTCCTCCTTTTATTAAAATAATTCAATATTAGAAATTATTTTAATACCCTTTATTAGGAAAATCATATCTCTTTCTTTTTCTTTATACAACACATAATCCTTAATTCACCATTTTATTTGAGTGAATTAACTTATTTATTCAAATTACTATCTCACCACTGCCACACAAGGTTTTATAATATAATATTCCATAATATCACTTAATTAACCAATATTTATTCCGAGTTAATTAATTTCTCATTCAAATCATGCTTTGCTAACTTAACCCATTCATGACCCACATTTTAATTACTAATATACATATTCCCAAGTTCAGATTACACAACTCTCAGAATTTTCTACAGACCGGCGCAGCTGCGCTGGTCATAAGCTTGGAAGTGGCGCAGCTGCGCCACCTCAAGTTCATAGGCAGACAAGTTCTGCTATAGCAGAACCATAATCTCAATTCTTAAATACTTGAACATGCTTTTTAATGTGCTATCTTGCTACATCGGTTAACCAACATATTTTATTACCTCCTTCAAATGATTCAAAGTTTAAATTATAAGTTCAAACTCTATTCCCCTATAAGGTTCTCATATATATATCTAATTCCTTCCACATAATTCAAGATATATATATATAACACATATGTATATTCCGTTAATGTTCACTTCTCGTGGTATATTAAATCAACTAGTAATTCACTAACCAATGTTTATTTAAAGATATATTGGTTCTATTCTCTCTCTCTTCAACAACATACATATACTCCAGAAGATGGTGATTATCAAATATATTTAATGTCACCAATCTTACTATGATAAATAATTATATAAATTATTTAATACCGAATAGATAAATCTTATCCATCTTCTTGCTAATTCATCTCTATAATAAATAATAAATATATATTAATAATATATTTATAAATCACAAAATCACATATTACATAGTTCATATTACCCTATGTAACACAATACTACATACCTCGTATCACACATATATATTCTTATTCGAATCCATCTCATACCTTAAGAATTTTATTTATTAAATCCTTAATTAATAATATCTGAAAATTCGGGTTCTTACATCCTCTCCCCCTTATAAGGATTCCGTCCTCGGAATCACCGAAACTTCCTCTACTCGGTGCTATTCCGATTATTACATATTCTCTTGAATAATTTTTATTCATTCTCTTTTCAGAAGTTTTATTATAACTTGCTCACTTGCATTCTACCACATTCTCCTTTCTAAGGAACATTCTACTTACTACATTCATCCTTTAAAAGAATAAGAATCTTCCGTGATTTTTCAATAATCGGGAAGTAGTATGGATAACTCAGATTCCAATTTATGCTGAGGGGTCACAAGACCGTGAACTTTTCTCCAGGTTTACTAATGCTTCAACACAATTCTTCACACTGCAAACCAGAGTGTTTATCAATCACAAAGACTGAAAACACCCTCCACGCGTACTCTAGGTGGCCAGCCTATTGTACCACTACGTTGGGCCGCAACGTAGTGTTTTGTAACGACTATATGCGTTACGTTCGGAACCATTGTCCCCGAAAACATGTCCCCTTTATAGGGTTGTTCACCTCAGCTTTTCAACATCTAAATCCGCACCAGAGCAATCCGGTTTGGCATAAATACACAAGAATGCTTGAATTCTATAATCCCTTTCCAACAGTCGCCTAGCCGAATCAAATAGCTTAGACTCTCATCAACAATTCGGACATCAATCAAAATAATTTAGTCAACTTTTCATAATTCGAAAGAAAAACCAAAAACCGTTTTATGACGTCATGATGCCGCACCAACTTAATAGTACGTTGAGGATTCCGCCATTTTATGACTTTATCATATTACATCATACCATAGTGGGCTGACGATCTTTCAATCACAACCAACACTAAGTTCGATTGTATTGATGACTCCATCGTTTCCCATTCTACATCATATCAAATGATGCACATGGTCAAAATACATTTTGAAAGATTGTCAAATCATTTTTGTCTTAGCCGAAAAAAATAGCGTAGACATACGAATAACGGTGTTGTTTTTAAAACTCATTAGTTCAGTTACCTGACCCAATGTTTTCTCAAGAAAACCGAAGTGCAAACACTAGCACGAAGTCAATAATTATTGAAAATCTAGCGTAGCTAGAGGATTTAGGAAAATCCAATTTCTCCATCGCTTCAATCTCTTACCACCATCAATGCTTACTATTCCAAAACTCTTATATAATATATCTATTCTCAGTACAGTTCACCAACTTACCACACCATGGAAGTTCAGGAACTTACCACAATCATATGGGTGTAGGAACTTATCCTAGTCAGACCAAAGTCGTCCATTCGCTGAGGGGTCCCATCATACGATTATGAGTCACGAACTTGTCATAGGCATGAGTTTTAAGAACTCGCACCTAATCTTAATATTATCTAATTATATCTTAGAAATCTCTATCTATCAAAATAAATATGAGAAAAGAATCACCTTTCCGCCATATGTATAATGATACCGCGACACTAACATTCCAACGATTATCAATGTGACGCACTCAGTGCAAGCACAAAACTTCTGCCCATACAAAAGTTTGTACAACTAAGCCATCACATGAGTCCTCAATGGAATTCCAACACTTAACTATATCTTACTCTATCACTTGCTCATTACGAGCTTTCTACATTTCATCACATACAACTCCTCATGAGTTCATCTCGTACTTTATCATAGTACATTCTCTTATAGCATCAAGCTATACATACTTAGTCATTACAGACTATCTGTCATTTCACAGTTCAATCTGATCACGTCGTGATCATCACTATACCTTAGGGTTCTTTCCCTATTATCAACCAAACTCCATCTGAGTTCATTCTCATTATCTTTGTCATATACATCTTATAGACATCATCTTAGCATTTTTATTACCGGAGTTAGGAAACTCCTGATTCTCATTCTCTAGATATTTTGAGATTCTTCTTTGAATCTTCATTTAGATATATTTTAATCTTTATCTTTCCCTCTGTCAGGTTATAGTCTAAGGTACACTTACCTAAGGTTTATAACCTACAGCTTTGATACCAACCTGTGACGCCCCCAAATCCACGTTCCTTCGAAACCTCTGATTCGGTGCAGTCACGATACTACTATCGCCAAACTATTACATCTTTTATTCATTACTAAAAGAATATAACTTGCTTTATTATAATTTAGAATATAATTTCTATTTATATCCAAGATCTCGTCTATACATCATATTCGATGTTACTAAAATGCGGAATAATTTAAACTTTTCAATATCCTTTGAATAAAATCTTTTTATTGATTTCATAACTTTGAATCAAATACAATCCTTGAATCAACTATATACTATGATTCATTCTATTAGAACTACCGTATGAAGGTTTACAACTCAACTCGATATCCTCTATGTATTATCTAATACATCTTTATAGTACGACAAGCATTAAACCTCGTAAACAAATATCAAGTACAACTACTAGAACCTAGACATGGTTCGAGTAATAATCTAATCAGTATTCTCCATTGTGATACTATTTATCTTTATCAATCAAGAAGCACGAAGTCTTTATCGTAAGTCCTTAACCTGCAAAAGTGGTTATTTGCAAGAGTGAGCTTGACAGCTCAGCAATTCTAACAGTTTTCATGCATCACATAGCATACAACATTATACTCAGTTCATGCATTTATAAATAATTTATATTTACTACGCATGTTAATTTTCACATAACAAGTATATCATCAAAGATCAACTTTCAATCTCATTTATATCTCATATACAGTTCATATATAAGTTCACATTATCACAGCATAATATAATTCAACTAACAGTTATTGAATTCATATATCGAATAGGAACTGAAAGACTTGCCTGATTCGTAGTTTAACAACTACGACTTAACTGCTTAAGAATCTCTGCACTTTGTGTAATCCTACACAGTTATATTAATCATAGAGATCACACCCATCAGTTATACACTTCCATACATTCTCAATGTAATAATAAAGGTTACATTGTTGTCTAACTTGTTTCTTAGAACCTTGTTTCACTTTTCAAAACCCTTGTCATACTTAACTAGTCATGCAAGGCTACTATGTTCATCATATAGTCATAAACCAGTAGGGGTCAGACCATGATTTGCAGTTTAAGTAATAATACAAGTCTACTACAAAATCAAGAACAAACAGACTGCATAAATCCTGAAAACAGGATGGCGCAGCTGCGCAGGTATTGGCCTTAAGAGTGGCGCAGCTGCGCCACTCACTGGTCAAACCAGAAATGACATTTCATGCTGCTTGGACAACCCGAGTTCAATCAATATCATTCAAGTTACTGATATTAATCAATACGTATGCTCTATGGTTATAATTTCAAGTTCGAAACCTAGGATGCTCATCCTAATCCAATTAAGGCCATATGCCGATAAACTTTAAACAAATCAAACCCATGTTATTAATGGTCCATTACTAAAGCCATATCAACACACCACGAGGCTAAACAATACTAAGTATACATGCTCGTGCGTATATCACACGTGTATATGTTAATCACATAGTTTATGCTTTAGAAATTCATTTTCTATGAATATACGTGCATAGGTGAAATCCATGTTTCATCACATGATGCTTATGTCAACATGTCTATAGGCACAATGAAATCCCAATATACATGCTTGCATGTTCATAACGTAAGTTCACTTAGTACTTGATGATATTAGTTTTCACATTCAAATCTTTCTTTGAAAAGTACACTAATCTTAGTATATGCAAGGCATCTCAACATAAAACTCATGTGCACTCGAAACATATATCCAAACCACATAAATATTCTCACATGGTCAGAATCTAAAAGACGTAAGTCTTGGTCAAGTTTATTTCAAAAAGTCTTTAAGTTTTTCTTAAAAACCTCTTGAATCCTTCACTCATGTAAACTAGTGTACGATTAACACTTAAATTATGTATTTCATGTCAATATAAACCATACGATTGTGTTCACAAAAATCAGAATGCACACATGACACACACATGTCAAAGTTCATATTAAAACTATAAGTTTATTTTAAAACCATGTTTTCCTTCCATATCACATACTAACACGGCCATACATGCATCATGCTACGTTAATATAGTCATATATGCATGTCAATCTAGTTCACTTGTTTGCTTTAAGAGATATCTCATGATAGCACATAACAGAATCTGCAGCAAAACAGAAAACAAGTTCCAGGACCCTGCGCAGCTGCGCAGATCCCAGGCATAAACCCGGCGCAGCTGCGCCGGTGTCCGGCCCAACCAGAGACTGAACTGCTTCGGCAGTTTTAACAACCCAACTCAGAATTTCTTACTTATCATGCTCAATATCAGTAACAATGTATTTCTAACATGTATAACAGCTTATATAACAACTAACCATCATTCTCCAATTCAATTACCATCTAATTTAACATAATCAATAACTTAAGAAATTCAAGAACTCTCCAATTATCAAACTATGGACACTGTAAAAGTTTTACCTTTGTGAATTGAAATTCTAAGCTTGTTGACATCTCCAATTCTTAGTCTCCTTCTCCAATTAGTACACTTACTCTATATCTTACACTTGACAGAAAACTCAGCAACATCAAATGAGAAGGAGGGAGCTTCATTTAAAGAAAACTCACTACACAGACAATAGCTTTGCCTCTTATTACAAACTAATGGAATGAAGGAGAGTCCATTGTGCAAGAAAGAGTTGGTGGTATCCATCATGATACCCATTCCCCATCTCATCATTAGCTACAATTGCTGAGTTTGAGGGAGATAGGCATAGCTCCTAGCCATTCACGTGAGGAGAAATGAGGAGGGACTCTAATATTGGGACAAGCTCATTTTCAGCAATATCAACTTGCAAATTTAAAATACAATGCTTATGTTTTATACATATAGTATATACTTAAGTCACAAGTCCACTTCTAAATACAATGTAACAAATAGGTACATATACACCAACATATAATCCATGTACATTTTACTAATACCGAATGTAAATCTATTGGGTATTATTCATTATCACAACAGTTCATCCCACCGGATATAATTCTTTCGGGTACCATCACAGTGTATTGTCTCCTCTATTAGTAAATTCAATAATTGTTTACAATATATCTATGATATATTATTTTATTGTATACTTAATATACACATTGTCAAACCCACATTTCATGTACCTATTACAACTCAATAACTTTACTATATAGTTTATATTCATATATAGCATAGTCGCATTGCACTTTATACTTCGCATAACATATATTTAACTATCATACGTTATACTTTAATATCACATGGTTGTACATAGAAATTAATAAATTACTTATCTTATCAATTAATTAATAATAATATTAATTAATCCATTTCTCATTAATCGATGGAATTATAATTCCCACGCTAATTGATTAACACTTTATATGATTTATTATCACGTTAAATAAATATAAATCTTTTTATATTTATAAATCATTTACTCATTAATCATATTATCAAATAATTACTTGATAATAGTATATTGTTTATAACAATAATTAATATTATAAGACAATTTATCTCATCACAAATCCGATTATACTTATAATCGATTTCCTTATTATTATACTATCACTAGCCATAATAATTTAACATACTATCATAATAACAATTAACAATTAATTTAGATTAATTGTTTAATTAATAATTCCTCCATCATTAAATTAGTCAATTCATTACTGAATCTATTATTGTGCCACACAAGGCATCTCTCACAAGCTCAAACTTAAGCTTATCATTATTCTCATCACTTACTCATTTCTCACCACATTACTACTTATAACATGTTCAATTAAATTAGAACTATTAAATCCAAGGTCCACATATAAATATTTTATAAATCAAATATTCAAATATTATATATAACCTTTACGGAAATATAATAACTCAAGCTATTAAAACGTTAAATTACTTCAATTAATTATACTTATAATAAGTATAACCTTTACGCTTATAATAATTAATATATACTCTATTAATTATTCTAATAATAATATTCACGATCAAATAATAACTTAAGTTATTTAATATATTAAAATAACTTAGTTTCCTTTCATTAATTAAACTCCCTTGAAAAATACATTAGAAATTATGTATTTTGCCATAACATAAATATTATGTTTTCTCCAAATAAGCACATTCGTTATTAGAAAATAATTTACTTATTGTCTCATGATATTATTCTTAATATAATACCAAATAACTATATGTACGACACATGTACATATATTATATATAGAAAATACATAATAAGTTTATTTTCTATTATAATAAATCGTTTCCATCAATTTAATTACATATATCAAATACGTTTTAATATATTTACTATATTAACCAATCACACCTCATACAAAAACATATAAGGTAATATTATTATTCAAAAATAACATTTCCTCCTTTTATTAAAATAATTCAATATTAGAAATTATTTTAATACCCTTTATTAGGAAAATCATATCTCTTTCTTTTTCTTTATACAACACATAATCCTTAATTCACCATTTTATTTGAGTGAATTAACTTATTTATTCAAATTACTATCTCACCACTGCCACACAAGGTTTTATAATATAATATTCCATAATATCACTTAATTAACCAATATTTATTCCGAGTTAATTAATTTCTCATTCAAATCATGCTTTGCTAACTTAACCCATTCATGACCCACATTTTAATTACTAATATACATATTCCCAAGTTCAGATTACACAACTCTCAGAATTTTCTACAGACCGGCGCAGCTGCGCTGGTCATAAGCTTGGAAGTGGCGCAGCTGCGCCACCTCAAGTTCATAGGCAGACAAGTTCTGCTATAGCAGAACCATAATCTCAATTCTTAAATACTTGAACATGCTTTTTAATGTGCTATCTTGCTACATCGGTTAACCAACATATTTTATTACCTCCTTCAAATGATTCAAAGTTTAAATTATAAGTTCAAACTCTATTCCCCTATAAGGTTCTCATATATATATCTAATTCCTTCCACATAATTCAAGATATATATATATAACACATATGTATATTCCGTTAATGTTCACTTCTCGTGGTATATTAAATCAACTAGTAATTCACTAACCAATGTTTATTTAAAGATATATTGGTTCTATTCTCTCTCTCTTCAACAACATACATATACTCCAGAAGATGGTGATTATCAAATATATTTAATGTCACCAATCTTACTATGATAAATAATTATATAAATTATTTAATACCGAATAGATAAATCTTATCCATCTTCTTGCTAATTCATCTCTATAATAAATAATAAATATATATTAATAATATATTTATAAATCACAAAATCACATATTACATAGTTCATATTACCCTATGTAACACAATACTACATACCTCGTATCACACATATATATTCTTATTCGAATCCATCTCATACCTTAAGAATTTTATTTATTAAATCCTTAATTAATAATATCTGAAAATTCGGGTTCTTACAATATCAATTAACGACTTATTACATAATCTAACTTAAGCTTAAACATAATCAAATCCAGTCTTACTACATCATTTTAATACAATATTAAAATATTTAAAACATAAAAGAGACAAGCTAGTTGGTAGCCTTGCCCTTGCCCTTATCAACGCCCGAAGGTTCGCCCTGCTCTGCCTTAACTGAAATGTTTTAGGGAAAGCAAGAATGAGCACAAATTGCTCAGCAAGTAATATACAATAAGGGTAAGTGATATAATTCTTAATTCTCGAAAGGGTATAACAAAGTTTGATAGTTCAAGGATAACAAGAATATCAATAATTTTCAATAATAGTCGCTAAGGACAGAATAATATCAATGTGATTCAATAACAAATTAATTCAAGATTTTAAGATGACTAAATACTGAGCAGTCGCTAAGGACTATGAACTTCTACTAGAATTAACATTAATAAACTAGAAATCCAACAAAAATAGGTACAACAGGTGATCAGCCTAAAGCACCATCGTTATGCATAACAATCAATCATACTCAAGTGTGCATGTCGATTCTCCGACAATTATATATTCCCTTCAAAGAAGGTTGTTCTTCTCAGTCAAATACAAGATCCCGCACCAATTAATTGGTTTTGGGTCGCTTTTCAATAATATAAGTCTAGCCGAATCAAATGGCATAGACACTTTCACAATATTCAAGAACAATACTAAGCTCAACATGAACAATAGCTTTAATGAAATAAAAGTTCAAGTACGCTAATTCCATTCAAACGATTAAGTAAAGAAACTAGTTCGCAATATACAAGGATAGAATACTTGCATCCAAAGAGATAAGGTTTAGATACTTGCTTACGATATCCGTTGAATAAAGTAATGCAAGGGTTTAGGATACTTGCTTTATGCATAGTTTACTCACGTAAAGCTAGCCAACACTTTCGGATTCCTATCGTAATATAGTTATGTATATATATGATATTCATTAGTCATATAATTTAACTTCACATTTTATCTCTGAATATACGATCAACACATAAGCTAAGTTTTAACCTAGCTACATAGTTATATAGTATTATATTAATATAACTTCTATCCTTAACTATCCTCTTTTCTCAAGTTGATCATATTTATACATCATTACTATCATGTGAGACTACTACAATCAGCAAACATACTCGCATATTATTAATATCACATAAGACCACAATCAATACTGAATATATTTCGTTTTAGCAAGTTATGGCATTCCCCTAAGTTAACAGTCAAAATCGGATTCAAGTAACATCGTAGCATATAATCATTCTTGAGTTCATTATCACAATTTTAACTTACATTTTACATGGTATTAAGGGATAGAAAAACCATGTGGTTATCATGCTTTATAACTTGGCTATATGTTTACATAGATGTCACGTAATCTATTAATACACATGCTTATGGTGTTCACATTATTTATTCATAACTAGTATTGTTTAATACTTGGGAGTATGCTTTAAACTCATGTTATCATTATGTCTACTACATACGAATCATGTTTAGAGGCATATCAAACCCGAACATGCCATCATAACTCTTTAGAATCTAGATACTCACGTGATGTAACTATCTTTTTGAAAACATGTTCAAGTTTTACGTTTCAAACTTATACTTTTACTTAGCAAGGTTCACAATTGAAGTCCACATACTCATGTCACGCTATGAAACATATCTAAGCAAGTCAACATACCTTTCGTGAATTCTTAAACCATATTAACATGCTTGTACGGTCAGAATATCAACATGAATATAATTGATCAAAGTTTGTTTTCAAACTCTACGCTTTCGTTAGAAATGTTAAATGATGGAGTTCGCATGCTCACATTTCATCATGAAGCTTATGTATGCAAGTCAATACGTATTTCATGTGTTTCTAGGTCATACAAACATGTCTTGAAAGCCAGAATATTAACATGCTTCATATATGTTAATGTTCATTCATGAAACTTTAAGTTTACTTCAACACTATATATTGTTTCCTAATCCTTGCATGTAATCATAGCCAAAGCGTGTTTACGCTATCTCCATATACTGATATAAGTATGTTAGACCCATTAGCATGCTCATCTAAGCCATGTAAACAACCTAACATTTAGCAGACTTAAGCAGGAAGCAGGGAACTGCTGCAGGCTGCTGGCGCAGCTGCGCCGGCTCCCAGCTAGCGGCAGACAGTTTCAGAAAACAGCAAAAACCCAGCCCAACAAAGAAATTACACTACGAATTTGATTGTAATCACACCATATTGCTTACTAACATGCTCATTAGTTCATATAACACTTAAACAATCATTATATAACCCAATTACACTTTAATTCCACATCATTAAGAATCTAAGAAATCGCAGCAATAAAAACAGAAAAATGAAAATGAAAAACAAGGAAGCTATTTTGTAATCCCAACATGTATACAAGTCCATATAACAACTACACAGCTTCCTATAATTCAATTAGCATGAATGACATCCATAATCCAGAAGCTTATTTTGACAGAGAATTTCAAAAATAGAAATTTTTGACAGAAACCAAGAATGAAGAATACAGAAATGGGATTATACCTCTGTTAATGGAGTCTGAATTCTCCACTTCTAAGAATACTACACTGATGTATATATATTAGCTCTCAACTTATCAAACTCAAGCAAAATCTCAGCAAGATGAAATGTGAAGGAGAGATGCTTCATTTATAGAAAAATTAAAACACAATCCATGCTTCTAACTCTGAAAATAAACTAACGTATGTTTGAATTGCATGTTAGATAAGAAGAAGTTGGTAGATAGTTGTTGAAGGTCATCATCATGCTCACATCCCATTGTATGATTGCTATGAAGGTTTGCTGAGTTTTAAGGTTATAGGGGAGTAGGATAGCTTGAGTATATCACGTGAAAGAGATAGTGACTCTCTCAGCAAAACAAACTCAGCCTTCTAGCAACATACTACAGTTAAATCATTATACACATATGTATTAAATACTTAGGCTATCTACACATATATATATATATTTTATACATATGTTATTAATTGAAATGTCACACTATAATTCACATAATGTAGTAAGTGTGACTTGTACACATATAATCTAGGTACATTTTTATCACACTGGTATAATTTTCTCGGATATAATCACACTATACTGTCTCCTTTATTATTAAATTGTATTAATCAACAAGTGATTACAATATATTCATGATATATCATTTTAATGTATACTTACATACATATTGTCACATAGGTATTAATCATGTAGCTCACATAGTTTAATTAATCTTACCATATACTAGTGTCATATTACACTTCACATATCCTTCATCAATCAATATAATTGTTAACCTCCATAATAATTTAATTAACCCTTATATGATTAATTATCACTTTAATATAAATCTTATTATATTTATAAACACGTTGCTCATTATTATTATTATATTTCTTGCAATAATAATAATCACATATGATTAATCAATCACAGTTAATATTCCACAACAATTAATTAATATTCTACGATAACAATTAATTAATATTCTACAATAGCAATTAACAATTAATATAGATTAATTGTTTACTTAATAATTCATTCGTTAATTAATATAATCATTAATAATCCTCATTACTGTGCCACACAAGGCTATCAACGAGTTTTTCGCAAACTCCATAAATTTCTCAATTATAATAATTATTCAATTTTATATAATTGAATTAATTCATCTCATAACACAAAATTATTTATATATGAATAAATATTCAATTCCATTAATATATTCATTTATTAATATATGAAAATTCTTGGGTATTACAGTTGTTCATCTCAGCTTTAATTTAACGAGTCTGCACCAAAGAAAGATGAAGAACTCAAGAAGATGGGTTATTGGCTTAACCCTTGTTTCTATCTCTATAGAATATGTGTACTCCCAACTCTTGAAAAATTCACGTTCCTTATTTCTGATATAAGACTCTCTTATATAGATATTAGGTTAACCCTCCTAATCTAATTAGAATAGGGTTTTATTTAATTAATTAATTAAACACTTTTAATTAATTTATATCCTAATCTTATTAGGATTGAGAGAGAGAGTACTGATATTATATTAATTTCTAAACTCCTTTAGAATTAAAATAATAATAATAATAATAATAATATTAATAAGACTCCTCTTATTAATTTATATTTAATATTTCTAAAATATTAAATAATAAACATTAAGCTATTTAATTTATTCTATCACCATAGATTAAATTAATTATAATTAATGCATTATTACTATCATGCCATTTTCTTCTTAAATAATTTTTCTTCCTTTTATGGTGTGACCATTTAGGTTCTCCATATTAAACCGGTTGTGAATAAATCAATTAGAACAATTCTAATCTTATTTAAATAAATAAATTAAACTAATAATTTATTTAAATAAATAATATTTATTCTACAATAGGGATAAGCCTCCCTAGCGATCAACGACTTTTCAGATAATATAGATTTCAACATTAATCATAAAAGAACTTGTGAGTTAATAGTTACCGTACAATTCAATTCTTCCACCATACAATGTCCCAATTAAATATAAGACATGGATTTACTGTCAAGTCTTAATTTATTTAATCATATGTATTTCGATTAGAAAATGCACAACTCCAAATAATGCAAATTAGAAACCTCTTTCTAATTTCATTCTACCTTGGCCAAGGATTCTTGGGTTGTCATTTAATGAATCACATAGGACATATCTCCTCTTTTACTAGAGGTGGTATGTAAGAACCCGAATTTTCAGATATTATTAAATAAGGATTTAATAAATAAAATTCTTAAATTGTGAGATGGGTTCGAATAATAATATATATATATATGATATGAGGTATGTGGTATTATATTACATAGGATAATATGGACTATGTAATATGTGTTTTTGTGATTAATGAATATATTATTAATATATATTTGTTATTTATTTTAGAGACGATTCAATTGAGGTAAAGGAAGTGGATAAATTCCTATCGATATTAAATAATTTATAGAATTATTTTATCATAGTAAGTTGGTGACATTAAATATCCTTAATGTATAATCACCATATTCTTGTGTATGTGTACTAATAACTCGTATGTTTATAATATAGGTTATTAATAGCACTTAAGCTATCCGTGAATAGGTTTGGATAGTGAAGCATGAGTTAGTTAAGGAATTAACTAATAAGAATAAATATTGGTTAATTTAAGTTGAGAGTTATATTATGGAATAATATAATGTGAATATTGAACCTTAATTAACCAAGGTAATATGGTACAAGGTTTGATTTACTTAAGTAAAAGAGTGAATTAATATGTGTGTTGAATATGTAATTATAGTTGATACTGTTTATATATATTACTTAGAGTGGTAATATGTGAGAAAGTCTAATGTGCGAATAACGTTAAATATATATATACGTTATTAAAGGGAGATGGAAATCATTCTATCTTTAAATAAATATTTGAAGAAATTGTTTTGGGAACAATTTATAGAAAAGAAAGAGAAATAATTATTATAAAGGATATTAAAATAAATTCTAATATTGAATTATTTTAATAAAGGAGGAAATATTATTTTTGAATAATAATATTACCCTATATGTTTTTGGTATGATGTAATAAGTGTGATTAATTAATATGGTAAATATATTAAAACGTATTTGCTATATGTAATTAAATTGATGGAAACGATTTATTATAATAGAAAATAAACTTATTACCTATTTTCTATATATAATGTATGTACATGTGCCATACATGTAATTATTTTAGTAGATATTATATTAAGAATAATATCTTGAGACAATAAGTAAATTATTTTCTAGCAATGAATATCTTTATTTGGAGAAAACATAATATTTTATGTTATGGCAAAATACATAATTCCTAATGTATTTTCAAGAAAGTTTATTAATGAAAGAAAACTAAGTTATTTCAATATATTAAATAACTTAAGTTATTATTTTATCGTAGATTTTATAATAATTAATAGAGTAAATATTAATTATTCTAGTGTAAAGGTTATACATATAATTGTTCAAGGTAGCTAAATAATTTAGCATTAAAGTGCATGTGTCACACAAACCTTATATTAAAAGAATATTAAAGTGTGATGGGAGTGATAATAAGCTTAAGGTAAGCTTGTGAGATATGTCTAGTGTGGCAAAGTGGTGGAATAAATATTCATTAAATAAATTAATGAATGAATAATTAATGGAATTAATTATTATTATTATGTGAATAAATTCCTATGTGCAATGATGTGTAATTATAAGTTATATAGTAGATACATCTATATAATATGGAATGAAGTGTGACACTTCAAGAAAACTATATAATATAGGAAACTATATGATTAAGTGTAATAATAAAGTTACAATAATGGGGTGTGACACTACTCAATTAAAATATATTCGGTATTGTCAAATGTACATGGATTATATGATTGGGTGTATGTATGACCCTATCATATCATATGGTAATAACATTAAGTTATTAGATATAAGCTTGCAAGTTAGTCCATGTGAGAGCAATAATGGTCAATTAAGTGGTTAGGGTACATGAATAGTGGTAGTTGGTGGGAGTTAGCCACCAATTTCCCTTTTGCCCTTTGGGTAATAACCATAGGAGAATAATAGCTTGATAATGAATAGATGCAATACATTGGTGTGTAGAGTTTGTTAATTCAATTACTACATTGTTGCTAAGAAAGCATATAATAAGAAATGTAATTACACCATGAGCATGTTATAAGGTGTAATGATGAGGAAGGACCATGAATAGTAGTAGTTGGTGGAGTTAGCCACCAACTCCTCTTTGACCATTGGGTATTACCAATAGGAGGGTAATAGATTGATTATAATAGAGAACATGTAAATTAGTAATGTAATGGTATTACTTTATGAACATATTATAAGATGTAACTTTGAGTATAATATTATCTTAGGAGATTATATTATTATAAACTTGTGGACTATTAAGTACTAAGTTCACATAATTATGCCTTGTGTGGCATAAATAATGAAGTTAAATGAAGGGGATTTAATGGGAAGTATTAGAAGAAAATTTATGGTTGATATTAATTATCATTATAATATTTGAGTATATTTGTGATAATAATTTTATGGAAAATGGTGGGATGATAGTACCCAACCATATTATATTTAGTCCAATTAGAATATTAGCTTAACCTATGTACATGAGGTACATGATTATATGTAGTAGTGTATATTTAAAATATGAGTATACAATAAAATAATATATCATGGATATATTATAAATAATTATTAAATTAATAAAATTTAATAATAAAGGAAACAATGTAATGTGATAATACCCGATAGAATTATATCCGGTAAGATGAGATATATATGGATGATATATGATACATTGTAATTAGAGATTTTATTTACAATTCATTCATAACCTAAGCTATATGTATGAATGTGTATATATGTATATATTATAACCTATGTGTTTACAAAATGAAATGTGATATAGCCTTGGTAAGTGGTGGACTATATAATATTAGTATGAGGTAATTGTAAGCAAGTTGCTGAGATTTAGTGGCATTGTCCCATATTAAGTGCCCACTTTCTCTTCCTTTTCTCATTCACGTGAATGGCTAAGGCTAGCCTATCTCCTTCATCTCTCAACTTCCTAGCTAGCAATGAGTGTGATGATTATGGGGGGAGTGGGCTTCATGATGGGATTTACTAACTATCTATTGCCCAACAATTCTTCTCTTCTTCCATTAGTTTAATTCATGGTGCAAAGCTTTGGCATGGTTAACCAATTCTCTATAAATTGGAAGCTCCCCCTCACAAACTCAAGTTGCTAAACTCTTGATAAGTTTCATATAGTGAGTGTGTTGATGAGTATTGAGGGAGAGAATTCTGAAATACATGGGAAGCTCTACCCAAGTTGAAGCTCAAGGGGTATAATCTCTAAACTACTTTGGAATTCAATTCATAGCAATAGCATGAAATAGTAGTAATTGGTCATGTGAAAAGATGCTAGCACGTTAGTTAAGTTGTATACATGTTGTAAATACAATGTAGTTGATTTCTAGCATGTTTAAATTCGAATTATTGAAGAAATTTTTGAGTTGGGCTAAGAGACTGCCGAAGCAGAAAAGTTTCTGGTCTGGAAACGGGGACGCGCGGCCGCGCGTCTCCCTAGTACAAATGGGGCGCGGCCGCGCCCTCTGCAGAAACTCTTGGTGATTTTGTGTTTTCTGGTTGGTTAAGCATACTAGTTAGACTCTAATAATTTCATAAAGGGGTCTGACATGCGTACTAAGATTTTCATGCACATAGTGAGTTGTATTAGTTGGTTTAACATAATTTCCTAAAAGAAAACGTAAAGTTTTGAAAATGAGACTTGACGAATTTTGTGTTCTTTGAGTCGGACTTTTGAGACATGTGTAAGTGTCTTGGTTATGTGTATCAATGGGTATGAAGGTAGTTGTTGATTAATTACCTTGGCTAATAGTAAACAATTATACCTTGTTGTAGTGGAGTTTTTAATGAAAACTTAAGGTTTTATAAATGAATTTTGGCGTATATAAGTCATGTTTATATTCTGACTTTTTAAACATGATTATATGGTTTAGATATGCATGATATGTGAGTCGAAGGTATTGAGCATACACTAGAACAGATTGTTTAAATTAAAAATGATTTCAAAAGACAAACTTAGAGTTTTTGGACGTATATATAGGATGTCCACGTTCTGATCATTGAGCATGTATAGATGACTTATATATGTGTTCTAATACATGAGAATCATGACTACAAGGTACTTTGCATATACTTAGTTACCTTTGTTGACTTAAAGCGATTTTTATGAAATGTTTAGAATGTGTAAGATGATAGCATCAAACACGGAGTGAGTTATATTATGATCATACGAGCATGTATATTAGGATTCATTATGCCTATAGACATGTTGACATAAGCATCATGTGATGAAACATGGATTTCACCTATGCACGCATATTCGAGAAAATGAATTTCAAAAGCATAGACTATGTGATTAAGTATACATGTGTAGTATAAGCACGAGCATGCCTACTTAATGTGTGTGTATAATATATATCAGAATGCATGATATATTAGGACCAAACTAAGTTTATGAAATCTAAGTTCTGGTTCTGGCAGGGAGTCGCGCGACCGCGCCACTCCCAAGCTAAATTGCCGCGCGGCCGCGCCGTGTTGCAGAGTTGCCAAGAACAGTTTGTTAACTGTCTGGTCCTAAGTTATTTTCCTTAAGGACCCTAAGGACCGAAATAGAATGGTTTCTATAGAATAAGTATGAAGGTATGATGTTGTAACATCGTGGTTATCCTAAGATAGAGTGAAACGAAACCAAGATTAGAAAACGATATACGAATTGTTATTCTATTAAGAGCATATGAAATGTATGACTAATGGATGTAAATCCATGATTATATAACTGTGTAGGAATACACGAAGTGCAGATAGCTTTAAGCAGTTAAGTCGTAGTTGTTAAACTACGAATCAGGCAAGTCTTTCAGTTCCTATTTGATATATGAATTCAATAACTGTTAGTTGAATTATATTATGCTGTGATAATGTGAACTTATATATGAATTGTATATGAGATATAAATGAGATTGAAAGTTGATCTTTGATGATATACTTGTTATGTGAAAAGTAACATGCGTAGTAAATATAAATTGTTTATAAATGCATGAACTGAGTATAATGTTGTATGCTATGTGATGCATGAAAACTATTAGAATTGCTGAGCTGTCGAGCTCACTCTTGCAAATAACCACTTTTGCAGGTTAAGGACTTACGATAAAGACTTCGTGCTTCTTGATTGATAAAGATAGATAGTATCGAATTGAAGAGTACTATTTAGATTATTGCTTGAACCCTGTCTAGGTTCTAGTAGTTGTACTTGATATTTGTTTACGAGGTTTAATGCTTGTCGTACTATAAAGATGTATTAGTAATACATAGAGGATATCAAGTCGAGTTGTAAATGTTTATACGATAACTCAGATAAGAAGGAATCATATTTTATAATTGATTCAAGGGTTGTAATTGATTCAAGTTATGAAATCAATAAAAGATTTTATTCAAAGGATATTGAAAAGTTTAAATTATTCCGCATTTTAGTAACATCGAATATGATGTAAAGACGAGATCTTGGATATGAATAGAATTTATATTCTAAATTGTAATAAAGCAAGTTGTATTCTTTTAGTAATAAATAAAAGATATAATAATTTGGCGATAATAGTATCGTGACTGCACCGAATCCGAGGTTTCGAAGGAACGTGGATTTGGGGGCGTCACAGGTTGGTATCAAAGCTGTAGGTTATAAACCTTAGATAAGTGTACCTTAGACTATAACCTGATAGAGTGAAAGATAAGATTAAAATATATCTAAATGAAGATTCAAAGGAGAATCTCGAAGTATCTAGAGAATGAGAATCAGGAGTTTCCTAACTCCGGTAATGAAAATGTTAAGATGATGTCTATAAGATGTATATGACAAAGATAATGAGAATGAACTCAGATGGAGTTTGGTTGATAATAGGGAAAGAACCCTAAGGTATAGTGATGATCACGACGTGATCAGATTGAACTGTGAAATGATAGATAGTATGTAATGACTAAGTATGTATAGCTTGATGCTATAAGAGAATGTACTATGATAAAGTACGAGATGAACTCATGAGGAGTTGTATGTGATGAAACATAAAAAGCTCGTAATGAGCAAGTGATAGAGTAAGATATAGTTAAGTGTTGGAATTCCATTGAGGACTCATGTGATGGCTTAGTTGTACAAACTTTTGTATGGGCAGAAGTTTTGTGCTTGCACTGAGTACGTCACATTGATAATCGTTGGAATGTTAGTATCGTGGTATCATTATACATATGGCGGAAAGGTGATTCTTTTCTCATATTTATTTTGATAGATAAAGATTTCTAAGATATAATTAGATAATACTAAGATTAGGTGCGAGTTCTTAAGACTTATGCCTATGACGAGTTCGTGACTCATAATCGTATGATGGGACCCCTCAGCGAATGGACGATTTTGGTCTGACTAGGATAAGTTCCTACACCCATATGATTGTGGTAAGTTCCTGAACTTCCATGGTATGGTAAGTTGGTGAACTGTACTGAGAATAGATATATTATATAAGAGTTTTGGAATAGTAAGCATTGATGGTGGTAAGAGATTGAAGCGATGGAGAAATTGGATTTTCCTAAATCCTCTAGCTACGCTAGATTTTCAATAATTATTGACTTCGTGCTAGTGTTTGCACTTCGGTTTTCTTGAGAAAACATTGGGTCAGGTAACTGAACTAATGAGTTTTAAAAAAAAAACAACACCGTTATTCGTATGTCTACGCTATTTGTTTCGGCTAAGACAAAAATAATTTGACAATCTTTCAAAATGTATTTTGACCATATGCATCATTTGATATGATGTAGAATGGTAAACGATGGAGTCATCAATGCAATCGAACCTAGTGTTGGTTGTGATCGAAAGATCGTCAGCCCACTATGGTATGTTGTAATATGACAAAGTCATAAAATGGCGGAATCCTCAACGTACTACTAATCTAGTATGGTATCATGACGTCATAAAAGAATTTTTGGTTTTCTTGTAAATTATAAAGAAGGTCAATTAAGTTGGCTAAATTATTTCGATTGATGTCCGAATTGTTGATGAGAGTCTAAGCTATTTGATTCGGCTAGGCGACTGTTGGAAAGAGATTAGAGAATTCAAGCATTCTTGTGTATGTATGCCAAACCAGATTGCTCTGGTGCGGATTTTGATGTTGAAAAGCTGAGGTGAACAACCCTATAAAGGGGACAAGTTTTCGGGGACAATGGTTCCGAACGTAATGCATATAGTCATTACAAAACACTACGTTGCGGCCCAACATAGTGGTACAATAGGTTGGCCACCTAGAGTACGCGTGGAGGGTGTTTTTAGTCTTTGTGATTGATAAACACTCTGGTTTGCGGTGTGAAGAATTGTGTTGAAGCATTAGTAAACCTGGAGAAAAGTTCACAGTCTTGTGACCCCTCAGCATAAATTGGAATCTGAGTTATTCATACTACTTCCCGATTATTGAAAAATCGTGGAAGATTCTTATTCTTCTAAAGGATGAATGTAGTAAGTAGAGTGTTCCTTAGAAAGGAGAAAGTGGTAGAATGAGATTGAGAAAGTTATAATAATAAAACTTCTGAAAAGAGAATGGATAAAATTATTCAAGAGAATATGTAATAATCGGAATAGCACCGAGTAGAAGAAGTTTCGGTGATTCCGAGGACGGAATCCTTATAAGGGGGAGAGGATGTAAGAACCCGAATTTTCAGATATTATTAAATAAGGATTTAATAAATAAAATTCTTAAACTGTGAGATGGGTTCGAATAATAATATATATATATATGATATGAGGTATGTGGTATTATATTACATAGGGTAATATGGACTATGTAATATGTGTTTTTGTGATTAATGAATATATTATTAATATATATTTGTTATTTATTTTAGAGACGATTCAATTGAGGTAAAGGAAGTGGATAAATTCCTATCGATATTAAATAATTTATAGAATTATTTTATCATAGTAAGTTGGTGACATTAAATATCCTTAATGTATAATCACCATATTCTTGTGTATGTGTACTAATAACTCGTATGTTTATAATATAGGTTATTAATAGCACTTAAGCTATCCGTGAATAGGTTTGGATAGTGAAGCATGAGTTAGTTAAGGAATTAACTAATAAGAATAAATATTGGTTAATTTAAGTTGAGAGTTATATTATGGAATAATATAATGTGAATATTGAACCTTAATTAACCAAGGTAATATGGTACAAGGTTTGATTTACTTAAGTAAAGGAGTGAATTAATATGTGTGTTGAATATGTAATTATAGTTGATACTTTTTATATATATTACTTAGAGTGGTAATATGTGAGAAAGTCTAATGTGCGAATAACGTTAAATATATATATACGTTATTAAAGGGAGATGGAAATCATTATATCTTTAAATAAATATTTGAAGAAATTGTTTTGGGAACAATTTATAGAAAAGAAAGAGAAATAATTATTATAAAGGATATTAAAATAAATTCTAATATTGAATTATTTAATAAAGGAGGAAATATTATTTTTGAATAATAATATTACCCTATATGTTTTTGGTATGATGTAATAAGTGTGATTAATTAATATGGTAAATATATTAAAACGTATTTGTTATATGTAATTAAATTGATGGAAACGATTTATTATAATAGAAAATAAACTTATTACCTATTTTCTATATATAATGTATGTACATGTGCCATACATGTAATTATTTTAGTAGATATTATATTAAGAATAATATCTTGAGACAATAAGTAAATTATTTTCTAACAATGAATATCTTTATTTGGAGAAAACATAATATTTTATGTTATGGCAAAATACATAATTCCTAATGTATTTTCAAGAAAGTTTATTAATGAAAGAAAACTAAGTTATTTCAATATATTAAATAACTTAAGTTATTATTTTATCGTAGATTTTATAATAATTAATAGAGTAAATATTAATTATTCTAGTGTAAAGGTTATACATATAATTGTTCAAGGTAGCTAAATAATTTAGCATTAAAGTGCATGTGTCACACAAACCTTATATTAAAAGAATATTAAAGTGTGATGGGAGTGATAATAAGCTTAAGGTAAGCTTGTGAGATATGCCTAGTGTGGCAAAGTGGTGGAATAAATATTCATTAAATAAATTAATGAATGAATAATTAATGGAATTAATTATTATTATTATGTGAATAAATTCCTATGTGCAATGATGTGTAATTATAAGTTATATAGTAGATACATCTATATAATATGGAATGAAGTGTGACACTTCAAGAAAACTATATAATATAGGAAACTATATGATTAAGTGTAATAATAAAGTTACAATAATGGGGTGTGACACTACTCAATTAAAATATATTCGGTATTGTCAAATGTACATGGATTATATGATTGTGTGTATGTGTGACCCTATCATATCATATGGTAATAACATTAAGTTATTAGATATAAGCTTGCAAGTTAGTCCATGTGAGAGCAATAATGGTCAATTAAGTGGTTAGGGTACATGAATAGTGGTAGTTGGTGGGAGTTAGCCACCAACTTCCCTTTTGCCCTTTGGGTAATAACCATAGGAGAATAATAGCTTGATAATGAATAGATGCAATACATTGGTGTGTAGAGTTTGTTAATTCAATTACTACATTGTTGCTAAGAAAGCATATAATAAGAAATGTAATTACGCCATGAGCATGTTATAAGGTGTAATGATGAGGAAGGACCATGAATAGTAGTAGTTGGTGGAGTTAGCCACCAACTCCTCTTTGACCATTGGGTATTACCCATAGGAGGGTAATAGATTGATTATAATAGAGAACATGTAAATTAGTAATGTAATGGTATTACTTTATGAACATATTATAAGATGTAACTTTGAGTATAATATTATCTTAGGAGATTATATTATTATAAACTTGTGGACTATTAAGTACTAAGTTCACATAATTATGCCTTGTGTGGCATAAATAATGAAGTTAAATGAAGGGGATTTAATGGGAAGTATTAGAAGAAAATTTATGGTTGATATTAATTATCATTATAATATTTGAGTATATTTGTGATAATAATTTTATGGAAAATGGTGGGATGATAGTACCCAACCATATTATATTTAGTCCAATTAGAATATTAGCTTAACCTATGTACATGAGGTACATGATTATATGTAGTAGTGTATATTTAAAATATGAGTATACAATAAAATAATATATCATGGATATATTATAAATAATTATTAAATTAATAAAATTTAATAATAAAGGAAACAATGTAATGTGATAATACCCGATAGAATTATATCCGGTAAGATGAGATATATATGGATGATATATGATACATTGTAATTAGAGATTTTATTTACAATTCATTCATAACCTAAGCTATATGTATGAATGTGTATATATGTATATATTATAACCTATGTGTTTACAAAATGAAATGTGATATAGCCTTGGTAAGTGGTGGACTATATAATATTAGTATGAGGTAATTGTAAGCAAGTTGCTGAGATTTAGTGGCATTGTCCCATATTAAGTGCCCACTTTCTCTTCCTTTTCTCATTCACGTGAATGGCTAAGGCTAGCCTATCTCCTTCATCTCTCAACTTCCTAGCTAGCAATGAGTGTGATGATTATGGGGGGAGTGGGCTTCATGATGGGATTTACTAACTATCTATTGCCCAACAATTCTTCTCTTCTTCCATTAGTTTAATTCATGGTGCAAAGCTTTGGCATGGTTAACCAATTCTCTATAAATTGGAAGCTCCCCCTCACAAACTCAAGTTGCTAAACTCTTGATAAGTTTCATATAGTGAGTGTGTTGATGAGTATTGAGGGAGAGAATTCTGAAATACATGGGAAGCTCTACCCAAGTTGAAGCTCAAGGGGTATAATCTCTAAACTACTTTGGAATTCAATTCATAGCAATAGCATGAAATAGTAGTAATTGGTCATGTGAAAAGATGCTAGCACGTTAGTTAAGTTGTATACATGTTGTAAATACAATGTAGTTGATTTCTAGCATGTTTAAATTCGAATTATTGAAGAAATTTTTGAGTTGGGCTAAGAGACTGCCGAAGCAGAAAAGTTTCTGGTCTGGAAACGGGGACGCGCGGCCGCGCGTCTCCCTAGTACAAATGGGGCGCGGCCGCGCCCTCTGCAGAAACTCTTGGTGATTTTGTGTTTTCTGGTTGGTTAAGCATACTAGTTAGACTCTAATAATTTCATAAAGGGGTCTGACATGCGTACTAAGATTTTCATGCACATAGTGAGTTGTATTAGTTGGTTTAACATAATTTCCTAAAAGAAAACGTAAAGTTTTGAAAATGAGACTTGACGAATTTTGTGTTCTTTGAGTCGGACTTTTGAGACATGTGTAAGTGTCTTGGTTATGTGTATCAATGGGTATGAAGGTAGTTGTTGATTAATTACCTTGGCTAATAGTAAACAATTATACCTTGTTGTAGTGGAGTTTTTAATGAAAACTTAAGGTTTTATAAATGAATTTTGGCGTATATAAGTCATGTTTATATTCTGACTTTTTAAACATGATTATATGGTTTAGATATGCATGATATGTGAGTCGAAGGTATTGAGCATACACTAGAACAGATTGTTTAAATTAAAAATGATTTCAAAAGACAAACTTAGAGTTTTTGGACGTATATATAGGATGTCCACGTTCTGATCATTGAGCATGTATAGATGACTTATATATGTGTTCTAATACATGAGAATCATGACTACAAGGTACTTTGCATATACTTAGTTACCTTTGTTGACTTAAAGCGATTTTTATGAAATGTTTAGAATGTGTAAGATGATAGCATCAAACACGGAGTGAGTTATATTATGATCATACGAGCATGTATATTAGGATTCATTATGCCTATAGACATGTTGACATAAGCATCATGTGATGAAACATGGATTTCACCTATGCACGCATATTCGAGAAAATGAATTTCAAAAGCATAGACTATGTGATTAAGTATACATGTGTAGTATAAGCACGAGCATGCCTACTTAATGTGTGTGTATAATATATATCAGAATGCATGATATATTAGGACCAAACTAAGTTTATGAAATCTAAGTTCTGGTTCTGGCAGGGAGTCGCGCGGCCGCGCCACTCCCAAGCTAAATTGCCGCGCGGCCGCGCCGTGTTGCAGAGTTGCCAAGAACAGTTTGTTAACTGTCTGGTCCTAAGTTATTTTCCTTAAGGACCCTAAGGACCGAAATAGAATGGTTTCTATAGAATAAGTATGAAGGTATGATGTTGTAACATCGTGGTTATCCTAAGATAGAGTGAAACGAAACCAAGATTAGAAAACGATATACGAATTGTTATTCTATTAAGAGCATATGAAATGTATGACTAATGGATGTAAATCCATGATTATATAACTGTGTAGGAATACACGAAGTGCAGATAGCTTTAAGCAGTTAAGTCGTAGTTGTTAAACTACGAATCAGGCAAGTCTTTCAGTTCCTATTTGATATATGAATTCAATAACTGTTAGTTGAATTATATTATGCTGTGATAATGTGAACTTATATATGAATTGTATATGAGATATAAATGAGATTGAAAGTTGATCTTTGATGATATACTTGTTATGTGAAAAGTAACATGCGTAGTAAATATAAATTGTTTATAAATGCATGAACTGAGTATAATGTTGTATGCTATGTGATGCATGAAAACTGTTAGAATTGCTGAGCTGTCGAGCTCACTCTTGCAAATAACCACTTTTGCAGGTTAAGGACTTACGATAAAGACTTCGTGCTTCTTGATTGATAAAGATAGATAGTATCGAATTGAAGAGTACTATTTAGATTATTGCTTGAACCCTGTCTAGGCTCTAGTAGTTGTACTTGATATTTGTTTACGAGGTTTAATGCTTGTCGTACTATAAAGATGTATTAGTAATACATAGAGGATATCAAGTCGAGTTGTAAATGTTTATACGATAACTCAGATAAGAAGGAATCATATTTTATAATTGATTCAAGGGTTGTAATTGATTCAAGTTATGAAATCAATAAAAGATTTTATTCAAAGGATATTGAAAAGTTTAAATTATTCCACATTTTAGTAACATCGAATATGATGTAAAGACGAGATCTTGGATATGAATAGAATTTATATTCTAAATTGTAATAAAGCAAGTTGTATTCTTTTAGTAATAAATAAAAGATATAATAATTTGGCGATAATAGTATCGTGACTGCACCGAATCCGAGGTTTCGAAGGAACGTGGATTTGGGGGCGTCACATGGTAGATTCTTTATTGATCATTCATTATCTCCATATTTAACTCATTATACCCAAGCATACCCTATATATGCCTTAAAAGGCCTTAAGGAATTAGTCAAAGTATAATTTGTTACATACAAGATACTATGATGATCTCAAGTCCAAGGATCACTTGTACTACTATCACATTAGGAATTCCTATTGACAGGCGAGTAAAACTCCATTAGGTATTCCATAGCGAGTCACGTTCAGTGAACTTATTCTCCAATAAGCACCTACATACTTGCTTTAGTGTCTCCACACAAATGACCATGAGATCAGTCATCCTCATCCAATGAGCAAGCAACATATGTACCAATCTATCCGGATTTACTAATCCCCATTTTAGTAATCCCACAATTGGGAACTATTTTAGTTTTTAAGCTTTCTAAGAATTTAGATCTCATTATCATGATCTCATCATGATTCTAAAAGCATTGCTTAAAACTATGGGTTATTTACATATTATAAAAACAGCACCATGTAGATAATTATATGCCTTAAATGAATATTTTATTAATAAATAAATAAGATTGTTTACAAAGTATGTGCTTTATCATCATACATGATTGGCTTGTATGCACACTACTATCAATCTCCCACTTGCACTAATGCCAATCGCCATGGTATCTCATACCCATCTTCTCTAAGTGACGATCAAACTGCTGTTGTGTTAGAGCTTTAGTAAATGGATCTGCAATGTTGTCTTGAGAGTCCACACGCTCCAAGGTGACGTCTCCTCTTTCAATGATCTCCCTGATCAAGTGAAATCGCCGCAACACGTGTTTAGATTTCTGATGAGACCTGGGTTCCTTAGCTTGTGCAACCACTCCGGTGTTGTCACAGTATACGGGAACTGCTTCTCCGATGCTAGAAACCACACCAAGTTCATTTATGAACTTCTTCATCCAAACAGCTTTCTTTGCAGCTTCACTTGCAGCTATATACTCTGCCTCTGTCACTGAATCAGCAACTGTTTGCTGCTTGGAACTCTTCCAACTCACTACACCTCCGTTCAAGGTAAACACATACCCTGAAACAGAACTCGATCCAATCGCATATCATACATGTATGGAATCACATAGACTGATAATTAGCACAAGATTGGCTAATTATCTTCCGGCAAATCCATTTATCTTAATAACTGTTATTATGTTCTGAATATTATTAAAAACATTATTTCAATTTTTGTATTGGATATGGAAGGTTTTGACGTTATTATAAAGAACAATGGTTGTTCTATTTATAAAGACGATGTTTTATATGGTATTGGAAATTTGCGAAATGGACTTTATACACTTGACTTACAGGAAAATGTATTTCAAATTGAACAAATTAAGAAAAGGAAAAGAGATGATATTAATTATACCTATATGTGGCACTGTAGACTCGGTCATATCAATGAAACAAGATTATCCAAGTTGCATAAAGATGGGCTCCTCGAGCTATCTGATTATGAATCATATCCAACTTGTGAATCTTGTCTCATGGGTAAAATGACTAAATCTCCTTTTAGTGGAAAAAGAGAGAGAGTTACAGAGTTGTTGGCATTGATTCACACAGACGTTTGTGGACCTATGACAACAAGTGCACGGGGTGAGTATTCTTATTTTATTACTTTCACTGATGATCACTCAAGATTTGGATATGTGTATTTAATGAAATACAAATCAGAATCATTTGAAAAGTTCAAAGAGTTCAGAAGTGAAGTAGAGAAACAAATGGGCAAGAGTATTAAGATACTTCGATCAGATCGAGGTGGAGAATACTTAAGCAGTGAGTTTCTCAATTGTCTCAGAGAAAATGGTATAATCTCACAATGGACTCCTCCAGGTACACCACAGTTAAATGGAGTATCTGAAAGGAGAAATCGAACACTGTTGGACATGGTTCGATCCATGATGAGTTTTACCGACCTTCCAATTTTCTTCTGGGGATATGCCCTAGAAACGGCTGCATACCTACTTAATAAGGTACCTACCAAATCCACCCCAAAGACTCCATATGAGATGTGGAAAGGGAGGAAACCAAATCTTAAGCATGTTAAGACTTGGGGTTGTCCAGCTTATGTCAAAAAGTTTGAAAATGATAAGCTACAGACTAAATCCGATAAGTGTAGATTTGTGGGATACCCTAAAGAAACCGTAGGGTATTATTTCTATCATCCAATTGATCAAAAGGTGTTTGTTGCGAAACATGCTACCTTCTTGGAGAAAGAGTTTATCCATGAAGGGGTCAGTGGGAGTAAGATATATCTTGAAGAAGTTCAAGAACCACAAGTTATCACGGACCAAAGTCAAGTACCTAACCAAGTAGAAGAACCTACTGTACCACACCCTGTTCGTAAATCTGGAAGAGTGCCGCAGATACCTGAGAGGTATGGATTCGTTATAGAGGATGACGATGAGGTACACATCATGAATGATGATCCATTGAATTACGAACAGGCTATGAGTAATAAAGACTCAGGGAAATGGCTTGAAGCCATGAAATCCGAAATGGACTCCATGTATGAAAATAAAGTACGGACTTTGGTTTCACCACATGAAGGTATTAAACCTATTGGGTGTAAATGGGTTTTTAAGAAAAAGACTGGAGCAGACGGAAAGGTGGAGACCTATAAGGCCCGACTGGTTGCAAAAGGTTTCAAACAAAGACAAGGAGTTGACTATGATGAAACCTTCTCACCAGTAGCCATGCTCAAGTCCATTCGGATTTTGCTTGCGATTGCAGCTTATAACGACTATGAGATCTGGCAGATGGACGTGAAAATGGCCTTTCTCAATGGGAAACTTGAGGAGGATGTGTATATGACATAGCCAGAGGGATTTGTTTCAAAGGTTGGAACAAATCAAGTCTGTAAGCTGCAACGATCCATTTATGGATTGAAGCAAGCTTCTCGTAGATGGAACATTCGTTTTGATGAGACAATCAAAGAGTTTGATTTTATCAAAAACGACGATGAACCATGTGTGTACAAGAAGGTTAGTGGGAGCGCAGTATCATTCCTTGTATTATATGTTGATGATATATTACTGATAGGGAATGACATTCCTATGTTACAATCCATTAAAATCTGGTTATATAAAAACTTCTCCATGAAGGACTTGGGTGAAGCATCCTATATTTTGGGGATAAAGATCTATAGAGATAGATCTAAAAGGATGCTTGGCTTATCCCAAGGAACGTACATTGATACGATACTAAATAGGTTTAGCATGGAAGATTCCAAAAGAGGTCTCATGCCGATGAGCCATGGAATAAATCTCTCCAAGAAACAGGCCCCAAAGACACCTGAGGAAAGAGACCGTATGAGTAAGATCCCTTATGCTTCTGCAATAGGATCTATCATGTATGGTATGATATGTACTAAACTGGATGTTGCTCATGCACTTAGTGTAACAAGCAGATACCAGTCGAATCCAGGAGAAGAGCACTGGAAGGCAGTGAAAAATATCCTAAAGTACTTGAGAAGGACTAAAGATATTTTTTTTGTCTACGGTGGGTCTGAATTAAAACTCGAGGGATTCACGGACTCAAGTTTTCAAACAGACCAAGATGACAGTAAATCTGTTTTAGGGTATGTGTTTACCTTGAACGGAGGTGCAGCGAGTTGGAAGAGTTCCAAGCAGCAAACAGTTGCTGATTCAGTGACAGAGGCAGAGTATATAGCTGCAAGTGAAGCTGCAAAGGAAGCTGTTTGGATAAAGAAGTTCATAACTGAACTTGGTGTGGTTCCTAGCATCGGAGAAGCAGTTCCCGTATATTGTGACAACACCGGAGCGGTTGCACAGGCTAAGGAACCCAGGTCTCATCAGAAATCTAAACACGTGTCGCGGCGATTTCACTTGATCGGGGAGATCATTGAAAGAGGAGACGTCACCTTGGAGCGTGTGGACTCTCAAGACAACATTGCAGATCCATTTACTAAAGCTCTAACACAACAGCAGTTTGATCGTCACTTAGAGAAGATGGGTATAAGATACCATGACGATTGGCTTTAGTGCAAGTGGGAGATTGACAGTAGTGTGCATACAAGCCAATCATGTATGATGATAAAGTACATACTTTGTAAACAATCTTATTTATTTATTAATAAAATATTCATTTAAGGCATATAATTATCTACATGGTGCTGTTTTTATAATATGTAAATAACCCATAGTTTTAAGCAATGCTTTTAGAATCATGATGAGATCATGATAATGAGATCTAAATTCTTAGAAAGCTTAAAAACTAAAATAGTTCCCAATTGTGGGATTACTAAAATGGGGATTAGTAAATCCGGATAGATTGGTACATATGTTACTTGCTCATTGGATGAGGATGACTGATCTCATGGTCATTTGTGTGGAGACACTAAAGCAAGTATGTAGGTGCTTATTGGAGAATAAGTTCACTGAACGTGACTCGCTATGGAATACCTAATGGAGTTTTACTCTCCTACCAATAGGAATTTCTAATGTGATAGTAGTACAAGTGATCCTTGGACTTGAGATCATCATAGTATCTTGTATGTAACAAATTATACTTTGACTAATTCCTTAAGGCCTTTTAAGGCATATATAGGGTATGCTTGGGTATAATGAGTTACATATGGAGATAATGAATGATCAATAAAGAATCTACCACCTCTAGTAAAATAGGAGATATGTCCTATGTGATTCGTTAAATGACAACCTAGGAATCCTTGGCCAAGGTAGAATGAAATTAGAAAGAGGTTTCTAATTTGCATTATTTGGAGTTGTGCATTTTCTAATCGAAATACATATGATTAAATAAATTAAGACTTGACAGTAAATCCATGTCTTATATTTAATTGGGACATTGTATGGTGGAAGAATTGAATTGTACGGTAACTATTAACTCACAGGTTCTTTTATGATTAATGTTGAAATCTATATTATCTAAAAAGTCGTTGATCGCTAGGGAGGCTTATCCCTATTGTAGAATAAATATTATTTATTTAAATAAATTATTAGTTTAATTTATTTATTTAAATATGATTAGAATTGTTCTAATTGATTTATTTACAACCGGTTTAATATGGAGAACCTAAAGGGTCACACCATAAAAGGAAGAAAAAATTATTTAAGAAGAAAATGGCATGATAGTAATAATGCATTAATTATAATTAATTTAATCTATGGTGATAGAATAAATTAAATAGCTTAATTTTTATTATTTAATATTTTAGAAATATTAAATATAAATTAATAAGAGGAGTCTTATTAATATTATTATTATTATAATTCTAAAGGAGTTTAGGAATTAATATAATATCAGTACTCTCTCTCTCAATCCTAATAAGATTAGGATATAAATTAATTAAAAATGTTTAATTAATTAATTAAATAAAATCCTATTCTAATTAGATTAGGAGGGTTAACCTAATATCTATATAAGAGAGTCTTATATCAGAAATAAGGAACGTGAATTTTTCAAGAGTTGGGAGTACACATATTTTATAGAGATAGAAACAAGGGTTAAGCCAATAACCCATCTTCTTGAGTTCTTCATCTTCCTTGGTGGATCACCGTTAGAGGCCAAACATTTGGGTGGCTGACATTGATCAAGGGAAGGAGCCACTACAAAGGAATCAAAAGAATCAGAGGAGTAGAACTTGTACCCGAGGAAGCTTGGATCTTCAAAGGTATAATTCTATTTTTTCTCCTTCTATATTCACTGATAATTGATGCACAAGAATGATCATGGTTATGGGTTTGTATAAATTTTTGAAAACCTAGTTTTTACGTTTTCGCCCTATTTATGTGATTTGATTGCATGATTGCGTTACGTACAAACCCAACAGTGGTATCAGATCATCAAATGTGATTAATTAACATCTTAAATATTCAATAATCGCCTTGTGGATAGCACAACAAACTCATATTAAATATTTAATACTCTATTAATTAATCATGCCAGAAGGCGACGTTCGATATTCCAAATATCATTTGAACGTTTCAGACTTAATATTATTTCTTTGAGGGGTTTGTTATTATTTGTCTCATCTTGTTAAGCGCGCATGCACATATATATATATAAAATACGCGTCATTTTATTAAACATGCGAAGCATGTTTGCATAAAATATAATATATATAATATTTAGCATGCAATATAGAATACTATATTCTACCTGGATTGATTATGGACTTTTATCTTAGTTTGGTTCACTAGAACCACCAAGTGAACCAAAAGGTCAAACCTAGGAGTGCAAGAATTTAAATTTTAAATGTAACTATTACATTTAAACCCGGGCTCCATACAAACGGGTCTTCACGCGCTCCTTGCTCCTTGGTCTTCAATTTCTTCAAAATAATTCTAACTATCTCTATTACATTAACTATTTAAAATTAAATAGAAACCTTGATCAGCAGTCAAGGGGAAGTACATAGAAAGGAGATAGAATTTACATCGAGAATAAAACTAGAGAAGACGAGGTACGCAGACCCCATTTTATAAAACCCATTCATTCAAGCATTCAACCAAAATAAAATCCAATCACATTGGTCATAGTCCATAATCAATCCCTTTTATTACCATACATATCATCATACGTATCAATAAAACTTATTCATCTCATAAAAATAAATTCATTCCATATATGTATTAATATCAGTTAATGGGCAAAAGTTCGCTAAACTTTGTTTTTGGAAAAATAAACTCCTTTATTTCATTCAAAAACAATTCCAAATTAAACTCTTTAATTTTTGCAATTCTGAAATCTCATTTCATATAAAATAAACATCTTTATTTTAAACCATTATTAATTAAATAAACCATTCATTTAATTAAATAAAACAAAAAAAAAAATTCAACTCCTGTCCAGTGGCGCAGCTGCTCCAAGAATGTAAAGGGAACCGGCGCAGCATGAAAACCAGGAACAGTAACTGGCGCAGCTGCGCAGCAATATTGCCTTGTACCGGCGCAGCTTCGCAGAATCTGAAAAAATTTTGTTGCCCAGAACTCGATCCAATCGCATATTATACATGTATGGAATCACATAGACTGATAATTAGCACAAGATTGGCTCTGATACCACTGTTGGGTTTGTACGTAACGCAATCATGCAATCAAATCACATAAATAGGGCTGAAGCGCAAAAACTAGGTTTTCAAAAATTTATACAAACCCATAACCATGATCATTCTTGTGTATCAATTATCAGTGAATATAGAAGGAGAAAAAATAGAATTATACCTTTGAAGATCCAAGCTTCCTCAGGTACAAGTTCTACTCCTTTGATTCCTCTATAGTGGCTCCTTCCCTTGATCAATGTCAGCCACCCAAATGTTTGGCCTCTAATGGTGATCCACCAAGGAAGATGAAGAACTCAAGAAGATGGGTTATTGGCTTAACCCTTGTTTCTATCTCTATAGAATATGTGTACTCCCAACTCTTGGAAAAATTCACGTACCTTATTTCTGATATAAGGCTCTCTTATATAGGTATTAGGTTAACCCTCCTAATCTAATTAGAATAAGGTTTTATTTAATTAATTAATTAAACACTTTTAATTAATTTATATCCTAATCTTATTAGGATTGAGAGAGAGTACTAATATTATATTAATTCCTAAACTCCTTTAGAATTAAAATAATAATATTAATATTAATATTAATAAGACTCCTCTTATTAATTTATATTTAATATTTCTAAAATATTAAATAATAAACATTAAGCTATTTAATTTATTCTATCACCATAGATTAAATTAATTATAATTAATGCATTATTACTATCATGCCATTTTCTTCTTAAATAATTTTTCTTTCTTTTATGGTGTGACCTTTTAGGTTCTCCATATTAAACCGGTTGTGAATAAATCAATTAGAACAATTCTAATCTTATTTAAATAAATAAATTAAACTAATAATTTATTTAAATAAATAATATTTATTCTACAATAGGGATAAGCCTCCCTAGCGATCAACGACTTTCCAGATAATATAGATTTCAACATTAATCATAAAAGAACTTGTGAGTTAATAGTTACCGTACAATTCAATCCTTCCACCATACAATGTCCCAATTAAATATAAGACATGGATTTACTGTCAAGTCTTAATTTATATAATCATATGTATTTCGATTAGAAAATGCACAATTCCAAATAATGCAAATTAGAAACCTCTTTCTAATTTCATTCTACCTTGGCCAAGGATTCCTAGGTTGTCATTTAATGAATCACATAGGACATATCTCCTCTTTTACTAGAGGTGATAGATTCTTTATTGATCATACATTATCTCCATATGCAACTCATTATACCCAAGCATATTCTATATATGCCTTAAAAGGCCTTAAGGAATAAGTCAAAGTATAATTTTTTACATACAAGATACTATGATGATCTCAAGTCCAAGGATCACTTGTACTACTATCACATTAGGAATTCATATTGACAGGCGAGTAAAACTCCATTAGGTATTCCATAGCGAGTCACGTTCAGTGAACTTATTCTCCAATAAGCACCTACATACTTGCTTTAGTGTCTCCACACAAATGACCATGAGATCAGTCATCCTCATCCAATGAGCAAGCAACATATGTACCAATCTATCTGGATTTACTAATCCCCATTTTAGTAATCCCACAATTGGGAACTATTTTAGTTTTTAAGCTTTCTAAGAATTTAGATCTCATTATCAAGATCTCATCATGATTCTAAAAGCATTGCTTAAAACTATGGGTTATTTACATATTATAAAAAAAGCACCATGTAGATAATTATATGCCTTAAATGAATATTTTATTAATAAATAAATAATATTGTTTACAAAGTATGTGCTTTATCATCATACATGATTGGCTTGTATGCACACTACTATCACTTTGTTCCTGGGGATCACCCCATCTTCATCCATCTTATTTTTGAAGAACCATTTGGTGCCGATGACTGGGTGATTCTTTGGTCTTTGAACTAATCTCCAAACTTTGCTTCTCTTAAATTGATTTAGCTCCTCTTGCATGGCTTCAATCCAGCTTGCATCTTGCATTGCATCTTCAATCTTCTTGGGCTCTATTTGAGACAGAAAACTCAAATAGAAACATTCATTCTGAGTTGCAGATCTTGTTCTGATTCTGAAAATTGGATCACCAATGATCAGATCTTGAGTGTGATCTCTTGCCCACCTGTTCCCTGTTGGAACATCTGTTCTGGTGCCTTCTTGTCTGAACTCCTCAAGATTGACTTCTGGTTCATGTTGTCCAGAGTCGTCCTCTAATTCAGCCCTCTCTACGATTTCTTCTTCGGACACTACGATTCTTTGTTCAGGAACTACGGTCATAGTGTTAGGCTCGACCACTTTATTCGTAGTGTCAGTATCGTCAATCATAGTGTCTTGTGGTGCAGACTTGTCCAAGTCTGTTTCATCAAAGATGATGTGGATTGAAACTTCAACACTTAATGTCTTCTTGTTGAATACTCTGTAAGCTTTGCGAGACATGTAGTATATCCAAGGAAGATTCCTTCATCTGACTTGGGTTGGAACTTAGTCAGATATTACTTCCCATTGTTGAGAATGTAGCATAAACAGCCGAACACATGGAAGTAACTGACATTTGGCTTTCTTCCTTTCCACAGCTCGTAGGGAGTCTTCTTCAACGTAGAGTGTACAAGAGATCTGTTCTGTGTATAGCACGTAGTGTTGATGGCTTCTTCCCAAAAGTATTCAGGCAGATGAGCTGCTGCTAGTAGAGTTCTTCCAGCTTCTATAAGTGTTCTGTTCTTCATTTCAGCTACTCTATTTTGCTGAGGAGTTCGTGGTGCTGAGAAGTTGTTACTGATGCCATTGTCTGCACAGAACTAATCCATTTCTGAGAAGTCAAACTCTCTGCCATGATCACTCCTTATTGCCTTGATAGTCTCTCCTTTTTCGTTTATCACCAGCTTGAACATCTTTATCAGTTGGGAGCTTGTTTCATCTTTTGAGTTAAGAAAGAACACCCATGTGTATCTGGTGTAGTCATCCACTACGACCAGTGAGTATCTCTTTCCTCCTAGGCTAACAGTTGGAATTGGCCCAAAGAAATCCATATGCAGTAACTGTAGGGGCCTGTCAATTGAGTTGACTGCTTTACCTTTGAATAAGCTCCTTGTTTACTTTCCAAGCTGGCATGCATTACATGGTCTTTCTTTGATGAAGCTAAACTTGGGTAAACCTGCTACCAGATCTATGGAAGCCAGCTTTGACATACTCTTGAAGTTGAGATGAGATAACCTTCTATGCCAAAGCTAACTTATTTCTTTAGTGGCTTTAGCATGGAAGCATACTATCTCATCAGAACTGAGCAGAGCAATGTTGACAGTGTATGCATTTCCTTCTCTTGTTCCTGTCAGCTTGATAGAGGATGTCTCTAGATCTCTGACTTGACATTGATTGTTGAGAAAGATGACTTGATGGCCTTTATAATAGAGTTGGCTGATGCTAAGAAGATTGTGCTTTAGTCCATCAACATAAGCCACTTTGCTGAAGGATACCGCACCATTCCTAGCTGATCCATAGGCTCTTGTCTTGTCGGGAGCTGTTATCTCCAAAGATAACTATTGGTCCCTTCTTCTCTGTGTAGTTTGACAAGAGGGATTTATTCCCGGTCATATGCCTTGAGCAACCACTGTCCAGATACCATGTTGTAGTCGTGGTGCTCATTTCTTGCAGACAGATTTAGCTTTTATGTTGGTAACCAGACTTTCATGGGTCCTGCAATGATAGTACTCTGAGGAACCCAAATCTGCTTGACTTTGGGTCTTCCATGCACAATATTATGAAAGCATGATGCAGCTTTATGACCAAATCTTCTAAATGCAAAGCATCTAATATAATTTGTGTGTGCGGATTCTTTCTCCATTTGGACTTGTGTGGGTATTTGTTGGCCTTACCTTTATATTGCATCTTCCTTTTCCATGCAGCCTTGGAGTTTATGTTTTGTGCTGAGTAAACCTCAACACCACAATTCCTTTCAAGTTGATCCGTGGAGTCAGTTTTACTTGACTCTACGATTCGTCGAGATTGGGCAGTGGTGACTGAGTCACTCTTCAACTCTCTGAACCCTAGGCTAGTATGAGATCCGTAGTGTTTAGGAACATGTCTTGGATCAGAAGAGCAAGGTTGCACTGGTTCGTCCTTCTATGTGGACTTTACAAATGTGATACTTCTTTTTAGATTAGAAGCACTACTCATGTTGGTTTCCTTTATCTTTTCCACAATAGGTTCTGAGGTAGATTCCCCAAACCCTAAGCCTGTTCTATAAGAGACACTTCTCTGATTGGATATCATGGAGTCCATGGATGAAGAAGATTTATTCCATGTAGAGATAGTTTCTTCTAACTCCTCAATCTTAGAGGTTAGATTTGACTCTCTTTGCTTGCTCAGTTCATTGGTTTCTTTCAAGATTTTATTCACAGCTTCAAGCTTAAAGAGAGAGTTAGAACTTAGTAAAGCTGTTTCCGGCTCTTTCTGAACTTCCTCTTTCTCCTTTTGAAGATCAAGATAATCTTTGGATAGAACTCTTAACCATCTCATATTTTGATATAGATCAGTTGACATGTCACGAATCCTAGTTCTTAAATCATCAATGTCTATATCAGGAGAGTTGAAATCAAATACCTCATCTATGACTTCTTCAGCACTTTTTCTACTGAATGCATCTTTGGCCATCAGGCATATGTTGGCTTTTTGAGGTGCTTCATCATCTTCAAACTCAACATTGGTGTCGTTGTCTGAATCGCTCCAAGAGCTTCCAGCTACAAGCCCATTGTCTTTCTTCTTATTCTTTTTGTAGCCTTTGAGCTCCTTCTTTGGATTTGACTTTCTTTTCAGCTCTTCTCTGATAGGCTTGTTATAGTTGGCAATGAAATGACCAGGCTTCTTGCAGTTATAGCGTAGGTCACTGATCTTCTCCTGACTGCTGCTCTTGTTGAATCTTTTAGGTTTGCTGATTCTTCCTCTGAGTATGAGCCTTCTGAATCTTCTGGCCAGCATTGCAGCTTCATCATCATCATCATCTTCCTCAGTGTCAGATTCATCTTCAACATGTGCTCTGGAGATCTCTTCTGTTGCTTTAAGAGCAACTCCTTTATCCTTCTTTCTTCCTTCTGACAGGGTTTTTGCTCATTGAGTCAGTTCTAGCTCGTAGGTAAGAAGGTTTTCGTAGAGTTGTTGAACTGTCATTTCATACAGATTCTTTGATTCTCTGATTGCAGTGGTCCTGGCATCCCATCTGCTTGGCAAGGACCTCATGAACTTGATGACAAGATATTTGTTTGGATAGGTCTTTCCATAAGCTCTGAGAGAGTTGAGCAGTGTTGTGAATCTCTCATAAGTGGAAGTGACGTTTTCTCCTAGAACATGAGCAAACATCTCATATTGTTGAGTCAGTAGAGATTGCTTGTTTTTTCTGACTTCTTCAGTTCCTTCATACAAGATGAGCAATGCTTCCCATACTTCTTTTGCAGTTTTGCAGTTGACCACATTCTCAAACAAACTGTCTTCTAAAGATTGGAACAAAATATTCTTAGCCTTCTTGTCAAGCTGAACATTTTTCTTCTCATTTGCAGTCCATTCTGCTTTGGCATTAATCACAACTTTGTTTGGATCTTCTGGAGTTGGTGCAAGCCTAGTTGGAACATAGGGCCCATTCAGAACAGTTTCAAATAGATCATCATCTATTGAATCCATGTAAGCCTGCATCCGAACTTTCCAGTTGGCAAATTTATCCTTGTTGCACATTGGTGGCTTGCTTCCTCCACCTGTCTTGGTCTTGCTTATCCGTTGTGCCATCGGATCTACTCAAGCTTGTATGCTTAGATGAGAGAACCTGCTCTGATACCAATTGTTAGTTCCCAAAAGCACGTTAGTTATCTAGAAGGGGGGTTGAATAGATATTTTAAAATTTCTTTGTTTAAAATACTTTGTTAGTATTGATTATACAAACAGTAGCGGAATATATGTTTTGTTCCCCTTCAAGATATTGCAGTTATGATTTGATAAGCAGTTATAACAGATATAACAGTTATAGTAGTTAATGAGAGACAATGAGACACAAGATTTTAAGTGGTTCAGAGCACACAAAGCTCCTAATCCACTCTTCTACTCCACGAGTAGGAAATCCACTAAGGATGTCTCTTACAACTAAATCACTTAGATTCCTTCAAGGCCAGCAGTCCTGGAACTACTCTTAGTTTACTTAGAACTCTTCAAGTCCTCTGACTTGGTGCTTCTCTTAGTTCACATTTGAACTCTTCAAGCCTTCTGACTTGGATCTCTTCTTAGTTCACTTTTGAACACTTCAAGTCCTCTGACTTGGTTCCTCACTTGGATTAACAGTTGTTGTTGAGGAGTGCTACTCAGTTGCAATTAAGCATCAGTTCTGAGGAACTGAGTAGCGAAGCAAGCTTTCCTCTTTCAGGATCGTAGAGTTGATCGTTGAGTGTTCTTGAGCTTTTTCTCTTGATATTATATCTTGTTGTATCTTGCTTGCTTGGTCTAAATCCTTGTTTGATTTCCTTATAAAAGAGTCATTCGAAATATGTCCGTTTGAATGCTCCCGTTGTAGCATTTAATGCTTCAGACGTCTTCTGTGCAGTTGATGTTGACATCCTACTTTCCTGCTACACTGCCGACTGGCCCACTGACACAGCAGACTGCAACTTCACCTAACACCTGAAATGGTTTTTTCTGCAGGCGGTTTAGTCCTTTCCTTAGCTTCTTCAATACGCTTCTTCAATTTGAACTAAGGATGAATATGGAATCATTGGGACTATCAAATTGTCAACGACTATTAGCCTTTCTTCATTTGTTTCTCTTCCTCCCTTTATCATAACTACGATCTTTGATGCTGACTGGAGGAGCACTACGATTATGGTTATTATGCCATAATCGTTGTGTGTTGGCTTGCATATGCTTGACTCAAACTTGATCGTAGAGAACACTACGATTTCTCTTAAGCTCTCTGGTAGACTACGATTCCTGCTTGCTTGTCTTGTAGACTTCACACTTCTGGGATCACACTGCGTTTCTTGACATAGCTCAGTAGGCGCTCGGATCTTCTTCATGATTCTCAGTGTGGCTTTCAAGGCAAACTACGATTCTGATATATTCACTCAAGCTCCACAAGTCTTGCCTTGGCCTTTGCAGACTTGATTCTCTTAGCGGACTACGATTCTGAACATCTTCATTTACGCTCCACGATTCTGCCCCGTCTTCTACAGACTGTAATTCTTTTGGCAGACTACGATTCTGGATAACTTTGTTTAAGCTCCACGATTCTGCCTTATCTTCTGAATGCTACCTTTGACAGACTACGATTCTGTCAAGGCTTTAACTTTTACAGCTCAAATAGATTAACCTAACAAATTTGATCTTTTCTTTTATACATTTATTTACATAAATGATAAACCTTAAAGCTCAGATCAACTTAACAATTTTGATCTATCATCTAAGTCCTTGTACATTGATTCTCTTAAGGACTGTACACTTAAGAATTTATATTTACTTTCAATATCAAATATGAATATGCAATTCCCAACAAGATCTACCCTTACTCTTTTTATTTGTGAAAAAGGTTTTGAAGGGTTTTTTAGGAAAAGGCCAACATGTATCATGTCGACGATTGAACGTTTTACAGAGTCGCCAGTTGGTAGATTTGAAATGATTGTACCAACTCAACCGAGTTTTGTTTTGAAAATAGGCCCAATTGCTGGACACTGTTGAAACTTGATCTTTGAATGCAAAGTTTTGAGTTCGGGGACTTGGTTAAGTGTGGGGAAGGTGTTAGGCACCCCAAAACTCCCATGTAAACACGGTACTGCATCTTTTCAATATTTCCCTTTTAAATCTGCAATTGTGTGTGAATGCCGGAAGAAATTAGGCCTATATTTTGATTGGAAGAATGTTTATGCATCGTTGAACCTATATACGAAGGGATTGATTTGATTTGCAAAAGTTTTTGATTTGATTTACAAAAGCTTCTCTTTTTGATAAGATTAAAATGATGTTTTGAAAGCAGGTTTTCAAACCCTTACGCTAACATAGGAATTGAAGCATATCGATACTTCATTTTTATCTTTTCAGCCTTAAGACTCAATTTGAATGGTTATTGTCGAGCTGCGAAGCATCCTCAACCACAAAATATATACAAATATCGGTCTTCTCATGGGTATGACAGCCATCAGAGTGACTCTGACACGACAAACCATATTTTCACTATGTTGAGACCTTAAATTAGGATAACCGTTTTAAGGTCATTTATATATACATTTTTTATAGAAAAACTGGCAGGGAACATTTGTAAAGTGGAGTTTGTCCATCGTGGGAATCATATTCTGATCAATTGGATCATGCATTCCACGATTCCTAGGCTCACAAAAGGGAAGCCAATAAACTTGCACAGATCAAATTTGTACAGAAATATATATATATATATATATATATATATATATATATATATATATATATCTAAATATCTCCAGAACCAAGGATTCATTCAGTAAATCCTGGTTCGCACATAGCCGAAGCGTCTCGTTCCCACTAGATAGCGATCTAAGGGCCACGAGGTTGCTTTCATAACTAAAACTAGAAAAATACTAGTTTTAAATAAATCTCAGCCATTCTAGCTCCCAAGTTCTGTCTGAACCTATTTTGAACTGTTTGAAAGCTAGAGTTGGCGAGATTTTAATAAATCTAGTTCGCCCTGCAAAAATATCAGTGTCGATTCATATCAGATGAATATTTAAAACAACAATTTAATAAAAATGAGTTAAGTAAGATATTTATAATTATATATAAAAGAGAGCTATAAAGGACGATGGGTTTTCACTCGCAAGCCCGTACTAGAATTGAAATATATATATATATATATATATATATATATATATATTTATAAAAGCTGTAAAAAGCCACAGAATGATCCAGGCTTTGACAGAATTAAAATATATATATATGAAAGCATAAAAAGGTGATGGGTTTTCACATCTGTGCCCGGACTGTAAAGTAAATATATACATATTTATAAAAAAATTATAAAAGCCACGGAATGATCCAGACTGGACAGAAATAAAATATATATAAAAACTGTAAAAAGGGCAATGGGTTTTCACGCCTGTGCCCGTACTGGAAAAGTAAATATATATATATATATATATATATATATATATATATATATATATAAAGCTGTAAAAGCCACGGAATGATCCAGGCTGGACAGAATTGAAATATATATAGAAAAACAGTAAAGGGCAATGGGTTTTCACTCCGATGCCCGGACTGGAATTGAAATATATATATATATATATATATATATATATATATATATAGTGAAATAGAGACAGAAAAGTAGTCACACCAGGACTGGGAAGATAACCCAGTATGGTGAATGGTGCAACAACAGTAAAAAGTCCATAGAATGATCTAGGCTGAACTAGAATGTAAATATATATATATATATATATATATATATATATATATATATATATAAGTATAGAAAAAAATAGTCAAACTAGGATTTTGAAGATAACCTAGTCCGATGAAAAGTGCATATATATGTATATATATATATATATATATATATATATATATATATATAAAAGCAGTAAACTACCGCGGATTTGACATCCGGGCTTGACATAATTGAAAAGTTAGTATATATACAGTTAAATATATACAAAAAAGCCAAATCCGGACTGAGAAGATAACCCAGTCCGGAGAAGTTGATAATAACGAAGATGCAAGTATATAAAAGCTGTTGGAAGCAACGGATCGTCAATTCGAGTTGTAGAAATACCTGAAAATGCGTTTAGGTACTAAAATGTACTAAAAGTTGACAAAAACGACCACAGAACTGAGTTCTGGACATATTTAGAAAATAAAACTTGATATGCAAGTGTATAACAGCGTAATGAAGTAATATAAACTTGCTGATCGTAAAAATACTCACAATGGACTGCTACACGGGCTTTTTGCCAAATCGTAGGCTTTAAACGTCCAAATCTACCGGTTAATTTTTGATATGTGGTAGTATGTGGGTATATCTACAAATGAGTTGGGGGTGAGCTCATATATATAGACCCAGGAGAAGCAGCTCTACCTGTTGCTTTCGCAGGTAGAGGTGCGGCTCCACGTAGTAGGGCCCGCTTGGCGGGTCCCGTTACATTAAAGTACGTGCACTACGAGCAATGCGATGTCAGGTTCGAAAATTTCTAACTTTTGATCGGAGCGTCCGTTTGAGGCATGTTGTACCTTTCCTGAAAGCCCTCGCCGAGAGTGTTATAATGACATGGGATAAAATATTTTTCGGGTCCAAGAAGACGGGTTCATAACCAGGTCTTCGTTTCCCCGTAATTTATCCGTTGAGCTGTCTTGCGTTGTTTGCACACGCGATCATTGTTATGTTTCATTCTGACCTTGGTGGCATCAATTAGGCTTGGGTTTGACCGAATCATTTTAGATTTGGGAAAATAACTATTTTTCCCCTTCCAAGGTTGCCTTCAGTGTTGGCATGGCCTTTGGCTGACTTTCTGGGGGTTGTTTCCAAGGTTTGGATCACATTCGAGTTTGTTTGTCCTAACTGTTGTCTCTGAGGCTGACTTGGTCCTTCTAGGTTTTCCTCTGGAGATGTTGTGATGCTTCAGGATTGTTTCTGAAGTTGACTTGACCTCCTAGGTTGAGACCGGGGCTGACCAATACCTCCTAGGTTGAGACCAGGGCTGGCCTGTATCTCCTGGGTTGAGATCGGGGCTGACCTGTAACTCCCGGGTTGAGACCGGGGCTGATCTATACCTCCTGGGTTAATACCGGGGTTGACCTGTACCTACCGGGTTGAGATCGGGGTTGACCTGTACTTTTTGAATTGAGACCGGGGCTGACCTGTACCTCCTGGGTTGAGACCGGGGCTGACCTGTACCTCCCAAGTTGAGACCGGGGCTGACCTGTACCTCCCGAATTGAGATCGGGGTTGACCTGTACCTCCCGGATTGAGACCAGGGCTGACCTATACTTCCTTAGTTGAGATCGGGGCTGACCTGTACTTCCCGGGTTGAGATCGGGACTGACCTGTACCTTCTAGCTTAAGTCCGGGGTTGACCTGTACCTCCCGGGTTGAGACCGGGGCTGACTTGTACCTCCCGGGTTGAGACGTTGGCTGACCTGTAACTCCCGAGTTGAGACCGGGGCTAACCTATACCTCCCGGGCTGAGACCTGGGCTAACTTGCACCTCCTGGGTTGAGACCGGGGCTGAGCTATACATCTTGGGTTGAGACCGAGGCTAACCTGTACCTCATGGGTTAAGACCGGGGATAACCTGTACCTCCCGGATTGAGACCGGGGCTGACTTATACTTCCTGGGTTGAGACCGGGGCTGACCTGTACCTTCCGGGTTGAGACCAGGGATAGCCTGTACTTTCTAGGTTGAGACCGGGGCTGACCTGTACTTCCCGGGTTAAGACCGGGGCTGACCTGTACCTCTCGGGTTGAGACCGGGGCTGAGTTGAGGGCCCGATATTGAGACTGGAGTTGAGTTGATGGCCCGGTATCGAGACCGGGGTTGAGTTGATGGCCCGATATTGAGACCGAGGTTGAGTTGATTGCCCAATATTAAGACCAGTGTTCATTTGATGGCCCGGTATTGAGACCGGGGTGTATTTGATGGCCCGGTATTGAGACTGGGGTTGAGCTGATGGCCTTGTATTGAGACCAGGGTTGAGTAGATGGATCGGTATTGAGACCGGGGTTGAGTTGATGGCCCGCTATTGAGACCGGGGTTAAGTGGATGGCCCGGTATTGAGACCAGGGTTGAGTTGATGGCCCGATATTGAGACCGGTGTTGAGTTGATGGCCTAGTATTGAGACCGGGGTTGAGTTGATGGCCCGGTATTGAGATCGGGGTTGAGTTGATAGCCTGGTATTGAGACCGAGGTTGATTTGAAAAGACAATTTTACCCTCCTACAGTGTTGTAATAGGGAAACATAATTTCGAGTGTCTACAGATGCCCCTCTTTATCATGTTCATGCAATGTAGTGGAATGAACAGTATAAAGATGCTAGACACTAGAAATGCAAATGCAACGGCAAAGCAATGCATGGAAAGATATGGGATGAATGTTAGATACCTTCGAGGGGGTAGGGTTATCACTGATTGATTACGTTAGTTTCTGCTGGGGATAACGTTACCCGTGATAACCCTTGTTGTAGCATTATCATGTAGTCGCTGGTAGGATATCAGAGTTAAGCTATCCCAGACTGTTCTCATCACTTTTTGCTGGGGATGATGTCCTCCGTGATAGCTTTGTTGACTCTGACGGGGATGACATTATTGATGTTACCTTTGTTTGAGACCAATGGTTTCCCACACCTGGCGATACTCTTCATGGGGCATATCTTCCTTCCGGTTGATGCCGTTGTACCTTTCTACCGGTTTCTCCGCTAAGGATACATCTTTGTTGCCGAGCTACCTCAGTGGGATCTGTCGATGCCTATTCTGACGATAATTTAACAATAGTTTGCCATAGTATGTTGAATAACCAATCCTTCTTGGTACTCCTCTTTGAGGATGTGTATAATAGATTAAATCATCTGGGATGGATTATTATATTACTTTCGTCACCGGATCACTTTTGATGCTTCGCGGGGATTACGCCAACGGCTGAGACGTTGCTGGTGTTGAGCCAACGGCTGATAGTTCGTTGGGGTTGAGCCAACGATTGAACTCTCACCGGTCTTTTCCCGACGCTTCACTGGCGTTGTGCCAATGGCTGAACTGTCATTAGTCTATACCCAACGCTTTGCTGGGGTTGTGGCAATGGCTGAACTGTCATCGGTCAAAAGCTGACGCTTCGCTGGGGTTATGCCAACGGCTGAACTATCATCGGTCAGTACCCAACGCTTCGTTGGGGTTGTGCCAACGGCTTAACTATCATTGGTCAATACTCGACGCTTCGCTGAGGTTGTGCCCACGGCCGAACTATCATCAGACTGTACCCAACACTTCGCTGGGGTTGTGCCAATGACTGAACTGTCATTGGTCAGTACCCGACGCTTCGTTGGGGTTGTGCCAATGATTGAACTGTCATTGGTCAGTACCCGACGCTTCGTTGGGGTTGTGCCAATGGCTGAACTGTCATTAGTCTGTACCCGACGCTTCGCTGGGGTGGTGCGAATGGCTGAAATGTCATCGATCAGTACCCGACGCTTCGCTGGGGTTGTGCCAACTGCTGAACTGTCATTAGTCTGTACCCGACGCTTTGTTGTGTTGTGCCAACGACTGAATTGTCATCAGTCTGTACCCGACGCTTCGCTGGGGTTGTGCCAACGGCTGACCTGTTATTAATCTGTACTCGACGCTTCACTGGGGTTATGCCAACGGCTTAATTGTCATTAGTCGATTAGTATCTGGCGCTTCGCTGGGGTTGTGCCAACGGCTGAACTGTCAGCAGTCTATACCCGATGCTTCACTGGGGTTGTGCCAACGGCTGAACTATCATTAGTCTGTACAGGACGCTTCGCTGGGGTTGTGCCAACAGCTGAGACATTGCTAGTGTTATGCCAACGGCTGAACTGTCATCAGTCTGTACCCGACGATTCGTTGGGGTTGTGCCAACGGCTGAACTGTCATCCGTCTGTCAGTATCTGACGCTTCGTTGGGGTCGTGCCAATGGCTGAACTGTCATCAGAACAATGCTTCGCTGGGGTTGTGGCAATGGCTGAACTGTCATTAGTTTGTACCCGATGCTTCGTTGGGGTTATGCCAACGGCTGAACTGTCATCAGTCTATACCCGACGCTTCGCTAGGGTTGAGCCAACGACTGAACTGTCTTCAATCTGTACCCGACGCTTTGCTAGTGTTGTGCCAACGGCTGAATTGTCACCGGTCTGTACCCGATGCTTTGCTGGGATTGTGCCAACGGCTAAAATGTTATCGGTCAGTACCCAACGCTTCGCTGGGGTTGTGCCAATGGCTGAACTGTCATCGGTCAGTACCCGACGCTTCGAAAGTGGCAGTTTTTGGCAGTTTTGCACAATTTTTTGGCAGTTTTTTAGCATTCTTCATCATTAGTCCCCGGACATTGCTTTGGGATAAATACCAATGGCTTTCAGGAAGTTTCCCTTTCTGTCAGGATTCCACTGCTTAAACGTAGGATTTCTGGACAAACCGCTCAATTGCGTAGCGATTTTTTCTCAGATTTGACTTTTTAGCTCATATAAACTGCGTTTCAACCTGAATCGAACCGAGCCGGAGGGAGCGAGGCCCACACTAGGGAGCTGCAGGTAGAGGTACGGCTGCCGCAGGTGGACTGCTTCTACCTGCGTGTTAAAATGGGTAGCGAGCTCTCATAATTTCAAGTTTCAGTTTCGAGTTTCAAACAGAATCCAACTTTCTTTTTCAGATCTATGTAGTTCGGGAAACTTTTTTCAGATTCCATCAGCTCCCACTCGTTATGTACACTTCAGATAATGTTTTACATCTTTTTTTTGCAAGTTTTGACTATTAAAAGCATGTAAACCACGTAGGGTGCTTTTAGACGCAATGTTTGCAAAATGTATGCTTATATGACCTGCGAAAATTTTTTTGACTTCATAATATGCATATTTTTACTGTAATGCACGTTTTGACGTAAGATAATTTAGATTTTGAGACAGTCATGTTTTGCTCTTTTTGAACAGTTTACTCATCCTTTTTGAGGCCTAGTAAGCCTGGATTTTCAACTAAAAATGTCCATGGTAATTTGGCTACCATGTGAAGTTTACTTTTGATTTTTTTTTATAAATATGAACTGTTCTTGTTTTTTGGAAAGTGTCCTACTGAATGGCCACCTAGACATGCCTGTGTGCATGCGGACTGTCCATTTTTCAAAGGAGACTGGCAAAAAAATTTCAAAAGCCGTAGCATTTAATAAACATGCGATTTTGACTCTACTGGGGATTTTTGACTGACCCATGCATGTCTTTAGGATTTAGCTTTTTGAAAAAATGCAGTTTTGACTCTATTAGAGATTTTTGACTGACCCATGCATGTTTTAGGACTTAGAAATGCAATAATATACTGATTTAAATTAATAAGCCACAGGTTTTAGGCTTACCACACCCTTTCGAAGATGATTTGGAGACTTTGTCCAGGTGATGGACCGAGACAGACCTGACAATGCTAGCAGGGTAGTTTCAAGAGTTAGACGGAGGCGAGTTTCTAATGTTCCTCAGCCATGTCCAACTCGACCGCCTCGCAGATTAGCAGAGTCTGTGATTCGTCCAGCCCAGGATGAGCCGCCGATTGATATAGATGATGAGGAGGCTTCATTTGCTGCTCTCGTCCCAGGTCAGGCCCCACGTGCAGAGCTTCTGGGCATTGTTGTGCCCACCCAAGAGTTGCTGGGATACTTGAGTCATTATCCATCGTGATTTCTTCATGCCAATGAGGTGACTTGAAGTTTTCTTTTCTCTGGATTTTCTTTCTTTCTTTTGCCATTCTTGGGGCACAGATTTTTGACATGGGTTGGCTTTTGATGCAGGTTCCCGGCTTTACGCAGCCCAGAGGGAACTGGTTCAACGTGGACTCCCTGTACTATACTTTGCACCAGGAGTACAGGGATATCGTTGACGGCTGGGGGTTTCAGGCCTTCTTCTCTATTCTTCCCCGCCGTTGCCCCTGGGGTTATATGAGGGCTTTGTCTGAGCACTGGTTCCACCAGACTCAATCTCTTCACTTGTTGGAATGCTAGGTGATGATAACGCCTATCAATTGGAGGTTCATTACTGGCATATAGTTCGAGGGTGAGCCCGTGCCTATCGCGGCTAACATTACGCCCACTACCGTTCGATCCCTGCTGGGAGTTCCTTTATCAGCGCTCAAGGGTCGGACGGTCCGATCTGGTTCTTTGAGCATAGATGCCCAGAGTGGGGCTTTACTTGAGCCTCTGCCTGATGATTAGAGGGTTAAAGATCTCATCCTGAGGTAATTATTTTTGGTCATCATCGGGGGTTGTTTTCTGGCAGACAACTCATAGACTGTGTCCTTCGCCCTGGTCAGCGCTACCCGACATGTAGAGTGCCTCAGTGAATTTGATTGGGGTTCCTACACCTTTACCTATTTTCTCTGGGGCATGTACATGCTTTCGGAGGGTTTGACAGAGGCTTGGTTAGGGTTCTACCCATTTCTGCTGGTGAGTACATCTTTTTTGTACCTTTCTGATTTATGCATTTATATTTTGTCAGTCGTAGTCACTAAGGACTTTTGATATTTATATGACCAGTTTTGGGCATATGAGAAGCTTCTTTGCCTACGGCTTGCCATTGCTTTTGGTTTGGAGACCTATCCCCAGGGACGGCGATGGCATCATTCCACTCTGACGAAGGTCCTTGTTGCTGAGGGCTTTACACATTCCCGCCTGTAGTTTTAGCTTTTATCAGTCGGAGTGATCTCGTGGATCCCATATACCTCCGAGTTTTTGACTGTAACATTTAAGGGAGGCTTCCCCACTGGTCGTGAGTTTGCATTATCGACCCGCAGAGTCCCATTTTTGACAGAGGGAGGCTGGGAGCTCTTCTAGAAGAGCGTGCTATCAGGAGCATCACGAGGTAGATCCGCATTCCTATTATTCCTCCTGCTTGGAAGCATTGGCCATTGATCCAGCCACTGACAGATATCTTTTTGGAGGGCGTAGACGGCTTTGCCCTATCAGAGGGTCCATACAGCCAGGAGGCATTCAGCAGCTGGTGGAGTCCTCGCACTATTGGGGCTCAGACTCGTGCTACCCAATTCATGGTAGATATGGTGCCGGGGTCTGTGATGATGACAGATTGGATAGCTTGCCTCAGGGAGACTACTCACTTGGACCAGATCACAGGGTTGACCCAAGAGTTGGAGAGAGCTCATTTGTTCATCAGGCATCTTGGCCGATATCCATCAGAGGCATCTTCTTTTGACTTTTCTATCTTAGGAGTGGGCCATTCATCAGTTCCATTTTCCAGTAGTTTTTCAGGGGATGATCCTCCCTTGTACCGCCCAGACATGCCTGATGATCGAGACTTTGTGTCCACGAAGGAGATGGAGTAGGTTAACCACCTAAGCGTAGATGTTTTGGATCTTTTTGGATAGCTATTGTATCTATATCTTTTGGTCGGCCACTGTTTTGGCTGTTGGGCGGCTGTACCCCATTTTGATAGACCAATGTTAGTAGTTGGGGTGGTGGTGCCTTATATTCCTGTTCTTTTTATTTTACTTTGTATTTATCAGACAGGGATGATGCTTGTAGTAGATATTTTATTTTAGATATGCATGATATTTCATATCTATTTCATCATGTTTATCATTGTCATTATGCATGTATTTTGTCATATGTATGCATTTAGACAGATGAGTTCAGATTTGACCCCTAGATGGTCTTGTGATACAGTGATACAGATGTCGTCGTCCACCGTCAGCCGTATTGAGCACTTACCACCATCTGTGGTGGCATCTTCCTTTAGATCGTGGTATGAGAGTCTGCCCTTCCTGGCCAGAGGGACAGTGAATCAGATGCTAGGGCATTCATTGGCCCTCGTAGACTTTCAGGTCCTATACGGCTTCGTAGATGGTCTTTTACCCTTTTGGATACCCGAGAGAATGGTTTTCCGCTTTGGGCGGCACGAGCTAACTCCGACTTTAGAGGAGTATGAGCGATTCACTGGTTTGGCTTTAAACTTGCCCTACACTCGTACTGCGATCAGCGACATGAGGAGACCATTTCTTCGGATGTCTGGTCGACGTCAGAGTGTAGTTTCAGATGAGATCATTTATGGACATGTGATCTCTATAGACTTCTTGGTTGATTATTTTGGCTGGCTGGACAGCTACGATCGTCATGCTGGAGATTTTATTGTCTCGGCAGAGGCATTGCATTTGGCCAAGATAGTTGTTTTGTTGATGTGCATAGTAGCCAACATCTATATGCCACTTCACTTGGACCACTTGGATGTCGGATTGATAGTTGTGGTTTGGGCCCTTAGACATGGTAGCACTATTCTTTCGATGATATTGGCTGAGACGCTGAGAGCAACCACCCACTGTAGTACCCACCCAGAGGGGTTTTTTAGAGGCAGTTCGATCTTGCTGTACTTATTGCTCATGTCCCATTTACGATCGATTAGATTTTTTAGACACTAGGGGTATTGTTTCACCCATGAGATAGCCATGTCACACTCCTTCCAGCCCGCGGAGTGTACCGATGCAGAGATATGCCCAGGATAGCCATGTCACACTCCTTCCAGCCCGCTGAGTCTCCCCCTATAGCTTCATCACCCACGCATCTGGCATGGACTATTTTCCCCTAGCGAGCTTTAGGGGAGTGACTACTTACCATCCTCTGGCTGCTATGGGCCAATTCGATCAGTTTTAGAACCTGCATTAGTTTGAGGGGGCTATTGATCAGAGGATGTCAGCTTCGTCTATGTTATTTGCCGATTTGATCAAAGTGTATGAGTGTTGGACTCATAGGGAGAGCGCTGATGTTTACTGCCCTATCTGGCAGAGATATAACATTTGCGGAGAGAGATGAGGCTAGAGCCACTTGAGATATGACATTGGTTGAGAGAGATGAGGCTCGATCTTCTCGAGATGCTGCTTTTGTCGATATTGAGGAGACTTTGATCGCCAGGGACGCAGCTTTTCTGGAGAGGGATGAGATTCGGTCTGCTAGAGACGTAGCCTTTGAGGAGATTGAGGAGGTTTTGATTTCCAGGGATGCTGCTTTTGTGGAGAGGGACGAGGCCATAGCTTCCCGGGATTTCCACATTGCCGACAGTACTACTCTCTGATCTTATACTCATGGTCTGGTTGTCGAGATGAACGATTATATTGATCATCACAGCAAGACTATATAGATGGTTGTGGATGTTCTGACTCATATAGAGGCTGAGGGTATCGCATTTGCAATAGCTCCTCCATCTTCTGAGAGAGATGCCATGTTGATGCCATGTTGGCATTGCTGTCCCGCTTATCCATGGGTCCACAGACTAGCATTTTTTTTTCATGCACATACTAGATTAGCCATTTTTTTCATGTACAGGACACTATGTATATATCAAACAGTATTATATATCAGAGAAATATATTTTGGTTCACTTCCCTGTTTGGATATGTATTATCATTGCTGAGTGATTGCCACTTCTTTCATAACTTGCTGATATATCTTGAGCTTCTCCTTGATGGACTAACAGTGAGATGTCAGAGAGTATCTCAGATAGGCCTGCTGACCAAGGAGGCTTGATAGTTTTGAGGTTTTATATGGCTTCGGTGTCTTGGAATTGGTTTTTATTGGTTTTTTGTTTTTTCTTGAAGGTCAAACCGTACCATGAATGGCTGCTTACGTACTCCCAGGTGTAGGGAGATCAGGTCATTCATAGTTCAACTTTTTGTGTGAGAGTTTTGAGAAGTGTTTATCTTGTGTTTTAAGTTTGGTTTGATGAGTTTTTGAATATTTTTTTTGGTTAGACCGCACCAGAAATGGCTGCCTACTTACTCTCGGGTGGAGGGAGATCAGGTCATTCGTTGTTCCGGTTTCTAGTGAAAATCGAACCTGATTTGATTGGTAGGACCAGGATGCGGGCATGCATATGTTTCAGACATAGTACCTTTTTATGGTGTCTGAATTGATGAGTTGGGGAAATTCGGTTCCGTCCATCTCTTGTAATCTGATAGCTCCTCCCTTCAACACCTCCTTGACAATGAAAGGGCTTTCCCAATTAGGGGCTAACTTTCCTTTGGCTTCATCTTGGTTGGCCAAAACATTCTTTAGCACCAAGTCATTTTCTTTGAATTGCCGTATTCGGACTTTCTTGTTCTAGGATCGAGTAATCCTTTGCTGATATAACTGCCCATGGAAAATGGCTGTAGCCCCCTTTTCATCTATCAGGGACAGTTGGTGGTACCGGTCTTGCAACCACTGATCTTCGTCCATCTGAGCATCGATTAACACGTGCAAGGACTCCATCTCTACTTCTATGGGAAGAACTGCTTCCATGCCATAGACCAATGAATAGGGGGTAGCCCTAGTAGAGGTACGCATTGATGTTATGTATGCTAACAGGGTTAGAGGCAATAGGTCAGGCCATTCTTTGTGATTGGCGGACATTTTCTGCATGGTCTTTTTGACGTTCTTGTTGGCTACTTCGACAGCACCATTCATCTTGGGCCGATAGATGACGGAATTGAGATACTTGATGTGGAACTTGCTGCATAGTTCTCTCATCATCTGATTATTCAGGTTTTTGGTGTTGTCTGATACGATCACCTCCGGTTGTCCATAACGATAGACGATATTATTTCTGATGAAACCAATGATGACCTCTTTGGTGACTTTGGGAAAAGATGCAGCTTCAACCCACTTGGTGAAGTAATCGATCATGGTGAAGATAAAACGTTTACCATTGCTGGCTTTTGGTTCTACTGGACCTATCACTTCCATTCCCCACATGGAGAAAGGCCATAGTGAACTCATGTTATGTAGCTCATTTGGAGGAGCGTGTATGGCATTTCCATGTTCTTGGCATTAAAAGCATCTCCTAACATGATCATCACAGTCAGCTTCGATAGAGATCCAATAATGTTTTGTTCTTAATATCTTCTTGGCCAGCAACTGACTGCTCATGTGTGGACCACAGATTCCACCGTGGACTTCATCCATCAATCTCTGGGATTGCTCTTTATCAAGGCATCTTAAATGTCCTATTCCAACATCCCTTTTGTATAGTGCATCTTCGCTCAGATAGAACTTCAGGGCCATCTTGTGAATCTGCTTCCTCTAGGATTGGCTTGCCCTAACGATTGTAGATCCATCTCGGAGATATTCCTTGATATCTTGATACCAAGGCTGTTTGATAAGAGGTATTTCATCTGATATGTCTCCAATATAATTCCAGTATATCAGGGTCTTCTGACTTGTGAATTTGATGTAGGGAATCCCACTCCTATCGGATATGCGGATCAAGGAAGCTAACGTCGCCAATGCATCAGTGAAGTCATTCCTACCCCGAGGTATATGGATGAAGGTTATGTCTTAAAAATCTAGAGCTATGTTAACGACTTGCCGATGATAGGGCAGCAAATGCAGTTCTTTAGTGTGGTATGCCCCAGTGGTTTGTCTAATAACCAATTCAGAGTCTCTGAAGATAAGTAGATGTTTGATACCCATGGATTGGGCTAACTTTAACCCCCATTATGCAGCCTTCATACTCGACTGTGTTGTTGGTGTTGCCAAATTGCAATTTGGTATCCACATGATATTGTTCTCATGTACCAAAGATAAGGACTGCCCCAGCTCTGGCACCCTCCATGTTTATCGCTCCATCAAAATACATTTTCCATGGTTGGACTGCATTCTCTTGTTGGAGTTATTGAATTGTCATGATCCCATCATCAGGGAAATAAGTCTCCAGGGGCTCGAACCCTCCTGATGGTGTTTCGGTTAATTGATCTACAATGCCTTGACGTTTGATGGACTTCTGAGTTACATAGACAATGCCGAACTATTGTAGGATCAGTTTCCATTTGGACAGTCGACAATTTAACATTGGCTTGTTGAATACGTACTCCAGTGGATCCATGCGGGATATGAGGTAGGTCGTGTGCCCATGGAGGTAATGTTGTAACCTCATTGCAGCCCATGCTAACGCACAACACGTCTTTTCGATCAGGGTGTACTTCTGTTCACCACTGCTGAATCTTTTACTTTGTTTAGTAGATGACTCTCTCCTTGGTACTATTATCTTTCTGTCCCAGCATACAACCCATTGCATTGTCATTGACGGACAAATACATAAACTGGGGATCTCCGTTCCTTGGGGGTACCAAGACTGGTGCTTCGATCAGCTGATTCTTGATGGCAAGGAAGGCTTTCTGACAATCCTCATTCCATTTGGTGGAGGAATTCTTCCTTGGTAGCTTGAATATGGGTTCACAGGTTGCTGTGAGCGGGGAAATGAATTGGCTTACGAAGTTGATTCTTCCCAGGAACCCACGTATCTCCTTCTCTATTCAAGGTACATGCATCTCAATGATGGCTTTGATCTTTGATTACTCACCAGGAATCCCAACAACTTGCCTGATTTGACGCCAAAAACACACTTGGCGGGATTCAGCTTGAGGTTGTACTTACGCAACCTGTTGAACAGCTTCCTGAGATGGTCAAGGTGATCATCCTCCCTCTAGGATTTGATGATGATGTCGTCCACATAAACCTCTATCTCTTTGTGCATCATGTCATGAAATAGGGCCATCATGGCTCGCTGATATGTGGTCCCAGCATTGATGAGGCTGAAGGATAGTCGTCTGTAGCATAAGGTTCCCCAGAGAGTGATGAAAGATGTTTTTTCCATGTCCTCTTCAGCAACCATGATCTGGCGGTAACCAGCAAAGTAGTCCACAAAGGAATATATGTCATATTACGCTGTATTGTCTATTAGGATGTGGATGAAAGGTATTGGGAAATTGTCCTTGAGGCAGGTTTTTTTCAAATCCCTATGATCTATGCATACTTGTACTTTCCCTCCGGGTTTAGGTATGGGAACTATGTTTGGCAGCCACTCCAGGTACGTTGATACCATGATGATACCGGCTTTGAATTGTTTAACAACCTCTTCTTTGACTTTCAGACTCCATTCAGGTTTCAAACGACTGAGCTTCTGCTTGAATGGCTTTAATCCATCTTTGATGGGCATTCGATGGATGACAATATCAGTAGATAGGCCAATCATGTCTTTATGTGACCATGCAAACACATCTTGGAACTGTATTAGGAGTTCGATCAGGTCGGTTTTTTTATCCTGTGTAAGGTCTAAGCTTATTTGGATTTCTTTGATGTTTTCGGAGGTTCTTATGTTGATAGTGGTGGTTTGGTCAAGGTTTGGTTTGGGTTTGTCTTCGACCCATTATTTAATCTCCTAGGGAACCTCATAGTTATCCTCCTCCTCTTGATCAATATCCATCAAGTCGAAGTTCAGTTCTACATCAAAGTTGTAGTCACTGTGACCGGTTGGCATCTCATCAGCATTGACAAACAGATCCAATTCTGGAGTCCTGAAAACAAAAATGTTTCACTTTAATATATGCAACTTCTTAAATATACAAACCATTTGGCAAAGCATGAAAAAAGTTACTGCTATAGCTGTGCAATCAAAAGTAAGCAGTAAATGAAAGCATGTTACAGGGCAGACGGACTCTCTGCCCCTTTACCCTTTTTGACTGAGGCAAGGCATGCTACTCCAGTTATCCAGGGTTAGATCCTCGTGAACAGGGAGAATCAAGGAATTGTGCTCGTCTGCCTCATCTAGAATAATGACTGAGACATCCTTTACAATATGGCTGGGGCTTTTCTTTGAACTACCCCATTTTCCTTTCTTGATGCGATGAATTTGAAACTGATCCTTGTCGTCACTATCCGGGATCTCATCATTCATACCCTCATAATTTATGATAACCCACATGTTAGCAAATGTGTCTCGTCCTTTGTACAGGATCTTTTCTTTTCACTTTTTGCTATCACCATCAGGCTTTGGGGATTTCCTTTCCCCAACCGGTATGATAAGAGGAAACAACATGGCTGATATTACAGTAGGGATCTTCCTCATTGGCTTTATGAAACCAGCATCAGTGAGATTCGGCAGCAGTATAGTGGAAGCATGAGCCTTAGGGTGCTTATGTGGATTCCAGCAGCTTGACCCGGATGAATAACCCAATCCGTCTTTCCCTGACAGGCTCGGGACTTGGACTGGACTTGCAATACCTTGTTGGCTCTTTCCTAATCCTTTCCCTAGTTGTAAACCTAAAGATACCATCTCCTGACCCACTGTCATCACTTCAGGGGAGACTTTAGGCTTCAAAGTTGGTGCCCCAACTGGTAGATATTGAGTATCACTCACCTCCAAGGCTTGAAAACTAGCAGGTTCAATCCCTGCATCCAGGCTGATCACCGACATGTCTCCTTGTATGCAGACAGGGTATTCCGGTTCGGCATTCACCGTGATTAGGTTGTCGTTAATAATGTATTTGAGTTGTTGATGGAGGGTGGATGGCACTATCCCTGCCATGTGGATCCATGGCCTGCCCAGCAACAAGTTGTATCCAGTGGAAATATTGAGCACCTGAAAGGACACATAGAAAGTATGCGGACCGATCTCCATAGGAAGCTCTATTTCTCCCATAGCTTGTAGGCGAGATCCATCGAAAGCACGGATGACCACATAACTGGTTTTGATCCAGTTTGAGTTAATCTTCATTCTCTCCAAAGTGTCGTAGGGGCAAATGTTGAGGGATGATCCTTCATCTATGAGCACACTTACGATCACATACCCGGAAGATATCACTGCTATATGTAATGACTTGCGATGACCCATCCCCTATGCAGGTACATCAGCATTAGTGAAAGATATCACAATGCTATTGAAAATATGTTCTACCACGTGTCAGAATTTTTTGGCATCCACGGTATGTGGCAGGTGGGCTTCTTCCAGTACTTTCACCAGAATGTTGCGATGATCCACTAATGATAAGACCAAATTTAGGATGGACATCTGCTTTGGTGCGTCTTTCAGGTTTTGCACCACTTTGATTTCATTGTGTCCCATTTTGTTGAGGAACTCTTCGATTTTCTCTTCATCCACCTTTTCTTTGGCTTTGATGACTGGTTTGATCACCCGCTGAGGCAAGTACAATGGATTATCCTTTGGTACAATGGCAATGTTGTTTGAGGTGGAACATTCATCATTCCCGTAATTCCATGGGACCATCTTCGGACTGATAACTGGATACTGAGGTCTAAAGGGCAAGATTAAAGGCTCGGGTGCGGCCACCTTCACAGGATTTTTTGTTTCTTGGACCCCTTTCCCTGGCAGTACTAAGGGTGTGAGAGATGACTCCTTCTCATAGGAAATAACAGCCACGATATCCTGATTCCACGCAATGGGAATAAAGAGAGTTTCTTCATCTGGGAGGCCATAATCCCGATTCCTTCTTATCAATTCACCGCTTTCAATCATATTCTGAATCAGGTTACGAAGTGTCCAGCAATCCTCAATATCATGGCCGGGTGCATTGGAGTGGTACTGACAGATTTGGTCAGGCTTGAATTTCTTGGATCAAGGGTTCAATGGAGGTAGTAAATCTGCAACCATTCATTCGATGATTAACATCTGGAGGATTTCCTTCATCGGCTGGTTCAGGTTAGTGACATTCCTTTGAAAGGCGAATTTCCTACCAGCTTGGAAATTCTCCTCTTTGGCCATCTTGTCGGCCCAGGGTTCATGCTCATGAGGCCGGTAGTGATCCCTTATGGGAATGGGACTGGTCTCCGATGTGGGAGGATTTTCCTCAAACTGGTTGGTCTGGTTTATCAGCTGTCTGGTAATTTGATGTTGGTATACAACCAATTCTGCTAACTGTTCAATTTGTTCCTTAATAGACTTAATCTCTTGTTCTATCAGGAATCGCCTTTCTGAATACTCCCAACTGTCTGGGCTGTTGTTGCTAGATGGAGTTGATTTCCCCACATAACGAAGGTATTTGGATCCTTCTCCATTTCCTATGTTGATCATGTTGACATTTTCCTCTTTATGCTGAGGGAGGGGATTATCCTGCACATGTGGTTGCTCGGGCTTTGTTACCACAATCTCTCCGTTGTCAATCATGTCTTGAATTTTATGCTTGAGAGACCAACAGTCTTGTGTGTCATGGCCCGGAGATCAAGAGTGGTAAGCACATTTTTTTCTTGGGTCAAAATTTCGCCCACCGGTATTGGTTGGTGGAAGGAGTTGCACAATCTTTTTCTATGCGGTTAACAATTTCAGCACATTCTCGAGTGAATCCTCTAATCGGGTGAATGTTCTCCGACGTCTGGCGTCCATAGTCTTCTGAAATGGAGGGTTTGAAGGTTGTGCAGGAGCTTGAAAAAGGGTATAATTCCTCCTTTGAACGGGCATACTTCTTGAATCGCCCCTTGGATTCTGTCCTTACAGTACTAACGACACTACTTCCTCTTTCTTCTTATATACCCTCCGGGGATTACTCCCGTAATTTCCAGACTAGATATGTTCGACAACGGCTTCCAATGCAGTCAGGTCCTTTATCTTCCAAGACTTTAGCCCCATTTTTGCCATCTCTCTGTGCTTGACCATCTCAAAGAATGGTTTTCCTATGCCTGTTAGGACCCTCTTGTAATACGGGGCTTCTTGAATGTCGATAAAGGTTATGACTATCTCAGACTCGGTCATGGGTGGAATGACCTGTGCTGAAACTCGTCTCCATCGTTGAGCATACTCTCTGAATGATTCAGTACTTTGTTTCTTGATTTTGGTTATCTAGTATCTATCTGGAGCCAGCTAAGACTGGAAACTATATTGACTGAGGAAAGCATGGGCCAACTCTTCCCAACTGTGAATTTTGGAGTTTTCTAGACGGGCGTACCAGGCTCTAGCCACTTCGGTCAGACTCTTCTGAAATAACTGCATTCGGAGTTTCTCGTCCTCTGCATAGGATCCGAGCTCTCCAATGAATACTTTCAAGTGAATGTAGGGGTCTCCCAATCCATCATATTTTTCAAAATCAGGAGTTCTAAATTTGTAGGGATAACTAGCCCCAGGGAATATACAGAGGTCTGAATAATTAACACTGCCAAATGCCCCAGTCCCTTTGATATACCGGATGGTTTCTTCCATCTGCTGTACTTTCTTCAGAATGTGACCAGCTTCCTGTTCTTTGTTAAGGATGGTGTTTGCAGAGGTTTTATTGGTTGTGTTTTGGTTTTGTGGTCCAGAAATCTGAGTATCTTTCTTTTCTGTCTCTTAACTGCCACCACTACCACTAGGTGTTCTTGGTTCTGTGTGAGCTTGGGTTTGCTTCCCTTTAAGAGACTTACTTTGTTCTCTCAAGAAATTGGCCAATTCAGCTATCTGATTCTTCAGTCCTTCAAACTCTTCCCTAGATACAGGGGTGGACTCTGGCTGAGCACTGGAAGTCATGTCCGTGGATGGATTTAGTGCTTTCTTAAACTTAGATCTAGTAACAAGACCAATTTTTCACCTACAACAAAACTTAGGCGTGTCAATTTGCTGAAGTAGGTAGGGATAGGATGCATGCCATGATGTGTTTTTTGTGGTTTTTTAGTCTTATCCTGCAAAACAGAGGTTAGTTATTTTGATGACAAAATGACATGACAATATGTATGTAACAAGGAATGTAAAATTTTATTATGATATTTACATTGTGCTCCTTTACATTTGGAATTGAAAACTTGACATTGAATTGAAAGAGGAAGGCATGAAGAAGCTTCCCATCGGATTTGGTTAATTAGAGGCTGACCTATCTTAGGTTACTCTCCCGAATTTTTCGGCATGAAGGTCCCCAGATCATTGCAATCTGCTAGAGAGAAAATTAATCCGATCTTTCAACTTGTGCAAATCTGGGTGGTGCATTTTCATGAGCCCCGAAGACTTATTCACCCTCGAAGACATTACTTATCACTGACTGGTTTGCCTCCTGATGGAGGAATCACACAACATACATTCACATACATCGCGTCTCACCATTATGCATATGATGACATTGGTGCGAAGCACTAATATGGATGTGAAGCACTAAAAAAGCAAGAAAGCATTTATTCACATTCATTCAATGTAAATACGCAGCATTCACGCATTCATTTAATGTAAAGACACAACATTCACACATACGCAGATATGAAAGGGAAATTTTTGAAAAGATTTGAACGCGGCCTAAGCCCTCTACTGTCCCCAGCAGAGTTGCCACCTGTCGACTTCGGGAAAAAATCCGCGGGTCGGATCACAACCCAGATCTTTCTCTCTTCCTAAGTTAGATTTACCCTTACTCTTTTTATTTGTGAAAATGGTTTTGAAGGGCTTTTTAGGAAAAGGCCAACATGTATCATGTCGACGATTGAATGTTTTACAGATTCGCCAGTTGGTAGATTTGAAATGGTTGTACCAACTCAACCGAGTTTTATTTTGAAAATAGGCCCAATTGCTGGACACTTTCGAAACTTGCTCTTTGAAAACAAAGTTTTGAGTTCAGGGGCTTGGCTAAGTGTGGGGAAGGTGTTAGGCACCCCACAACTCCCGTGTAAACACTATACCGCATCTTTTCAATATTTCCCTTTTAAATCTGCAATGTGTGTGTGAATGCCAGAAAAAATTGGGCCGATGTTTTGATTAGCAGTATGTTTATGCATCGTTGAACCTATATACGAAAGGTTTGATTTGATTTGCGAAAAGTCTTTGATTTGATTTGCAAAAGTGTTTGATTTGATTTACAAAAGTGTCTCTTTTTGATAATATTAAAATGATGTTTTGAAAGCAGGTTTTCAAACTTTTACGCTAACATAGGAATTGAAGCATATCGATACTTTAGTTTTATCTTTTCAGCCTTAAGGCTCAATTTGAATGGTGATTGTCGGGCTGCGAAGCATCCTCGACCACAAAATATATACAAGTGTCGGTCTTCTCATGGGCATGACAGCATCGGAGTGACTCTGACACGACAAACCATATTTTTATTATGTTGAGACCTTAAATTCGGATAACCGTTTTAAGATCTTTTATATATACATTTTTTACAGAAAAACTGGCAAGGTACATTTGTAAAGTGCAGTTTGTCCATCATGGGAATCAGATTCTGATCAATTGGATCATGAATCCCATGATTCCTAGGCTCACAAAAGGGAAGCCAATAAACCTGCACAGCTCAAATTTGTATAGAAATATATATATCCAAATATCGCCAGAACCAAGGATTCATTCAGTAAATCCTGGTTCGCACATGGCCGAAGCATCTCGTTCCCACTAAATAATGATCTAAGGGCCGCGAGGTTGCTTTCATAACTGAAACTAGAAAAATACTAGATTTAAATAAATCTAATCAATTCTAGAATTTAAGTTCCGTCTTAACCTATTTTGAACCGTTTGAAAGCTAGAGTTGGCGAGATTTAAATAAATTTAGTTTACCCGCAAAAATGTCAGTGCCGATTCATATCAGATGAATATTTAAAGCAACAATTTAATAAAAATGTGTAAAGCAAGATATATATAATTATATATATAAGAAAGATGTAAAGGGCGATGGGTTTTCACTCGCAAGCCCGTACTAGAATTAAAATATATATATATATATATATATATATATATATATATATATATATATATATAAAAGCTGTAAAAAGCCACAAAATGATCCAGGTTTTGACAGAATTGAAATATATATATGAAAGCATAAAAGGGCGATTGGTTTTCACGCCTGTGCCTAGACTAGAAAGTAAATATATATATTTATAAAAAACTATAAAAGTCACGGAATGATCCAGGCTGGACAGAAATGAAATAAATATATAAAAACTGTAAAAAGGGCGATGAGTTTTCACGCCTGTGCCTGAACTAGATAGTATATATATATATATATATATATATATATATATATATATATATATATATATTTACATATATTTATAAAAAGCTATAAAAGCCACGGAATAATCCAGGCTGGACAGAATTGAAATATATATAGAAAAATAGTAAAGGGTGGTGAGTTTTCACTTCGATGCCCGGACTGAAATGGAAATATATATATATATATATATATAGTTAAATAGAGACAGAAAAGTAGTCAAACCAGGACTGGGAAGATAACCCAGTATGGTGAATGGTGCAACAACAGTAAAAAGGCCACAAAATGATCAAGGACGAATTAGAATGTAAATATATATATAGAGTTAAGTATAGACAAAAATAGTCAAACCGGGACTGGGAAGATAACCCAGTCCGGTGAAAAGTGCATATATATGTATATATATATATATATATAAGCAGTAAACTACCGCGTATTTGATATGCGGACTTAACAGAATTGAAAAGTTAGTATATATACAGTAAAATATATACAAAAAAAAGCCAAACCCGGACTGGGAAGATAACCTAGCAAGGCGAAGTTGGTAATAACGAAGATGCAAGTATATAAAAGCTATTGGAAGCGACGGATCGTCAACTCGAGTTGTAAAAATGCCAGAAAATGCGTTTAGGTACTAAAATGTACCAAAAGTTGACAAAAACGGCCACGGAACAAAAATATAAACTAGATATGCAAGTGTATAACAGCGTAATGAAGTAATATAAACTTGTTGATCGTAAAAATACTTACAATAGACTGCTACACGGGCTTTTTGCCAAATCGTAGGCTTTAAACGTCTAAATCTACCGGTTAATTTTTGATATGTGGTAGTATGTGGGTATATCTACGTGTTAGAGTGAAAAAATTTGGGTTTGGAAGACAAGAAAATAGTTGGAAAACAAAACGGGTAGGGGTTCAGAGCGTTTCTGAATTCTTTAAATGAGCTGGGGGTGAGCTCATATATATAGACCCAAGAGAAGCAGCTCTACCTGCTGCTGTCGCAGGTAGAGGTGCGGCTCCATGTGGTAGGGCCCGCATGGCGGGTCTCATTGCATCGAAGTACTTGCACTCCGAGCAATGCAATATCAGTTCGAAACTTTCTAACTTTTGATCGGAGCGTTCGTTTGAGGCATGTTATACCTTTCCATAAAGCCCTCGTCGAGAGTGTCATAATGACATGGGATAAAACATTTTTTGGGTCCAAGAAGACGGGTTTATAACCAGGTGTTCGATTCCTCGCAGTTTGTCCACGGAGCTGCCTTACGCTGTTTGCACACGGGATCATTGTTATGGTTCGTTCTGACCATGGTAGCATCAATTCGTCTTCAGTTTGACCGAATCAACTTAGAGTTGGTAAAATGACCATTTTTCCCCTTCAGGGGTTGCCTTCAGTGTTGGCATGGCCTTCGTCTGACTTCCTGGGGGTTGTTTCCAAGGTTTGGATCCCATTCGAGTTTGTTTGTCCTCAGTGTTGTCTCTGAGGCTGACTTGGTCCTTCCAGGTTTTCCTCTGGAGATGTTGTGATGCTTCAGGATTATTTCTGAAGTTGACCTGACCTCCTAGGTTGAGACCGGGGCTGACCTATACCTCCCAGGTTGATACCAGGGCTGACCTAAACCTCCCGAGTTGAGACCGGGGCCGACCTGTACCTCTCGGGTTGAGACCGGGGCTAACCTGTACCTCTTAGGTTGAGACTGGGGCTAACCTGTACTTCCTAGGTTGATACCAGGGCTGACCTGTACCTCTTGGGTTGAGACCGGGACTGACCTATACCTCCCAGGTTGAGACCTGGACTGACTTGTACCTCTCGGGTTAAGACTGGGGTTGACCTGTACTTCCCGGGTTGAGACCGGGGCTGACCTATACCTCCCGGGTTGAGACCAATCCTGACCTGTACCTCCCGAGTTGAGACCGAGGCTGACCTCCCCGGTTGAGACTGGGGCTGACCTCCCCGGTTGAGACCGGGGCTGACCTGTACCTCCCGGGTTGAGATCGGGGTTACCTGTACCTCCCGGGTTAAGACCGAGACTGACCTGTACCTCTAGGGTTGAGATCGGAGCTGACCTTTACCTCTCCGGTTGAGACCGGGGCTGACATTTACCTCCCGGGTTAAGATCGGGGGCTGCCCTGTACCTCCTGGGTTGAGATCGGGGCTGACCTGTACCTCCCGAGTTGAGACCGGGGCTGACTTGTACCTCCTGGGTTGATACCGGGGCTGACCTGTACCTCCCGGGTTGAGACCGGGGCTGACCTGTACTTTTCGGGTTGAGATCGGGGCTGATCTGTACCTCCCAAGTTAAGACTGGGGCTGACGTGTACCTCCCAGGTTGAGACTGGGGATGACCTGTACTTCCCGGGTTGAGACTGGGGCTAACCTGTACTTCACAGGTTGAGACCGGGACTGACATGTTCCTCCTGGGTTGAGACCGGGGCTGAGTTGAGGGCCCGGTATTGAGACTGAAGTTAAGTTGATGGCCCGGTATTGAGACCGAGGTTAACTTGATGCCCCGGTATTGAGACCGGGGTCGATCTAATGGCCCAGTATTGAGACCGGGGTTGAGTTGATGGCCCGGTATTGAGACCGGGGTTGATTTGAAAATACAGTTTTACCCTCCTACATTGTTAGTAACAGGGAAATAAAATTTTGAGTGTCTACAACTTGCTCAATTACAAAGTAAGAATTAGGAAACTTGCGTAAACATAATTGAATTAGGGTAAAAAAACTTGTCTTGCGCATAATCTAGCAAATAATAACTTGTTCCACAATTATCCTACGTACACGTTAATAACAAATAGCAACACGAATTAGTTACCACATAGCTAAGTCACATCACTAGTTAACCCATCTAAGTTAACTCACAACTCTTAGTCATTAGGTTTAATCATTAGTTAGTTCATAACATGATCAAACCATAATTCCATGTTAAACTTAACCTTATTAATAATCAATCAAATTATAATTTAAAATCATATATCTCATATTAAATTATGATTACATACTGTCCAATTAACATATAATTTTATTAACATGTTTTTATAATTATTACTTTAACATTCTCACAAAATTGTACACTTAAATAGAATTTTTTGGCTAAACTGCATAGGTGGCGCTGCAGCGCCACGTAATGAACTGCAGTCGGCGCTGCAGCGCCGTGCCACGTCATCATAGCTTTCACAAGAGTTTAAACATACTAGTTCAAATGAACGAGTAAGACAACTTACATTCAAAGAGAAAAAGTTTAGATTCTCTCTTATAATATTCGTTGAATAAAGTAATACAAGGGTTAGGATACTTGTACTATAAATGAGTGTAAGTCAGGAAACTTGCACAATCATAGATTTCCTTGCATAAAGTAAATGCGTTGGTTAGGATACTTGCACTATAAATGAGTGTAAGTCAGGAAACTTTCACAATCATAGATTTTCTTGCATAAAGTAAATGCGTTGGTTAGGATACTTGCACTATAAATGAGTGTAAGTCAGGAAACTTGCACAATCATAGATTTCCTTGCATAAAGTAAATGTGTTGGTTAGGATACTTGCACTATAAATGAGTGTAAGTCAGGAAACTTGCACAATCATAGATTTTCTTGCACAAAGTAAATGCGTTGGTTAGGATACTTGCCTTAAGCGTAGTTTATCCACGTAAAGCCTAATATTGCTTCAAAGAATTATGTTATCCTATTAACGTATATATATATACACACATTAGTTATACACATTGGATTCACATACTTGACATGTAAATTTAAGCACATACATCAAGTTCTATCTTAGCTACACAATCAAATCGTATAACTATATATTAACAAACCACATAGTTTAATAATCAACTATAGTCCTTACTTGTATTTGTCTTAGAAAATCATACTTGAATAGTTTACGTCGTGTCCAACTATGTGAGTGTTCATATAGATAATGCATAGCGACATAAAGAATACTAGCATGCAACCCTATAAGTTCAGAATACAACCATGCAACGTGTATGAAACTTAGTTTGCAAACATATCCGAGTTAGTCTTTTCCAGTCATTTTAAACCAAGCCAAAGCAATCTAGTTCATATAGGCAATTTCAAATCATGTCTCACACCTAGTTAAGTTATGAGCATATGCTAGCAAGTTCGGACTTAAATAACACATGCTTCGTCAATGGTTATTTTCAAAATCACGAGTTCTCTTTTTTTTTTATATTAAGTAAATTATGGAAACATGTATTGCACAAGATGGACTCCATAAATCATGTTACATTTACTTAGTATGAATTATAATTTCACTGCTCTCAGACTGGACAAACAGATAGTCATTTCTGGGCTTGTCTACACAGCGGCGCTGCGGCGCTGCAACAACAGCAGCAAGCTGGCGCTGCGGCGCTGCGGTGTGAACACAATGCCTGGAGTTGGCGTTGCGGCGTGGGGACGCTAGGACTGAGGCATTGTGGCAGTGCAGCGCACAGATAACGCTGCGCATCTGCGGCGCCGCGATGCAGACTCATTTCTTGCAGTTCACGCTGCAACCAAAACCGACCCAAAACTTCTCATTTCATCGATTTCAACATACCTATTAGAACTCTTTAACTTACTAACACATACACACACACACACACACACATATATATATATATATATATATATATATGCTTATATAACAGTCAATCGCCATTTATCAATTCCCAAATTCATGAACTCCAACTAAATTCAAGAATTGAAGAAATTTATAGTAATTTCAGAAATCGAAATAGAAAAATAAAAATGATGAGCAACTGAGCTATATTATAGTTCCAACATGTATGTAAGTCCACAATACACTACACAAGCTTTCTATAATTCAATTATACTTCAATTTCATATGATCAAGAATTTGGATTTTGACATAAACAAGAAATGGAGTTTTGACAGAGGATGAAAATGATAAGCAAGGAAGAGGGATTATACCTCTGTAAATGAAATCGAACTTGCTAATAGGAACTCTCTCAGCCTCAGAGGATGCTATCACTGATATATGTATATGCTCTCCCTTTCAACACTTAGCAAATCTCAGCAATTGAAAATATGAAAGAGATGGGTTGTATTTATAGAGAAATCCTTACACAGGCAATGTAATTATACCACAAATCAAACCAACGTAAATTTGAATTGCATGGAGATTAATAGAGAGTAGGTAGTTAGTTGGTGAATGTAATCATGAAAACTATCCCCTTGATCATCATTGCTAGCTTGAGCTTGGGAGAAGAATGGGGAAATAGGCTTTAGCCTTTTGTCATACACGTACAATGCAATGTTATAACATATATTATACACTTAGGTTACCTCGTATATATACATACTATATATTTAGATTACAATTAAAACTACAATATAATCCCAATAATACTACCATGTAATTTATATAATGGTAAATGTAGTTCACACATAATCCATGTACATTTTATTGTACCTATATATTTTAACCGGATATTATCACATTACTATATCTCATGTGTTGTTTAATTTAAATCCTATAATTCAACAATTGTTTACAATACTCCCAAAATGTATTAATTAAATGTATACTTGCATACATATTGTCACATACACATTTCATGTAATTCATAATATATAGTTTCAACATGTCCAATCACAATGCTTCATATAATATCTTAATATATGGTTTTTATATAATATAGCCACACCATCCTTACACTTTGTACAATATATAGCTAACTACTATACGATGTACATTTAATTATCACAGTAGATAATTGTAAATCTTTATTATATTTATAAACACGTTGCTCATTATTAATATACCTCTTGAAATAATAATCATCACTTATTATTAATTAATCATCATCAATTAATTAATATTCTATAATAGCAATTAACTATTAATATAGGTTAATTGTTTACATAATAATTCATTTGTTAATTAATATCATCATTAATATTCCTCATCACTGTGCCACACAAGGCTTTTCGACGAGTTTGTCACAAGCTTCAAAATTTCTCAACTATTATAATTATTCAATTTAACATAATTGAGTTAACTCATCATTTAACAAAAAAAAATCATTTATATACGAATAAATATTCATTTTCATTAATATATTTATTTAATAATATTAGGAAAATCTCGGGTATTACAATAGTCCTTAGTGACTGCTCAGTGTTCATTATTTTTGAACCTTGAAATGGTTAAAACTTGAATCATGTTGATATGTTCAGTCCATAGCGACATTTATTAAGAGCTATTGATACTTCTTGTTATTCTTGAACTATCATTTACTGTTATACCCTTGAGATTTGAAATTCTTATTATACACCATTATTGTTATATTACTTGCTGAGCAAACTTGTTGCTTATTCTTGCTTTCCCTAAAATATTTCAGTTAAGGCAGAGCAGTGTGGACCCTTTGGCACAGACAATGGCAAGGGCAAGGCTACGGCGTAGCTTTGTTCTCTTTCAGAATTATTCTGATGATGTAATAAGACTTATTTCATATATGTGTAAGTTATGTTTAAGATATGTTTAAGTTACGAGACCGTGGGACACGAATATTTATATTAAATTAATGTAAATTATTATATTATTCCGTTGCATGAGATATTAGTATGTTATTAGAATTTAGTACGTGATGCGCCGAATTCGAGACACGTGTGGTCTGAATTTGAGGGCGTCACAAGAAGACCGACACTTGTAAATACTCTGTGGTCGAGGATGATTCGCAGCCCGATAATCACCATTTAAATAGAGCCAAAAGGCTGAAAAGATAAAATGGAAGTATCAAAAGGATTCTATTCCTATGAGAGCGTAGGGGTTTGAAAACCAACCTTTTAAAACATCATTTTAATATCTTGTCTAAAAATAGACTTTTGCAAATAAAATCAAACCCTTCTTATATAGGTTCAACGAAGCAAGGCATTACTTTCAAATCAAACCAACATAGGCTCAATTACTTCCAGCATCCACACATACACATTGCAAATAAAAAGGGAAATATTGAAAAAATACGGTACCGTGTTTTCACGGGAGTTGGGGGGGTGCCTAACACGTTCCCCCCACTTAACCAAGCCCCCGAACTTAGAATTTTGGTTTCAAAGACTAAGTTTCAACAGTGTCCAGTAATTGGGCCTACTTTCAAACAAAACTCGATTGATTTGGTATAACCATTTGAAATCTACCAACTGGCGACTCTGTAACCGTTCAAATCGTCGACATGATATATGTTGGCCTTTTACTAAAAAAATTCACCCTTTATAAAATAGACAAGGCAATAAGGGTAGAAAACAAAAGACTTAGGAAAAGAGAAAGATTCCGTCCAACGCGACTTAATTTTTCCCCGACGTCGACAGGTGGTGACTCTACTAGGGACTGTAGAGGGCTTAGGTCACATTCAAATCTTTTCAGAATTTCCTTTTATATCTGCGTGTGTGGATGCTGCGTTTTACGTTGAATGGATGTGCATGGATGTTTTACTGCTTTATATTAGTGCTTCGCACAATGTCATTATTTCATACGATAAAACATGATGTATGTGAATGTATGCTGTGTGATTCCTCCACCAGGAGGCAAACCCGTCAGTGTTTGATTACTGGACTGAAAGAAGACTAATTCTGCAAGGCTCAAGAAAGGCACCACGCAGATCTGCTCCAATTAAAAGACCAGATTAATTTATCCTCTAGTAGATTGAGATGATCTGGGGACCTTCATGTCGAAAAGCCGCGAGAGTAGCCCAACATAGGTCAGCCTCTGATTAACCAAATCCGAAAGGAAGCTTCTTCATGCTTTCCTTTGTCAATATAATGTCAAATTGTCAAATTCCAATGTAAATTTCAATATAAATATACATGTCTTGTAAATCCTGTCATCAAAACCACTAACCTTTGTTTTACAGGATAAGATTAAAAAACCTCAAAAATAAAACACATTGCATAACATGCATCAGGATGATACCTACATCAGGAAATTAACACACCCATGTTTGTTGTAGGTAAAAATTGGTCTTGTCACCAGATCGAAATCTAAGAAAGCACTAAGTCCATCTCTAGACATGGATTCAAGTGCTCAGCAAGAATCCACCCCTATTTCTAGGGAAGAGTTTAAAGGATTGAAGAACCAGATAGCAGAATTGGCTTTTTTCTTGAAAGAACAAAGAAAAGGCCTTCAAGGGAAGTAAACCTCCGGTCATATAGAGACATCTACATCCGGTGGCAGTCAAGAGATAGGAAAAAAAGACACTCAGATTCCTGAACCGCAGAACCAGGATATGACCAACAAAATACCTAAAACCACCAACCATAATAAAGAGCAGGAAGCTGGTGATATTCTGAAGAAAGTACAACAAATGGAAGAAACCATCAGGTCCATTAAAGGGACTGGGGCATTTGGAAGTGTTAATTACTCAGACTTATGTATATTCCCAGGGACTCGTTATCTAGAAAAATTTTAAGTTCCTAATTTTGAGAAATATGATGGATTAGGAGATCCCTATACCCATTTGAAGGTATTCATTGGAGAGCTCGGATCCTATGTAGAGGACGAGAAGCTCAGAATGCAATTATTCCAAAAGAGTCTGACTGGAGAGGCTAGAGCCTGGTATGCTCGTCTGGATAATTCCAAGATTCACAGCTGGAAAGAGTTAGCACATGCCTTCCTCAATCAATACAGTTTCCAGTATTAGATGACTCCAGACAGATATCAAATCACCAAAATCAAAAAGCAAAACATTAAGTCATTCAGATAATATGCCCAACGATGGAGGTGGGTGGTATCACAAGTCACCCCGCCTATGACTGAGTCTGAGATAGTCATGACTGTCGACGCTAGAAAATTTAAGAAATACCATGGGTCGGTTGTAACCCGAGTTTCCCTCAAATCAATCTTCCTAAGTTATCTCTACCCTTATTCTTTTTATTGCAAAAAATGTTTTGAAGGGTTTTTTAGGAAAGAGGCCAACATGTGTATATGTCGACGATTTGATTTGACTTAAACAGAGTCGCCAGTTGGTAGTTTTAAAAATAGTTGTACCAACTCAACCGAATTTGATTTGAAAAGAGGCCCAATTGCTGGACACTGTCAAAACTTGATCTTTGAAATTGGAGTTTTGAGTTCGGGGGCTTGGTTAAGTGTGGGGAAGGTGTTAGGCACCCCACAACTCCCGTGTAAATACGGTACCGCAATCATTTTAATATTTCCCTTAAAATTGGAATGCGTGAGTGAATGCAGTTTGAAAATTGGGCCTTTTAATTGATTGAAAGCTTTAACAGGCTTCGTTGAGCTTATATACGAAGGGTTTGATTTGATTTGAAAATCAGTCTTTGATTTGATTTGCAAAAGCATTTAATTTGATTTTTTGCAAGAAGCTTTTGAATTGAATTAACAGTGATGTTTTGAAAGCTGATTTTTATCAAACCCTTACGCTAACATAGGAATTGAAGCAGATCGCCACTTTTAATTGTATCTTTATAGCCTTAAGGCTGCTTACAAGTGGTGATTTATCGGGCTGCAAAGCATCCTCGACCATAGAAATATAAAGTGTCGGTCTCCTCATGGGTATGAAAACCATCGGAGGGACGCTGACACGACAATCTATATTTTCACTATGTTGAGACCTTAAATCCGGATAACCGTTTTAAGGTCTGTGCATATACATTTTACAGAAAAATTGGCAGGGTACATCTGTAAACTGAAGTTTGTCCATCGTGGGAATCAGATTCTGATCAATTTGATCATGAATCCCACGATTCCTAGGTTCACATTCGAGTGGCTAGAAAATCTGCACAGTTCAAATTTGTACAGAAGCAAATAAATATCACAAGACAGCCAGAACCAGGGATTCATTCAGTAAATCCCGGTTCACACGACCGAAGCATCTCATTCCCACTAGATAGCGATCTAAGGGACGCGATGTTGCTTTCAAAGCTGAAACTATAAAAATAACTAGATTTAAAGAAATCTCAACCATTATAGCTTCCAGGTTCTGTCGGGACCTTTTTGAACCGCTAAAAGCTAGAATTGGCGAGATTTGGATAAATCTAGTCCGCCCGCAGATAAATTAGTGCAAATTCATATACAAATGAATGTTAAATGCAGCAATTGAATAAATTGAATAAAGCAATATATATAATTATATATATAAGCTGTAAAAGGGCGATGGGTTTTCACTCGCAAGCCCGGATTGGAATTAAATATATATATATATATATATATATATATATATATATATAAATTGTAAATAGCTATAAAATAATCCAGGCTGTGACAGAAATAAAATATATATATATAAACAGTAACAAGGGTGATGGATTTTCATGCCTGTGCCCGTATTGGAATTGAAATTGATAGAAAGTAGTCACCCAGTGACTGGGGAGAGCACCCAGTATGGGGAAGTGAGCAAAAGTAGTAAAATGGCCACAAAATAGTCCAGGCCAGCTGAAAATATATAAATAGATATATATATTGACAGAAATATAGTCAACCAGGACTGATATGAGTACCAATGATGGTGAATGTCGCTTATATATGCGTAAATATATATAAAAGCGATAAACTACCTCACATTTGAAATTCGGGCTTGACAGAATTGAAATGTTAGTATATTTGTAGCTAAATATATACAAAAAAGGGCCAAACCCGGACTGGGAAGATAACCCAGTCTGACGAAGTTGCCAGAATGTGCGTCCTAGTACATTGAAGCTGCTGGAGCTGACGGATCGTCAATCCGAGTTGTAGAAATGTTGAAAACGGAGTTTATATACAAAAATGTTCAATTTTTGACGAAAACGGCCACGGAACTAAGTTCTGGGCATATTTAGAAGATGAAACTTTGTGTGCAAGTGTAAAGCAGTGCAAAAACATCTTTCGGGTCCAGGAAGATGGGTTCATAACCAGGTCTTCATTTTCCCGCAGTTTGTCCGTTGAGCTGTCTTGCGTAGTTGCCACTCGGGATCGTCGTTAGGGTTCATTTTGACATTGGGGACATCGATTGAGCTTGAGTTTGACCAAGTCGGTTGAGAGTTGATGAAATAACCATTGTACCCCTCCCGGGGCTGCATGTAGTGTCGGCATGGTCGTTGGTTGACTTTTGGGAGCTGATTCTAAGACTTGGATCCCAATCGAGTCTTTTGACCTCAGGGTTGTCTTTGAGGCAGACGTGGTCATTCCAAGTTTTGCTCTGGAGTTGTTGTGATGCTTTAGGTTGATGTCTAAAATTGACCTGATGTCCCGGGTTGAGACCGGGGATGACCTGCACTTCCCGGGTTAAGACTGGGGTCGAGTTTGACTTCCCGGGTTGTTGTCGGGGATGAGTTTGACTTCCCGGGTTGAGACCGGGGTTGTCTTGACATGTCCTGATATTGAGGTTAGGGTTGATTGGTACTTCCCGGGTTGAGACTGGGGTTGATCTTGACTTCCCGGATTGAGATCGGGGTTGAGCTTGAGGATCTGATTGACTATCGAAGCTTGATTGATGGTCTGATTGACTGTCGGAGCTTGATTGATGGTTCGATTGACTGTTGGAGCTTGATTGATGGTCTGATTGACTATCAAAACTTGATTGATGGTCCGATTGACTGTCGGAGCTTGATTGATGGTTCGATTGACTGTCGGAGCTTGATTGATGGTTCGATTAACTGTCGGAGCTTGATTGATGGTCCGATTGATTATCAAAACTTGATTGATGGTCCGATTGACTATCTAAACTTGATTGATGGTCCGATTGACTATTGGAGCTTGATTGATGGTCCTATTAACTGCCGGAGCTTGATTGATGGTCCGATTGACTGTTAGAACTTGATTGATGGTCCGATTGACTTTTTGAACTTGATTGATGTTCCGATTGACTATCGAAACTTGATTGATGGTCCGATTGACTGTCAGAGCTTGATTGATGGTCCGATTAACTGTCGGAGCTTGATTGATGGTCCGATTGACTATTGAAACTTGATTTAGGTTGAAGGACCGACGTTGGTGGCCAGATTTGGATTGATTGATAGTTTTACCCTCCTACCGGTTTAGTATTGGGGCAAGGAAAATTTCAAGTGTCTACAAATGCCCCTCTTTATCATGTCCATGTAACGTAGTGGAATGGACAGGATAAAGATTAGTAGACACTGGAAATAAAGAGTGCCAGAGCCATTTTGAAGCCGGGCGTCTTGGAGTAGAATGGGGCTACTTTTGGTTGTGTGCGTTATCACTTTACTGGGGATGATGCTATCCAGTATTGCCATTGATGGTATTAAGAAGTTATCGTAAGCCAGTTTTGTCATTCTCGGCGGTGGATGACATCATTCACGATAATTTGTTTGACTCTAATGAGTTTGTTGAAGATGATTTATCACAGATTTTTCCGTCTTGACCTGCTGGGGATGACGTCCTCTGCAATAGCTTCTTAGATTCTGAGGGAGTGAGCTATCACAGATTTTCTCATCTTGATCTGCTGGGGATGACATCTTTTGCAATAGCTTTGTGGGTATTGAGGGAGTGGCCAGGATTGATACTACCTCAATGATCTTATTTGAGGATGTGTATAACAGATTCCATCATCTGTCCTTTGTGAAGATGGATTATTATATGACTCTCACCCATAGATCGTCTCCCGACATCTCATGGGACTAGTCTGAAGGTTGAAATTGACTTTGGTCGGTACCCGAACTTCACTTGCCTCAAAGGCTGAGTTATTATTAGTCAGTACCCGATGCTTCTCGGGACTGGAACCAATGGCTGAGTTGTCACCGATCAATACCCGATGCTGCGCTGGGGCTGAGCTAATGGCTAAGTTGTCACCAGTTAGTACCTGATGCTTCGCTGGGGTTGAGCCAACGGCTAAGTTGTCACCGGTCAGTACCCGATATTTCGCTGGGGTTGAGCCAACTGTTAAGTGGTCACCGGTCAATACCCGATGCTTTGCTGGGGTTGAGCCAACGGCTGAAATAGTTTTGGTCAGAACCCGAACTTCATTGGGGCTGAGCCAACGGCTAAAACTATTTTGGTCAGAACCCGAACTTCACTGGGGCTGAGCCAACGGCTGAAACTGCTTCGATCAGAACCCGAACTTCGCTGGGGCTGAGCCAACGGCTGAAAGTGCTTCGGTCAGATCCCAAACTTTGCTGGGGCTGAGCCAACGGCTAAAACTGCTTCGGTCAGAACCCGAACTTCGCTGGGGCAAAGCCAACGGCTGAAACTATTTCGGTCAGGACCCAAACTTCGCTGGGACTGAGCAAACGGCTGAAACTATTTTGGTCAGAACCCGAACTTTGCTGGGGCTGAGCCAACGGCTGAAACTGCTTCGGTCAGAACCCGAACTTCGCTGAGGCTGAGCCAACGGCTGAAACTATTTTGGTCAGAACCCGAACTTCGCTGGGGCTGAGCCAACGGCTGAAACTGCTTCGCTGGGGCTGAGCCAACGGCTGAAATAGTTTTGGTCAGAACCCGAACTTCGCTGGGGCTGAGCCAACGGCTGAAACTATTTCGGTCAGAACTCGAACTTTGCTGGGGCTGAGCCAACAGCTGAAATTACTTCGGTCAGAACCCGAACTTCACTGGGGCTGAGCAAACGGCTGAAACTATTTTGGTCAGAACCCGAACTTCGCTGGGGCTGAGCCAACGGCTGAAACTGCTTCGGTCAGAACCTGAATTTCTCTGAGGCTGAGCCAATGGCTGAAACTGCTTCGCTGGGGCTGAGCTAACTGCTGAAACGTTTTTGGTCAGAACTCGAACTTTGCTAGGGCTGAGCCAACGGCTAAAACTGCTTCGCTAGGGCTAACCCAACGCATGAAACTGCTTCGGGAATGGCAGGTTTTTGCAGTTTTGCAAAATTTTTGCGCAGTTCTTCTGCAATTTGATTTGTTAATCCTCGAACACGGCTTCGGGATGAATATCAAAGGTCTATGTAGAGTTTCCCTTTTTGTCAGGATTGCAATGCTTGAACCCAGGATTTCAGGACAAACCGCTCAATCGCGTGGCGATTTCTCTTCAGATTTGATTCGGCGGCCTATTTAAACTCTATTTTGACTCAAACCAAATCGGGCCTGGGGCAGGTGGGACCCACCTGGGCCACCACAGGTGGAGGTGTGGCAGCCGCAGGTGGAGCTGCGGCCATCTGGGCTACTTAATATGCTACGGGATTTTTCTTTTGCAAGTTTCCCGTTTGAGCAGCGAAAGTATTTTCTATCTTCTTTTTCAGATCTACGGAGTTCTGGCAGTTAAATTCTGAATTCGTTAGTTCCTACGCATTCAGCGCGGCGTAGGTAACGTTTTCCATCCTTCTTTCGCAGTTTTTGACCATTAAAAGCATGTGAACTGCCTAGGGTGCTTTTAAACGCAATGCGCAAAAAATGTATGTCTATATAACTTGTGAAAAAGTTTCTGTCTACATATGTATGCATATTTTGCTGTAATGCATGTTTGGATGTAAGAAAATTTAGGTTCTGAGACAGTCAATTTTTAAACTTTTTGACCAGTTTAATCATCCTTTTCGAGGCCTAGTGAGCCTGGACTTTTAACTAAAAATGCCTATGGTATTTTGGAGACCATGTGAGGCTAGTTTTTGATTTTTTCCAGTAAATATGAACTATTTCTGTTTTTGGGTAGGTGAGCTACTGAATGGCCACCTAGGCATGCCTGTGTGCATGTGGACAGTCCATTTTACAAAGGAGACTCTGGCGAAATTTTTCTAAAATCTTAAGTTTTGAAAAGCATGCCTTTTTGACTCTATGGGGAGTTTTTTACTAACCCAATGCAGGTTTTGAGCTTCTAGGAGCTTGAAAACATGCAGTTTTAACTGTACAGTGTATTTTTAATGGACCCATGCATGTTTTAGGACTTAGATATGTATGCTGGATTGATTGATTAATAAGCCATAGGTTTTAGGCTTACCACACCCTGTCTGAGGTGATTTCGAGTACTGGTGTATGCGATAGATCGCGATAGACCCGGTCGCTCTACCAGGGTGTCATCAAGTGTTAGACGGAGGAGGGCTTCTGCCGTCCCACAGGCCCGTTTAGCTAGGACGCCTCGCAGATTGGTAGAGAGCAGGATACATCCAGCACAGGACGAGCAACCCATTGACATTGATGACGAGGAGGCTGCTTTTGTTGCTCTTATTCTAGCTCAGGTTCCACGTGCGGAGGTCACCGGCAGTGCTGTACAAACACAGGAGTTGCTGGGCGACTTGAGTCGCCATCCTTCGAGATATCTTCAGGCCAACGAGGTGATTTGAAGTCTTTCTTCTCTCTGGACTTTTTTCCTATCTTCTGGCCATTCTCGGGGCACAGGTTTTTGACATGGGTTGGTTTTTGATGCAGGTCCCTGGCTTGACACAGCCACTAGGGAACTAGTTTAGTGTGCACTCCCTCTATTAGACTCTGCACAAGGATTATAGGGAGATTGTGGATGGTTGGGGATTTCAGGCCTTCTTCTCGATCCTGCCCCGCCGTTGCCCTTTGGGGTATCTGAGGGCTTTGTCTGAGCGCTGGTTTCACCAAACTCAGCCCCTTCATCTGCTTGATTGCAAGGTGATGATGACTCCTATGGACTGGAGATTTATCACCGGCATTGAGTTTTAGGGCGAGATAGTGCCTGTCATGTCTGATATTTTGCCCACCACAGTTAGATCCCTGTTGGGAGTCCCTCAGTCGGCATTCAAGGGTCGGGCAGTCCGATCTAGTCCCTTGAGTATATATGCCCAGGACGGGACTTTGCAGTTGCCTCCGCCTGATGATCGGAGGGCTAGAGATCGCATTCTGAGGCGATTATTTTTGTCGATCATCAAGGGTTGTTTTGTGGCGGATAACTCAACAACGGTGTCCTTTGCTTTGATCAGCGCCACTCAGCATGTAGAGTGCCTTAGTGACTTTGATTGGGGCTCCTATACCTTTGCCTATTTTCTCCGGGGCATGCGCCTGCTTTCGGAGGGTGTGACGGAGGCTTGGTTAGGATTCCATCAGTTTTTGTTGGTGAGTACATCTTTCTGTACCTTTTTAATTTCTGCACTTATTTTTGGCAGTCTTGGTCACTGAGGACTTTTGATATTTGCATGGATAGCTTTGGGCATTTGAGAGGCTTCCTTGACTATGGCTCGTTTCAGCATTAGGTCTGGAGACCTATCCACGTGGATGGAGATGGCATCACTCCATTTTGACAGAGGTCCCTATTACTGAGGGATTCACTCATGCCCGTCTACAGTTGGAGCTTTTGACTGCGGGTTCGATCACCTGGACGCCGTATACATCTAAGCACTTGACCATCGAATTTGATAGAGGTTTCGCCACTGGTCGGGAGTTTAATTTATCGACCCGCAGAGTCCATATGTTGACAGAGGGAGGCTAGGAGCTCTATCTTGGAGAGCGTGCCATTTGGAGCGTTATAGGGGAGATCCACATTCCCATTGCTCCTCCTGCTTGGCATCATTGGCCATTGTCCGTGCCTTTGACAGACATCCCTTTGGAGGGTATAGATGGCTTTGATCTATCAGAGGGCCCATACAGCCAGGCAACCTTCTAAAGTTAGTGGAGTCCTCGCACTATCGGGGCTCAGACTCATTCCACCCATTTTATGGCAGACACGGTGTCGGGGTACGTGATGATGACAGAATGGATAGCTTGTATTAGAAAGCCTAATCATGCAGACCAGATAGCACATCTGACCAGGGAGTTGGACCAGGCTCATTTCTTTATCAGGCACCTTGGCCGAGATCCATCAGAGGCATCTTCATTTGACCCATCCAGCTCTGGAGCGGGCCCCTCTTCAGGTCCATTTAGTAGCAGTTATACAGGTGCAGATCCTCCCTTATACCACCCAGATATGCCTGATCCCAGCAGCATTGTGCAGACAGAGGATCTAGAGCAGGTCGATCGATTTGATACCGAGGTCTTTGACTTCCTATGATAGCTATGGCAGGTATATTTTTTGGTCGGCCACTATTTTGGCTATTTAGTGTCTGTGCCATCATTTGATAGACCACTATATTAGTTAGGTGGTGGTTCCCCATTTCCCTGTATTCTTTCTTCCACTTTGTACTAGGATATAGGGATGATGCATGCAGTAGATAGCTTGTTATAGATATTTTTGTCATCTTTATCTGCTACATCATATTTATATCATTGTCGTCATGCATGTATCATATGTATGCCTTCAGACAGCTGCGATTTGACTTAACCTTTGGACGGTCTTATGATACGGTGCTATAGATGACGACGTTTGCAGTTAGCCATATAGAGCATTTGCCACGGTTAGAGGTGGCTGCATCGTTGCGGTCATGGTATGATAGTCTGCCCTTTCCAGCTAGGGGGACAGTTAACCATATGCTGGGGCATTCGATGGCCCTTGTAGATTTTAGGGTTCTGGAAGACTTTATTGATGGCGTCCTACCCTTATAGGTACCGGAGAGATAGGTATTCCGCATTGGGCAGTGTGAGCTTTCGCCTACTCTGGAGGAGTACCAGAGATTTATTGACTTGGATTTAGAGTCCCTGTGTGCTCAGATGACTATCAGTGATATGCGGAGACCGTTTACTCGACAGTCTGGTCTTCGACAGAGCATAGTCATGGATGAGATCGTTTCATGGCATGTGATCTCCCTTGACTTCTTGATAGAGAGCTATGGTAAGCTTGATAGCTACGACCGTCACGTCAGAGATTTGGTTATTTTTGTAGAGGATTGGCAGACAGCCAGGATAGATATGTTGTTGATGTGCATTGTAGCTTATGTTTACATGCCATTGAGTTTAGATCACCTTGATGTGGGATTGGTTATCTTAGTCAGAGCCCTTAGGCAGGGTAGTACCATTATCCCTATGATCTTGATGGAGACACTGAGGTCGCTCACCTATTGTAGTACCCATCCAGCGTGGTTTTTTTGGGGTAGCTTGGTCATGCTGTATATGTGGTTGATGTCAGACATACGACCGATTGGATCATTTAGACCTCATGTCTATTATTTTGGCCACGAGATATCCTCAGTTTACTCCTTTCGTATGCCTGATTACGTCGACTCATAGTCCTGGTTAGCATTTTTGTCAGATATTGAGCATCCATTCGTAGTTTTGTTATGCTCAGGGATGGCGACCCCGTTCAGTTTCATTACTCATGCATCTGGCATAGATTATTTACCTTTGGCAGGATTGAGGGATATGACTACTTATCATCCATTGGCAGTTATGGAGCAGTTTGATCAGTGGCAGAGTATGCACCATTTTGAGGATTCTGTTGATCAGAGGATGTCGGGTTCATCGATGTCACCGGCCTACTTGGTTAGAGTTTATGAGTGTTGGACTCACAAGGAGAGGGCTGAGTTTTCCAGTAGACATCCGGGTCGTTCTCCGGAGTATTCTGCATGGTTAGAGGTAGAGACCTCAGTCGCAGTAGCAGAACTTTATTTACCTCTGCTTGCGGATTCTGACGAGGAGGAGCCCATGGAGGATCCCAATTCTCCTACTGAGGATGAGCTATTTTCAGATTTGGTAGTAACTTTGATTAGTGATCCCCCGGTTATTCCCACAGGGACAGATCCAGCTTTGTCAGATTCTCTATTCAGGATGACCTTTGAGAGAGATTCAGCTAGAGCTCATCTGTTGGCTGCCCTATCTGGCAGGGATTTAACTTTTGCTGAGAGGGATGGTCTCAGGACCACCGTGGATACTTGATTGATTGAGCGGGAGGAGCTTTGCTCTACTTTGGATACCATCATTGTGGAGCGAGACGAGGTTCGCTCAGCCAGAGATGCAGTATATGTTGAGATTGAGGAGACTTTGATTTCTCGAGATGCAGCTTTTATAGAGATGGATGAGGCTATAGCTTCCCATGATTTCTATATTGCTGATAGTACTGCTCTCCGATCTTACACCCATGGTTTGATTACCGAGATGAGTGCTTACATTGATGACCACAGTGCCACCTTGCAGATGACTATGGATGTTCTTAGCCGTATGGAGGCTGAGTGGACTACTCTTACAGATTCTCCTCCACCCTCAGAGAGAGATGCATTGCTGACCCGCTTGTCCTTGGGTCTATAGACTAGCTTTATTTTTCCTGCACAGACTAGATCAGCAATTTTTGTCATGTATAGGACACTATGTATATAAAGCAGTTTATATATCAGAGAAATATATTTTTTAGATACTTCCCTGCTTAGATATGTATTGTCATTGCTGAGTGATTACCACTTCTGTCATGACTTCCAGTTGTTGATGCATTTTGAGCTTCTCCTTGATGGACTAACAGTTGAGGTGTCAAGGGAGTTCCTCAAATGAATTTGGTAGCCAGACAGCTTGACAGCATTTAGCTTTTATTTATCTTCGGTCTCTTGGAACTGGTCTTCCATTTTTTTGTTTTTTCTTGAGGGTCAAATCGTGCCTTAGAGGGCTGCCTACGTACTCCCGGGTTGAGGGAGATCAGGTCATGCATAGTTCTGGTTGTTGAATTGAAGAGGCTTGAAAAGAGGTTATCTGGGGTTTGAATTGGATTCAATGAGCTATGGAATATGATGATGGAATTTATAGGTTCTTTGGATTTTTGCTTGATTTGACCGCACCGTAGATGGTTGCCTACGTACTCCCGAGCTGAAGGAGATCAGGTCATTCGTAGTCCAGGCTGTTTAATTGAAAAGTCAAACTTGATTTGATTTGTAGGACCCAGATGCGGGTATGCATGTGCTTCAGACGTAGTACTTTTTCACTGTGTTTGAATTGATGAGTTGGGGAAATTTGTTCTCGTCCATTTCTTGTATCCTGATGGCTCCCCCTGTCAGCACTTCCTTGACAATGAAAGGGCCTTCCCAGTTTGGGGCAAATTTTCCTTTGGCTTCATCCTGATTGACCAGGACTTTCTTTAACACCAAATGATTCTCTTTGAATTGCCGGATTTGGACTTTTTTGTTATAGGACTTGGCGATCCTTTGCTGGTATAACCGTCCGTGGAAAATGGCTGTGGCCCTTTTTTCGTCTATCAGGGACAGTTGATGATTTCAGTCTTGTAACCATTGATCTTCGTCCAACTGAGCATCAATTAACACTCGTAATGACTCCATCTCTACTTCTATGGGGAGGACTGCTTCCATACCACAAACCAGTGAATAAGGGGTAGCCCCATTAGAGGTGCGCATTGACGTCCTGTAGGCTAATAGGGTGAGAGGTAGTAAGTCAGACCAGTCTTTGTGATTGGCAAACATTTTCTGCATGATCTTCTTGATGTTTTTGTTGGCCGCTTCGACAGCACCGTTCATCTTGGGCCGATAAATGACGGAGTTGAGATGCTTGATGTGGAACTTGGCACACAGTCCTACCATCATTTGATTGTTCAGGTTTTTGGCATTATCTGATACGATCACCTCCGGTTGTCCATATCGACAAACAACATTGTTTCTGATGAAACTGATGATGACCTCTTTTGTGACTTTAGGAAAAGATGTTGCTTTTAACCCATTTAGTGAAGTAGTCGATCATAGTGAAGATGAACCGATGACCGTTGCTGGCTTTGGGTTCGACTGGGCCTATCACATCTATTCCCCACATAGAAAAAGGTCATGGTGCACTCATGTTGTGCAACTCATTTGGAGGAGCATGGATGGCATTTCCATGTATTTGGCATTGAAAGCATCTTTTATCGTGATCATTGCAATTAGCTTTAAGCGAGATCCAGTAGTGTCCTGTTCTGATTATCTTCTTGGCCAGCAGATGGCCGCTCATGTGTGGACCACAGACTCTGCCATGGATTTTGTCCATTAGTCTTTGGGCTTGCTCCTTGTCAAGGCATCTTAACAGGCCTATTCCAGCATCCCTTTTATAAAGTGCATCTCCGCTCAGATAGAATTTCATAGCCATTCTGAGAATCCATTTTCGCTCTATTTGGCTTGCACCAGCTGGCGTAGATCCATCACGGAGATATTCCTTGATGTCTTGAAACCAAGGTTGCTTGATAGGAGGTATTTCGTCTGATACTTCTCCAATGTAATTCCCGTACGGTGGGGCTTTTTGATTTGTGAACTGGATGTTGGGAAACCCGTTCTTGGTGGATATGCGGATTAATGAAGCCAATGTTGCCAATACATCGGCAAAGTCATTTCAACCCCGAGGAATATGGACGAAGGTTATTGCTTCTAACTCCTGGGACATTTTGAGGACCTACCTATGATATGGCAGCAGATGCAGTTCTTTTGTGAGATACTTGCCGACGGTTTGTCTGATGAATAACTCGGAATCTCCAAAGACCAATAAGTGTTTGATACCCATGGATTGGGCTAGTTTTAACCCCAGTATACAGCCTTCATACTTGGCCGTGTTGTTGGTGTTGCCAAATTAAAGTTTGGTAGCCACAGGATATTGATCACCTGTACCAGAGATAAGGACTGCCCCAGCTCCGGAACCTTCCATGTTTGTCGCTCCGTTGAAATACATTTTCCATGGTTGGACTATATTCTCTGACTGGAGTTGTTGAATTGTCATAATCCCATCATCGGGGAAATATGTCTCCAGGGGCTCGAACCCTCCTAAAGGTGCTTCTGCTAATTGATCTGCAATGCCTTGGCCTTTGATAGACTTTTGAGTCACGTAGATAATGTCGAACTGCTGTAGGATCAACTGCCATTTGGACAGTCGGCAATTTAACATTGGTTTGTTGAAGACGTATTTGAGTGGATCCATACGGGATATGAGATACGTGGTGTGTCCATGCAAATAATGTTGCAGTCTCATGGCGGCCCATGCTAATGCACAGCATTTCTTCTCTATTAGGGTATACTTTTGTTCCCCACTGCTGAATCTTTTGCTGATGTAGTAGATAGCTCTTTCTTTGCTACTATCATCCTTCTGTCCTAGCATACAGCCTATGGCATTGGCATTAACGGACAGGTATATGAATAAGGGGACTCCATCCCTCGGAGGTACCAACGCAGGTGCTTCGACAAGCTGCTTTTTGATGGCAAGGAAGGCTTGTTGACAATCCTCATTCCATTTGATGGAGGAATTCTTCCTTAACAGCTTGAAGATGGGCTCACAAGTTGCTGTGAGCAGGGAAATGAATTGACTTATGAAGTTGATCCTTCCTAGGAATCCTCATATCTCCTTCTCTGTACGAGGCATGGGCATTTTAAAAATGGCTTTGATCTTGGCAGGGTCTAACTCAATGCCCCGATTGCTCACCAGGAATCCTAGCAGTTTGCCTGCCTTGACGCCAAAAACGCTTTTGCCGATATTTAGCTTGAGGTTGTACTTGCGCAACCTATTGAATAGATTCATGAGATGGTCTATGTGATCATCCTCCCTCCAAGATTTGATGATGATGTCGTCAACATAGACTTCTATTTCTTTGTGCATCATATCATGAAAGAGGGCCATCATGGCTCGCTGATACGTTGCTCCGGAATTAATGAGGCCGAAGGATAGTCGTCGGTAGCAAAAAGTTCCCCAGGGAGTGATAAAAGCTATTTTCTCTCGGTCTTCTTCGGCAACCATGATTTGATGGTAACCAGCAAAGCAGTCTACAGAGGAGTACATGCCGTATTACGCAGTATTGTTAATTAGTATGTGGATAAAAGGTACCGGGAACTTGTCCTTGAGACAGGCTTTGTTTAGATCCCGATAATCCACACAGACTCGTACCTTCCCTCTTGGTTTAGGCACGGTGACTATATTTGATAGCCATTCGGGATATGTTGATACCATGATGATCTCGTCTTTGAATTGCTTAACAATTTCTTCTTTGACATTGAGACTCCACTCAGGTTTCAATCGTTTGAGCTTTTGTTTGACAGGTTTGAAACCTTCTTTGATGGGCATCCGATGGATGACAATGTCTGTGGATAGACCGATCATGTCTTCATGCGACCATGCAAACACATCCTGGTACTGTGTTAAGAGTTCGATCAGGTAGGCTTTTTGATCTGAGGTGAAGTTTAAACCTATTTGGATTTCTTTGATGGTTTTGGAGGTTCCTATGTTGATGTTGGAGGTTTGGTTGAGGTTTGGTTTAGGTCTGTCTTCGACCCATTACTTGATCTCCTCTGGCACCTCATAGTTATCTTTCTTCTCTTAATCAAGATCCATCAAGTCGAAGCTCAATCTTGCATCATGGTTGGAGTTATGTTGGCAGGTTGGCATCTCATCAGCAAAGACACACATATCCAATGCTTGGGTCCTGAAAACAAAAATGCTTTCATTAATATATACAACTTCTTAAATACACATAGCATTTGTAAAGCATAACAAAAGTAACTGCTCCAGCTGTGCAATCAAAAGTAAACAGTAAATGAAAGCATGATTAAGGGCAGATTGACTGTCTGCCCCTTTACCCTTTTTGACTGAGGCAAGGGACACTGCTCCAATTATTAAGTGTTAGATCCTTATGGATAGGGAAGATGCTGGAAGTGTGCTCGTCCGTCTTGTCTTAAATGACAACTGAGACATCCTTTAGGATATGGCCGAGGCTTTTCTGTGAATTATTCCTCTGTTTGCTGCGAGGAAAGTGAGCACGATCTTCGTCATCACTATCTGGGAGTTCATCATTCATCCCCTCGTAGTTGATAATGACTTTCATGTTAGCGAATGGGTCTCGTCCTCCGTACAAGATCTTTTCTTTTCCCTTTTTGCTATCTGCCTCAGGCTTGAGGACTTTCCTTTCATGGACATGTATGACCGGAGGAAACAACATTGCTGATACTGTAATCGGGATTTTTCTCACAGGTTTCATCCATCCAGCATTTGTGAGGTTTGGGAGCAGAACTGTGGAGGCAGGAGCCTTGGGATGTTTGTGTGGATTCCGACGGTTTATCCTGGATAAAAATCCCAATCCTGCTCTTCCCATCTGACTTTGGATTTGGATTAGCATCTTAATGTCGTGCTTGTTCTTTCCTAACCCTTCTCTAAGCTGGAAACTCGTAGCTACCATTTCTTGGCCCACTGTCATTACTTTAGTGAAAATTTTAGGCTTCAGGGCTACTGCCCCAATCGGTAGATATTGAATATCGCTTACCTCGAGAGCTTGAAAACTTGCAGGCTCAACCCCAGTGTCTAGGCTAATCACTGGCATGTCCCCATATATGTGGGTAGGGTATTCTGGTTCGGCATTCACTATGATGAGGCTGCCGTTGATAATGTACTTGAGTTGCTGATGGAGGGTGGATGGAACAGCCCCGACCATATGGATCCATGGCCTGCCCAACAACAAGTTGTATCCGGTGGCTATGTTGAGCACCTGGAAAGATACATAGAAGGTGTGTGGACCAATTTCTAGAGGAAGCTCGATTTCCCCCATAGCCTGGCTGCGAGATCCATCGAAAGCCCGGATAACTATGTGACTGGATTTGGTCCGGTTTGGATTGATCTTCATCCTTTCTAACGTGTCGTATGGACAAATATTGAGGGAAGATCCTCCATCACTAAGCATTCCTCCGATCACGTATCCGGAGAACATAACGGCTATATGTAGGGACTTGTGGTGGCCCCTTCCATCAGCCGGGATATCATCGTCTGTGAAGGAAATCACATTGTTGTTGAAAATATATTCTATCACGTGATGGAATTTCTCTATGTCTACCATGTGTGGCAGATGAGCTTCTTCTAGTACCTTCACTAGGATGTTACGGTGATCCTCTGATGATAGGACCAAGTCCAGGATGGATATTTGCTTGGGTGCATATTTTAAGCTTTGCACTATCTTGATTTCATTGTGTCCCATCTTTTTGAGGAACTCTTTTATCTTTTCTTCAACCACCGTTTCTTTTGCTTTAGTAACTGGTTTAATCACCCGCTGAGGCAGGTACAATGGATTATCCTTTGACATGATGGAAATGTTGTTTGAAGTAGAGCTTTCAATATCCCCGTAGTTCCATGGGACCTTCTTCAGACTGGTAATCGGATACTGAGGCCTGAAGGGCAAAATTAGAGGCTGAGGTGCAGCCACCTTCACAGGATTTTATTTGTCTTGGACCCCTTTACCTGTCAGTACCAGGGGTGTGATGATTGATTCTTTATCGCAGGATATGACAGCCACTGTGTCATGATACCATGCATCGGGGATCCAGAGGCTATCTTTATCTGTCATGTCGAGGATTTGATCTCCTCTAATTAGGTCACCTTTCTCAATCAGGTCTTGAATTAGGTTGCGAAGTGCCCAGCACTTTTTTATATCATGGTCGGGAGAGTTGGAATGGTACTGACATATTTGGTCAGGTTTGAATTTTCTGGATTGAGGGTTCAGCGGAGGTAGCAAGTCAGCAACCATTCCCTCGTTGATCATCATTTGCAGGATTTCTTCCATTGACTAGTTCAAATTGGTGAAATTCCTTTGAAATAGGAACTTCCTACCTGGTTGGACACTTGCTTCTTCAATCCCCTTGTCAGTCTAGGGTGTAAGCGCACAAGTCCGCCTATGATCTTGATTAGAATTAACTCCCGCTGGAGGAGAGCGACTGCCAATAGATTGATGGATTTGCTTCAACATCTTTCTGGTGAGTTGATGTTGGTGGACGACAAGTTCAGCCAACTGCTCGATTTGTTCCTTGATATACTTTATTTCTTGCTCTATCAGGAATTGTTTTTCAAAAGCTTCCCAACTCATTGGGCTGATGTTGTTGGATTGAGTGGATTCTTCAACATAGCAGAGGTATTTGGATCCTTCTCCACTCGAAGTGTTGATCATGTTAACACTCTCTTCCTTGTGCTGTGGGAGAGGGTTATCTTGGACATGTGGTTGATCGGGCTTTGTGACCACAATTTCTCCATTATCAATCAAATCTTGGATTTTGTGCTTAAGGGACCAACAATCTTGGGTGTTATGGCCAGGTGATCCGGAATGATAAGCACATTTCTTGCTAGGGTCGAAGTTCCTTGCATTAGTGTTAATTGGCGGAAGGAGTTGGCCAATCTTCTTCTGAGCTATCAGAAGTTTGAAGACATTCTCGAGTGAATCCCCTAGTGGGGTGAAAGTCCTTCTGCGTCTGACCTCTATGTTTTTCTGGAATGGAGGATTTAAAGGCTGTGCTGCAGCTTGGAAAGGAGTATAGTTCCTCCTTTGAATGGGTGTATTGTTTGAATTACTACTTGAATTTTGTCCTTGTAACACAAAGGAAACTTCTTCATCTTTCTTTTTGTGGACCCTCCGTGGATTACTCCCGTAATTTTTGGATTAGATATGCTCAGCAACAGCTTTGAGTGCTGTTAGGTCTTTTATTTTTCTAGCCTTGAGTCCTACATTTTGCCGTGTTTGATCATTTCAGAGAAAGGTTTTCCTATGCCTACTAGGACACTTTCATAACAAGGAGCTTCTTGAATATCAATGAAAGTTATGACTATTTCAGATTCAGTCATGGCTGGGGTGACTTGTGCTACAACCCGTCTCCATCGTTGGGCATATTCTCTGAATGATTCAGTGTTATTCTTCTTGATTTTGGTAATTTGATACCGATCTGGAGCTAACTGAGATTGAAACTATACTGACTGAGAAAGGCATGGGCCAATTCTTCCCAACTATGGATTTTTAAGTTGTCCAGACAGGCATACCAGGCTCTGGCTTCTCTAGTTACCCTCTTCTGAAATAACTACAATCGAAGTTTTTCGTCCTCAGCATAGGATCCGAGTTCTCCGATGAAAACTTTCAGGTGTCTGTATGGATCTCCCAACCCATCATATTTCTTGAACCTGGGGGTTCTGAATTTCTCAGGATAACGAGCCCCGGGGAATATGCAGAGGTCGGAATAATTCACACTGCCAAATGCCCCTGTCCCTTTAATAGACCGGAGAGTTTCTTCCATTTGTTGCATTTTCTTGAGAAGGTCACCAGCTTCCTGTTCTTTGCCTAGGATGGTGATTTCTAGAGTTTTGTTGATTGTATCCTGGTTCTGGGGTCCAGGGATCTGAGTTTTGGCCTTTTCTGTATCTTGACCGCCAACATCACTACCAGATGCTCCTAGGTCTGGATGAGATTGAGATTGTTTCTCTTTGAAGGCCTTGCTTTTCTCTCGAAGGAAACCGGCTAGCTCGGCTATCTGATTTTTCAATCCTTTGAATTCTTCCCTAGATACAGGGGTAAATTCTTGTGAAGCACTTGAAGCCATGTCAGTAGATGGACCTTGTGCTTTTCTGGCCTTTGATCTAGTGATAATTTTTATCTACCTACACCAAAATGTAGGAGTGTCAATTCCCTGTGGTAGGTAATGACTGGATGTATTTATGATGTGTGTTTTAAGTTTATCCTACAAAACCAAGGTCAGTTATTTTTAATGGAAGGATGACAGGATAGTTGACAGGAAAGTAAATCTTTTATTATTATCATTTACATTGTGCTCCTCAGTAATTGGAGACTTGATATGGAATTGAAAGAGGAAGGCATGAAGAAGCATCCCGTCAGATTCGGTTGATCAGAAGCTGACCTATCCTAGGTTACTCTCGCGACTTTTTTTTCGGTATGAAGGTTCCCAGATCATCGCAATCTACTAGAAGGGAAGTTAATCCAATCGTTCAACTAGATCGAATCTGGGTGGTGCATTTTCATGAGGCAGCCCCAGAGACTTAGTCGTCCCAAGAGTCCTTACTTATCACCTACCAGGTTATCCTCCTGATGGAAGGACTCACAGCATACATTCACATATATCGGCCTTACCGCTTATGCATGCAATGACAGTTTGTGTGAAGCACTAATATGGGTGCGAAGCACTAAAGCATTCATTCTCATTCATTCAATGTAAAGGCATAGCATTCATACATTCAATGAAAAACGCAGCATTCACTCATCCATTGACTATGGGGACGCAGAATTTCACGCATTCAATAGTTTTGAAAGGGAAATGTTTGAAAAGATTGAAAGCGGCCTAAGCCCTCTACAGTCCCCAGCAGAGTCGCCACCTGTCGACGTTGGAAAATTTAAGAAATACCGCGGGTCGGTTGTAACCCGAGTTTCCCTCAAATCAATCTTCCTAAGTTATCTCTACCCTTATTCTTTTTATTGCAAAAAAGGTTTTGAAGGGTTTTTTAGGAAAGAGGCCAACATGTGTATATGTCGACGATTTGATTTGACTTAAATAGAGTCGCCAGTTGGTAGTTTTGAAAATGGTTGTACCAACTCAACCGAATTTGATTTGAAAAGAGGCCCAATTGCTGGACACTGTCGAAACTTGATCTTTGAAATCAGAGTTTTGAGTTCGGGGTCTTGGTTAAGTGTGGGGAAGGTGTTAGGCACCCCACGAATCCCGTGTAAACATGGTACCGAAATCTTTTCAATATTTCCATTAAAATTGGAATGCGTGAGTGAATGCTGTTTAAAAATTGGGCCTTTTGATTGATTGAAAGCTTTGACAGGATTCGTTGAGCTTATATACGAAGGGTTTGATTTGATTTGAAAATCAATCTTTGATTTAATTTGCAAAAGCATTTAATTTAATTTTTTGCAAGAAGCTTTTGAATTGAATTGACAGTGATGTTTTGAAAGCTGGTTTTTATCAAACCCTTACGCTGACATAGGAATTGAAGCACATCGCCACTTTCAGAAATCCCGGTTCGCACGGCCGAAGCATCTCGTTCCCACTAGATAGCGATCTAAGGGACGCGCGGTTGCTTTCGAAGTTGAAACTATAAAAATAACTAGATTTAAAGAAATCTCAGCCATTATAGCTTCCAGGTTCTGTCGGGACCTGTTTGAACCGCTGAAAGCTAGAATTGGCGAAATTTGGATAAATCTAGTCCGCCCCCAGATAAATTAGTGCAAATTCATATATAAATGAATGTTAAATGCAGCAGTTGAATAAATTGAATAAAGCAATATATATAATTATATATATAAAAGCTGTAAAAGGGCGATGGGTTTTCACACGCAAGCCCGGACTAGAATTAAAATATATATAAATTGTAAATAGCCACAAAATAATCCAGGCAGTGACAGAAATAAAAAAAATATATATATAAACAGTAAAAAGGGCGATGGGTTTTCACGCCTGTGCCCGTATTGGAATTGAAATTGACAGAAAGTAGTCACCCAATGACTGGGGAGAGCACCCAGTATGGGGAAGTATGCAAAAGCAGTAAAATGGCCACGAAATAGTCTAGGCCGACTAAATATATATATATATATATATATATATATATATATATAGATATATATTAACAGAAATATAGTCAACCAGAACTGATATGAGTACCAGTGATGGTGAATGTCGCTTATATATGCTTAAACATATATAAAAGCAGTAAACTACCTCAGATTTGAAATCCGGGCTTGACAGAATTGAAATGTTAGTACATTTGCAGTTAAATATATACAAAAAGGGCCAAACCCGGACTGGGAAGATAACCCAGTCCGGCGAAGTTGCCAGAATGTGTGTGCTAGTGCATTGAAGCTGCTGGAGCTGACGGATCGTCAAGTCGAGTTGTAAAAATGTTGAAAACGGAGTTTATGTACAAAAATGTATTAATTTTTTATGAAAACAGCCACGGAACTAAGTTCCGGGCAACATTTAGAAGATGAAACTTTGTGTGCAAGTGTAAAGAAGTGCAAAGTAGTAATAGCAACTTGCTGATCGTAAAAATACTTACAATAGCCTATAAAACGGGCTTTTTGCCAAATCGTAGGCGTTAAACGTCCAAATCTACCAGTGGTTTTTTGATATGTGGTAGTATATGGGTTTATCTACGTGTTGGAGTGATAATATTTAAGTTTGGAAGAGGTGTAAAAGTTAAAAAATCAAACTGGCAGAGCTTCGCTGCGTTCCGACTTTTTTCAAATGAGCGTGGGGGGCGCATTTATTTATAGGCCAGGGAGCCTCCACACTACCTTCGGCAGCCACAGGTAGAGCTGTGGCTCCCCTAGGTGTGGCCCACATGCCCGGCTTGGTCATCTCGAAGTACGTGCACTCCGAGCAATGCGATGTCCAGTCGAAAACTTTCTAACTTTTGATCGGAGCGTCCGTTTGAGGCGTGCGATACCTTTTCGGAAAGCTCTCGCCAAGAGTGTCGCAATGACATGGGAAAAAATATTTTTAAGGTCCAGGAAGACGGGTTCATAACCAGGTCTTCGTTTCCCCGCAGTTTGTTCGTTGAGCTATTTTGCATAGTTGCCACTCGGGATCGTCGTTAGGGTTCATTCTGACTTTGGCGAAATCGATTTGGTTTGAGTTTGACCAAGTCGGTTGAGAGTTGATGAAATGACCATTGTACCCCTCTTGGGGCTGCCTGTAGTGTCGGCATGGTCGCTGGTTGACTTTCAGAAGCTGATTCCAAGACTTGGATCCCAATCTAGTCTTTTGACCTCAGGGTTGTCTCTGAAGCTGACGTGGTCGTTCCAGGTTTTTCTCTGGAGTTATTGTGATGCTTCAGGTTGATGTCTGAAATTGACCTGGCATCCCGGGTTGAGACCGGGGATGACCTGCACTTCCCGGGTTGAGACTGGGGTCGAGTTTGACTTCCCAGGTTGTTGCAAGGATGAGTTTAACTTCCCGGGTTGAGACCGGGGTTGGCTTGACATGTCCTGATATTGAGGTTGGGGTTGATTGGTACTTCCCGGGCTGAGATCGGGGTTGATCTTGACTTCTCGGGTTGAGACCAGGGTAGAGCTTGAGGATCTGATTGACTGTCAGAGCTTGATTGATGGTCTGATTAACTGTCGGAGCTTGATTGATGGTCCGATTGACTGTCGGAGCTTGATTGATGGTCCAATTGACTGTCGGAACTTGATTGATGGTCCGATTGACTGTCGAAGCTTCATTGATGGTCCAATTAATTGTCATAGCTTGATTGATGGTCTGATTGACTGTCGGAGCTTGATTGATGGTTCGATTGACTGTCGGAGCTTGATTGATGGTTCGATTGACTGTCGGAGCTTGATTGATGGTCCGATTGACTGTCGGAGCTTGATTGATGGTCCGATTAACTATCAAAACTTGATTGATGGTCCGATTGACTATCAGAACTTGATTGATGGTCCAATTGAATGTTGGAGCTTGCTTGATGGTCCGATTGACTGCCGGAGCTTGATTGATGGTCCGATTGACTATCAGAACTTGATTTAGGTTGAAGGACCGATGTTGGTGGCCAGATTTGGATTGATTGATATTTTTTCCCTCCTACCGGGTTAGTATTGAGGCAAGGAAAATTTCAAGTGTCTACAATGACCTTCATCGATATTCAAGAAGCTCCGTATTACGAAAGGGTCCTAGCAGGCATAGAAAAACCATTCTCGGAGATGATCAAGCATGGAGAAATGGCTGAAATGGGGCTGAAATATGGGAAGATAAAAGATCTTACCGCCTTAGAAGCTATTGCCGAGCATATCCAATCTGGGAGTTATGGGAGTAATCCCCGAAGAGCCCACAAGAAGAAAGAAGAAGAAATGTCCTTAGTACTGCAAGGACAGAATCAGAGGGGCGATTCGAGCAGTATGCCCATTCAAAGGAGGAACTATTCCCCTTTTCAAGCTCCAACACAATCTTTTAATCCTCCATTTTAGAAAACTGCGGAGGCCAGACGTCGAAGAACGTTCACCCCTTTAGGGGATTCACTCGAGAATGTGCTAAAATTGTTGACAACGCATGAGCAGATTGTTCAAATCCTTCCACCAACCAATACCAGCGGGCCGAATTTCGACCCGAGAAAGAAATGTGCATACCATTCTGGATCCCCGGGCTATGACACGCAAGACTGTTGGTCTCTCAAGCATAAAATCCAAGACTTGATAGACATCGGAGAGATTCTGGTGACCAAACCAGAGCAACCGCATGTGCAAGATAACCCTCTCCCTCAACACAAAGAGGAGAATGTTAATATGATTAGCACGAGGAGTGGGGAAGGATCCAAATACCTCCGGTATGTCGGAGAGTCAACTCAATCAAGTACTAATAGCCCAGACAGTTGGGAGTTATTAGAAAGGAGATTTCTGATAGAACAGGAAATTAAGTCTATCAAAGAACAGATTGGACAATGAGCGGATTTAGTCGTGTATCAACATCAGATAACCAGGCAGCTAATAAACCAGACCAACCAGCATGAAGTAAGTCCTCCCACATCGAAAATTAATCCCATCACCATAAGGGATCATTACCAGTTTCATGAGCATGAACCCTGGGCCGACAAGGTGGCCAAGGAGGAGAAGTTCCAAGATGATAGAGAATTTACCTTTTAGAGGAATTTCACTAATTTAAACCAGCCAATGAAGGAAATTCTCCAAATGCTAATCAATGAGGGGATAGTTACGGATTTGTTACACCCGATAAACCCTTGATTTAAAAAATTCAAGCCTGACAGGATCTGCCAGTATCACTCCAATGCGCCTGGTCATAACACCGAGGATTGCTAGGGACTTCGTCACCTAATTCAAAATCTTATTAAAAGCGGTGAGCTGATAAGAGGGAATCAAAATTATGGCTTTCCTGATGAAGAATCATTCTTTATTCCCACAATATGGAATCAGGAAACAGTCGCTGTTATTTCCTATGAGAAGAAGCTAGCTGTGACACCCCTAATACTGCATGGGAAAGGGGTCCAAGAAACACAAAATCCTGTTAAATTAGCTGCGCCCGAGCCTTTAATATTGCCCTTCAGACCACAATATCTAGTGATCAGTCTGAAGAGAGTCTCATGGAACTATGGGAAGGCTGAGGATTCCACCTCAAATAATATTGCCACCATATCCAAGGAGAATTCGTTGTACCTACCTCAATGGGTGATCAATTCAGTCATTAAATCTAAAGAAAAAGTGGCTGAAGAGAAAATTGAAGAATTCCTCAGCAAAATGGGGCATAACGAGATCAAGGTAGTGCAAAGCTTAAAAGATGCACCCAAACAGGTATCCATCCTAGACTTGGTCTTATCCCTGGTGGATTATTGCAACATTTTGGTGAAAGTACTGGAGGAAGCCCATCTGCCAAAGATAGTAGATACTGAGAAATTCTGTCATGTGATAGAGCACATCTTCCACAGCAATGTGATATCTTTCACTGACAATGATATACCCTCAGAGGGGACTGGCCATCGCAAGCCACTACACATAGAAGTGATGTCCTCAGGGTATATGATCGGAGGAGTGCTGATAGATGGAGGATCATCCCTGAACATCTGCCCTTCGATACATTGGAGAGGATGAAGATCAACCCAAACTGGTTCAGAACCAGTCATGTGGTTATCCGGGCTTTCGATGGATCTCGCCGAGAGGCTGTGGGAGAGATTGAGCTTCCACTAGAAATTGGTCCCCACACTTTCTATATATCCTTCCAGGTAATCAACATTACCACTGGATACATCTTATTGCTGGGAAGGCCGTGGATCCACATGGCAGGAGCAGTTCCATCCACCCTCCATCAGCAACTCAAGTACATCATCAATGACAACCTAATCACGGTAAATGCCAAACCAGAATACCCTGCTTGCATACAGAGAGACATGCCAGTGATCAGTCTGGATGAAGGGGATGAACCTGCAAGTTTTCAAGCATTAGAGCTGAGCAATATTCAATACCTACCTGTTGGGGCACCAGCTTTGAAACCAAAAGTTTCCCCCGAAGTAATGACGGCGGGTCAGGAGATGGTATCTTTAGGTTTCCATCCTGGAAAAGGGTTAGGAAAAAATCATCAAGGAATCAAAAGTCCAGTGCAAATCCTAAGCCAGTCAGGGAAAGCAGGATTAGGCTATTCATTCGGGTCAAACCATAGGAACCCACACAAGCATCCAAAAGTTCATGCTTCCACGATTCTGCTGCCAAACCTCACTGATGCAGGATTCGTGAAACCAATAAGGAAGATTCTCGCTGTTGTTTCAGCCATGCTATTTCCTCCAGTCATACCGATAAGTGAGAGAAAAGCCCTAAAGCCTGATGAGGAAAGCAAAAAGGGAAAAGAAAAGTTCATGTACGAAAGACGAGACCCATTTGCTAACATATATTTTTTAATGCACTACGATGGTATAAATGATGATATCCTAGATAGTGATGAAGAGGATCAGATCCAAATTCCTCTCAACAAGAAGGGGAAGGGAGGCAGTTCAAAGAAGAATCTCGACCCTGATTTGAAGGATGTCTCAGTCATCATCAGAGATGAGGCAGAAGAGCACAATTCCTTGATCCTCCCTATTCATGAAGACCTGACATTGGATAATTGGAGCAACGTCCCTTGCCTCATTCAAAAAAGGTAAATGGGCAGAGAGTCCATCTGCCCTGTAACATGATTTCATTTACTGTTTATTTTGGTTACACAGCTATAGCAGTAACTTTTGTCATGCTTTGCTAAATGCTTTGTATATTTAAACAGTTTCATATATTAAAACGAAAGAATTTTGTTTTTAGGACTCCAAAATTGGATTTGTTTGTCACTGCTGATGAGATGCCAACCTGTCACAGTGACTACAACTTTGATGTAAAACTGAACTTTGACTTGATGGAGATTGATCAAGAGGAGGTAGATGACTATGAGGTACCCGAGGAAATCAAATAATGGGTTAAAGAAAAACCCAAACTAAGCCTCGACTAAAGCACCACTGTTAATATCTGAACCTCAGAAAACCTAAAAGAAATACAGATAGGCCTACACCTCACCCCAGACCAAAGAACAAACTTGATTGAAATCTTAGCACAGTTCTAGGATGTGTTTGCATGGTCACATGAAGACATGATTGGCTAGTCTACTGACATTGTCATCCATCGGCTCCCCATCAAAGATGGATTCAAGCCAATCAAGCAGAAGCTAAGGCGATTGAAACCCGAATAGAGTCTGAAAGTCAAAGAAGAGGTTGCCAAACAATTCAAAGCCGGCATCATCATGGTATCAACTTACCTGGAGTGGCTGTCAAACATAGTCCCCATGCCCATGCTAGGAGGGAATGTACGATTATGCGTGGATTATAGGGATTTGAACAAAGCTTGTCTTAAAGACAACTTCCCAGTGCCTTTCATTCACATCCTGATAGATAATACGGCTTAGTACGACATTTATTCTTTTGTGGATTACTTTACTGGTTACCATCAAATCATGGTCGCTAAAGAGGACAGGGAGAAGATAGCCTTCATCACTCCTTGAGGAACCTTCTGCTATAGACGTTTATCCTTTGGCCTTATCAATGCCGGTGCCACGTATCAGCGAGCCATGATGGCCCTGTTTTATGACATGATACATAAGGAGATAGAGGTTTATGTGGATGACATCACCGTCAAATCCCCGAAGGAAGACGATCATATCAGCCATCTCAAAAAGTTGTTCAACAGGTTGCGTAAGTATAACCTCAAGCTGAACCCAACCAAATACGCTTTCGGTGTCAAATTAGGTAAGTTGTTGGGATTTCTGGTAAGCAATAGAGGAATTGAGTTGGATCCCGCCAAGATTAAAGCCATCACGGAGATGCCCATACCCCAACAGAAAAAGAGATACGCGGGTTCTTGGGGAGGATCAATTTCATAAGCAGGTTTCTCTCCCAGGTCATAACAACTTGTGAACCCATCTTCAAGCTACTAAGGAAGAATTCCTCCACGAAATGGAATGAGGATTGCCAAAAAGTTTTCCTTGCCATCAAAAAGTAGCTGATCGAAGCGCCTGTCTTGGTACCCCCGAGGGATGAAGTTCCCCTGTTTATGTACTTGTTAGTCAATGCCAACGCAATGAGCTATATGCTGGGACAGAAAGATGATAGTAGCAAGGAGAGAGCTATCTACTACATCAGCAAAAGATTTAGCGGTGGCAAATAGAAGTACACCCTTATTGAGAAGATATGTTGTGCATTGGCATGGACTTCTATGAGGCTACAACACTATTTGTATGGGCACACGACCTATCTCATATCCTACGTGGATCCACTGAAGTACATATTCAGCAAACCAATGTTAAATTGTTGACTGTCTAAATAGCAGTTGATCCTTCAATAATTCGACATTGTCTATATGACTCAGAAGTCCATCAAAGGTTAGGGCATTGCAGATCAACTAGCCGAAGCACCGACCGGAGGTTTTGAGCCTTTGGAAACTTATTTCCTGGACGATGGGATCATGACAATTCAACAACTCCATCAGGAGAATACAGTCCAACCTTGGAAAATGTACTTCGATGGAGCGGTGAACCTGGAAGGTGACGGAGCTGGGGCAGTCCTCGTCTCTGGTACAGGGGAACAGTATCTTGTGGTTACCAAGTTGCAGTTTATCAACACCAATAACACGGATGAGTATGAAAGCTGCATAATTGCGTTAAAACTAGCCCAGTCAATGGGTATCCAGCGGCTACTAGTCTTTGGAGATTCTGAGTTGGTTATCAAACAAACCACCGGAGCGTATCACACCAAAGAATTGCATTTGTTGCCCTATCACTGACAGGCCATCAACATATCCATGGACTTTAAAGAGATAACCTTCATCCACATCCCTCGAGGAAGGATCGACTTTGCGGATGCATTGGCTACTTTGGCTTCCCTGATTAACATATCGGGTAGGAGGGGAATTCCCAACATCAAGTACACAAACCAAAAGGCGCCAACACATGGGAATTACATTGGAGAAATATTAGATGAGATACCTCCTAGCAAACGGCCTTAGTATCAAGATATCAAGGAATATCTTCAAGACGGATCTACACCCGCCGGGGCAAGGCAAGCTAGACAAAAGTGGATTCACAAGATGTCTATGAAGTTCTATCTAAGCGAAGATGCACTCCATAAGAGGGATGCTGGAATAGGCCTTTTAAGATGCCTCGATAAGGAGCAAGCCCAAAGACTAATGGATGAAGTGCACGGCGGAGTTTGTGGTCCACACATGAGCGGTCATTTGCTTGCCAAGAAGATATTAAGAACCGGGCATTACTGTCTCTCTCTCAAAGCTAACTGTAATGATCACGTCAGGAGATGCTACCAATGTTAAGTCCACGAAAATGCTATTCACGCTCCTCCAAATGAGCTGTACAATATGAGTTCGCCATGGCCTTTCTTTATGTGGGGAATGGATGTGATTGGGCCAATAGAACCCAAAGCCAGTAATGGACATCGATTCATCTTCACCATGATCGATTATTTCACCAAGTGGGTTGAAGCTGCCTATTTTCCCAAAGTCACTAAGGAGGTAATCATCGGTTTCATCAGAAGCAATGTCGTCTGTCGATATGGACAGCCGGAGGTTATCGTCTCAGACAATGCCAAAAACCTAAACAATCAGATGATGAGAGATTTATGGAGCAAGTTTTATATCAAGCATCTCAATTCAGTCATCTAGCAACCCAAGATGAACGGTGCTGTTCAAGCGGCCAATAAAAACATCAAGAAGATCATGCAAAAAATGTCCGCCAATCACAAAAGAATGGCCTGATCTGTTACCTCTGACTCTGTTAGCATACAGGACGACAATGCGTACCTCTACTGGGGCTACCCCCTATTCATTGGTTTATGGCATGGAAGCAATATTGCCCATACTAGTAGAAATGGACTCCTTGCGAGTGTTGATAGAAGCTCAGATTGAAGAAGATCAATGGTTGCAAGAACGGTACCACGAACTGTCCCTGATAGATTAGAAGAGGGCTACAACCATTTTCCACGGGCAGTTATATCAACAAAGGATTGCTCGATCATACAACAAGAAAGTCTGAATCCTAAAATTCAAAGAAAACGACTTGGTATTGAAGAAAGTTCTGGCCAATCAAGATGAAGCCAAAGGAAAGTTCACCCCGAATTGGGAAGGTCCTTTCATTGTCAAGGAAGTGTTGACAGGAGGAGCTATCAAATTTCAAGAGATGGACGGGAGCGAATTTCCCCAACTCATCAACTCAAATATCGTGAAAAGGTATTACGTCTAAAACACATGCCAGCCATCATTCTGGTACTGCGAATCAATCAATTCATTTTGGTTTTCACTAGAAGATCAAACTACGAATGACCTGATCTCCCTCCGCCCGTGAGTACGTAGGCAGCCATTTCTGGTGCAATCAAACCAAGAAATAAAATTCAAAAAACCCATTAAACCCAAATTCAAATTCAAAAGAAACACTTCTCAAACCTCTCATGCAAAACTTGAACTACGAATGACCTGATCTCCATCCACCCGGGAGTACGTAGGCATCCATTCATAGTGTGGTATGACCTTCAAAGAAAGAACAAAAAAACCAATAAGAACCAGTCTCAAGACATCAAAAACTTATAAAACCCAAATTCTATCAAGCCACCCTGGTCAACAGGCCCTACTGAGATATTCTCTAACATCTCACTTTTTATCCATCAAGGAGAAGGTCATGATACATCAACAACAGCCAGTCATGAAATAAGTGGTAATCACTCAGCAATGACAATACATATCCAACAGAGAAGTGAATCAAAAAATATTTCTCTTATATATAATACTGTTTAATATATACATGGTGTCCCGTACATGACAAAAATGATTGATTTAGTATGTGTAGGAAAAATAAAGCTAGTCTATGAACCCATGGACAAGCGGGATAGCAGTGCTAACATGGCATCCCTCTCTGAAGATGGAGGAGTAGCTGCAAGCTCAATACCCTCAGTCTCCATACGAGCAAGAACATCCACAGCCATCTGTATGGTGCTTATGTGACCATCTATGAAAGTGCTTATATCCGCAATCAAGCTGTAGGTATACGATCTGAGGGCTGTGCTGTCTGCAATATATATATCCCGGGTAGCTATGGCCTCATCCCTCTCTACATAAGCAGCATCTCGTAAAACTAAGACCTCCTCAATCTCCTCAAAAGGTGCATCCCGGATAGACCAGACCACGTCTCTCTCCTCAAGAGCTGCATCTCGGGTAGATCAAGCCTCGTCTCTCTCAACCAATGCTACATCTCGAGTAGCTCGAGCCTCGTCTCTCGCAGCAAAAGCTATGTCTCTGCTAGAAAGGGCTGTCAACATCAACGCCCTAGCCTGATCTTTCTCAAAAGTCATCCGAGCTAATGAATCAGCAATAGCTGGATCTATCCCGACAGGAACGCTCGGAGGGTCACTAACTAAAGTAGCTGTCAAATCGGTAAACAACTCATCCTCTGTGGGAGAATCAGGATCCTCTATAGGCTCCTCCTCATCTGAATCAACACTCGGAGCTGGCTGGATAACCGCAACTGCTGCTATATCGGACTCCAACCATGCCGAATACTCTAGAGAGCAATCCGGATGGCTAGTAGAGAAATAAGCCCTCTCCCTATAACTCCAACACTCATAAATCCTGATCAGGTCAGCTGACGATAAAGATGAAGCTAATATTTGCTGATCAACGGCCCTCTCAAACTAGTGAAGGCTCTGGAACTAATCAAACTGACCCATAACTGCCAACAGATGATAAGTGGTCACCCCTCTCAAACCCGCCAGGGGCAAATAATCTATGCCGACTGCATGAGTGATGAAGCTGTAAGGGGAGACAAGCCCTGAGCATGGTAAGATCGAAAAGGGATGTTCAATATCTAATAAAAAGGCCGACCATGTCACTGCATCCGAATATTCCACTAGCTGGAAGGAGTATGATATGGCTATCTAATTGGTAAAACAGTACCCATGGTGTCTAAAAGTGCCAATCGAACGCAAATGTGTCATGAGCCATACATACAGCAGAACGGAGCTACCTCTAAAAAATTCCTCGAGATGGGTGCTGCAAAGGTAGCCGACCTTAAGGTCTTGGCCAATATCATCGGCAAAATAGTACTACCTTATCTGAGGGCACGGGCCACAACCATCAAGCCAATATCTAAATGGTCCAAATATAGTGGCATGTATACATAAGCCATGACGCACATCAACAAGACGTCTACACGGGTAAGCTGCCACTCAACTACCGAAATGACAAAATCCCTAGAATGTCGATCGTGTCTAGTCGACCAAAGCAATCGATCAGAGAGTCTATGGATATCACATATCCTGAAATGATCTCCTTAGTGACAACTCTGAATCGCAGACCCGACATAGTCATAAATGCTCTCCTCATGTCACTGATGGCTCTACGAGCGCAAGGCAGGTCCAGTGCCAAATCAGTAAGACGCTCATACTCCTCTAAGGTAGGAGTCAACTCATGGAGCCCAAAGTAGAAAACCTATCGCTCAAGTATCCAGCAGGATAAAATGCCATCCACGAATCTATACGGAACCTGGAAATCTAGAAGGGCCAAAGAATGCCCCAGCATTTGCTCTACTGTCCCTCTGGCTGTGAGGGGCAGACTGTCATACCACGATCGCAATGAAGATGCTACTGAAGATGGTGGTGAATGCTCGATACGGCTGATCGTAGATGACGACATTTGTATCACCGTATCATAAGACCATCCACGGGTCAAATCTGAACTCACCTGTCTAAATGCATATCCATAACATAATATATGCATAATGACAATGATAAAAATGTTGCAATAGATAGGAAATATTATGCATATCTAGAATAAACTATCTACTGCAAGCATCATCTCTGTTTGCTCATATAATCCAAAATAAAAAGTACAGGGAGATGGGGCACAACCGCCCAACTACTAACAAAGGCCTATCAAAAGATATAGCAAAAAATTGGGCACAGTCGCCCAATAGCTAAATAGAGGCCTATTAAAAGATATAACAAGAAAAGTTATCCAAAGAGATCTAGAATATCTGTCTCCAAGCTATCAACCTGCTCCATGTCCTCCTGAGTCACAAAGTCTCGGCCAGTGGGAATGTTCGGTGGATACAAGGGAGGATCAGCACCTGCAAAGCTACTAGAAAATGGGCCTGATGAGGGGCTAGCTCTAGAGCTAGATGGATCAAAAGAGTCTGCCTTGGATGGCTCCCGGCCAAGGTGCCTGATGAACAAATATGCCCTCTCCAACTGCTGGGTTAGTCTTGTAATCTAATATAGATGAGTAGATCTCGGAGGAAAGCTATCCAGTCTGTCATCATCACAGACCCCGACACCATATCTGCCATAAACTGGGTAGCACGAGTCTGAGCTGCAATGGTTCGAGGACTCCACCAGCTGTGAAATGCCCCTTGGCTGTATGGACCCTCTGACAGGGTAAAGCCATCTACGCCCGCCAATGGAATGTCTGTGAGTGGCTGAGCTAATGGCCAATGATGCCAAGCAGGAGGAACAAAAGGAATATAGATATCTCCCGTGGTTTTCTGAATAGCATGCTCTCCAAAATAAAGCTCCAAACCTCCCTCTGTCAAAAATGAAACTCGGCGGGTGGACAATGCAAACTCCCGACCAGTGGGAAAGCCATCCTTAAACGCGACTGTCAAAACATCTAAGGTATACGGGACCCACGAGATTGACTCGGCCGTCAATAACTCTAGGTGCAGGCAGGAGTGGGTGAATCCCTCTGCTACAGGGACCTCCGTCAATGTGGAGTGATGCCAATGTCGTCCTCTAGAATAAGTCTCCAGGCCCAAAGTAGTAGCGGGGCGTATGCAAGGGAGCCTCTCATATGCCCAAAATTGGCCATGCAAATATCAAAAGTCCTCAATAATAAAGACTGACAAACAAAATAAGAAAATCAAAAAGGTACAAGAGAAATGTACTCACCAGCAGGAATGGGTAAAAACCTAACCAAGCCTCCGTCACACCTTCCGAGCGTATGTGAATCCCTCAGAGAAAATAGGCAAAGGTGTAGGTACCCCAATTAAAATCACTAAGGCACTCCACATATCGAGTAGCGCTGACCAGGGCAAAGGACACCGTTGAAGAGTTGTCCGCAAGGAAATAACCCCTGATGATCACTAAAAACAATCACCGTAGGGTGCGATCTCTAACCTCTGATCATCAGGCAGAGGCTCCGTTAAAGCCCCACTTTGAGCATCTACACTTAAAGGATCTGAATAGACCGTCCGACCCTTGATGGCCGTCTTAGGAACTCCCAAGAGGAACCGAACTGCAGTAGGTGAAATATCAGCCACAACTGGCACTGGCTCACCTTCAAACTCTATCCCGGTGATGAACCTCTAGTCCATAGGCGTCATCATCACCTCGCAATCCAACAAATGAAGAGACTGGGTTTGGTGGAACCAGCGCTCAAAAAATGCCCTCAGATAACCCCAGAGGCAACGGCGGGGAGGGATAGAAAAGAATGCTTGAAACCCCCAGGTGTCAACAATGGCCCTATACTCTTGATGTAGAGTATGGTACAAGGAATTGACAATTAACCAGTTCCCCCTGGGCTGCGTAAAGTTGGGAACCTGCATCAAAAAGCTAATCTAGATCAAGCATGTGCCTTCAAAATGGCAAAAGAAGAAATGAAAGAAAATCCAGAAGAAAAACTTCAGTCACCTCGTTGGCGGGAAGGTATCTCGATGGATGGCGCCTCAAATCTCCCAGAAGCTCCTGAAGCGGCACCACAATGCCTGGAAGCTCCGTACGTGGAGCCTGACCTGGGACAGTATCAATAAAAGGTACATCCTCATCATCCACATCAACCGGAGGATCAACTTGGATAGGACGAATCACTGATTCACCCAATCTGCGAGGCGGCCGGGTTGGCCGTGGCTGAAGAACTCGGAGACTCTCCTCCGCCTAACTCCTGGAACAACCATGCTGGCACTACCAGGTCTATCTGGCTCCATAACCTGGATAAATTCTCCAAATCACCTCAAAAATGGTGAGGTAAGCCTAAAATATGTTGCTTATTAAATTAAATCAGTAATTCCTGTATTTTTAAGTCCTAAAACATGCATGGGTCAACCAAATCCCCAGTAAAGTCAAAATTGCATGTTTATTAAATACTCAGGCTTTTGAATTTTTTTTGCTAGAGTCTCCATTGTAAAATGGACTGTCCGTATGCACACAGCATGACTTGGTGGCCATTCAGTAGCACACCTACCCAAAAACAAAAACATTTCATATTTATTAAAAATATCAAAAATAAACTCTCTGTGGTAGCTAAATTAAAGCGGGAATTTTTAGTTAAAAATCCAAGCTCACTTGGCCTCAAAAAAGATGAGTAAATTGATCAAAAAGGGCGTCAATTAACTATCTCAGAATTCAAATTTTTTACATCAAAACGTTCAGCATAGTAAAATATGCATATTTATTAAGTATAAAAATTTTTATCGAGTCATATATGCATACATATTTGATACATTGTGTTTAAAAGCACACTACGTGGTTTACAACATTCTAACGATCAAAACTGGAAAAAAAAGGATGTTAACGTTACTAGATATGTGCAGAGCGTTTGTGTGGTGATGAAATCTAAAAAAACCTGCCCGAACTCCGTAGATCTGAGAAAAAAAATCAGATTTCCTTTAGGATTTAAAACTGAAAATGAATTTGAAAAGCCACGGGAGCTCAACTTAAACTCGCAGGAGGGAGCAGCCCCACCTACGGCTGCCGCACCCCTACATGCGGCTCCCCAGACCACCCTCTCTGGCTCGATCCAGTTCAAGTGGAAATGGAGTTTACAGGAGTTGAAAAGTCTAATCCGAAAAAAAAACTACTACGCGATTAAGCGGATTATCTTGAAATCCTGCGTATGAGCGACGTATTCCTGATGGGGAGAAGAACTTCATGTAAGTCATTGGTTATCATCCCGAAGCGATATCTGGGGACCAATGATGAAAATTGCTGAAAAACTACGTAAAACTACTGAAAACTGCCGCTATAAGAGCATTGGGAAGGTCTGACGATATGAACGACAAGTTCTGACAGTATCAAGGCATCCAGACTGATCCGACGGTGTGTTTTATTAGAAAGAGTACCCCCACATCAAGATTGATCAGATCTGACACTATTAGCCATTGGCGACAACACCAGCGAAGCATCGGGAACGATCCGGTGGTATCAGCCGTTGAAGGCTACTTCAAAGAAGGTCAGAGGGTCTGACACTATTAGCCATTGGTTACAACTCCAGCGAAGCATCAGGAACGGTCCGGTGGTATCAGCCGTTAAAGGCTACTTCAGCGAAGGTCAAAGGGTTTAACCCTATTAGCCGTTGGCGACAACTCCAGCGAAGCATCGGGAACGGTCTGGTGGTATCAGCCGTTGAAGGCTACTTCAGCGAAGGTCAGAGGGTCTGACACTATTATCCATTGGAGATAACTCCAGCGAAGCATCAGGAATGGTCCGGTGGTATCAGCCGTTAAAGGCTACTTCAGCGAAGGTCAAAGGGTTTAACCCTATTAGCCGTTGGCGACAACTCCAGCGAAGCATCGGGAACGGTCTGATGGTATCAGCCGTTGAAGGCTACTTCAACAAAGGTCAGAGGGTCTGACACTATTAGCCATTGGCGATAACTCCAGCGAAGCATCGGGAATGGACCGGTGGTATCAGCCGTTGAAGGCTACTTTAGCGAAGGTCAAAGGGTCTGACACTATCAGCCGCTAGAGACAACTCCAGCCTACAAGGTTACACAAATAGATGGGGATAGTCCCTCATCATCCTATCTTCTAACTCCCACATTGACTCCTCAACATCGTGGTTATGCCAAAGTACTTTTACAGAAGGTATAATTTTATTTCTTAAGATTTGCTCTTTCCTATCTAATATGTGGACAGGAATTTCTTCATGCGCCAAGTTTTTCTCCACTTGAATGGGCTCATAAGAAATCACGTGCTTGTAGTCGGCCTTGTACGGTCGCAACACAGAAATGTGAAACACGTTGTGGATGTGCTCCAATTCGGGTGGTAACACAACTTTGTATGCCACTTCGCCAACTCGCTTCAGTATCTCGAACGGTCCTATGAATCTTGGACTCAACTTTCCTTTCTTGCCGAAACGGATCTTTCCCTTCCATGGGGACACTTTCAAGAATATGAAACTACCAACTTTGAAGTCTCGGTCCTGTCGATGTAAATTTGCGTACTTTTTTTGACGATCTTGAGCTACTACTAGTCTGGCACTTATCACCATCACTATGTCAGCGGTTTGTTGAACTAACTCTGGTCCGAGTATTTGTCGCTCTCCGACTTCATCCCAACATAGTGGCGTTCTACACTTTCTTCTGTAAAGAGATTCGTACGGTGGCAGGCCGATACTCGCATGGTAACTATTATTATACGTAAATTCAACTAAAGGTAGGTGGTAATCCCAATTTCCCTTGAAATCCATCACGCAAGTTCTAAGCATGTCCTCTAGCATTTGTATAGTTCGCTCACTTTGTCTGTCTGTCTGAGGATGATAAGCAGTACTCAACCTCAACTGTGTTCCCATTCTCTCTTGCAAACTCTTCCAAAAATTTGACGTGAAGCGCGGATCTCGATCAGAGACAATTGACACCGGCACTCCATGTCGTGAAACAATCTCCTTTACGTATATGCTTGCCAACTGATTTAAACTGTAGCGGATCGTGATTGGTAGAAAATGTGCGGTCTTCGTAAGTCGATCCACAATAATTACAATAACCCAAATGACATCATAACCTTTCTGCGTAACTGGAAGTCCTACCACGAAGTCCATCGTAATATGCTCCCATTTCCACTCTGGTATTTCTAACGGTTGTAGTAAACCACTTGGCCGTTGATGCTCTGCTTTAACGCATTGGCAAGTCAAACATCTACTGACGCACTCTGCAACCTCCCGTTTTAAATTGGGCCACCAAAAATGTTGTCTCAAATCTCGATACATCTTCGTGCCTCCCGAGTGAACGGAATACGTCGTATTGTGTGCCTCGTGCAAAATCTCTTCCCTTAGCTTGGTTACTGCTGGTACCCATACTCTTTCTTCAAATCTCAAAATACCGTCTTTATCTATTCGAAATTTCTCTTCCTCATTTTCTGTGATCCTTTTTCTGATCTTCTCACATTCTTTATCTTTCTCATGTGCTTCTTTTACCCTATCCAACAATGTCGGATGAGCTTCCATTACAAACAACTTCTCTTAAGACTTTCCTGGTCCTTTCACTTCTATCTCCAATTTCTCCATCTCTCTTATCAACTCTTCTTGAGTCGTCAAATGAAACAATTTTTCCCTTCCTGTCCTGCTTAGAGCATCGGCAACCATGTTTGCCTTCCCCGGGTGATAAAGAATATCGCAGTCATAGTCCTTGATTAATTCTAACCACTTTCTCTGTCGCATGTTCAACTCCTTCTGTGTGAAGATATATTTCAGACTCTTGTGGTACGTGTATATCTCATATTTCTTCCCATACAAATAATGCCTCCATATCTTCAACGCAAAAACTACTACCGCTAACTCTAAGTCGTGAGTAGGGTATCGTTTTTCGTAATCCTTCAATTGTCATGACGCATACGCAATGACCTTGCCATGTTGCATGAGCACACAGCCAAGCCCCTTGTGCGATGCATCACTATACACCACAAAATTTCCCGCATCATCTGGTAGTGATAACACAGGTGCTTCGCTCAATCTCCTTTTCAGTTCTTGAAAACTTTCTTCGCATTTGTCGGTCCATACAAATTTCATCGTCTTTCTAGTCAAATTGGTCAACGGGGTTGCTATCATAGAAAAATCTTGGATGAATCTTCGATAGTACCTAGCTAACCCTAAAAAGCTTCTCACCTCTATCGGTGTTCTCGGTTGTTCCCAATTACTTACTGCTTCTACCTTCGCAGGGTCTACAGAGATTCCATTCTTATCCACCATGTGGCCTAAGAATTGAACCTTCTCCATCCAAAATTCAAACTTTGAAAATTTCGCATACATCTTCTCCTTCCTTAGTGCCTCCAAAACAATCTTCAGATGTTCGGCGTGTTCTTCCTCTGTCTTCGAGTAGATCAAAATGTCGTCGATAAAAACAACTACAAATTTATCCAAGTATGGCTTGAAAACTAGGTTCATCAAGTCCATAAATGCTGCCGGAGCATTAGTTAAACCAAATGACATTACCAAAAACTCGTAATGTCCATAACGGGTTCGAAACGCAGTCTTTGGTATGTCCTCATCCCGTACCTTCAGTTGGTGATATCCTGTCCATAGGTCAATCTTCGAGAAACATTTTGCTCCCTTTAGTTGATCAAATAAGTCGTCTATCCTCGTAGCAGATATCGGTTCTTGATCGTTACTATGTTCAATTCTCGATAATTGATACAGAGCCTCATCGATCTGTCCTTTTTCTTAATGAATAACACTGGTCCCCAAGGAGACACACTCGGTCGAATGTAACCCTTATCCAATAACTCTTGCAGTTGTATCATTAATTCCTTCATTTCTACTGGCGCTATACGATATGGAGCTTTCAAAATCGGTGCAGTTCCCGGTGCTAAATCTATTACGAATTCAATTTCTCTGTCTGGCGGAAGACCAGGCAAATCATTTGGAAACACGTCTTGAAATTCTTTCACTATGGATATATCCTTAATTTCTACTCCCTTTTTCCGAGTATCAACGATGTAAGCTAAATAACCTACACATCCTTTTGTTAACAATTTCTTGGCCTGCATCAATGTAACGCAACACGATTGCTTAAGCGATGAGCTACCATAAAACACTACCTTAGACTTACTCGGAGTCTGAAGGTTCACACATTTATTCTGACAGTCAATTATCGTAGCATGGTTATACAACCAATCCATTCCCAGTATTACATCAAACTCTCCCAATCTAATAGGAATCAAGTCTACTTTTAGTTCATGTTCTCTAATGTTTGCGCGATAATTTTGATAAACGTATTCTACAGGGATCACTTCCTTATTCGCAACTTCTATGTTCAAGGGGTTTTCTAATCTTTCTCAGGGTGAATTAAGTTACTAGCAAATTCTTCAGATACAAAAGAACAGGTGGCACCCGAATCAAATAATACATAGGCATTTATATTATTGATTGGTATTATACCTGACACTACGTCCTTTACAGCAATGACATCTTGGACAGTCATGTTAAATGTTCGGGCGGTCAATCGGTTAGGTTGTGCGGGTCCTCCAATCATCAACTTGCTACCTCCACCTTGACCTCCGCTAGTTCCACCACTTCCTTTCTTTGGGTAGTCCTTTATCTGGTGTTCCGTTGATCCACAAGAAAAACATCCCCTAATCTTCTTTGGCTTCGGGCAGTTGGGCGAGATGTGGCCCTCCTGACCGCAGTTATAACATGTGCATTTCCCCTTCCAGCATTCTCCCTGATGGCTTCTTCCATATTTTTTACAAGTCTCAGTCCTTTTCTTAAAGCTTCCTTGGTGACTCCCACCTTGGTTATTGTTTCGGTTGTTGTTGTTGTCCCATTTTCTCTTCCCGGAGTTACCTCCTCCGCCAATGCTTCCTCCTCGATTTTCATTACTAATGTTCTTTTCTTTCCTCTCTTTGTTATACAAGCTCAAAGCTTCACTTCCTCCCTCGACGATAATAGCCTTCTCCAGCAGTGTTGCAAAAGAATCGATCTGAAGAACTGACACCTTATTGAATAGCCAAGGCTTCAGTCTTTGTTCGAATCATCTAGCCTTCCTTTCCTCATCGCCAACTTGGTGCTCCGCAAATCGCGCTAGTTCATTGAACTTAGCCGCATATTGCGCCACCGTCATTTCGCCTTGTTTTAACTCTAGGAATTTTACCTCCATTCTATTTTTCATGCTCTTCGAGAAGTAGTTCTCGAAGAACAGCATCTTAAATCTTTCCCATGCTATTGTCCCCTCTCCGGCTCTCTGCTGATTTGCTTCCCACCAGTAGTTTGCTTCTCCCCTCATCATGTACGTGGCAAAAACCGTCTTTTGATCTTCGCCTACGCGAGCTATAGTGAAAGATTTTTCGATATCCTTGATCCACGTTTGTGCGACGATTGGGTCGGTAGTTCCCTCAAACTCCGAGGGTCCTACACTCTTAAAGTCTTTAAAGGTTGTTACTATCACAGCCTGAGGGTTCGGGCGAATAGGTTCATTGTTCCTTCCCCTTAATGCCTCTCCTAACAGGTCTACCAGTTTTTGGATCGGGTCTACTTGTTCCCTCTCATTGTTCACTGACACCTTAGGTGCAGTCAGTCTACGTCTGGGCGGCATTATATGATTATCCTAGCATACTGCTATAAATGTCATCACATATATCCCCTAATATCACAAAAGACGGGGAATATACCAATCTACTACCACACTACCCCTCTAACAAAAGCTAACTTGGGGTTTATATCACTATTCGACATCTTACACAAAAGATTGGGATTACAACATAGTATATACAATACATAAAGAGAATACTACTAAACTACTACTAATTCGTCTAAGGAAATCTCGTCACATCATCCCGCGCTCCACAGCGCTCTTGTACTCTAACTGTGCTATATAAGATACCAACTCTCGACTCATAGTGTGTAGAGTCTGTCCCTGTTATGCCGGGTAGTGGTACACACCATCAAGAACCCTCTCGAATGCCGAACGGAACACGTACCCCATCTTGTTCATTTTCCTCTTCTTACATCGGACCTCATCCTCTAGGTCGTCAGCTCTCTCATGGGCAGCCTCCCACTTCTCCTCGAAGTGTATCCTATCCATCACTTCTAATTCCAACTGAGTTCGGAGTGCTTCCTTCTCAGTCTTCTCGCTTAGTTCCCTCTGTTCAACCTCTTCTAGCTTCCCTGCTATATCCACGTTCCTAGCCACTGCCTTGTGAAATAAGGTTCCCATCTGAATTCCCACCTCTTTGCGATAAGCAATTTCTACTTCCAACTCTTGCATAGCCAGCTTCCTCTGGTGGTCTTCGTCCCGCAGTTTCTGGAACTCTAACTCCCTCTCTTTTGCCTCTTCCTCTAACTCCTAGACTCTGCAGTCCAACTCTAGGATCCGCTCCTCATTCTCGCCTAGTATATGCTCCTCTAGGTTAGGCTCATAGGAGTCCTCCATCGGCTCCTCCTCTGGATCGAACTCTATCTCAATCTCAATCTCATCCTCGTCATCTAACTCGGATGGTTCCACAGCCTGTACTGGCACAGCCTCTAAGGGTGCCTCGTACACTACATGAATATCCTTGGGCTCATCCTCAGCCACTCTAGCGGGTACTCCCATATCTGCCATCTACAATCACAAACACAGACAAGAAACAGCAACTCCATTAGAATGTTAAATAAAACATAAGTTCATTGTATAAAATGAAGTTACATTTCATAACAAACTAAGTCTCTCAAAGAAAACTCTACATGAGTTTTATCTCCTTTCTAACTTCTAAGTTCTCCCAAGTTATAGTGTAAGAACACTCGTTCCTAAGGTTTATAACTACAGCTCTGATACCAACTAGTGACGCTGTAAGACCCCGAATTTTATGAAATAAAAGTATTCAATTTTTCTATTTAGTAAATGGTTAAATTGATAAAAGTTTAAAGTTAAGGGTGATATATGTAAATTTTTTCAAAATAAGCAAGTGGTTATAAAATATTCTTGTTGTCGGGGAATATTCGTTTGGTCGTGGAATATTCTTGTTGTCGGGGAATATTCGTACGACGGCGCAGCTATTTGTGGACCCCACAACGGAATAACTGTCGGATATAGAAAGCGACAGAAATAACTTTTTTACAAGATAACGGCGTAGTTGTTACCGTTAGTACTGTTGAAATACCCGGTGGTTAAAATACAGTGATACAGTACGCGGTGGTGCGCAGTAGCACACGGTATTGCACAGTATTTCGAATTATTGAGTCTTACGTGAGAAGGAACCTACTCAATTATTGTTACAGTATTTACTGTTCAATATTTTATATTATTGACTCAATAATTGCTACGTTGATATTTTATATTATTGACTCAATAATTGCTGCATTGATATTTTATTGACTCAATAATTGCCACGTTGCTATTTTTTTATGATTGATTCAATAATGGCTACAGTTGATATTTTGTAGTATTGATTCAATAATTGTCGTTGCACAGTATTTCACGTTATCAACTCAATAATTCATATTATTTGAATAATATTATTAGATAGCATTATTGACAATGTCTAAGGAAGTTCTGTCTAGGAGGGGTTATTTAATTGCGCGCCAGTAAGGAGAAGTCCTTATCGGAAGGCCCCCTCTGTCCTGGGAACGACCTGGTTGTTAATATTGTAGTTCTATAATATTATTTGTGAATAATTAATTATTGATTTATATGATAAGGAAATATTTATTTTGTGGATATAAAAGAAGGAATTTGTGCTGATGTGTTTTTATCAATATTTTGGTATGAGAAATCATCTGTTTTTGGATTTCGGATAATTTATGTTTGGAATTTGGAAAAACTTCCTTCTGCAAAGTTGTAGAGAATTAAATTTCCTATGAAAGGACATAGAATTTGTATTTTTCTGACAAAGGGGCTATTTGTTGTGAATTATTGAAGTTTTGGAAAATAAATATTTTTTAAATAAAAGGTGGGCCCCACTTTTGTTGGTTTGTTGAAAAATCAGAATTTTTGGAGAGCAGCCGGCGGCTAGAAATAAATAATATTATTTTATTATTTTAGTCTCCTTTGGCATCCTAAGCTTTTTCTATAAATAGGGTGCTTAGGTTAGAATTGAAAATCACACCAGAAATCAGAAGTTTTCTCTCTCTATAATATCGAGCGTATTTTTGTGAGTATTTTAATACTTTGAGTATTAGCATTCAGTGCAAGTTTCTTTCGAAATTATATCCGATATTCCAGCCAGAAGTACTATTATTTTGAGGTAAGGGATGTTATTTTCTTCGTAAATGATATTATTCTTTTCAATATCATTATACAGAAATATTGTCATGGATTTTATGTTGAAATTCTTACTTTTTCCGTCGGGGTTACTATTCACGTATACGGCACTATTCACGTATACGGCACTATTTACGAAAAAATTAAATTTTCTTCTATTTGTCCAAGTTTGCTTTTAAGGTTCCTATCTTTGATCGGATTCATATTTTGAACTTTATTCTTGAATTTTACTCCACAATTGGTTATCATGTTGACAATTGGATCGTATTCTCATATATAACATTTTTATAATCCTGGTGATGAAATTTCTCTTTGACTTGAGTGTAAAGATGAGTAGATTAGTGGTATGATCATGACTATGGGTTCTCTTTGGCCAGTAGTGCAAAGATGGATTGTTGACTGGTATGTTCATGACCATTGAATTTACAATTGAATATCTTTAGCTTAAGGGCAAAGGTGAATTGATCAACATGGTTATAATTATTGTTATATAAATTCTGAAATGATTCGATATTTTTTTGAGATATGAATATCTTTGGCATGTAGTGCAAAGATGGCCTGTTGTTGAATATCTTTGGCCGTAGTGCAAAGATGAACTATTGATGAATATCTTTGGCCTATAGTGCAAAGATGAGCGGGTGACTTGTGAATATCTTTGGCCTGTAGTGCAAAGATGAATGATTAATTGTTGAATATCTTTGGCTTGTAATGCAAAGATGAATTGATTAGCATGATTATGAACAGGAACTGTGATTTGGTATAACCATGATCTTTGGTGTTTCAGGTAAAGACAGGTGATGTGAATTATCTTCGTCCTGAGTGCGAAGAGGAATTCATCAAGATAATTATGATCATAAACTTACATGATTGTGGACAGGAATTGTTGATTGATGTTACAGGGATGAAATATTATTGGTGGACTTTTAACATGGAGAAGATAATAGACATTATAGTCTATTTGACTCTTCTAATGGATTGCTCGTTCCACTGCAACTATGGTTTAAAATTTTTATCATCTACCATATGTTATAAATCTCTGATTTATCACTGATGAAGACTATTGATAATTTAATTATCTTTAGTCATAATATTCTTTACTGGGCTATTTGTGCTCACCCTTTTTCTTCACAATTCCTTTCAGGTAATAAGAGTGTAGCTGGGTCGAGCGGGGATAACAGGGGAATAGAACGAGGGTCTATAACTGTTGAAGTTTTCCACCAAACAGTATGAAAATAATTTTGTTGAAAATTTTAGATAAGTATGTCGTATTTTATACGTCATTTAACCGTTGATTTTGGTGACCTGACTTAGGTGTGGTGAACCCAACTTTGGAAGGGTGTTTTGTCACTATTATACAAGATGTCTAATGACATACAACGTCGTGTTATTATAAGACATGGTTGTGCACATCCACTGGCTGATTATATCCATGAACACTACCTATATAATCTTGGAGTACGGTTAGAATATAATTCTCAGTTTGTGACAACAGAGATAATTATATGGCAAGAGAAGACCCACCATTGGAATGAACAAGATAGTAATCTTCTCGTTTTTCTTTGGGGTCTATTGGGTCAACCAAGGATAATTCTCGAGTCCTACGATATCTATTATAACATGGATGCATGGCCTCCCATGTACGAAGGTTTCCTTGAGTATTTTCCAAAGATTTTAATTCCTAAAACAGTTATTGACTGTACCTTTCTGTAACGTATTATTGATTTGGAGTATGGGCACTGTATTTATATTGAAACTCACAGTTTAATTGTGGTCGTATTTTGCACGACCGTGTGATATAAAGTTTAAGTTAGAATTTGAAGATTTGTATTTAAAATTTTTGTTGAGTGTATTTCATGGCGACCTAGAATAGGTTGGGTGGATTGGACCAATTTTGGGGACGTTACATTTTGGTATCAGAGCTTAGGGATATGGTCGCTGGCGGAGATTGGAGTCTAGAGCTAGGAGGGGAGGGACGAATAATATACTTCGCTAGTGTGTGACTTACCTAAGCTGACTTTTCTTACTTAATAAATTGACAATTGTTATATGTCAATTAACCTTGTTTTGAAGCAGTATTCTAGAATGAGCAATGGAGAAATCATGATGACAAGGAAGATGGAATCTGAAATGGAAGCAAGGTATTCTCAACTTTTTGAAATACCAGGTACGTAAATTTCGGGGACGAAATTTAATAAGGAGGGGAGATTGTAAGACCCCGAATTTTATGAAATAAAAGTATTCAATTTTTCTATTTAGTAAATGGTTAAATTGATAAAAGTTTAAAGTTAAGGGTGATATATGTAAATTTTTTCAAAATAAGCAAGTGGTTATAAAATATTCTTGTTGTCGGGGAATATTCGTTTGGTCGTGGAATATTCTTGTTGTCGGGGAATATTCGTACGACGGCGCAGCTATTTGTGGACCCCACAACGGAATAACTGTCGGATATAGAAAGCGACAGAAATAACTTTTTTACAAGATAACGGCGTAGTTGTTACCGTTAGTACTGTTGAAATACCCGGTGGTTAAAATACAGTGATACAGTACGCGGTGGTGCGCAGTAGCACACGGTATTGCACAGTATTTCGAATTATTGAGTCTTACGTGAGAAGGAACCTACTCAATTATTGTTACAGTATTTACTGTTCAATATTTTATATTATTGACTCAATAATTGCTACGTTGATATTTTATATTATTGACTCAATAATTGCTGCATTGATATTTTATTGACTCAATAATTGCCACGTTGCTATTTTTTTATGATTGATTCAATAATGGCTACAGTTGATATTTTGTAGTATTGATTCAATAATTGTCGTTGCACAGTATTTCACGTTATCAACTCAATAATTCATATTATTTGAATAATATTATTAGATAGCATTATTGACAATGTCTAAGGAAGTTCTGTCTAGGAGGGGTTATTTAATTGCGCGCCAGTAAGGAGAAGTCCTTATCGGAAGGCCCCCTCTGTCCTGGGAACGACCTGGTTGTTAATATTGTAGTTCTATAATATTATTTGTGAATAATTAATTATTGATTTATATGATAAGGAAATATTTATTTTGTGGATATAAAAGAAGGAATTTGTGCTGATGTGTTTTTATCAATATTTTGGTATGAGAAATCATCTGTTTTTGGATTTCGGATAATTTATGTTTGGAATTTGGAAAAACTTCCTTCTGCAAAGTTGTAGAGAATTAAATTTCCTATGAAAGGACATAGAATTTGTATTTTTCTGACAAAGGGGCTATTTGTTGTGAATTATTGAAGTTTTGGAAAATAAATATTTTTTAAATAAAAGGTGGGCCCCACTTTTGTTGGTTTGTTGAAAAATCAGAATTTTTGGAGAGCAGCCGGCGGCTAGAAATAAATAATATTATTTTATTATTTTAGTCTCCTTTGGCATCCTAAGCTTTTTCTATAAATAGGGTGCTTAGGTTAGAATTGAAAATCACACCAGAAATCAGAAGTTTTCTCTCTCTATAATATCGAGCGTATTTTTGTGAGTATTTTAATACTTTGAGTATTAGCATTCAGTGCAAGTTTCTTTCGAAATTATATCCGATATTCCAGCCAGAAGTACTATTATTTTGAGGTAAGGGATGTTATTTTCTTCGTAAATGATATTATTCTTTTCAATATCATTATACAGAAATATTGTCATGGATTTTATGTTGAAATTCTTACTTTTTCCGTCGGGGTTACTATTCACGTATACGGCACTATTCACGTATACGGCACTATTTACGAAAAAATTAAATTTTCTTCTATTTGTCCAAGTTTGCTTTTAAGGTTCCTATCTTTGATCGGATTCATATTTTGAACTTTATTCTTGAATTTTACTCCACAATTGGTTATCATGTTGACAATTGGATCGTATTCTCATATATAACATTTTTATAATCCTGGTGATGAAATTTCTCTTTGACTTGAGTGTAAAGATGAGTAGATTAGTGGTATGATCATGACTATGGGTTCTCTTTGGCCAGTAGTGCAAAGATGGATTGTTGACTGGTATGTTCATGACCATTGAATTTACAATTGAATATCTTTAGCTTAAGGGCAAAGGTGAATTGATCAACATGGTTATAATTATTGTTATATAAATTCTGAAATGATTCGATATTTTTTTGAGATATGAATATCTTTGGCATGTAGTGCAAAGATGGCCTGTTGTTGAATATCTTTGGCCGTAGTGCAAAGATGAACTATTGATGAATATCTTTGGCCTATAGTGCAAAGATGAGCGGGTGACTTGTGAATATCTTTGGCCTGTAGTGCAAAGATGAATGATTAATTGTTGAATATCTTTGGCTTGTAATGCAAAGATGAATTGATTAGCATGATTATGAACAGGAACTGTGATTTGGTATAACCATGATCTTTGGTGTTTCAGGTAAAGACAGGTGATGTGAATTATCTTCGTCCTGAGTGCGAAGAGGAATTCATCAAGATAATTATGATCATAAACTTACATGATTGTGGACAGGAATTGTTGATTGATGTTACAGGGATGAAATATTATTGGTGGACTTTTAACATGGAGAAGATAATAGACATTATAGTCTATTTGACTCTTCTAATGGATTGCTCGTTCCACTGCAACTATGGTTTAAAATTTTTATCATCTACCATATGTTATAAATCTCTGATTTATCACTGATGAAGACTATTGATAATTTAATTATCTTTAGTCATAATATTCTTTACTGGGCTATTTGTGCTCACCCTTTTTCTTCACAATTCCTTTCAGGTAATAAGAGTGTAGCTGGGTCGAGCGGGGATAACAGGGGAATAGAACGAGGGTCTATAACTGTTGAAGTTTTCCACCAAACAGTATGAAAATAATTTTGTTGAAAATTTTAGATAAGTATGTCGTATTTTATACGTCATTTAACCGTTGATTTTGGTGACCTGACTTAGGTGTGGTGAACCCAACTTTGGAAGGGTGTTTTGTCACTATTATACAAGATGTCTAATGACATACAACGTCGTGTTATTATAAGACATGGTTGTGCACATCCACTGGCTGATTATATCCATGAACACTACCTATATAATCTTGGAGTACGGTTAGAATATAATTCTCAGTTTGTGACAACAGAGATAATTATATGGCAAGAGAAGACCCACCATTGGAATGAACAAGATAGTAATCTTCTCGTTTTTCTTTGGGGTCTATTGGGTCAACCAAGGATAATTCTCGAGTCCTACGATATCTATTATAACATGGATGCATGGCCTCCCATGTACGAAGGTTTCCTTGAGTATTTTCCAAAGATTTTAATTCCTAAAACAGTTATTGACTGTACCTTTCTGTAACGTATTATTGATTTGGAGTATGGGCACTGTATTTATATTGAAACTCACAGTTTAATTGTGGTCGTATTTTGCACGACCGTGTGATATAAAGTTTAAGTTAGAATTTGAAGATTTGTATTTAAAATTTTTGTTGAGTGTATTTCATGGCGACCTAGAATAGGTTGGGTGGATTGGACCAATTTTGGGGACGTTACATTTTGGTATCAGAGCTTAGGGATATGGTCGCTGGCGGAGATTGGAGTCTAGAGCTAGGAGGGGAGGGACGAATAATATACTTCGCTAGTGTGTGACTTACCTAAGCTGACTTTTCTTACTTAATAAATTGACAATTGTTATATGTCAATTAACCTTGTTTTGAAGCAGTATTCTAGAATGAGCAATGGAGAAATCATGATGACAAGGAAGATGGAATCTGAAATGGAAGCAAGGTATTCTCAACTTTTTGAAATACCAGGTACGTAAATTTCGGGGACGAAATTTCATAAGGAGGGGAGATTGTAAGACCCCGAATTTTATGAAATAAAAGTATTCAATTTTTCTATTTAGTAAATGGTTAAATTGATAAAAGTTTAAAGTTAAGGGTGATATATGTAAATTTTTTCAAAATAAGCAAGTGGTTATAAAATATTCTTGTTGTCGGGGAATATTCGTTTGGTCGTGGAATATTCTTGTTGTCGGGGAATATTCGTACGACGGCGCAGCTATTTGTGGACCCCACAACGGAATAACTGTCGGATATAGAAAGCGACAGAAATAACTTTTTTACAAGATAACGGCGTAGTTGTTACCGTTAGTACTGTTGAAATACCCGGTGGTTAAAATACAGTGATACAGTACGCGGTGGTGCGCAGTAGCACACGGTATTGCACAGTATTTCGAATTATTGAGTCTTACGTGAGAAGGAACCTACTCAATTATTGTTACAGTATTTACTGTTCAATATTTTATATTATTGACTCAATAATTGCTACGTTGATATTTTATATTATTGACTCAATAATTGCTGCATTGATATTTTATTGACTCAATAATTGCCACGTTGCTATTTTTTTATGATTGATTCAATAATGGCTACAGTTGATATTTTGTAGTATTGATTCAATAATTGTCGTTGCACAGTATTTCACGTTATCAACTCAATAATTCATATTATTTGAATAATATTATTAGATAGCATTATTGACAATGTCTAAGGAAGTTCTGTCTAGGAGGGGTTATTTAATTGCGCGCCAGTAAGGAGAAGTCCTTATCGGAAGGCCCCCTCTGTCCTGGGAACGACCTGGTTGTTAATATTGTAGTTCTATAATATTATTTGTGAATAATTAATTATTGATTTATATGATAAGGAAATATTTATTTTGTGGATATAAAAGAAGGAATTTGTGCTGATGTGTTTTTATCAATATTTTGGTATGAGAAATCATCTGTTTTTGGATTTCGGATAATTTATGTTTGGAATTTGGAAAAACTTCCTTCTGCAAAGTTGTAGAGAATTAAATTTCCTATGAAAGGACATAGAATTTGTATTTTTCTGACAAAGGGGCTATTTGTTGTGAATTATTGAAGTTTTGGAAAATAAATATTTTTTAAATAAAAGGTGGGCCCCACTTTTGTTGGTTTGTTGAAAAATCAGAATTTTTGGAGAGCAGCCGGCGGCTAGAAATAAATAATATTATTTTATTATTTTAGTCTCCTTTGGCATCCTAAGCTTTTTCTATAAATAGGGTGCTTAGGTTAGAATTGAAAATCACACCAGAAATCAGAAGTTTTCTCTCTCTATAATATCGAGCGTATTTTTGTGAGTATTTTAATACTTTGAGTATTAGCATTCAGTGCAAGTTTCTTTCGAAATTATATCCGATATTCCAGCCAGAAGTACTATTATTTTGAGGTAAGGGATGTTATTTTCTTCGTAAATGATATTATTCTTTTCAATATCATTATACAGAAATATTGTCATGGATTTTATGTTGAAATTCTTACTTTTTCCGTCGGGGTTACTATTCACGTATACGGCACTATTCACGTATACGGCACTATTTACGAAAAAATTAAATTTTCTTCTATTTGTCCAAGTTTGCTTTTAAGGTTCCTATCTTTGATCAGATTCATATTTTGAACTTTATTCTTGAATTTTACTCCACAATTGGTTATCATGTTGACAATTGGATCGTATTCTCATATATAACATTTTTATAATCCTGGTGATGAAATTTCTCTTTGACTTGAGTGTAAAGATGAGTAGATTAGTGGTATGATCATGACTATGGGTTCTCTTTGGCCAGTAGTGCAAAGATGGATTGTTGACTGGTATGTTCATGACCATTGAATTTACAATTGAATATTTTTAGCTTAAGGGCAAAGGTGAATTGATCAACATGGTTATAATTATTGTTATATAAATTCTGAAATGATTCGATATTTTTTTGAGATATGAATATCTTTGGCATGTAGTGCAAAGATGGCCTGTTGTTGAATATCTTTGGCCGTAGTGCAAAGATGAACTATTGATGAATATCTTTGGCCTATAGTGCAAAGATGAGCGGGTGACTTGTGAATATCTTTGGCCTGTAGTGCAAAGATGAATGATTAATTGTTGAATATATTTGGCTTGTAATGCAAAGATGAATTGATTAGCATGATTATGAACAGGAACTGTGATTTGGTATAACCATGATCTTTGGTGTTTCAGGTAAAGACAGGTGATGTGAATTATCTTCGTCCTGAGTGCGAAGAGGAATTCATCAAGATAATTATGATCATGAACTTACATGATTGTGGACAGGAATTGTTGATTGATGTTACAGGGATGAAATATTATTGGTGGACTTTTAACATGGAGAAGATAATAGACATTATAGTCTATTTGACTCTTCTAATGGATTGCTCGTTCCACTGCAACTATGGTTTAAAAGTTTTATCATCTACCATATGTTATAAATCTCTGATTTATCACTGATGAAGACTATTGATAATTTAATTATCTTTAGTCATAATATTCTTTACTGGGCTATTTGTGCTCACCCTTTTGCTTCACAATTCCTTTCAGGTAATAAGAGTGTAGCTGGGTCGAGCGGGGATAACAGGGGAATAGAACGAGGGTCTATAACTGTTGAAGTTTTCCACCAAACAGTATGAAAATAATTTTGTTGAAAATTTTAGATAAGTATGTCGTATTTTATACGTCATTTAACCGTTGATTTTGGTGACTTGACTTAGGTGTGGTGAACCCAACTTTGGAAGGGTGTTTTGTCACTATTATACAAGATGTCTAATGACATACAACGTCGTGTTATTATAAGACATGGTTGTGCACATCCACTGGCTGATTATATCCATGAACACTACCTATATAATCTTGGAGTACGGTTAGAATATAATTCTCAGTTTGTGACAACAGAGATAATTATATGGCAAGAGAAGACCCACCATTGGAATGAACAAGATAGTAATCTTCTCGTTTTTCTGTGGGGTCTATTGGGTCAACCAAGGATAATTCTCGAGTCCTACGATATCTATTATAACATGGATGCATGGCCTCCCATGTACGAAGGTTTCCTTGAGTATTTTCCAAAGATTTTAATTCCTAAAACAGTTATTGACTGTACCTTTCTGTAACGTATTATTGATTTGGAGTATGGGCACTGTATTTATATTGAAACTCACAGTTTAATTGTGGTCGTATTTTGCACGACCGTGTGATATAAAGTTTAAGTTAGAATTTGAAGATTTGTATTTAAAATTTTTGTTGAGTGTATTTCGTGGCGACCCAGAATAGGTTGGGTGGATTGGACCAATTTTGGGGACGTTACAGACACCCCCAAATTCGGGACCGCCACTTGGTCACTCGAATTCGGTTTGTCACGTGATCATGGTAATATAATAATAACTAAAATCACACATACACAGCGAAAGATCTAATTTAGAATAATATATAATGATTTATTATAATTATTCTCCCAAGTCTCGCAACCTACAGTACTTAATAGATTACATAATGATATCGAATAAAGACTTATTACATAATCCTACTTAAGCTTAAACATAGTCTAAAGACAGTCTTAATACAACATAACAATTTGAAACATAAAGGAACAAGCTAGTCGGTAGCCTTGCCCTTTCCCTTGTCTTTCCCAGAGACACTTTCCTGTTTCGCCCTTAACTGAAAGGTTTTAAAATAAGCAAGAATGAACACAAATTGTCCAGCAAGTAATATACAACAAGGGTAATGAGTATTATATCACGAGTTTGAAATATCGAAGTATAATCTCTAAGATAGTTCAGAGTTTCAGAATAATATCAGGAACAACAAATATCAACAATTCTCGAATCACATCTTTGGACTATGAAATGATAATTCAATATAGATCAACAGATATATATGAATTCAAAGGCTATCAACGTATCCAACTGGATAAAACAATTTATACTGAGCAGTCACTAAGGACTATTGAACATTTACTAGAATTACCAATATTAAACTGATAACCCAAAAGAAACAAGTATAATAGATGATCAGTCTACAATACTCTATGTTATGCATAACCACAGTAATATTCAGGGGTTTGTTGGGGCTTCCAACAATAAACACTCCCCTTACCATAAGGGTTGTTCAACTCAGTTTACAAGATTTCCGCACCGATAAAAAGGTTTGGACAGTTTTAGAAACATGCATATAGTCTAGCCGAATCAAGTGGCATAGACACTTTCACAATATTCAAGAACAATATCAAGTTCAACATGAATAATAGCTTTCACAAGAGTTTAAACATACTAGTTCAAATGAACGAGTAAGACAACTTGCATTCAAAGAGATAAAGTTTAGATTCTAGCTTATAATATTCGTTGAATAAAGTAATACAAGGGTTAGGATACTTTCACTATAAATGAGTGTAAGTCAGGAAACTTGCACAATCATAGATTTTCTTGCTTAATGTAAATGCGTTGGTTTGGATACTTGTACTATAAATGAGTGTAAGTCAGGAAACTTGCACAATCATAGATTTCCTTGCATAAAGTAAATGCGTTGGTTAGGATACTTGCACTACAAATGAGTGTAAGTCAGGAAACTTGCACAATCATAGATTTCCTTTCATAAAGTAAATGCGCTGGTTAGGATACTTGCCTTAAGCATAGTTTATCCACGTAAAGCCTAATATTGCTTCAAAGAATTATGCTATCCTATTAACGTATGTATATATATATACACACATTAGTTATACACATCAGATTCACATACTTGACATGTAAATTTAAGCACATACATCAAGTTCTATCTTAGCTACACAATCAAATCGTATAACTATATATTAACAAACCACATAGTTTATTAATCAACTATAGTCCTTACTTGTATTTGTCTTAGAAAATCATACTTGAATAGTTTACGTCGTGTCCAACTATGCGAGTGTTCATATAGATCATGTGTAGTGACTTAAAGAATATTATCATGCAACCCTATAAGTTCAGAATACAACCATGCAATGTGTATGAAACTTAGTTTGCAAACATATCTGAGTTAGTCTTTAACAGTCATTTTAAACCAAGCCAAAGCAATCTAGTTCATATCGGCAATTTCAAATCTTGTCTCACACCTAGTTAAGTTACGAGCATATGCTAGCAAGTTCGGACTTAAATAACACATGCTTCGTCAAGGGTTGTTTTCAAAATCATGAGTTCCCTTTTTTTTTTTATGTTAAGTAAATTATGGAAACATGTATTGCACAAGAGGGACTCCATAAATCATGTTACATTTACTTAGTATGAATTATAATTTCACTGCTCTTGGACTGGACAAATAGATAGTCATTTCTGGGCCTGTCGACACAGCGGCGCTGCGGCGCGGCAACAACAGCAGCAAGCTGGCGCTGCGGTGCTGGTGGTGCTACAGTGCGGACACAATTCCTGGAGTTGGCACTGCGGCGTGGGGACGCTAGGACTGAGGCATTGTGGCTCTGCAGCGCGCAGATAACGTTGCGCATCGGAGCTGCGGCGCCACGATGCAGGCTCAGTTCCTGCAGTTCACGCTGCAGCCAAAACTGACCCAAAACTTCTCATTTCATCGATTTCAACATACCTATTAGACCTCTTTAACTTACTAACACACACACACACATATATATATATATATATATATATATATGTTTATATAATAGTCAATCGCCATTTATCAATTCCCAAATTCATGAACTCCAACTAAATTCAAGAATTGAAGAAATTTACAGAAATTTCAGAAATCAAAACAAAAAAATAAAAATGATGAGCAAGTGAGCTATATTGTAGTTCCAACATGTATGTAAGTCCACAATACACTACACAAGCTTTTTATAATTCAATTATACTTCAATTTCATATGATCAAGAATTTGGATTTTGACAGAAACAAGAAATAGAGTTTTGGCAGAGGATGAAAATGATAAGCAAGGAAGAGGGATTATACCTCTGTAAATGAAATCGAACTTGCTAATAGGAACTCTCTCAGCCTCAGAGGATGCTATCACTGATATATGTATATGCTCTTCCTTTCAACACTTAGCAAATCTCAGCAATTAAAAATATGAAAGAGATGGGTTGTATTTATAGAGAAATCCTTACACAGGCAATGTAATTATACCACAAATCAAACCAACGTAAATTTGAATTGCATGGAGATTAATAGAGAGTAGGTAGTTAGTTGGTGAATGTAATCATGAAAACTATCCCCTTGATCATCATTGCTAGCTTGAGCTTGGGAGAAGAATGGAGAAATAGGCTTTAGCCTTTTGTCATACACGTGAAGAGCAAATGGGTCTAGCATTTAAGGACAAGCAATATCACTCTTAGCATTCTATCAATTTGTACAATACAATGTTATAACATATATTATACACTTAGGTTACCTCATATATATACATACTATATATTTAGATTACAATTAAAACTACAATATAATCCCAATAATACTACCATGTAATTCATATAATGGTAAATGTAGTTCACACACATAATTCATGTACATTTTATTGTACCTATATATTTTAACCGGATATTATCACATTACTGTATCTCATGTGTTGTTTAATTTAAATCCTATAATTCAACAATTGTTTACAATACTCCCAAAGTGTATTAATTAAATGTATACTTGCATACATATTGTCACATACACATTTCATGTAATTCATAATATATAGTTTCAACATGTCCAATCACAATGCTTCATATAATATCTTAATATATGGTTTTTATATAATATAGCCACACCATCCTTACACTTTGTACAATTTATAGCTAACTACTATACGATGTACATTTAATTATCATAGTAGATAATTGTAAATCTTTATTATATTTATAAACACGTTGCTCATTATTAATATACCTCTTGAAATAATAATCATCACTTATTATTAATTAATCATCATTAATTAATTAATATTCTATAATAACAATTAACTATTAATATAGGTTAATTGTTTACATAATAATTTCTTCGTTAATTAATATCATCATTAATATTCCTCATCACTATGCCACACAAGGCTTTTCGACGAGTTTGTCATAAGCTCCAAAATTTCTCAATTATTATAATTATTCAATTTAACATAATTGAGTTAACTCATCATTTAACACAAAAATCATTTATATACGAATAAATATTTATTTACATTAATATATTTATTTAATAATATTAGCAAAATCTTGGATATTACATCTTCCGCCCTTATAAAAATTCCGTCCCTGAATTGCTACGAGGTTACACAAATAGATGGGGATAGTCCCTCATCATCCTATCTTCTAACTTGCACGTTGCCTCCTCAACATCGTGGTTACGCCAAAGTACTTTTACAGAATGTATAATTTTATTTCTTAAGATTTGCTCTTTCTTATCTAATATGTGGACAGGAATTTCTTCATACGCCAAGTTCTTCTCCACTTAAATGGGCTCGTAAGAAATCACGTGCTTGTAGTCGGCCTTGTACAGTCGCAACACGGAAATGTGGAACACGTTGTGGATGTGCTCCAACTCGAGTGGTAACGCAACTTTGTATGCCACTTCGCCTACTCGCTTTAGTATCTCTAACGGTCCTATGAATCTTGGACTCAACTTTCCTTTCTTGCCGAAACGGATCTTTCCCTTCCATGGGGACACTTTCAAGAATACGAAACTACCAACTTTGAAGTCTCGGTCCTGTCGATGTAAATTTGCGTACTTTTTCTGACGATCTTGAGATGCTACTAGTCTGGCTCTTATCACCATCACTACGTCGACAGTTTGTTGAACTAACTCTGGTCTGAGTATTTGTCGCTCTCCGACTTCATCCCAACATAGTGGCGTTTTACACTTTCTTCCGTAAAGAGCTTCATACGGTGGCATACCGATACTCGCATGGTAACTATTATTATATGCAAATTTAACAAAAGGTAGGTGGTCACCCCAATTTCCCTTGAGATCCATTGCGCAAGTTCTAAGCATGTCCTCTAGCGTTTGTATAGTTCGCTCACTTTGTCCGTCTGTCTGAGGATGATAAGCAGTACTCAACCTCAACTGTGTTTCTATTCTCTCTTGCAAACTCTTCCAAAAATTTGATGTGAAGCGCGGATCTCGATCAGAGATAATTGACTGTGACGCCCCCAAATCCGGGACCGCCACTTGTTCTCTCGAATTCGGTTCGTCACGTGCTCATGGTAATACATCACAATAATAATACGACTAAATTTCGCATCGCACAGCGGAATAATACACAACTAATACCGAATAGATTACATTTAAATAATATAATTTATTCACGTCCCAAGGTCTTGTAACTTAAACAGTGATTACATAGCTTAGACATATCTTAAGCATAAATAATCTTAATTAGTACATAATATCATAAGTTCTTTATTACAATCATAAGTCCTACATAATTTAAGCTACTCAGTAGCCTTTCCCTTGCCCTTATCTGTGCCCGAAGGTCCGCACTGCTCTGCCTTAACTGAAATATTTTTAGGGAAAGCAAGAATGAGCACAAATTGCCCAGCAAGTAATATACAGTAAAGGTAAATGATATAATTCTCAATTCTCGAAAGGGTATAACAAGGTTTGATAGTTCAAGGATAACAAGAATATCAACAATTTTCAATAACAGTCGCTAAGGAAAGAATAATATTAATGTGATTCAATAATAAATCAATTCAAGATTTCAAGATAACTGAATACTGAGCAGTCACTAAGGACTATGAACTTCCACAGGAATTGACAGTAATAAACTGAAAATCCAACAAAAACAGGTACAACAGGTGATCAGCCTAAAGTACCATCGTTATGCATAACAATCAATCATACTCAAGAGCGCGCGTCGGTTCTCCGACAGTAATATTCTGTTCTTCTCAGTCAAATACAAGATCCCTCACCAATCAATTGATTTGGGTCGCTTTTCAATAATATAAGTCTAGCCGAATCAAATGGCATAGACACTTTCACAATATTCAAGAACAATACTAAGTTCAACATGAATAATAGCTTTAATGAAATAAGAGTTCAAGTATGCTAATTCAATTCAAACGATTAAGTAGGAAACTAGTTCGCAATATACAAGGATAGAATACTTGCGTCCAAAGAAATAAGGTTTAGATATTTGCTTATGATATCCGTTGAATAAAGTAATGCAAGGGTTTAGGATACTTTCCTTATGCGTATTTTATCCTCGTTAAGTAAATCAACACTTTCGAATCTCTATCATAATATAGTTACGTATATATATGATATTCATTAGTCATATAATTAAACTTCACATTTTATCTTCGAATAGACGATCAACATATAAGCTAAGTCTTAACCTAGCTACACAATTATATAGAATATAATGTCTATCCTTAACGTTCCTCCTTCCGAGTTTAAACACATTCTCATATCATATAAGATCGTAACAATTAGCAAACATGCTCTCATATTATTAATATCACATAAGACCATTATTAATACTAAATGTATTTTATTTTAGCAACTTATGGCATTCTCATAAGTTAACCGTCAAAATCGAGTTCAAGTAACATCATATAATATCACGTAGCATGTATACATGTTTAAAGGATACTTTTATGTTTGTATAACCTTCCCTCATTCCAAACATATGTGATATAGCTTCTAAGTTACCCCTTTCAATAATTTACGGTCATTCAAGATCATGGAATTCACAAAGCCTATCATGCTCACTATTTAAACACATAAGGTATTCATATACTTTGCATTAGGCATACTTATGAGTATTCACATTTCATACATGTACCTATTACAGTTATTAGTTGAAAACATGCTTCGTTTACGCTAAATCATGACATTTAGCATGGTATGTATATATATGCATGATGTTCATGAAGTCAATAGTATTATCCAACACGTTCATAAACTTCAGAATTTAAACTTCAAGTTAACATGTCAAGGTTTATGTTTCGAACTTACACTTTCACTTAGTAAAATTCACAAATGAAGCCCACATGCTCATGTCATATTATGAAATATATATAAGCAAGTCAACATGCTTTTCGTTCATTCTTAAACCATATCAACATGCTTGTATGGTTAGAATATCAACATGAATATAATTTATCGAAGTTTGTTTTTAAAAATCTACGCTTTTGTTAGAAATGTGCACTAGTTAGGTTCACATGTTCATATTGTATCACGGAACCTATATACATAAGTTAGCATGCATTTCATGTGTTTCTAAGTCATACTAACATGTCTCAAAAGTCAGAACCTAACTATGGCGCTTATATATCAAAGTCCATTCTTAAAGCTCCTAAGTTCACTTCGGAAACCTAACGCTTTTTGTTAACCATGTATGCTAGTATAATACAACATGTTTACATCGCCTTAATATATTCATATACATGTGTTACACAAGCTATCATGCTATCTTATGCTAAATCAAACCATTAGTACGTAGCAAAAAACAAGCAGGAAATCAAAACTACACATAGTGCCCTGCGCAGCATGCCAAGGTTGAATCGGCGCAGCTGCGCCACCACTGGTTCTGGCCGGACTGCAGTCTGCTTTGGCAGTTAACAGCCCAATTCACAAAATTACTTCACCGATTCGATTTTAAAACATGCTACATTATATACTAACATGTTACGAAGTCTATATAATAACTAGTAACCATCCTATAATCCAATTAACATGCCTTACAACCAAAATCAATTATCCAAGAATTGCAGAATTACAGAAATGGAAAAATAAAGAACATGTAATGTATTATTATACCTTTGCTATACGTTAATTGGACTTGCTGCTAAATCTAGAATGCTCACACTGATATATGTATATGCTCTCCCTCTCAACACTTAGCAAAATCTCAGCAAAAGGAATTAGGAGGTGGGAGCTCAATTTATAGAGCTTTCATTACACAGACCATGAATTACTCCATTGAATTAAACTAATGAATTGAAGGTTTGTATGTTGGCTAATAGAGGGTTGGTAGATAGTTGTTGAAGGTCATCATCATGCCCACTCCCCATTGCACGATTGCTATGTAGGTTTGCTGAGTTTTATGGTTATAGGGTAATAGGATAGCCTCATGATGTATTCACGTGAAGAGAATGGAACAAGGAATGTATCTCAGCAATCTAGCAATGTTAATATACACCACTTATGCTACTTTGCACATATTTTATACCTAAGTTGTATACTATATGCTTAGATTGTAATTTCAATGTCACAATGTAAGTCATATAATGTAATAAGTGTATTTTACATACATATAACCCATGTACATTTTATCATACCGGTATAATTCAAATCAAATATTACCACATTACATTATCTCATTCATTATTAAATTCTATTAATTCAATAATTGTTTATAATATATATATATATATATATATATATATATATATATATATATATACACACATGATGTATTCATAACACATAGCTTTAATATGTACAATCATATAGTATATTTTAATTATACTTGCACATAACAATTAATATAATCTTATTATATTAATAACTTTACTTATGTGTTTCATTATTCATAATGTCAAATAAATAAATTATTCATCTAATCGATTAATTACCAATAACATTAATTAATCTATTTCTCGTAATTATTAATATCCCTTAATTAATAATCGTAGGGTTAATTATCACCTTAACAGCTATAAATCTCAGCACAGTTATAAACAAGTGGTTTATTATTATTATATTTCTTGCAATAATAATAATCACATATTATTAATCAATCACAGTTAATATTCCACAATAATTAATTATTCTACGATGACAATTAATTAATATTCTACAATTAATATAGATTAATTATTTGCTTAAATTAATATAATCATTCTTATATAACGTCATTGTGCCACACAAGGCTATCAGCGAGTTTATCGCAAACTCCACATATTCTCAATTATTATAATTATTTAATTTTATATAATTAAATTAATTCATCTCATAACACAAAATTATTTACATTCAAATAAATTCTCATTTCCATTAATATATTTATTTAATAATATTCGAAAATTCTCGGGTATTACATCCTCCCCCCCTTATAAAAATTCCGTCCCGGAATTGCTACAAGGTTACACAAATAGATGGGGATAGTCCCTCATCATCCTATCTTCTAACTCCCACGTTGCCACCTCGACATCGTGGTTATGCCAAAGTACTTTTACAGACGAAATAATTTTATTTCTTAAGGTTTGCTCTTTCCTATCTAATATCTGGACAGGAATATCTTCATATGCTAAGTTCTTCTCTACTTGAATGGGCTCATAAGAAATCACGTGCTTGTAGTCGGCCTTGTACGGTCGCAACACAGAAATGTGGAACACGTTGTGGATGTGCTCCAACTCGGGTGGTAATGCAACTTTGTATGCCACTTCGCCCACTCGCTTCAGTATCTCGAACGGTCCTATGAATCTTGGACTCAATTTTCCTTTCTTGTCGAAATGGATCTTTCCCTTCCATGGAGATACCTTCAAGAATACGAAACTGCCAACTTTAAAGTCTCGGTCCTGCCGATGCAAATCTGCATACTTTTTCTGGCGGTCTTGAGCTGCTACTAGTCTGGCTCTTATCACTGTCACCACGTCTGCGGTTTGTTGAACTAACTCTAGTCCGAGTATTCGTCGCTCTCCAACTTCGTCCCAACATAATGGTGTTCTGCATTTTCTTCCGTAAAGAGCTTCATACGGTGGCATGCCGATACTCGCATGGTAACTATTATTATATGCAAATTCGACTAAGGGTATGTGGTCATCCTAATTTCCTATAAAATCCATCACGCAAGTCCTAAGCATGTCCTTCAGCGTTTGTATCGTTTGCTCACTCTGTCCGTCGGTCTGAGGATGGTAAGTAGTACTCAACCTCAACTGTGTTCCCATTCTCTCTTGCAAACTCTTCTAAAAATTTGACGTGAAGCGCGGATCTCGATCAGAGACAATAGATAAAGGCACTCCATGTCGTGAAATAATCTCCTTTACGTACAGACTCGCTAATTGGTTCAAACTATAGCGGATCTTGATTGGTAGAAAATGTGCGATCTTCGTTAGTAGATCCACAATAACCCAAATAGCATCATAACCTTTCTGTGTAACTGGATGTCCTACCACGAAGTCCATTGTAATATGCTCCTATTTCCACTCTGGTATTTTAAACGATTGTAGTAAACCACTGGCCGTTGATGCTCTGCTTTAACGAGTTGGTAAGTCAAACATCTACTGATGAACTCTGCGACTTCCCGTTTTAAATTAGGCCACCAAAAATGTTGCTTCAAATCTCAGTACATCTTAGTGCCTCCCGGATGAACGGAATATGTCGTATTGTGTGCCTCGTGCAAAATCTCTTCCCTCAACTCGGTTACCGCTGGTACCCATACTCTTCTTTCGAATCTTAGGATACCGTCTTTATCCATTCGAAATTTCTCTTCCTCATTTTTTGTGATCCTCTTTCGGATTTTCTCACACTCTTCATCCTTTTCCTGGGCTTCTTTTACTCTATCCAATAATGTCGGATGAGCTTCCATTATAAATAACTTCTCTCCAGGCTTCTCTGGTTCTTTCACTTCTATCTCCAATTTCTCCATCTCTCTTATCAACTCTTCATGAGTCGTCAAATTAAACAACTTCTCCCTTCCTTTCCTACTCAGAGCGTCGGCAACCACGTTTTCCTTCCCCGGGTGATAAAGAATATCGCAGTCATAGTCTTTGATTAATTCTAACCACCTTCTCTGCCGCATATTCAACTCCTTTTGTGTGAAGATATATTTTAGACTTTAGTGGTCCGTGTATATCTCACATTTTTCCCCATACAAATAATGCCTCCATATCTTCAACGCAAAAACTACTGCCGCTAACTCTAAGTCGTGAGTAGGGTATCGTTTTTCGTAATCCTTCAATTGTCGTGATGCATACGCAATGACTTTGCTGTGCTGCATAAGCACACAGCCAAGTCCTTTGTGCGATGCATCACTATACACCACAAAATTTCCCGCATCATCTAGTAATGATAACACAGGTGCTTCGCTCAATCTCCTTTTTAGTTCTTGAAAACTTTCTTCGCATTTGTCGGTCCATACAAATTTCACCGTCTTTCTAGTCAAATTGGTCAACGGGATTTCTATCTTAGAAAAATCTTGGATGAATCTTTGATAGTACCCAGCTAACCCTAAAAAGCTTCTCACCTCCGTCGGTGTTCTCGGTTGTTCCCAATTACTTACTGCTTCTACCTTCGCAGGGTCTACAGCGATTCCATTCTTATCCACCACGTGGCCTAAGAATTGAAACTTCTCCATCCAAAATTCGCACTTTGAAAATTTTGCATACATCTTATCCTTCCTTAGTGCCTCCAAAATAATCTTCAAATGTTCGGCGTGTTCTTCCTCTGTCTTCGAGTAGATCAAAATGTCGTCGATAAAAACCACTATAAATTTATTCAAATATAGCTTGAAAACTCGGTTCATCAAGTCCATAAATGCTGCCGGAGCATTTGTCAATCCAAATGACATTACCAAAAACTAGTAGTGTCCATAACGGGTTCGAAACGCAGTCTTCGATATGTCTTCGTCCCTCACTTTCAGTTGATGATATCCTGTTCGTAGGTCAATTTTTTGAAAACACTTTGCTCCCTTCAGTTGATCAAATAAGTCGTCTATCCTCGGTAGCGAATATCGGTTCTTGATCGTTACTCTGTTTAATTCTCGATAATCTATACAGAGCCTCATCGATCCGTCCTTCTTCTTAACGAATAGTACTAGTGCTCCCCAAGGAGACACACTCGGTCGAATTTAACCCTTATCCAATAATTCTTACAATTGTGTCATCAATTCCTTCATTTCTACTGGCGCCATACGGTATAGAGCTTTCGAAATCGGTTCCGTTCCCGGTGCTAAGTCTATTACGAATTCGATTTCTCTGTCTGGCGGAAAACCAGGCAGATCGTCCGGAAATACATCTTGGAATTCATTAACTATGGATATATCCTTAATTTCTACTCCCTTTTTTTGAGCATCAACGATGTAAGCTAGATAACCTACACATCCTTTCCTTAACAATTTCTTGGCCTGCATCATCGTAACGCAACAAGATTTCTTAAGCAATGAGCTGCCATAAAACACTACCTTAGACTTACTCGGAGTCTGAAGGTTCACACATTTATTCTGACAATTAATTATCGCAGCATGGTTATACAACCATTCCATTCCCAGTATTACGTCAAATTCTCCCAATCTAATAGGAATCAAGTCTACGCTCAGTTCATATTCTCTAATGTTCGTGTGATAATTTTGATAAACGTTTTCTACTAGGATTACTTCCTTATTCGCAACTTCTATGTTCAAAGGATTTTCTAATCGTTCTCGGGGTGTACTAAGTTTACTAGCAAATTCTTCAGATATAAAAGAACAGGTGGCACCCGAATCAAATAATACATAAGCATTTATATCATTGATTGGGATTATACCTGACACCACGTCCTTCGCAGCCACGGCGTCCTGGACTGTCATATTAAAAGTTCTGGCGGTTGGGTAGTTGGGTTGTGCCGGCCCGCTGATCATCATCTTGTTGCCTCCTTGCTGATTGCTACCCCCGCCATTTCCCTTATTTGGGCAGTCCTTAGTTCGGTGCTCCGTCGAGCCACACGCAAAGCATCTTTGTATCTTCTTCGGTTTCGGACAGTTGGGCTAGATGTGCCCTTCCTTTCCGCAGTTGTAGCAAGTGCTACGTCCCTTCTAGCACTCGCCCTGGTGATTCTTCCCACACTTTGGGCATCCTTCAGCCCTCTTCTTGGAACCTCCACGTAAATTCCCTGATTGATTATTGTTGTTTTTGTTGTTGTTGTTGTTATTCTCCCATTTTCTCTTCCCCAAATTGCTTCCTCCACTGCTGCTTCCTCTAGTATGATTCTCTCCTCCAGCATTCTTTCCTTTCTTCTCTTTGTTGTACAAGCTCAAAGCTTCACTTCCTCCTTCGACAATAATAGCCTTTTCCAGCAGTGTTGCAAAAGAATCGATCTGAAGAACTGACACCTTATTGAATAGCCAAGGCTTTAGTCCTTGTTCGAAGCGTCTAGCTTTCCTCTCTTCATCACCAACTTGGTGCTCCGCAAATCGTGCTAGTTCGTTAAACTTAGCTGCGTATTGCGCCACCGTCATGTCACCTTGTTTTAGTTCTAAGAACTTCACCTCCATCCTATTCTTCATACTCTTCGGGAAGTAATTCTCGAAGAACAGTGTCTTAAACTTATCCCAAGCTATTATCCCTTCTTCAGCTCTTTGTTGATTAGCCTCCCACCAGTAGTTCGCTTCTCCCCTCATCATGTACGTGGCAAACACCGTCTTATGATCTTCGCCTACGCGAGCTATAGTGAAAGCTTTTTCGATCTCCTTGATCCACGTTTGTGTGACGATTGGGTCGGTGGTTCCCTCGAACTCCGGGGGTCCTACACTCTTAAAGTCTTTAAAGGTTGTTACTGGCACAGCCTAAGGGTTTGGGCGAACGGGTTCATTGTTCCTTCCCCTTAATGCCTCTCCTAACAGGTCTACCAGTTTCTGGATCAGGTCTACTTGTTCCCTCTCATTGTTCACTGACTCCTCAGGTGCAGTCAATCTACGTCTGGGCGGCATTATCTGCATCACAAATTTTCATTTTATTATTATTCAAGTATATTACTTAAGTATTTCTTTTAATTACTAGAAGAATAAATTTATAACATGTTTCTGAATAAACTCCATTTATATTCATATGCCAAATCGTTTCATTACATGATTTCCCTAGCATACTGCTATAAATGTTATCACATATATCCCCTAATATCACAAAAGACAGGGAATATACTAACCTGCTACCATACTACCCCTCTAACAAAAGCTAACTCGGGGTTTACATCACTATCCCATACTTTACACAAAAAGTTGGGATTACAACATAGTATATACAATACATAAAGATAAATTCTACTAAACTACCACTAGACCATCTAAGGAAATCTCATCACATCATCCCGCGCTCCACTGCGCTCTTATACTCCATCTGCACTATATACGCAACCAGCTCTTGACTCAAGGTATGTAGAGTCTGTCCCTGCTCTGCCGGGTAGTGGTACACACCATCAATCACCCTCTCAAAAGCTGAACGGAACACATACTCCATCTTGTTCATCTTCCTCTTCTTGCACCTGACCTCGTCCTCTAGGTCGTCAGCTCTCTCATTGGCCGCTTCCCACTTCTCCTCAAAGTGTATCCTATCCATCACCTTCAACTCTAGCTGAGTACGGAGTGCCTCTTTCTCAATCTTCTCACTAAATTCTCTCTGTTCAACTTCTTCCAGCTTTCCTGCTATATTCACGTTCCTAGCCACTGACCTGTGAAACAGAGTCCCCATCTGGATCCCTGCCTCCCTACGGTAAGTAATCTCCACCTCTAACTCCTGTATGGCCAGCTTCCTCTGGTGGTCCTTGTCCTTCAGTTTCTGGAACTCGGACTCTCTCTCTTTGGCCTCTTCCTCTAACTCTTGGACCCTGCAGTCTAACTCTAGGATCCGCTCCTTATACTCTCCTAGCATCTGCTCCTCTACAGTAGCCTCATCAGAGTCCTCTACTGGCTCATCCTCCATCGGCTCCTCCTCTGGATCAGACTCTATCTCAATCTCGTCCTCGTCGTCAGACTCGAACAGTGCAACAGCCTGCACTGGTGTAGCCTCTAGGGGTGCCTCGTATACTACTTGTATATCCTTGGGCTCCTCCTCTGCCACTCTACTAAGTACACCTGTGTCTGTCATCCTACAATCACAAACACAAGACAAACAAACAGCAACTCCATTAGAATGTTAAATTAAACATAAAGTTCATTGTATATAATGAAGTTACATTTCATAACACGCTAAGTCTCGCTCTAGGGAAAACTCTATGTGAGTTTTATCTCCTTTTCAACTTCTAAGTTCGCCTAAGTTATAGTCTAAGGACACTCATTCCTAATGTTTATAACTACAGCTTTGATACCAACCTGTGACGCCCCCAAATCCGGGACCGCCACTTGGTCTCTCGAATTCGGTTCATCACGTGCTCATGGTAATACATCACAATAATAATACGACTAAATGTCGCATCGCACAGCAGAATAATACACAACTAATATCGAATAGATTATATTTAAATAATATAATTTATTCACGTCCCAAGGTCTCGTAACTTAAACAGTGATTACATAGCTTAGACATATCTTAAGCATAAATAATCTTAATTAGTACATAATATCATAAGTTCTTTATTACAATCATAAGTCCTACATAATTTAAGCTACTCAGTAGCCTTTCCCTTGCCCTTATTAGTGCCCGAAGGTCCGCACAACTCTGCCTTAACTGAAATGTTTTTAGGGAAAGCAAGAATGAGCACAAATTGCCCAGCAAGTAATATACAATAAGGGTAAGTGATATAATACTCAATTCTCGAAAGGGTATAACAAGGTTTGATAGTTCAAGGATAACAAGAATAACAACAATTTTCAATAACAGTCGCTAAAGACAGAATAATATTAATGTGATTCAATAATAAATCAATTCAAGATTTCAAGATAACTGAATAATGAGCAGTCACTAAGGACTATGAACTTCCACAGGAATTGATAGTAATAAACTAAAAATCCAACAAAAACAGGTACAACAGGTGATCAGCCTAAAGTACCATCGTTATGCATAACAATCAATCATACTCAAGTGCGCGCGTCGGTTCTCCGATAGTTATATTTTGTTCTTCTCAGTCAAATACAAGATCCCTCACCAATCAATTGATTTGGATCACTTTTTAATAATATAAGTCTAGCCAAATCAAATGGCATAGACACTTTCACAATATTCAAGAACAATACTAAGTTCAACATGAATAATAGCTTTAATAAAATAAGAGTTCAGGTATGTTAATTCAATTCAAACGATTAAGTAGGAAACTAGTTCGCAATATACAAGGATAGAATACTTGCGTCCAAAGAAATAAGGTTTAGATACTTACTTACGATATCCGTTGAATAAAGTAATGCAAGGGCTTAGGATACTTGCCTTATGCGTAGTTTATCCTCGTTAAGTAAATCAACACTTTCGAATCTCTATCATAATATAGTTACGTATATATATGATATTCATTAGTCATATAATTAAACTTCACATTTTATCTTCGAATATACGATCAACACATAAGCTAAGTCTTAACCTAGCTACACAGTTATATAGAATATAATGTCTATCCTTAACGTTCCTTCTTTCGAGTTTAAACACATTCTCATATCATATAAGATCACAACAATTAGCAAACATGCTCTCATATTATTAATATCACATAAGACCATTATTAATACTAAATGTATTTTATTTTAGCAACTTATGGCATTCTCATAAGTTAACCGTCAAAATTGGGTTCAAGTAACATCATATAATATCACGTAGCATGTATACATGTTTAAAGGATACTTTTATGTTTGTATAACCTTCCCTCATTCCAAACATATGTGATATAGCTTCTAAGTTACCCCTTTCAATAATTTACGGTCATTCAAGGTCATGGAATTCACAAAGCCTATCATGCTCACTATTTAAACACATAAGGTATTCATATACTTTGCATTAGGCATACTTATGAGTATTCACATTTCATACATGTAACTATTACAGTTATTAGTTGAAAACATGCTTCGTTTACGCTAAATCATGACATTTAGCATGGTATGTATATATATGCATGATGTTCATGAAGTCAATAGTATTATCCAACACGTTCATAAACTTCAGAATTTAATCTTCAAGTTAACATGTCAAGGTTTACGTTTCGAACTTACACTTTCACTTAGTAAAATTCACAAATGTGCTCATGTCATATTATGAAATATATATAAGCAAGTCAACATGCTTTTCATGCATTCTTAAACCATATCAACATGCTTGTATGGTTAGAATATCAACATGAATATAATTTATCGAAGTTTGTTTTTAAAAATCTACGCTTTTGTTAGAAATGTACACTAGTTAGGTTCACATGTTTATATTGTATCACGGAACCTATAAACATAAGTTAGCATGCATTTCATGTGTTTCTAAGTCATACTAACATGTCTCAAAAGTCAGAACCTAACTATGGCGCTTATATATCAAAGTCCATTCTTAAAGCTCCTAAGTTCACTTCGGAAACCTAACGCTTTTTGTTAACCATGTATGCTAGTATAATACAACATGTTTACATCGCCTTAACATATTCATATTCATGTGTTACACAAGCTAGCATACTATCTTATGCCAAATCAAACCATTAGTACGTAGCAAAAAATAAGCAGGAAATCAAAACTGCACACAGTTCCCTGCGCAGCATGCCAAGGTTGAACCAGCGCAGCTGTGCCACCACTGGTTCTGGCCGGACTGCAGTCTGCTTCGGCAGTTAACAGCCCAATTCACAAAATTACTTCACCGATTCGATTTTTAAACATGCTACATTATAGACTAACATGTTACTAAGTCTATATAACAACTAGTAACCATCCTATAATCCAATTAACATGCCTTACAACCAAAATCAAGAAGCCAAGAATTTCAGAATTGCAGAAATGGAAAAATAAAGAACATGTAATGTATTATTATACCTTTGCTATACGTTAATTGGACTTGCTGCTAAATCTAGAATGCTCACACTGATATATGTATATGCTCTCCCTCTCAACACTTAGCAAAATCTCAGCAAAAGGAATTAGGAGGTGGGAGTTCAATTTATAGAGCTTTCATTACATAGACCATGAATTACTCCATTGAATTAAACTAATGAATTGAAGGTTTGTATGTTGGCTAATAGAGGGTTGGTAGATAGTTGTTGAAGGTCATCATCATGCCCACTCCCCATTGCACGATTGCTATGAAGGTTTTCTGAGTTTTATGGTTATAGGGTAACAGGATAGCCTCATGATGTATTCACGTGAAGAGAATGGAACAAGGAATGTATCTCAGCAATCTAGCAATGTTAATATACACCACTTATGCTACTTTACACATATTTTATACCTAAGTTGTATACTATATGCTTAGATTGTAATTTCAATGTCACAATGTAAGTCATATAATGTAATAAGTGTAATTTACATACATATAATCCATGTACATTTTATCATACCGGTATAATTCAAATCAAATATTACCACATTACATTATCTCATTCATTATTAAATTTTATTAATTCAATAATTATTTATAATATATATATATATATATATATATATATATATATATATATATATCTACACAAGATGTATTCATAACACATAACTTTAATATGTACAATCATATAGTATATTTTAATTATACTTGCACATAACAATTAATATAATCTTATTATATTAATAACTTTACTTATTTGTTTCATTATTCATAATGTCAAATAAATAAATTATTCATCTAATCGATTAATTACCAATAACATTAATTAATCCATTTCTCGTAATTATTAATATCCCTTAATTAATAATCATAAGGTTAATTATCACCTTAACAGCTATAAATCTCAGCATAGTTATAAACAAGTGGTTTATTATTATTATATTTCTTGCAATAATAATAATCACATATTATTAATCAATCACAGTTAATATTCCACAATAATTAATTATTTTACAATGATAATTAATTAATATTCTACAATTAATATAGATTAATTGTTTGCTTAAATTAATATAATCATTCTTATATTACGTCACTATGCCACACAAGGCTATCAACGAGTTTATCGCAAACTCCACATATTCTCAATTATTATAATTATTCAATTTTATATAATTGAATTAATTCATCTCATAACACAAAAGCATTTATATTCAAATAAATTCTCATTTCCATTAATATATTTATTTAATAATATTTAGAAATTCTCGGGTATTACATTGACACCGGCACTCCATGTTGTGAAACAATCTCCTTTACGTATAGGCTTGCCAACTAATTCAAACTGTAGCGGATCTTGATTGGTATAAAATATGCGGTCTTCGTAAGTCGATCCACAATAACCCAAATGGCATCATAGCCTTTCTGCGTAACTGGAAGTCCTACCACGAAGTCCATCGTAATATGCTCCCATTTCCACTCTGGTATTTCTAACGGTTGTAGTAAACCACTCGGTCGTTGATGCTCTGCTTTAACGCGTTTGCAAGTCAAACATCTACTGACGCACTCTGCAACCTCCCGTTTCAAATTGGGCCACCAAAAATGTTGCCTCAAATCTCGATACATCTTCGTGCCTCCCGGGTGAACGGAATACGTCGTATTGTGTGCCTCGTGCAAAATCTCTTCCCTTAGCTCGGTTACCGCTGGTACCCATACTCTTTCTTCAAATCTCAAAATACCGTCTTTATCTATTCAAAATTTCTCTTCCTCATTTTCTGTGATCCTTTTTCTGATCTTCTCACATTCTTCATCTTTCTCTTGTGCTTCCTTTACCCTATCCAACAATGTCGGATGAGCTTCCATTACAAACAACTTCTCTTCAGACTTTCCTGGTCCTTTCACTTCTATCTGCAATTTCTCCATCTCTCTTATCAACTCTTCTTGAGTCGTCAAATGAAATAATTTTTCCCTTCCTTTCCTGCTTAGAGCGTCGGCAACCACGTTTGCCTTCCCCGGGTGATAAAGAATATCGCAGTCATAGTCCTTGATTAATTCTAACCACCTTCTCTGTCTCATGTTCAACTCCTTCTGTGTGAAGATATATTTCAGACTCTTGTGGTCCGTGTATATCTCACATTTCTCCCCATACAAATAATGCCTCCATATCTTCAACGCAAAAACTACTGCCCCTAACTCTAAGTCGTGAGTAGGGTATCATTTTTCATAATCCTTCAATTATCGTGACGCATACGCAATGACCTTGCCGTGTTGCATGAGCACACAGCCAAGCCCCTTGTGCGATGCATCACTATACACCATAAAATTTCCCGCATCATCTGGTAGTGATAACACAGGTGCTTCGCTCAATCTCGTTTTCAGTTCTTGAAAACATTCTTTGTATTTGTCAGTCCATACAAATTTCATCGTCTTTCTAGTCAAATTGGTCAACGGGGTTGCTATCATAGAAAAATCTTGAATGAATCTTTGATAGTACCCAGCTAACCCTAAAAAGCTTCTCACCTCCGTCGGTGTTCTCGGTTGTTCCCAATTGCTTACCGCTTCTACCTTCGCAGGGTCTACTGAGATTCCATTCTTATCCACCACGTGGCCTAAGAATTGAACCTTCTCTATCCAAAATTCGCACTTTGAAAATTTCGCATACATCTTCTCCTTCCTTAGTGCCTCCAAAACAATCTTCAGATGTTCGGCATGTTCTTCCTCTGTCTTCGAGTAGATCAAAATGTCATCGATAAAAACCACTACAAATTTATCCAAGTATAGCTTGAAAACTCGGTTCATCAAGTCCATAAATGCTGTCGGAGCATTAGTCAAACCAAATGACATTACCAAAGACTCGTAATGTCCATAACGGGTTCGAAACGCAGTCTTTGGTATGTCCTCATCCCGTACCTTCAGTTGGTGATATCTTGTCCATAGGTCGATCTTCGAGAAACATTTTTCTCCCTTCAGTTGATCACATAAGTCATCTATTCTCGGTAGCAGATATCGGTTCTTGATCGTTACTCTGTTCAATTCTCGATAATCGATACAAAGCCTCATCGATCCGTCCTTTTTCTTAACGAATAACACTGGTCCCCAAGGAGACACACTCGGTCGAATGTAACCCTTATCCAATAACTCTTGCAGTTATATCATCAATTCCTTCATTTCTACTGGCACCATACGATATGGAGCTTTCAAAATTGGTGCCGTTCCCGGTGCTAAATCTATTATGAATTCAATTTCTCTGTTTGGCGGAAGACCAGGCAAATCGTTCGGAAACACGTCTTGAAATTCATTCACTACGGTTATATCCTTAAATTCTACTCCCTTTTTCTGTGTATCAACTATGTAAGCTAAAAAACCTACACATCATTTTCTTAACAATTTCTTGGCCTGCATCATCGTAACGCAACACGATTGCTTAAGTGATGAGCTACCATAAAACACTACCTTAGACTTACTCGGAGTCTGAAGGTTCACACATTTATTCTGACAGTCAATTATCGTGGCATGGTTATTCAACCAATCCATTCCCAGTATTACGTCAAACTCTCCCAATCTAATAGGAATCAAGTCTACTTTTAGTTCATGTTCTCTAATGTTTGCGCGACAGTTTTGATAAACGTATTCTACAGGGATCACTTCCTTATTCGCAACTTCTATGTTCAAGGGGTTTTCTAATCTTTCTAGGGGTGAATTAAGTTTACTAGAAAATTCTTCAGATACAAAAGAACAGGTGGCACCCGAATCAAATAATACATAGGCATTTATATTATTGATTGGGATTATACCTGACACTACGTCCTTTACAGCTACGGCATCTTGGACGGTCATATTAAATGTTCGGGCGGTCGATCGATTGGGTTGTGCGGGTCCTCCAATCATCAACTCGCTACCTCCACCCTGACCTCCGCTAGTTCCACCACTTCCTTTCTTTGGGCAGTCCTTTATCTGGTGTTCCGTTTATCCACAAGCAAAACATCCCCTAATCTTCTTTGGCTTCGGGCAGTTGGACGAGATGTGGCCCTCCTGATCGCAGTTATAACACGTGCTTTTCCCCTTCCAGCATTCTCCCTGATGGCTTCTTCCACATTTGTTACAAGTCTCAGTCCTTTTCTTAAAGCTTCCTTGGTGACTCCCACCTTGGTTATTATTTCGGTTGTTGTTGTTGTCCCATTTTCTCTTCCCGGAGTTACCTCCTCCGCCACTGCTTCCTCCACGATTTTCACTACTTGTGTTCTTTCCTTTCCTCTCTTTGTTATACAAGCTCAAAGCTTCACTTCCTCCCTCGGCGATAATAGCCTTCTTTAGTAGTGTTGCAAAAGAATCGATCTGAAGAACTGACACCTTATTGAATAGCCAAGGCTTCAGTCCTTGTTCGAATCGTCTAGCCTTACTTTCCTCATCACCAACTTGGTGCTCCACAAATCGCGCTAGTTCATTGAACTTAGCCGCGTATTGCGCCACCGTCATTTCACCTTGTTTTAACTCTACGAATTTTACCTCCATTCTATTTTTCATGCTCTTCGGGAAGTAGTTCTCAAAGAATAGCGTATTGAATCTTTCCCATGCTATTGTCCCCTCTCCGGCTCTCTGCTGATTTGCTTCCCACCAGTAGTTTGTTTCTCCCCTCATCATGTACATGGCAAACACCGTCTTCTGATCTTCGCCTACGTGAGCTATGGTGAAAGCTTTTTCGATCTCCTTAATCCACGTTTGTGCGACGATTGGGTCGATAGTTCCCTCGAAACTCCGGGGGTTCTACACTCTTAAAGTCTTTAAAGGTTGTTACTGTCACAGCCTGAGGGTTCGGGCGAACAGGTTCATTGTTCCTTCCACTTAATGCCTCTCCTAACAGGTCTACCAGTTTCTGGATCGGGTCTACTTGTTCCCTCTCATTGTTCACTGACTCCTCAAGTGCAGTCAGTCTACATCTGGGCTGTATTATATGATTATCCTAGCATACTGCTATAAATGTCATCACATATATCCCCTAATATCACAAAAGACGGGAAATATACCAACCTACTACCACACTACCCCTCTAACAAAAGCTAACTTGGGGTTTACATCACTATTCCACATCTTACACAAAAGATTGGGATTACAACATAGTATATACAATACATAAAGAGAATATTACTAGACTACTACTAATCCGTATAAGGAAATCTCGTCACATCATCCCGCGCTCCACAACGCTCTTGTACTCTAACTGTGCTATATAAGCTACCAACTCTCGACTCATAGTGTGTAGAGTCTGTCCCTATTCTGCCGGGTAGTGGTACACACAATCAAGCACCCTCTCGAATGCCGAACGGAACACGTACCCTATCTTGTTCATTTTCCTCTTCTTACATCGGACCTCATCCTCCAGGTCGTCAGCTCTCTCATGGGCAGCCTCCCACTTCTCCTCGAAGTGTATCCTATCCATCACTTCTAATTCCAACTGAGTGCGGAGTGCTTTCTTCTCAGTCTTCTCGCTTAGTTCCCTCTGTTCAACCTCTTCTAGCTTCCCTGCTATATCCACGTTCCTAGCCACTGCCTTGTGAAATAGGGTTCCCATCTGAATTCCCACCTCTTTACGATAAGCAATTTCTACTTCCAACTCTTGCATAGCCAGCTTCCTCTGGTGGTCTTCGTCCCGCAGTTTCTGGAACTCTAACTCCCTGTCTTTTGCCTCTTCCTCTAACTCCTGGACTCTGCAGTCCAACTCTAGGATCCGGTCCTCATACTCGCCTAGTATATACTCTTCTAGGTTAGGCTCATAGGAGTCCTCCATCGGCTCCTCCTCTGGATCGAACTCTATCTCAATCTCAATCTCAATCTCATCCTCGTCATCTAACTCGAATGGTGCCACAGCCTGTACTGGCACAGCCTCTAAGGGTGCCTCGTACACTACATGAATATCCCTGGGCTCATCCTCAGCCAGTCTAGCGGGTACTTCCATATCTGCCATCTACAATCACAAACACAGACAAGAAACAGCAACTCCATTAGAATGTTAAATAAAACATAAGTTCATTGTATAAAATGAAGTTACATTTCATAACAAACTAAGTCTCTCAAGGAAAACTCTACATGAGTTTTATCTCCTTTCTAACTTCTAAGTTCTCCTAAGTTATAGTCTAAGGACACTCGTTCCTAAGGTTTATAACTACAGCTCTGATACCAACCTGTGACTCCCCCAAATTCAGGACCGCCACTTGGTCACTCGAATTCGGTTTGTCACGTGCTCATGGTAATACAATAATAACTAAAATCACACATTCACAGCGGAAGATCTGATTTAGAATAATATATAATGATTTATTATAATTATTCTCCTAAGTCTCGCAACCTACAGTACTTAATAGATTACATAATGATATCGAATAAAGACTTATTACATAATCCTACTTAAGCTTAAACATAGTCTGAAGACAGTCTTAATACAACATAACAATTTGAAACATAAAGGAACAAGCTAGTTTGTAGCCTTGCCCTTGCCCTTGTCTTTCCCAAAGACACTTCCTTGTTCCGCCTTAACTGAAAGGTTTTAAAATAAGCAAGAATGAGTACAAATTGCCCAGCAAGTAATATACAACAAGGGTAATGAGTATTATATCACGAGTTTGAAATATCAAAGTATAATCTCTAAGATAGTTCAGAGTTTCAGAATAATATCAGGAACAATAAATATCAACAATTCTCGAATCACATCTTTGGAATATGAAATGATAATTCAATATAGATCAACAAATATATATGAATTCAAAGGCTATCAACGTATCCAACTGGATAAAATAATTTATACTGAGCAGTCACTAAGGACTATTGAACATCTACTAGAATTACCAATATTAAACTGATAACCCAAAAGAAACAAGTATAATAGATGATCAGTCTACAATACTCTATGTTATGCATAACCACAGTAATATTCAGGCGTTTGTTGGGGCTTCCAACAATAAACACTACCCTTACCATAAGGGTTGTTCAACTCAGTTTTCAAGATTTCCGCACTGATAAAAAGGTTTGGACAGTGATGTTAAAGACATTATCATATATATCCAGAAATATCATATTGTTATCCTACCATGTTCATGCACTTTAGCTTTCCAAAACATCTAAGTTTATCTTTTGAAATATTTTAACCTTCAATAATGTATGCTAGTGTGTTCAACACTTTAGACTTAGTTCTCATGTCAACATAGACCATACGATCATGCTCTAAAAATTAGAATACACGTATGGTATGTTTATGACAAAGTTCACTTTAACTAGTCTAGGTTCATTTCAAAACCATAAGGTTTCTTTCTATAACATATACCCATATGATCACATTCGTGTATGTTGTATCAAGAATATATATATTATGAGTTATCACCAGTTCTCAAGCTCGTCCAAAGTGGTATTACATGATAGCATATAACAGCACTTAACAAAAATCAAAAACCAAAAATAGGTTCTGGCGCAGCTGCGCAGGCGTGCGGCCAGGCTTGAAACTGCACTGCTTTGACAGTATCTTAAGCCAAACTTAAAATTTCGTACGAATTCAATTCTATTCCAGCCAAATGATATAACTAACATGATTATCATCTTGTATAACACTTAACAAACATAGTCCATAGTTCAATTAACATCTATTTCAACAAATCAAGAATTTGACAATGTAGAGCATGAATGGAAATTTTACAGAGAATAAGAAATGAAGAGCATTATTATACCTCTGAAATTCCTATTTGAATTTGCTGCTACAACAAATTCTCCCTCACTGATATCTCTCTCAATAGCTTACTATCAATTCTACACTTATATGAAAATCTCAGCAATTCAAAATGAAGAGGAGAAGAGCTAATTTATAGGCAATTTTAATACACGATTCATGTATTTATTCACCAATCCAATCCAATGGAGAACAAGATTGTACAATGGTTATCAATAAGTTGGTGAGATTAATCATGAATCCCACTCCCCATCTACTCATTAGCTAAAATTGATGAAATTGAGAAGAAGAGTAGTGTAGACTAGCCATGTGTGTTCACGTGAAGGAGAAGTTGGGCACTCAATGTGAGACTATGCTAGAGACTCAGCAAAAACAACTAGCAAGTGTATATCATGTATGCCCAACACTTAGTTTATACACCTCTACACACTTAGGTTATATAATATAGGTATACATTCCATCCCATATAACTTAGGTTATAAATGAATTACAAATGTAATATCTAATTACAATGTTTCAAGTAGGGGTACATATATACCACATATAATCCATGTATATTTTCTTAACACCGAATATAATTCAATTGGGTATTATCATAACGGTTATTAATTATCATAACGGTTATTATTACAGTTATAATAACTTATTGCCTACATTATCAATTAACAATGGTAATTGATATTACTATACATCAATGTTCACTCATACACTTATTGTCACATAAACGCTTACTATTATGTAACTCACATAATGCAATTAATCTTTCTATATAGTCTATATATACCATATATAACCACATTAATGCGTCACATTGCGTTATATAATATAGTTTATATATAATTGTAGGGTCACACTTAAGGGTTGCACTACATTTTTTATAACACATGTGTCATTACAATATGTTATACTTTTAAATTATCACATCCTTTGCACATATCAACTAGTTGAGCAAATATAATCTACTCGTTTATTATTATTAATTATTGACTTATCTTATCAATTAATTAATAATAATATTAATTAATCCATTCTTTATCAATCAATGAAATTATAAATCTCCATAACAATTAATTAACATTTATATGATTAATTATCACATTAAATAAATATAAATCTTATTATATTTATAAATCATTTACTCATTAATCAACATATTATCAAATAATTACTTGACAATAGTATATTACCCATATCAATAATCAATATTATAAGACAATTTATCTCATTCCTCATCAATTTAATAATCACAATTCCGATTATATTTATAATCAATTTTCTTATTATTATACTATCACTGGCCATAATAATAAATTAACATACTATTATAACAATAATTAACAATTAATATAGATTAATTATTTAACTAATAATTACTCCATCCTTGGATTAATTCATTCATCATCGAATTTATTATCGTGCCACACAAGGCATCTCTCACAAGCTCAATCTTAAGCTTATTATCACTTCCACCACAGTTAATATTCTTTTAATATAATGTTTGTGTGACTCAAGCATTTTAATGCTAAGCTACCTCAATTAATTATATACTTATAATTTGTAAAACATTTACGCTTAGAATAATTAAGATTTACTCTATTAATTATTTAAATAATAATATCCACTATAAAATAATAACTTAGTTTTCTTTTATTAATTAACTATCTTGAAAATACATTAAAAATTATGTATTTTTCCATAACATAAAATATTATATTTTCTCCAAAAAAAGACATTTATTATTAGAAAATAATTTACTTATTGTCTCAAGATATTATTCTTAATATAATATCTATTAAAAATAATTACATGTACGGCACATGTACATATATTATATATAAAAAATAGATAATAAGTTTATTTTTTATTATAATAAATTATTTCTATCAATTTATTTTCATATAAAAAATATATTTTAATATATTTACCATATTAATTAATCATACCTATTACCTCATACAAAGACATATAAGGTAATATTATTATTTAAAAAAAATAACACTCCCCCTTTTATTAAAATAATTCAATATTAAAAATTATTTTAATATCCTTTATTAGAAATATATAATAATTATTTCTCTTTCCTTTCTATAAATTGTCCCCAAAACAATTTCTTTAATCTAAACATTTAACCATATCTCAAATATTAATTATTTTTCTAATCAATATTTATTTAAAGGTATATTGATTTCTATCTCTCTTTAATAACGTATGTATATATATATATATATATATATATATATGAACGTCGTTCGCACATTCACATATTACCATGCCCAGTAATATATAGGGGCACTTACTATACTCACATACTCCACACATGTATTAACTCACTATCTACTTAAGTGATCTTAAACTCTTTACTATATCACTATAGTTAATTAAGGCTTTAATATTCAAATTATATTAATTCGTAATATAACCTCCAATTTAAATTAACCAATAATTATGCTTATTAGTTAATTCTCGTAACTAATTCATGCCTTACTATCTCAATTCATCCATGGATAGCTTAAGCACTAATAATAACCTATATTATCATCATATTAGTCACTAGTATATATATATACTCAAGAAGATGGTGATTATACATTAAAGATATTTAATGTCACCGACTAACTATGATAAAATAATTTATAAATTATTTAATATCGATAGATAATTTTATCCATCTCCTTTACTTAATTAAATTGTCTCTACAATAAATAACAAATATATATTAATAATATATTTATTAATCACAAAATCACATATTACATAGTTCATATTATCCTGTGTAACACAATACTTCCTATCTTATAACACACACACACACACACACACACACACACACACACACACACACACACACACACACACACATATATATATATATATATATATATATATATATATATTCGAACCCAATACATGCTTTAAGAATTTTATTTATTAAATTCTTATTTTAATAATTTTTTGAAAATTCTGGTTATTACAATATTTGCAGTTAAATATATACAAAAAAGGGCCAAACCTGGACTGGGAAAATGACGGAGTTGCCAAAAATGTGTGTGCTAGTGCACTGAAGCTGCTGGGGCTGACGGATCGCCAATCTGAGTTGTAGAAATGCAAAAAACTGCGTTTATGTACAGAATGTACCAAATTTTGATGAAAACATCCACAGAACTAAGTTTCTGGCATATTTAGAAGATAAAACTTCGTGTGTGAATGGAAAACAATGCAAAGTAGTAGTATTGACTTTCTGATCTTAAAAATACTTACAATGGACTGTAATACGGGCTTTTTGACAAATCGTAGGCTTTAAACGTCCAAATCTATCGGTGGTTTTTTGATATGTGGTAGTATATGGGTTTGTCTACGTGTTGGAGTAAAAATATTTGGGTTTGGAAGAGGTGTAAAAGTCAGAAAATCAGACAGGCATAGCTTCGCTGTGTTTCATCTCTTTTGAAAATGAGGGGGGGTGGCCTCATATTTATAGACCAGGGAGCCTTAGCTCTACCTGCGGCTACCGCAGGTAGAGGTGCAGCTACCCAGGTGGGGCCTGCGATGCCAGGTTCTGTCATCTCGAAGTACATGCACTCCGAACAACGCGTAGTCGAAGTCGAAACTTTTTAACTTTTGGTCAGAGCGTCCGTTTGAGGCGTGCGATACCTTTTCGGAAAGTCCTAACCGAGAGTGTCGCAATGACATGGGATAAAACATTTTTCGGGTCCTAGAAGATGGGTTCATAACCAGGTCTTCGATTCCCCGCAGTTTATCCGTTGAGTTGTCTTGCGTCGTTTGCACTCGGGATCGTCGTTATGGTTTATTCTGACTTCGATGACATCAATTCGGCTTGAGTTTGAACAAATCGACTGAGATTTGATAAAATAACCGTTTTGCCCCTCTCGGGGTGGTCCTTGGTGGATCTGAGTTCCCAGGGTTATCTCTGGGGCTGAACTGCACTTCCCAAATTGATGTCGGGGCTGATCTGTACTTCCCGGGCTGAGACTGGGGAATGATTTGACACATTCTAGGATGATGTTAAGGTTGACCTGTACCTCCCGGGTTGATGTCGGGGCTGACTTGAAGGCCCGATGTTGAGATCGGGATTGATCGGTATCTCCCAGGTTGCTGCCGGGGCTAATTTGTACCTCTCAGGTTGCTGCCGAGGCTGATTTGAAGGCCTGATATTGAGATCGGGGTTTGAACTGATGGTCCGTTTTGAGATCAGGGTTGATCTGATGGTCCGATCGGAGATCGAGGTTGATCTGACCATCCGATTGGAGATCGGAGCTGGATAGACGGTTCGATTGGAGATCGGAGCTAGATTGACCGTCCGATTGGAGATCGGATGTGACGCCCCTAAATTCGAGTCCCTTCTATTACCTCGGATCTGGTGCAGTCACGATACTACTAACCAAATACTAACGCGAAACTATTATATTTTTTAATCATTAGTAAAAGAATACAACTTTGCTTATTACAATTTAGAATATAAATTCTATTCATATCCAAGATCTCGTCTTTACATCATATTCGATGTTACTAAAATGCGGAATAATTTAAACTTTTCAATATCCTTTGGATAAATTCTTCTTATTGATTCCATAACTTTGAATCAATTACAAATCCCTGAATCAACTTTATAATATGATTCATTCTTTTTGAGTTATCGTATAACGTTTACAACTCGACTTGATATCCTCTATGTATCAACTAATACATCTTTACAGTACGACAAGTTTTAAACAACGTAAGTATATATCAAGCACACTCCTAGAACCTAAACGTGGTTCAAGTAATAATCTAAACAGTATTCTTCATTGCGAAACTATCTATCTTTATCAATCAAGAAGCACGAAGTCTTTATCGTAAGTCCTTAACCTGCAAAAATGGTTAATTGCAAGAGTGAGCTCGATAGCTCAGCAATTCTAACATTTTTCATGCATCACATAGCATACAACATCATACTCAGTTCATGTATTTATAAACATATATATTTACTGCGCATGTTAATTTTCACATTACAAGTATATCATCAAAGATCAACTTCAATCTCATTTATATCTCATATACAGTTCATATATAAGTTCACATTATCACAGCATAATATAATTCAACTAACAGTTTTGAATTCATATAACAAATAGGAACTAAAAGACTTGCCTGATTCGTAGTTTAACAACTACGACTTAACTGCTTAAGAATATCTGCACATCGTGTAATCCTACACAGTTATATTAACCATAGAGATCACACTCATTAGTTATATGTATCCACACATTCTCAATGTAATAATACAGGTTACATTGTTGTCTAACTTGGTTCTTAGAACCTTCGTCTCCCATTCTTATCGTATTCTTAGAATAACTATGTAAGTATACGTATACTTTAACCATACGTACTTACTACCATTCTCTACATACACATGCCCGTCTACCACTAATCTATTTACATAAAGCTAGTGTAGTCTATCTTTTGAGTTAATCATTCTCATATATCATTACTAACACATAAGGCCATAACAAAGCAAATATACTCTATTAACCATCGAAGTCGGATTCAAGTATTAACATATGGTCCTACATAGCATGTATACTTATTAAAGGATACTTTCATGCTCGTTAAACCTTTTCATGTTAATTTACACGATATAGGTTCTAAGTCAACATTCCAACAATTTAAGGCCACTCAAGGTTATGAACATCACAAAGTTTATCATGCTAGTTCTTTAAACACATAAAGTATTCATATAACTCATACTGGGCATGTTCATGAATATTCATACTTCATACATGTAACTATCACAATTATTAGTTTGAAAACATGCTTCGTCTACGCTAAACTTGGTTTCATGATATGTAGTCATGGTATATATATATATATACATGTATGATACATGAGAGAGTCCAAGAGTGCTATTGCATATGCCCATAAACATCAAAATCCCAAATCTTAAGGTAACATGTTAACGTCCACGTTCAAAGCTCGCATTTTCATTAGTGAAGCTTACTAACAAAACCTAATATGTTCATGCTATCTATATATAGGTTGACATGTTCGATATGCATTTCTAAGTCATCTAAACATGTTCACAAAAATCAGAATGCGTACATGGTATTTATATGTCAAGATCCACCTTCAAAACTTACATTCTCGTTGGAAATGTTTACTAACGAGGTCTCGCATGCTCATGTTATACTATGAAACATATATTCGTAAGTTAATACGCTTCTCATGCATTCCTAAATAATATAATCATGCTTGAAAAATCAGAATGTCGACATAGTTCGTATAAGTCATTTTCGTTTACAAAACTTTACGTTTGCTTTTGGAAATTATAAACCTCTACGAATCATGCATGCAATCATAGCAATGCGGGTGCATGTCATGTTAATATACTCATATAGGCAAGTTAAACCTTCTAGCATACTTGTTTAAGCTACTTTAAACAATTATTACTTAACAGAATCAAGCAGGTTGTAGAAAAATAAATTTCTGGTTCAGGCCCGGCGCAGCTGCGCAGCTGGCCGGCCAGAGATAGAGATGTCTTCTGCTTCGGCAGTACACAGACCCATACTCAGAATTCTCATAGTAATTTCAATTCTAAGATGCTATAATGCATTTCTAACATGCTTTATTATAATTCTAACATATCTATAAGCTTGTATTACTCATAACAAGTGTCTCTCAATTCAATTAACACCCAATTCAACAAAATCAAGAACTTTGGAAAGTTATAGAGAATAAGAAATGAAGAGCATAAATGACAAGTAATTATACCTCTGTAAATCTGTTATATCAACTTCCTTCTCAACTGATATCTATCTCTATATCTATATATCTCAGTGCACTTGCTTGAATAGAATTCTCAGCAAAATAAAAGAGGAAGGAGAAGAGCTCATTATATAGACAACCCAATATACGGTTCATAGCTTTGTTTGCCAAATCAAGCTAATGGAATTTAGAATTACATGAAGGGTAATTGAGAGTAGTTGGTTTGTAAGACCCCAAATTTTATGAATAAGATTTAATTTTTTTTATATATTATTTTGAAATAGTAAGGTGTTTATTTGATAAATGTGATAAGTTATGGGTGAAATGTGCAAAGTTTACAAAGTAAGCAAGTGGTTATAAAATATTCGTTGTGTCGAAAAATATTCGTTTGGTTGAGGAATATTCTTTTTGTCGTAGAATATTCGTACGACGGCGCAGTCATTGGTGGACCCCACAAACGGAATGAATGTCGGATATAGAAAGCGACAGAAATAACGTTTTATAAAAATAACGGAAAAACTGTTATCGTTAGTACTGTTGAAATATCCGGTGGTTAAAATACAGTAATACGCGGTGTTGCACGGTAGCACACGATATTACACAGTATTTCGAATTATTGATTCTTACGTAGGAAGGCACTTACTCAATTATTGTTACAGTAATTACTGTTCAATATTTTATATTATTGATTCAATAATTGTATAATATTTTATTGGTTCAATATTTGCTACGTTGATATTTTATATCAATAAGTGCTACTTTGCTATTTTATATTATTGATTCAATTATTGTCATTGCACATTATTTTAAATTATCAAATCAATAATTCATATTATTTGAATAATATTATTAGATAGCATTATTGGCAATGTCTAAGGAAGTTCTATCTAGGAAAGGGGTTGATTAATTGCGCGCCACTAAGGAGAAATCCTTATCGGAAGGCCTCCTATTTTCTGGGAACGACCTGGTTGTCAATATTGTAGTTCTGTAATATTATTTGTGAATAATTAATTTTTGATATATATGATAAGAAAATATTTATTCAATGTGGATTTAAACGGAGAAATTTCTAACATGTGACATTTGTTGAAAGTTGGTATTTTTTCTTGTCCGATAAAATAATTCATTCAAATATATTATTATAATATTATATTATAGTAGTATGATGTGATTATATAATAGTATTATTTTTATAATTTGAATGGTAACATTATTATAGTAAATTCACGGTATAAAAGTTAAACGAGGTGGAAGAGTACAAATTGAATTTGAACTCTTATGATGCAAACAATGATGTCATCGGAGCGATGAGGTAAGCAAGGATGTCATCAGAGCGATGAGGTAAGCGATAATTTCATAGGATCGATGACGTAAGCGATGATGTCATAAATTATGGCGAAAAGACTATTTTACCCTTACTCTACCGAGCCTATAAATAGAAGCTCATTTCTTCATTATTTCTCACCAATTCACTAAAGCTATAGAGAGAGAAAGTATAGAGAGAATAAGAGAGAAAGAAGAAGAGTATTCTGCTATTACACTAGTGCAGTCTCCAAATTTTAAGGTAAGGGGTATTATTTCTTTCGTATTCATGAAGAGAGTTATTTTCTTTCAATACTCGTAAGGGTTGTTATTCCATTTTTTATTATTCTGTTGGAATAACTTGTCTACGCGGACTACCGCATGCATGGTGAAATCCTGTTGTTATTCCATTCTTTATTATTATGTGGGAATAACATGTCTACGCGGACTACCGCATGCCTGGTGAATAACCCTTCGTATTCAGCTGTTATTAAATTATGGAAATAATCTGTTTGAGCGGACTACCGCCAGACGGGTGAAAATTCAATTGCAGTTTCGTATATTGTTTCATTTCAGATTTCTAACTCTAAACTTACTACGGTAAGTATTGCTTCTATAATTCCTGAAATGATCAGATATTACTTGAGTTTTGCGCTTCATCTAATATTATTTCACTGGAATATTGGTCTGAACTTTCTTGTGAAATTTTTATCTTTTCATATCGAGTTACTATTCATGAGTTACTATTCACGGGGTACTATTCACGGTAAAAAAAATATTTTTTTTCTTCTTCCAAATCATCTTTGATTGGATCCAGGTTTTGATCTTCAATTTTGAACTCTTGATAAATTCTCTAATATTAATCCTTTATCTCACTGGATTCGTTATGCGTATTATTTTTCATCATCCTCAGTTCTAAATGGTGATATAACTGAATATCTTTGGCCTGTAGTGCAAAGATGAATAATTACGTGATGAATATCTTTTGCCTGTAGTGCAAAGATGAATGATTACCTGATGAATATCTTTGGTCCGTAGTGCAAAGATGGACAGGTGTTGAGATAAACATGACCAACTGATGATACAAATGAATATCTTTGGCCCGTATTGCAAAGATGAATATTTGATTCGAGATGTATATTGATTGATGTTACAGAGATAAAATATTGATGATGGACTTTTAAATCAAAGAAGATAATAGACATCATTCTCTGCTTAACTCTTCTAATGAATTGTTATTTCCGCTGCGAATATTGATCTAAAACTTGTTGTCCATAATATTTTATCTGATTTATTGAAGGCTAACGATAATTTATTTTTCATTATCATAGTCATAATATTCTTTACTTGGCTAGTTGAGCTCGCCCTTTTCTTCCATTATTCTCTTCAGGAAATGAGAATATCGCGGGTACTAGTCGGAGAATGGAGTGATGGTCCGAGTTAGAGCTGTAGAAGTCCTTACTATTTTTTTATTAAAAATAGTGTGATAATAAATGTAATGAGGACTTAGTTTGAATGTTAATATTTTCTACATGTCTGTATTGACACTCACAGTTGTGTGGTCATATTTTGCACGACCGTGTGATATGAAAGATTGTATTTGAATTTTGTTGAGTGTATTTGGCGACTCAAAATGGGTTGAGTATTAAACATATTTTTGGGGCGTCACATGGTTGGTTGTTGAAACTCATCATAATTCCCACTCCCTAAGACATGATTAGCTACAAATGCTGAGTTTGATGAATATAAGGATAGACTATAGCCTTCATGAGGTATACACGTGAGGGAGGAATTGACCATTTATTTAGGGACAAAGCAATTACAAAGCTCAGCACTTGGCAATACAACACTTAAGTTACATACACAATATACACTTAGGTTATAGTTAATGTGTCACAATGTAGTTCTAATAAACAATTACTATTACCATGTAGTAAATTTAACTGCATATATATAGTCCATATACATTTTATTAATACCGAATATAATCTAATTTGGTATTGTCACACCATTATATACACATTTCATGTAACTCTCTCACCTTACTATATGGTTTATATATATAATATAGTCACGTCGCACTTTTCAATTCGTATAATATATAGTTAACTACCATACGTTATACTTTTAATATCGCATGCTTGCACATAGGAATTAATAAATTTCTTATCTTATCAATTAATTAATAATAATATTAATCAATCCCTTCCTCGTAAATCAATTATTAACCTTTATAACGATTGATTAGCATTTATAAATATAAATCTTATTATATTTATAAGTCATTTACTCATTAATCAACATATTATTAAATAATTACTTGATAATAGTATATTGCTCATAATAATAATTAATATTATAAGACAATATATCTCATTCCTCATCAATACAATTCCGATTATATTTATAATCAATTTTTCTTATTACTATACTATTACTAACCACAATAATAAATCAACATATTATTATAATAACAATTAATATAGACTAATTGTTTAATTAATAATTCTTCCATCCTCGAATTAATCAATTCATTACCAAATCTATTATCGTGCCACACAAGACATTTCTCACAAGCTTAATCTCAAGCTTATTATTATTCCCATCACTTACTAGTTATAACATGTTTAATATAATTAGAACTATTAAGTCTAAGGTCCACATATAAATATATTACAAATAGAATATTCAAATATTATTTATAATACTTACGGTACTATAGCAACTCAAGTTATTAAAATAACTTAGTTTCCTTTATAAATTAAACTCCTTTCGAAAATATATTAGAAATTGTGTATTTAGCCATAACATAAAATATTATATTTTCTCCAAATAAGGATATTCATTATTAGAAAATAATTTACTTATTGTCTCAAGATATTATAATTAATATAATATCTATTAGAAATAATCACATGTACGGCACATGTACATTATATATAGAAAATAGGTAATAAGTTTATTTTTTATTATAATAAATTATTTTCATCAATTTATTTACGTATAGCAAATATGTAATATATCTATCATATTAATCAATCACACCTTATACAAAATATATAAGGTAATATTACTATTCAAAAATAACATTTTTTCTTTTATTAAAATAATTCAATATTAGAAATTATTTTAATATCCTTTATTAGAAATATATAATATTTATTTCTCTTTCCTTTCTATAAATTGTCCCCAAAATAATTTCTTCAAATATTAATTATTCATTTAAAGATATAATAATTTCCATCTCCCTTTAATAACGTATATATATTTATTAACGCTATTAGCACGTCAAACTTTCTCACATATTATCACTCTAAGTAATATATATAAAAATTATCAACTATAATTACATATTCAACACACATATTAATTCACTCCTTTACTTGAGTAAATTAAATACTGTACTATATCATCATAGTTAATTAAGGTTCAATACTCTCATTATATTATTCCCTAATATAACTCCCAACTTAAATTAACTAATATTTATTCTTATTAGTTAATTCTTTAACTAACTCATGCTTCACTATCCAAACCTATTCACGGATAGATTAAGATTTATCAATAACCTATGTTATAAGCATACTAGTTATTAATACACATACACAAGAATATGGTGATTATACATTAAGGATATTTAATGTCATTAACTTACTATGATAAAATAATTCTATAAATTATTTAATATCGATAGGAATTTATCCACTTTCTTTATCTCCACTGAATCGTCTCTACCCTAAATAACAAATATATATTAATAATATATTTATAAATCACAAAAACACATATTACATAGTCCATATTACCCTGTGTAATACATACCACATACCTCATATCACACACACACACACACACACACACACACACACATATATATATATATATATATATATATATATATATATATATATTCTTATTCGAACCCATCTCACAATTCAAGAATTTTATTTATTAAATCCTTATTTAATAATATCTAAAAATTCGGGTTCTTACATCCTCTCCCCCTTATAAGGATTTCGTCCTCGGAATCAACGAAACCTCCTCTACTCGGTGCCATTTAGAATATTAAATATTCTTTTGAATAATTTTATTCATTCTTTTTTCGGAAGTTTTAACATTCTCCATCGCATTCTGCCACTTTTTCCTTTCTAAGGAACATTCCACTACTACATTCATCCTTCAGAAGAATAAGAATCTTCCACGATTTTTTAATAATCGAAAAGTAGTATGAATAACTCAGATTTTAAATTATGCTGAGGGGTCACACAAGACTGTGAACTCTTCTACATTTACAAATGTCTCAACATGAGTCTCCACACTGTAAACTAACGTTTTTATCAATCACAAGGACTGGAAACACCCTTCACTCGTACTCTAGGTGGCTAGCCTATTGTACTACTACGTTGGGCCGCAACGTAGCGTGTTGTAATGACTATATGAGTCATGTTCGTGACCACTGTCTCCGAAAATAGGTTCCCATTATAGGGTTGTTTAACTCAGCTTCTCAACTTCTACATCCGCACCAGAGCAATCTGGTTTGGCACAAATGCACAAGAATGCTTGAATTGTATAATCACTTTTCAACAGTCGCCTAGCCGAATCAATTAGCTTAAACTCTTATCAACAATTCGGACATCAATCGAAATAATTTAGTCAACTTCTCATAATTTGAAAGAAAACTAGAAATTATTTTATGACGTCAAAATGCCGCACCCACTTAATAGTACGTTGAAGATTTCGTCATTTTGTGACTTTGCTATACTACATCATACCATAGTGGGCTGACGATCTTACGATCACTTTCGACACTAGGTTCGATTGCATTGATGACTCCATCGTTTACCATCCTACACCATATCAAATGATGCACATGGTCAAAATACAATTTGAAAGATTTTTTAACCATTTTTGTCTTAGCTGAAACAAGTAGCTTACACATACGAATAACGATGTTGTTTTTAAAACTCATTGGTTCAGTCACTTGACCCAATGTTTTTCTCAAGAAAATAGAAGTGCAAACACTAGCACGAAGTCAATAAATTTTTGAAAATCTAGCATAGCTAGAAGATTTAGAAAAATCCAAATTTCTCCATCACTTCAATCTCTTACTACCATCAATGCTTACTATTCCAAAACTCTTATATAATATATCTATTCTCAGTACAGTTCACCAACTTACCACACCATGAAAGTTCAGGAACTTACCACAATCATATGGGTGTAGGAACTTATCCTAGTCAGACCAAAGTCGTCCATTCGCTGAGGGGTTCAATCATACGATTATGAGTCACGAACTCGTTATAGGCATGAGTCTTAAGAACTCGCACCTAATCTTAGTATTATCTAAATTAATCTTAGAAATCTCTATCTATCAAAATAAACATGAGAAAAGAGTCACCTTTCTGCCATATGTATAATGATACCGCGACACTAACATTCCAACCATTATCAATGTGACGCACTCAGTGCAAGCACAAAACTTCTGCCCATACAAAACTTTGTACAACTAAGCCATCATATGAGTCCTTAATGGAAATCCAACACTTAACTCTATCTTACTCTTAGCTTGCTTGTTATGAACTTTCTATGTTTCATCACATACAACTCCTCATGAGTTCATCTCGTACTTTTCATAGTACATTCACTTATAGCATCAAGCTATACACACTTAGTCGTTACAGACTATCTATCATTTCACAGTTCAATCTGATCACGTCGTGATCATCGATTTACCTTAGGGTTCTATCTCTACTATCAACTAAACTCCATTTGAGTTCATTTTCACTATTTTTGTCATATACATAATATAGACATCGTCTTAACATTTTCATTACCGGAGTTAGGAAACTCCTAATTCTCATTCTCTAGATATTTCGAGATTCTTCTTTGAATCTTCATTTAGATATATTTTAATCTTTATCTTTCACACTCTCAGGTTATAGTCTAAGGTACACTTACCTAAGGTTTATAACCTACAGCTTTGATACCAACCTATGACGCCCCCAAATCCGGGTCCCTTCTATTACCTCTGATCCGGTGCAGTCACGATACTACTAGCCAAATACTAACGCGAAACTATTACATCTTTTAATCATTAGTAAAAGAATACAACTTTGCTTATTACAATTTAGAATATAAATTCTATTCATATCCAAGATCTCGTCTTTACATCATATTCGATGTTACTAAAATGCGGAATAATTTAAACTTTTCAATATCCTTTGAATAAATTCTTCTTATTGATTCCATAACTTTGAATTAATTACAAATCCCTGAATCAACTTTATAATATGATTCATTCTTTTTGAGTTATTGTATAACGTTTACAACTCCACTTGATATCCTCTATGTATCAACTAATACATCTTTACAGTACGACAAATTTTAAACAACGTAAGTATATATCAAGCACACTCCTAGAACCTAAATGTGGTTCAAGTAATAATCTAAACATTATTCTTTATTGTGATACTATCTATCTTTATCAATCAAGAAGCACGAAGTCTTTATCGTAAGTCCTTAACCTGCAAAAATGGTTAATTGCAAGAGTGAGCTCGACAGCTCAGCAATTCTAACAGTTTTTGTGCATCACATAGCATACAACATCATACTCAGTTCATGCATTTATAAACAATATATATTTACTACGCATGTTACTTTTCACATAACAAGTATATCATCAAAGATCAATTTTAATCTCATTTATATCTCATATACAGTTCATATATAAGTTCACATTATCACAGCATAATATAATTCAACTAACAGTTTTGAATTCATATAACAAATAGGAACTAAAAGACTTGCCTGATTCGTAGTTTAACAACTACGACTTAACTGCTTAAGAATATCTGCACATCGTGTAATCCTACACAGTTATATTAACCATAGAGATCACACTCATTAGTTATATGTATCCACACATTCTCAATATAATAATAAAGGTTACATTGTTGTCTAACTTGGTTCTTAGAACCTTCGTCTCCCATTCTTATCGTATTCTTAGAATAACTATGTAAGTATACGTATACTTTAACCATACGTACTTACTACCATTCTCTATATACACATGTCCGTCTACCACTGCTCTATTTACATATAGCTAGTGTAGTCCATCTTTTGAGTTAATCATTCTCATATATCATTACTAACATATAAGGCCATAACAAAGCAAATATACTCTATTAACCGTCGAAGTCGGATTCAAGTATTAACATATGGTCCTACATAGCATGTATACATATTAAAGGATACTTTCATGCTCGTTCAACCTTTTTATGTTCAATTTACACGATATAGGTTCTAAGTCAACATTCCAACAATTTAAGGTCACTCAAGGTCATGAACATCACAAGGTTTATCATGCTAGTTCTTTAAACACATAAAGTATTCATATAACTCATACTGGGCATGTTCATGAATATTCATACTTCATACATGTAACTATCACAATTATTAGTTTGAAAATATGCTTCGTTTACGCTAAACTTGGTTTTATGATATGTAGTCATGGTATATATATACATGTATGATACATGAGAGAGTCCAAGAATGCTATTACATATGTCCATAAACATCAAAATCCCAAATCTTAAGGTAACATGTTAACGTCCATGTTCAAAGCTCGTATTTTCATTAGTGAAGCTTACTAACAAAATCTAACATGTTCATGCTATCTATATATAGGTTGACATGTCTGATATGCATTTCTAAGTCATCTAAACATGCTCACAAAAATCAGAATGCGTACATGGTATTTATATGTTAATATCCACCTTCAAAACTTACATTCTCGTTGGAATTGTTTACTAACAAGGTCCGGCATGCTCATGTTATACTATGAAACATATATTCGTAAGTTAATACGCTTCTCATGCATTCCTAAATAATATAATCAAGCTTGAAAAATCAGAATGTCGACATAGTCCGTATAAGTCATTTTCGTTTACAAAACTTTACGTTTGCTTTTGGAAATTATAAACCTCTACGAATCATGCATGCAATCATAGCAATGCGGGTGCATGTCATAGTAATTTCAATTCTAAGCTGCTATAATGCTTTTCTAACATGCTTTATTATAATTCTAACATATCTATAAGCTTGTATTACTCATAACAAGTGTCTCTCAATTCAATTAATACCCAATTCAACAAAATCAAGAACTTTGGAATGTTACAGAGAATAAGAAATGAAGAGCATAAATGACAAGTAATTCTACCTCTGCAAATCTGTTATATCAACTTCCTTCTCAACAGATATCTATCTCTCTATCTATATATCTCAGTGCACTTGCTTGAATAGAATTCTCAGCAAAATAAAAGAGGAGGGAGAAGAGCTCATTATATAGACAACCCAATATACGGTTCATAGCTTTGTTTGCCAAATCAAGCTGATGGAATTTAGAATTGCATGAAGGGTAATTGAGAGTAGTTGGTTGGTTGTTGAAACTCATCATAATTCCCACTCCCTAAGACATGATTAGCTACAAATGCTGAGTTTGATGAATATATGGATAGACTATAGCCTTCATGAGGTATACACGTGAGGGAGGAATTGACCATTTATTTAGGGACAAAGCAATTAAAAAGCTCAGCACTTGGCAATACAACACTTAAGTTACATACACAATATACACTTAGGTTATAGTTAATGTGTCACAATGTAGTTCCAATAAACAATTACTATTACCAAGTAGTAAATTTAATTGCACATATATAGTCCATGTACATTTTATTAATACCGAATATAATCTAATTTGGTATTGTCACACTATTATATACACATTTCATGTAACTCTCTCACCTTACTATATGGTTTATATATATAATATAGTCACGTCGCACTTTTCACTTCGTATAATATATAGTTAACTACCATACGTTATACTTTTAATATCGCATGCTTGCACATAGGAATTAATAAATTTCTTATCTTATCAATTAATTAATAATAATATTAATCAATCCCTTCCTCGTAAATCAATTAGTAACCTTTATAACGATTGATTAGCATTTATAAATATAAATCTTATTATATTTATAAGTCATTTACTCATTAATCAACAAATTATCAAATAAATACTTGATAATAGTATATTGCTCATAATAATAATTATAAGACAATATATCTCATTCCTCATCAATACAATTTCGATTATATTTATAATTAATTTTTCTTATTACTATACTATTACTAATCACAATAATAAATCAACATATTATTATAGTAACAATTAATATAGACTAATTGTTTAATTAATAATTCTTCCATTCTCGAATTAATCAATTCATTATCAAATCTATTATCGTGCCACACAAGACATTTCTCACAAGCTTAATCTCAAGCTTATTATTATTCCCATCACTTACTAGTTATAACATGTTTAATATAATTAGAACTATTAAGTCTAAGGTCCACATATAAATATATTACGAATAGAATATTCAAATATTATTTATAATACTTACGGTACTATAGCAACTCAAGTTATTAAAATAACTTAGTTTCCTTTATAAATTAAACTCCTTTCGAAAATATATTAGAAATTGTGTATTTAGCCATAACATAAAATATTATATTTTCTCCAAATAAGGATATTCATTATTAGAAAATAATTTACTTATTGTCTCAAGATATTATAATTAATATAATATCTATTAGAAATAATCACATGTACGGCACATGTACATTATATATAGAAAATAGGTAATAAGTTTATTTTTCATTATAATAAATTATTTTCATCAATTTATTTATATATAGAAAATATGTAATATATCTATCATATTAATCAATCACACCTTATACAAAATATATAAGGTAATATTACTATTCAAAAATAACATTTTTCCTTTTATTAAAATAATTCAATATTAAAAATTATTTTAATATCCTTTAATAGAAATATATAATATTTATTTCTCTTTCCTTTCTATAAATTGTCCCCAAAATAATTTCTTCAAATATTAATTATTCATTTAAAGATATAATGATTTTCATCTCCCTTTAATAACGTATATATATTTATTAACGCTATTCGCACGTCAAACTTTCTCACATATTACCACTCTAAATAATATATATAAAAAGTATCAACTATAATTACATATTCAACACACATATTAATTCACTCCTTTACTTGAGTAAATTAAATACTATACTATATCATCATAGTTAATTAAGGTTCAATACTCTCATTATATTATTCCCTAATATAACTCCCAACTTAAATTAACTAATATTTATTCTTATTAGTTAATTCCTTAACTAACTCATGCTTCACTATCCAAACTTATTCACGGATAGCTTAAGATTTATCAATAACCTATGTTATAAGCATACTAGTTATTAATACACATACATAAGAATATGGTGATTATACATTAAGGATATTTAATGTCACCAACTTACTATGATAAAATAATTCTATAAATTATTTAATATCGATAGGAATTTATCCACTTCCTTTATCTCCATTGAATCGTCTTTACGCTAAATAACAAATATATATTAATAATATATTTATAAATCACAAAAACATATATTACATTGTCCATATTACCCTATGTAATATAATACCACAAACCTCATATCACACACACACATATATATATATATATATATATATATATATATATATATTCTTATTCGAACCCATCTCACAATTTAAGAATTATATTTATTAAATCCTTATTTAATAATATCTTAAAATTCGGGTTCCTACATCGGTGCTAGATAGACGGTCCGATTGGAGATCAGAGCTGGATTGACCGTCCAATTGGAGATCGGAGCTGGATAGACGGTCCGATTGGAGATCGGAGCTGGATTGACAGTTCGATTGGAGATTATAGATGGATTGACGGTCCGATTAGAGACTGGAGCTGGATAAATAGTCCGATCGGAGATCGGAGATCGGAGCTGGGAGCTGGATTAACGGTCCGATTGGAGATCGAATCTGGATTGAGTACCGGCATTGGCAGCCAGATTTGGCTGAATTACAGATATTGGGGATCGAATTTTGCTGGAGTACCGATATTGGGGATTGAATTTAGTTTTAAGGATCGGCATTGGCGGCCGCTTTTGAGTTAAAGGACCGGCATTGACGGCCTGATTTGAATTGAAGGACCGACATTGGTGGCCGGATTTGAATTAATTCACGTCTTTGCCCTCCTACAGTGTTAGTATTGGGGCAAGGGAAATTTTGAGTGTCTACAAGGGATTTAAAGTGTTTTTTCCAAACAAGGCCCTTACTTGTGTTTTAATCTCGTTTTACCAAACATGGCCTTAGTACTAATAATCTGTTTTAAAAAATAACGTTGTTTTGCCAAACAAGCCTTAGGGCTTTTTAAATTCTAATTTGTGTAACCTATATATTAATTAGTAATTAGTATATGTACTTAATAGATAGCAGTTACATATTCTATATAATTATATGTATTATATGTATATCAGTTATACATGTTATACAAAATAGTTACGTTAGAAAGTTAGAACAAAACAAAGAAGAAAGAACAGAGAAAAGGTTAGAGAGAAAATACTCATAGAGAAGAGAGAAGAAGAAGAAGAAGAAGAAAGAGGAGTCCTTGCTAAAGCCAACAAACATCATCTTCTTCTTCCTCACAATCAAAGGGTATACTCTCTATGTTCAAATCTTTTTATATTGTGTTATGCCTTCCATGTTTTTCAAAAAGAACTTCTCTGTAATATATTTTTATGAAAATTACTTGGTTATAATGTATATATGTGATGTATATGTATATATATACTTATATATGATTCTTATAGTTGTCTAAGTGATTCAATTCACGTAAATACGATGAAAATGAAGAAATCATGTTCATAGTAATTTACAGTGAACTTATTTTGTAAATAATCTTTTAAATTATCAAAATTAATGTTTAATTGTTAATTGTTGTTTAAATTGATCATGGATTATGATAATATGTTAAGAAATAGAGTTAATACAATTGGAATTACATGATTTGGTTTAAAAATGAACTCACAGTATCAATTTTCGCCAAGAACACTTGAGAATGTTGTTTTCTTCAAAAATCATGAAAATTGTGTTTTGATTATGTGTTGTAGTGTTTATAAATGTTATAATCATGTTAGAAGTCTAAGATCTTGTTTTCATAAAATTTTATATACACTATGTTGATAAAAATCGAACTTTGGTGCGAAGAAATAAGCCAAATTGGCTTATTTCTCTGCACGATCGCGAGCTGGGGGGAACCCATCAGCAGGGGACCCCGCCCCAACTGAGATTTTGCATTGGCAACCCCGCCCCAGCGAGGGTAGAGGTTGTTCGGGAATTTATTTTGTGCTTCGAGTAGTTTTTGTCTAGTGCTTGTTTAGCTAACTTAAATTAATGACATGTTAAGTGTATTAGACAATGAGATAACATATTTTTCATATGTTTAAGATAATTTGAAGTCTTATGTTAATATGTTATATATGTACTCGGATGTTATTGTCATAAAGTACAATACGATAGTTTAAAATGTTATGTGCGTATGTTGTGCATGTTGTGAGTATAGACTCACGTATGTGTTTAGTTAGCGCCTTATGTTGTAAACCACGTTGTGAGTAAAACTTAAGTAAGAAGTTCAACAATTTAAACGTCATGGTTATGTACTAATTGATGTTATAAACATAATGTAAAATGTAGGATAATTGTGGAAGTGATTTGTAATTGTAAAGTGTAGCTTGCGCTTGAGGCAAGTTTTTTAAACACAACTTTATTTGAGCAAGTTTCCTATCCCTAAAAACTTGTTATTTATATTGTACAAGTTCTCTAACCCTTATTCTTTATATCATGAAAGTTTGTTTCCAATTCTTAAATTGTTAATTCTTGTATAAGTTATTTTGTATTCAAATGTTCATAGTGAACAAGTATGGAAGTTATTATTGAAGTAATGCGATCTTGACTTATTTGTTCAAGCAAGATCTGCTTAATCTTTCAAATGCTTTAAGTTATTTCTAAAGCATGCCTAGTTATTGTGAAGTCTATTGTTATGACTTATATTTGGTTCATAATTCTTATATTATCGAACTATTAAGTTATTGTGAGTCGATTCAACTACTCCTTAGTTGATGATAGTTGAAAACTCCAAATTTTTTTTTAGCTATACAAACCAAACTTTCTTTGGTGCGGACTTGTATCAAATACTGAGATGAACAACCCTATTTTTTAGGGGAGTTTACTATACAAAAGCGTTAAATGTTTGTGCACAATACATAGTACAAAGGGTTGATCCCCCTAAGTACGAGTTAGAGCCCATAGTCTAAATGATTGTTAAAGATTTTAAACGCAAATATTTATAACCTAGGACATAGTTCAAGGTCTTATGACCCTCAGATGATTTCAATATTCAAAATTCTAAGTTTTGATGAAAGAATTATTATCCAATTCTTTATTGTTGATGAAAGTAAAGTTATTCAAATCTATTGAAGCTATTCAGTTTATATCATATTATTATTATATTCCAAGTGAGCTTTTGTTTGCTCACTCTTGCATATTTAAGAATCCCTTGCAGTTAAAGCCGAGAACGTTGACGTACCGTCAACAAGTAAAGGGAAAGGCAATATGAACAAGTGAAGACTTGTTATGTTTGATTTTAATTGTAATAAGATTTTATTTATGATATTTATTTTCGCACTTATTTGTTATGTTAAGGTTAGCAAACCTGGAATATTTTTGGACTAAGGTTGTAATCCTTTTTCATAAGGAAAATTTTATTTAATGATGAGGTTGTAATTTATTTTGCATTCTTTATTATTGGGTAGATGTATGTTTTATTTAGATAGTGAGCACCAAATCCCGTGGAATCGAAGTACCCGGATTTGGGGGTGTCACAGGTTGGTATCAAAGCTTTAGGTTATGAACCTTAGGTGGGGGAAAAATCTTAGGTAGTAGCCTTATAGGAAGAACGAAAATTTGACGCCCCCAAAATAGGTTCAATACACAACCCACCTACTCTGAGTTGCCAAAAAATACATGGTACAGAATCCAAATACAAATCTTCATTTTCCAACTATTACTCTGTCGTGCATAATACGACCACACATAAACTGTGAATAACAATACTCACACTCCTTATCAAAGATACGTTACATAAAGGTACAATCAATAATTGTTTTAAAAATTAAAATATTTGGAAAATGCTCAAGGAAACCTTCGTACATGGGAGGCTATGCTTTTAAGTTATAATAGATATCATAGGACTTGAGAATTAACCTTGGTTGACCCAATAGACCCCAAAGAAGAACGACAAGATTACTATCTTGTTAATTCCAATAGTGGGTATTCTCTTGTCATATAATTATCTCAATTGTCTCAAATTGAGAATTATATTCCAACCATACTCCAAGATTATATAGGTAGTGCTCATAGATATAATCAGCAAGTGGATGTGCACAACTATGTCTTATGATAACACGAAGTCGTATGTGATTAGACATCTTGTATGATAGTGGCAACTGTGACGCCCCCAAATTCCAGGACCGCCACTTGGTCTCTCGAATTCGGTTCATCACGTGCTCATGGTAATACATCACAATAATAATAATTAAATATCATACGATCACAGCGGAAAATCTATTCTAGAATAATTTACAATGATTTATTATAATTATTCCCCCAAGTCTCGCAACCTACAGTACTTAATAGATTACATAATAATATCAGTTAACGACTTATTACATAATCTAACTTAAGCTTAAACATAATCAAATCCAGTCTTACTACATCATCTTCATACAATATTAATATATTTAAAACATAACAGACATAAGCTAGTTGGTAGCTTTGCCCTTGCCCTTATCAACGCCCGAAGGTTCACCATGCTCTACCTTAACTGAAATGTTTTAGGGAAAGCAAGAATGAGCACAAATTGCCCAGCAAGTAATATACAATAAGGGTGAGTAAATAGAATTCTCAATTCTCGAAAGGGTATAACAAGATTTGATAGTTCAAGAATAACAAGAATATCAACAGTTCTCAATATCAGTCGCTAAGGACAGGATAATATCAATATGATTCAATAATAAGTCAATTCAAGATCTCAAATAATTGAATACTGAGTAGTCACTACGGACTATGAACTTCTACTAGAATTGACAGTAATAAACTGAAAATCCAACAAAAACTGGTACAACAGGTGATCAGCCTAAAGTACCCTTGTTATGCATAACAATCAACCATACTCAAGTGTGCACGTCGGTTCTCCGACAATTATATATTCCCTTCAAAGAAGGTTGTTCTTCTCAGTCAAATACAAGATCCCGCACCAATCAATTAGTTTGGATCGTTTTTCAATAATATAAGTCTAGCCGAATCAAATGGCATAGACACTTTCACAATATTCAAGAACAATACTAAGTTCAACATGAATAATAGCTTTAATGAAATAAGAGTTCAAGTATGCTAATTCAAATCAACCGATTAAATAGGAAACTAGTTCGCAATACACAAGATAGGATACTTGCATAGTAAAAGAGTATAAGTTAGGAAACTTTTACAATCATAGCTTTCCTTGCATAAAATAAATGCGTCGGTTAGGATACTTGCACTTTAAGAGAGTGTAAGTAAGAGAACTTGCCTTTAGCGTAGTTTATCCACGAAAAGCAATCAACACTTTCGAATTCCTATCGTAATACAGTTACGTATATATATGATATTCATTAGTCATATAATTTAACTTCACATTTTCTCTTTGAATATACGATCAACACATAAGCTAAGTTTTACCTAGCTACACAGTTATATAGAATATAATTTCTATCCTTAACGTTCCTTCTTTAGAGTTTAAACGCATTCTCATATTATATAAGATCTCAACAATTAGCAAACATGCTTGCATATTATTAATATCACATAAGACCACAATCAATACTAAATATATTTCATTTTAGCAAGTTACGGCATCTCCTTAAGTTAACCGTCAAAATCGGGTTCAAGTAACATCATATAATATCGCGTAGCATGTATTCATATTTAAAGGATACTTTCATGCTTGTATAACTTTTCCAAATCCAATCGTACATGGTATAGGTTCTTAAGTTAATACTTAAAGCCATTCAAGGACACGAACTCATATGGTCTAACATGATTGCTTTTAAACACATAAGATATTCATATAACTTGTATTAGTCATGCTCATGAGTACTCGTATTGCATATATGTAGCTAGCATTGTTATTATCTTGAAAACATGCTTTGTTCATGCTAAACTTTAATCACGGCAACTAATCATGGTATATATACATGCATGACACATGAATGAGTCTAAGAGTACTATCACATGTGTCCATAAATGTCAAATTCTAATTCTCGTCATAACATACCAACGTTCACGTTCAAAGCTTATACTTTGTTAGTATAGTTCATTAATAAGGTCTATCATGTTCATGCTTCCTTATGAAACCTACATATGTAAGTTAACATGCTTTTCATGTATTTCAAGGCCCTATAAACATGCTCAAAAAGTCAGAATGTATACATGCTTCATATATACTAACGTCGTTTATGAAACTTTAAATTCGTTTCCAAACTATGTGTCGTTTGGTTAACCATGCATGCTAATATACTAAAACATGCTTACATTGCCTCATTAGGTTTATATATATGTATTAATCATGCTCCCATGCTTGTTTAAACAAAAATCAAACAATTGGTACATAACAGTTTTGTTACAGAATGCAGAAAACTGAACACAGAGGCTGGCGCTGCGGCGCGGCAACAGTAGCTTAATACTGGCGCTGCGGCGCGAGTGGCGCTGCGTGCGGCGCTGCGGTGCGAGCTGCGGCGCGTGTGGCGCTGCGACGCGGGCTGCGGCGCTGCGGCGTCGAGGCAATTTTCTGCGGTTCAGACTGCAGCGAAAACCGACCCAAAACCTCCCATTTCATAGATTTCAACATACCCAGATATTAGACTTGTTTAACTTACTAACACATACATATATGCTTATATAACAGTCAATAGCAATTATCAATTCCCAATTTCATGAACTCTAACTAATTTACGAATTTCATGTATTTACAGAAATTGAAGAGGAACAATGGAAATGAAAGACTATTCAGTGGTTCCATCATGTGTGTATGTTCATATAACAACAATATAAGGGTTCTACAAACCAATCATGAACCAATTTGGCATAATCAAGAATTTCAACAAAACTCAGAGAACAACAATGGAGTTCTTTTGACAGAAAATGAAAATGAAGACACGAAGAGGATTTATACCTCTGTTATGGAGTAAGCTTGCTGATGCTACTATAGAAATTCCTTCTGAACTAAATAGACAATCACAGTATACTATCTTCTCTTAGAAATATTTCAGCAATGAAATGAAGGTGCAGGGAGTTCCTTTATATAGAAGAATGAATACACAGTCCAAGCTTCTAACTCCCAAATCAAACTATCGGATTGTCAAATTGCATGAAGGTTATAGAATGGTAGGTATTTAGTTGTTAGAATCCATCATTAAAACAACTCCCTTGCTCATCATTGCTACAAGGCTATGGAAATTTACTGAGTTTAAGGAGAAGCAATAGGCTTAGGCCATAATGGCTGTGCACGTGAATGAGGGAAAGGAGAGTGACTATTATATTGGGACAAGCCAAGCAAATCTCAGCATTCTTACAAATGGACTATATGCTACACTTATGTTATATATTATATGTACTCTTAGGTTATAATTACAATGTTCTCCCCATAATGTAATAAATGCAATTTGAATACATATAATCTATGTACATTTTATCTTACCGATATAATACAATCGGATACTACCACATTACATTATATCATATATTATTAAATTGTATTACTCAACAATTATTTATAATAGATCCATGATACATTATTTTAATGTATATCCACACATCATTTGTCACCTACACATATCATAACATATAGTTACTATACATTTAATTCGCATGCTTGCACATATAATTTCTCATCTTATAAATTGAATATTAATTAATAATATACACATATCCTACATCAATCAATATAATTGTTAACCTCCATAACAATTTAATTAACCTTTATATGATTAACTATCACTTTGATATAAATCTTATTATATTTATAAACACGTTGCTCATTATTATTATGTTTCTTGCAATAATAATCACATATTATTAATCAATCCTCATTAGTATTTTATAACAGTTAATTAATATTCTTCGATTAACAATTAATATAGATTAATTGTTCGCTTAAATTAATATAATCATTCTTATATTACGTCACTGTGCCACACAAGACAATCAACGAGTTTATCACAAACTCCACCAATTTCTCAATTATTATAATTATTCAATTATATATAATTGAATTAATTCATCTCATAACACAAAATCATTTATATTCAAATAAATTCTCATTTCCATTAATATATTTATTTAATAATATATGGAAATTCTCGGGTATTACAGCAACACACCCTTCCAAAGTTGGGTTCACCTCACCCTATTTGGTTCACCAAAATCAACTGTTAAATGACGTATAAAATACGACACACACATTTAAAGTTCTCAATATAATTATTTCCATACTATTTTATGGGAAACTTCAATAGTTATAGACCATCGTTCTATTCCCCTATTATCCCCGCTCGACCAAGCTACACTCTTGTTGCCTGAAAGGAATTGTGAAGCAAAAGGAATGAGCACAAATAGCCCAGTAAAGAATATTATGACTAAAGATAATTACATTATCAATAGCCTTCATCCGTAATGAATCAAATCTTTAGAACCTTAGCCCTCAACAGGGAAAAATCTGATAGAATACAATAGAAAACAAGTTTTAGATCAACAACTGCATCGGAACAAGCAATCCATTAGAAGAGTCAAGTAGAACATAATGTCTACTATCCTCTCCATGTTAAAAGTCCACCAATAATATTTCATCCTTGTAACATCAATCAACAGTTCCTGCCCACAATCATGTAAATAGTTCATGATCATAATTATGTTGATAAATTCCTCTTCGCACCCAGGACGAAGATAATTTTCATCAACTTTCTTTACCTGAAACACCAAAGATCATGGTTATACCAAATCACAGTTCCTTTACATAATCATGCTAATAAATTCATCTTTGCACTCGGGCCAAAGATATTCATTTGTAACATCAATATTCATGATTATACTAGTCTACAGCCTTTAGTCATAATCATGTTAGTCAATTCATCTTTGCACTACGAGCTAAAGATATTCAACAGTAACATCAATGGTCATGATCATGCCAAACACCTGTCCATCTTTTCACTACGGGCCAAAGATATTCAACAGTAATGATCATGATCATGCCAAACACATTTCCATCTTTGCACTACGGGCCAAAGATATTCATTAATCAACAGTTCATCTTTGCACTACGGGCCAAAGATATTCATTAATTAACATTTCATCTTTGCACTACGACCAAAGATATTCATTAATCAACAGTTCATCTTTACACTACGGGCTAAAGATATTCATCAATCAACAGTTCATCTTTGCACTACGGGCCAAAGATAACTTTCAACATAATTTAAGACTGAGGATAATGACAATGATATAAAGAATGAATCCCGTGAGATCAAGGACAAATATTAGAGATTTATAATTCAATTTATCCAGAATTCAAGAATATCCAAATTATCAACATGAAGAATAAAATATGGATCCAATTTCAAGAATAAGATTTATAAATCCAAGATAATTTAGACAGAAAAATAAACCAATTTTTATCGTGAATAGTATCCCGTGAATAGTAACTCATGAATAGTAACTCGTGAATAGTAATTCGTGAATAGCAACTCGTAAATAGTACTCGAATGAATAGTATCCCGACATGAAAAGGCAAAACTTTCATAATAAAGTTCAAAGCAATATTCTGGTGAAATGATATTAGATGAAGCGCAAAACTCAAGGAATTTTTAATCATTTTAGGAATTATAGAAGCAATACTTACCATAGTAAGTTTAAATTTAAGAATCTAAAATAAAATATTATTACTTACATACTATAGAGTATGGAAAAAAATAATATTCCTTACGAATATTGAATGAAAACATCCTTTACGAGAAAAATAATATCCTTTACGAATACGAAAGAAATAATGCCCCTTACCTTAATAGAAATTTGGATACTGCACTAGTGTAATAGCAGAATACTCTTCTTCTTTCTCTCTTATTCTCTCTATACTTTCTCTCTCTATAACTTTAGTGAATTGGTAAGAAATAATGAAGAAATGAGCTTCTATTTATAGGCTTGGCAGAGTAAGGGTAAAATAGTCTTTTTGCCATAATTTATGACATCATCGCTTATCTCATCGTTCCTATGACATCATCGCTTACTTCATCATTCCGATTACATCATTGCTTACCTCATCGTTTCGATGACATCATCGCTTACCTCAAAAGAATTCAAATTCAATTTGATTTCTTCCACCTCTTTTTACTTTTATACCATGAATTTAATATAATAATGTTACCATTCAAATTATAAAAATTATACTATTATATTATCACATTATACTATTATAATATAATATTATAATAATATATTTGAATGAATTATTTTATCAAAAATAAATAAAATACCAACTTTCAACAAATGTCTTATACCAAAAATTCTTCTATTTATATCAAAATTGGACAATTATTTACTTATCATATGTATCAACAAATTTTTATTTTATTCATCAATTATTATTCACAATTAATTTTATAGAATCACAATATTGACAACCAGGTCGTTTCCAGGAAAGAGAGGGCTTTCCGATAAGGATTCCTTCTCATTGACGAGCAATTATATAACCTAACCCATTTCCTTGACAGAACTTTCTAGACATTTTCAATAATGCTATCTAATAATATTATTCAAATAATATGAACTATTGATTTAATAATGTGAAATACTGTGCAGCGGTTATTGTGACAATTATTGAATCAATAATATAAAATATTACTGTAGCAATTATTGAATCAATAATATAAAATATTGAACGGTAATTACACTAGTGGAAAAAAGTAAATAGACAACGTTTAAAAAGCGTTGTAATAGATCCCCTAAAAGTGTCGTGGTTAGCAGTGTCATCTATTAAACACAAAAAGCCAACGTTTAAAAAAAATTATCTTTTGACACATTACACAACGTTTTTTCAAAAAAGCGTTGTCTATTTGTCAAATAGACAACGCTTTTTAGACACAAATAGACAACGTTTAAAAAACGTTGTCTTTTGACACATTAGACAATGTTTTTTCAAAAAAACATTGTCTATTTGTTAAATAGACAACGTTTTTAGACACAAATGGATAACGTTTAAAAAACGTTGTCTTATGACACATTAGACAACGCTTTTTCAAAGAAATGTTGTCTATTGGACACATTAGACAACGCTTTTTAAAAAAAGCGTTGTCTATCTGACACATTACACAACGTTTTTTCTAAAAGCGTTGTCTATTGTACACATTAGACAACATTTTTTTCTAAAAAGCGTTGTCTATTTGACACATTAGACAACGTTTTTTTTAAAAACGTTGTCTATTTAAAAAACACAATCCACAATATTTAAAGCCAAAATGTAAGCATTCTATGTTTCAAAATACCATACATCCCAATAATACAATACGTTTACAATTTTAAATTCACTTTTCAATATAATTACTAGTACGTACATTGAATAACACTAGTTGAACATCTAAAATATAAAACTACATTAAGGACATGCATCCAAACAGAATCATTCTCTGCTGCTGCTGCATGGCAGATCTTTACCATCAGAGCCCCCAGTCTAATCACTTGCTAGTCTTCAAACTTCTTCACTAGCTTTGTCCGTTGTTCTTGTGGAAAGGGGGTGATCATTTTCTTGAGGTTGAGAGTGGTTCTTCTTTGATATTCGGTGGTGCAAAACTCAAGTATGCTCTAGCCCTAATAACCAGATCCTTCATCTCTTTCCACTTCTCATCTATTACCCTCCTTGATAGTGATTTCACTTTTCGGTCATGTTGGACAATCACTTGCTAGTCTTCAAACTTCTTCACTATCTGTGACGCCCCCAAATCCGGGACCACCACTTGGTCACTCGAATTCGATTTATCACGTGCTCATGGTAATACATCACAATAATAATAACTAAATATCACACAATCACAGCGAAAAATCTAATCTAGAATAATTTATAATAATTTATTATAATTATTCCCCCAAGTCTCGCAACCTACAGTACTTAATAGATTACATAATAATATCAATAAACGACTTATTACATAATCTAACTTAAGCTTAAACATAATCAAATCCAGTCTTACTACATCATCTTAATACAACATTAAAATATTTAAAACATAAAAGAGACAAGCTAGTTGGTAGCCTTGCCCTTGCCCTTATCAATGCTCGAAGGTTCGCCCTGCTCTGCCTTAACTGAAATATTTTAGGAAAAGCAAGAATGAGCACAAATTTCTCAGCAAGTAATATACAATAAGGGTTTGTAATATAATTCTCAATTCTCGAAAAGGGTATAGCAAGATGTGATAGTTTCAAAGATAACAAGAAATATCAACAGTTTTCAACAATAGTTGCTAAGGATAGAATAATATCAATGTGATTCAATAATAATCAGTTCAAGATTTCAAGATAACGGAATACTGAGCAGTCACTAAGGACTATGAACTTCTACTAGAATTGACAGTAATAAACTGAAAATTCAACAAAAACAGGTACAACAGGTTATCAGCCTAAAGTACCATCGTTATGTATAACAATCAATTATACTCAAGTGTGCATGTCGGTTCTCCGACAATTATATATTTCCTTCAAAGAAGGTTGTTCTTCTCAGTCAAATACAAGATCCTGCACCAAATCAATTAGTTTGGGTCGCTTTTCAATAATATAAGTCTAGTCGAATCAAATGGCATAGACACTTTCACAATATTCAAGAATAATACTAAGTTTAACATGAATAATAGCTTTAATGAAATAAGAGTTCAAGTATGCTAATTCAATTCAACGATTAAGTAAAGAAATTAGCTTTCAATATACAAGGATAGAATACTTGCATGAAGTAAATACGTCGGTTAGGATACTTACATCCAAAGAGATAAGGTTTAGATACTTGCACCGTAAGTTAGAGAACTTGCACTTTAAAAGAGTGTAAGTTAGAGAACTTGCCTTTAGCGTAGTTTATCCACGAAAAGCAAATCAACACTTTCGAATTCCTATCGTAATATAGTTACGTATATACGATATCCATTAGTCATATAGTTCAACATTATATCTCATCTTGGACATACGACCAACACACAAGTTAAGACTTAGCCTAGCTACACAGTTATATATTAATATAACTTCTATTATTAACGTTCTTCTTTTGAGTTGAACATATTCATACATTGTTACTATCATGTGAGACTACCACAATTAGCAAACATACTCGAATATTATTAATATCACATAAGACCATAATTAATACTAAATGTATTTCATTTTAGCAAGTTATGGCATTCTCGTAAGTTAACCGTCAAAATCGATTTCAAGTCACATCATATAATATCACGTAGCATGTATATATTTTAAAGAATAATTTTATGTTTGTATAACCTTCCCTCGTTCCAAACATATGTGATATAGCTTCTAAGTTAACCCTTTCAATAATTTACGGTCATTCAAGGTCATGGAATTCACAAAGCCTTTCATGCTTGCTTTCAAAACACATAAAACATGTTCATGAGTTTTCATATCACATATATGCAACTATCATTGTTATTAGTTTGAAAACATGCTTCGTCTACGCAAATTTTGAATCACGGCAACTAATCATGGTATATATACATGCATGATACGTGAGTGAGTCTAAGAATACTATCACATGTGTCCATAAATATTTGAATATGAAACTTATAATAACATGTTAAGATTTACGTTTCAAACTTATACTTTCACTTAGTAAAGTTCGCAAACGAAGTCCACATGCTCATGTCATGCTATGAAACATATCTAAACAAGTCAATATGCCTTTCGTGCATTCTTAAACCATATCAACATGCGTGTATGGTCAGAATATCAACATGGATATAATTTATCAAAGTTTGTTTTCAAACTCTACGCTTTTGTTAGAAATGTGCACTAGTTAGGTTCACATGTTCATAATGTATCACGGAACCCATATACATAAGTTAGCATGCATTTCATGTGTTTCTAAGTCATACTAACATGTCTCAAAAGTCAAAATACTATTATGGTATTTATATATCCAAGTTCCTCTTTTCATAACTTTAAGTTTTCTTTGAAATATTCAACTAAAACAACTAGTATGGATTGCTATAACCTAGTAACATTATTCCATATGTTAATGTGAGTTATATGCATATCCTAACAGTACATCATGCCCAATACATCAGAAGATATAAAAGAAATCATCAACAAATTCTGTAGTGGCTCGCTGCCTCGCCCAAATTGTACTAAGGAGACGCGCGGCCGCGCGGCTCCCGTTCCAGTCTAGAGAGCAGCCTGCAACGGCACATAACAAACCTAACTCACGAAATTACTTCACAAAAACTTTTCTAAGCAGCCACATTATGGTTTAAACATATTTATAAGTCTATATAACAACTAAGAACATGTTCTAATCAAATCTAGCAAGAATTGTAATCAAAATCAAGAATTGGAAACTTTGACAGTAAACAAAATGATGAACCAAGAACGAAGGATTTATACCTCTGTAATGCAAAGTAAGCTTATTAAAATCTCTCTCTCTCTGTGATTATCTTGCTATTAAACTCACAACACTCTCAATTCAATACTTGGACAAAATCTCAGCAAATGAAAAGAGAAGGGAGGGAGCCATGTTTATAGAGCAATTCTTACACAGACAATGCATATATACATCAAATTAAACCAATGAGAATGTTTGATTACATGATGGTTAAAAGAGAGTTGGTAAATGGTTGTTGAAGATCATCATGATAACCACTCCCCCCATAATCATGAGCTAGAAGGAGCTTGGGAGAAGAAGCAGGAGTAGCTCCTTAGCCTTTTTGTTCTTCACGTGAATGAGAATGAGACTAGCATTTAGGGGCAAGGCACACTACTAACTCAGCATTTGCAACATACTACACTTAAATCATTATACACATATATATTAAATACTTAGGCTATCTACACATATATATATATTTTATACATATGTCTTTAATTGAAATGTCACACTATAATTCACATAATGTAGTAAGTGTAACTTGTACACATATAATCCATGTACATTTTTATCATACTGGTATAATTTATTCGGATATAATCACATCACATTATCTCATGTATTATTAAATTATCTACCACATACTCATGATGTCTCACTTTAATGTATATTCACATTGTTACATAGGCATTTCATGTAACTCTCATAATTTAATAACTTTACTATATAGTTTATATATAATAGAGTCGCATTGTAATTTACACTTTATATAATATATAGTTAGCTACTATACGTTATACTTTTTGATTCGTATGCTCGCACATAGAAGTAATTAATTTACTTATTTCATCAATTAATTAATAATAATATTAATTAATTCGCTTCTCATTAGTCCATATAATTATTAATATTCACAATAATAGATTAACACTTACATGATTAAATATCACATGAATAATTGTAATTCTTATTATATTTATAAACACGTTGCTTATTACTATTATATTATTTGCAATGATAATAATCCCCACATCATCAAGTAATTATCATTAATATTTTATAACAATTAATTAATATTCTACGATAACAAGTAAAAACAATTAATATAGATTAATTGTTCACTTATCATTATTAATATATCTCATCGTGGTGCCACACAAGGCTTCTCGAGTTTATTATAAACTCCACATTTTCCTCAATTATTATAATTATTCAATTTTATATAATTGAATTAATTCATCTCAAAATCATTTATATTCAAATAACTTCTCATTTCCATTAATGTATTTATTTAATAATATTAGGAAATTCTTGGGTATTACATCCTCCCCCCTTATAAAAATTCAGTCCCGGAATTGCTATAAGGTTACACAAATAAATGGGGATAATCCCTCATTATCTTATCTTTTAACTCCCACGTTGCCTCCTCGACATCGTGGTTACGCCAAAGTACTTTTACAGAAGATATAATTTTATTTCTCAAAGTTTGCTCTTTCCTATCTAGTATTTGGACAGGAATTTCTTCATACGCCAAGTTCTTCTCCACTTGAATGGGCTTGTAAGAAATCACGTGCTTGTAGTCGGCCTTGTACGGTCGTAACACGAAAATGTGGAATACGTTGTGGATGTGCTTCAACTCGGGTGGTAATGCAACTTTGTATGCCACTTTGCCCACTCGCCTCATTATCTCGAACGGTCCTATGAATCTTGGACTCAATTTTCCTTTCTTATCGAAATGAATTTTTCCCTTCCATGGAGATACCTTCAAGAATACGAAACTGCCGACTTTGAAGTCTCGGTCCTGCCGATGCAAATCTGCATACTTTTTCTGGCGGTCTTGAGCTGCTACTAACCTGGCTCTTATCACTATCACCACGTCTGCGGTTTGTTGAACTAACTCTGGTCCGAGTATTTGTCGCTCTCCGACTTCGTCCCAATATAATGGCGTTCTGCACTTTCTTCCGTAAAGAGCTTTATACGGTGGAATGCCGATACTCGCATGGTAACTATTGTTATACACAAATTCGACTAAGGGTAGGTGGTCGTCCCAATTTCCCTTAAAATCCATCACGCAAGTCCTAAGCATGTCCTCCAGCATTTGTATTATTCGCTCACTCTGTCCGTCTGTCTGAGGATGATAAGCGGTACTCAACCTCAACTGCATTCCCATTTGCAAACTCTTCCAAAAATTGGATTTGAAGCGCGAATCTCGATCAGAGACAATAGACACCGGCACTCCATGTCGTGAGATAATTTCTATTACGTATAGGCTCGCTAACTGATTCAAATTGTAGCGGATTTTGATTGGTAGAAAATGTGCGGTATTCATTAGTCGATCCACGATAACCCAAATAGCATCATAACCTTTCTGTGTAACTAGAAGTCCTACCACGAAGTCCATGGTAATATGCTCCCATTTTCACTCTGGTATTTCTAACGGTTGTAGTAAACTACTCGGCCGTTGATGCTCTGCTTTAACGCGTTGGCAAGTCAAACATCTACTGACGCACTCTGCGACTTCCCGTTTCAAATTAGGCCACCAAAAATGTTGCTTCAAATCTCGGTACATCTTAGTGCCTCCCGGATGAACGGAATATGTCATATTATGTGCCTCGTGCAAAATCTCTTCCCTCAACTCAGTTACTGCTGGTACCCATACTCTTTCTTCAAATCTCAAAATACCATCTTTATCCATTCGAAATTTCTCTTCCTCATTTTCTGTGATCCTCTTTCGAATTTTCTCACACTCTTCATCCTTTTCCTGGGCTTCCTTTACTCTATCCAACAATGTCGGATGAGCTTCCACTACAAACAACCTCTCACCAGACTTTTCTGGTCCTTGCACTTCTATTTCCAATTTCTCCATCTCTCTTATCAACTCTTCCTGAGTCGTCAAATTAAACAACTTCTCCCTTCCTTTCCTGCTCAGAGCGTCGGCAACCACGTTTGCCTTTCCCGGGTGATAAAGAATATCGCAGTAATAGTCTTTGATTAATTCTAACCACCTTCTCTGCCACATATTCAACTCCTTTTGTGTGAAGATATATTTCAGACTTTTGTGGTCCGTGTATATCTCACATTTTCCCCGTACAAATAATGCCTCCATAACTTTAACGTAAAAACTACTGCCGCTATCTCTAAGTCATGAGTAGGGTATCGCTTTTCATAATCCTTCAATTATCGTGACGCATATGCAATGACTTTGTCGTGCTGCATAAGCACACAGCCAAGTCCCTTGTGCGATGCATCACTATACACCACAAAATTTCCCGCATCATCTGGTAATGATAACACAGGTGATTCGCTCAGTCTCCTTTTCAGTTCTTGAAAACTTTCCTTGCATTTGTCGGTCCATACAAATTTCACCGTCTTTCTAGTCAAATTGGTCAGCGGGGTTGCTATCTTAGAAAAATCTTGGATGAATCTTCGATAGTACCCAGCTAACCCTAAAAAGCTTCTCACCTCCGTCGGTGTTCTCGGTTGTTCCCAATTACTTACTGCTTCTACCTTCGCAGGGTCTACTGAGATTCCATTCTTATCCACCACGTGGCCTAAGAATTGAACCTTCTCCATCCAAAATTCGCACTTAGAAAACTTTGCATACATCTTCTCCTTCCTTAGAGCCTCCAAAACAATCTTCAGATGTTTGGCGTGTTCTTCCTCTATCTTCGAGTAGATCAAAATGTCGTCGATAAAAACCACTATAAATTTATCCAAGTATGGCTTGAAAACTCGGTTCATCAAGTCCATAAATGCTGCCGGAGCATTAGTCAATCCAAATGACATTACCAAAAACTCGTAGTGTCCATAACGGGTTCAAAACACAGTCTTTGGTATGTCCTCATCCCTCACTTTCAGTTGATGATATCCTGTTCGTAGGTCAATTTTTGAGAAACACTTTGCTCCCTTCAGTTGATCAAATAAGTCATCTATCCTCGGTAGCGGATATCGGTTCTTGATCGTTACTCTGTTCAATTCTTGATAATCGATACAAAGCCTCATCGATCCTTCCTTCTTCTTAACAAATAACACTGGTGCTCCCCAAGGAGACACATTCGGTTATTCAATAACTCTTGCAATTGTATCATCAATTCCTTCATTTCTACTGGCGCCATACGATATGGAGCTTTCGAAATCGGTGCCGTTCCAGGTGCTAAGTCTATTACGAATTCGATTTCTCTGTCTGGCGGAAGACCAGGCAGATCGTCCGAAAACACATCTTGAAATTCCTTAACTACGGATATATCCTTAATTTCTACTCCCCTTTTCCGAGTATCAACGATGTAAGCTAGATAACCTACACATCCTTTCCTTAATAATTTCTTGGCCTGCATCATCGTAATGCAACACGATTGCTTAAGCGATGAGCTACCATAAAACACTACCTTAGACTTACTCTGAGTCTGAAGGTTCACACATTTGTTCTGACAGTCAATTATCGCAGCATGGTTATACAACCAATCCATTCCTAGTATTACGTCAAATTCTCCCAATCTAATAGGAATCAAGTCTACGCTCAGTTCATGTTCTCTAATGTTTGCGCAACAATATCGATAAATGTATTCTACAGAGATTACTTCCTTATTCGCAACTTCTATGATCAAAGGATTTTCTAATCATTCTCGGGGTGTACTAAGTTTACTAGCAAATTCTTCAGATATAAAAGAACAGGTGGCACCCGAATCAATTAATACATAAGCATTTATATCATTGATTGGGATTATACCTGACACCACGTCCTTCACAGCCACGGCGTCCTGGACGGTCATATTAAAAGTTCTGGCTGTTGGGCGGTTGGATTGTGCCGGCCCGCTGATCATCAGCTTGTTGCCTCCTTGCTGATTGCTACCCCTGCCACTTCCCTTCTTTGGGTAATCCTTAATACGGTGCTCAGTTGAGCCGCAAGCAAAACACCCTTGGATCTTCTTTGGTTTCGGGCAGTTGGGCGAGATGTGTCCTTCCTGTCCACAGTTGTAGCAAGTGCCACGTCCCTTCCAGCACTCGCCCTGGTGATTCTTCCCACACTTTGGGCATCCTTCAGCCCTTTTCTTGAAACCTCCACGAAAATTCCCTGATTGATTATTGTTGTTTTTGTTGTTGTTGTTGTTATTCTCCCATTTTCTCTTTCCCAAGTTGCTTCCTCTGCTACTACTTCCTCCTGTACGGTTCTCTCCTCCATTATTCTTTCCTTTCTTCTCCTTGTTATACAGACTTAAGGCCTCACTGCCACCTTCCGCAATGATTGCCTTCTCCAGTAATGTTGCAAAGGAATCAATTTGAAGAACTGATACCTTATTGAACAGTTCATTAAACTTAGGTACGTACTGCGCCACCGTCATGTCACCTTGTTTTAGTTCTAAGAACTTTACCTCCATCCAATTCTTCATACTCTTTGGGAAGTAATTCTCGAAGAACAGCGCCTTAAACTTATCCCAAGCTATTATCCCTTCTCCAGCTCTTTGTTGATTAGCCTCTCACCAGTAGTTCGCTCCTCCCCTCATCATGTATGTGGAAAATACCGTCTTCTGATCTTCGCCTACGCGAGCTATAGTGAAAGCTTTTTCGATCTCCTTGATCCACGTTTGTGCGACGATTGGGTCGGTGGTTCCCTCGAACTCCGGGGGTCCTACACTTCTAAAGTCTTTAAAGGTTGTTACTGGCACAGCCTGAGGATTTGGGCGAACGGGTTCATTGTTCCTTCCCCTTAATGCCTCTCCTAATAGGTCTACCAGTTTCTGAATCGGGTCTACTTGTTCCCTCTTATTGTTCACTGACTCCTCAGGTGCAGTCAATCTACGTCTGGGCGACATTATCTTCATCACAAATTTTTATTTTATTATTATTCAAGTATATTACTTAAGTATTTCTTTTTAATACAAAAGAATAAATTTATAACACGTTTATAAATAACCTCCATTTATATTCATATGCCATTTCATTTCATTACATGATTATCCTAGCATACTAAATGTCATCACGTATATCCCTAATATCACAAAAGACGGGGAATATACCAACCTACTACTATACTACCCCTCTAACAAAAACTAACACGGGGTTTACATCACTATCCCACAACTTACACAAAAGATCAGGATTACAACATAGAATGTACAACACATAAAGATAAATGCTACTAACTACTACTAGACTGACTAAGGGAATCTCATCCCATCATCCCGCGCTTTACTGAGCTCTTGTACTCCAACTGTGCTATATACGCAACCAGCTCTCGACTCAGGGTATGTAGAGTCCGTCCCTGCTCCGCTGGGTAGTGGTACACACCATCAATCACCCTCTCAAATGCCGAACGGAACACGTACCCCATCTTGTTCATCTTTCTTTTCTTGCACCTGACCTCGTCCTCTAGGTCGTTAGCTCTCTCATTGGACGCTTCCCACTTCTCCTCGAAGTGTATCCTATCCATCACCTCCAACTCTAGCTGAGTACGGAGTGCCTTTTTCTCAGTCTTCTCACTCAATTCTCTCTGTTCTACTTCTTCCAGGTTCCCTGCCAGATCTACATTTCTTGCCACCGACCTATGGAACAGAGTCCCCATCTGGATCCCTGCCTCCCTACGGTAGGCAATCTCCATCTCTAACTCCTGCATGGCCAGCTTCCTCTGGTGGTCTTCGTCCCTCAGCTTCTAGAACTCAGACTCTCTCTCTTTGGCCTCTTCCTCCAGCTCCTGAACCCTGCAGTCTAACTCTAAGATCCGCTCCTCATACTCTCCTAGCATCTACTCCTCTACAGTAGCCTCATCATAGTCCTCTACTGGCTCATCCTCCATCGGCTTGTCCTCTATCGGCTCCTCCTCTGGATCAGACTCTATCCTAATCTCGTCCTCGTCGTCAGACTCGAACGGTGCAACAGCCTGCAGTGGTGTAGCCTCTAGAGGTGCCTCGTATACTACATGTATATCCCTGGGCTCCTCCTCTGCCACTCTACTAGGTACACCTGTGTCTGTCATCCTACAATCACAAACACAAGACAAACAAACAGCAACTCCATTAGAATGTTAAATAAAACATAAGTTCATTGTATAGAATGAAGTTACATTTCATAACATGCTAAGTCTTGCTCTAGGGAAAACTCTATGTGGGTTTTATCTCCTTTCCAACTTCTAAGTTCGCCTAAGTTATAGTCTAAGGACACTCGTTCCTAAGGTTTATAAGTACAGCTCTGATACCAACCTGTGACGCCCCCAAATCAGGGACCACCACTTGGTCACTCGAATTCGATTTATCACGTGCTCATGGTAATACATCACAATAATAATAACTAAATATCACACAATCACAGCGGAAAATCTAATCTAGAATAATTTATAATAATTTATTATAATTATTCCCCCAAGTCTCGCAACCTACAGTACTTAATAGATTACATAACAATATCAATTAACGACTTATTACATAATCTAACTTAAGCTTAAACATAATCAAATCCAGTCTTACTACATCATCTTAATACAACATTAAAATATTTAAAACATAAAAGAGACAAGCTAATTGGTAGCCTTGCCCTTGCCCTTATCAATGCTCGAAGGTTCGCCCTTCTCTGCCTTAACTGAAATATTTTAGGGAAAGCAAGAATGAGCACAAATTGCTCAGCAAGTAATATACAATAAGGGTTTGTAATATAATTCTCAATTCTCGAAAAGGGTATAGCAAGATGTGATAGTTTTAAGGATAACAAGAAATATCAACAGTTTTCAACAATAGTTGCTAAGGATAGAATAATATCAATGTGATTCAATAATAATCAGTTCAAGATTTCAAGATAACTGAATATTGAGCAGTCACTAAGGATTATGAACTTCTACTAGAATTGACAATAATAAACTGAAAATCCAACAAAAATAGGTACAACAGGTGATCAGCCTAAAGTACCATCGTTATGCATAACAATCAATCATACTCAAGTGTGCACGTCGGTTCTCCGATAATTATATATTCCCTTAAAAGAAGGTTGATCTTCTCAGTCAAATACAAGATCCCGCACCAAATTAATTAGTTTAGGTCGCTTTTCAATAATATAAGTCTAGCCGAATCAAATGTCATAGACACTTTCACAATATTCAAGAACAATACTAAGTTCAACATGAATAATAGCTTTAATGAAATAAGAGTTCAAGTATGCTAATTCAATTCAACGATTAAGTGAAGAAATTAGCTTTCAATATACAAGGATAGAATACTTGCATGAAGTAAATGCGTCGGTTAGGATACTTGCATCCAAAGAGATAAGGTTTAGATACTTGCACCGTAAGTTAGAGAACTTGCACTTTAAAAGAGTGTAAGTTAGAGAACTTGCCTTTAGCGTAGTTTATCCACGAAAAGCAAATCAACACTTTTGAATTCCTATCGTAATATATTTACGTATATACGATATCCATTAGTCATATAGTTCAACATTATATCTCATCTTGGACATACGACCAACACACAAGTTAAGTCTTAGCTTAGCTACACATTTATATATTAATATAACTTCTATTATTAACGTTCCTCTTTTGAGTTGATCATATTCATACATTGTTACTATCATGTGAGACTTCCACAATTAGCAAACATACTCGCATATTATTAATATCACATAAGACTATAATTAATACTAAATGTATTTCATTTTAGCAAGTTATGGCATTCTCGTAAGTTAACCGTCAAAATCGGGTTCAAGTCACATCATATAATATCACGTAGCATGTATACATTTTAAAGAATAATTTTATGTTTGTATAACCTTCCCTCGTTCCAAACATATGTGATATAGCTTCTAAGTTAACCCTTTCAATAATTTACGGTCATTCAAGGTCATGGAATTCACAAAGCCTATCATGCTTGCTTTCAAAACACATAAAACATGTTCATGAGTTTTCATATCACATATATGCAACTATCATTGTCATTAGTTTGAAAACATACTTCGTCTACGCAAATTTTGAATCACGGCAACTAATCATGGTATATATACATGCATGATACGTGAGTGAGTCTAAGAATATTATCACATGTGTCCATAAATATTTGAATATGAAACTTACAATAACATGTTAAGATTTACGTTTCAAACTTATACTTTCACTTAGTAAAGTTCGCAAACGAAGTCCACATGCTAATGTTATGCTATGAAACATATCTAAACAAGTCAACATGCCTTTTGTGCATTCTTAAACCATATCAACATGCGTGTATGGTCAGAATATCAACATGGATATAATTTATCAAAGTTTGTTTTCAAACTCTACGCTTTTGTTAGAAATGTGCACTAGTTAGGTTCACATGTTCATAATGTATCACGGAACCCATATACATAAGTTAGCATGCATTTCATGTGTTTCTAAGTCATACTAACATGTCTCAAAAGTCAAAATACTATTATGGTATTTATATATCCAAGTTCCTCTTTTCATAACTTTAAGTTTTCTTTGAAATATTCAACTAAAACAACTAGTATGGATTGCTATAACCTAGTAACATTATTCCATATGTTAATGTGAGTTATATGCATATCCTAACAGTACATCATGCCCAATACATCAGAAGATATAAAAGAAATCATCAACAAATTCTGTAGTGGCTCGCTGCCGCGCCCAAATTGTACTAAGGAGACGCGCGGCCGCGCGGCTCCCGTTCCAGTCTAGAGAGCAGCCTGCAACGGCACATAACAAACCTTACTCACGAAATTACTTCACAAAAACTTTTCTAAGCAGCCACATTATGGCTTAAACATGTTTATAAGTCTATATAACAACTAAGAACATGTTCTAATCAAATCTAGCAAGAATTGTAATCAAAATCAAGAATTGGAAACTTTGACAGTAAACAAAATGATGAACCAAGAACGAAGGATTTATACCTCTGTAATGCAAAGTAAGCTTATTAAAATCTCTCTCTCTCTCTGTGATTATCTTGCTATTAAACTCACAACACTCTCAATTCAATACTTAGACAAAATCTCAGCAAATGAAAAGAGAAGGGAGGGAGCCATGTTTATAGAGCAATTCTTACACAGACAATGCATATATACATCAAATTAAACCAATGAGAATGTTTGATTACATGATGGTTAAAAGAGAGTTGGTAAATGGTTGTTGAAGATCATCATGATAACCACTCCCCCCATAATCATGAGCTAGAAGGAGCTTGGGAGAAGAAGCAGGAGTAGCTCCTTAGCCTTTTTGTTCTTCACGTGAATGAGAATGAGACTAGCATTTAGGGGCAAGGCACACTACTAACTCAGCATTTGCAACATACTACACTTAAATCATTATACACATATATATTAAATACTTAGGCTATCTACACATATATATATTTTATACATATGTCTTTAATTGAAATGTCACACTATAATTCACATAATGTAGTAAGTGTAACTTGTACACATATAATCCATGTACATTTTTATCATACTGGTATAATTTATTCGGATATAATCACATCACATTATCTCATGTATTATTAAATTATCTACCACATACTCATGATGTCTCACTTTAATGTATATTCACATTGTTACATAGGCATTTCATGTAACTCTCATAATTTAATAACTTTACTATATAGTTTATATATAATAGAGTCGCATTGCAATTTACACTTTATATAATATATAGTTAGCTACTATACGTTATACTTTTTGATTCGTATGCTCGCACATAGAAGTAATTAATTTACTTATCTCATCAATTAATTAATAATAATATTAAGTAATTCGCTTCTCATTAGTCCATATAATTATTAATATTCACAATAATAGATTAACACTTACATGATTAAATATCACATGAATAATTATAATTCTTATTATATTTATAAACACGTTGCTTATTACTATTATATTATTTGCAATAATAATAATCCCCACATCATCAAGTAATTATCATTAATATTTTATAACAATTAATTAATATTCTACGATAACAAGTGACAACAATTAACAATTAATATAGATTAATTGTTCACTTATCATTATTAATATATCTCATCGCGGTGCCACACAAAGCTTCCCGAGTTTATTATAAACTCCACATTTTCCTCAATTATTATAATTATTCAATTTTATATAATTGAATTAATTCATCTCAAAATCATTTATATTCAAATAACTTCTCATTTCCATTAATGTATTTATTTAATAATATTAGGAAATTCTCGGGTATTACATTATCTTTGTCCCTTGTTCTTGTGGAAAGGGGGTGATCATTTTCTTGAGGTTGAGAGTGGTTCTTCTTTGCTATTCGGTGGTGCAAAACTCAAGTATGCTCTGGCCCTAATAACCTGATCCTTCATCTCTTTCCACTTCTCATCTATTACCCTCCTTGATAGTGATTACACTTTTCGGTCATGTTGGACAATTTTTTCTTTATATTCTTCCTGCTACAAAACAAAATCAAAAACATATGCTTATTACAAAAGCCAATGTATGGATATGGAGGGTATAGGGAGGTCTTTACAAAAATGAAGAATATTTGCACGGAACATCAAGCCTTGCAGCAATATCAATTATCCAGCACACAAAAATATCAGACTTTTTTGTAATAAATCTTTAAAGTACATAATGTACGTCTTTAAGAGAAAGTAAGAAACTCACATGACCTGTACAATAAATGAATGGGTAACAAAACTAAAAGGAACGCATTTATACCTCCCAACCTCACCTTGACCCCCATATATATAACCCTCTACAAACAAAACGATAAAGATATTACACAATTTTGTGCTACCACCCATAGACTCCCTATAAAACACAAAAGAAACTACTAATCTTGAAAAACCCTTATTTGATCCAAAATATAAGATAATAAAAAATGCATAGCACGACACAATCAACCCCTTCGCATCCTCGAAAGGTACAGTATTTCATTGCTCCCCCATGATCCACATGGGCACAACTAAGTTATGTTACTAAATCCATCAAAACAATTCAAATCACTATTCAATCTATCAGTATAAATCGATATTATTTTAATGGAAAACTTTATTATTCATGCCACTCTCTGAGTTAGGAAAGAGCAAAGAAGCAATGAAAAGAATGTGAAACCCAATCCAAAAAATTGATAAAGCTAAAAGAGTGCCAATTAACAAAATGAGGAAAGACTACTTATCAAACAGTACTCTAGAGGTTTATATAAAAACTACAACCAAATATGCCTTATATTCTAATACACTAGCCAAATTAAAGTGCATTCAGGAACTGTCATACACAGTGCCATGGCTTTGCCTGATTTTGCAGATAGCATAGTATCCCCATCATGGTAACTTGCAATACCCTTTGCTAGCTTACAAAAAAGTTTGTTCAAGTAAGCACCACTAGGGATTTAGGCAACAATTTAAGAGGGAAAAGGTGCATTGATCGACAATGAAAATGAATTCAGAAAACTCAAGAGAAGTGTATATGGATTCCAAATGGGGACATTTAAAACTCATAGAAAACCTCCTTTAGTACTCCCAACTTAATAAGCACATGAGAAGTGTGCATGTGATTAAATCCAGATACACAAGCAAGTCTTGAGATTACAGATTACCAGATGCAAACCGTTTATGTTACTAAATACAATCAATAACTGGATAGCAGAGCGAGACATATTTTGACATCATTTTAGAAAGAAAATAATTCAAATGAACTGATAGCAAATATTAGCAATAGCCATTAGCCATTACCTTTTATCTGAAACAAACAAAACTAAGTTTTCATCGTCAATATTAAGAATGTGAGTGCGAGTATTGTGATTTTCAAAACAATATGCAAACACTACAAATAACTGTCCAATCATTGTAATATACTTGTATAGATGTTTTACCTTTCCTCTAGATATGGACAATGAATTCTCTAATTTTCTTTTTTGATCGTCTTATGTTGTATCATAATTGGCCCCTGAACATAACGAAAAAGTAAAAAAGAACAATTAAAGTCAAAAGCAAGAAGTACATTAAAATAGAAGAGTTCAGTGTATCATAATTGGCACTCGTGAAAGCTTATTCCTTTAATATATCCACATAAACATACTGAACAATCACTACTCAACAGTTCAGTGTAACGAAACAAGAAACACAAGAACGCTTGGCAGAAGAGAGCTGAGAGGATAAAACACATTCTATGCAAAAGTTGCTTTACCCCACATCTTCAAAAAATTGTGGTTGATGAGAAAATGCAAGACCATTAGCTTTCCTTTATATATGATCTTGAAAGGAAAAATTGCTGAAACTGCCTGTTACTTCTAAATTGTGGGAAGAAGACTTGCACTGTCAGTTGCAGGTGCTCTCTTTCTGTCGTAACGCTGAAAAGATATGAGTAATTAAAATTAACAATATGAAGTCACTAATTAACCTGAGAATTGCAATAAAATGGAACTTGTTTGTTAATTGTCCAGCATCTTTATCTATGCAACTCACTTGGGTATCGATGTTTTACTATTGGTAGCTGTCGTTTACACTACTAAATTTACCTTACTCAGGTTCTACTAATCTTATGAACTAGTATAGCAATAAGCAAGGATCGATCCCATAGAGAGTAATTTATATTTTAATTATCCAACGAATTCAATGAGTTGGGGGTTTTTGTTTCAAAATAATTTAGGTAACAAGATTGAATTTAAGAAAATATCAATAAGTAAAAGAGTTCAATTCTTCAGTTCAGTATTCCCTTTTCACAAATATGAATTAATTAAGTTATTATACTATTTACCCTTCCAATGAGATTAATAACCCAAGATAATTGCAATCACAAATTACCCGAAATTCTTCTTAAGTGTAGATCTAATGCGACGATCGCCAACAAGAGATTCTAACTAACATACAACCTAGAACTATCAGTCTAGATTTAATATGATAGAAGCATGAAGAATGAGAATTAGATTATTCCAAGCAACAATTACACAATCATGAATTATTTAACTTGTCATCTGAAAATCTCAATAATATTTCAAAACTTGTCCACAATAAAATATTATCAATTGCTACTTAGATTAGACACACTTCGTTTGCTTAAAATCTGTCCTAATCTAACAGATGAAATCAATTCATTAATTTAATCCTGCAAAAATCAAATTAATCAATTGGATAACATATATGAAAGTTCACATAAATAATCAGAATAAATCTCAATGAATGAATAAATACTAAATAAACTTAATCAAACTAGTGATTGTTAATCAGGTTCAACATCCCTTCAGAATTGAATAAGAGAATTAGCCTGACATGCCTTGAATAGCCTCCAAGAAATAAGATGAGAATACTAAGATACAAGATGATCAAAGCATAGGAAAACAAGTCATATTTAAAGCCTAGACAAACCCTCAATCAATTAAGGTAAATCACAATCCTATTCTAATTCAACTTATAATTTAAAAACCTAAAAATCCTGTCAGGCGTCAGAACTGCGCGGCCCGCGCTCCATTCCCTTTGTTAACTGCGCGGTTAGCGTATCACCTCCAGTAGCTTTATCTCGTAGCTGCGTGGTCAGCGCTTCACATGTACTAGCCACAACGTGGTCCGCGCTCCTCTACCAGTTTTGTCCAAACTTTGATCTTTTCAGCTTTAAATCCATTCCAACCTCTATATCTACAATAAACACAAAACACTACAAAGTAATACGAACAATATCCAAAAACTCACAATAAACAAGCGAATATGAGATCAATTCATAGGTCTTCAACCTACTCATCAAATTCCCCCACACTTGAACTTTTGCTTGTCCTCAAGCAAACACAATGCGACTATTTACTAAACTACAATGAATGCAACTATAGAGATTTGAACAACAACCATGATAATTTAATGAATCTTATGCCTCAGAGATAAACAACTGTTATGCTATCCATATCTCATCACATACCAACCTTCTTTTCACATGTTCACCTCACCAACATACGATTTGCATATTTCCGTGTGTGTGTGCCCAATATGACCTCAACAACAACAAAGATCAATATAAATAAAATCATAGACATGTAAAACCTTTATAACCAACATTATAGCAAACACATAGTCAAGGAGAAATAAAATTTTGAACCAGGCTCATTCTTTCTAGTGAGTGCATCTTAATGCTCCATCTCACTTTTTATTATATATTTTTTTACCCGACTTGTGCAATGTCCAATTCCATTAGGCTTTTCAATGCTACCCTTGTAACGGACTTTCGGCCAACAACTCCCAAACCCGAAGGCTTTAGGACACTAGGTGTAGAGACATCCCCTAGGGTTTACTTATCCGAATAGCAAAGGCCACGAAACTGAACTAAGTCAGATTTTTTTCAATTTTTTTTCAGATCAAATATTTCTCTTTTTTTCTGAATTCCTTTCTTGAGCCACTGTTTCCCCCCCCCCCCCCCCCCCAAACTTATGTGAAAGCCATTTTTTTAACTTCTTTAATACATACCCATGTTCTATCTTGCACTTATTTCCCATTATTATTGAAAACCAGTTAGTGTGCTTGATTTTTAGAAAATACAAAATGCATGATATGAGATTCCTATGGGCAAAATCAGTCAACACATAACGATCAATTTCAAGCATGCAAGTCATTAATTATTTTCCTCATTGACTTCATCTTATTAACATTGCTCTTTGCCCAATCTCTATGCAACCTAAAATAAAATCCTATATGAATGCAAAAATATATATATATATTTTTTTAATTTTGACATGCATATGACTAATTAAACTAAACTATATGCAGCCTAATATGCAGAATAACACAAAAAATACTCCCCCCACACTTATTTCAAGGAATGCCCTCATTACTTAGCATAAAGAAATAAAAACGAGGACTTCCCTGCGCACGAGTCAACGCTCGTCGTCATCTGAAGGAGGGTAGGCAGATAAGATGGTTGGATCAGGCAGCTGGGCTGGCTGGTGAGGATTCATTCGGGAGAAGGCATCTGCCATTGCTATGAAGGCGCCTATGTTGTAGGCATGCATTTGATCCTGGCGCTGTGCAAGGTGGAGCAATCTTTTCTGACCTCTGTCAATAGATGGACCGGCTTCGGCTGTAGTAAATAGTGGAGAAGGCGATGTAGCCGGTGGTATCATAATGTAACCTTCGCCTCGAGGATGTGAGCGTGCTCCACTCCATTCTCTATATGTGATAATGACCTTATGATCGATGGGCCCCGTAGGTTGCTTAATCAGCTTTGAAGTATCCTATCGAACTCCCGCCTTTCGGCATAGCTCAGTCATCAGAAAATCGTGCAATAGTCCGCATGTGGTACTCCCACGGAGTGACCTATCTATCGACTGCTGGATACACATATCGACATCCACGGGAAAGAATTGTGGAACATTGGGACTATCATACCAAGAGTGGACGATTCCATAGAGAAGACGCACTCTATCCACCGTGACTTCAGTTTGATGGGTGGTAGGCATGAGCCTAGCACATAGGAAAGCGTACCAAGCCTTTCCATATCTGCTGAGCTCGGAATGGGGAAATTGAACCTTCATGTCTGTCCCAGGCTTAAGAACCCATTGGGTACCAGGTTTGCAAAAGCAAACAATAATTTCATCCAAGTTAGGAGGGTGATCTTCATAGGTGTTCTCCATTTATGTCTCCAACCCAAAATGTTTGTTTATGGCCGTGTGGTGGAATGAAACTGGCCGGCCTCAGACTTTCACAACCCTCCCTTCATGCTCTATTGCGTTGGCATAGAACTCCTTCACGTTGTTGAGCACGGCGAGTTGTGGTTGTTCGACCAACTGGAATCATTGCCTCTCGGCGATCATCAAAGCCAAGTCGCCATCTAGGTTAGCGTTGGGCGTAAAACCTCGTTCCGGCACAAGGGACTTTTTGGCAATGGCATTAAAACGAGCCGCCGCGGTCTCACTCACAAATCTAGAAGTATCAAAAGATGTGCGAGAACCGGAGGTTGAGTTCCTTGGTCGTTTTGAAGACATGTTGGAAAGATTTGTACACAAAAGTTGGCTTGGACAATTTGTCGAACTCTTGGCGTGCACCCTTTTTCTTCTTTAAACCTAGTTTCCTTGCAAACAAATGCTAGCCCACAAATTAGTACTAACAACCTTGGGTGTTCAGTAACCTAAGGGATTCCAATGACAATTATAAAAGAAAACTAAAATAATTTAATCAATAGGGCTTGCCCACAAATTAGTACTAACACAATTTAACCTAGTTTCCTTGCAAACAAATGCTAGCCCACAAATTAGTACTAACAACCTTGGGTGTTCAGTAACCCAAGGGATTCCAATGCTAATTATAAGAGAAACTAGGGCTTGCCGATTGAGAACGGTAGGGATTGATTGCGTGTAGTAGTTTTAGGTTTTATAATGAGAAGAGATGGGAAAGAATGGTGTAAGTAGAGTAGGAGAAAGCGAAGAGGAAGAGGAAAGGGAAAAGGAAAGGGTTTAAGGGTTTAATTCAAAATCCGTGTTTAAAACTAAAACTACCGAATTGCGCGGTCCGCGCGGCTAGGGGGGCGGTCAGCACTTGGGAAGGATTTTGGACTTGAAGTTTCTGTATATACTGCGCGGTCCGTACAGATAGGGGCGCGGTCAGCACTGTCCTGTGCTATTTAGGTGAATAGTTACTGCATATGCTGCACGCCCAGCGCAGTTAGAGCGCGGTCTGCGCTGCCCTGTAAAATTTGAAAATTTACCCTTTTGTTGTTGCTTGCCTGTACCATATTAATGCACTATCTTCATCTTAAAATTAAAACGAAGGGAAACTAATAATAATACTATTATTACAAAACATGGTAAAAATTATGGGTTGCCTCCCACACACACTACTAAAAAAATGATCATTTGTGATGGCCAAAATCCATCACAAAAACTAGAAAAACCATCACGAAAGGTTTATGTGATGGTTTTAAGCATCACGATGGCCGTCTTGTATACGCCCATCATGAAAGATTTTACGTGATGATTTTGGCAATCACCAAAACATTCAATCCTTTTGTGATGGCCAAACCTGTCACATTAACATAGTAGTTATTTGTGATGGCCGAAGCAATCACATCCTTTTATGATGGTCACGACTATCACAGAATTGGTAAGGTTTTTATGATGACCAAAATAATCACCAATTATTTGTGATGGTCGAAACAATCACGTCCTTTTGTGATGGTCACGACAATCACCAAATATTAAGGCATTTGTGATGGCTAAAGCAGTCATACACATAAGTTTTTTGTGATGGCTAAAATAATCACAATTTTCTCTATTTTTGTAACCTATTTATACTTTTTGGTGATAGAAAGCCATCACAAAATTCTTATATTAAAATATATTTAATTGTCAATTTGATATTTCAAATCTATAAATGCCATAAATTTCAATAAATTTGAAACGTAAAATCATACAAAATTATTAAAATGAAGAAACTTGATCCATTTAATTAAAAATCAATTCATAATCAGCTACTTAAATAGGTAGCTACATGTCATATTTTCATCAATCACTAACCCAACATCTATCAAAGAACTCCTAAACTAATAAATTGATAATTAAGAATATCTAGATCATTCTAAATTCTGCATGAAATCCTCATCAGAGTCGTCATCATTTGCGTCAGCATTCACTTGTTCCTAAGAGAAAGACTTGTTTTGTGCATGCTTCATGAACTATGTAGTTGATTATGCCAAAAATGTAAGACTTTCGAGCTTGAGGTCAATAGGGTTGATCAAATGTACAGTTCTTTCTTGGAACTACAACGAGGAGGATAAGAATTAGAACAAATTATATGAAATTCAAAAGGATTTTAAAAAATTAAATTTCATAATATATGGCAATAAGATTAAATCCACAGATTTGATTGAACCTTAAACAAACATATTAAGTATCAATACCACATAGTTGGATGAAGAAAAGATATATTCTCTCACCACAAAAATAAATTATCTTCGCATTTACATTGTGGTAATTAAATTACAAAAAATCTTCCTAAAATTGTGTTTACAAAAGAAATCTCTAGAAAGCCACGACATGATGACGGTCATACACAGCCGATCAAAAAGAAAAGGGTGGTCTAATAAGTGATGGGAGGCAAGGCTAGATATCATATTGCAAATAAACGAGACTCTTTTTGTGGAACTGGAGGAGTACACAATTTATATGCAGCAAGTCACAGATATTATAGAAGCTCATAATATAGGATAAAAGACAAAATAAATATAAAACTGTGAAGGCAATAGGGCATGCTTTTGTTCATCTTCGGCACCTTGTAAACATATTTGTGAGTAACTGTGAAGAAAACCTTTTAGCTTGTGAATATCATCAATTTGTATCTGACAGAGTAATGTGAATTTAACATCTGAATTGCACTGCACTTTACTGTTTATTCCAACTTCAGGTGAAAAAAATGAAGAATAATTGGACAATAAGCTTAATAACGTGAAGATCTAATTAGAATACCTCTTTAATGACCATAGTTGAGTTAGACAAGTCTTTGTGGCTGAATTACAATTTGACAAAAATACATTATATAAAGACAAATGTTATTTAAGAGTTGAAGAGAAATGTCCACTTCTCGTACCAGGGTAATGTTGACAGAGTCAAGGACTTTGACACCAACATTTTCTGATGAAAATTTACATTAGCCATCTTTTCCAGTGTATGGATATGCTGCCTCAGTTTCAAGTCCACCATTGTATTTGATGTACTCAAAGGCTTGGGAAGGTAACCCACTATTGCAACCATAGTTATTAAAAGTCTTGACACTGTCTACAAGCTGCTGCTCAGACAAAGAAATTCCTTCCCCAAATGCATGTTCATAGGCTGCCTCTAGAGCTCCAGTGGTGCTGCAAAAGACAGCAAATAATGAGGTTAGTCAAGAAATCAAACAATCAGATTTTAATTTCCATGATCTTAATTTAAGATTACCTGAATGTCCAGCAAGATCCCTCCGTGTTTTTTAACCTTACTTACATACATAACGTTTTCTTAAAGAAAACTTTATAACCTTAAAATGTTTCTAAGGGTGGTTCCACAAACGTTATAACCTTATAATGTTAAAGAAAACGTTAAAATGGTTCTCAAACCAATTTTAGGTAATAGCTTTTTCTTTTAATATGTTTCTAAGGGTGGTTCCACAACTTTAACCACTTTGTGCCAAGATAAACAGATAAAAAAAATTTGCGGACTTCATTTTGTTGTAAACAAGGTGATAAAATCTGATTCTAAAGAAGCATCAGAATAGTACTAGTTCATGCAATAAATCATGAATAAAAGAATAGTTTATTTATCAACATTAATATTCATTATCATAGCACTACTATTTTATTTAAGGCGAACATAATTAAGTCATCGTACAGAGGTGTAGAGATAAAGCTTTAATTTCTGTCCACTAACCCGTTCTAATAGAATATTAGACGTCTTAAATTCGCGGTGGATGACAGGTTTCTCAGCTTCATGGAGGAAAGCAATGCCTTTTGCTGCACCAAATGCTATCTTCATTTTGATAGACCAGGGAAGAGGAAGCAGTACTCCTGTGACAATGAGCAACATATATTGACAGTATAAAAGCAAGTATCATACATGAACAAGTTAAAAGGAGAACGCTAAGTACAACAATCCTAACATATCTAGTTAGATTTGATAAAATTACGTAGAAAAATATTGGTAAATCAGCAGAAGTTTTCAGAACTCTTTTTTTCTTTCTTTATTTTAATTTTATATTTTTTTCTTTATATTTCTGTATCAAGGAGTCACAAGGGGCCATGTGAACCAGTGACAAACTAGGACTACAATGAATATTTGACATATCATAAAAAGGTTACCAATTATTATGTACAATATAGAAAACATGAGTTTCACATTTCGAAGGAGATTGTACATAATATAGAAAATATTTTGAAGGAGAAACATGAGTTTCACATTTTGGAAGTTACAAATGTACTCCATCATGTTGCGAGCAGATGTCTATGAGGTTGGCATGATATTAACAGCCAAGGTTAACAACAGAATGAAGATTTATTTATATTACCAGTACAACAGAAGTAAAAATGTAAATTATGGGCCTTTGTAAATTGTAAAAATGTAAAAAATGTAAAAATGTAAATGTAAATTAGAACCTTTGTAAATTATATCCAAAATTATAACTAAACTGCGCAAAACGCCAGTTTATAATGCTTTATTCTGAGCAACCTAATGGCCATGGAAGTGTTGCCTATTTTGCAAAGCCAATTTATAATGGTCCCATGCAATATATTAACAGAGATTTCAAAATAATTCAAAGGAAGGTATGATAAGCAACAACAAATGCTTCTGAAAATAGAAACTCAAAATCAGAGTAATAGGTAAAACATTATCAGAACCTTTGTAACCCAAATTATAACTAAACTGTGCAAAACACCAATTTTCTTTGTTACCATATAAAAACAACTATGACCAAATATAAGTAAGAAATTTGCCCTTTCCAATTTCTGCATTAAGTAGTGGCATAAACTAGTTGTTCCAAGGCAATGGAATAAAAAAAATCATAGCCCGCAGTGGAAAGTGGAAACAAAAAATCAAAGAACAAAGAAAATTTAGTAATACCCGTAATTAAATTTAATGGATAGTAGTGTTGAATGCAGCTCCTTGCTACATTCACGGATTCTTTTAATTTACTTTTTATATAGATAAAACCATTCATGGATTTCAAGTTCCATGATGAATTGCATTCACAATAAAATAAAATAAAATTATGGTGAACTTGTAATCACTTAAATCTTCTTATAAAACTTGTAAACCTAAAAGGTTGTGGATGTTAGTGATTGCCATTAGTGAATTCAAAATTGGGTATCAAAATAAGATGGTAGTTTGCAACAGAAATTTCTACCCATCAATAATCAGGAACAGATTGATATACTTAAATAATCTGCACTCCTTATCATTGATCACATATTCAAATGAAAAAATGCAATTCATAAAAATTAGAAGCAGTTAAAAATGGAAACTAAAAAGAAATAAGTAAAAAACAGTAGTACATACTGAGTCAAATCTTCGAAACCCAATTGCCATTCAAAAGCTAAATTATGAAAGGGACATTTTATCGAACATTTCATGAGCATAAATTTTTGCAATATTGTTATTAGTACAGACTATACAGTGGGACATTTTATCAAACACTTCATGTGCATTACACACACAAACACTTCATTTTAAAATACTCAAACCATAAACATGAAATGACCTCCATAAACATGGAATCTGCCACAAACTGATGATTATTATGATATAAGAAAACTAAAAAAAGTTAATTACAATCAATTAGGTATTCTCAATAGAGGTTTTCGTCTTAGTCCGATTCGACAATTCATGAGCCATAGATTCTTATTTCAGTACAATTCATGCCTATTTTAAAATTACCCATAAACAAGTTCAAACCCTAGCCTTAATTCGTGGAATGAAGAACAAAAGAACAAATAATTGACGTACCAGTAGTTAGTGGAGCGGAGGCGGAGACGCGGAATGGCCCTAGGACGGAGACACGATTTGGGGTTTTGGGTTAGAGCAAGCAACAGAGAGTCAGAGAGTAAGAACTGAGACGCAACTTGGTTTGTGGAGAGGAGAAACCTCTCTGTTTCACGTTTAACTCCAGACTAAATACACAACTCCTAACTAAATTAAGGGACTCAGTTTCAAAAAAAAAAATTTATTTTAACTAATAAAAACAACTAATATTATAAAAATTTTAAAAAGTAATATTGTAAATAAAATTATTATTTCAAAAAATTAAACAGATTTCAATTTAAATTTTAGAATGTCATAAATTTGTTAATAACAAACTAAAATAAAACTCTTTCGTGGAACGAAAAAGTAATTATTTAACACTTTTGTAATCTGTCCCACAAAAAGAGTCTTAATTATTATAATATTTTTTATTGTCAATTTATAATATTTTAAAATTTTAATTATTATAACTTAATATTTTAATTAATAAAATATTTTAAAAGTATTATTAAGAATAAAATTCTATTTTAAAAAATTTATGACATTGCAATTTGAGTTTTAGGATACCATATATTAACTAAAAATAAAACTCAAACTTAATTGTTCTTGCTTAATAGATGAGTAATTTTTTAGCATCTGTGGTCTATTCCACAGAAAAGCCTTCTCTATCTTTTTTTTTCATTTTTTTCTTGGTCAATGTATGAAATTTTAATGTTTAAATTATTATAAATTTATTTACTTTGATTAAAGAAATAGCGATATTGTAACTTTCTTAAAATGTATTATTAAATATAAATTTTTTACTGTAAAAAAATAACTGTATTTATATTACAATTTATATTCACCACAATTAATTGTAAAAAATTTATTTAGAACAAAATAGTGACCAATTTTATTTCTCGCAAAAAACCTCTGAATAATAATATATAGTGAATAATAATTCCTTCATTAATAGGTTTTTTCCTCGCAAATTTTTATCATAAATTGGCGCCAAATATTCTTCTACCACTTTAATTTTGCGAAAGAAAAATTTTAAATTGTGAAGGATGTTTCTTTCGTTAATAACTATATTGTCACTATATTTTTTTCCTTCACAATTCCTTCGCTAGAAAACTCCTCATGTGAAGAATGAATTCCTTCACAAAATTTCTCTCACTACATCCATAATTTCTTGTAGTGATTGTGTGATGGTTCAAACACAATCAAGAACAATAAATTGAAAAAGGCCTTCCTCGATAAATGACAAAACAAATATATTCCCACTTTTGTTGAATTTTTTATCAATTGTACCTGCCTCCCTTCAAAAAACAAAAAATAATTTACGCGAAAAATTTCGTGATTATAATGGTTGTAACAAATATTCTATAGTGGTGGCACAACTAGACATCAGTAAGAGCCATCATATATACTATTATTTTGTAATTGTTAGTAAATTCCATCACCAAATATATTTGTTGGTCTTATATGTTTGTTTTTTAGTGATTGCCTTAACCGTCACAAATAGTTTATAGTGATGGCAAAATTAGTCATTACTAGAAGTCGTCATCTATATTATTATTTTGTGATTGTTGAAAAAGTCCATCATATAATATCATTTTTTGAGATTACTTTAAATGTTGTCATAAAGGTCCATCACATATGTTTTCTTTTCGTGATGGTCTTGGCTGTCACCCAATATTTCTTGAACTTTTTTCTTTGTGATGGCTTAAATGCAATCACATTAAGGAGAAATATATAGGTGATGGTTGCATGCCATCGCAAAAATTAAAAAATATTTTTGGACAATATTTGGTGATTGTAATAGTTGTCACGTATATATATCCACGATGGCAAAATTAACCATCACTAGAGTCATCATATATATACTATTTTTTGTGATGACTAAATAATCCATCACAAAATATTATCTATTGTGATTGCTTTTGAAAATCGTCACCAGGATCCATCACGCATGTTTGATTTTCTAGTAGTGACAGCTGCTCTTGTTTAACGTCTCTAGCTCGACTGAAATTCCTTTTTCTATACGTAAGTCGGCTCAATCAGGGTCACGACTTCTACCTCCTCCACGTGTTCACTATTCAGAAATGGTTTCAGCCTGTGCCCATTCACTTTGAACACAGTTCCGTTGTTCGGATTTCGGATATCTACTGCACCATGAAGAAAAATGTTTGTCATCACAAATGGTCCCTCCCAGTGAGAGCGCAATTTTTTGGGAAATAACTTCAAGCGTGAATTAAAAAGGAGGACTTTCTGGCCCACAATGAAGTTTTTCCTTAATATCGGCTTGTCATGAAAGGCTTTTATCTTTGATTTGTACAGCTTTGAACTCTCGTATGCTTCGTTTCGTAATTCTTCGGGTTCTTGTAACTGCAACTTCCTGTTGATGCCAGCTTGGTCCATATTCATGTTGCACTATTTTATAGCCCAGAAAGCTCTATGCTCCAGCTCCACTGGTAGGTGACATGGTTTCCCGAACACTAGTCTATAAGGCGACATACCTATCGGGGTTTTGTATGCCGTCCTATAAGCCCATAATGCGTCATCCAATCTCAGACTCCAATCTTTTCGGTTGGGGTTGACGACTTTTTCCAGAATGGATTTTACTTCGCGGTTTGAGGCCTATGCTTGGCCATTGCTTTGCGGATGGTAAGATGTAGATACATTGTAAAGAACGTTGTATTTCTTCAGCAAAACGGCTAACACCCTATTGTAAAAGTGGGTACCGCGATCACTGATGATGGCCGGTGGTGCTCCAAACCTGACAAAAATGTTAGTTCTGACAAACTCTGCAATAACTTTAGAATCGTCGGTCCTAATGGCTTTTGCTTCCACCCATTTGGATACATAATCAACTGCCAATAAAATGTAAATATTTCCAAAAGACACAGGAAACGGTCCCATGAAATCAATACCCCAAATGTCAAAGATTTCTACAATTAGTATAGGGTTTTGTGGCATTTAGTTACGGTGAGATAAATTTCTAGTCTTTTGGCATTTTTCACATGCTTTACAAAACAAATAAAAGTCCTTAAAAATGGATGGCCAATAGAAACCACTCTCTAGCACTTTACGTGAAGTTCTATTTGGTCCAAAATGACCCCCACAAGCATAGGAATAACAGAAAGTTAGAATAGATTGAAATTCACTATCAGGTATGCAACGTCTAACTATCTGATCAGCACAAAATTTCCACAGATATGGGTCGTCCCAGACATAGTATTTAGCATCACTCCTGAGCTTTTCTTTTTGAGATCTAGAATATTCATGTGGAACAAAAACACTTACCAGAAAATTCACTATGTCAGCATACCAGGGGGTTGTAATTCCAATAGACAGTATATGCTAGTCTAGAAACATGTCATGTAATGGTAGGACTTCTTCTTCTTTAATAATCCTGCTCAAGTGATCTGCCACCAAGTTATCTGCACCCTTTTTATCTTTGATCTCTAAATCGAATTCTTACAGCAGCAAGATCCATCTTATGATTCGTGGTTTGGATTCCTTTTTGGTTAGCAAGTACCTGAGAGCAGCATGGTCAGAATAGACTACCACCTTAGTACCTAGCAAATATGATCTGAATTTATCTAAAGTAAAAACAACAGATAAAAGTTCTTTTTCTATTGTCGAATAGTTTATCTGAGCCGCGTTCAAAGTTCTCGAAGTATAGTAGATGGCATGGGTGGTTTTGTCAATCTTTTGGCCCAAGAAGGCACCTATAGCAGTTGCTTGCATCATACATTATTTCAAAAGGAAAATCCCAATTTGGCTGTTGAATGATAGGGGCTGATGTCAAAGATCTCTTCAAGGTATCAAAAGCCGCCTTGCACTCATCGGTAAACTAAAATTCCTCATCTTTTGTAGCAGCTTGCATAAAGGTAACGCTATCTTGGCAAGTCCTTTATAAACCTGCGATAAAATCCTGCATGTCCAAGAAAAGCACGTATCTCTCGTACACTAACGGGGTAAAGTAATGCAGATATAATATCAATTTTAGCTTTGTCCACTTCTAAACCATTGATTGACACAACATGTCCAAGTACTATTCCTTGTTCTACCATAAAGTGGCATTTTTCCCAATTTAACACAAGGTTTGTTTCTAAACATCTGTCCAGTACACGTGTTAAATTATCTAAACATGCATCTAATGAATCACCATGAACTGTGAAATCATCCATAAAGACTTCGATACATTCTTCTAAAAGATCAGAGAAAATACTTATCATGCATCGTTGAAAAGTACCTGGGGCATTGCATAATCCAAAAGACATTCGCCGATAAGCAAAAGTGCCAAAAGGACATGTGATGTGGTCTTTTCCTGGTCTTCTGGGGCGATCACAATTTGGTTATAACCTAAAAATCCATCTAAGAAGTAATAATGAGAGTGCCCAGCTAAACGTTCTAGCATTTGATCAATAAAAGGTAAAGGAAAGTGGTCCTTTCGAGTTACAGCATTCAACCTTCTATAATCTATACACACTCTCCAACCTGTTTACATCCTGGTGGGCACTAATTCATTATCGTCATTTTTGACAACAGTTATACCTGATTTCTTTGGAACTACTAACACTGGACTTACCCATTGACTATCTGAGATGGGGTAGATGATACCTGCATCAAGTAATTTGATTACCTTTTTCTTCACTACCTCCATCATCGGTGGGTTTAGTCGTCTTTGTGCATCTCCCGTTGGTTTAGTTCCTTCATTTAACAAAATACGGTGTATGCATATTGTGGGACTAATCCCCTTGATATCTACTATTGTCCAACCAAATACTGTAATATGGTCCCTAAGGACTTTCAATAATTTCTCCTCCTGCACTTTGGTTAGATTACTAGCAATTATCACAGGTAAAGTTTCATTAGACCCTAAACATGCATATTTCAAGTGTTCCGGTAATTGTTTTAATTCGAGCGTTGGAGGTTACTCCACAGATGGTAACAATTTTTGATGTGTTACAAGTAATTAACTTAATTGCACTATATGCTTATCTGTGTGTGTAGGAAATGAATGTAGTGTAGCTACTGTTTCCTTTAATTCCTGACTATGCTCAAGTTCATATGTTCCATCCATGTTCATACTGCTGGAAATAGCTACCTCCAAGCTGTCTCTTTGAATTTGTTCAAAAGTTTTCTGCACAAGAGAATCACACATGTCAATTGCAAAAACCTGACAAATATCACTAGGGTACCTCATGGCATCGTAGATATTGAACTGGATCTTTTCTCTATCGAACTCCATTGTTAAGGTCCCGTTGTGAACATCAATCATGGTCCTTGCTGTCTTTAGGAAGGGTCTTCCTAGTAGGATATGTGATGGGTTGGGTGATGTGTCATCTTCCATATCCACAATGTAAAAATCTGCAGGAAAGATTAGTTCGTTTACCTGCACCAAGACATCTTCAACTACCCCTCGGGGGTAGGTGTTAGTACGATCAGCCAATTGAATAATAACACCAGTAGTTTTTAAAGGACCAAGATTCAGAGACTTATACACAGCTAATGGCATAACATTTATTGAAGCCCCCAAGTCTAGCATGGCCTTATTAAACCTAGTGTTTCCTATTGTGCATAGAATCGTAAACATGTCTGGATCTTTACATTTAGGTGGCATTTTTCTTTGAAATACTGCTGACACATTTTCCCCAACCATAAGCTTCTAATCAATTTCTAATTTTCGTTTATTTGTGCATAATTCCTTCAAAAATTTAGCATACCGTGGCACTTGTTTAATTGCGTTCAATAGTGGGATATTCACTTCTACTTTCCTAAAGGTTTCTAGAATTTCCTTTTCTTTTTCATCTGTCTTTGCTTTTCTAAAATTTCTATGAGGAAAAGGAAGTGGAATATCATTTAATTGACAAGGAAGGTCAGGGTGTACTTGTTTCTATTGATTCCTCCTTCTCTTACTCTTTCTTATACTCAACTATTGCTATTGGTGTATCCATCTGTTTTCCACTTCGCAATGTAATAGCACTGACATTCTCCTTTGGTTTCACAACTGTCTATGATGGAAGCTTTCCCGAACCTTGAGCGTCCAATCGACTCACCGTGGTGGCTAACTGGCTCACCTGACTCTCCAAGCTATGGATGGAAGACTTCGTTTCTTGTTGGAACTGTGTAGTTTGATTCATGTATTGTTGTGTTTGGTTCATGAATGTTTTTAACATGTCTTCCAGAGACATTCCAGGATTGGCCGGTGCTGCTTATCTGGGTTGGTACTGTGGCTGATTCGGCTGGAACTGTGGTTTAACCGGGTAGAATCCTTGTGCCTGTGGCCTAGCACCCCCATAACTAAAGCTCGGATGATCCTTCCATCAAGGATTGTATGTGTTGGAAAAAGGGTCATACTTTCTTTGCGGCTGAGCCTGGTAATTTCCCACTGCATTTGCTTGTTGTTCGGTGTTCTCTTCCTGTAATGTCGGGGATGCATCGGTAGGGTGTCCCGCCATTAAACAAAGTTGGCAAACTTGTGCAACTGGGGCATTACCTGTAGCTATCTATTTCACCAAAGCAGTTAAGTCAGAAATCTGCTGTTCTACACTCGTTGTGCTTACCTCACTTACCCTTTGTGCTAGATGATCATTTCGTGTTCCATACTGTTGTGCATTAGCGGCCATATTTGCAATCAGGTTCTTTGCAGCCTCTGGTGTTTTGTCCACTAATGCTCCTCCACTCGCAGCGTCGATCATATTCATATCCATTGGTATAAGTCCCTCGTAAAAGTAGATGATGAGGTGTTGATTGTCGATCTGGTGTGGGGGACAGCTGGAGCACAACTTCTTGAACCTCTCCTAGTACTCATGCAGTGTTTCACCACTGAATTGTCGAACTCCACAAATTTCTTTTCTGATGTTGGCTACTCGTGATGCTGGAAAATATTTTTCCAAAAATAGCCTCTTCATGTCGTCCCATGATCGTATTGCTCCCGGGGGTAGATAATATAACCAATCTTTTGCTAAATCCTCTAGTGAGAATGGAAAAGCTCGCAGCTTTATCTGATCTTCCGTGACATTGTGTGGCTTCATGGTGGAGCACACAACATGAAATTCCTGCAAATGTTTGTACGGATCGTCACCTATAAGACCACGAAAAGTAAGCAGAAGGTGAATTAGTACAGATTTGAGTTCAAATGAAACATGTAAAGCATGATATTCAATACAAAGAGGTTGTTGGGTAAGATTAGGAGTTGATAACTCCTTTAAAAGTCCTGTTATTTGGCACCGCCATCTTCTCGTCTGATTCGCTTGATGATGATGATTGATCTGTAAGAAATGAGATTGCAATGTTCAAGCCTGGTGATTGAGCTTCGTCGGAATCTACAAGTGAACCTTGGGTTTTTCAAGCTTCTTTCTTAAGCCTTCGTGCGGTTCTCTCTATTTCTGGATCAAATTGCAAGTCAAAAGAGTGAGAGGATCGAGGCATAAAATAAAATATAAAAAATGAAAACAATTAAATAACTAAAAATAAATAACACTCCCCGGCAACGGCACCAAAATTTGGTAGCTGTCGTTTACACTACTAAATTTACCTTACTCAGGTTCTACTAATCTTATGAACTAGTATAGCAATAAGCAAGGATCGATCCCATAGAGAATAATTTATATTTTAATTATCCAACGAATTCAATGAGTTGGGGGTTTTTGTTTCAAAACAATTTAGCTAACAAGATTGAATTTAAGAAAATATCAATAAGTAAAAGAGTTCAATTCTTCAGTTCAGTATTCCCTTTTCACAAATATGAATTAATTAAGTTATTATACTATTTACCCTTCCAATGAGATTAATAACCCAAGATAATTGCAATCACAAATTATCCGAAATTCTCCTTAACTGTAGATCTAATGCGACGATCGCCAACAAGAGATTCTAACTAACATACAACCTAGAACTATCAGTCTAGATTTAATATGATAGAAGTATGAAGAATGAGAATTAGATTATTCCAAGCAACAATTACACAATCATGAATTATTTAACTTGTCATCTGAAAATCTCAATAATATTTCAAAACTTGTCCACAATAAAATATTATCAATTGCTACTTAGATTAGACACACTTCGTTTGCTTAAAATCTGTCCTAATCTAACAGATGAAATCAATTCATTAATTTAATCCTGCAAAAATCAAATTAATCAATTGGATAACATATATGAAAGTTCACATAAATAATCAGAATAAATCTCAATGAATGAATAAATACTAAATAAACTTAATCAAACTAGTGATTGTTAATCAGGTTCAACATCCCTTCAGAATTGAATAAGAGAATTAGCCTGACATGCCTTGAATAGCCTCCAAGAAATAAGATGAGAATACTAAGATACAAGATGATCAAAGTATAGGAAAACAAGTCATATTTAAAGCCTAGACAAACCCTCAATCAATTAAGGTAAATCACAATCCTATTCTAATTCAACTTATAATTTAAAAACCTAAAAATCCTGTCAGGCGTCAGAACTGCGCGGCCCGCGCTCCATTCCCTTTGTTAACTGCGCGGTTAGCGCATCACCTCCAGTAGCTTTATCCCGTAGCTGCGTGGTCAGCGCTTCACATGTACTAGCCACAACGTGGTCCGCGCTCCTCTACCAGTTTTGTCCAAACTTTGATCTTTTCAGCTTTAAATCCATTCCAACCTCTATATCTACAATAAACACTACAAAGTAATACGAACAATACCCAAAAACTCACAATAAACAAGCTAATATGAGATCAATTCATAGGTCTTCAACCTACTCATCAACAATAATATCCCTCTGCTCCACAAAAAAGAGTCCCATTTCACTTTGTTTCCAGCAAAATCCTAAATTTCAAATTGTCAAGATCCAAAAGCTACCTTTTCAAGTGAACGTCACCAATAGATCGAGACACGGCTTATTTACAGGTTTCAAACAATTGTCATATGAAGTACAGCCCTGCTATTGACATCAAGCAGAAATTCATTAATTAGCCACCATTTACACACTGATACACCAAAGCCCAACTAGAACACAATCAATCTGTCCAAAAATCTATTTAAGCTGCAAGGGAGACTAAATAGCTGTATGAAAGAAAAAGGAGTCCTCCCTATCCCTTCACCCCAGAAGAAAAAAAATAAAAATCACTTGTTACTAAATGCCAGCATTTCAATGTACATAATCCCACCAATCCTGTAGACATTGAAGTGAAAATTAGGTAGAACAATGAAGAATTCTAATAGCAAAAAAAGAAGAATTGCAGCTATCATACATATGAAAGTTGAAAACATGGCAGATATGCAACCGACAATAAAAAACATTGAATAACACACTAAAGCTCTTTTAAAAACTTTAGTTGCTGCAACACATCATATCAATATGTATCAGGACTTCTGTTAACAAATAAAAAGCATGTGTTGCAAAAATTTGTTATATGTAAAAAAAGCAATTGTCAAATGATTATGAACAATGTGCTATATGTAAAAAAAGCAATTGTCGGAAAGGTAGGAAAACTACAATGGTGCATGCAGTCCATGACATTAACAGTTAACAGAACGCCATCAGAAACCTTGAGCTAAATAACCCAATTAAGTCTAGAAATCAAAGATTGTAATAAATCCAGCCCAATTCTAATTCTAATGTAAGCATAAGAAATAAATTGAGTTTCATTTTCCTGATAAGTTAAATAAATTGGGTTTTGTTGCAGTATAGTCAAAAACTAACTCCATACAATTACCATAATAATGTACTAACTCAAGATTAGGAACTGAAACTATAAACAAAAGAATAACAAATGTGCTGAAACAATTTATGACATGAAATTCATTTGATAGTGACAGAAGTGCAATCTTTTTAGGAAACATTAGCACTTAAGGAAGTGAATTGCACTTTACTATTAAACCATACCTTCAACCCTAATCTTTCCAATCGCTTTCTTAACTTTCAAGGCGTCTGTTTGTTCTGCAGTCTTAGCACTACTTGTTTCCATCGGCTGCACACCTCGAGGTTGCAACAAGAAGTTGTGTAGTCTATCAAATAAACAAATATATATGAGCAGATTCCATTTAGCTGTGAGAAGCATCACTTAATAAACTCAAAAATAATAAATTAAATGGGTATAATCATAAGTACATAAGTTGTAGGTAGCATACCCAAAAGCACTACGGAGCAGCAGGCACTCATTGCGTAGAAACTCAGGTGCCTCCATGCAGCCTCTCGTCCATGCATTTAGGCATAGGCGAAAGCAAGCATCATAAGCAATCAGAGTTTGCCACACATTTTGTCCACTGCCAGAAGAAGAGCAGTTTAAAAAATTGTGTAAATTGGAAAGAGCATTGGTCCACATGAAAACAAGGGGAGGACCTCCTCTAAATTGATATTAACCATTAAAACACCTGGATTAGGAAGAAAATTGATCCACTAAATTGTGTGTGTGTGTGTTATTCATCCCAAAAGTGCTAGTGAAGTGGCATCTCATTCTTGAAGGAATGAGATTCTTATTATTTATTAACAACAGCTTGTTCTAAATCCTAAACGTGGACTAGGAACACAATTTATCCAGCTTTAACTTCTTTTGTACAACATGCAGTGTCAAATTTCTTGATGCAAAGCTTCATAAAGGTGGAATAGAGCAACTCTTTTAGCAACTAACTACGACATGGTCGATTCTGACTAGTTAAAGAGAATGAACACTTGGATAAAATAAAGAGTCAAGTAAATGCATTGATGAAAAAAAGGGTTTAGGACTAAGACTTTGATGCGGTTGAAGAGCAAGCGTGCCAGTTTATGGAAAGATTTGATTTAATGGCAAAAATTTGATTCAATGGCAATTCGGTAATTTCGGCCAAGTTTGGAGTGTCGAATTTGGGCGTTTTCCGGAGCCTAATTTCATTGGAAACGGGTCAACGGTCAAAACTCACCAGCGTTTCGCTCGTGACGTGCAGGGTTTTTTGGTCAAATTCCATCGTTTAGGCCTTAAAAAGACATTTTTCTGTTTTAGGGTTATTTTCGTAATTGTCTTTATTAGCTTTTTTTTTCGTTTTGGATTCTGCTTTTAGGGTTTTGCTATTTAAACACTTGTTATAATGGGGAGCCGTAGTTTTTGATGAATAATAAAATTTACGTATTTTCTAAAATTCTCTGAATTAGAATTTTGCTGTCTATTTCCTGGTATTCGTAGAATCAACAGATTGTAGAAGGTTATCGTTTGGCAATCGTGTGCGGTTCAACAATTGATAACAGTTTTCTGTTTCTTCCGCTACGTCAGACTTAGTATTATAATAGGTTGAATGATCCATTGTGTTTGTTTGCCAATATGGCGCTGATGTTTCTGTTTCGTCAACTGCTCCTTTATTCTCCCTGTAGAAAAGACACTGACTATGTATGTATTCTGGGATTTATATAGGAAAGAAACCGAAGGCACGTGCTTTATACACAAAAATTGTAGTGACACTACAAGTAATCACACCTTTCACCAGGTTCATGTATTGGAGCTTTCAGCGTGACAGTGGGATAATGAATAAATACTACCAATGCTTTATTACCCTCCCTTTGTTGCTAACCTTCCACTTAACTTTAGAGACATAATCAACATTCAGCTGGACGGATTTGGAGGAATATGGAAGGAAGAGGAGGATTATAGTGCAACAGTAGGGTTTGGTTAGTTCACATACGAGGGATCATCGCATTTTGGCATTGGCATTCCAACAAAGGGTTGGTCACTCTTGCAACATTATATATTGAAGCTCAAGCCCTCTTATGAACTCTTTTGAGGGCATTTCACTAAGGCTGGGAATTTCTTAAATGTTTGTCTTCTCTTATTAGTTTATGCTGTAAAGTAGGAGCAAGCACGTACATTGTAGATTTGTTTCAAGGCCCGGAAATCAAACAATGTTTCATATTTAATGAAGTGTGATATTAGTACCAAGAAAAGGAAGGGAAGGGGTGGTGGGGGGGGGGGGGGGGAATTCTCACAATACATTAAATGAAAGCAACAACAAAGAAACTTAATACTATCAAATAAAAACATTCAGCAAATCACATCTAATATCAAAACATTGTCCTAATGAACGATGAAATAAAAAATAAACAGTCCAGTAGGTAAATAATTGTTCTTTATGATTAGAGAAATGTGTTGTGCTGACTGCTGAGGAACCTACATAATGTTCTATTGTTTGGTAAAAAGAAAAAAGCATATCCAAGGAAAAGCACCTTCTTAATTCTCTTTCAATTTCCAGAAGTGTTTTTTTTTTCCGATGATAGATTGTTATCTCCATTCTCCCGTATGAAATTCATTTTACCCAATAAATTCCCCTAAAAGACTAATAGTAGTCAGAATCATCTAAATAAATATACTACTAAATTATAAGGAGCATATAAAACCTAAATTACTCGAGCAACTTTTGCACATCATTTATTTCTCCTCTCCTTAGTTTGCCCTTGCTCAGTTCTGTCTACACTTTATAGTTGTCTGTTGATTCAGTAACTAGAAAGTGATGGAAGATTAGGAAGAGAATATATTTTAGGGAGGAAGTGAAATGTAACTTTGGAGAATATAAGAACACTTTGATTTCACTTGATTCAAATGAACAAAATACAAGACTATTTATAGGACTCATAGAATACTTCTAGATCCACAATAATAATTACTACATGACCACATTCATGTACATGAACCTAACCATTACATGTTTCAAGACAATTCAAATACATTCATGTACTTAGATATCACCAATTCATGTACTAATATTAATTATTAATTAAGATATTTCTTGAATAATCTAGAATATATTTGGTTTAGTTAACAAGGCCTCCCATAAACCAAATTTATTCCTTACTCCGAGCTTAGCGATTTGCTTCTTGAATACTTCTCCAGAAACCGGCTTTGTAAAAATGTCAGCTGCCTGCTCCTCAGATTTACAATACTTGATATTAATAATTCCATCATTCACAAGTTCCCTTAAGAAATGATATCGAATGCGAATATGCTTTGTCTTTCCATGAAGAACTGGATTTTTTGTAACTGAAATTGTTGAAGTATTATCACAAAACAAAGTTGGATCAGCTTCTTGTTTTTGCTTGAGATACTTCAAAATTCCTTCTAACCAAACTAGATGACATCCAGCATGTGCAGCCGCTATATATTCAGCTTCAGTTGTTGAAAGAGCAACAATTGGTTGTTTCTTTGAACTCCAAGAAATAGCTCCGCTTCCTATATTAAAAACATAACCTGAAGTACTTTTGCTATCATCAATGCTACCTCCAAAATCACTGTCTGTGAAACCAGTAAGACTAACTGGAACACCAGCTTCATAAAAAATCCCATAATCAACTGTACCTTTCACATATCTCAAAATTCGTTTTGCTGCCTCCCAATGTTCTGAGTGAGGTTTCTCCATGAACCTGCTAATCATACTAACAACAAACATTAAATCTGGTCTTGTGGCAGTTAAATACATCAAATTTCCAACTAAACTCCTGTAAATAGTTGGATCCACAAGCTTTCCTTCGCCTTTCTTTCTTAACTTAAGCCCAGTAACACATGGAGTTGAAACAGAATTAGCATTCTCCATCTTAAACTTTTTTAAAATTTCCCTTGCATATCTCCCTTGAGAAATAAAAATTCCCTTACTAGACTGACTAACTTCAATGCCCAAAAAATGATGTAATTCTCCCAAATCAGTCATGTCAAACTCTTGTTTCATTGAAGCTTTGAAATCATTAAGCATCTCCATATCATTACCAGTAAAAATGAGATCATCAACATAGAGACTTACCACCATAAATCTTCCTTTTGAAGGATTAATTTTGGTGTATAAAGTATGCTCCTGAGGACATTTTTGAAAACCATTCTTCTCAAAGTAAGAATTAATGCGACTATACCAAGCCCTTGGTGACTGTCTCAAACCATATAAAGCCTTCTTTAACTTGTAAACTTTCTCTTCTTCACCTTTCTTCACGAAACTGGGTGGCTGATCAACATAAATTTCTTCCTCAAGAAACCCATTTAGAAATGCCGATTTGACATCCATTTGGAATAACTTCCAATTATTTTGAGCAGCAAGTGATATAATTAAACGAACAGTATCAAGTCTTGAAACAGGTGCAAATACCTCATTAAAATCTTCTCCTTCCTTTTGTGCATACCCCTTTGCAACAAGCCTCGCTTTGTACTTATTGACGGAGCCATCTGAATTTAACTTTGTCTTAAAAATCCATTTAACTCCAATGGGTCTTTTGTTTGGTGGTAAACTGACGAGCTCCCATGTGTCATTCCTTTCGATAGCCATAATTTCTTCCTTCATGGATTGTTTCCATTTTTCTTCTTTTGTTGCATCTTCATGGGAGATTGGATCTTCTCCTGCATAGAAAGCAAAGAAAATAGCTCCTGCATCTACTGGCTCCGTAGTATCATAAATCTCCTGCAAAGTTCTTGTCTTGATTGCTTCGGGGCTGCTATCAGAAGACGCTCCTGTTGACGATGATGGAACATCAGTTGGGTTCAAGGATAAATCATCTTCCCTTGGCATACTGCTACAACCATCCAAATCCTCCACGAGCAATGGAACCTCATCTGCAGTATTTATGTCAGCATCATTGAAAAAAGATTTTTCATCAAAGTTTACATCCCTGCTAATGACAATTTTCTTTGTTTTTGGATTATACAGCTTGTAGGCTTTTGACCTTTCACTGTATCCAACAAAAATACATTTTTCTGCCTTGTCATCAAGTTTTGTCCTTATTGCATTTGGTACATGAGCAAAAGCTACACTTCCAAAAATCTTCAAGTGTTGGACACTTGGTTTTCTCCCATACCAAGCTTCATGAGGAGTACAATTTTTTAAACTTTTTGTTGGTGACCTGTTGATCAAGTAAACCGCACAAGAAACAGCATCTGCCCAAAATTGGCGTGGCAACCTTTTTCTTTTCAGCATGCATCGAACCATGTCCATGATTGTACGATTTTTCCTTTCGCAAACACCATTTTGTTGCGGTGTATAGCGAACTGTCAATTCATGCCTTATGCCATTATCTTTACAAAAATGCTGAAAATCATTTGAAAGATACTCTGACCCTCGATCTGTTCTCAAAGTCTTTATGTGACAACCAGAAAAATTTTTAACTTCTGCTTTAAAATTTTTAAAAGCTTGAAAACTTTCAGATTTTTCATGAAGAAAATAAGTCCACACTTTTCTTGTGTAATCATCAATAAAAGAAATGAAGTATCGATTACCTCCAAAAGATGACACTGTCATAGGTCCACACAGGTCTGAATGAACAAGTTCAAGTGGTTGCCTTGCACCCCAAGAAGATTTTAAGGGAAATGGATTACGGTGCAACTTTCCCAACTGGCATGCTTCACAAGTCTCCTCCGTTTTATTAATCTGGGGTAATCCATTCACCATTCCTTTCACTGCTAACAATTTTAGGCTGTCGAAATTCAAGTGGCCATACCTGTCATGCCACAACTTGGAAAATTCTTCATTAAAACCAGCGAAACAATGAAAATTTTCCACTTGGAGAGGAAGTGGAAATAAATTATTCTCCCCCAAGCTAATCTTTGCCACAACCTGATTATTTTTTGACAGAGTACACAATTTATCATGAAAGAATATATCAAACCCCTTTCGCAAAAGTTGTCCAGTACTTAGCAAATTGCTTTTAATGCCTGGAACAAAATAAACATCTGACATTTTTTCAAATTTTCAAGATTTTGTTTTGAAAGTAACTTCTCCAACTCCTTTAATTGTATAGGCTCTAGCATCACCAATTTTTATTTGCCCAAAATTTGACTCCACCAGGGTAGAAAATAAATCCTTATTCCCTGTCATATGTTTGCTCGCACCACTATCCAAATACCAAACATGATTATTATTTTCTTGACAAGCAATTAATAATGACTCTGAACAATCTTTCTCAACTGATTCATTTTCATGCACCAATCCCGAATCTTTTTTGTTAGATGGTGCAAACCAACATTCACTGATTTTATGACCAGGCCTATGACAATGAAAACATTCAATATATCCTTTTCTCCCTCTTTGATTAAAAACACGACCTCTTCCTCTTTGAGAATAGTTTGAATACTCAAATGACTCTTCCTTAAAATTATTATTGTTACCTTGTGATCCTCTTCCATTGCCATGAAAATTGGAGCCTCTACCTCTGTTTCCTTGGAAGCCACCTCTTCCACGTCCACGACCTCCTACACGGCCGCGACCACGGGGAGCACCTCGGCCTCCCGTAATTTCAGACTTGAGAGCTTGATCATTAGAAGGTGGATTTCTTTGATTAACACGAAACTCATGTGCCTTTAAAGAAGCCTGCAAATCTTCCAAAGACAATTTTGACACATCTTTGGACTCTTCGATAGCTACCACGATAAAATCAAACTTTTGTGGTAAGCTCCGAAGAATTTTCTCAACAACTTTTTGATCTTGTAAAATTTCTCCATTAGTTGCCATTTGATTAACAATTGAAGTAACTTTTGAAAAATAATCAGCAATAGTTTCATTTTCTTGCATTTGCAACTTCTCAAATTCTAGACGCAAAGATTGGAGTCGTACCTTTTTTACCTTTTCTTCACCTTTATATATTGATTGCAAAATATTCCAAGCTTCTTTTGAAGTTTTTGCCTTCGAAATTCTATCAAAAATTGGCCTTTCAATTGCTTGATAAATTTGGAAGAGCGCCTTGTTATCCTTCTCCCTTTTCTCATTCAAACTATTTTTCTGGGCTTGTGATAAACCCTCTTCAGTTTCTGGTTCTTCATAGCCATCTTCAACAATACTCCACAACTTGAAGGACTTCAATAGTACTTTCATATTATCACTCCAATAATCAAAGTCTTCTCCGTTAAAACGAGTAATTAGAGAGACTAGATTGTTTGAATTTGCCATCACAATGTTGCTTTGAAAATAAGCAATTATACCGCAAGCTGCTCATCCAAAGTATTATTTTTTCTTCACGGGTCCACCACGAACATTCTTTGTTTTCTTCAGCAAGGCTCCTTCTTTTTGAGTCCAGCAGCTTCCAATTGGGTGATGCTATTTTTTTAATTATGCTTGCTGACAAGCTCCTATTTGAGGGCTTATAGACTTGCTCGAAATTCTCCAAATACAACAGGCTTTGATACCACTTAATGGAAGATTAGGAAGAGAATATATTTTAGGGAGGAAGTGAAATGTAACTTTGGAGAATATAAGAACACTTTGATTTCACTTGATTCAAATGAACAAAATACAAGACTATTTATAGGACTCATAGGACACTTCTAGATCCACAATAATAATTACTACATGACCACATTCATGTACATGAACCTAACCATTACATGTTTCAAGACAATTCAAATACATTCATGTACTTAGATATCACCAATTCATGTACTAATATTAATTATTAATTAAGATATTTCTTGAATAATCTAGAATATATTTGGTTTAGTTAACAGAAAGGTGTGATTTCTCTCATAATTTCTTTATCACTCTTTTCCCTTAACACACTGAAAGGTGTTACACTGCTTTATTTCTCTCATAATTTCTTTATCACTCTTTTCCCTTGACATGCTAAAAATTCAAACAATTGGAGAAGACCATCATGAAATCAAACAAAAATATTGAGAACCTTAGAGAACACATTTAAAGGATAAAAATTGTATAGATTATATATATTACCCCTTCTCAACAACCTCGTTGTCAGTGCTTCACATGCCCGATTCGCTTGGCTAGCGAAGCTTTGATGTGCTTGGAGGTAGACGACAGAATGAATGGGCCCTTGAAGAACCTCTGAGGAGTCGACCTCACCGGAGACGGCTATACTCCAACCTGAAGAGTCTTTTTAACACCTTCGTTGCTTTTATCAGTAAGTGAAAAGCCCTAAGTTTAGGAGAAGGGGTTAAAAGGTCAAGAAGGTAAGACCAACTAAAGGAGATAGAGGAGATTCTTTCACTTGACAATCCAAATAGCTGGATAATCTTGGAGGGAGATAGAGGAGATTCTTTCACTTGATAATCCAAATAGCTGGATAATCTTGGAGGCTTCTCTAGTAATAATATCCTGTAACTATGAAGTACAAGTATGTATAGGCATTTAAGCTAAGCACGAACTTTCTAGTTTTCTGTGAAGCAGTCGGCGACTCTGCTCTCTCTTTTTGACTTCCATCTTCATTCATCTCTCTCTAGGTACTAAGAAGACTGTTTCGTCTCTTTAAGGCTTAAGCTCGACCTTCTGAGAACAAATAGACAGATCTAAGGCCCGAAGGTTGTACTCTTCGTCTCTTCGTCTCAGAAGTATGTACTCTTCGTCTCTTCGTCGTGAGATGAAATTGATGGACCTGGAGGGCTTGAGAGAGCTAGGGCTTCGATTGAGAGGTATGAAATTCCAAGATCTCAAAGGGCTAGGGCTTCGACTGAGATGAAATTGAAAGAAGAAAGAGCAGACAGAACAAGAAGAAACTCTGTGTTTTTTTAAAAGACAACATTTTTTTTAAAACGTTATCACTTTAAAACAAAAAAATTGGCCCTATGAAATACACAACGCTTTTATATATCAAACCACAATATTTTCACAAAAAAAACGTTGTGGAAAAGTAAACCACAATGTTTTTTATAAAAACGTTGTCTATTAAGTGTTGTCTATTTACTATTTTGTAGTAGTGTTACTGTAACAATTATTGAATGAGTGACTTCTTACGTAAGAACCAATAATTTGAAATACTGTGCAATACCGTGAGCTACTTATGCAACACCGCGTATTACTGTATTTTTATCACCGAGTATTTCAAAAGTTTAACGGTAATAGTTTTACCGTTATTTTTATAAAAAAGTTACTTTTGTCGCTTTCTATATTCGACAGTCATTCCGTTGTGGGGCCCACCAATTATTGGTTATTTCGGCGCTGCCGTCCTACTTTACCGAATATAATATTCCCCGATAAAAGGAATATTCCCTGACAAAACGAATATTCTCTGACACAACAAATATTTTATGACAACTTGCTTACTTTGTAAAATTTGCACATATCACCCTTAACTTTAACCTTTTACCAATTTAACCATCTACTGAATAGAATAATAATTATAAAAAAATTGAATACTTTTATTTCATAAAATTCGGGGTCTTACAATCTCCCATCTTTATAAAATTTCGGCCCGAAATTTACGTACATGGTAATTCAAAAAGGTGAGTATACTTTGCTTTCATTTCAGATTCTATCTTCCCGGTCATTTCTTCTGTATCATGATTTCTCCATTGCTCATCTCTTAGATTTCAGATATTATTCTAGAATACAGCTTCAAAACAAAAGTTAATTGACATATCACAATTTGTCAATTTATTAAGTAAGAAAATTTAGCTTAGGTAAGTCACACACTAGCGAAGTATATTACTCGTCTCTCCCATCCTAGTTCTAATTTCAGATTTCCACTAGCGACCATATCCCTAAGCTCTGATACTATTTGTGACGCCCCCAAAATAGGTTCAATACACAACCCACCTATTCTGAGTCGCCAAGAAATACATAGTACAGAATCCAAATACAAATCTTCATTTTTCAACTATTACTCTGTCGTGCATAATACGACCACACATAAACTGTGAATAACAATACTCACAGTCCTTATCAAAGATACGTTACATAAAGGTACAGTCAATAACTATTTTAGGAATTAAAATATTTATAAAATGCTCAAGAAAACCTTCATACATGGGAGGCCATGCTTCTAAGATATAATAGATATCATAGGACTTGAGAATTAACCTTGGTTGACCTAATAGACCCCAAAGAAGAACGAGAAGATTACTATCTTGTTAATTCTAATGGTGGGTATTCTCTTGCCATATAATTATCTCAATTGTCTCAAACTGAGAATTATATTCCAACCATGCTCCAAGATTATATAGGTAGTGCTCATAGATATAATCAGCAAGTGGATGTGCACAACCATGTCTTATGATAACACGAAGTCGTATGTGATTAGACATCTTGTATGATGTGGCAACACACCCTTCCAAAGTTGGGTTCACCTCACCCTATTTGGTTCACCAAAATTAACTGTTAAATGACGTATAAAATACGACACACACATTTAAAGTTCTCAATATAATTATTTCCATACTATTTTATGGGAAACTTCAATAGTTATATACCATCGTTCTATTCTCCTGTTATCCCCACTCGACCCAGCTACACTCTTGTTGCCTGAAAGGAATTGTGAAGCAAAAGGGATAAGCACAAATATCCCAGTAAAGAATATTATGACTAAAGATAATTACATTATCAATAGCCTTCATTCGTAATGAATCAGATCTTTAGAACCTTAGCCCTCAACAGGAAAAAATCTAATAGAATACAATAGACAACAAGTTTTAGATCAACAACTGCATCGGAACAAGCAATCCATTAGAAGAGTCAAGTAGAACATAATGTCTACTATCCTCTCCATGTTAAAAGTCCACCAACAATATTTCATCCCTATAACATCAATCAACAGTTCCTGCCCATAATCATATAAATAGTTCATGATCATAATTATGTTGATAAATTCCTCTTCTCACCCAAGACGAAGATAATTTTCATCACCTGTCTTTACCTGAAACACCAAAGATCATTGTTATACCAAATTACAGTTCCTTTACATAATCATGCTAATAAATTCATCTTTGCACTCAGGCCAAAGATATTTATTTGTAACATCAATATTCATGATTATACTAGTGTACAACCTTTAGTCATAATCATGTTAGTCAGTTCATCTTTACACTACGGGCCAAAAATATTCAACAGTAACATCAATGGTCATGATCATGCCAAACACCTGTCCATCTTTGCACTACGGGCCAAAGATATTCAACAGTAATGATCATGATCATGCTAAACACCTATCCATCTTTGCACTACGGGCCAAAGATATTCATTAATCAACAGTTCATCTTTGCACTACGGGCCAAAGATATTCATTAATCAACATTTCATCTTTGCACTACGGCCAAAGATATTCATTAATCAACAGTTCATCTTTGCACTACGGGCTAAAGATATTCATCAATCAACAGTTCATCTTTGCACTACGGGCCATAGATAACTTTTAACACAATTTAAGACTGAGGATAATGACAATGATATAAAGAATGAATCCTGTGAGATCAAGGACAAATATTAGAGATTTTTAATTCATTTATCCAGGATTCAAGAATATCCAAATTATCAACATGAAGAATAAAACATGGAACCAATTTCAAGAATAAGATTCATAAATCCAAGATAATTTAGACAGAAAAAATAAATCAATTTTAGTCGTGAATAGTATCCCGCGAATAGTAACTTGTGAATAATAACTCGTGAATAGTGACTCGTGAATAGTGACTCATGAATAGTAACTCGTGATTAGTACTCTAATGAATAGTAACTCGTGAATAGTAACTCATGAATAGTAACTCATGAATAGTAATTCATGAATAGTAACTCATAAATAGTAACTCATGAATAGTAACTCATGAATAGTACTCGAATGAATAGTACCCCGACATGAAAAGGTAAAACTTTCATAATAAAGTTCAGACCAATATTCCGGTGAAATGATATTAGATGAAGCGCAAAACTCAAGGAATTTTTAATCATTTTAGGAATTATAGAAGCAATACTTACCATAGTAAGTTTAAATTTGGAATCTAAAATGAAATATTATTACTTAAATACTATAGAGTATGGAAGAAAATAATATTCCTTACGAATATTGAATGAAAACAACATCCTTTACGAGAAAAATAATATCTTTACGAATACGAAAGAAATAATACCCCTTACCTTAATAGAAATTTGGATACTGCACTAGTGTAATAGCAGAATATTCTTCTTCTTTCTCTCTTATTCTCTCTATACTTTCTCTCTCTATAGCTTTAGTGAATTGGTGAGAAATAATGAAGAAATGAGCTTCTATTTATAGGCTTGGCAGAGTAAGGGTAAAATAATCTTTTTGTCATAATTTATGACATCATCGCTTATCTCATCGTTCCTATGACATCATTGTCGACGTTGGAAAATTTAAGAAATACCGTGGGTCGGTTCGTAATCCAGTTTTCCTTAAATCGATCTTCATAAGCTATCTCTACCCTTATTCTTTTTATTGCGAAAAAAGGTTTTGAAGGGGTTTTTTTAGGAAAGAGGCCAACATGTGTATATGTCGACGATTTGATTTGATTTAAACATAGTTGCCAGTTGGTAGTTTTAAAAATGGTTGTACCAACTCAACCGAATTTGATTTGAAATTAGGCCCAATTACTGGACACTGTCGAAACTTGATATTTGAAATCAGAGTTTTGAGTTCGGGGGCTTTGTTAAGTGTGGGGAAGGTGTTAGGCACCCCACGACTCTCATGTAAACACGGTACCGCAATCTTTTCAATATTTTCCTTAAAATTGTAATGAGTGAGTGAATGTTGTTTAAAAATTAGGCCTATTGATTTGATTTATTGAAAGTTTTGACAGGCTTCGTTGAGCCTATATACGAAGGGTTTGATTTGATTTGAAAATCGGTCTTTGATTTGATTTGCAAAAACATTTAATTTGATTTGCAAGATGTTTTGAAAGCTGTTTATTAAACCCCTACGCTGACATAGGAATTGAAACACATCGCCACTTTCAATTTTATCTTTATAGCCTTAAGGCTACATGCAAATGGTGATTTGTCGTGCTGCAAAGCATCCTTAACCACAGAAACATACAAATGTCGGTCTCCTCATGGGTATGTCGGAGGGACACTGATATGACAATCCATATTTTTACTATGTTGAGACATTAAATTTGGATAACCGTTTTAAGGTCTGTGTGCATGTACATTTTATAGAAAAACTGGCAGGGTACATCTGTAAACTGGAGTTTGTCCATCATGGGAATCAGATCCCGATCAATTTGATCGTGAATCCCACGATTCCTAGGCTCACATATGAGTAACCCATAAACCTGTACAGTTCAAATTTGTACAAAAATAGATAAATATCCCAAAATTGCCAGAACCGAGGATTCATTCAGTAAATCCCGGTCCGTACGGCTGAAGCGTCTCGTTCGCACTAGATAGCGATCTAAGGGACGCGAGGTTGCTTTCAAAGCTGAAACTATAAAAATAACTAGATTTAAAGAAATCTCAGCCATTATAGCTTCCAGGTTCTGTCGGGACCTGTTTAAACCGCTGAAAGCTAGAATTGGCGAGATTAGGATAAATCTACTCCGCCCGCAGATATATTAGTGCAGATTCATGTACAAATGAATATAAAATACAGTAGTTGAATAAGTTGAGTTAAGTAATATATATATATATATAGATATATATAATTATATATAAAAGCTATAAAAGGGCGATGGGTTTTCACTCGCAAGCCTGGACTAGAATTGATATATATATATATATATATATATATATATATATATATATATATATATATATATATATATATATATATATATATCTGTAAAAAAAACTGTAAATAGCCACGAAATAATCCAGGCTGTGATATAAATGAAATATATTTATATATATATATATATATATATAAACAGTAAAAAGGGCGATGAGTTTTCACGCCTGGGGCCATACTAGAATTGAAATTGACAGAAAAGTAGTCACCCAGTGACTGGGGAGAACACCCAGTATGGGGAAGTGTGCAAAAGCAATAAAATGGCCACGAAATAATCTGGGTCGACTGAAAATATATATATATATATATATATATATATATTGACAGAAATGTAGTCAACTAGGACTGGTATGAGAACTAGTGATGGTGAAAGTCGCTTATATATGCGTAAATATATATAAAAGCGATAAACTACCTCAGATTTGACATCCGGACTTGACAGAATTGAAATGTTAGTACATTTGTAGTAAAATATATACAAAAAAGGGCCAAACCAGGACTGGGAAGATAACCCAGTTCGACGAAGTTGCCAGGATGTGTGTGCAAGTGCAGTGGAGCTGTTAAAGTTGACGGATCGTCAATCCGAGTTGTAAAAATACTGGAAACGGAGTTTATGTACAAAAATGTATTAAATTTTGACGAAAACGGCCACGGAACTAAGTTCTGGGTATATTTAGAAAGTAAAATTTTGTGTGCAATTGTAAAACAGTGCAAAGTAGTAATAGCAACTTGCTGATCGTAAAAATACTTACAATAGCCTTCAAAACGGGTTTTTTGCCACTTAGTGGGCTTCAAACGACCAAATCTACTGGTGATTTTTTTGATATATGGTAGTATATGGGTTTTTCTACGTGTTTGAGTAAAAATATTTGAGTTTAGAAGAGGTGTAAAAGTCGGAAAATCGGACAGGCAGAGCTTCGCTGCGTTTCAGAATTGTTGAAAATGAACGAGGGGGCACGTTTATTTATAGGCCAGAGAGCCTCAGCTCTACCTGCTGCTGCCGCAAGTAGAGGTGCAGCTCCCCAAGGTGGGGCCCACATGCCCGACTTTGTCGTCTCGAAGTTTGTGCATGTCGGGCGACGCGATGTCAGGTTTGACACTTCATAACTTTTGATCGGAGAGTCCGTTTAGGGCGTGCTATAGCTTTCTGGAAAGCCCACGCTGAGAGTGTCACAATGACATTGGATTTAACCGTTTTTAAGTCCCCAAAAGTGGGTTCATGATCGGGTCTATGTTTCCCCACTGTTTGGCCGATGAGCCATCTGGTGCTGTTTTCACCCATAATCACCGTTGTGGTTTTTTCTGACCTTGGTGGCATCAATTTGGCTTAAGTTTGACTGAATCGGCTAAGAGTTGGTAAAAAGACCATTTTGCCCCTCCCTTGGTTGCCCTTGGTGTCGGCATGGCCTCTGGTTGACTTTCGGGAGCTGTTTCCAAGACTTGGATCCCATTCGAGTCTGTTTGTCCCCAATGTTGCCTCTGTTGCTGACGTGGTAATTCCAAGTTTTCTTCTAGAAGTGTTGTGGTGCTTCAGGTTTATGTCTAAAGTAGACATGACTTCCCGGACTGATGCTGGGGCTGAGCTGTACTTCCCGGGTTGCTGTCGGGGTTGATTTGTACCTCCCGAGTTGCTGCCGAGGCTGCTTTGACATCCCGATATGGTTGATCGGTGCTGTGGTTGTCCCGATATCGATGATTGGATTTGAATTGATGTGCCGATATTGAGATCGGGGATGATATGACGGTCCGATTGACGATCAGAGTTGGATTGACAGTCAGATTGACGATCGGAGTTGGCTGGAGTACTGATATTGGTGATCGAATTTGACTGGAATTGATCGACATTGGGGATCGAACTTTGACTAGAATTGACTGACATTGGGAATTGACCGATATTGGGGATCAAAATTTGACTGGAATTGACCGACATTGTCTGGTGTCGGGACCGAGGTTGGCTTGATTGACGGTTCTGCCCTCCTATAGTGTTAGTATTGGCCAAGGAAAATTTTGAGTTTCTACAGATGCCCCTCTTTATCATGTTTATGTAATATAATGGAATAAACAGGATAAAGATTGCTAGACACTTGAAATATGACAAGATATATTAATGATGCAAATCGTAATGCAATGAATGTTAACATATTTTTGCAAATCGCAACTTGTATCGCAAATCGCATATCGCATCGCAAATCGGATCGTATCTCAAATTGCATCGCATTGCTTCGCATCGTAAATCGTATATCACGTGGCAAATCGCATCGCATTACCTTTACCGGTACCTGTGTTGGGGCCGGTATCCATGGTTGGCTTTCATCAATGCTGCTGATGTATATGCTGGTGTTGACTCCAACAGTCTGATTTCTATTGGTGTTGATGATGCTTGTTGGATGAAGATAAACTGAAATGTTTCCCATATTTCTGCTAGGGATGATGTCTTCTGTGATGGCCCTTGGTGCTACCTTGGTTTAAGTCCAATGGTTTCTCACATCTGCTGATATTCTTTGTGGGGCATACTTTCTGATGCCGTTTGTACATTTTTAAAGACTCCTCTGATAGGGATATTTCTCTTTCGCCGAGTTACCTCAGTGGGTGCTCCCGATGCTTATCCTGATGATAACTTACACCGGTAGTTTGCAAAAGCGCCTACTCTGATGGTAGGGGCAATGGTTGATCATTGGACTGTCTCGATGCTTACTCGAATGGTAGAAAATTTTTTCATCGAGTTTGTGTGTTTAATGTGTATGCATTTTTGACTCTATTAGGTATGTATGCCTAATGTTTTGATGGATATGTGTGCTGATGTAGCACTCGTTGCACATGTGCAGACCAGACGTGATAAGATGATCTTAATTTGTCCTAGGTTGATGCATATGCTTAATTGAATTGATGTAGAACCATACCTCACCCTTTTCTGAGGTGATTTGGAGTTTCTTTTCAGGCATGGATTTTGATAGGCTTAGCAGCTCTAACTCTCGTATGGCTCCTTTTGTTATTCGCAGGTTCATATGTTCCCCTTTCATATATCGTCTCTACTGGGGATGGATCAAAGTTGATTTGACGGCCCGATTGGAGATCGGGGTTAATTTGATTTGATTGACCTCGGTGATCCCTTTGAGGATGTGTATAACATATTCCATCATCTGTCCTTTGTAAAGATGGAGTATTATATGACTTTCGCTCCTAGATCATCTCCCGATGCTTCGTTGGGGTTGTGCCAATGGCTGATCATTGAGTATGAAAAGGGGCCATCTTTTTACTTGTGACCTTGCTAGATTAATTCTGGCTTGGCTGATGACCTGGGTGATACTGACGTCCTGGAGAATGTAGCCCGTTCTTTCATTGCCTAGATTTGGACTTCAGTGTAGAGGCCTCGACTTGTGAGGGATTGGCGCAGGTTGACATGTTTGATGATGCAGATTTCCTTCGCTAGATCTTTTTGCCATCGGGCATCTGTTCTTCCCGAGTTAAGGACACTGTTGAGGATTTTTCCCTTTTTTGTAGAAGGACAGCTGATGTCGCCTTGATTTTTTTTAGGAACTCTCATTTTTCTTTTGATGAGAAACTTGGTCCCGCCGTAGATCCTTTCCATTTCTTGGAATGGAAAAATGCCCCAGCCCTTTTACAGGTTGTTACTGAGGTTCATAGAAAAAAACTCTCTTTGTTGACCATGTCCACGGTGAGCAATATCCTGCACATTCAGACAAACAACAATATGTGCCGACAACTTGATGACTCGGGCCGTCGGGATTAGTATGATCTTGTGAATAAGGCATTTGAAGTTGAAATTGAATGCTTGTATTAAATGAGCTCTTATCTTATCACTAAAGGTCTTGAAAGGGAGTATGAAAATGAATTTTTCCTAAGGAAATCCAAATTTTCGCTTGATAAGTTATGAAATCGCAAGAAAACTTTTAAGCTTCTATGGTCATTTTTCATGGGTAGGATTAGATTCACAAGACTTATCTCCCTTCATCAGAGACATCTCATATTCGCTTTAGACACTGCTCTTCACAAGATTAAGATCATATGACATGTGCACTATGTGTGACGCAACCCTTAGCAGGGGTTTCTCTTCTATAACTCTAGATGATTTTTTCTTGAATTTTTTTTGCTTTTCTTGCTTAACTTTGTCTCATTTTCTTAGGCTTTTCAGAGTTACCCATGTAACGAGTTTTGGACCAATGACTCCTAAACCAGACGATTTTAGGGCACTAGGTGTTAAGACACCCCTTCGGGTTTACTGGCTCGAGTAACAAAGGCCACACTTTGAGACAAGTTAGGCGATTTATTCTTTTGATTGGCCTGAGCTGGTGCAAGATTCATTTTCTTAGGCTCTAAGTCACCCATATAGTGAATGTTGGGCCGGTAACTCCCAAACCAGACGGCTTTAGGGCACCAAGTGTAGAGACACCCCTCAGGCTTAATTACTCGAGTAACCTAGGCCACGATTCGAATCTTCTTATGCTTTGATTTCTTGCAATGCTTGTTTTCTTAGGAACTGAGTTACCCAAGTAATGGGCGTTGGGCCGGTGGCTCCCAAACCAGATAGCTTTAGGGCACTAGGTGTAGAGACACCCCTCGGGCTTAATTACTCGAGTAACCCAGATTACGATTCAAGACATTAGGCTGGCTACTAATTTTCATCCTTGTCGTAATAGTTTCATACCCCACAACTAAAAATCGGGTCAATCGCAAAGTGCAGACATGCATATGAGGTCAAGTTTGCTCTAAAAAGTGCTTTGAACTAGGATGTCATGTCTAATCAAAAGGTTGAATAGTCTTAATTCTCTAATTGTTCCCGTGATTCTCACTCCACGGACGCTTATCAAAAATAACCTAATTCATAACAAGTCAAGCAAAATTTTCCTTCTTTTATTTTTCTGAGACTCTAATGCAAGACTTATGTATATTACCGCTAATGTATGAAAATTGAAAGCACTTAAAGAGATGAACGAATCATACCTCATTCGTGTATTATGATTTAGAACAGAGCGATGGATCATACCGGATCGCCAATGATGGAAGCTTGGATGATGATGGACCGTGCTGATGGTGCTGACTGGTGCATGTTGATTGGATGGTTAATAAATGCCCCAGTATTGAATTGCGCAATTTCCAAAATTGGTCCAGTCTTATTGTAATGGTCCCCACGTCGGGTTGTTGTTGACTTTAAACTTACCCCAGTCTTGCTTATCATCTGGGAGGATTGCTTGGATGTATATTTGACCGATGGGCTGATAAGATGCCGAGATCGCAAGAGTCTTTAATCGCATGACCCCTATGGTGAACAGGTAGTGGATTTTGGCTTTCATGCTTGGATGCCCCAGTCATTATTTTTGATTTGTAGGAGCAATTGGCTTTGATGACCTTTCCTTTGATTTGATGAAAGTTTCAGATTGAGACTTCAGCTCTTCGAGGGTCCTTGTGGATGTTTATACTTGATATATCGCTGTGTTGTTGTTTCAACTTTGATAATTGGTGTCGAGATGCCTTCGGACTCCAATGAATTGGACTCAAGGGCTTGTGATGGTTGGTGGTGATGTCTTTGACCACGACTTTGGTTGGTGACCTACCGCGTGTCCCTGCCGAAACAAATCTGGCTATGGTAGATTTGATAGCTCGAATAACCTTCGAGAGAGATCAGGCCAAGGAAATGATGTTGAAGGCCCATTCTAGTAGAGATCTGACTTCTGTTGATAGAGGCGAGACTCGGATTGTATCGTGTCCTAGAGATCCTGAATGGTAAGCACATCTCTGGCTCGGATTGTATCTTTTGCTTTTTGGATCCAGAGGTGGAGCCAGCTCGATAATCTTCTTGTGATCTGTTAACATCACCAATATGTTTTCAAGGGAATCGCCTAGTGGAGTGAACACCCGATTTTCCGTTCTTTGGAATTTTCTCTTCCGGTCCTGGTATTGATTAAACACAGTTTGTTGTGACGGAAGATTGCCTTCCCTCTTCCCAATGGGGGGGACTATAGTTAGATCTCCTAGACTGCCCCTGTACAACGAGGGATACATCTTCGTCGCTTTTCTTGGGTACCCTCACGGGATCACTCGCACAGTTGCCAGACTGTATATCCTCGGCCACTATTTTCAAGGCTGTGAGATCTTTGATCTGGTCTGCTTCCAGGCCCATCTCTGTCATTTCGCCATGTTTGATCATCTCTGAGAATGGCTTTCCTATTCCGACCAGGATCCTCTCATAGTAAGGTGCCTCTTAGATGTCTATGAAAGTTATCACCATTTCAGCTTCTGTCATAGGCGGGCTGACTTGTGCTGCCAGACGTCTCCATCTTTGGGCATACTCTCGGAAAGACTCGTTGCTCTGCTTTTTGACTTAGTCAATTGATATCGATCCGGAGCCATCTGAGACTGGAAGTTGTATTGAGTTAGGAGGGCATGAGCTAGCTCTTCCCAACTGTGGATTTTTGCATTATCAGGTCGGGTATACCATTTCCTAGCCTCTCCAGTGAGACTCTTTTGGAAAAGATGCATTCGGAGGCTTTCATCTTCACTCGCCAATGTATACTTTCAAGTGCGTATAAGGATCGCCTGCCCCATTGTACTTTTCAAACTCTGGGACTTGGAATCTATCAGGATATCTAGCCCCTGGGAATATGCAGAGATCTGAATAGGTAACACTTCCAAGGTTTCCTGTCCCTTTGATTTCCCGGATGGTTTCTTCCATTTGTTGGACTTTCCTTCGGATATCGCCAGTTTCCCGATCTTCTCTGAGATTTGTGATTTCAGGGGTTTTGCTGGTTCTTTTACTGTATCGAGGTTTACGGATCTGCATTTCACCCTTTTTGTTAGTACTTTGATTACCACCCTATGAAGAGGGCTCTGTTTGATTGAATATTGGTTGGCCCTGAGTGTTTTTGCTTTGTTCTCTTAGAAGGATAGCCAACTCTGCTATTTGATTCTTAAGTCCCTCAAACTCTTTTTGAGATATAGAACCCGACTCGCATTAGCTACTTTCAGCCATGTCGGTGGATAGGCTTTGTGCCTTTTCAGATTATGATCTAGTAGTGAGACCACTTTTTTCACCAACAACCAAAACGTAGGCGTGTCAGTTTCCTGAGGTAGGTAATGACTAGATGCATTTATGATATGTGTTTTTTTAAGTTTATCCTGCAAAACTGAGGTTAGTTATTTTGATGGCAGGATATCTGACAGGAAAGTAAATCTTTCTTTATTGTCATTTACATTGTGCTCCTTAGTAATTGGAGACTTGACACGAAATTGAAAGAGGAAGGCATGAAGAAGCTTCCCGTCAGATTCGGTTGATTAGAAGCTGACCTATCCTAGGTTACTCTCGCAGGTTTTGTTTCGGCATGAAGGTTCCCAGATCATCGCAATCTACTAGAAGGGAAGTTAATCCGATCGTTCAACTGGAGTGAATCTGGGGTGGTGCATGTTTAGGAGGCAGCCCCGGAGACTTAGTCGTCCCCAGAGTCCTTACTTATCATCGACCGGGTTAGCCTCCTGGTGGAGGGACACACAACATAAATTCATATACATCGGCCTCACCGCTTATGCATGCAATGACAGTTTGTGCGAAACACTAATATGGGTGCAAAGCACTAAAGCATTCATTCTCATTCATTCAATGTAAAGTCATATCATTTATACATTCAATGAAAGACGCAGCATTCACTCATCCATTGACTGTGGAGACGCAGGATTTCATGCATTCAATAGTTTTGCAAGGGAAATATTTGAAAAGATTGAAAGTGGCCTAAGCCCTCTACTGTCCCCAACAAAGTCACCACCTGTCGACGTTGAAAAATTTAAGAAATACCGTGGGTTGGTTCATAATCCGGTTTTCCTCAAATCGATCTTCCTATGTTATTTCTACCCTTATTCTTTTTATTGCGAAAAAAGGTTTTGAAGGGTTTTTTTTAGGAAAGACGCCAACATGTGTATATGTCGACGATTTGATTTGATTTAAACAGAGACGCCAGTTGGTAGTTTTGAAAATGGTTGTACCAACTCAACCGAATTTAATTTGAAAAGAGGCCCAATTGCTGGACACTGTCGAAACTTGATCTTTGAAATTGGAGTTTTGAGTTCGGGGGCTTTGTTAAGTGTGGGGAAGGTGTTAGGCACCCCACGACTCCCGTGTAAATACGGTACCGCAATCTTTTCAATATTTCCTTTAAAACTGTAATGCGTGAGTGAATGCTGTTTAAAAATTGGGCCTATTGATTTGATTGATTGAAAGTTTTGACAAGCTTCGTTGAGCCTATATAAGAAGGGTTTGATTTGATTTGAAAATCAGTCTTTGATTTGATTTGCAAAAATATTTAATTTGATTTTCAAAAGCTTTTGAATTGAATTAACAGTAATGTTTTGAAAGCTGTTTATCAAACCCCTACGCTGACATAGGAATTGAAACACATTGCCACTTTCAATTTTATCTTTATAGCCTTAAGGCTGCATGCAAATGGTGATTTATCGGGCTGCGAAGCATCCTTGACCACAGAAACATACAAATGTTGGTCTCCTCATGCGTATGAAAACCATCGGAGGGACACTGACACGACAATCCATATTTTCACTATGTTGAGACCTTAAATCCGGAAGACCGTTTTAAGGTCTGTGTGCATGTATATTTTATAGAAAAACTGGCAGGGTACATCTGTAAATTGGAGTTTGTCCATCATAAGAATCAGATCCCGATCGATTTGATCGTGAATCCTACAATTCTTAGGCTCACATATGAGTAACCCATAAACCTGCACAATTCAAATTTGTACAGAAATAGATAAATATCCCAAAATTGCTAGAACCGAGGATTCATTCAGTAAATCCTGGTCCGTACGGCTGAAGCGTCTCGTTCCCACTAGATAGTGATCTAAGGGACGCGAGGTTGCTTTCAAAGTTGAAACTATAAAAATAATTAGATTTAAAGAAATCTCAGCCATTATAGCTTCCAGGTTTTTTCGGGACTTGTTTAAACCGTTGAAAGTTAGAATTGGCGAGATTTTGATAAATCTAGTCCGCTCGCAGATATATTAGTGCAGATTCATGTACAAATGAATGTAAAATGCAGCAGTTGAATAAGTTGAGTTAAGCAATATATATATATATATATATATATATATATATATATATATAATTAGAATTATATATAAAAGCTGTAAAAGGGCGATGGGTTTTCACTCGCAAGCCCGGACTGGATGTGAAATATATATATATTTGTAAAAAAAATTGTAAATAGCCACGAAATAATCCAGGCTATGACAGAAATGAAATATATATATATATATATATATAAACAGTAAAAAGGGCGATGAGTTTTCACGCCTGGGCCCGTACTAAAATTGAAATTGACAAAAAAGTAGTCACCTAGTGACTGGGGGAGCACCCAGTATGGGGAAGTGTGCAAAAGCAGTAAAATGACCACGAAATAATTCGGGCTGACTGAAAATATATAAATATATATATTGACAAACATGTAGTCAACCAGGACTAGTATGAGAACCAGTGATGGTGAAAGTCGCTTATATATGCGTAAATATATATAAAAGCGGTAAACTACCTCGGATTTGACATCCGGGCTTGACAGAATTGAAATGTTAGTATATTTGTAGTTAAATATATACAAAAAAGGGCCAAACCTGGACTGGGAAGATAACCCAATCCGGCGAAGTTTCTAGAATGTGCGTGCAAGTGCAGTGGAGCTGTTAAAGCTGACGGATCGTCAATTCGAGTTGTAGAAATGTTGAAAACAGTGCAAAGTAGTAATAGCAACTTGCTGATCGTAAAAATACTTACAATAGCCTTCAAAATGGGCTTTCTGCCACTTAGTGGGCTTCACACGACCAAATCTATCGGTGGTTTTTTGATATGTGGTAGTATATGGGTTTGTCTACGTGTTGGAGTAAAAATATTTGGGTTTAGAAGAGGTGTAAAAATCAAAAAATTAGACGGGCAGAGCTTCGCTGCGTTTCGAAATTGTTAAAAATGAACGGGGGGCACGTTTATTTATAGACCAGGGAGCCTCAGCTCTACCTGCTGCTACCGCAGGTAGAGGTGCGGCTCCCCAAGGTGGGGCCCACATGCTCGGCTTCGTTATCTCGAAGTGCGTGCATGTCGGGCAATGCTATATCAGGTTCGACACTTCATAACTTTTGATCGGAGCGTCCGTTTGGGGCGTGCTATAGCTTTCCGGAAAGCCCTCGCTGAGAGTGTCACAATGATATTGGATTTAACCCTTTTTAAGTCCCCAAAAATGGGTTCATGATCGGGTCTTCGTTTCCCCATAATTTGGCCAATGAGCCGCCTGGTGATGTTTTCAACCGGAATCACCGTTGTGGTTCTTTTTGACCTTCGTGGCATCAATTCGGCTTGATTTTGACTAAATTGGCTGAGAGTTGGTAAAAAGGCCATTTTTCCCCTCCTAGGGTTACCCTTGGTGTCGGCATGGCCTCTCGTTGACTTTCGGAAGCTGTTTCCAAGACTTGGATCCCATTCGAGTCTGTTTGTCCCCAATGTTGCCTCTATGGCTGATGTGGTCATTCCAGATTTTCTTCTAGAAGTTTTGTGGTGCTTCAAGTTTATGTCTGAAGTAGACCTGACTTTTCGGACTGATGCCGAGGCTGAGCTGTACTTCCCGGGTTGCTGTCGGGGCTGATTTGTACCTCTCGGGTTGCTGCCGAGGCTGATTTGTACATCCCGGGTTACTGCTGAGGCTGATTTGACATCCCAATATGGTTGATCGGTTTTGTGGTTGTCCCGATATCGATGAATAGGTTTGAGCTGATGTCCCGATATTGAGATCGGGGATGATCTGACGGTCCGATTGACGATCGGAGTTGGCTGGAGTACCGATATTGGTGATCAAATTTGACTAGAATTGACCGACATTGGGGATCGAATTTAGGCTGAAGGACCAGCATTGGTGGCCGGATTTAGATTGGATGTCTGGTGTTGGGACCGAGGTTGGCTTGATTAACGGTTCTGCTCTCCTACAGTGTTAGTGTTGGGCAAGGAAAATTTCGAGTGTCTACATTCATCGCTTACCTCATCGTTTCGATGACATCATCACTTACCTCAAAAGAATTCAAATTCAATTTGATTTCTTCCACCTCTTTTTACTTTTATACCATGAATTTACTATAATAATGTTACCATTCAAATTATAAAAATTATATTATTATATTATCACATTATACTATTATAATGTAATATTATAACAATATATTTGAATGAATTATTTTATCAAAAAAAATAAAATACCAACTTTCAACAAATGTCATACCAAAAATTTCTCCATTTATATTAAAATTGGACAAATATTTACTTATCATATTTATCAACAAATTTTTTTTTATTCATCAATTATTATTCACAATTAATATTATAGAATCACAATATTGACAACCAGGTCGTTCCCAGAAAAGATAGGGCTTTCCGATAAGGATTCCTCCTCATTGGCGCACAATTATATAACTTAACCCCTTTCCTCGACAAAACTTTCTAGACATTGTCAATAATGCTATCGAATAATATTATTCAAATAATATGAATTATTGATTTAATAATATAAAATACTATGCAGCAATTATTGTGACAATTATTGAATCAATAATATAAAATATCAATGTAGCAATTATTTAATCAATAATATAAAATATTATGCAATTATCAATGTAGCAATTATTGAATCAATAATATAAAATATTGAACAGTAATTACTGTAACAATTATTGAATGAGTGACTTCTTACGTAAGAACCAATAATTCGAAATACTGTGCAATACCGTGAGCTACTGTGCAGCACCGCGTATTACTGTATTTTTATCACCGGATATTTCAACAGTTTCACGGTAATAGTTTTACCGTTATTTTTATAAAAAATTTACTTCTGTCGCTTTCTATATCCGACATTCATTCCGTTATGGGGCCCATCAATTATTGATTATTTCGGCGCCGCCGTCGTACTTTACCAAATAGAATATTATCCGATAGAAAGAATATTCTTCGACAAAACGAATATTCTCCGACACAACGAATATTTTATGACAACTTGCTTACTTTGTGAAATTTGCACATATCACCCATAACTTTAACCTTTAATCCATTTACTGAATAGAATAATAATTATAAAAAAAATTGAATACTTTTATTTCATAAAATTCTGGGTCTTACAGAAAAGATAGCGGTGATAGGTGAAGATAATAAATTACCTTATGTTCTATGTGTTTACGCTCTAGTATTCGAAGAATGTAGATCGATATCACGTAATAATGGAACTTTAAATTTTTCTTGTCAGGATGACGAACGTTAGAGAGTCCAGTCAGGCTAGAGAGGAGTTACCTCAGATGTCGGGGGACGAGGAGCCCCGAGACATTCATGTTGTCTAGGAGCAGTTGGTTAGGAGAGAGCCATCTCCGTTGATCACCATAGCTGGTCAGGAGCATGAGCCGATATCTGACCGAGAGGATGAGGACGAGGATGAGTCAGAGGAGGAGAAGGATCCCGAGGAGGATCCCGAGGAGGAATTCCCACCTCACTCTTCTAGTGCTGAGTTGTACGAAGAGATCTACGATTGTAACGTGGAGCTACATGGTCGAGTCGGAGAGCTCAAAGTAACTATACAGCAGCGGGACGAGACGATCGAAGAGCTGGACATTGAGGTTGGAAACATGAAGTGGGATTTAATTCACGCAGAGACTGATAGAGACGATGCAAGGGCTGAACTAGCGAATCTGAAGCACGATATCCAGGAGGTGTCAGCAAAGCGTGCCAGAGCGGAGGAAACAAGCTTGAGGGCTACTCAACGTGCCGATCAAGCTGAAGACGAGGCTCAAGCAAAGAAGGCCAAGCTGAGGGAGACGGAATATGCTTTCTATACAGCTATAGAGAGGGCCCAGGATCGTGTCTTCTATTACCTAGCACAGTTCCAAGGTTTACCATGGTATATGGTGGATCGCAGAACATCATTTCAGGTGATAGAGGAAGAACGCAGAGAGGCTGTGCGATGTCTTAATATGCCTAGATAGTAGAGTCTTTCATTGTGTGTTTCTTTATGTTATTAATAAATGTAGATCCCATAATTGAGATAATAATGGGATAAGATAATGATATAATCTTGTAACTTTTTTAGTTCAGGAAAGATGATGTAATAGCAGAGATGCTATATATTCTGTGTTTTTAAAACAACGAATGAATGAATAAAGAAGTTTATTGAAGTGTTATGTGTTTAAGTATGAACTTGAATACTTAAGAATTGAGTAAAGGATCTAATAAGGATATTTCTTAACAGAAAATGCCTCCTAGAAGAAGACCTACACGTCAAACCCCCGAGGGTTCAACGAACAACAACAATAACAACAATAACGATGGGACAAATCCCAACTCAGTTCAACAGTTAGTGAACCTACTGATGGGAGCGCTTACGAATCAGCTGCAAGTGCAAGGTACGACGTTTAAGGAATTTAAGGCAGTAGGACCATCAGAATTCCAGGGATCGGTAAACTCATTAGATGCCCAGACGTGGGTAATGGAGATGGAGAAGGTCTTTGACGTGGCTCGGGTTAGCGAGGACCAGAAGACAGATTTCGCAACTTTTATGTTGAAGTCGGATGATAGCTTCTGGTGGCAGGCCAATAAGACTAGAGAAGGAGAAGGTGTTATAGCGTGGGAACGTTTCAAAGAGATGTTCTTTGAAATGTACTTCCCCGTTAGCTTACAGGACCAGATGGAGGTCCAGTTTCTAAAGCTTAAGTAGGGGGAATGACGGTGTCGGAGTACGCCATGAAATTGATAGTAGTGTGCATACAAGCCAATCATGTATGATGATAAAGCACATACTTTGTAAACAATCTTATTTATTTATTAATAAAATATTTATTTATTAAAGGCATTTAATTATCTACATGGTGCTGTTTTTATAATATGTAAATAACCCATAGTTTTAAGCAATGCTTTTAGAATCATGATGTTGATCATGCTAATGAGATCTAAATTCTTAGAAAGCTTTAAAACTAAAATAGTTCCCAATCGTGGGATTACTAAAAAGGGGATTAGTAAATCCGGATAGATTGGTACATATGTTGCTTGCTCATTGGATGAGGATGACTGATCTCATGGTCATTTGTGTGGAGACACTAAAGCAAGTATGTAGGTGCTTATTGGAGAATAGGTTCACTGAACGTGACTCGCTATGGAATACCTAATGGAGTTTTACTCGCCTGTCAATAGGAATTCCTAATGTGATAGTAGTACATGTGATCCTTGGACTTGAGATCATCATAGTATCTTGTATGTAACAAATTATACTTTGACTAATTCCTTAAGGCCTTTTAAGGCATATATAGGGTATGCTTGGGTGTAATGAGTTACATATGGAGATAATGAATGATCAATAAAGAATCTACCACCTCTAGTAAAAGAGGAGATATGTCCTATGTGATTCGTTAAATGACAACCCAGGAATCCTTGGCCAAGGTAGAATGAAATTAGAAAGAGGTTTCTAATTTGCATTATTTGGAGTTGTGCATTTTCTAATCAAAATACATATGATTAAATAAATTAAGACTTGACAGTAAATCCATGTCTTATATTTAATTGGGACATTGTATGGTGGAAGGATTGAATTGTACGGTAACTATTAACTCACAGGTTCTTTTATGATTAATGTTGAAATCTATATTATCTGGAAAGTCGTTGATCGCTAGGGAGGCTTATCCCTATTGTAGAATAAATGTTATTTATTTAAATAGATTATTAGTTTAATTTATTTATTTAAATAAGATTAGAATTGTTCTAATTGATTTATTCACAACCGGTTTAATATGGAGAACCTAAAGGGTCACACCATAAAAGGAAGAAGAATTATTTAAGAAGAAAATGGCATGATAGTAATAATGCATTAAGTATAATTAATTTAATCGATGATGATAGAATAAATTAAATAGCTTAATGTTTATTATTTAATATTTTAGAAATATTAAATATAAATTAATAAGAGGAGTCTTATTAATATTATTATTATTATTATTATTATTTTAATTCTAAAGGAGTTTAGGAATTAATATAATATCAGTACTCTCTCTCAATCCTAATAAAGATTAGGATATAAATTAATTAAAATTATTTAATTAATTAATTAAATAAAATCCTATTCTAATTGGATTAGGAGGGTTAACCTAATATCTATATAAGAGAGTCTTATATCAAAAATAAGGAATGGGAAATTTTCCAAGAGTTGGGAGTACACATATTCTATAGAGATAGAAACAAGGGTTAAGCCAATAACCCATCTTCTTGAGTTCTTCATCTTCCTTGGTGGATCACCGTTAGAGGCCAAACATTTGGGTGGCTGACATTATTCAAGGGAAGGAGCCACTATCAGAGGAATCAAAGGAATCAAAGGAGTAGAACTTGTACCTGAGGAAGCTTAGATCTTCAAAGGTATAATTCCATGTTCTCTCTTTTCTGTTATTGATAACAAGCACAAAGCATGATCATGGTTATGGGTTTGTATAAATTTTGAAAACCTAGTTTTTATGCTTCTGCCCTATTTATGTGATTTGATTGCATGATTGCGTTACATACAAACCCAACAGAAATTCTACGAGCTGGCCAGGTTCGCTACATACCAGGTCAGTACTGACGCTAGAAAGGCGAGAAGGTTTGAGCGGGGACTGAAGCCCTGGCTCTACAGTAAGGTTTCCATGTTTCAGCTGAATACGTTTGCAGCTGTGCTGGAAAAGGCCATCCTCGCTGAAGGAAGAAGCGACGCGGTAACCAAGTTCAATCAAGAAAAGAAGAAGAAGAAGAATAAGACAGAACCCAAGGCTGGTGGTAGCGGGGCTATCAACCGAAAAAGAAAGTGGAATGACAACACGTCTGCTGGAAGTCAATAGGGAAACCAGCAGAAGAAGAAGATTGAAGTATGTATGATGTACGGGAAGAATCACATTGGAGTGTGCATGAAGGGAAGACGGGTGTGCTTCAACTGTGGTCAGGAAGACCACATTGCGCCGAATTGCCCGAACCCAAAGAAGGGAGCTTGTTACACATGTGGATCTAAGGATCGCATGGCTCGTAACTGCCCGAAGAAGCCAGCAGTAGGGTCAACAGGGAATGGAGGAAATGGAAGCGGTAGCACTTTGACTATCGCTGGATCACTGTAGGCCGTTCGACCCACTGCCCGAACGTTCAATATAACGGTGCAAGATGTTGTGCAGTCAAAAGATGTGGTGTCAGGTATTAATCCAGTCAATAGTATAAATGTCTATGTATTATTTAATTCAGGTGCTACTTGTTCATTCATATCTGATGATTTTGCTAATACCCTAGACTTACCTAAAGAGGAATTAGTTTATCCCTTGAACATAAAGATTGCGAATAGGGAGGTTATTCCTGTTAGGTTTGTTTACAAGAACCGTAAATTGGACATTAAGGGTCAGGAATTGAGGGTAGATTTGATTTCGATAAAACTTGGGGAATTCGATGTGATACTGGGTATGGATTGGTTGTTCAACCATGGGGCGATAATCGACTGTCAGAAGAAGTCGGTAAACCTTACGACTCCGTCGAAGTTAGTTTTCTATGGTAGCAAATCTCCTAGACAAGCAAGTTGTCTGACGATCATGCAAGCCAAGAAACTTTTAACGCAAGGCTGTGCAGGATATCTAGCCTACATAGTAGATACTCGTATGGAGAGCCCAAAGATAAAAGAGATATCAGTGGTTAGGGAGTTTGTGGACGTATTTTCGAGCGACTTGCAAGGACTTCCGCCAGATAGGGAGATAGAATTCGTAATCGACTTAGCGCAGGGAATTGCTCCGATTTCAAAAGCTTCGTACAGAATGGCTCCAGTCGAGATGAAGGAGTTGATGGTTCAACTGCAAGAATTGCTGGATAAGAAGTATATTCAGACGAGCGTTTCATCGCAGGGAGCACTAGTTTTATTCATGAAGAAGAAGAATGGTTCGATGCGGCTTTGCATTGATTATAGGGAGTTGAACAAAGTTACGATTAAGAATAGGTATCCTTTGCCTAGGATCGATGACTTATTCGATCAACTGAAGGGTGCTGGATACTTCTCAAAAATAGATTTGAGAAGTGGGTATCATCAGTTGAAGGTAAGGAGAGAAGATATACCAAATACGGCTTTTAGAACTCGGTATGGACATTACGAGTTCTTGGTGATGTCATTTGGTCTAACGAATGCCCCAGTTGCTTCTCGTAGATGGAACATTCGTTTTGATGAGACAATCAAAGAGTTTGATTTTATCAAAAATGACGATGAACCATGTGTGTACAAGAAGGTTAGTGGGAGCGCAATTTCATTCCTTGTATTATATGTTGATGATATATTACTGATAGGGAATGACATTCCTATGCTACAATCGATTAAAATCTGGTTATCTAAACACTTCTCCATGAAGGACTTGGGAGAAGCATCCTATATTTTGGGGATAAAGATCTATAGAGATAGATCTAAAAGGATGCTTGGTTTATCCCAAAGAACGTACATTGATGCAATGCTAAAGAGATTTAGCATGGAAGATTCCAAAAGAGGTCTCATGCCGATGAGCCATGGAATACATCTCTCCAAGAAACAGGCCGCAAAGACACCTGAGGAGAGATACCGTATGAGTAAGATCCCTTATGCTTCTGCAATAGGATCTATCATGTACGGTATGATATGTACTAGACCGGATGTTGCTCATTCACTTAGTGTAACGAGCAGATACCAGTCGAATCCAGGAGAAGAGCACTGGAAGGCAGTGAAGAATATCCTAAAATACTTGAGAAGAACTAAGGATATTTTTCTTGTCTACGGTGGGTCTGAATTAAAACTCGAGGGCTTCACAGACTCAAGTTTTCAAACGGACCAAGATGACAGTAAATCTGTTTCGGGGTATGTTTTTACCTTGAACGGAGGCGCAGTGAGTTGGAAGAGTTCCAAGCAGCAAACAGTTGCTGATTCAGTGACAGAGGCAGAGTATATAGCTGCAAGTGAAGCTGCAAAGGAAGCTGTTTGGATGAAGAAGTTCATAACTGAACTTGGTGTGGTTCCTAGCATTGGAGAAGCAGTTCCCGTTTACTGTGACAACACAGGAGCAGTTGCACAGGCTAAGGAACCGAGGTCTCATCAGAAATCTAAACACGTGTTGCGGCGATTTCATTTGATCAGGGAAATCATTGAAAGAGGAGACGTCACCTTGGAGCGTGTAGACTCTCAAGACAACATTGCAGATCCATTTACTAAAGCTTTAACACAACAACAGTTTGATCGTCACTTAGAGAAGATGGGTATGAGATATCATGGCGATTGGCTTTAGTGCAAGTGGGAGATTGATAGTAGTGTGCATACAAGCCAATCATGTATGATGATAAAGCACGTACTTTGTAAACAATCTTATTTATTTATTAATAAAATATTCATTTATTAAAGGCATTTAATTATCTACATGTTGCTATTTTTATAATATGTAAATAACCCATAGTTTTAAGCAATGCTTTTAGAATCATGATGATGATCATGCTAATGAGATCTAAATTCTTAGAAAGTTTTAAAACTTCCCAATCGTGGGATTACTAAAAAGGGGATTAGTAAATCTGGATAGATTGGTACATATGTTGCTTGCTCATTGGATGAGGATGATTGATCTCATGATCATTTGTGTGGAGACACTAAAGCAAGTATGTAGGTGCTTATTGGAGAATAAGTTCACTGAACGTGATTCGCTATGGAATACCTAATGGAGTTTTACTCGCATGTCAATAGGAATTCCTAATGTGATAGTAGTACAAGTGATCCTTGGACTTGAGATCATCATAGTATCTTGTATGTAACAAATTATACTTTGACTTATTCCTTAAGACCTTTTAAGGCATATATAGGGTATGCTTGGGTATAATGAGTTACATATGGAGATAATGAATGATCAATAAAGAATCTACCACCTCTAGTAAAAGAGGAGATATGTCCTATGTGATTCGTTAAATGACAACCCAGGAATCCTTGGCCAAGGTGAAATGAAATTAGAAAGGAGTTTTTAATTTGCATTATTTGGAGTTGTGCATTTTCTAATCGAAATACATATAATTAAATAAAATAAGACTTGACAGTAAATCCATGTCTTATATTTAATTGGGACATTGTATGGTGGAAGGATTGAATTGTATGGTAACTATTTACTCACAGGTTCTTTTATGATTAATGTTGAAATCTATATTATCTGAAAAGTCGTTGATCGCTAGGGAGGCTTATCCCTATTGTAGAATAAATATTATTTATTTAAATAGATTATTAGTTTAATTTATTTATTTAAATAAGATTAAAATTATTTTAATTGATTTATTCACAACCGGTTTAATATGGAGAACCTAAAGAGTCACACCATAAAAGGAAGAATAATTATTTAAGAAGGTAATGGCATAATCGTAATAATGCATTAAGTGTAATTAATTTAATCTATGGTGATAGAATAAATTAAATAGCTTAATGTTTATTATTTAATATTTTAGAAATATTAAATATAAATTAATAAGAGGAGTCTTATTAATATTATTACAATTATTATTATTTTAATTTCTAAAGGAGTTTAGTAATTAATTTAATATTTAGTACTCTCATTTATTCCTAATAAGATTAGGAGACAAATTAATTAAATGAATTTAATTAATTATTCCCAATGTGGTGGGAAGCCTAAATTAATTAAAGGAGTTTAATTAATTAAAAGAAATCCCATGTCTAATAGGATTAGAAGGGTTGACCAATATCTATATAAGAGGAGTCTTATAATAGATATCAGTTGATGCAATTCCAATTGTTGGAGAGTACTCCTTTTCTATAGAGGATAGAAAACTAAGCCAACCACCCTCCTTCTTGATAATTCATCTTCCTTGGTGGATCACCTCTAGAGGCCAAACACTTGGGTGGCTAACGTTGATCAAATGAAGGAATCTAACCCGGAAATTCAAGGAGATCACGAAGAACAAGGAGTTGAACTCGTACCTGTGGAAGTTTCGTTTTACAAGGGTATGATTCCATAACTTCTTATTTATCGTTTTAAATTAATAATTTGCATAAAGGATGATCCGGGTAATGGTTTTGTAGAAATTTTTTTAAACTCTGATATACCATGCTTCCGCTAATTTTTGCAATTTGATTGCATCACGATTTCGTACAAACCCAACAGTGGCATCAGAGCCAAACTTTTATGCAATTATTAATTTATTTTTGATTTCATATACATATGGGTATATATTTAAAATAATTTATTGGGCATAATTTTATTGTATAAAATTTTTTTTTTTTAAGAAAAAAAAAATGACGTTTTTTTTTTGGGACGAATCACATTTTTTTTTTTTGGTGCTAATCTTGAATTCTGCAAAGAAAAGGTGTTGTCTCTTTCTTACTCCAAAAAGAAGGTGACCCATCAGGAAAGGACTCTTTTAATAAACCTGCAGGACTCTTTTAATAAAAGAAGGTGACTTCTTTTTAAAAAAATAAATATGATATATTTATATATTATATTCTAAATAATTTTATAATTAAAATAAAGAGTTTATTTTAATCTTGAAATTGGATTTCATGCAATTTAAAATTGCCCATTAAATGATACTCATATATATATGGAATGTTTTAATTCATGAGATGAATATTTATTTATTGATATATATGGTGATATGTATGATAATAAATGGGGATTGATTATGGACTATTTGACCAATGTGATTGGATTTTATTTTAGTTGAATGCTTGAATGAATGGGTTTTATTAAATGGGGTCTGTGTACCTCGTCTTCTCTAAATTTTTTTTTCGTGATGTAAAATTCTATCTCCCTCCTATGTACTTCCCCTTGACTGCTGATCAAGGTTTCTATTTAAATTAAATAGTTTAATGTAATAGAAATAGTTAGAATTATCTTGAAAAAATTGGAGACCAAGGAGCAAGGAGCGCGTGAAGACCCGTTTGTATGGAGCCCGGGTTTAAATGTAATAGTTATATTTAAATTTAAATTCTTGCACTCCTAGGTTTGACCTTTTGGTTCACTTGGTGGCTCTAGTGAACCAAACTAGAATAAAAGTCCATAATCAATCTGGGTAGAATATAGTATTCTATATTGCATGCTAAATATTATATATATTATATTTTATGCAAACATGCTTCGCATGTTTAATAAAATGACGCGTATTTTATATATATATGTGCATGCACGCTAAACAAGATGAGACAAATAATAACAAATCCCTCAAAGAAATAATATTAAGTCCGAAGCGTTCAAATGATATTTGGAATATCGAACGTCGCCTTCTAGCATGATAAATTAATAGAGTATTAAATATTTAATATGAGCTTGTTGTGCTATCCACAAGGCGAGTATTGCATATTTAAGATGTTAATTAATCACATTTGATGCTTATCAAGAAAATTGAACGATCTAGTCTTGTTGTGCTATCCACAAGGACGAACATTTTTCTTTTTTGAATTTATAGAAGTGCTAGGCTGGACTTAACTTAAATCGTTTTAGTTCGGATGTGCACACACTTGACCATTATGATTTAAGAGGCAAAATAAAAGGAGTTATATAGTGATGTAATTGACAAGAGTTGTCTACCTATTTATTTGTATATCGCTTGTTGTGCTATCCACAAGGTTATATACATTTGAAATGGGATCCTTATTCTCACTAGCAAATCTTTAATTAGATGTTGCCGAACTATATAAGTGAGGGTAATATAGTTTGATGAACATAGTGGGAGATACCAATTTAAAATAAAGACCTAAATTTATTTTGGTATGCAAAATTAATAAAATGAATGTTTGCTAAAATGTTATTTTTCACATGCAGAATTTTAAAAATGTCAAAATCACTAATTTCACTGCGAAGCATACTTGATGCTAATAAGCTTACCGGGCCGAATTATACGGACTGGCTAAGAAATCTGAGAATAGTTCTCACTGCTGAAAAGGTTTCTTATGTCCTAAACTCACCTGTCCCTAGAACTGTTCCAGAAACAGCCTCTGAGGAAGAGATTGCCACTTTCAATAAGTGGCAAGATGATGCATCTGTGGCTCAATGCATCATGCTCGCATCCATGAATAACGAGCTTCAGCGTCAGCACGTAAAAATGGATACTCCTGCTATGCTGCTTCACCTCAAGGAGTTGTATGGTGAACAGAGTAGGACTGCTAGATATGAGATATCTAAGGAGCTCTTCCGATCTCAGATGACCGAGGGTACTGCCGTCGAGACTCATGTCCTAAAGGTGATCAATTTGATTGAACGCCTTGGACAGCTGGGGTTCGTCATGGATGGGGAGCTGAGTCAAGACTTGGTCTTGCAGTCACTCCCTGAGACCTTCTCGCAGTTTGTGGTTAATTTTCACATGAATAAGCTAGATGTCAGCTTGCCTGAGCTGCTTAACATGCTGAAAACTGCAGAAGGTCACTTCCCATCCAAGAAGAACCATATCTTGATGGTGGATTCTTCCAATAAAAGGAAGAGGCCCAAGGTATCTTCTGAAAAGAAGAAATCTAAGAAGGCTAAGGGAAAGGGGAAAGAAAAGGAACAAAAGAAACCTGAACCAGCTAAAGGAATGTGCTTTCATTGCAACATGCCGGGACATTGGAAAAGGAACTGCAAGAAGTATCTAGCAGAAAAGAAGCTTGGAGAAGCTTCGACTTCCAATCAAGGTTTGTTTATGATTGAAATTAATTTTTCTGAAAGTCATAATTCTACTTGGGTATTGGATACCGGCTGTGGTTCTCACATATGTAATACTGTGCAGGGACTGGTCAGAAGTAGAAAGCTGAACAATGATGAGGTGATCCTACGAGTGGGGAATGGAGCAAAGGTTGCTGCATTAGCTGTAGGAACTTATTATTTAGCAATGCCTTCGGCCAAGTCCATTTATCTTAATAATTGTTATTATGTTCCGAATATTATTAAAAACATTATTTCAATTTCTGTATTGGATATGGAAGGATTTAACGTTGTTATAAAGAACAATAGTTGTTCTATTTATAAAGATGATGTTTTATATGGTATTGGAAATTTGCGAAATGGACTTTATACACTTGACTTACAAGAAAATATATTTCAAATTGAACAAACTAAGAAAAGGAAAAGAGATGATATTAATTATACCTACATGTGGCACTGTAGACTCGGTCATATCAATGAAACAAGATTATCCAAGTTGCATAAAGATGGGCTCCTCGAGCTATCCGATTATGAATCATATCCAACTTGTGAATCTTGTCTCATGGGTAAAATGACTAAATCTCCTTTTAGTGGAAGAGGAGAAAGAGTTACAGAGTTGTTGGCATTGATTCACACAGACGTTTGTGGGCCTATGACAACAAGTACACGGGGTGGGTATTCTTATTTTATTACTTTCACTGATGATCACTCAAGATTTGGATATGTGTATTTAATGAAATACAAGTCAGAATCATTTGAAGAGTTCAAAGAGTTCAGAAGTGAAGTAGAGAAACAAACGGGCAAGAGTATAAAGATACTTCGATCAGATCGAGGTGGAGAATACTTAAGCGGTGAGTTTCTCAATTGTCTCAAAGAAAATGGTATAATCTCACAATGGACTCCTCCAGGTACACCACAGTTAAATGGAGTATCTGAAAGGAGAAATCGAACACTGTTAGACATGGTTCGATCCATGATGAGTTTTACCGACCTTCCAATTTCCTTCTGGGGATATGCCTTAGAAACGGCTGCATACCTACTTAACAAGGTACCTACCAAATCCATCCCAAAGACTCCATATGAGATGTGGAAGGGGAGGAAACCAAATCTTAAGCATGTTAAGACTTGGGGTTGTCCAGCTTATGTCAAAAAGTTTGAACATGATAAGCTACAAACTAAATCCGACAAGTGTAGATTTGTGGGATACCCTAAAGAAACTGTAGGGTATTATTTCTATCATCCAACTGATCAAAAGGTGTTTGTTGCGAAACATGCTGCCTTCTTGGAAAAAGAGTTTATCCATGAAGGGGTCAGTGGGAGTAAGATATATCTTGAAGAAGTTCAAGAACCACAAATTACCACGGATCAAAATCAGGTACCTGACCAAGTAGAAGAACCTACTATACCACACCCTGTTCATAAATCTGGAAGAGTACCGAAGATACCTGAGAGGTATGGATTCGTTATAGAGGATGACGATGAGGTACGCATCATGAATGATGATGATCCATTGAATTACGAACAGGCTATGAGTAATAAAGACTCAGGGAAATGGCTTGAAGCCATGAAATCCGAAATGGACTCCATGTATGAAAACAAAGTATGGACTTTGATTTCACCACCTGAAGGCATTAAGCCTATTGGGTGTAAATGGGTCTTTAAAAGAAAGACTGGAGCGGACGGCAAGGTGGAGACCTATAAGGCCCGACTGGTTGCAAAAGGTTTCAAACAAAAACAAGGAGTTGATTATGATGAAACCTTTTCACCAGTAGCTATGCTCAAGTCCATTCGGATTTTACTTGCGATTGCAGCTTATAACGACTATGAGATCTGGCAGATGGACGTGAAAACGGCCTTCCTCAATGGGAAACTTGAGGAGGATGTGTATATGACACAGTCAGAGGGATTTGTTTCAAAAGTTGGAATAAATCAAGTCTGTAAGCTGCAACGATCCATTTATGGATTGAAGCAAGCTTCTCGTAGATGGAACATTCGTTTTGATGAGACAATCAAAGAGTTTGATTTTATCAAAAATGACGATGAACCATGTGTGTACAAGAAGGTTAGTGGGAGCGCAATTTCATTCCTTGTATTATATGTTGATGATATATTACTGATAGGGAATGACATTCCTATGCTACAATCGATTAAAATCTGGTTATCTAAACACTTCTCCATGAAGGACTTGGGAGAAGCATCCTATATTTTGGGGATAAAGATCTATAGAGATAGATCTAAAAGGATGCTTGGTTTATCCCAAAGAACGTACATTGATGCAATGCTAAAGAGATTTAGCATGGAAGATTCCAAAAGAGGTCTCATGCCGATGAGCCATGGAATACATCTCTCCAAGAAACAGGCCGCAAAGACACCTGAGGAGAGATACCGTATGAGTAAGATCCCTTATGCTTCTGCAATAGGATCTATCATGTACGGTATGATATGTACTAGACCGGATGTTGCTCATTCACTTAGTGTAACGAGCAGATACCAGTCGAATCCAGGAGAAGAGCACTGGAAGGCAGTGAAGAATATCCTAAAATACTTGAGAAGAACTAAGGATATTTTTCTTGTCTACGGTGGGTCTGAATTAAAACTCGAGGGCTTCACAGACTCAAGTTTTCAAACGGACCAAGATGACAGTAAATCTGTTTCGGGGTATGTTTTTACCTTGAACGGAGGCGCAGTGAGTTGGAAGAGTTCCAAGCAGCAAACAGTTGCTGATTCAGTGACAGAGGCAGAGTATATAGCTGCAAGTGAAGCTGCAAAGGAAGCTGTTTGGATGAAGAAGTTCATAACTGAACTTGGTGTGGTTCCTAGCATTGGAGAAGCAGTTCCCGTTTACTGTGACAACACAGGAGCAGTTGCACAGGCTAAGGAACCGAGGTCTCATCAGAAATCTAAACACGTGTTGCGGCGATTTCATTTGATCAGGGAAATCATTGAAAGAGGAGACGTCACCTTGGAGCGTGTAGACTCTCAAGACAACATTGCAGATCCATTTACTAAAGCTTTAACACAACAACAGTTTGATCGTCACTTAGAGAAGATGGGTATGAGATATCATGGCGATTGGCTTTAGTGCAAGTGGGAGATTGATAGTAGTGTGCATACAAGCCAATCATGTATGATGATAAAGCACGTACTTTGTAAACAATCTTATTTATTTATTAATAAAATATTCATTTATTAAAGGCATTTAATTATCTACATGTTGCTGTTTTTATAATATGTAAATAACCCATAGTTTTAAGCAATGCTTTTAGAATCATGATGATGATCATGCTAATGAGATCTAAATTCTTAGAAAGTTTTAAAACTTCCCAATCGTGGGATTACTAAAAAGGGGATTAGTAAATCTGGATAGATTGGTACATATGTTGCTTGCTCATTGGATGAGGATGATTGATCTCATGATCATTTGTGTGGAGACACTAAAGCAAGTATGTAGGTGCTTATTGGAGAATAAGTTCACTGAACGTGATTCGCTATGGAATACCTAATGGAGTTTTACTCGCATGTCAATAGGAATTCCTAATGTGATAGTAGTACAAGTGATCCTTGGACTTGAGATCATCATAGTATCTTGTATGTAACAAATTATACTTTGACTTATTCCTTAAGACCTTTTAAGGCATATATAGGGTATGCTTGGGTATAATGAGTTACATATGGAGATAATGAATGATCAATAAAGAATCTACCACCTCTAGTAAAAGAGGAGATATGTCCTATGTGATTCGTTAAATGACAACCCAGGAATCCTTGGCCAAGGTGAAATGAAATTAGAAAGGAGTTTTTAATTTGCATTATTTGGAGTTGTGCATTTTCTAATCGAAATACATATAATTAAATAAAATAAGACTTGACAGTAAATCCATGTCTTATATTTAATTGGGACATTGTATGGTGGAAGGATTGAATTGTATGGTAACTATTTACTCACAGGTTCTTTTATGATTAATGTTGAAATCTATATTATCTGAAAAGTCGTTGATCGCTAGGGAGGCTTATCCCTATTGTAGAATAAATATTATTTATTTAAATAGATTATTAGTTTAATTTATTTATTTAAATAAGATTAAAATTATTTTAATTGATTTATTCACAACCGGTTTAATATGGAGAACCTAAAGAGTCACACCATAAAAGGAAGAATAATTATTTAAGAAGGTAATGGCATAATCGTAATAATGCATTAAGTGTAATTAATTTAATCTATGGTGATAGAATAAATTAAATAGCTTAATGTTTATTATTTAATATTTTAGAAATATTAAATATAAATTAATAAGAGGAGTCTTATTAATATTATTACAATTATTATTATTTTAATTTCTAAAGGAGTTTAGTAATTAATTTAATATTTAGTACTCTCATTTATTCCTAATAAGATTAGGAGACAAATTAATTAAATGAATTTAATTAATTATTCCCAATGTGGTGGGAAGCCTAAATTAATTAAAGGAGTTTAATTAATTAAAAGAAATCCCATGTCTAATAGGATTAGAAGGGTTGACCAATATCTATATAAGAGGAGTCTTATAATAGATATCAGTTGATGCAATTCCAATTGTTGGAGAGTACTCCTTTTCTATAGAGGATAGAAAACTAAGCCAACCACCCTCCTTCTTGATAATTCCTCTTCCTTGGTGGATCACCTCTAGAGGCCGAACACTTGGGTGGCTAACGTTGATCAAAGGAAGGAATATAACCCGGAAATTCAAGGAGATCACGAAGAACAAGGAGTTGAACTCGTACCTGTGGAAGTTTCGTTTTACAAGAGTATGATTCCATAACTTCTTATTTATCGTTTTAAATTAATAATTTGCATAAAGGATGATCCGGGTAATGGTTTTGTAGAAATTTTTTTAAACTCTGATATACCATGCTTCCGCTAATTTTTGCAATTTGATTGCATCACGATTTCGTACAAACCCAACAGTTAAAGCAGAACACCAGAGACCAAATGGATTGCTGCAACCGTTAGAAATTTCGGAATGGAAGTGGGAACATATCGTGATGGATTTTGTGGTTGGTCTTCCAGCGACTCAGAAGGGATTTGATGCGATATAGGTGATAGTGGACCGACTGACGAAGTCAGCCCATTTCCTACCGATCAAGATTTGATACAACTTAGACCAGTTAGCGAAGTTATACGTGAAGGAAATTATCTGTGACGCCCCCAAATTCCAGGACCGCCACTTGGTCTCTCGAATTCGGTTCATCACGTGCTCATGGTAATACATCACAATAATAATAATTAAATATCATACGATCACAGCGGAAAATCTATTCTAGAATAATTTACAATGATTTATTATAATTATTCCCCCAAGTCTCGCAACCTACAGTACTTAATAGATTACATAATAATATCAGTTAACGACTTATTACATAATCTAACTTAAGCTTAAACATAATCAAATCCAGTCTTACTACATCATCTTCATACAATATTAATATATTTAAAACATAACAGACATAAGCTAGTTGGTAGCTTTGCCCTTGCCCTTATCAACGCCCGAAGGTTCACCATGCTCTGCCTTAACTGAAATGTTTTAGGGAAAGCAAGAATGAGCACAAATTGCCCAGCAAGTAATATACAATAAGGGTGAGTAATAAGATTCTCAATTCTCGAAAGGGTATAACAAGATTTGATAGTTCAAGAATAACAAGAATATCAACAGTTCTCAATATCAGTCGCTAAGGACAGGATAATATCAATATGATTCAATAATAAGTCAATTCAAGATCTCAAATAATTGAATACTGAATAGTCACTACGGACTATGAACTTCTACTAGAATTGACAGTAATAAACTGAAAATCCAACAAAAACAGGTACAACAGGTGATCAGCCTAAAGTACCCTTGTTATGCATAACAATCAACCATACTCAAGTGTGCACGTCGGTTCTCCAACAATTATATATTCCCTTCAAAGAAGGTTGTTCTTCTCAGTCAAATACAAGATCCCGCACCAATCAATTAGTTTGGGTTGCTTTTCAATAACATAAGTCCAGCCGAATCAAATTACATAGACACTTTCACAATATTCAAGAACAATACTAAGTTCAACCTGAATAATAGCTTTAATGAAATAAGAGTTCAAGTATGCTAATTCGATTCAACCGATTAAATAGGAAACTAGTTCGTAATACACAAGATAGGATACTTGCATAGTAAAAGAGTATAAGTTAGGAAACTTTCGCAATCATAGATTTCCCTGCATAAAGTAAATGCGTCGGTTAGGATACTTGCACTTTAAAAGAGTGTAAGTAAGAGAACTTGCCTTTAGCGTAGTTTATCCACGAAAAGCAATCAACACTTTCGAATTCCTATCGTAATACAGTTACGTATATATATGATATTCATTAGTCATATAATTTAACTTCACATTTTCTCTTTGAATATACGATCAACACATAAGCTAAGTTTTACCTAGCTACACAGTTATATAGAATATAATTTCTATCCTTAACGTTCCTTCTTTAGAGTTTAAACGCATTTTCATATTATATAAGATCTCAACAATTAGCAAACATGCTTGCATATTATTAATATCACATAAGACCACAATCAATACTAAATATATTTCATTTTAGCAAGTCACGGCATCTCCTTAAGTTAACCGTCAAAATCGGGTTCAAGTAACATCATATAATATCGCGTGGCATGTATTCATATTTAAAGGATACTTTACATGCTTGTATAACTTTTCCAAATCCAATCGTACATGGTATAGGTTCTTAAGTTAATACTTAAAGCCATTCAAGGACACGAACTCATATGGTCTAACATGATTGCTTTTAAACACATAAGATATTCATATAACTTGTATTAGTCATGCTCATGAGTACTCGTATTGCATATATGTAGCTAGCATTGTTATTATCTTGAAAACATGCTTTGTTTATGCTAAACTTTAATCACGGCAACCAATCATGGTATATATATATGCATGACACATGAATGAGTCTAAGAGTACTATCACATGTGTCCATAAATATCAGAATTTAAATCTCCACGTATCGTGTTAATGCTCATGTGCAAGGCTTGTATTTCTATTGGTGAATCTTACTAATAGAGCCTAACATGTTCATGCTTCCTTACGAACTATATAAACACAAGTTAAGGCTTCATTCATATATTTCAAAGTTATCTAAACATGCTCATAACATCAAAATGACTATATAGCATTTACATGATCATATCCACCTTCAAACTTATATTTTTGTTAGGAATGAGCACTAGTTAGGTTCACATGTTCACATTTTATTACGGAACCAATATAGATAAGCTAACATGCACTTCATGTGTCTCTAGGTGGTACTAACGTGCTTGCAAGGTCAGTATGTAAACATGCTTTATATATGTTAACGTCGTTTATGAAACTTTAAATTCGTTTCCAAACTATGTGTCGTTTGGTTAACCATGCATGCTAATATACTAAAACATGCTTACATTGCCTCATTAGGTTTATATATATGTATTAATCATGCTCTCATGCTTGTTTAAACAAAAATCAAACAATTGGCACATAACAGTTTTGTTGCAGAATGCAGAAAACTGAACACAGAGGCTGGCGCTGCGGCGCGGCACTACTGGCGCTGCGGCGCGAGTGGCGCTGCGTGCGGCGCTGCGGCGTCGAGGCAGTTTTCCGGTTCAGACGGCAGCGAAAAACGACCCAAAACCTCCCATTTCATCGATTTCAACATACCATACCCAGATATTAGACTTGTTTAACTTACTAACACATACATATATGCTTATATAACAGTTAATAGCAATTATCAATTCCCAATTTCATGAACTCTAACTTAATTTACGAATTTCATGTATTTACAGAAATTGAAGAGGAACAATGGAAATGAAAGACTATTCAGTTGTTCCATCATGTGTGTATGTTTATATAACAACAATATAAGGGTTCTACAAACCAATCATGAACCAATTTGGCATAATCAAGAATTTCAACAAAACTCAGAGAACAACAATGGAGTTCTGTTGACAGAAAATGAAAATGAAGACACGAAGAGGATTTATACCTCTGTTATGGAGTAAGCTTGCTGATGCTACTATAGAAATTCCTTATGAACTAAATAGGCAATCACAGTATACTCTCTTCTCTTAGAAATATTTCAGCAATGAAATGAAGGTGCAGGGAGTTCCTTTATATAGAAGAATGAATACACAGTCCAAGCTTCTAACTCCCAAATCAAACTAACGGATTGTCAAATTGCATGAAGGTTATAGAATGGTAGGTATTTAGTTGTTAGAATCCATCATTAAAACCACTCCTCATATAATTATTGCTAGCTAAGCTTGGGAGAAGAATGGGAGAATAGGCCTTAGCCTTTTTGCCATACACGTGAAGGAGAAGGAGAGTGACTATTATATTGGAACAAGGCCATATATCAGCATTCTATAATTTGTATATATACACAACACTTATGCCAAAATATGTTACATGTATATATACTATATAATTAGGCCACAATTATAGTTACAATGTAATTCTAATGATACTAACATGGATTCACATAATGTAATAAGTGTGAATTGTGCACATATAATTCATGTACATTTTTATCATACTGGTATAATTTAATCGGATGTTATCACATTACATTATCTCATGTATTATTAAATTGTATTACTCAACAATTATTTATAATAGATCCATGATACATTATTTTAATGTATATCCACACGTCATTTGTCACCTACACATATCATACATCAATCAATATAATTGTTAACCTCCATAACAATTTAATTAACCTTTATATGATTAACTATCACTTTGATATAAATCTTATTATATTTATAAACACGTTGCTCATTATTATTATGTTTCTTGCAATAATAATCGCATATTATTAATCAATCCTCATTAGTATTTTATAACAGTTAATTAATATTCTTCGATTAACAATTAATATAGATTAATTGTTCGCTTAATATAATCATTCTTATATTACGTCACTGTGCCACACAAGGCAATCAACGAGTTTATCATAAATTCCACCAATTTCTCAATTATTATAATTATTCAATTATATATAATTGAATTAATTCATCTCATAACACAAAATCATTTATATTCAAATAAATTCTCATTTCCATTAATATATTTATTTAATAATATATGGAAATTCTCGGGTATTACATTATCTCTCGACACGGTGTTTCGGTATCAATTGTGTCCAACAGAGAACCGTATTTTACGTCGAATTTCTGGAAACGTTTACAAGAATGTCTTGGAACGCAATTGTGAATGAGTACGGCGTACCATCCTCAAACCGATGGCCAGAGCGAGAGAACAATCCAGACGCTAGAGGACATGCTGAGAGCTTGCGCTACGGACTTCAAAGGAAGCTGGGATCATCATATACCGTTGGTGGAGTTCGCCTACAATAATAGTTACCACGCGAGTATTGGCATGCCGCCTTACGAAGCGTTATACGGCAGAAAATGCAAAACCCCATTATGCTAGGATGAAGTCGGTAAACGTCAACTGTTGGGACCGAAACTGGTACAACAAACAGTCGAAATCGTAAAGCTAATCAGAACGAGATTGGTTGCTGCTCAAAACAGATAAAAGAAGTATACCGATCAACATCGTCAGAATCTAGAATTTTTACCAGGAAGCTTCGTTTTACTGAAGGTATCTCCCTGGAAGGGGAAGATTCAATTTGGCAAGAAGGGGAAGCTGAGTCCCCGATTTATTGGACCTTTCGAGGTACTACGGAAGGTTGGCGAAGTAGCTTATGAGGTTGCGTTACCTCCAGAGCTAGATAACATACACAACGTATTCCATATTTTCGTGTTGCGACCGTATAAACACGACTACAAGCATGTAATAGAATATGAGCCTTTACAGTTTGATAAAGACTTAACATATGAAAAAGTGTCTGTTCAAATAGTGGATAGAAAGGAACAAGTACTTAGAAATAAAGTGATATCTTCTGTTAAGGTAATCTGCAGGAACCACAGTGCTAAAGAAGCTACGTGGGAACTCAAAGATGTTATGAAGAAAATATATCCCCAATTATTTGCTTAGTTGTTTGTGTAAATTCTTGTACACCAATTCTAGGGACAGAATCTTTTTAAGGGGAAAAGAATGTAACAGATGAGTTTTTATTTGTGATTCTGGGGACAGAATTTTTTTAAAGAGGGAATATTGTAACGAATGAGATTTTGTATATTTAATTATAAATATTTATTAAATTAAATAAATATTTTTAGTTGAATTATTGATTGATTTAAATAAATAATGTGATTTTTGTGGAGTAATTTAATTAAGTGCAATATATTAATTAAATGAATATTTAATATTTAATTTAATTTATGTATATTGATTTTATGGTATGGTTCTAATTTAATTGAGATAATTAAATTAGATGAAGTTTATGTGATAATTGTTACATGAAATTATAATTAGCGAGTTATTATAATTGTTATGTGGTAATTTTTATGCGATTAATTGATGTTAGCTTTTATTTAATTAAATTAGAATGTTAAGATTTAATTAATTAAAGTGTAACAGTTAAATTATGTATTAAAAGAATTTATTAAAATAAAGAAAAGGGATTTAGAGTATTTTTGTCAAACAAGACCCTTACTTCTATTTTAATCTCGTTTTACCAAACATGGCCTTAGTACTAATAATCTGTTTTAAAAAATAATGCTATTTTTCAAACAAGCCTTAGGGCTTTTTAAATTCAAATTTGTGTAACCTATATATTAATTAATAATTAGTATATGTACTTAATAGATAGCAGTTACATATTCTATATAATTATATGTATTATATGTATATCAGTTATACATGTTATACAAAATAGTTCCGTTAGAAAGTTAGAACAAAACAAAGAAAGAAAGAACAGAGAAAAGGATAGAGAGAAAATACTCAAAGAGAATAGAGAAGACAGAAGAGAGAAGAAGAACTCCTCACAATCAAAGGGTATACTCTCTATGTTCAAATATTTTTATATTGTGTTATGCCTTCCATGTTTTTCAAAAATAGCTTCTCTGTAATATAATTTCTTGAAAATTACTTGGTTATAATGTATATATGTGATGTATATGTATATATATACTTATATATGATTCTTATAGTTGTCTAAGTGATTCAATTCACGTAAATACGATGAACATGAAGAAATCATATTCATAGTAATTTACAGTGAACTTATTTTAAAAATAGTCTTTTAAATTATCAAAATTAATGTTTGATTGTTAATTTTTGTTTAAATTGATCATGGATTATGATAATATGTTAAGGAATAGAGTTAATACAATTGAAATTACATGATTTGGTTTAAAAACAAACTCACAATATCAGTTTTCGTCAAGAATAATTGAGAATATTGTTTTCTTCAAAAATCATGAAAATTATATTTTGATTATGTGTTGTAGTGTTTATGAATGTTATAATCATGTTAGAAGTCTAAGATCTTGTTTTTATAAAGTTTTATATACATTATGTTGATAAAAATAGGACTTTGGTGCGAAGAAATAAGCCAAATTGGCTTATTTCTCTGCACAATTGCGAGCTGGGGGGAACCCATCAGCAGGGGGCCCGCCCCTGCGGGGATTTTTCCTTGGGAACCCCGCCCCAGCTGGGGTAGAGGCTGTCTGGGAATTTGTTTTGTGCTCCAAGTAGTTTTTGTGCAGTGCTTGTTTAGCTAACTTAAATTAATGACATGTTAAGTGTATTAGACAATGAGATAACATATTTTTAATATGTTTAAAATAATTTGAAGTCTTATGTTAATATGTTATATATGTACTCGGATTTTAGTGTCATAAGGTACAATACATTAGTTTAAAATGTTATGTGCGTATGTTGTGCATGTTGTGAGTATAGACTCACGTATGTGTTTAGTTAGCGACTTATATTGTAAACCACGTTGTGAGTTGAACTTAAGTAAGAAATCAACAATTTAAACATCATGTTTATGTACTAATTGATGTTATAAACATAATGTAAAATGTAGGATAATTGTGGAAGTGATTTGTAATTGTAAAGTGTAGCTTGCGCTTGAGGCAAGTTTTCTAAACTCAACTTTATTTGAGCAAGTTTTCTATCCCTAAAAACTTGTTATTTATATTGTACAAGTTCTCTAACCCTTATTCTTTATATCATGAAATTTTGTTTCTGATTCTTAACTTGTTAATTCTTATACAAGTTATTTTGTATTCAAATGTTCATAATGAACAAGTATGGAAGTTATTATTGAAGTAATGCGATCTTGACTTATTTGTTCAAGCAAGATCTACTTAATCTTTCAAATGGTTTAAGTTATTTCTAAAGCATGCCTAGTTATTGTGAAGTTTATTGTTATGACTTATATTTAGTTCATAATTCTTATATTATAGAACTGTTAAGTTATTGTGAGTCGATTCAACTACTCCTTAGTTGATGATAGTTGAAAACTCCAAATTTCCTTTTAGCTATCCAAACCAAACTTTCTTTGGTGCGGACTTGTATCAAATACTGAGATGAACAACCCTATTTGTTAGGGGAGGTTACTATGCGAAAGCGTTAAATATTTGTGCACAATATATGGTACGAAGGGTTGATTCCCCTAAGTAAGAGTTAGGGTCCATAGTCTAAATGACTGTTAAAAGTTTGAAACGCAAAATGTATTTAACCTAGGACATAGTTCAAGGTCTTATGACCCTCAGATGATTTCAATATTCAAAATTATAAGTATTGATGAAAGAATTATGATCCAATTCTTTATTGTTGATGAAAGTAAAGTTATTCAAATCTATTGAAGCTATTCAGTTTATATCATATTATTGTTATATTCCAAGTGAGCTTTTGTTTGCTCACTCTAGAATATTTAATAATCCCTTGCAATTAAAACCGAGATCGTTGACGTACCGTCAACAAGTAAAGGGAAAAGCAAGATAAACAAGTGAAGACTTGTTATCTTTGATTTTAATTGTAATAAATTTTGTTTATGATATTTATTTCAGCACTTATTTGTTATGTTAAGGTTAGCAAACCTGGGATATTTTTGGACTAAGGTTGTAATCCTTTTTCATAAAAAAGATTTTATTTAATGATGAGGTTGTAATTTATTTTGCATTCCTTATTATTGAATAGATATATGTTTTAGTTAGATTGTGAGCACCAAATCCCGTGGAATCGAAGTACCTGGATTTGATAGTGTCACATAGTTAAAGCTTGCAACTTCTAGAGGTATTTATTCTAGTGGTTATTATTTTCATTCTTCTTTATATATACTTTTATAAGTAGTTATAATGCCCAAATTATTTTAAGTATATAGTACAAAAGTCCTATTTATAAGCAGTTACTTTGTCTAATTTTCTTCAAGTATTTAGTAAGAATATTCATTTTACAATCAATTATAATGCTGGAATTATTTCAAACAGAATAATCGAGTATTCATTTTATAAAGCAGTTATAATGCTCGATTTCTTTCAAACATAGTAAACGAATATTCATTTTATAAAGCAGTTATAATGCTCGATTTATTTCAAACATAGTAAACGAATATTCATTTTACAAGCAGTTATAATGCTCAATTTATTTTAAATATAGTTGATGAATATTTATTTTGTAAATAATTATAATGCTGAAATTATGTCATGTATAGTGATATGGTGTTATCTAATGTTTGATTATGTGATTACATATTAGATAAATATTATAAGCGAGATATGTGGTGCTAATTAAGAGATCGATCTTATTATTGATAGGTCTTACAAAAGAAGTTAACTTAAATTGCGTAGCAGTAGTCAACGAATCAGGCAAGTTCCTTAACTCAAACTTGAGTTATTATTTTTCAAGCATGATAGTGGATAATTATTGTTGATTATTCCACATCTAAAACTATTATTGAAAATTTGCATTTATTGCAAGTTTCCTAACTCAACTTGAGTTATATATTTCAAAGCATGATCTGTGAATAATTATTAATAATTATTCACATCTATAATGATTATTTTTATTCGCACATAGTGTAATTATTTCTTGTTCTATTATTTGAACTGTTTATGAGCCCTGTCTCAACTAATTATTTTGGCGAGACTAATATTTGTTAAAGCATAAAACGTTCTATTTATTATGAACTGATTTATTATTGGAAGATTTATGCCATTAATTTCGGCTAAATCAATATTGATATGTTAAAATCATAGTATTTCTTTGAAAGCAATCCAAACCATATTGTTGTGGTACAGACTCATGATGTAAGACTGAGATTAACAAACTTTATTGTCGTAAATCGACCTTTGCGCTATTATTGAGTATTATGCATAATATAAGGTACAAAGGAGTTGGCCTCTCCAGGTACTTGCAGAGGAGTATAGTTTAGTTTTTATAACTAACTTATATTCCTGAGGTAATTTAGTTTTAATAACTAATAATTCCTCTTTTAGTTCATGATCCTTTTGTGATCACTCAGCATGAAATCTGGGAATATCCCACTTTATTGAATATTGTTGCAGTATTGTTAATTCTTCTTATTCACTTGAATATTATTAAATCTTTGAAAGAATTTTACTCTTTCATCCTTGAGATTTTATTCAGTAAGCTTATTTAAACCTTGTGTGGTTATGTGAGTTTGAACCTATGCAAATAATTGCTAAGAATAATTAAAGGGAGTCACTAATGATTTATTTAAATTAGTGGACTAGCCCTAAGACTTTTATATCAGAGAATTGATAGAATTGTTAGTAATTAAATATTCAATTTACTTGAATATAGTGTAGTAGTTTAAACGTGATTGATTAGTTGATGCTTTGGGTAATTAATCAATAACGTGTGAAATTATTGTTGTTGAGAATAATAAAACATAAGTGTGTAATTATTAATAAATATAATGAGGTTATATTTAAACGATTAATTGTTTTATACAAGCATGTGATAAGTAAACCTATAGTATAAGGTAGTTACCTCTATATGGTATAAAATGCAATGTGACGCATTAATGTGGATATATATATATATAGTAAGATTAATTACATTATGTGAGTTACATAATATTATTGCTTATGTAACAAGATGTGTGTGGGTGGATATTAATGTATGCTCTATTACCTATAGTAATATCAATAAATAATTGATAATTGATAATGATTTCAATAAGTTATTATAATTATTATAATAACAGTTATGATAATAAGTAATAATAATGCCCAATTAAATTATATTCGGTGTTAATAAAATGTACATGAATTATATGTGGATATATATGTACCCCTACTCGATACATTATAATTAGAAATTTCATTTGTAATTAATTTATAACCTAAGTACATGAAATGAAATGTGTACATATATTATATAACCTAAGTGTTTATATATACTACACTTGCTATTTGCTTTTGCTGAGTTTTATTATTGTCCCATAATAAGAGCCCATTTCTTCCTCACGTGAAGCCTAAGTCTCCTCCTATATTCATCAAACTCAGCATTCTAGCCATAATCATTAGAAGGGGAGTGGGATTCATAATGAATTCACCATCTCTCAACCACCATCCCTTAACCATTATACAAACATACATTCCTTTGGTTTAATTTGAGGTGGAATTAAAATGTCTGTGTAAACATTTACCTATAAATTAGCTCTTCTCCTTCTTATTAACATTGCTGAGATTTCTTCTTCAGTTAGAATTGATAGCTAATATATATATCTGTGATAAGCATTATGAGATTGAAGGAAGAGTATTATAGCAGCAATTTCAGTTAAGAGGTATAACTCACTGTGTTCATCATTCTCGAATTTCTTACATTTTTGTTCTTCAATGTCAACTTCTTGATTATGTGAGCTAGATGTTAATTGACTTGTAGAATATGTTTGTTAAGTGATTTATAACATTATAAACATATTCGGGTTGCAATATTGTATGTTAGAAATGAATTGTTGAAGAATTTCTGAGTTGGGTTTGTTAAACTGCTGAAGCAGAGCAGTTTCTATTTCTGGCTGGACACCAGCGCAGCTGCTCCAGTTTTGTACTGGGCAGCGGCGCAGCTGCACCAGGCCCTGAACCAAACTTTTATTTTGTATTTATAATCTAATGATGCTAGCTTGGTTGTACCACTTTGGACAGGCATGAATACTGGTTTAACTCTTGTGTATGTATTTCTTGATGCTACATACATAATTTTGACCATGTTGGTATATGTTATGGAAGGAAACCTTATGGTTTTAAAATGGACCTAGACTAGTTAAAATGAACCTTGTCATGAATGTATCATGTGTATATTCTGATTTTATGAACATGAACTTATGGTCTATTTTGATATGAGAACTAAGTCTAAAGTGTGAGGACACACTAGCATACATGATTGAAGAATAAGAGGTTTTCAAAGAAAAACTTAAGAACCTTGAAAGCAAACTAGACAAACTTATGTCTTGTAAATTCTGACCATTTGAATACGTTTATATGGTTTAGATATGTGTTTCAAATGCATATGAATTATATGTTGAGATGCCTTGCATGTACTATGTTGACTTAGTGCAATTTTCAAAGAAAACTTAGGATTTGGAAGCTAATATCATCAATTACCATGTGAGTTACGTTATAATCATGCAATCATGTATATTAGGATTTATTATGCCTATAGACATGGTGACGTGAGAATCATTTTGGTTAAACATGGATATCACCTATGCACACGTATTCAAGAAATGAATTTCAAGTATGAACTATGTGATTAAAGTATACATAAGTAGTATACGCACAAGCATGACTACCTAGCATTCTTTAGCCTCGTTATGTGGTAGTATGACCGTAGTAGCAGACCCTTGAAGCATGAACTTGATTTGCTTAAAGTGTAAGAATGACCGGCATTGAACCTTATAACTTGGAATTATGGACAGAACCTTGCAATATGTGTATCTTAAACTGTATTGCATGCTTAAATTGAAATACTATGTGTTCAAGCCTATGTTGATACATAGAGACTAGATATTCTATAGTTATTAAATCTAAGACAGGATTAAATGTTTATAAACTCAGTCATAATAAATTGACTTACGTGAACTATGTGATAGATCTATCTGATGATTTGATTCTTGTAAGTGTAGACTTATATTAGTTTACACGTACTAATTGAAAGACCGACTTGTTAATGTTAGGTCGTTTCAACACAATTTAATTAAAAGCTAGACTATTTGTAGCTGAGCAAACAGGCAAGTATCCGAATCGGGGTTAGAGAACCCGAATTTGGGGGTGTCACAACAACAACAACATCAACAAAGCTAGGGGTCCTTGTCCGAGGGACTAAATGAAGTTCCAAGTCTGTTGGACTTGAAGAGTTCTTAGTGAACTGAAGTTCCATGGCTGCTGGCCTTGAAGTGTTCTTAGTGAACTAGAGTTCCAAGTCTGCTGGACTGGAAGAGTTCGTAGAGAAATAAAGTTCCAAGGCTGCTAGCCTTGAAGGAATCTTAGTGATTCAGATGTAAAGACTTCCTTAGTGGAATCCATGCTTGTTGAAGCAGAAGAGTGGATTAGGAGCTTGAGTCTCTGAACCACTTAAAATCCCTTGTGTCTTTTGCATTCTATCATTTACATTATGTACCTATAAATGCTATAATTGCTATGAATGTAATGATCACTTACACATAAACTAACTCTAGAACAATGGTTAACAAGATAGTTATGAAGGGGATCTTTAACTTATTCCGATGTGCTAGAAATGATTCTTATGTTTGTCATATGCTAATTACTTAGCAATACAAAATAAAATGGAAAAGATTTTGGAAAATTAAAAAGATCTATTCAACCCCCCCCCCCCCTTCTAGATCTATTGTGTGCCCTTTGGGAACTAACAAGTTATAATGCCCAAATTAATTTAAGTATATAGTATAAAAGTCCTATTTATAAGCAGTTACTATATCCGATTTTCTTCAAGTATTTAGTAAGAATATTCATTTTACAAGCAGTTATAATGCTGAAATTATTTCAAACAGAATAGTTGAATGTTCATTTTATAAAGCAGTTATAATGCTCGATTTATTTCAAACATAGTAAACGAATATTCATTTTATAAAGTAGTTATAATGCTCGATTTATTTCAAACATAGTAAACGAATATTCATTTTAGAAGCAGTTGTAATGCTCAATTTATTTTAAATATAGTTGATGAATATTTATTTTGTAAATAATTATAATGCTAAAATTATGTCATGTATAGTGATAAGGTGTTATCTAATGTTTGATTATGTGATTACATGTTAGATAAATATTATAAGTGAGATATGTGGTGCTAATTAAGAGATAGATCTTATTAATGATAGGTCTTACAAAAGAAGTTAACTTAAATTGCGTAGCAGTAGTAAACGAATCAGGCAAGTTCCTTAACTCAAACTTGAGTTTTTATTTTTCAAGCATGATAGTGGATAATTATTGTTAATTATTCCACATCTAAGACTATTATTGAAAATTCGCATTTATTGCAAGTTTTCTAACTCAACTTGAGTTATATATTTCAAAGTATGATCTGTGAATAATTATTGATAATTATTCACATCTATAATGATTATTTTTATTCGCACATAGTGCAATTGATTCTTGTTCTATTATTTGAACTTTTTATGAGCCATGTCTTAGCTAATTGTTTTGGCGAGACTAATATTTGTTAAAGCATGAAACGTTCTATTTATTATGAACTGATTTATTATTGGAAGATCTATGCCATTGATTTCGGCTAGATCAATATTGATATGTTAAATCATAGTATTTCTTTGAAAGCAATCCAAACCATATTGTTGTGGTACAGACTCATAATGTAAGACTGAGATGAACATACTTTATTGTCGTAAATCGACCTTTGTGCTATTATTGAGTATTATGCATAATATAAGGTACAAAAGAGTTGGCCGCTCCAGGTACTTGCAGAGGAGTATAGTTTATTTTTTATAACTAACTTATATTCCTGAGGTAATTTAGTTGTAATAACAAATAATTCCTCTATTAGTTCATGATCCTTTTGTGATCACTCAGCATGAAATCTGGGAATATCCCACTTTATTGAATATTGTTACAGTATTGTTAATTCTTCTTATTCACTTGAATATTATTGAATCTTTGAAAGAATTTTACTCTTTCATCCTTGAGATGTTATTCAGTATGAAATTTGAGAAAGTTTTATTATTGAGATTGAATTATTCTTCAGCTACTTCAAAACCCTTTGATTATTGTTGAAGTTCTATAGAAGCTAGAATCTTCTATTCACGATATATATCCTTTATTGTATACTTTAACTTGCTAAGCAAACTCGGTGCTCACCCTTGCTTAAATAAAACATTTCAGCTAAGGCCGAGGTAGCAGAAGGTTCTAACCGGGACAAAGGCAAAGGCAAGGCTTAGGAGTAGTTATTGTCAACTTTTAATGGTTATGCTATATTATGTAAATTAATTATGTAAACCTTTTGGATACATAAGGATATGTAAGTTATGTCAAGGTTAGTTAACCTGGGATATTGTTATAAGTTGTATTAAGTAATGTTATGAATGATGTTTTTCATTAATGAATGGGTAGTTAGATGTGATATGTATGATGAATCGTGAGCACCAAATCCGAGGTTAGGGAACCCGAATTTGGGGGCGTCACATCAACACTCATACATTGAACGTATTTACGTTTAATTGGTGAGAACTCCTAGTGCCTATCGAGTTAACGACGTAAAAATATTTGTTTATTCATACTCGGGCTTACCTATGAATCCGAACCAAGAAATTAGCTTAGGATAGCAACATTATAAATATTTTGGAGAGATTTGTGATAAACCCAACCAAAATATTTTAAGTCTTAGTCTAGCCGAATCAAATGGCATCAACTATTCAATAACATTTTATGCATAGAAAACCATGCATATTGACAACTCGTCCAACATAAAGTGTAGACTATAGTTTAGAAAACTTGCATAATGTAACGTTAATACAAGAGTTAGAAAACTTTCCTTTGCGTCTTTAAATCCATTAAGTTTACTACTTGGTCTTTATTGTGACACCCCCAAATCCGGGTACTTCGTTTCCACATGATTTGGTGTTCACTTTCTATCTATAACAACCTTAATTCAAAATAATAAAATATCCCTTAAAACAAGGGTTACAACATTCTCAAAACTCAATCCCAGGGTTACTCTAACCTTGACATAAACAATAAAGTGCGGAATAAAAACATGACATAAAATTATTACAATCATTTCAAAATAATTAAACAAATCTTCACTTGTTCATCTTTCCCTTACCTTTACTCGTAGACGGGGGCATCAACGTTATCAATTTTAACTGCAATTGTTATTTAATGTAAGAGTGAGCAAACAACAGCTCACTAGAGTTTAACAATAATAAATACATGAAAGAATATCTTTACAAAGATTTGAATAACTTAGCTTACTTCAATAATAAAGAATTAAATAATAATTCTCTATCAATATCAAAATTCGAATATAGAATTAATCTGAGCTTTGAACTCTTCTTGTCCTAGGTTATAAATATTTCTATTTAAACCTTTAACAGTCAATAAGACTATGGACCTCAACACGTACTTAGGGGGATCAGCCCTTTGTACCATGTATTATGCACAAACATCTTAACGCTATGCGTACTAACCTCCCCTAATAATTAGGGTTGTTCAACTAAATAATTTGAATTCAAGTCCGCACCAAAGAAAGTTTGGTTTGGATAAGCTTACAATGATAATTTAGAATTCACGTTCATCAACTAAGGATTAGTTAAATCGACTTTCAATAATTCATAAATAAAAGAATTATGAATTAACATATGCTTTAGAAGTAAACTTAAAGCATTTAAAATAATAAACTGGATCTTACTTGAACAATAAGTCAAGATCTCTTTGGTTAAGTAAATAATTGTCCAGTACATAAATGAAAAGGACATTCTCAACAATGAAAATATGAACATCAAAGAACTTGGGTAGAAATAGCGAGTTTAGGGTTTAGAAGACTTGCCTTAAGCGCAAGCTACTTAACACAATTCACGTACTTTAATACTTCCTACACATATATATTAAGTCACAAAAACCTAAATTAGTTAACACATAACTAATTCACATAAATGGTTAACCCTCATGGTTAACACACTCTAATTAAATAAATAATCCACTATCACATAATTAATTACATCACACACATACTCACATAATTAAATTAATTATGTATTTTAGCTAAATTATAATTAAATAATTATAATTTAAACACTTAATCTAACTATAATTACTCAATTATAATTACCTCTTAAATTATCAAAATTTCATAATTAATAGTTAATTAAACTATATCATGCATTATAATTACATAATTTACAATTAATCATGTATTTATCAATTATAATTTATAATAATCATGCATTTATTAAATTATAATTATATAAATTATAATTTAAATTAACATCTAATTGATTAAAATAAATCAACTTCTATACATTATAATTTCACAGAATTATAATTTAAATTAAACATTTACTCTTAATTATAATTAATCAAATTATAATTAAGTACCTTATTTTACAATTAAACAATTATATCTTATAATTTAAATACTATATTAAGTTTGCAAACTTTCTTTTTCTCGAATTATGAAATTATCAACTTCATGTTAACACAGGTTATAGCAGCTAGATACATGCTCATTATCTTAGCAATAATGTAATGAAAACATAAAAACACACTGCACACTTGATTAAAACTCACGGTCACTGCACTGTGCACGGAGCAGCTGCGCAGCCAGCTGCCTTGAAACCGGCGTAGCTGCGCAGGGAAGGAATCTGGGATAGGCCAGTGGCGCAGCTGCGCTGCTCCTGGCCTTGCTGCCGGCGCAGCTGCGTAGCAGCTCGGCCAGACGCAGACAGCCACGACTCTCTGTTTTACTGCTTAACCCAACAATCCAACAACCAGCCATACCAAGCAATGCAACCAATGTAAAAACATGTATTGCAACTCTACACATGCATAGCATGACTCAATCACATTGTTCATCAAGAATTAAAGATTTTAAGAACTCAATTTTGACATTTTTATAAAACTCATATATTCTACAAAATAATTCACTGTAACTCCGATTCTAAATCAATTCTACTTATAACACATGTATTCTTTTCATGATTCAAGGTAGTATCATAGACAATTCTAAACATGCATATTACTACATAAACTTTTCATAAGTTTTCATTCAAAAACTCAATCAAAACATATGAACTCTCAATAACATCAATTTTCCATTAAAACATGTTCTGACAAAAATTTGATTTCTGAAAATCCTTGATCATGACATACAATTCATATAATACCCATTATAAACACAATTTATATATGTACATCATATTTGTATAACTTTCATGCTAAATCATATACATAGAGAACTCATATTCATGAATATTATAAAAAAAACACATAGAAATATAAAAAAAATTGAAATAATACCCTTTTTGCTTAGATGATTGAAGAAGAAGATGATAGTGATTCCCTTCAAGCTTCTCAAGCTTTATCTTTTCTTTCTCTTCCTTTTCTCTCTATCTTCTTCTCTGTTATTTTCTCTGCTCTTTCTCTCTTTCTTTTCTTAGTTTCTCTAGCTGACTAACTCTAAACTAACGTAACTTAGTGTATATACAATATACATATAACACATATAATTATAGAATATGTAACTCCTAATATAATTACATATACTAATTACTAATTAATACATAGGTTACAAAAATTTTGAATTTAAATATCCACAAGGCTTGTTTGGCCAAAACAGAATTATTTTTAAAAACAGTTTATTAGCTAAGGCCTTGTTTGGAAAATAGATTTAAAATCCTTTTTCTTTATTTTAACAAATCATTTTAACACATACCTTAATGTCATATTTTAATCAATTAAATATTAATCAACTAATTTAATCAATTAAAATCTAACATCAATTAATCACATAAAATTGTTTGATAATTATAATTACTCGCTAATTATAATTCATGTAACACTTCATCACATAATTCATCTAATTCAATTTTCTCAATTAAATTAGAACTATAATATAAAATTAATATACATTAATTAAATAAATATTACCCATTCATTTAATTAATATATAACACTTAATTAAATCACTCCATAAATCACATGATTTATTTACTTAACTCAATAAATAAATCACATAAAATATTTATTTAACTCAATAAATATTTCAAATTATTATATAAAATCACAATCGTTACAATCTTCCCTCCTTAAAAGGATTTGGTCCCCAGAATCACACATAAAAAAAAATTCTCGTCTATTACATTCTTCCCTCCTTAAAAGGATTCTGTCCCCAGAATCAGTATATAAGGGGTTATACAAAACTAAGCAAATAAATGCGGATAAGATTTCATCATAACATCTTCGAGCTCCCACGTACCTTCTTCAGCACTGCGGTTCCTCCAGATTACCTTAACAGAAGGTATCACTTTATTTCTAAGTACTTGTTCCTTTCTATCAACTATTTGAACGGGCACTTCTTCATATGTTAAGTCCTTATCAAATTGCAAAGGTTCATACTCTATCACATGTTTATAATCGTGCTTGTAAGGTCTTAACACAGAAATATGAAAGACGTTATGTATATTCTCGAGCTCCTAAGGTAATGCAATCTCGTAAGCTACCTCGCCCACCTTTCGTACTACCTCAAAAGGTCCAATAAATCTGGGACTCAGCTTTCCGTTCTTACCAAATCTAATCTTCCCCTTCTAGGGAGATACTTTCAGGAACACGAAACTTCCTGACAAGAATTCTCGACTTTGTCGATGAAGATCGGCATACTTCTTTTGTCTGTCTTGAGCAGCAATTAATTTCGTTCTGATCAGCTTCACAATTTCAGCGGTTTGTTGTACCAATTCTAGTCCCAACAATTGATATTCACCGACTTCATCCAAGCACAAAGGAGTTCTGCATTTTCTACCGTATAATGCTTCGTAAGGCGGCATACCAATACTCGCATGATAACTATTGTTGTAGACGAACTCCACCAACGGTAGATGATCCTCCCAGCTTCCTTTGAAGTCCATCACACAAGCTCTCAGCATATCCTCTAGCGTCTGAATCGTTCTCTCGCTCTGTCCATCCGTCTGAGGATGATATGCTGTACTCATTCGCAATTGTGTTCCCAGACATTTTTGCAAATGCTTCCATAAATTCGACATAAAACGTGGATCTCTGTCGGACACAATCGACACCGGAACACCATGTCGAGAAATAATTTCCTTCACGTATAGCTTCACTAGCTTATCCAGGATGTACTTAACCCTGATCGGCAGAAAGTGGGCTAACTTCGTCAGTCGATCCACTATAACCCATATCGCATCAAATCCCTTCTGAGTCGTTGGAAGACCTACCACGAAATCCATCGTGATGTGCTCCCACTTCCACTCTGGAATTTCTAACGGTTGTAGCAAACCACTAGGTCTCTGGTGTTCTGCTTTAACTTTCTGACACGTTAAGCATTTTGCAACACATTCAGCCACATCTCTCTTCATATTTGGCCACCAGAAATAATGCCTGAGATCCTGGTACATCTTCGTACTCCCGGGGTGAATAGAATATCTAGAACTATGAGCTTCGCTCAAAATCTCCTCTTTAACCTCAGGTACGGGTGGTACCCAGATTCATTATCTATCTTGAACTTAAACTCCTCGCCATTGGTTATCCTTTTCCGAATCTTCTCACATTCTTCATCGTGAAGTTGTGCTTCTTTCACTTTATCTACTAGAGTAGAACCAGTGGTTACTTGAAATAACATCTCATCTGATTCCTTCGAAAACTTCACTTCCAACTCCAATCTAGCCATTTGTTCTATTAACCGATTCTGATCAGTTAACACGTTCAGCTTCTCCCTCAAAGCGTCGGCGATAACGTTAGCTTTATCCGGATGGTAAAGTATCTCGCAATCGTAGTCTTTAATCAGTTCCAAGCATCTTCTTTGGCTCATGTTTAAATCCTTTTGGGTAAATATATACTTCAGACTCTTGTGATCTGTGTATATTTCACACTTTTCTCCATATAAGTAGTGCCTCCAAATCTTTAGGGCAAACACTACTGCCGCCAATTCTAGATCATGGGTCGGTACCCCTTCTCGTAATCCTTCAACTGACGTGATGCATAGGCAATGACTTTGCCGCTCTGCATCAACACACAGCCTAATCCTTTATGTGAGGCATCACTATATACTACAAAATTCCCCGAACTATCCGGTAAAGACAATACAGGCGCAGTACTCAACCTCTTCTTCAGCTCTTGAAAACTCTCCTCACACTTCTCCGTCCAAACAAACTTAACTATTTTACGAGTCAAATTTGTCAATGGAGTTGCGATTCTAGAAAAGTCTTGGATAAATCTATGGTAATAACCTGCCAATCCCAAGAAACTCCTCACTTCAGATGGCGTCTTCGGCTATTCCCAGTTCATAACAGCTTCAACATTCGACGGATCTACCGAAATACCATCCTTGCCGATCACGTGGCCAAGAAATTGCACATGTTCCAATCAAAATTCGCACTTCGAGAATTTAGCGTAAAGTTTCTCTCGTCTCAGCGCTTCTAAGGTTAGTCGTAAGTGTTCAGCATGCTCCTCCTCGGTCTTGGAATAAACCAGGATGTCATCTATGAACACTAGCATGAACTTGTCCAGAAATGGCTTGAACACCCTGTTCATTAGGTCTATAAATGCAGCTGGGGAATTCGTGAGACCAAATGACATTACCAAGAACTCATAATGACCATATCGAGTCCTAAAAGCCGTTTTCGGTATATCTTCCTTCCTCACCTTCAATTGATGATACCCGCTTCTAAAATCAATTTTCGAGAAGTACCTCGCACCCTTCAGTTGATCAAACAAGTCATCGATCCTAGGTAAAGGATACCTATTCTTGATCGTAACTTTATTCAACTCCCTATAATCAATGCAAAGACGCATCTATCCATCTTTCTTCTTAACAAACAAAACAGGTGCTCCCCACGGCGAAACACTTGGTTGGATATACTTCTTGTCTAGTAATTCTTGCAGTTGAACCATCAGTTCCTTCATCTCGACTGGAGCCATTCTGTACGGAGCCTTTGAAATTGGAGCAGTTCCCGGCGCTAAATCGATCACGAACTCTATCTCCCTATCTGGCGGAAGTCCTGGGAAATCGTTCAGAAAAACATCCACAAACTCCTTAACTACCGATATCTCCTCCACCTTCGGGCTTTCCTTACGCGTATCTACTATGTAGGCTAGATATCCCACACACCCTTGCGTCAGAAGTTTCTTGGCTTGCATAACTGTCAGACAACTCACTTGTCTAGGCGATTTGCTACCATAGACGGAGTCATAAGGTTCACCGACTTCTTCTGACAGTCGATTACCGCCCCATGGTTGAACAACCAATCCATACCTAGTATGACATCGAATTCCCCAAGTTTTATCGGAATCAAATCTACTCTAAGATCCTGACCCTTAATGTCGGGTCTACAGTTCTTATAAACACACCTAACAGGAATAACTTCCCTATTCGCAATCTCTATGTTCAAGAGGTAAACTGACTCTTCTACAGGTAAGTCTAAGGTTTTAGCAAAATCATCAGATTTGAATGAACAAGTAGCACCCGAATTAAATAATACATATGCATTTATACTATTGACCAGAATAATACCTGACACCACGTCTTTTGATTGCACAGCATCCTGCACCGTCATATTGAATGTCCGTGCAGTGGGTCGAACAGCTTGCAATGGTGCAGCGATAGTCATGGAACTGCCGCTTCCGTTCCCTCCGCTCCCTGTTGACCCTGCTGTCATCTTTTTAGGGCAGTTGCGAGTCATGTGATCCTTGGATCCATATGTAAAGCAAGCCCCCTTCTTCGAGTTTGGGCAATTAGGTGCAATGTGGCCATCCTGACCACAGTTGAAGCACACTCGCTTTGCCTTCATGCACACGCCAGTGTGATTCTTACCGTATGTAGCACATGCTTCGAACTTCCTCTTCTACTGGCTTCCTTGTTGACTCCCAAGAGAGGTGTTGTCATTCCATTTCCTCTTATGGTTCACAGTGCTGCTACCCCCAGACTTGGTTTCTACCTCATTCTTCTTCTTCTTATCTTGGTTGAACTTCGTCACCGCTCCGCTTCCTCCCTCAGCAATTATGGCCTTCTCTAGTACAGCAGCAAAGGTGTTCAGCTGGAATATGGAAACCTTGCTGTAGAGCCAGGGCTTTAGTCCCTGCTCAAATCTTTTCGCCTTTCTAGCATCAGTGCTGACCTGGTGAGTAGCGAACCAGGCCAACTCGTTGAACTTAGCGGCATATTCGGACACCGTCATCCCTCCTTGCTTAAGTTCTAGGAATTGGACCTCCATCTGGTCCTGGGAACTCACTGGAAAGTACATCTCGTAGAACATTTCCTTGAAACGTTCCCATATGATGACTCCCTCTCCCTCTCGGGTGTTGTTAGCCTGCCACCAAAAACTAGCATCCAACTTCAACATAAAAGCCACGAATGCTGCCTTCTGGTCTTCCTCTACCCTAGCCACGTCAAACACCTTTTCCATTTCCATTACCCATGTCTGAGCTTCAATAGGGTTAATCGACCCTGCGAACTCAGGCGGTCCTACTGCCTTGAATTCCTTGAACGTGGTACCCTACACTTGCGGCTGATTCGCAAGAGCTCCTATCAACAGGTTCACCAACTGCTGAACCGAGTCGGGATTCGTCCCATCGTTATTGTTGTTCGTTGAACCCTCGGGGTTTTGACTTGTTATTCTTCTTCTAGGAGGCATTTTCTGTTAAGAAAATATTATTATTAGACCCTTTATTCAATTTTTTAAATATTCAAATTCATACTTAAACGTTCTAAACAATTCAGTTCACATAGAACACCAAGCACGTCAATAAACTTCTTTTATTCATTAGTCGTAGTTTTAAAAACATCAATCAGATAGCATTTCTACCATTTACATCATCCTTCCTAAACTGGAAAAGTTGCAGGATTATATTATTAACTTATCCCATTCTTATTTCAAATTATGGGATTTACTTTATTTACTACAAAAAGCAACACATAAACAAAAGCTTTACTACTACTGTTACTACTACTACTGCTACTGCTACTGCCTAGGCATATTAATACATCGCACAGCCTCTCTGCGTTCCTCTTCCATTACCAGAAACGCCGTTCTTCGGTCTACCACATACCACGGTAAACCTTGAAACTGAGCTGGGTAGTAGAAAACACAGTCCTGAGATCTTTCTATCGCTGTATGGAAGGCATATTCTGTTTCCCTCAGCTTGGCCCTCTTGGCTTCAGCTTCAGCTTCAGCTCGATCGGCTCGTTGATTAGCTCTCAAGCTTGACTCTTCAGCTCTGGCACGCTTCCTCGACTCCTCCTGGATATCTTGCTTCAGCTTTTCCAGTTCAAATCGAGCAGCATCTCTATCAACCTCCATATGTATTAGGTTCCACTGTGCATCTCCTAGGTCACTTGCCATTTCTTTGATCGTCTCGTCCCGCTGCTGGATGGTTTCTTCGAGATCTCCTACTCGTCCATGAAGCTCCATATTGCTATTGTAGACTGCCTCGTACATCTCAGCACTAGTAGAGTGAGGTTGGAATTCCTCTTCGGGATCCTCTTCCTCCTCTTCAGACTCGTCCTCATCCTCTGGAATAGGTGTCAGCTCACGCTCCCGACCAGCTATGGTGATCACTGGAGATGGCTCTCTCCTAACCAGCTACTCCCAGACAACATATATGTCACGGGGCTCCTCCTCTCTAGGCACCTGAGGCACATCCTCTCTAGCCTGACTAGGTTCTCCAACGTTCGACATCCTGACAAAAGAATTGTTAAAGTTCATTATTACGTGACATCGAATCGACACTCTTCGAATACTATAATGTAAACACATAGCACATAAGGTAGTTTATTATCTTTTACCTATCACACCTATCTTTTCGATCTTACCATAAGGCTACTACCTAAGGTTTTTCCCCACCTAAGGTTTCAAAACCTACGGCTTTGATACCAACCTGTGACACCCCCAAATCCGGGTACTTCGTTTCCACATGATTTGGTGTTCACTTTCTATCTATAACATACCTTTACCCAATATATCTCAAAATGAATTACAACCTTAATTCAAAATAATAAAATCTCCCTTAAAACAAGGGTTACAACCTTCTCAAAACTCAATCCCAGGGTTACTCTAACCTTGACATAAACAATAAAGTGCGGAATAAAAATATGACATAAAATTATTACAATCATTTCAAAATAATTAAACAAATCTTAACTTGTTCATCTTTCCCTTGCCTTTACTCGTAGACGGGGCATCAACGTTATCAACTTTAACTGCAATTGTTATTTAATGCAAGAGTGAGCAAACAACAGCTCACTAGAGTTTAACAATAATAAATACATGAAAGAATATCTTTACAAAGATCTAAATAACTTAGCTTACTTCAACAATAAAGAATTGAATAATAATTCTCTATCAATATCAAAATTCGAATATAGAATTTATCTGAGCTTTGAACTCTTCTTGTCCTAGGTTATAAATATTTCTATTTAAACCTTTAATAGTCAATAAGACTATGGACCTCAACTCGTACTTACGGGGATCAGCCCTTTGTACCATGTATTATGCACAAACATCTTAACGCTATGCGTTCTAACCTCTCCTAATAATTAGAGTTGTTCAACTCAGTAATTTGAATTCAAGTCCGCCCCAAAGAAAGTTTGGTTTGGATAAGCTTACAATGGTAATTTAGAATTCACGTTCATCAACTAAGGATTAGTTGAATCGACTTTCAATAATTCATAAATAAAAGAATTATGAATTAACATATGCTTTAGAAGTAAACTTAAAGCATTTAAAATAATAAACTGGATCTTACTTGAACAATAAGTCAAGATCTCTTCGGTTAAGTAAATAATTGTCCAGTACATAAATGAAAAGGACATTCTCAACAATGAAAATATGAACATCAAAGAACTTGGGTAGAAATAGCGAGTTTAGGGTTTAGAAGACTTGCCTTAAGCGCAAGCTACTTAACACAATTCACGTACTTTAATACTTCCTACACATATATATTAAGTCACAAAAACCTAAATTAGTTAACACATAACTAATTCACATAAATGGTTAACCCTCATGGTTAACACACTCTAATTAAATAAATAATCCACTATCACATAATTAATTACATCACACACATACTCACATAATTAAATTAATTATGTATTTTAGCTAAATTATAATTAAACAATTATAATTTAAACACTTAATCTAACTATAATTACTCAATTATAATTACCTCTTAAATTATCAAAATTTCATAATTAATAGTTAATTAAACTATATCATGCATTATAATTACATAATTTACAATTAATCATGTATTTATCAATTATAATTTATAATAATCATGCATTTATTAAATTATAATTATATAAATTATAATTTAAATTAACATCTAATTGATTAAAATAAATCAACTTCTATACATTATAATTTCACAGAATTATAATTTAAATTAAACATTTACTCTTAATTATAATTAATCAAATTATAATTAAGTACCTTATTTTACAATTAAACAATTATATCTTATAATTTAAATACTATATTAAGTTTGCAAACTTTCTTTTTCTCGAATTATGAAATTATCAACTTCATGTTAACACAGGTTATAGCAGCTAGATACATGCTCATTATCTTAGCAATAATGTAATGGAAACATAAAAACACACTGCACACTTGATTAAAACTCACTGTCACTGCACTGTGCACGGAGCAGCTGCGCAGCCAGCTGCCTTGAAACCGGCGTAGCTGCGCAGGGAAGGAATCTGGGATAGGCCAGTGGCGCAGCTGCGCTGCTCCTGGCCTTGCTGCCGGCACAGCTGCGTAGCAGCTCGGCCAGACGCAGACAGCCACGGCTCTCTGTTTTACTGCTTAACCCAACAATCCAACAACCGGCCATACCAAGCAATGCAACCAATGTAAAAACATGTATTGCAACTCTACACATGCATAGCATGACTCAATCACATTGTTCATCAAGAATTAAAGATTTTAAGAACTCAATTTTGACATTTTTATAAAACTCATATATTCTACAAAATAATTCACTGTAACTCCGATTCTAAATCAATTCTACTTATAACACATGTATTCTTTTCATGATTCAAGGTAGTATCATAGACAATTCTAAACATGCATATTACTACATAAACTTTTCATAAGTTTTCATTCAAAAACTCAATCAAAACATATGAACTCTCAATAACATCAATTTTCCATTAAAACATGTTCTGACAAAAATTTGATTTCTGAAAATCCTTGATCATGACATACAATTCATATAATACCCATTATAAACACAATTTATATATGTACATCATATTTGTATAACTTTCATGCTAAATCATATACATAGAGAACTCATATTCATGAATATTATAAAAAAAACACATAGAAATATAAAAAAAATTGAAATAATACCCTTTTTGCTTAGATGATTGAAGAAGAAGATGATAGTGATTCCCTTCAAGCTTCTCAAGCTTTATCTTTTCTTTCTCTTCCTTTTCTCTCTATCTTCTTCTCTGTTATTTTCTCTGCTCTTTCTCTCTTTCTTTTCTTAGTTTCTCTAGCTGACTAACTCTAAACTAACGTAACTTAGTGTATATACAATATACATATAACACATATAATTATAGAATATGTAACTCCTAATATAATTACATATACTAATTACTAATTAATACATAGGTTACAAAAAAATTTGAATTTAAATATCCACAAGGCTTGTTTGGCCAAAACAGAATTATTTTTAAAAACAGTTTATTAGCTAAGGCCTTGTTTGGAAAATAGATTTAAAATCCTTTTTCTTTATTTTAACAAATCATTTTAACACATACCTTAATGTCATATTTTAATCAATTAAATATTAATCAACTAATTTAATCAATTAAAATCTAACATCAATTAATCACATAAAATTGTTTGATAATTATAATTACTCGCTAATTATAATTCATGTAACACTTCATCACATAATTCATCTAATTCAATTTTCTCAATTAAATTAGAACTATAATATAAAATTAATATACATTAATTAAATAAATATTACCCATTCATTTAATTAATATATAACACTTAATTAAATCACTCCATAAATCACATGATTTATTTACTTAACTCAATAAATAAATCACATAAAATATTTATTTAACTCAATAAATATTTTAAATTATTATATAAAATCACAATTGTTACATTTACAACTTCTACAAAGCATAAACACATAGCATACCCATGAGAATCCACAATTAATATACAATGTATAACCTATCTTCTTCTTCTTGTATAACTTAACCAAATTGTTAAACTAATAACATGCGTTCAAGTTATTTAACTTTTTTTTACGGCTTATTAACATTTATATGTTATAAACCGACTCTCGTCGATCATCGTTAGGCACAATGACGGACGAAACCCTAATCGGTTTGCTACGTCAATCACATTTCCATCGAATTCCCGTTCTCGGACTCCGTATAGAAATTAAGTAAGTTTTAACTTCATTTGATATCATTCATGCACTACGCACCTCTATTACATGTTATGTAACCTCAAAGCACGCTCCCCACTCGACTACGATTCACGGTTTATATTATCGGATTTCGAGTTTTAAATTTAAATACGTTTTGTCAACGTTTAATTCTTAAAACCATTCTTAAACATGTTGTTTAAGTGATTTCTCTTCATGAATATTAACCATATGATTTCCCCATAATTACCATGTAGCAAGCTAGGTTAATAAACATTCACGTCGAAAATATTTTACATAAGAGCGCTGCACCGCCAACCATAGGCTTAAAGGCAGCGCTACGGCACTGTCTCACAGAGTCCCAGCCCCTGCCTCGACGCTGCGGTGTTGGAAACCAAGGTCTGGGAAACACTGCGGCGCCAACCCTCAGCCTTAGAAAAAAAATCCAAAAGTTGAATTTCTCGAGCTCGTAACACGATCATTACAACTCGAAATTAGCTCATTCCAAAGCCAATAGTTTGTACATCCTATGTCCTACGATTCCATCCTGTCGGAATTCATTTCTGAATTCGTTGGCTAGAAATTTTCCGATTAGTCCATTTTTACGCGTTCGTTAAAATTTTGTGAACGTTCGATGCTCAATTCTTCGTTTTAAGTCCGAATTCATTCGTTCTTGCTCCCGCACGTCTTATTTACCTAAATACACACTACGCCATCAAAAACCAAGGTTTTCGAATCAAACAGAGACTTTTGACTTCTATTTTGGGAAAATTCAAGATTTCGACGCTAAACGTCTAATCGCATAACTTCCGCCATATCTTCGTTATTCAATATTTTTACTTCGAACCAAATGAAATCAATCCATTCGTTATTCATTATTGATTCTAACCAATACAAACTTCTATGTTTTAATGGTTTCACATACTTATTGTTCAAACTCTCATGATTTTGATAATTTCTTCCTTAGGTCCTTAATCAATTAATATGATTTTACTTCTTCATGGCTTTTTAGTGTTCTAAGTTCACTATATAGCCAACCTTATTACTTCTTACTAAACATGCTCCACCAATTCACTTCTCTATCAATTATGTATTGAAAGACAAATGATTATCATAATTTTCTTATCATTATACCTTTGTTGTTCTTGGATGGTTGAATATAGAGATTTAATTTACTTCTTGGCTCCTTGGTTTGTTTGGTTCTTATCAAAGAATAAGCTAGCTTCTTTTCTCTCTCTCTCAATATGTTATCAACTTTTATTAAACCTTCAAAAAGACCAACAAAGCTCCACTTATATAGATTTTGCAAGACTTAGGGTACTTTGGTCATTAGACCAAACCTCCTCTTACCCATGTCAAGCCCATGTGCTAGCATGTGCTAGCACATGCACCCCACATGTCACCCATGTCCCTCCTATATCTCCTCCCGTGTTCATGGGTTGCCCCATGGGTTTAACCCACCCGTTAACCCATCGGTTCGATCCATAAATTCGGTTATTAAATTAATTCAAAATGAACGTATTTACTTCGTATAAATTTTTTATTATACGTTGTATTAATCCTCGTTTCCTCTTCGTATTATACTCGTATAATATCTAGTATTACAATCGTATTCATTCCTTATAATAATCAATTATTATACTTAATCAATTATTCTTAGGTTTTACTTTCCCTAACCCTTAAGGTTTTAAGTCCTCACGCGAAAACTTCGTGAGCCATAACTGGAATATTATTAAATATTCCATCCCGTCTTTAAATCTTATCATTACGTGTTTCTTGGAATTCCAAAAATAATTTTCGATCAAAAATAGATGAATAGTGATTTTATAAAAAATCCTCGAAAAACTTTTCTTATAAATTCACATCATTTATTTCTAGCACGTAGCCAGAATCCTAACCCTTTATGCATTCTCTAGGTCATAGAACGGCCTTTAGTTAGCTTACTCAGTTTAATAAACAAATAATATAATTTTATTTAATAAATCAAACAAAATTCATTTACATAAACGTTTGATTTTTCTAGGGCGTTACATTCTCCCCCCTTATAAGAATTTTTTCCCTAGAATTTCGATACAAGTTAGTCAAATAGATGAGGAAAAGCTTTCCTCATCTTATCTTCGAGTTCTCACGTTGCTTCTTCGGCATTGTGGTTCCTCCATATCACCTTCACCGAAGGTATAACTTTGCTTATCAAGACTTGTTCTTTCCTATCAATAACTTGAATAGGAACTTCTTCATAAGTTAAGTCTTTCTCGACTTGGATTGGTTCATACTTGATTACGTGCTTGTAATTCGGCTTATAGGGACGCAATACCGATACGTGAAACACGTTATGAATATGTCTCAACTCTGGAGGTAATGTAATTGCATATGCTACCTCTCCTACCCTTCTCAAAATTTCAAAAGGTCCTATAAACCTAGGGCTTAACTTTTCTTTCTTCCCGAAGCGTATCTTCTCTTTCCAAGGCGACACCTTCAGGAATGAGTACGAACCGACTTTGAACTCTCTATTCTATTGATGCGGATCTACATACTTTTTTTATCTATCTTAAGCTGCTATTAGCCGCGTTCGTATCAACTTAACCACTTTCGCCGTTTGTTGTACCATCTCTGGTCCTATCATTCGACGCTCTCCCACTTCATCCCAGCACAGTGGAGTTCTGCACTTCCGTCCATATAACGCTTCGTAAGGCGGCATGCCTATACTAGCGTGATAACTATTATTGTAGGCGAACTCTACCAATGGTAGATGATCGTCCCAACTACCCTTGAAATCCATAACGTAAGACCTTAACATGTCTTCCAGCGTTTGAATTGTCCTCTCACTTTGTCCATCCGTCTGAGGATGATACGATGTGCTCAACCTCAGCTGCGTTCCCATCTGCTCTTGCAAACTCTTCTAGAAATTTGATTCGATCGCGGGCGCGATCTAACACTATCAAAACTGGTACTCCATGTCTCGAAACTATCTTTTTGACATAAAGCTTAGTTAACTGGTCCAAGTTATACTTGACCTTTATCGGCAAGAAATGAGCCGACTTCGTCAAACGATCCACTATTACCCAAATAGCGTCGTATCCTTTTTGCGTCGTCGAAAGTCCTACCACAAATTCCATCGTGATATGCTCCCACTTCCATTCTGGAATCTCCAATGATTGTAGCAAACCACTGGGTCGTTGATGTTCGGCCTTAACTTTCTTACAAGTTAAGCACCTACTGACATACTCTGCTATCTCTCTCTTCATATTCGTCCACCAAAAATTCTGTCGAAGGTCTTGATACATCTTGGTGCTACTAGGATGAATTGAGTACCTCGATCTATGTGCTTCATCAATTATTTCCTCCTTCAACTCCGTATCACACGAAATCCAAATTCGTCCTTCAAATCTTAATAACCCTTCATTATCAAGACTGTACTTATCCTCTGTACCATCTGTAATCTTCTTCTTTATCCGTTCGCACTCATCAGCTCTGAGTTGCACTTCCTTCATATTTTCCACAATGGTAGGTTGACTCTCCATTGCAAATAACTTCTCCCCTTCCTCACTTGGACATCGTACTTTTATTTCCATCCTTGCCATCTCTGTTATCAACTCATCTTATGTTGTTAACATCGACAGTTTCTCCCTACCCTTTCTACTTAAAGCGTTGGCCACCACGTTCGCCTTCCCTGGGTGATACAGGATTTCACAGTCGTAATCCTTTATCAATTCCAACCATCTCCGCTGCCTCATATTCAACTCCTTCTGTGTGAATATATACTTCAGACTTTTATGGTCTTTCAATATCTCACATTTCTCCCCGTATAGGTAATGCCTCCAAATTTTTAAGGTAAAAACCACTGCTGCAAGTTCAAGGTCATGAATAGGATAACATTTCTCATATTCCTTTAACTGCCTAGATGCATACACAATGACCTTGCCATGCTGCATGAGCACGCAACCCAGTCCTTTATGTGAAGCATCACTATAAACTACAAAATTCCTCGTATCATCTGGTAAAGACATATAGGTGCTTGTTTCAACCTCTTCTTCAGCTCTTGAAAGCTTTTTCACACTTCTCTGTCCACACTTACTTTACGGTCTTCCTTATCAAATTTATCAACGGAGTAGCTATCTTCGAGAAGTCCTGAATGAACCTCTGATAGTAACTAGCTAACTTAGGAAACTCCGCACCTCAGTCGGCGTTTTCGGTTGTTCCCAGTTAATAACTTCTTCCACCTTCGTTGGATCTACTGAAATCCGTTCCTTGTCGATAACATGTCCTAAAAACTACACTGTCTCTAACCAAAATTCACACTTAGTGAATTTTGCATATAACTTTTCATTTCTTAGTGCTTCCAACACTAATCTTAAATGTTCAGCGTGATCTTCCTTCGTCTTAGAATAGACTAGAATATCATCAATGAGCACTACGACAAACTTGTCCAAATATTGGTTGAACACTCTGTTCATCATATCCATGAATGCTGCTGGCGCATTCTTTAACCCAAATGACATCACTAAGAACTCATAATGACCATAACGAGTCCTGAATGTTGTGTCTTTTGTACATCCTCCTCTCTAACCTTCAACTGGTGATACCCAGTCTGTAAATCTATCTTAGAAAAATATTTTTCTCCTTTCAACTAATCAAAGAGATCATCGATCCTAGGCAATGGGTACTTATTCTTTATCGTTAGTTTGTTCAACTCTCGGTAGTAGATACAAAGCCTCAGCGATCCATTCTTTTTCTTTACAAATAATATCGGTGCTCCCTATGGAGAAACACTCGGTTGAACATACTTTTTGTCCAACAGTTCTTGCAACTGAATCATCAACTCCTTCAATTCTACTGGCGCCATATGATACGGTGCCTTCGAAACTGGTGTCCTCCCTAGCACAACATCTATCACAAATTCGGTCTCCCTATCGGGTGGAAAACCGAGCAAGTAGTTCGAAAAGACGTCCGCATATTCATTGACTATAGGTATCTGTTCCAATATTGCTCCCAATCGTTGGGTATCAACAACATGGCATAGGTAACCTACGCAATCTTTCCTTAATAATTTTCTTGCTTGTGTCATGGTTAGACAACAAGAGATTCTAGATGATTAACTACCGTAGAACACTACCTTGGGTTTCTTAGAAATTCGAGGTTCACACTTTTATTTTGGCAATCGATAATCGCCCTATAGTTAAACAACCAATCCATCCCGAGAATTAAATCGAATTCTCCCAACTTTATCTGCATAAGATCTACCGATAACTTGTTACCTCTAATATTTACACAACAACTCCTATGCACATAATCAACAGAAATTACTTCCTACCTTAATATTCAAAGGTATTACAAGTCTTTTGAGGAGTAATCCTAACTGTTTAGCAAATTCACATGCTATAGAAGAACAAGTAGCACCAAAATCAAATAATGCATATGCATTAATATCGTTGATCAGGATAATACCTACTATAACATCGCTTGATGCAACCGCATCCTGGATCGTCATATTAAAAGTGCGGGCAGTCGGTCTACCCTGTGGTACTGCACGACCAATTGCTAGTTTACTACCGCTTGCTATTTTCCCACCATCTGAACCTTTCATCGAACAGCTCTGTACCATGTGGTCCATAGATCCACATACAAAGCAACCGTGATTCTTCTTAGGACTAGGACAGTTAGGCAAAATGTGCCTCTCCTGTCCACAGTTGTAACAAATCGCCTTGCCCTTGAGACAGATTCCTAGATGAGTCTTCCCGCAAGTCTTGCATGCCTCCATCCTCCTCTTAGGATACTCTTTCTTTACTCTGGTATTCCCAGAGTTAAAACCCTTCCTTTTCTGGCCACTCCCACTGGCTACCTCAATTTTAACTAACACGTCAGTCTTATTCTTGTTCTTCTTTTCCTTGTGGTATTGGCTCAATGCCTCACTAACACCCTCGGCTATTATTGTCTTCTCTAGCACGGATCCAAAAGTAATACTTTGGAATACCGATATCGGGTTAAAGAGCCAAGGTTTTAATCCCTGCTCAAACCGCCCCGCCTTCTACAACTCTGTGTCCACTTGGTGTGGAGCAAACCTTGCCAATTCATTGAACCTGGCTGCGTATTGGGGAACTGTCATATCCCCCTGCTTCAGTTCTAAGAACTGAATCCCCATTCTCCCCTACATACTCGTGGGGAAGTAGTTCACAAAGAATAACTCCTTGAACTGTGTCCACGTATCAACTTCTATTCCGGCTCTACCCTGATTTGCCTCCCACTAGTAGTTGGCCTCGCCCTTCATCATGTAAGTCGCAAAAGAAGTCTTTTGCGCCTCACTGACATTTGCTATTACAAATACCTTCTCTATTTCCTTTACCCAAACTTGGGCAGCAATAAGATCCGTAGTTCCATAGATCTCAGACAGACCTATAATCTTAAACTCCTTAAAGATAGTCCCCACGACCTACCCTAGGATTAGTTTGTACGTTCTCTCTCGTCCTATTAAAAGCCGTAGCTAATAGGTTCACAAATTCTTGCATCGGGTTCTGATTCTCTTGCTCTTCCTCATTACGAGGCTCTGCTTCTTGGTTTCTTTGACGTCTTCTTGGCGGCATTTTCAGTTAATGCAAAAACAATTTCATTATTATTTACTTCTTCATTCAGTTATTATTAACAATCAATAATACCTCAATCACATTAACAAGCATTTCAATAAACTTCTTATATTAAGATGCTTCTGCTTGTAGTATAATACTACAAAGTTTGTCGTTACACGGCTTTAACAATTTACAATACTATCCCGCAATTGCTTGCCAACAATTGGGATTTACAAAAGACTACCCTTGTCTATACAAAAGAGGGTTTTACGTCACTACTAGCTACACAATATTTACATAGCTATACTAACTGGACTACATCTGCCAAAAGGCATTAGCATAATCCTCATTGGCCATACTAGCCATAATATCTCGGCTAATCGTATGCCGAGTCTTTCCCACCTCCACAGGATACTCAGTAATCTGATGCTAGTAATCCTTATGCGAACTCCTATGTATATAATACATTCGACTTATTTTCTGCTTCTTATTCAGAAGCTCTGCCTTCAAGTCCTAGACCTCTAGCTTTAGGCCCCAGACTTTATCCTTCGCCAGCACTCTCTCATCGTGCTCAACTTCCCATAAGACCTCCATGTCCTCCTTATCCTCCTGAACATCATGAACCTCCTACTTAACTTCACGAACTTCTTTACTCAGCTGGACGTTCCGGTCTAACACCGCCATGAATAAGGCCTTCATAGACTCCGACGTTGTCGACTCCTCCACCTCCTCAATAGGCATTACCGGATTAATCGGCACTGTCTCCACCTCCTCAGTAGGCAGTACCATATTAATCGGCACTGTCTCATCTTCTTCCTCTGATATACCATCAAATAATGACAAAAAGTCAAAGTTATCAGAGTATTCAGATGGATCCTCCTCCTTCAGATCAGTCTCCTCTAGCATCACAATAGGTACCTCTGCTACAGGCATCGGTACTACCTCTACAAAGTTGACTGAATCCTTACTAACTTCATGTATTTCATTATACATGTCCATAATTCTTGGTATCTACAATAAGACACAATAACTTAATTAGTATACAATCAAAATATTATAAACACATATCACATTTAATATGTTTAAGGTTACTTTCTTCTTTGAAACTCTACCCGAGTTTATTTACTTCTAACTTCTACTTCTCTTCTCAAGGTTATAACCTAAGGTTTTTCCCCCTTAAGTTTTATAACATGTATAGGTTAACTAATTATTACATTCTATTAATCCCTTCCCAGGTTCTTTGTAACCATTACATTCATTCGATGTCATAATATAAGTCATTACAATACTAATACTATGTTATTACAAGGATAACTATTTGTCCATCTTGGACTTGCCCTTGTCTTTATCGGATCCTTCGTTCTGTTCGCTCTTAGCTGAAATCATTTAGTTTTAAGCAAGAATGAGCATAACTAAGCAAGTTTAACATTGTATTTTGAAACCACAAAATCAAGAATCATATGACTTCATCTTCAATAGTTGTACAATAGTTATGAAGTACAACGAATAATCAAAATAACGTTTTAATTCCTTTAAAATCATTCCCAAGGACTTAAAGTCTATTAGAAATCTGAGCTGGTCAACGACCATGAACAATCATTTAGTTCTCATTCGTGAAAGGAACAATCCGGCACTGAGGTCGTAAGTTCGATATAGCTTACGAGCACATCTAGGTGATCAACCTGTAGTACTCTGTGTTGATCAACACTCATACATTAAATGTATTTACGTTTAATTGGTGGCAAATCCCAGTGCCTGTCGAGTTAACGACGTAAAAATATTTATTTATTCATACTTAGGCTTACTTGTGAATTCGTACCAAGCAATTGGGTTAGGATAGCAACATTGTAAATATTTTTGAAAGATTTGTGGAAAACCCAACCAAAATATTTTAAGTCTTAGTCTAGCCAAATCAAATGGCATCGACTATTCAAAAACAGTTTATGCATAAGAAACCATGCATATTGACAACTCGTCCAACATAAAGTGTAGACAAGAGTTTAGAAAACTTTCATATCGTAACGTTAATACAAGAGTTAGAAAACTTGCATTTGCATCTTTAAATTCGTTAAGTCTACTACTTGGTCTTTACAACTTCAACAAAGCATAAACACATAGCACACCCATGAGAATCCACAATTGATATACAATGTATAGCATATCTTCTCCTTTTTGTATAACATAGTCGAATTATTAAACTAATAACATTCGTTCAAGTTATTTAACATTTGTTACAGCTTATTAACATCTATATGTCATAAACCGACTCTCGTCAATCATCGTTAGTCATAATGACCGACGAAACCCTAATCGATTTGCTACGTAACTCACATTTCCATCGAATTCCCGTTCTCGGACTCCGTATAGAAATTAAGTAAGTTTTAACTTCATTGGATATCATTCATGCACTACGCACCTCTATTACATGTTATGTAACCTCAAGGCACGCTCCCCACTCGACTACGATTCACGGTTTACATTATCGGATTTCAAGTTTTAAATTTAAATACATTTTGTCAACGTTTAATTCTTAAAACCAATCTTAAACATGTTGTTTAAGTGATTTCTATTTATGAATATTAACCATATGATTTCCCCATAATTACCATGTAGCAGGCTAGGTTAATAAACATTCACGTCGAAAAAAATTTACTTAAGGGCACTGCAGCGCCTACCATAGGCTAAAAGGTAGCGATGCGGTGTTGTCTCGCAGAGTCCCAACCCCTGCCTCGGCGCTGCGGCGCTGGAAACCAAGGTATGGGCGGCGCTGAGGTGCCAACCCCCAGCCGTAGAAAAAAATTACAAAAGTTAAATTTCTCGAGCTCGAAACACGATCGTTACAACTCGGAATTGGTTCGTTCCAAAGCCAATAGTTCATACATCCTATGTTCTACGATTCCATCCAGTTAGAATTCATTTTCGAATCCGTTAGCGAGAAATTCCATGATTAGTCCTTTTTTCACGTTCGTTAAACGTTCATGAACGTTCGACGCTCAATTCTTCGTTTTAAGTCCGAATTCATTCGTTCTTGCTCTTGCACGTCTTATTTACCTAAATATACGTTAGGTCATCAAAAACCAAGGTTTCCGAATCAAACGGCGACTTTTGACTTCTATTCTGAAAAAATTTACGATTTCGACACTTAACATCTAATCGCGTAATTTCCGCCATATCTTCGTTATTCAATATTTTTACTTCAAATGGAATCAATCCATTGGTTATTCATTATTGATTCTAACCAATACAAACTTCTATGTTTTAATGGTTTCACATACTTATTGTTCAAACTCTCATGATTTTGATAATTTCTTCCTTAGGTCCTTAGTCAATTAATATGATTTTACTTCTTCATGGCTTATTAGTGTTCTAAGTTCACTATATAGCCAACCCTATTACTTCTTACTAAACATGCTCCACCAATTCACTTCTCTATCAATTATATAATGAAAGACAAAGGATTATCACAATTTTCTTATCATTATACCTTTGTTGTTCTTGGATGGTTGAATATAGAGACTCAATTTACTTCTTGGCTCCTTGGTTTGCTTGGTTCTTATCAAAGAATAAGCTAGCTTCTTTTCTGTCTCTCTCTCAATATGTTATCAACTTTTGTTAAACCTTCAAAATGACCAACAAAGCTTCACTTATATAGATTTTGCAAGACTTAGGGTACTTTGGTCATTAGACCAAACCTCCTCTTGCCCATGTCAAGCCCATGTGCTAGCATGTGCTAGGACATGCACCCCACATGTCACCCATATCCCTCATATGTTCATGGGTTGCCCCATGGGTTTAACCCACCCGTTAACCCATCGGTTCGACCCACGGGTTTGGTTATTAAATTAATTCAAATTGAACGTATTTACTTCGTATAAAATTTGTATTATACATCGTATTAATCCTCGTATCCTCTTCGTATAATATCTAGTATTACACTCGTATTTATTCCGTATAATAATCATTTATTATTATACTTAATTAATTATTCCCGAGCAAAAATGGATGAATAGTGATTTTACAGTATATCCTCTAAAAACTTTTATTTTTCGTTTTATAAATTCACATCATTTATTTCTAGCACGTAGCCAGAATCCTAACCTTTTCTGCATTCTCGAGGTCATAGAATGACCTTTAGTTAGCTTACTCAGTTTAATAAACAAATGATATAATTTTATTTAATAAATCAAATAAAATTCATTTAAATAAACGTTCAATTTTTCTCGAGCGTTACAATTGTTAAAGGTTTCAAGTAGAAATACTTGATAACCTGGGACATAGTTCATGGTCTTGTGACTCTTAGGTGAACTTTTGATTCTTGTTTTCTAATCTTGATTCAAAAGCCGAGCTTTCTATTATCAAATACCCATTGTTTTACTCGCATGTTATTATTATTATTATTAAACTTGTGGGCAATTGATGCTCATTCTTGCATAATAACATTGCAGCTAAGGTTGAAAGAGTTGATGAGCCATCAACTAGTAAGGGCAAAGGCAAAGTAAACAAGTGATGAAGACTTGTTTAATGTTATTTGTAGATGTTATGTTTAAGACTTATTATGTTACATTTATGTTCCACATTTGATGTTTTAAGGTTAGATTACCTGGGATTGAATCCCTGCTCAAACCTCTTAGCTTTCCTCTCATCCGTATTCACCTGATAAGTTGCAAAGCTAGCCAACTCGTTGAACTTCGTGGCATATTCTGGCATAGACATGTTACCCTACTTCAACTCCAGAAATTGAACCTCCATCTATCTCTGAGAGCTCGTTGGGAAGTATATCTCAAAGAACATCTCCTTAAACATATCCCATAAGATCACACCCTGTCCTCCTCAAACCTTTTTCACCTGCCACCAGTAGCTGGCCTCTAACTTCAACATAATTGTTGCGAAGGCAGTCTTCTGGTCGTCACTAACCCTAGCAACGTCGAACACCTTCTCCATCTCCATCACCCAAGTCTGGGCTTTGATTGGATTCATTGAACTATTAAACTCTGGCGGTCCTACCGCCTTTAAGACCTTAAACGACGTAGGTTGTGGATCTTGCGGCTGATTTGTAAGTGCTCCCGTTAACAAGTTCACCAACTGCTGAACAGGATTAGCGTTGGTGTCATTATTGTTGTTGTTAGTCAATCCTTACTGAGCTTGCTGACGAGTTTGGCGTCTTCTTGGCGGCATTTTTTGTTTAAGATATACGTTTATTAGATCATTACTCAATTTCTTAAGTATTTAAGACTTATCTTAAACATTTTAAGATTATCACTTAACACATAGCATCTTCAAATAAACTTTGATAATTTATTCATTTAAAAGTTTAAACATAGAAAAGATATCATCACGTAGTAACTAAAACTTAAAATTTTGATTGTCAGGATGTCGAATGTTGGAGGATCCAGTCAGCCTAGGGAGGTTGAGCCCCAAGTAGCTAGAGAGGAGGAGCCCCGAGACATTCATACCGTCTGGGAGCAGTTGGTTCAGAGAGAGGCATCTCCGTTGATCACTGTTATGGGTTAGGAGCATGAGCATGTGTTTAACCAGGAGGACAAGGAGGAGACAGAGGAAGAGGAGGACCCTGATGAGTTTCCACCAAACTCTATCAGTGCTGAGGTGTATAACGAGCTATATGACCGTAACATAGAATTACAAGATAGCATTAGAGAATTGAAGGAGCTGGCAGATATACATCAGGATGCTATAGAGCAGAAGGATGACAAGATTGAGAATCTTGATGAACGAATTGGAGACGTGGAGTGGAAGCTAGTTCAGGCAGAGAGCCAAAAAGGAAGAGATGCCAGCTGAGATAGAGAAATTGAAGAGTGACCTGAGGGAGGAGTTAGCAAAGCGTGCTAGAGCAGAGGACGCTTGGATGAAGGCTTCTCGATGTGCAGATCTTGCTGAAGACAATGATTGGACAAAGAAGGCTAGGATTGAGGAGACGGACTACACTCTTCAGACAGCAATTGATAGGGTCCAAGATCGAGTTGTCTACTATATATCCAGTCCAGTTCAAGGACTTACCTTGGTACATGCTGGATCGTAGGACGATGTTCCGTATAATGGAGGAAGAGAGCAGAGAAGCTGTTCGACGTCTTAGTAGGACGTGATAAGAAGAGTGACGAATTATGTGAATATGTATGGTAGTTAATAATGTAAATTCTAGTGTAGTTATAAACAATGGAATATGATGATTTAATACTGAAGATTCTTTATCTCGAGAAAGTTGATGTAAATAGCAGTGATGATATCTTTTCTATGTTTAAACTTTTGAATGAATAAAATATCAGAGTTTATTTGAAGATGCTATGTGTTAAGTGATAATCTTAAAATGTTTAAGCTAAGTCTTAAATACTTAAGAAATTGAGTAATGATCTAATAAACGTATATCTTAAACAGAAAATGCCGCCAACAAGACTCCAAACTCGTCAGCAAGCTCAGGAAGGATCGACTAACAACAACAATAATGACGCCAACGCTAATCCTGTTCAGCAGTTGGTGAACCTGTTAACAGGAGCACTTGCAAATCAGCCGCAAGTTCCATAATCTACGTTGTTTAAGGACTTCAAGGCGGTAGGACTGCAAGAGTTTAAGGGTTCCATGAATCCAATCGAAGCTCAGACTTGGGTGATGGAGATGGAGAAGGTGTTCGATGTTGCTAGGGTTAGTGACGACCAGAAGACTGCCTTCGCAACATTTATGCTGAAGTCAGAGGCCAGCTACTGGTGGCAGGCAAACAAGGTTCGAGGAGGATAGCCCCCAATTCGGGTACTTTGTTTCCACACGATTTGGTGTTCACTTTCTAAATAAAACATACATCTACCCAATAATAAGGAATGCAAAATAAATTACAACTTTATAATTAAATAAAAAATCTTCCTTGTAAAAAGGATTACAACTTTGTCCAAAATATCCCAGGGTTTAATCTAACCTTAACTTAAATAATAATGTGGAAATAAAAACATAACATAAAGTCTTATTACAATCAAAATCAAAAGATAACAAGTCTTCACTTGTTCATCTTGCCTTTCCCTTTACTCCTTGACGGTACGTCAACGTTCTCGTCTTTAACTGCAAGGGATTATTAAATATGCAAGAGTGAGCAAACAAAAGCTCACTTGGAATACAACAATAATATGACATAATTAAATAACTTCAAAAGATTTGAATAACTTTACTTTCATCGACAATAAAGAATTGAATAATAATTCTTTCATCAATATTTAGAATTTCAAATATTGAAATCATCTGAGTGTCATAAGACCTTGAACTTTGTCCTAGGTTATAAACATTATATTTAAAACCTTTAACAATCGTTTAGACTATGGACTCTCAACTCGTACTTAGGGGGATCAGCCCTTCGTACCATATATTGTGCACAAACATTTAACGCTTTCGCATAGTAACCTCCCCTACTAAATAGGGTTGTTCATCTCAGTATTTTATATGAGTCCGCACCAAAGAAAGTTTGGTTTGGATAGCTAAAAGAAAATTTGGAGTTCCAACTACCATCAACTAAGGAGTAGTTGAATCGACTCACAATAATCAAGAATAATTCAATAATAATGAATTATGAAATAACTTATGCTTTAGAATTTAAACTTAAAGCATATAAAAGATAAGATAGACCTTACTTGAATAATTAAGTCAAGGTCACTTTAATTAAATCATGAGCTTTAAATAAGTACTTGTCCATTGCAGAAATAAAAGAACAATCTCAATAAATATTTGAATTTAAAACACTTGTATAATAATAACAAGTTTGAGTTTAGAAAACTTGCACAATATAAGGATTAAAGAACTTGTATATAATTAACGAGTTTAGGAATAGAAGACTTGCCTTAAGCGCAAGCTACTATTACAAACCACGTTCTTTAGCACTTCCTACACATATATATTTAACCATAATAATCTAAATTAGTTAACACGTAACTAATTCACATAATTAGTTAACCCATCTAGGTTAACTCATTCTTCTTTAATTATTAAGTTAATAATTAATTATCACATAATTAATCACATCACATAATCATAATACATGCTCACATAATTAAATCAAATAATAATTATGTACTCATATTAAATTATAATTAAATAAATTATAATTTAAACATTCACTTTAATTATAATTAATCAAAGTATAATTACATTTTATTTTAATTAAATTATAATTAATTAATTTATAATTTATAATTAATCAAACTGCATCATGTATTTATTAAATTATAATTACACAAATTATAATTTATAATTAATCATTTACTTGATTAAAATTAATCAAACTATATTCATCATAATTTAACAAATTATAATTTAAGTTAAACCTTTACTTGTAATTATAATTAATCAAATTATAATTATATATTATATTTTATTAATATAATCTATTAATATTCATTTAGCATTTTAATGTATGTCTAACATATTATCACATAATCACATTAGGTTACTTTTCATGATCTAAACAAAAGTACACAAGATTTAAAAAAATTCTTTTCTGCCACCCCCCCTCGCCGGGGCAGGGTTTTTAACTTTAATAGGTCGGTCGGGGCCTGCCCTCTACATCGCTGGCAGACAGGTTCATAAATTGTGCAGAGAAAAAATCAATTTGGCTCATTTCTCCACATCGAGTTTCGAATTTAGCCAACCAATTATACATAAAACTTTACAGAAATATAATATTAAAGTTTCTAACATATTTTAACACATTGAATCATTAAAACACATAATTAAAAACTCAATTTCATGATTTTTGAAGAAAAGCCATTGTTAAGCGTTCTTAATGAAATTGAACACTGAACTTTTATTTTTAAACCAATTCACATAATTTCAAGCATAGTAACTAAATTTTTAAACATGCTATCATCATCTACAATTAATTTAAACAAAAATGAACAATCAAACATAAACTTTTGATTTCAAAAGAAAACTATACATATTTTCAAAATACTTTACTGTGATTCTTGATGAACTGAATCTCTCATGTTCATCCTATATCTATGAATTAACAACTTAATTAAGCATGAGATTCATATACAAGCATGCTATAAACATAATATATATATATATATATATATATATATATATATATATATAAATCATGTTTATACAATTTTCATAAGAACTCACTTAACAGAGAACTAAATTTCATGAAGAACATAAAGAAAACATAATTAAAAATAATTGGGAATTGAGATTATACCCTTATGCTTAGTGAGGCAGAAGATGAAGTTGATTGCTTTGATTCCTCAAACTTTCCCTTTCTTTCTCTTCTTCTTCTCTCTTTCTCTCTATCTTTTCTCTGTTCTTTCTTTGTTTTCTCTAACTGACTAACTCTTTAATTTTCTAAACTAACATATATACCTATAATATACTTACATATATTATACATATAATACATAATTATAAGATATATAACTGCCAACACATAATGGCCTATATTAAATATAATAATCATCATTAATATATATATAAGTTACAAATGTTGAATTTAAAAAGTCATAAGGCTTTTTTGTTAAAACAGCTTTATTTTAAAAAAACAGATTATTAGTATTTAAGGCCTTGTTTGGTAAAACGAGTTTAAAACAAGTGTAAGGGCCCTGTTTGGTAAAACTAAATTAAAACCCTTTTTATTCTTTTAATAAATTCTTTAACACATATTTTTAATGTCACACTTTAGTCAATTAAATCTTTAATATTATAATTTAATTAATAAAAGCTAACATCAATTAATCACATACAAAATGTCTCATAACAATTATAATTACTTGCTAATTATAATTTCATGTAACAATTATCACATAGACTTCATCTAATTTAATTATCTCAATTAAATCAGAACTATACCATAAGATCATTACACATCAATTAAATTAAATATTAAATATTCATTTAATTAATATATTACACTTAATTAAATTACTCCACAATAATCATATAATTTATTTATTTAGCTCAATAAATAAATCAAATCAAATATTTATTCAATTCAATAAATATTTAAAATTAATATATAAAATCTCATTCGTTACAATCTTCCCTTCTTAAAAGGATTCTGTCCCAAAATCACAACAACAAAAAAATTCTCATCTGTTACAGGGTGTGATCACATGGGACAGGTTCAAGGAGATGTTCTTTGAGATGTACTTCCCAACGATCTCTCATAACCAGATGGAGGTTCAATTCTTGGAGTTGAAGCAGGTTAACATGTTTGTGCCAGAATATGCCACAAAGTTCAACGAGTTAGCTAGGTTTGCAACTTATCAGGTGAATATGGATGAGAGGAAAGCTAGGAGGTTTAAGCAGGGATGGAAGCCCTGATTGTATAGCAAGGTATCAATATTCCAATTAAACACTTTTGCATGAGTTTTGGAGAAGGCAATCATCGCAAAAGGTGGAAGCGATGCTCTAACAAGGTATAATCAAGAACGAAAAAAGAAGAAGAATGAAGGCGAGAATAACAAGGTTAGTGTCAGCAATAGTGGTGGTGGTGGTAACAGTCAGAAAAGGAGGTTGAATGATAGTATGTCTACTGGGAATCAGCAAGGAAGTCAGAAGAAGAGGGTGGAGGCTTGTACTACCTGCGGGAAGAATCATGTGGGTGCATGTATGAAAGGGAAGAGGGTTTCCGACAACTATGGTTAAGAAGGCCACATAGCGCCAAATTGCCCTAATCCTAAGAAGGGCGCTTGCTTCACTTGCGGGTCAAGGGATCATCTGGCTCGGGATTATCGCAAGAAGGCAGCAGGAGGAGCAGGAGTAGGTGGAAGTAGAAGAAACAACAATGGTAGCACTCTGACCATCACTGGATCAACGCCGTCAAACCGACCCACCGCCAGAACTTTCAATATGACCGTGCAGGATGCTGTCCAGTCGAGGGATGTGGTGTCAAGTATCATTTTGATCAATAATATAGATGCTTACGTGTTATTTGATTCGGATGCTACTTGCTCATTTATATCCGATGACTTTGCTAAGAATCTAGAATTGCCTAAGCAGGAATTAGAATACCCTTTGAACATAGAAATTGCGAATAGAGAAGTAATTCATGTTAGATTTGTACACAAGAACTGTAGGGTGAATATTAAGGAAAACGTGATGATTGTAGATCTAATCTCGATTAAACTTGGGGAATTTAACGTTATTTTGGGGATGGATTGGCTATTCAATTATGGGGCGATAATTGATTGCTAAAAGAAGTGTATTAACCTTATAACCACGTCAAAGGTTTTATTTTATGGCTGCAAGTTGCCTAGACAAGCGAGTTATCTGACGATGATGCAGGTCAGGAAGTTTTTGAGATAAGGTTGTGTAGGATATTTAACCTACATAGTCGATAGTCGAAAGGAGAGTCCGAAACTAGAGGAGATACATGTCGTTAGAGACTTTGTGGACATATTTCTAGATGATTTGCTAGGACTTCCGCCATATAGGGAAGTAGAATTTGTGATTGATCTAGAGCCAGGAACTGCTCCTATATCAAAGGCCCCGTACCGTATGGCTCCGGTGGAGATGAAAGAATTGATGGTGCAACTGCAAGAACTTTTGGACAAGAAGTATATCCAACCAAGCGTATCTCCATGGGGAGCGCCGGTATTGTTCGTTAAGAAGAAGGATGGATCGATGCGGCTTTGCATTGATTACAAAGAGTTAAACATAGTCACAATTAAGAATAAGTATCCATTGCCAAGGATTGATGACTTGTTTGATCAGCTGAAGGGAGCTAGGTATTTCTCGAAGATATATTTAAGAAGTGGGTATCATTAATTGAAGGTGAGGAAGGAAGATGTGCCGAAGAAATCGTTCAGGACTTGTTATGGTCACTACGAGTTCCTCGTGATGTCATTTGGTCTAACGAATGCTCCTGCAGCATTTATGGACCTCATGAACAGGGTGTTAAAGCCGTTTTTTGACAAATTCATGGTGATGTTCAACGATGATATTCTGGTGTATTCCAAAACCAAAGAGGAACATGTAGAACACCTGAAAGTAATATTGGAAGCGTTAAGAAGAGAGAAGTTGTACGCTAAGTTTTCAAAATGTTAATTCTAGATGGAGCGGGTGCAATTTCTTAGACATGTGATTGACAAGGATAGAATTTTGGTAGATCCATCAAAGGTTGAAGCTGTACTAAACTGGGATCAATGATAAGTGGTTTTTAGGACCACTTATTCTGATATTAACTAGCTTATTTCACTGCTTAAACTCAAGTATGTTAGTTTTTTTCATGTGTTTATGCTTTCTTTTGTAGTTTTCTATTTGTGGAACTCTCTTGGTGTGCATTGAGCTTAAAAGGACAAAAGATGGCTAAAAAAGGAACAAAGCAAAGAACAAGGTTGTGGCATGATGATGGACAGAGCAAAGAGGGAACAAAGCAATGGCATGGCTGAGTAAAAGGAGCATGGAGCAGCATGAATCAAAGGAATGGAATGAGTGCAGGAACAGGCATCAAAACAAGTAGAAATACAGCACCTGAAGCCCTGCGCAGCTGCGCCAGTATTAGGCCTATCTGCTGCGCAGCTGCGCCAGGAGGCCTGGCCGAGAAGCCCTGCTGCGCCAAGTTTCCTCTCTTCCCTTGCGCAGCTGCGCCGGTCCAACTTGCTGATTGACTTATTTTTAAAGCTTCGATTGAATTGTGTGGTCAAGAGGAAGGCAGACTCGAATTTTGGAAGCTATATAGGGGGCCTCATTTCAGACATATCAGATATACTCCCTTTGGGGGAGCCCTAGCTTTGTTCTTCCCTTTTTCTCTCTACTTTCATTTTGTCTAGAGTAGCTTAGGAGTAGATTAAAAGTTAGGTTTATGTAATTATTTTCTAGGGTTTGATTAGACTTGATAGTTGAAACATTTGAAGAACATCAAAGAGTCATATTTTGATCAAGAGGAATCAGATTTGCATTTTCTATCCTTATTTTCTCTTTGATTCTTATATGTATTCTTATGATTCCTATTCAATATGTGGATGGTATATCTAATTCTAGCATGAGTTAGTTTATATTTTGAGATTCCAATGGAACCTAATGAGTGGTCTATATTGATATGCTTCCATGTTGGTTTTATTGATTGTTATGTGACTGTCTGTTACGATTCGTGCTTTTATTGCTTAATTGATTCACGACCAATTACTGTGATAACCTATGTGGACTTGAAAGACGAAATATAGGTTTAGATCTAATTGTAGTAGCAGGCGATTGTATGTTCGTATGGCGTTGGACGTATGATTTGTGCCTAGGATAGACATATACCGAAGCACCGCTCGTAGTCAAATGAGAACTTGGACTTAAACTCTATTTATTTGTAAATCACATAGACATATAGGGGTTTAGATAATGTGGGTGTTCATGTGCGTTCTATCATCTGTGGATTGCATGTGATATGGATTAGGTGCATCGAAAGATGGCCTTCTCTCACTTTCGTGTTCTCGGCTAACAAACTTTGACGATTAATTTGACCTAATTAGAAGTAGGTGGACTTAGATGAATCATTAGGGGAAATTGAGATCTCATGTCTTCATTATCAAATTTTACTCTAGTGTTAATTAGTTTAAGTTTAATTACTTTTCTAGTTTAATATTTAAACTCTTTACCGCTCGTTTAAATAAGACTAAAATGATTATGTGCTAGTGGTTTGGTGTCTTTTATCACTTAATTCTCCGTGAGAACGATATCTGTACTTATTATTTATTACTTGTTGACCGCGTATACTTGCGCGTAATATTCATACCCAATCGAGGACAACAAGTTTTTAGCGCCGTTGCTGGGGATTTAATTTGATAACTGTTTGCCAACATTAGTTTCAATCAAATTAGTCTTAATTTAAACATTTTTTTTGTTTAATTCTATTCCTATATTCTCTTTGCAGGTACAATGGATCTCAACGCTTATCCATGGATTTACACGAGGAATGATCAACCAAGGGAAACATACACTGATGGACTCGACCCAATTGCTGCATTATCAGCACAGCTAGAGCATCTCTCGAGGAAGTTGGACAGTGTTACAGCCCAACAGAGTCGAGAGCCAGTAATTACTTATGATTATGGTGCTGGAAACTACATGAGCCATCAGAAGCCTATCAGTTATGGACAAGAGCAGTATGGGGTGATTACTCCAACCATTGGGGGTATCACCCAGACTCTTCAGCAAGCTATTATCAAGACCAATACTGCGAGCAAAGTCCAATGTATGCACCAGACCCCACATATCAATCTCCGTGTTTACAAGAAGAACAGTCAACAATCGAATTCATGTATAGGAGCTTAGAAAACCAAGAGGAGATACTTAGGAGCCAGGAAATATCGAACCAGAATTTTCAAAACCAGATGGCCCTAATCAACAATACTCTAACCAGTGAGACTCAGTACATGGAATCCGAGGCTGGAACAGAAAAGGCAAGATTGGAAAGTTTGTGGGGAATTCCTTAGCATCAACAAAATAGATCTTGATTGAGCAAGAGCAGTCGATTGAGAATCTTCAGAATTGGGTGGAGCAAATTAGCATGGCTTTAAGGAAGGAGGAAGTGTTTGAGCAAGAGACGAAAATGTAAAATCTTCAGAATTAAGTACCTCCAATGACTGAAGCCGTGAGTAATGACCCTCGGAATACATGGTGCGATGATATGGATGCTGAAACTGATGGAGAGCCGGAAGTGCACATGCATCTGGATGAACTGAAAGAAGGCTACATTGAGGAGACACTTGGGGACATGAAAAATTGTGATTGTGAGCCAACCGTGATAATCCCCCAAGAGCCTTCTCCGCTAAAGTTGGAAAAACCAGTGAAGTTTGCACACCCATGCCCCCTTGGTAGTCACATCATAGATACAGATCTCGAGGATATGAGAGAGTCCGCACTTTTAAAACCATGGTGGTCTGAAGAAAAGAGAATTGAAGAAGTGCCCGTTGTGTGGTCTATGCCTCAATGCCCCGATCACTTTACAAACACAATGGAAGAAGTGCCTAGCTCCCCAGACTTCCAAATGGGGAATTCTTAAACACATCATGTTCTAGGTAGTTTAAATCCGAAGCCTCTCATGATGGGAAGCCTCTCATAATGGGAAGCCTCTAAACTCACACATCAATTTTAATGGATGGAGGGTTTCTCAATTATCGTCGAGGGATCGGATAGCGGTGTCACAGACATAGTCTAGCTATCGTACTATAAACCGAGCGCTCGATGGGAGGCACCCCATCATTTCTCTCTCTCCTTACCTGTTTAATTCTACTTGTTTATCTTTATTTCCCTCCCCCTTGTTTAATTCTATGCATTTTAATTTAGTTGTAAATTTTTGAAGAAATTTAGAGTTTGGAGCTCAGTGCCTTCATTTTTGAACTTAGGCATTAGTGCATACATTTTTGGGACTTTGAAATACCAGACATATTTTTGATGCACTTGCATGTGGCACATACGCACATATAGGAATTTTTGGGACTTAGTAGTTTATAATTCTCCCTTTATGATAATTTTCCGCATAGTTGTAAATAGTTTATAATAAATTTTTGATAATCTAGTGATTTAATATTTTTGTATGCCTTTTTTAGATTCTATACAAGTGGTAACCAAGCCCAAGGTCAATTGCATGAGAAGCTGCAGAAAAAGAATTTCTGAGCATTGGCGCGCCCGCGCCAGTTCAAGCCCAATATGCTGAGCGGCCGCCCTGATTTCCAGACTAGAAGCTGAGATTCACAGGCTGCGCTGCAAATGTACTAACAACCTGTGCAGCTGCGCCGAGCAAAATATCTGGAGTCTGCCGAATTTAATGAAACCGGCCCACATAATTAATTCAGTCCCAACATACATTTTAATTCGGCTGCGTACCTTACTAACCCAAAACCGCACAACTCAACCCCTCTCTTAATTTGTCTCTTTCTCTCAAGTTGAAACAAGCAGAGCATTTCATCATTCGAAAACCTTTCTTAGTTTCTGTCTAATCCCCACTCCAACAGAATCCTTCATCTTCACTGCTCTCACCTCCACTACACTCCTACCGAACCCTTTGCCTCATCACTCGCTTGAGCAAAGTCCAAAGAACTTTTGGGGTTTCAATTATTTACAAGAGAAGTTGGCAATTATTCAAAGCTGTTAGGAGATTGTTCAATTGATAAAAGGCAGTGAGGGGTGGCATTTTCAGGGCAGCTTTTGGGGTTTCATTTGCTTGCACTCCAACTATTTGATAAAAGACCGGACAAAAGGTGGGTGTCCCTTTGATAGAATTTTGGGGGCTCATAGAGGGTTTGTACTATTCATTCGTCACTAAGTTTGCAGAGCACATCAAAGAGAGTTAGGGTTGATCGCCAACTGTTTGATGCGAGTTCGAATAGAGAGGGCATACATTTGACAGAGTTTAGAAGGCATCTTGATAGAGTTTAAGGGCTGAATTTTTGACAGTGTTGGCAGATTACTTGCAGTTTGGGTTTATTTGTTTCTTGAAAATTTTAGAGGCATCAACACTCAGTACTTTCATCATGCCTAAGCAAATCCGAACCCCATCCCCTCCTTCTCCTCCTCCCAGCAGTGACCACGGCGAGGGCAGTTCCCATGAGGCACTTAACGCCTTTAGATTCATTAACTTGACAGCTCAGCGCTACTATATAAACGTGCTTAATAAAAAGAACTGTGTGAAGGAGAGGGGACTAAAATCGGGCAACAATGATGGGCTTATAAAGAAGCAGCTTATAGAGCACGGCTTGGCGCTAGTTGCGGCCACGCCCTTAGCAGCCCCTATACCCCTCATTAAAGAGTTTTATGCAAACGCCCACGAGGCACAAAATGGGATATCTTATGTGAGGAGGAAACAGGTTCCGTATATAAAGGAGGCAATCAATGAAATCTTCAAAAAGGACACTATTCCTTCTGGCCAGACAAATTGGGCAGAGTCCCAGAGGATGGAGACTGACTTGGACAGGTTGATTAAGGAAATGTGCAAGCCAGGCACGAAGTGGACAACATACTCAGGCACAAACAGAAAAATTGGCTTCCCGCAGACTACCTTGAGTCGGTATGCTAAGGCTTGGTACAGCTTTATCTGCGCGAGCATTCTCCCTTCTAGCCATCATGCTGAGGTCACTACTGAGAGAGCTACCCTACTGTATGGCATCATCAAGAATAAAAGGATTGACATAGGACACATTATCAATCAATCCATGCTGAGGTTTATGAGGGGGAGCATATCAGGAGGGATCCCGCACGCCTCGATGATTACACGCCTATGTTTGGCTGCTGGAGTGGTCTGGGATAATGAGGAGTTGCAGCGCCCGATGCGCGATATAGATCATATAGCCATCCAGCAGTACACTATTTGGGAGGGTGCGGAGTCTCATCCCCGAGGGCTGGGATTCATTGCTGGAGATTCAGATGATGAGGACGAAGAAGAAGAAGCAGATGGTGCTCCAGGGCAGGCTCAGCAGGCAGCCGGACCGACTCCCGTAGAGTTCACTAATCAGCAGAGGGAGATCAGGCAGCTGAGGAGACGAATGGACACCACATACACAGACTTCCAGACCTACATATTCGAGTTCTCCCAGTCTCTATCTCGGGCATTCGGGATGTTGGGCGTGCATGAGGAGTTTCCTACTTTAGGCACAGGCAACCATTACCCTCCTCCAGACACACCACCAGAGCAGACTGAGGAGGAGGGCGACGACGAGTCCGACTAGGGGTGTTCCTTTTTACCTTTTACCTCCAATGAGGACATTATAGTTTTTAAGTTTGGGGGTATTAGGGTTTATTTTTGTTTATTTTTGCATGTAGTGTAGTTCATTTCATTTTGCATACTGTGTTAGTTTATTTAGTGCATGTAGATCGTATTTTGTTAAAATTTGTCAAAATTTTAAATTTTTTGTTTTGTTTTGTTAACTGTGTTAGGACACATTGCATGAATCCAGTTCAGTTGGTTTGTTGTTTATTTGGCCTATGAGGAAACTGAAATTACTTGATTGATTGAACTAGTTTGAGACTTAAGCGTGCTTATAATGTCATATATGTAAATCCTCATCTGTCAGATACTGTGTAACCGGTCAGCACTCTAGAGTAACCACCATGACATGCTTAGTTTAAATTTTCACATACTTGTCTTCTGGTGGGAAATCTATGTTTTAATGAAAGAGTTTTAGTTCTCATATGATAATAACTAGACTGTAAAAAGCTTAAATTTTGGGGAAACAGGGGGTATGCATGCTATTTGGAGAGATGGAGCATAAGACGTACTCTCCTGTGAAAAAAAAAATAACAAAAGAAAAGAAAAAAAAATGCAATGAAAAAGAAAATTGAAATAGAATAAACACTTCGACTACGTCGAGTTCTGTGGCCTTTGATATTCGAGCAAGTAAGCCCTCGGGGTGTCTCTACACCCAGCGCCCTAAGGCCTCGCGGTCTGGGAGTCGTTGGTCGAAAGCTCGCTACACGGGTATCATTGAATAGCCTAATAGGACTAGTCATTGCACAGTCAATTGTGTACATAATAAGCATATTAAACCCCTTGTTGACTCTTAGCTTAAGTAATGCATGGTTTAGCTAGAACTTCTCTGATTTACTGCTTTTCTTGAGTTAAAACTTGTTTTTCCCCTAAGAAACATAGTATGTGATTTATTTGTTCAAAAGCATATTTAATGGTTGCTAGGCACACACACACTACATCAGTGCTGACATGTTTAGATTTGCAAGAATATGCTTTATGTTCTTGTCTTAGGCAGCCTCCTGTTTGATTATCTTATGATTTCTTTGAGGCATTTCATTTGAATATCAATTCCGACTGATACCTGGATTCACTTTCATGCTAGTTGATAAGTGGTCTTTATAACCACTTATTCGAATAGTAACTAGCTTGTTCTGTTGCCGAAACTCAAGTACTTTTGTGCTTTTCACGTGTTTTTCCTTTGTTTTGTAGATTTTATATTTAGGAACTCTCTCGGTGATTTTGAGGCCAAAACGATGCAAAGAATGCTAAAAAGATTGATGGCATGACAATGGAAAGAAGGCAAGCGACCAAATGTGAAGGAAATACAATCCGGACATCGTTTGGGTGTTTCACGTTCATTTCATGTTCTTGGATTGAAACTTGGTTCATATTGTAGAGCATCTTATAAGCTTTCTGAACATCTTGAATCATCCAAATCGGAGTTCGGAAGCGAGAGTTATGCCCCGTATACCAACGGACGTTAAACTTCACAGTTTTGGGTGTTTATTGCACAGCAGTCACTTGGAGCTCAATTTCAGCCTTCATCCATCCATTATTTGTGACACCCCCAAATTCGGGTACTTCGTTTCCATATGATTTGGTGTTCACTTTCTAATATAACATACATCTACCCAATGAATAATGCAAAATAAACTACAATTTAAAATAAATAAATCTCCCTTACAACAAGGGTTACAACCTTATTAAAATAATCCCGGGTTACTCTAACCCTGACATGAATATAATAAAGTGCAGAAATAAAAACATAACATTCAAGTCTTAGTACAATCATTCTCAGTTAAATAAAAATAAGTCTTCACTTGTTTTGCTTTCCCTTGCCCTTACTTGTAGACGGAGCATCAGCGTTATCAACCTTAACTAAAATTGTTATTTAATGCAAGAGTGAGCAAACCATAGCTCACTGGAGTTTAACAATAATATATACATGAAAGGATATCTTTTAAAGAATCTGAATAATATGATTTGCTTCAACAATAAAGAATTGAATAATAATTCTTTCATCGCAATTACAATTCAAAAATAGAATTTATCTGAGTGTCATGAGACCTTTGAACTCTTGTCCTAGGTTATAAATATTTTTATTTAAACCTTTAACAGTCAATAAGACTATGGACCTTAACTCGTACTTAGGGGGATCAGCCCATTGTACCATGTATTATGCACAAACATCTTAACGCTATGCATAGTAACCTCCCCTAGTAAATAGGGTTGTTCAACTCAGCAATTTGAATTCAAGTCTGCACCAAAGAAAGTTTGGTTTGGATAAGCTTACAAGGGTAATTTAGAATTCACGTTCATCAACTACGGATTAGTTGAATCGACTATCAATAATTCGTAAATAACAGAATTATGAACTAACATATACTTTAGAATCAACTTAAAGCATTTAAAATAATAACTGGATCTTACTTGAACAATAAGTTAAGATCATTTCAATTAAATAAACAATTGTCCAATACAGAAATGGAAAGGACATTCTGAACAATAAATATATGAATTCAAGAATCTGTATATAATTAACAAGTTTAGGGTTAGAAGACTTGCCTTACGCGCAAGCTACTTAACTCAACCACGTACTTAAACACTTCCTATATACATTCAATTATAATAATCTAAATCAGTTAACACATAACTAATTCACATAAGTGGTTAACCCTCATGGTTAAATCACTCCAATTAAATAAATAATAATAATCAACTATCACATAGTTAATTACATCACATATATATTTACATAATTAAAATAATTATGTATTTAACTAAACAATTATAATTCAAACACTTAATCAAATTATAATTACTTAAATTATAATTACCTTTTAAATTATAAATAAATTATAATTTATAATCAATTAAACTATATCATGCATTATAATTACACAAATTATAATTAATCATGCAATTATCAATTTATAATCCATAATTAAACATGCATTTATTAAATTATAATTACATAAATTATAATTTAAATTAACATCTAATTGATTAAAATAAATCAACTTCTATACCTTATAATTTCACAAAAATTATAATTTAAATTAAACGTTTACTCTTAATTATAATTAATCAAATTATAATTAAGTAACTTATTTTACAATTAAACAATTATAGTTTATAATTTAAATATTATATTAGGTTTTCAAAACTTCTTTTTTCTCAAATTATGAAATTATCAACTTCATATTAACACATGTTATAGCAGCTACATATATGCTCATTATCTTAGCAATAATGTAACTTAGGCATGAAGACAATCTGCACAATTGTTTAAAATACATTGCCACTGCACTGAACCCGGCGCAGCTAAAGGCCTTGGCACCGGCGCAGCTGCGCAGGTGCTTAATCTGGGAAACTCAGCCGGCGCAGCTGCGCTGCTTCTGCCTGTGTTACTGGCGTAGCTGCGCCAGAACGCGGCAGAAACAGTGCAGTTAGGCACCCTGCTTCACCGTTCATCCCCATATGCCAACAATCGGCAATGCACAGCAACACAAAGTAAAGCTTACACATGCACTAATACACACGTTATATATACTACAAATCACAAAATTTGTCTAAGTAATAAAAATCAAAGGTTCAAAGAACTCAATTTTTGACATTTTTATAAAACTCATATTTTACAAAATCATTCACTATAAATCAAATTCTTAAGCAATTCAACTTATAACACATGTATTATTTCTATGATTCAAGATAACATCACAAACAATTCCAAACAAGCATATTAACACACAATCAATTCATAACTTTTACTCTAAATTTGCTAATAACATATAAAATCATAAGAACACTAATTTCTCCATTAACACATGTTTTGACAAAAATTTAATTTCTGAAAATCCTTGTTTATGCATACAATTCATATATAAACCATATGAATAACATCCATATCAACATAATCAATTTCGTGCAAATAAATTTCACAGAGAATTCAAAATTAAAGAAACAACTAAGTAGAGTTCTCAAAATACCTTGTTGCTTAATAGAAGTGAAGAAGATGATGCTTTGATTCAGACAAGTTTCCCTTCTTTCTCTTCTTCTTCTCTTCTGTGTTCTTTCTTTCTTTCTCTGCTCTTTTTCTTCTTAGTCTCAGACTTAGGAAAACTAACGTAGTTCTTTCCTCTTAACGTAATATACATATATAACTGATATAAAAATGTATGTATACTAATTACACTTAATACTATAATTAACTTAGCGGTTACACAAATTCAAAAGCCTTTTGGCTTGTTTGGCAACAAGAAAATTTTAAAACTAGTTTTATTAAATAAAATATGATTTTGGGTAAATCAGGTTTAAGCTAGTGTAAGGGCCCTGTTTGGCAACAGTCCTTTAAAATAAAAGTAAGGGCTTTGTTTGGTTAAAAATCATTTAAAATCCTTTTTTTTTAACAAATCATTTAACACATACTTTAATGTCACATTTTAATTAATTAAATATCAATCCTCTCATTTAATCAATTAAAATCTAACATCAATTAATCACATAAAATTGTCACATAATTATAATTACTCGCTAATTATAATCCATGTAACACTTCATCACATATCTCATCTAATTTAATTATCTCAATTAAATTAAAACTATAATATAAAATTAATATACACTAATTAAATTAAATATTACACATTCATTTAATTAATATATACACTTAATTAAATCACTCCATAAATCACATAATTTATTTATTTAACTCAATAAATAAATCACATAAAATATTTATTTAATTCAATAAATATTTAAAATTAAATATAAAATATCAATCATTACATTATTTCTCAATGCTCAAATAATGAAAGTTGTAGAGCTCTTCGATAGCTTGGATTTGATAGGTGGCAGGCCTCGTAACTCCTCCCGGATAAAAAGTTAAGGCCGTTCTACCAGAGGACACTGCATGAGAAAATCCTTGGCGCAGGCGCGCGGATTTCTAGTGCATTTTGGGCGCGGCCGCGCCAGTCCCCAGCAGACAAAACATTGACTTTTCAATTGAACGGGCTTGGCTAGAGATTGGGATATTGATAGTAGTGTGCATACAAGCCAATCATGTATGATGATAAAGCACGTACTTTGTAAACAATCTTATTTATTTATTAATGAAATATTCATTTATTACAGGCATTTAATTATCTACATGTTAAAGGAGTTTAGTAATTAATTTAATATTTAGTACTCTCATTTATTCCTAATAAGATTAGGAGACAAATTAATTAAATGAATTTAATTAATTATTCCCATGTGGTGGGAAGCCTAAATTAATTAAAGGAGTTTAATTAATTAAAAGAAATCTCATGTCTAATAGGATTAGAAGGGTTGACCAATGTCTATATAAGAGAAGTCTTATAATAGATATTAGATTGATGCAATTCCAATTGTTGGAGAGTACTCCTTTTCTATAGAGGATAGAAAACTAAGGTTAAGCCAAACACCCTCCTTCTTGATAATTCATCTTCCTTGGTGGATCACCTCTAGAGGCCAAACACTTGGGTGGCTAACGTTGATCAAAGGAAGGAATCTAACCCGGAAATTCAAGGAGATCACGAAGAACAAGGAGTTGAACTAGTACCTGTGGAAGCTTCGTTCTACAAGGGTATGATTCCATAACTTCTTATTTATCGTTTTAAATTAATAATTTGCATAAAGGATGATCCGGGTAATGGTTTTGTAGAAATTTTTTAAACTCTGATATACCATGCTTCCGCTAATTTTTGCAATTTGATTACGTCACGATTTCGTACAAACCCAACAGTGGCATCAGAGCCAAATCTTTATGCAATTATTAATTTATTTTTGATTTCATATACATATGGGTATGTATTTAAAATAATTTATTGGGCATAATTTTATTGTATAAAATTATATATATATATATATATATTTTTTTTAAAAAAAAAAGACTTTTTTTGGGACGAATCACAATTTTTTTTTGGTGCTAATCTTGAATTCTGCAAAGAAAATGTGTTGTCTCTTTCCTACTCCAAAAAGAAGGTGACCCATCATGAAAGGACTTTTTTTAATAAACCTGCAGGACTCTTTTAATAAAAGAAGGTGACTTCTTTTTAAAAAATAAATATGATATATTTATATTATATTCTAAATAATTTTATAATTAAAATAAAGAGTTTATTTTAATCTTGAAATTGGATTTCATGCAATTTAAAATTGCCCATTAAATGATACTCATATATATATGGAATGTTTTAATTCATGAGATGAATATTTATTTATTGATATATATGGTGATATGTATGAAAATAAATGGGGATTGATTATGGACTATTTGACCAATGTGATTGGATTTTATTTTAGTTGAATGCTTGAATGAATGGGTTTTATTAAATGGGGTCTGCGTACCTCGTCTTCTCTAAATTTTTTTTTCTTGATGTAAAATTCTATCTCCTTCCTATGTACTTCCCCTTGACTGTTGATCAAGGTTTCTATTTAAATTAAATAGTTTAATGTAATAAGAATAGTTAGAATTATCTTGAAGAAATTGGAGACCAAGGAGCAAGGAGCGCGTGAAGACCCGTTTGTATGGAGCCCGAGTTTAAATGTAATAGTTATATTTAAATTTAAATTCTTGCACTCCTAGGTTTGACCTTTTGGTTCACTTGGTGGCTCTAGTGAACCAAACTAGAATAAAAGTCCATAATCAATCCGGGTAGAATATAATATTCTATATTGCATGCTAAATATTATATATATTATATTTTATGCAAACATGCTTCGCATGTTTAATAAAATGACGCGTATTTTATATATATATGTGCATGCGCGCTAAACAAGATGAGACAAATAATAACAAACCCCTCAAAGAAATAATATTAAGTCTGAAGCGTTCAATGATATTTGGAATATCGAACGTCGCCTTCTAGCATGATAAATTAATAGAGTATTAAATATTTAATATGAGCTTGTTGTGCTATCCACAAGGCGAGTATTGCGTATTTAAGATGTTAATTAATCACATTTGATGTTTATCAAGAAAATTGAACGATCTAGTCTTGTTGTGCTATCCACAAGGACGAACATTTTTCTTTTTTGAATTTATGGAAGTGCTAGGCTGGACTTAACTTAAATTATTTTAGTTCGGATGTGCACACACTTGACCATTATGATTTAAGAGGCAAAATAAAAGGAGTTATATAGTGTTGTAATTGACAAGAGTTGTCTACCTATTTATTTGTATATCGCTTGTTGTGCTATCCACAAGGTTATATACATTTGAAATGGGATCCTTATTCTCACTAGCAAATCTTTAATTAGATGTTGCCGAACTATATAAGTGAGGGTAATATAGTTTGATGAAAATAGTGGGAGATACCAATTTAAAATAAAGACCTAAATTTATTTTGGTATGCAAAATTAATAAAATGAATGTTTGCTAAAATGTTATTTTTCACATGCAGAATTTTAAAAATGTCTAAATCACTAATCTCACTACGAAGCATACTTGATGCAAACAAGCTTACCGGGCCGAATTATGAGGACTGGCTAAGAAATCTGAGAATTGTTCTCACTGCTGAAAAGATTTCTTATGTCCTAAATTCAACTGTCCCTGAATCTGTTTCAGAAACAGCCTCTGAGGAAGAGATTGCCACTTTCAATAAGTGGCAAGATGATGCATCTGTGGCTCAATGCATCATGCTCGCATCCATGAATAACGAGCTTCAGCGTCAGCACGAAAAAATGGATGCTCCTGCTATGCTGCTTCACCTCAAGGAGTTGTATGGTGAACAGAGTAGGACTGCTAGATATGAGATATCTAAGGAGCTCTTCCGATCTCGGATGACCGAGGGTACTGCCGTCGAGACTCATGTCCTGAAAGTGATCAATTTGATTGAACGCCTTGGACAGCTTGGGTTCGTCATGGATGGGGAGTTGAGTCAAGACTTGGTCTTGCAGTCACTCCCTGAGACCTTCTCGTAGTTTGTGGTTAATTTTCACATGAATAAGCTAGATATCAGCTTGCCTGAGCTGCTTAACATGCTGAAAACTGCAGAAGGTCACTTCCCATCCAAGAAGAACCATATCTTGATGGTGGATTCTTCCAATAAAAGGAAGAGACCTAAGGTATCTTCTGAAAAGAAGAAATCCAAGAAGGCTAAGGGAAAGGGGAAAGAAAAGGAACAAAAGAAACCTGAACCAGCTAAAGGAATGTGCTTTCATTGCAACAAGCCGGGACATTGGAAAAGGAACTGCAAGAAGTATCTAGCAGAGAAGAAGCTTGGAGAAGCTTCGACTTCCAATCAAGGTTTGTTTATGATTGAAATTAATTTTTCTGAAAGTCATAATTCTACTTGGGTATTGGATACCGGCTGTGGTTCTCACATATGTAATACTGTGCAGGGACTGGTCAGAAGTAGAAAGCTGAACAATGATGAGGTGATCCTACGAGTGGGGAATGGAGCAAAGGTTGCTGCATTAGCTGTAGGAACTTATTATTTAGCAATGCCTTCGGGCAAGTCCATTTATCTTAATAATTGTTATTATGTTCCGAATATTATTAAAAACATTATTTCAATTTCTGTATTGGATATGGAAGGATTTAACGTTGTTATAAAGAACAATAGTTGTTCTATTTATAAAGACGATGTTTTATATGGTATTGGAAATTTCCGAAATGGACTTTATACACTTGACTTACAAGAAAATATATTTCAAATTGAACAAACTAAGAAAAGAAAAAGAGATGATATTAATTATACCTACATGTGGCACTGTAGACTCGGTCATATCAATGAAACAAGATTATCCAAGTTGCATAAAGATGGGCTCCTCGAGCTATCCGATTATGAATCATATCCAACTTGTGAATCTTGTCTCATGGGTAAAATGACTAAATCTCCTTTTAGTGGAAGAGGAGAAAGAGTTACAGAGTTGTTGGCATTGATTCACACAGACGTTTGTGGGCCTATGACAACAAGTGCACGGGGTGGGTATTCTTATTTTATTACTTTCACTGATGATCACTCAAGATTTGGATATGTGTATTTAATGAAATACAAGTCAGAATCATTTGAAAAGTTCAAAGAGTTCAGAAGTGAAGTAGAGAAACAAACGGGCAAGAGTATAAAGATACTTCGATCAGATCGAGGCGGAGAATACTTAAGCGGTGAGTTTCTCAATTGTCTCAAAGAAAATGGTATAATCTCACAATGGACTCCTCCAGGTACACCACAGTTAAATGGAGTATCTGAAAGGAGAAATCGAACACTGTTAGACATGGTTCGATCCATGATGAGTTTTACCGACCTTCCAATTTCCTTCTGGGGATATGCCCTAGAAACGGCTGCATACCTACTTAACAAGGTACCTACCAAATTCGTCCCAAAGACTCCATATGAGATGTGGAAGGGGAGGAAACCAAATCTTAAGCATGTTAAGACTTGGGGTTGTCCAGCTTATGTCAAAAAGTTTGAACATGATAAGCTACAGACTAAATCCGAAAAGTGTAGATTTGTGGGATACCCTAAAGAAACTGTAGGGTATTATTTCTATCATCTAACTGATCAAAAGGTGTTTGTTGCGAAACATGCTGCCTTCTTGAAAAAGGAGTTTATCCATGAAGGGGTCAGTGGGAGTAAGATATATCTTGAAGAAGTTCAAGAACCACAAATTACCACGGATCAAAGTCAGGTACCTGACCAAGTAGAAGAACCTACTATACCACACCCTGTTCGTAAATCTTGGAGAGTACCGAAGATACCTGAGAGGTATGGATTCGTTATAGAGGATGACGATGAGGTACACATCATGAATGATGATGATCCATTGAATTACGAACAGGCCATGAGTAATAAAGACTCAGGGAAATGGCATGAAGCCATGAAATCCGAAATGGACTCCATGTATGAAAACAAAGTATGGACTTTGGTTTCACCACCTGAAGGCATTAAGCCTATTGGGTGTAAATGGGTCTTTAAAAGAAAGACTGGAGCGGACGGCAAGGTGGAGACCTATAAGCCCCGACTGGTTGCAAAAGGTTTCAAACAAAGACAAGGAGTTGATTATGATGAAACCTTTTCACCAGTAGTTATGCTCAAGTCCATTCGGATTTTGCTTGCGATTGCAGCTTATAACGACTATGAGATCTGGCAGATGGACGTGAAAACGGCCTTCCTCAATGGGAAACTTGAGGAGGATGTGTATATAACACAGCCAGAGGGATTTGTTTCAAAGGTTGGAATAAATCAAGTCTGTAAGCTGCAACGATCCATTTATGGATTGAAGCAAGCTTCTCGTAGATGGAACATTCGTTTTGATGAGACAATCAAAGAGTTTGATTTTATCAAAAATGACGATGAACCATGTGTGTACAAGAAGGTTAGTGGGAGCGCAGTTTCATTCCTTGTATTATATGTTGATGATATATTACTGATAGGGAATGACATTCCTATGCTACAATCAATTAAAATCTGGTTATCTAAACACTTCTCCATGAAGGACTTGGGAGAAGCATCCTATATTTTGGGGATAAAGATCTATAGAGATAGATCTAAAAGGATGCTTGGTTTATCCCAAGGAACGTACATTGATGCAATGCTAAAGAGATTTAGCATGGAAGATTCCAAAAGAGGACTCATGTCGATGAGCCATGGAATACATCTCTCCAAGAAACAGGCCCCAAAGACACCTGAGGAGAGAGACCGAATGAGTAAGATCCCTTATGCTTCTGCAATAGGATCTATCATGTACGGTATGATATGTACTAGACCGGATGTTGCTCATTCACTTAGTGTAATGAGCAGATACCAGTCGAATCCAGGAGAAGAGCACTGGAAGGCAGTGAAGAATATCCTCAAATACTTGAGAAGGACTAAGGATATTTTTCTTGTCTACGGTGGGTCTGAATTAAAACTCGAGGGCTTCACAGACTCAAGTTTTCAAACGGACCAAGATGACAGTAAATCTGTTTCGGGGTATGTTTTTACCTTGAACGGAGGCGCAGTGAGTTGGAAGAGTTCCAAGCAGCAAACAGTTGCTGATTCAGTGACAGAGGCAGAGTATATAGCTGCAAGTGAAGCTGCAAAGGAAGCTGTTTGGATGAAGAAGTTCATAACTGAACTTGGTGTGGTTCCTAGCATTGGAGAAGCAGTTCCCATTTACTGTGACAACACAGGAGCAGTTGCACAGGCTAAGGAACCGAGGTCTCATCAGAAATCTAAACACGTGTTGCGGCGATTTCATTTGATCAGGGAGATCATTGAAAGAGGAGACGTCACCTTGGAGCGTGTAGACTCTCAAGACAACATTGCAGATCCATTTACTAAAGCTTTAACACAACAGCAGTTTGATCGTCACTTAGAGAAGATGGGTATGAGATACCATGGCGATTGGCTTTAGTGCAAGTGGGAGATTGATAGTAGTGTGCATACAAGCCAATCATGTATGATGATAAAGCACGTACTTTGTAAACAATCTTATTTATTTATTAATGAAATATTCATTTATTACAGGCATTTAATTATCTACATGTTGCTGTTTTTATAATATGTAAATAACCCATAGTTTTAAGCAATGCTTTTAGAATCATGATGATGATCATGCTAATGAGATCTAAATTCTTAGAAAGTTTTAAAACTAAAATAGTTCCCAATCGTGGGATTACTAAAAAGGGGATTAGTAAATCCGGATAGATTGGTACATATGTTGCTTGCTCATTGGATGAGGATGATTGATCTCATGATCATTTGTGTGGAGACACTAAAGCAAGTATGTAGGTGCTTATTGGAGAATAAGTTCACTGAACGTGATTCGCTATGGAATACCTAATGGAGATTTACTCGCCTGTCAATAGGAATTCCTAATGTGATAGTAGTACAAGTAATCCTTGGACTTGAGATCATCATAGTATCTTGTATGTAACAAATTATACTTTGACTTATTCCTTAAGACCTTTTAAGGCATATATAGGGTATGCTTGGGTATAATGAGTTACATATGGAGATAATGAATGATCAATAAAGAATCTACCACCTCTAGTAAAAGAGGAGATATGTCCTATGTGATTCGTTAAATGACAACCCAGGAATCCTTGGCCAAGGTGAAATGAAATTAGAAAGGAGTTTCTAATTTGCATTATTTGGAGTTGTGCATTTTCTAATCGAAATACATATAATTAAATAAAATAAGACTTGACAGTAAATCCATGTCTTATATTTAATTGGGACATTGTATGGTGGAAGGATTGAATTGTATGGTAACTATTAACTCACAGGTTCTTTTATGATTAATGTTGAAATCTATATTATCTGGAAAGTCGTTGATCGCTAGGGAGGCTTATCCCTATTGTAGAATAAATATTATTTATTTAAATAAATTATTAGTTTAATTTATTTATTTAAATAAGATTAAAATTGTTTTAATTGATTTATTCACAACCGGTTTAATATGGAGAACCTAAAGGGTCACACCATAAAAGGAAGAATAATTATTTAAGAAGGTAATGGCATAATCGTAATAATGCATTAAGTATAATTAATTTAATCTATGGTGATAGAATAAATTAAATAGCTTAATGTTTATTATTTAATATTTTGGAAATATTAAATATAAATTAATAAGAGGAGTCTTATTAATATTATTACAATTATTATTATTTTAATTTCTAAAGGAGTTTAGTAATTAATTTAATATTTAGTACTCTCATTTATTCCTAATAAGTTTGGAGACAAATTAATTAAATGAATTTAATTAATTATTCCCATGTGGTGGGAAGCCTAAATTAATTAAAGGAGTTTAATTAATTAAAAGAAATCCCATGTCTAATAGGATTAGAAGGGTTGACCAATGTCTATATAAGAGAAGTCTTATAATAGATATTAGATTGATGCAATTCTAATTGTTGGAGAGTACTCCTTTTCTATAGAGGATAGAAAACTAAGGTTAAGCCAAACACCCTCCTTCTTGATAATTCATCTTCCTTGGTGGATCACCTCTAGAGGCCAAACACTTGAGTGGCTAACGTTGATCAAAGGAAGGAATCTAACCCGGAAATTCAAGGAGATCACGAAGAACAAGGAGTTGAACTAGTACCTGTGGAAGCTTCGTTCTACAAGGGTATGATTCCATAACTTCTTATTTATCGTTTTAAATTAATAATTTGCATAAAGGATGATCCGGGTAATGGTTTTGTAGAAATTTTTTAAACTCTGATATACCATGCTTCCGCTAATTTTTGCAATTTGATTGCGTCACGATTTCGTACAAACCCAACAGATATAAGGGGGCTTGGTTTTGGCAAGAAAAATCATCATTTTATTGGCCCTAAGCCCTAGTTCCTCTCTTCTCTTCCTTTCATCTTCTTTAGTGTAGATTAGGAGTAGTTTAGAGTTAGATTAGGTTAATTAGTTAGTGTAGTTTCTAGGGTTAGATTAGTTAAAGAAGATTGAAGCAAGGAATATCATCAAAGACACTTGGAGAAGACACAAGATTTGCATTTCTCTATCTCTTACTCTCCTTGTATTAAAATTATATTCGGATGATGTATATTGTACTTGTGGATAATATATTTGGGTTGTCTATGCCTTAAATCTATTTTGAGGTTCCAATGAAACCTTTTGAGTAGTCAATGTTGATTTCCCTTCCATGATGGTTCTATTTGATTGCTATGTGTTTTTCTATTGCGATGTATGCTTTAATTGCTTAATTGAGTTGCAACCAATTACTGTGATAACCTATGTGGGATTGAAAAACGAAGTGTAGGTTTAGATCTAATCGCGGTAGCGGGCGATTGTACGTTCACATGGCGTTGAACGTATGATTTGTGCTTAAGATAGACATATACCGAAGCGCCGCTCGTAGTCAATAGAGAACTTGAACTTAAACCCTATTTATTTGTAAACACCATAGACATATAGGGGTTTAGATAATGTGGGAGTCCACGTGCATTCTATCATCGATGGATTGCACGTGGTATGGAGTAGGTGCATCGAAAGATGGCTTTCTCTCACTTTAGTGTTCTCGGCTAACAACATTGCGATTAATTTGACCTAATTGGGAGTGTGTCGACTTAGACGAATCATTAGGGGAAATTGAGATCTCTTATCTTCATTATCTGATTCTACCTTAGGATTATTTATTGCATGTTTTAATTCCTTACCTAGTTAACTTAGTTTTAATTCCAACTCTTTATCGCTCGTTTAAATAAAACTGAGGCGATTATGTGTTAGTGGTTTGGCCACCTTTTATCTGTTAATTCTCTGTGGGAACGATCTTTACTTACTCTTTATTACTCATTGGCCGCGTATACTTGTGCGTTAATTGTGTCATATAAATCGACCAACAAGTTTTTGGCGCCGTTGCGGGGGACTTAATTCGATAACTGTTTGCCAACATTAGTTTAAATCAAATTAGTTTTAATTTAAACATTTTTATTTTTGTTTAAGTATCTTCCTATATTCTCTTTTTAGGTACAATGGATCTAAATTTTTATCCATGGTGTTACACAATGAAAGAGCAACCAAGGGAAATGGGAAATGATGGCGTCGACCCAATTGCTTCACTTTCAGCACAGTTAGAGGTTCTCTCGAGAAAGTTGGATACCGTTTCAGCCCAACAGAGTCGAGAGCCAGAAATGACATATGACTATGGTGCTGGGAGCTACACAAGCCATCAGGAGTCTATCAGTTATGGATAGGCGCAGTATGGGGGTGAGTACTCCTACGGTGAACCTTATCCCGACTATCAGCAAGACTGGGGGTATCACCCAGACCCTTCAGAAAACTCTTATCAAGACCAATATTGGGATCCAAATCCCGCATGCGCCCTAGGATGCACCTTCCAGAATCCAGTTTACGAGCCTCAACATAATTTTGAGGGTGACATAGGAAATGCAAGCTTGGAGGAAAGAAGTGGCATAGAATCACTAAAGGACATCTTGAATGAGCAACAGAAGTCATTCAAGAGTATCCAGAACTGGGCAGAACAGATTAGCAGGGCCTTGATGATAGTGGATGAACATGGGATATAAAACCATATTGTCTATCAAGAACAATATGAGCCAAGCCCAACTTATGCACCAGAACCCCCATATCAATCCCCATGTTTACAAGGAGAACAGTCTCCAATGGAATTCATGTATAGGAGCTTAGAAAGCAAAGGAGAGGATTAGGAGCTAAGAGCAATCAAGCCAGAACTTCCAGAATTAGATGGCCCTAATCCACAACACTCCTACCAATTAGCATCAGTACATGGAGCCTGAGGCTGAAACAGAAAAGGAAGGATTGGACACTATGTGGGGTAGCTCATTAGCATCAACAAAGGAGATCTTGGTCGAACAAGAGAAGTCAATTGAGGATCATCAGACTTGGGTGGAGCAGATTAGCACGGCATTAAGGAAGGAGGATGTATGTGAACAAAAGACAACAATACAAGGTCTTGTACCTCCAATGACTGAAGCCATAAGTTATGAACCCCAAGATACATGGTGCTATGAGATGGATGCAGAGACTGATGAAGAATCCGAAGTGCAATTGCAACTGGATGAGCGAAAGGCAATGGATATCGAGGAGCCAATTGGGGCTGTGGAGTATGATTGTGAACCAACAGTGACAATCCCCCAAGAGCCTCCTCCGCCTAAGTGGAACAAGCCAGTCAAGTTTGCACACCCTTGCCCCATTGGTAGCCACATCACAGAGACGGATCTCGCTGACACGAGAGATTCCGCAGTCTCGACACCATGGTGGTCAGAAGAAAAGAGAATAGAAGAAGAGTCCGTTGTGTGTTCTATGCCTCCATGCCTCGATCATTTCACATACACAACGAAACCATTGCCTAGCTCCCCAACCTTCAGGACGGGGAATTCATATACTCATCATGTGCTAGGTAGTTTAAATCCGAGTCCTCTCATGATGGGAAGCCTCCAAAAGCACATTACAGTTCTGATGGATGGAGTGGTTCTCAAATATAGTCGAGGGGTCGGATAGCGGTGTTCAGACACAGTCCAGCTAGAGGACTATAAATCAAGCGCTCGATGGGAGGCACCTCATTATTTCTCTCTCTCCCTACTTGTTTAATTCTCCATTACCTCCTTTCTATCACATTTCCCTCCCCTTGTTTAATTCATAGTAATTTAAATATAGTTGAAAATTTTTGAATGTAGTTCAACAGTTTAGTTTTAGGATTTCATTGCCTACATTTTTGGACTTAGGCATGAATGCGTATATTTTTGGGACTATAAAGCTTATTGCACATATTTTGATGCACTTGCACATTGCATATACGCATATAGAGAATTTTTTGGGAATTTAAATGCATATATCTTTCCATGTTTAATTCTCTTAAAGTAAATAGTTGTTATTTACTTTTGATAGTTAAGAGAGCTTAATAATGTTATATGCTTTTCTCACGGTCACTCCATACAGCATGAAGCAAAGTTCGAATGCCACAGCAGCTTCATGAAACAAATTCTGCAGAAAACCAAATCTAGCATCACGCGCGGCCGTGCCTAATTAAGCTTGCTGGGGAGCGCGGCCGCGCCGCACACAGACTATGCCTGGCTTAAGTTATTTTCAGCCCATACTTCCATTGCATTATCAGACGAGCTTGCCACAAATTTCCCCCATCACAAGCCCTAATTTTAATTAAAAACAAAACCTCTTATCTCCTAATCACAATCGACCAACCCACCCATCACTCCCATCTTCTCAACCTGATCAATTGAGACAGTGTGTGGGGGTTCGATAGCATAGCAAAATTTATGAATTGGTTGTGTTAGTTGAGTTCATTATTAGATTGCATCGTCTATTCTCATTTCATATGGCATCCAAGAGGAGTAGGAGGGATTCTGCATCCATGGGCAGCGATTCTGAGCACTGGGGAGATGGCATCGACTATGATGCAGTCCGAGTCCTCCCACACTGTACATGAGCATATTGATAGGATGGAGAGGCGACGACGAAGCCGAATAGGGGAGTTTCTTTCTTTTTACCTTTACCTTCAATGAGGACATTGAACATTTTTAGTTTGGGGGTATTGGTTTTATTTTTGCATGTAGTTAGTTCATTTCATGTTTTGCATATAAGTAGTTCATTGCATGTTGTGTCAGTTCATTTAGTGCATATAGTGTTAAAATTTGTCAAAATTTTAAAATTTTTGCATTCTGTTTTGCATTCTGTATTAGGACATTTCGCATGAATCCATTTTCATTAGGTAAGTTATGTGTTTGGCCTATGAAGAAATTGAATTCACTTGATTTTCTAACTGATTTGGGACTTAAGCTTGATAGTATTGTCATATATGTAAATCCTTATCTGTCAGATACTAAGTAACCAGTTAGCACGATAGAGTAACCATCATGATATGCTTATTTTAAATTTTCACATACTTGTCTTCTGGTGGGAAATCTGTGTTTTAATGAAAGAGTTTCAGTGATCATATGATAATAGCTAGACTGTAAGAAGCTTAAGTTTGGGGGAAATAGAGGCTATGCATGCTATGTGGGGAGATGGAGCGTAAGACGCACTCCCCTTTGAAAAGAAAAAGAAACAAAAGAAAAGATTCAGAGAAAGAAAAAAAATAGAATAAAAACTTCGGCTACGTCGAGTTCTGTGGCCTTTGATATTCGAGCAAGTAAGCCCTCGGGGTGTTTCTACACCCAGCGCCCTAAGGCCGTCTGGTCTGGGAGTCATTGGTCGAAAGCTCGCTACATGGGTATCATTGAAAAGCCTAAGAGGACTAGGCATTGCACAGTCGAATGTGTACACGAGAAAGTGCGAATACGCCCTCGTGAGTAATAAAAGCTTAATGAAATCCCCTATGGACTCTTAGCTTTAGTAATGCATGGTCTTGGTTAGAAATTATATGATTTACTATTTTTCTTGAGTTGAACCTTGTTTTTCCCCTAAGAAGCGTAGTAAGTGATTTATTTGTTCCAAAGCATGTTTAATGGTTGCTAGGCACACAACGCACAATACATCAATACTGACAGTTTTGGATTTGCAAGAATATGCCTTATGATCTTGTTTTTGGTATCTCTCTGTTTGATTATCTTGTAGTTTTTTGGGCATTGCTTAGAAAGTTCAATACTGACTGAGACATGGATTCGCATTCATAGTAGTATAGGTTGCATACATTGTAGATATTGCATTGAATCTTGTGTTTAGGTTTGTTTGGGTTGTTTGAGGGCAAGCAACGTTTAAGTTTGGGGGTATTTGATAAGTGGTCTTTATGACCACTTATTCGGATAGTAACCAGCTTGTTCTGTTGCCGAAACTCAAGTACTTTTGTGCTTTTCACGTGTTTTTCCTTTGTTTTGTAGATTTTATGTTTAGGAAATCTCTCGGTGCTTTTGAGGCCAAAACGATGCAAAGAATGCTAAAAAGATTGATGGCATGACAATGGAAAGAAGGCAAGCGACCAAATAGGAAGGAAATGCAATCCGAACATCGTTTGGGTGGTTCATGTTCATTTTATGTTCTTGGATTGAAACATGATTCATATTGTAGAGCATCTTATAAGCTTTTCGGAACATCTTGAATCATCCAAATCGGAGTTCGAAGGCGAGAGTTATGCCCCGTATACCAACGGACGTTAAACTTCATAGTTTTGGGTGTTCATTGCACAGCTGTCACTTGGAGTTCAATTTTAGCCTTCATAAATCCATTTTTTCTCAATGCTCACAGAAGGAAAGTTGTAGAGCTCTTCGATAGCATCAATTTGATAGGTGTCAGGCCTCGTAACTCCTCCCGAATAAAAAGTTATGGCCGTTCTACCAGAGGACACTGCAGCGAAAATTCCTTGGCGCGGGCGCGCGGATTTCTAGTGCAGTTTGGGCGCCGCCGCGCCAGTCTTAAGCAGACAAAACTTTGACTTTTCAATTGAACGGGCTTGGATAGAGATTGGGATATAAGGGGGCTTGGTTTTGGCAAGAAAAATCATCATTTTATTGGCCATAAGCCCTAGTTCCTCTCTTCTCTTCCTTTACATCTTGTTTAGTGTAGATTAGGAGTAGTTTAGAGTTAGATTAGGGTTAATTAGTTAGTGTAGTTTCTAGGGTTAGATTAGTTAAAGAAGATTGAAGCAAGGAATATCATCAAAGATCCAACACTTGGAGAAGACACAAGATTTGCATTTCTCTATCTCTTACTCTCCTTGTATTAAAATTATATTCGGATGATGTATATTGTACTTGTGGATAATATATTTGGGTTGTCTATGCCCTAAATCTATTTTGAGGTTCCAATGAAACCTTTTGAGTAGTCAATGTTGATTTCCCTTCCATGATGGTTCTATTTGATTGCTATGTGTTTGTCTATTGCGATGTATGCTTTAATTGCGTAATTGAGTTGCAACCAATTACTGTGATAACCTATGTGGGATTGAAAAACGAAGTGTAGGTTTAGATCTAATCGCAGTAGCGGGCGATTGTACGTTCACATGGTGTTGAACGTATGATTTGTGCTTAGGATAGACATATACCGAAGCGCCGCTCGTAGTCAATAGAGAACTTGAACTTAAACCCTATTTATTTATAAACACCATAGACATATAGGGGTTTAGATAATATGGGTGTCCACGTGCGTTCTATCATCGATGGATTGCACGTGGTATGGAGTAGGTGCATCGAAAGATGGCTTTCTCTCACTTTAGTATTCTCGGCTAACAACATTGCGATTAATTTGACCTAATTGGGAGTGTGTCGACTTAGACGAATCATTAGGGGAAATTGAGATCTCTTATCTTCATTTTCTGATTCTACCTTAAGATTATTTATTGCAAGTTTTAATTCCTTACCTAGTTAACTTAGTTTTAATTCCAACTCTTTATCGCTCGTTTAAATAAGACTGAGGCGATTATGTGTTAAGTGTTTGGCCACCTTTTATCTGTTAATTCTCCGTGGGAACGATCTTTACTTACTCTTTATTACTCGTTGGCCGCGTATACTTGCGCGTTAATTGTGTCATATAAATCGACCAACAAGTTTTTGGCGTCGTTGTCGGGGACTTAATTCGATAACTATTTGCCAACATTAGTTTAAATCAAATTAGTTTTAATTTAAACATTTTTATTTTTGTTTAATTATCTTCCTATATTCTCTTTTTAGGTACAATGGATCTAAATTTTTATCCATGGTGTTACACAATGAAAGAGCAACCAAGGGAAATGGGAAATGATGGCGTCGACCCAATTGCTTCACTTTCAGCACAGTTAGAGGTTCTCTCGAGAAAGTTGGATACTGTTGCAGCCCAACAGAGTCGAGAGCCAGAAATAACATATGACTATGGTGCTGGGAGCTACACGAGCCATCAGGAGTCTATCAGTTATGGATAGGCGCAGTATGGGGGTGAGTACTCCTACGGTGAACCTTATCCCAACTATCAGCAAGACTGGGGGTATGACCCAGACCCTTCAGAAAACTCTTATCAAGACCAATATTGGGATCCAAATCCCGTATGCGCCCTAGAATGCACCTTCCAGACTCCAGTTTACGAGCCTCAACATAATTTTGAGGGTGACATAGGAAATGCAAGCTTGGAGGAAAGAAGCGGCATAGAATCACTAAAGGACATCTTGAATGAGCAACAGAAGTCATTCAAGAGTATTCAGAACTGGGCAAAACAGATTAGCAGGGCCTTGATGATAGAGGATGAACATGGGATGCAAAACCATATTGTGAGCTATCAAGAACAATATGAGCCAAGCCCAACTTATGCACCAGACCCCCCATATCAATCCCCATGTTTACAAGGAGAACAGTCTCCAATGGAATTCATGTATAGGAGCTTAGAAAGCCAAGAGGAGAGGCTTAGGAGCCAAGAGCAATCAAGCCAGAACTTCTAGAATTAGATGGCCCTAATCCACAACACTCCTACCAATAAGCATCAGTACATGGAGCTCGAGCCTGAAACAAAAAAGGAAGGATTGGACACTATGTGGGGTAGCTCATTAGCATCAACAAAGGAGATCTTGGTCGAACAAGAGAAGTCAATTGAAGATCTTCGAACATGAGTGGAGCAGATTAGCACGGCATTAAGGAAGGAGGATGTATGTGAACAAAAGACAACAATGCAAGATCTTGTACCTCCAATTACTGAAGCCGTAAGTTATGAACCCCAAGATACATGGTGCTATGAGATGGATGCAGAGACTGATGAAGAATCCGAAGTGCAATTGCAACTGGATGAGCGAAAGGCAATGGTTATCGAGGAGCCAATTGGGGCTGTGGAGTATGATTGTGAACCAACAGTGACAATCCCCCAAGAGCCTCCTCCACCTAAGTGGAACAAGCCAGTCAAGTTTGCACACCCTTGCCCCCTTGGTAGCCACATCACAGAGACGGATCTCGATGACACGAGAGATTCCGCAATCTCGACACCATGGTGGTCAGAAGAAAAGAGAATAGAAGAAGAGTCCGTTGTGTGTTCTATGCCTCCATGCCCCGATCATTTCACATACACAACGAAACCATTGCCTAGCTCCCCAACCTTCAGGACAGGGAATTCATATACTCATCATGTGCTAGGTAGTTTAAATCCGAGTCCTCTCATGATGGGAAGCCTCCAAAAGCACATTGCAGTTCTGATGGATGGAGGGGTTCTCAAATATCGTCGATGGGTCGGATAGCGGTGTTCAGACACAGTCCAGCTAGAGGACTATAAATCAAGCGGTCGATAGGAGGCACCTCATCATTTCTCTCTTTCCCTACTTGTTTAATTCTCCATTACCTCCTTTCTATCACATTTCCCTCCCCTTGTTTAATTCTTAGTAATTTAAATATAGTTGAAAATTTTTGAATATAGTTCAACAATTTAGTTTTAGGATTTCATTGCCTACATTTTTGGACTTAGGCATAAATGCGTATATTTTTGGGACTATAAAGCTTATTGCACATATTTTGATGCACTTGCACATTGCATATACGCATATAGAGAATTTTTTGGGAATTTAAATGCATATATCTTTCCATGTTTAATTCTCTTAATGTAAATAGTTGTTATTTAATTTTGATAGTTAAGAGAGCTTAATAATGTTATATGCTTTTCTCAGGGTCACTCCATGCAGCATGAAGCAAAGTTCGAATGCCACAGCAGCTTCATGAAACAAATTCTGCAGAAAACCAAATTTGGCATCACGCGCGGCCGCGTCTGATTAAGCTTGTTGGGGCGCGCGGCCGTGCCGCACACATACTATGCCTAGCTTAAGTAATTTTCAGCCCATACTTCCATTGCATTATCAGACGAGCTTGCCACAAATTTCCCCCATCACAAGCCCTAATTTTAATTAAAAACAAAACCTCTTATCTCCTAATCACAATCGACCAACCCACCCATCACTCCCATCTTCTCAACCTGATCAATTGAGACAGTGTGTGGGGGTTCGATAGCATAGCAAAATTTCTGAATTGGTTGGGTTAGTTGAGTTCATTATTAGATTGCATCGTCTATTCTCATTTCATATGGCATCCAAGAGGAGTAGGAGGGATTCTGCATCTATGGGCAGCGATTCTGAGCACTGGGGAGATGGCATCGACTATGATGCAGTCCGAGTCCTCCCACACTGTACATGAGCATATTGATAGGATGGAGAGGCGACGACGAAGCCGAATAGGGGAGTTTCTTTCTTTTTACCTTTACCTTCAATGAGGACATTGAACATTTTTAGTTTGGGGGTATTGGTTTTGTTTTTGCATGTAGTTAGTTCATTTCATGTTTTGCATATAAGTAGTTCATTGCATGTTGTGTCAGTTCATTTAGTGCATATAGTGTTAAAATTTGTCAAAATTTTAAAATTTTTGCATTCTGTTTTGCATTCTGTATTAGGACATTTCGCATGAATCCATTTTCATTAGGTAAGTTATGTGTTTGGCCTATGAAGAAATTGAATTCACTTGATTTTCTAACTGATTTGGGACTTAAGCTTGATAGTATTGTCATATATGTAAATCCTTATCTGTCAGATACTAAGTAACCAGTTAGCACGATAGAGTAACCATCATGATATGCTTATTTTAAATTTTCACATACTTGTCTTCTGGTGGGAAATCTGTGTTTTAATGAAAGAGTTTCAGTGATCATATGATAATAGCTAGACTGTAAGAAGCTTAAGTTTGGGGGAAATAGAGGCTATGCATGCTACGTGGGGAGATGGAGCGTAAGACGCACTCCCCTTTGAAAAGAAAAAGAAACAAAAGAAAAGATTCAGAGAAAGAAAAAAATAGAATAAAAACTTCGGCTACGTCAAGTTTTGTGGCCTTTGATATTCGAGCAAGTAAGCCCTCGGGGTGTTTCTACACCCAACGCCCTAAGGCCGTCTGGTCTGGGAGTCATTGGTCGAAAGCTCGCTACATGGGTATCATTGAAAAGCCTAAGAGGACTAGGCATTGCACAGTCGAATGTGTACACGAGAAAGTGCGAATACGCCCTCGTGAGTAATAAAAGCTTAATGAAATCCACTATGGACTCTTAGCTTTAGTAATGCATGGTCTTGGTTAGAAATTATATGATTTACTGGTTTTCTTGAGTTGAACCTTGTTTTTCCCTTAAGAAGCGTAGTAAGTGATTTATTAGTTCCAAAGCATGTTGAATGGTTGCTAGGCACACAACGCACATAACATCAGTGCTGACAGTTTTGGATTTGCAAGAATATGCCTTATGATCTTGTTTTTGGTATCTCTCTGTTTGATTATCTTGTAGTTTTTTGAGGCATTGCTTAGAAAGTTCGATACTGACTGAGACATGGATTCGCATTCATAGTAGTATAGGTTGCATACATTGTAGATATTGCATTGAATCTTGTGTTTAGTTTTGTTTGGGTTGTTTGAGGGCAAGCAACGTTTAAGTTTGGGGGTATTTGATAAGTGGTCTTTATGACCACTTATTCGGATAGTAACCAGCTTGTTCTGTTGCCGAAACTCAAGTACTTTTGTGCTTTTCACGTGTTTTTCCTTTGTTTTGTAGATTTTATGTTTAGGAAATCTCTCGGTGCTTTTGAGGCCAAAACAATGCAAAGAAGGCTAAAAAGATTGATGGCATGACAATGGAAAGAAGGCAAGCGACCAAATAGAAAGGAAATGCAATCCGAACATCGTTTGGGTGGTTCATGTTCATTTTATGTTCTTGGATTGAAACTTGATTCATATTGTAGAGCATCTTATAAGCTTTTCGGAACATCTTGAATCATCCAAATCGGAGTTCGGAGGCGAGAGTTATGCCCCGTATACCAACGGACGTTAAACTTCATAGTTTTGGGTGTTCATTGCACAGCTGTCACTTGGAGCTCAATTTTAGCCTTCATAAATCCATTATTTCTCAATGCTCAAAGAAGGAAAGTTGTAGAGCTCTTCGATAGCTTCGATTTGATAGGTGGTAGGCCTCGTAACTCATCCCGAATAAAAAGTTATGGCCGTTCTACCAGAGGACACTGCAGCAAAAAATCCTTGGCGCGGACGTGCGGATTTCTAATGCTTTTTGGGCGCGGCCGCACCAGTCCCAAGCAGACAAAACTTTGACTTTTCAATTGAACGGACTTGGCTAGAGATTGGGATATAAGGGGGCTTGGTTTTGGCAAGAAAAATCATCATTTCATTAGCCCTAAGCCCTAGTTCCTCTCTTCTCTTCCTTTACATCTTATTTACTGTAGATTAGGAGTAGTTTAGAGTTAGATTAGGGTTAATTAGTTAATGTAGTTTCTAGGGTTAGATTAGTTAAAGAAGATTGAAGCAAGGAATATCATCAAAGATCCAACACTTGGAGAAGACACAAGATTTGCATTTCTCTATCTCTTACTCTCCTTGTATTAAAATTATATTCGGATGATGTATATTGTACTTGTGGATAATATATTTGGGTTGTCTATGCCCTAAATCTATTTTGAGGTTCCAATGAAACCTTTTGAGTAGTCAATGTTGATTTCCCTTCCATTATGGTTCTATTTGATTGCTATGTGTTTGTCTATTGCGATGTATGCTTTAATTGCTTAATTGAGTTGCAACCAATTACTGTGATAACCTATGTGGGATTGAAAAATGAAGTGTAGGTTTAGATCTAATCGCGGTAGCGGGCGATTGTACGTTCATATGGCGTTGAACGTATGATTTGTGCTTAGGATAGACATATACCGAAGCGCCGCTCATAGTCAATAAAGAACTTGAACTTAAACCCTATTTATTTGTAAACACCATAGACATATAGGGTTTAGATAATATGGGTGTCACCGTGCGTTCTATCATCGATGGATTGCACGTGGTATGGAGTAGCTGCATCGAAAGATGGCTTTCTCTCACTTTAGTGTTCTCGGCTAACAACATTGCGATTAATTTGACCTATTTGGGAGTGTGTCGACTTAGATGAATCATTAGGGGAAATTGAGATCTCTTATCTTCATTATCTGATTCTACCTTAGGATTATTTATTGCAAGTTTTAATTCCTTACCTAGTTAACTTAGTTTTAATTCAAACTCTTTATCGCTCGTTTAAATAAGACTGAGGCGATTATGTGTTAAGTGTTTGGCCACCTTTTATCTGTTAATTCTCCATGGGAACGATCTTTACTTACTCTTTATTACTCGTTGGCCGCGTATACTTGCGCGTTAATTGTGTCATATAAATCGACCAACAAGTTTTTGGCGCCGTTGCCGGGGACTTAATTCGATAACTGTTTGCCAACATTAGTTTAAATCAAATTAGTTTTAATTTAAACATTTTTATTTTTGTTTAACTATCTTCCTATATTCTCTTTTTAGGTACAATGGATCTAAATTTTTATCCATGGTGTTACACAATGAAAGAGCAACCAAGGGAAATGGGAAATGATGTCGTCGACCCAATTGCTTCACTTTCAGCACAGTTAGAGGTTCTCTCGAGAAAGTTGGATACTGTTGCAGCCCAACAGAGTCGAGAGCCAGAAATGACATATGACTATGGTGCTGGGAGCTACACGAGCCATTAGAAGCCTATCAGTTATGGATAGGCGCAGTATGGGGGTGAGTACTCCTACAGTGAACCTTATCCCGACTATCAGCAAGACTGGGGGTATCACCCAGACCCTTCAAAAAACTCTTATCAAGACCAATATTGGGATCCAAATCCCGCATGCGCCCCAGAATGCACCTTCCAGACTCCAGTTTACGAGCCTCAACACAATTTTGAGGGTGACACAGAAAATGCAAACTTGGAGGAAAGAAGTGGCATAGAATCACTAAAGGACATCTTGAATGAGCAACAGAAGTCATTCAAGAGTATTCAAAACTGGGCAGAACAGATTAGCAGGGCCTTGATGATAGAGGATGAACATGGGATGCAAAACCATATTGTGAGCTATCAAGAACAATATGAGCCAAGTCCAACTTATGCACCAGAACCCCCATATCAATCCCCATGTTTACAAGGAGAACAGTCTCCAATGGAATTCATGTGTAGGAGCTTAGAAAGCCAAGAGGAGAGGCTTAGGAGCCAAGAGCAATCAAGCCAGAACTTCCAAAATTAGATGGCCTTAATCCACAACACTCCTACCAATAAGCATCAGTACATGGAGCCCGAGCCTGAAACAGAATAGGAAGGATTGGACACTATGTGGGGTATCTCATTAGCATCAACAAAGGAGATCTTGGTCGAACAAGAGAAGTCAATTGAGGATCTTCAGACTTGGGTGGAGCAGATTAGCACGGCATTAAGGAAGGAGGATATATGTGAACAAAAGACAACAATGCAAGATCTTGTACCTCCAATGACTGAAGCCGTAAGTTATGAACCCCAAGATACATGGTGCTATGAGATGGATACAGAGACTAATGAAGAATCCGAAGTGCAATTACAACTGGATGAGCGACAGGCAATGGATATCGAGGAGCCAATTGGGGCTGTGGAGTATGATTATGAACCAATGGTGACAATCCCCCAAGAGCCTCCTCCGCCTAAGTGGAACAAGCCAGTCAAGTTTGCACACCCTTGCCCCCTTGGTAGCCACATCATAGAGACGGATCTCGATGACACGAGAGATTCTGCAATCTCGACACCATGGTGGTCAGAAGAAAAGAGAATAGAAGAAGAGTCTGTTGTGTGTTCTATGCCTCCATGCCCCGATCATTTCACATACACAACGAAACCATTGCCTAGCTCCCCAACCTTCAGGACAGGGAATTCATATACTCATCATGTGCTAGGTAGTTTAAATCTGAGTCCTCTCATGATGGGAAGCCTCCAAAAGCACATTGCAGTTCTGATGGATGGAGGGGTTCTCAAATATCGTCGAGGGGTCGGATAGCGGTGTTCAGACACAGTCCAGCTAGAGGACTATAAATCAAGCGCTCGATGGGAGGCACCTCATCATTTCTCTCTCTCCCTACTTGTTTAATTCTCCATTACCTCCTTTCTATCACATTTCCCTCCCCTTGTTTAATTCTTAGTAATTTAAATATAGTTGAAAATTTTTGAATATAGTTCAACAGTTTATTTTTAGGATTTCATTGCCTACATTTTTGGACTTAGGCATGAATGCGTATATTTTTGGGACTATAAAGCTTATTGCACATATTTTGATGCACTTGCACATTGCATATACGCATATAGAGAATTTTTTGGGAATTTAAATGCATATATCTTTCCATGTTTAATTCTCCTAATGTAAATAGTTGTTATTTACTTTTGATAGTTAAGAGAGCTTAATAATGTTATATGCTTTTCTCAGGGTCACTCCATGCAGCATGAAGCAAAGTTCGAATGCCACAGCAGCTTCATGAAATAAATTCTGCAGAAAACCAAATATGGCGTCACGTGCGGCCGCGCCTGATTAAGCTTGTTAGGGCGCGCCGCCGCGCCGCACACAGACTATGCCTAGCTGAAGTAATTTTCAGCCCATACTTCCATTGCATTATCAGGCAAGCTTGCCACAAATTTCCCCCATCACAAGCCCTAATTTTAATTAAAAATAAAACCTCTTATCTCCGAATCACAATCGACCAACCCACCCATCACTCCCATCTTCTCAACCTGATCAATTGAGACAGTGTGTTGGGGTTCGATAGCATAGCAAGATTTCTGAATTGGTTGGGTTAGTTGAGTTCAGTATTGGATTGCATCGTCTATTCTCATTTCATATGGCATCCAAGAGGAGTAGGAGGGATTCTACATCCATGGGCAGCGATTCTGAGCACTGGGGAGATGGCATCGACTATGATGCAGTCCGAGTCCTCCCACACTATACATGAGCATATTGATAGGATGGAGAGGCGACGACGAAGCCGAATAGGGGAGTTTCTTTCTTTTTACCTTTACCTTCAATGAGGACATTGAACATTTTTAGTTTGGCGGTATTGGTTTTGTTTTTGCATGTAGTTAGTTCATTTCATGTTTTGCATATAAGTAGTTCATTACATGTTGTGTCAGTTCATTTAGTGCATATAGTGTTAAAATTTGTCAAAATTTTAAAATTTTTGCATTCTGTTTTGCATTCTGTATTAGGACATTTCGCATGAATCCAGTTTCAGTAGGTAAGTTATGTGTTTGGCCTATGAAGAAATTGAATTCACTTGATTTTCTAACTGATTTGGAACTTAAGCTTGATAGTATTGTCATTTATGTAAATCCTTATCTGTCAGATACTAAGTAACCAGTTAGCACGATAGAGTAACCATCATGATATGCTTAGTTTAAATTTTCACATACTTGTCGTCTGGTGGAAAACCTATGTTTTAATGAAAAAGTTACAGTGATCATATGATAATAACTAGACGGTAAGAAGCTTAAGTTTGGGGGAAATAGGGGCTATGCATGCTATGTGGGGAGATGGAGCGTAAGACGCACTCCCCTTTGAAAAGAAAAAGAAACAAAAGAAAAGATTCAGAGAAAGAAAAAAATAGAATAAAAACTTCGGCTACGTCGAGTTCTGTGGCCTTTGATATTCGAGCAAGTAAGCCCTCGGGGTGTTTCTACACCCAGCGCCCTAAGGCCGTCTGGTCTGGGAGTCATTGGTCGAAAGCTCGCTACATGGGTATCATTGAAAAGCCTAAGAGGACTAGGCATTGCACAGTCGAATGTGTACACGAGAAAGTGCGAATACGCCCTCGTGAGTAATAAAAGCTTAATGAAATCCCCTATGGACTCTTAGCTTTAGTAATGCATGGTCTTGGTTAGAAATTATATGATTTACTATTTTTCTTGAGTGGAACCTTGTTTTTCCCCTAAGAAGCGTAGTAAGTGATTTATTTGTTCCAAAGCATGTTTAATGGTTGCTAGGCACACAACGCACAATACATCAATACTGACAGTTTTGGATTTGCAAGAATATGCCTTATGATCTTGTTTTTGGTATCTCTCTGTTTGATTATCTTGTAGTTTTTTGAGGCATTGCTTAGAAAGTTCAATACTGACTGAGACATGGATTCGCATTCATAGTAGTATAGGTTGCATACATTGTAGATATTGCATTGTATCTTGTGTTTAGGTTTGTTTGGGTTGTTTGAGGGCAAGCAACGTTTAAGTTTTGGGGTATTTGATAAGTGGTCTTTATGACCACTTATTCGGATAGTAACCAGCTTGTTCTGTTGCCGAAACTCAAGTACTTTTGTGCTTTTCACGTGTTTTTCCTTTGTTTTGTAGATTTTATGTTTAGGAAATCTCTCGGTGCTTTTGAGGCCAAAACGATGCAAAGAATGCTAAAAAGATTGATGGCATGACAATGGAAAGAAGGCAAGCGACCAAATAGGAAGGAAATGCAATCCGAACATCGTTTGGGTGGTTCATGTTCATTTTATGTTCTTGGATTGAAACATGATTCATATTGTAGAGCATCTTATAAGCTTTTCGGAACATCTTGAATCATCCAAATCGGAGTTCGAAGGCGAGAGTTATGCCCCGTATACCAACGGACGTTAAACTTCATAGTTTTGGGTGTTCATTGCACAGCTGTCACTTGGAGTTCAATTTTAGCCTTCATAAATACATTATTTCTCAATGCTCACAGAAGGAAAGTTGTAGAGCTCTTCGATAGCATCAATTTGATAGGTGTCAGGCCTCGTAACTCCTCCCGAATAAAAAGTTATGGCCGTTCTACCAGAGGACACTGCAGCGAAAATTCCTTGGCGCGGGCGCGCGGATTTCTAGTGCATTTTGGGTGCCGCCGCGCCAGTCTTAAGCAGACAAAACTTTGACTTTTCAATTGAACGGGCTTGGATAGAGATTGGGATATAAGGGGGCTTGGTTTTGGCAAGAAAAATCATCATTTTATTGGCCATAAGCCCTAGTTCCTCTCTTCTCTTCCTTTACATCTTGTTTAGTGTAGATTAGGAGTAGTTTAGAGTTAGATTAGGGTTAATTAGTTAGTGTAGTTTCTAGGGTTAGATTAGTTAAAGAAGATTGAAGCAAGGAATATCATCAAAGATCCAACACTTGGAGAAGACACAAGATTTGCATTTCTCTATCTCTTACTCTCCTTGTATTAAAATTATATTCGGATGATGTATATTGTACTTGTGGATAATATATTTGGGTTGTCTATGCCCTAAATCTATTTTGAGGTTCCAATGAAACCTTTTGAGTAGTCAATGTTGATTTCCCTTCCATGATGGTTCTATTTGATTGCTATGTGTTTGTCTATTGCGATGTATGCTTTAATTGCTTAATTGAGTTGCAACCAATTACTGTGATAACCTATGTGGGATTGAAAAACGAAGTGTAGGTTTAGATCTAATCGCGGTAGCAGGCGATTGTACGTTCACATGGCGTTGAACGTATGATTTTTGCTTAGGATAGACATATACCGAAGCGCCGCTCGTAGTCAATAGAGAACTTGAACTTAAACCCTATTTATTTGTAAACACCATAGACATATAGGGGTTTAGATAATGTGGGTGTCCACGTGCGTTCTATCATCGATGGATTGCACGTGGTATGGAGTAGGTGCATCGAAAGATGGCTTTCTCTCACTTTAGTGTTCTCGGCTAACAACATTGCGATTAATTTGACCTAATTAGGAGTGTGTCGACTTAGACGAATAGTTAAGGGAAATTGAGATCTCTTATCTTCATTATCTGATTCTACCTTAGGATTATTTATTGCATGTTTTAATTCCTTACCTAGTTAACTTAGTTTTAATTCCAACTCGTTATCGCTCGTTTAAATAAGACTGAGGCGATTATGTGTTAAGTGTTTGGCCACCTTTTATCTGTTAATTCTCCGTGGGAACGATCTTTACTTACTCTTTATTACTCGTTGGCCGCGTATACTTGCGCGTTAATTGTGTCATATAAATCGACCAACAAGTTTTTGGCGCCGTTGCCGGGGACTTAATTCGATAACTGTTTGCCAACATTAGTTTAAATCAAATTAGTTTTAATTTAAACATTTTTATTTTTGTTTAACTATCTTCCTATATTCTCTTTTTAGGTACAATGGATCTAAATTTTTATCCATGGTGTTACACAATGAAAGAGCAACCAAGGGAAATGGGAAATGATGGCGTCAACCCAATTGCTTCACTTTCAGGACAGTTAGAGGTTCTCTCGAGAAAGTTGGATACTGTTGCAGCCCAACAGAGTCGAGAGCCAGAAATGACATATGACTATGGTGCTGGGAGCTACACGAGCCATCAGGAGTCTATCAGTTATGGATAAGCGCAGTATGGGAGTGAGTACTCCTATAGTGAACCTTTTCCCGACTATCAGCAAGACTGGGTGTATCACCCAGACCCTTCAGAAAACTCTTATCAAGACCAATATTGGGATCCAAATCCCGCATGCGCCCTAGAATGCACCTTCTAGACTCCAGTTTACGAGCCTCAACACAATTTTGAGGGTGACACAGAAAATGCAAGCTTGGAGGAAAGAAGTGGCATAGAATCACTAAAGGACATCTTGAATGATCAACAGAAGTCATTCAAGAGTATTCAGAATTGGGCAGAACAGATTAGCAGGGCCTTGATGATAGAGGATGAACATGGGATGCAAAACCATATTGTGAGCTATCAAGAACAATATGAGCCAAGTCTAACTTATGCACCAGAACCCCCATATCAATCCCCATGTTTACAAGGAGAACAGTCTCCAATGGAATTCATGTATAGGAGCTTAGAAAGCCAAGAGGAGAGGCTTAGGAGCCAAGAGAAATCAAGCCAGAACTTCCAGAATTAGATGGCCCTAATCCACAACACTCCTACCAATAAGCATCAGTACATGGAGCCCGAGCCTGAAACAGAAAAGGAAGGATTGGACACTATGTGGGGTATCTCATTAGCATCAACAAAGGAGATCTTGGTCGAAAAAGAGAAGTCAATTGAGGATCTTCAGACTTGGGTGGAGCAGATTAGCACGGCATTAAGGAAGCAGGATGTATGTGAACAAAAGACAACAATGCAAGATCTTGTACCTCCAATGACTGAAGCCGTAAGTTATGAACCCCAAGATACATGGTGCTATGAGATGGATACAGAGACTGATGAAGAATCCGAAGTGCAATTGCAACTGGATGAGCGAAAGGCAATGGATATCGAGAAGCCAATTGGGGCTGTGGAGTATGATTGTGAACCAACAGTGACAATCCCCCAAGAGCCTCCTCCACCTAAGTGGAACAAGCCAGTCAAGTTTGCACACCCTTGCCCCCTTGGTTGGCACATCACAGGGACGGATCTCGATGACACGAGAGATTCCGCAGTCTCGACACCATGGTGGTCAGAAGAAAAGAGAATAGAAGAAGAGTCCATTGTGTGTTCTATGCCTCCATGCCCCGATCATTTCACATACACAACGAAACCATTGCCTAGCTCCCCAACCTTCAGGACGGGGAATTCATATACTCATCATGTGCTAGGTAGTTTAAATCTGAGTCCTCTCATGATGGGAAGCCTCCAAAAGCACATTGCAGTTCTGATGGATGGAGGGGTTCTCAAATATCGTCGAGGGGTCGGATAGCGGTGTTCAGACACAGTCCAGCTAGAGGACTATAAATCAAGCGCTCGATGGGAGGCACCTCATCATTTCTCTCTCTCCCTACTTGTTTAATTCTCCATTACCTCCTTTCTATCACATTTCCCTCCCCTTGTTTAATTCTTAGTAATTTAAATATAGTTGAAATTTTTTGAATATAGTTCAACAGTTTAGTTTTAGGATTTCATTGCCTACATTTTTGGACTTAGGCATGAATGCGAATATTTTTGGGACTATAAAGCTTATTGCACATATTTTGATGCACTTGCACATTGCATTTACGCATATAGAGAATTTTTTATGAATTTAAATGCATATATACTCCATGTTGGTTCTATTTGATTGCTATGTGTTTGTCTATTGCGATGTATGCTTTAATTGCTTAATTGAGTTGCAACCAATTACTGTGATAACCTATGTGGGATTGAAAAATGAAGTGTAGGTTTAGATCTAATCGCAGTAGCGGACGATTGTACGTTCACATGGAATTGAACGTATGATTTGTGCTTAGGATAGACATATACCGAAGCGCCGCTCGTTGTCAATAGAGAACTTGAACTTAAACCCTATTTATTTGTAAACACCATAGACATATAGAGGTTTAGATAATGTGGGTGTCCACGTGCATTCTATCATCGGTGGATTGCATGTGGTATGGAGTAGGTGCATCGAAAGATGGTTTTCTCTCACTTTAGTGTTCTCGGCTAACAACATTGCGATTAATTTGACCTAATTGGGAGTGTGTCGACTTAGACAAATCATTAGGGAAAATTGGGATCTCTTATCTTCATTATCTGATTCTACCTTAGGATTATTTATTGCATGTTTTAATTCCTTGCCTAGCTAACTTAGTTTTAATTCCAACTCTTTATCGCTCGTTTAAATAAGACTGAGGCGATTATGTGCTAGTGGTTTGGCCACCTTTTATCTGTTAATTCTCTGTGGAAACGATCTTTACTTACTCTTCGTTGGTCGCGTATACTTGCGCGTTAATTGTGTCATATAAATCGACTAACACTAGTGTAGGTTGCATACATTCTAGTTACTTGCATTGCATTTGTGTTTTATTTTGTTTGTGTTACTTGAGGGCAAGCAAAGTTTAAGTTTGGGGGTATTTGATAAGTGGTTTTTAGGACCACTTATTCAGATATTAACTAGCTTATTTCACTGCTTAAACTCAAGTATGTTAGTTTTTTTCATGTGTTTATGCTTTCTTTTGTAGTTTTCTATTTGTGGAACTCTCTTGGTGTGCATTGAGCTTAAAAGGACAAAAGATGGCTAAAAAAGGAACAAAGCAAAGAACAAGGTTGTGGCATGATGATGGACAGAGCAAAGAGGGAACAAAGCAATGGCATGGCTGAGTAAAAGGAGCATGGAGCAGCATGAATCAAAGGAATGGAATGAGTGCAGGAACAGGCATCAAAACAAGTAGAAATACAGCACCTGAAGCCCTGCGCAGCTGCGCCTGTATTAGGCTTATCTGCTGCGCCAGGAGGCCTGGCCGAGAAGCCCTGCTGCGCCAAGTTTCCTCTCTTCCCTTGCGCAGCTGCGCCGGTCCAACTTGCTGATTGACTTATTTTTAAAGCTTCGATTGAATTGTGTGGTCAAGAGGAAGGCAGACTCGAATTTTGGAAGCTATATAGGGGGCCTCATTTCAGACATATCAGATATACTTCCTTTGGGGGAGCCCTAGCTTTGTTCTTCCCTTTTTCTCTCTACTTTCATTTTGTCTAGAGTAGCTTAGGAGTAGATTAAAAGTTAGGTTTATGTAATTATTTTCTAGGGTTTGATTAGACTTGATAGTTGAAACATTTGAAGAACATCAAAGAGTCATATTTTGATCAAGAGGAATCAGATTTGCATTTTCTATCCTTATTTTCTCTTTGATTCTTATATGTATTCTTATGATTCTTATTCAATATGTGGATGGTATATCTAATTCTAGCATGAGTTAGTTTATATTTTGAGATTCCAATGGAACCTAATGAGTGGTCTATATTGATATGCTTCCATGTTGGTTTTATTGATTGTTATGTGACTGTCTGTTATGATTCGTGCTTTTATCGCTTAATTGATTCACGACCAATTACTGTGATAACCTATGTGGACTTGAAAGACGAAATATAGGTTTAGATCTAATTGTAGTAGCGGGCGATTGTATGTTCGCATGGCGTTGGACGTATGATTTGTGCCTAGGATAGACATATACCGAAGCACCGCTCGTAGTCAAATGAGAACTTGGACTTAAACTCTATTTATTTGTAAATCACATAGACATATAGGGGTTTAGATAATGTGGGTGTTCATGTGCGTTCTATCATCTGTGGATTGCATGTGATATGGATTAGGTGCATCGAAAGATGGCCTTCTCTCACTTTCGTGTTCTCGGCTAACAAACTTTGACGATTAATTTGACCTAATTAGAAGTAGGTGGACTTAGATGAATCATTAGGGGAAATTGAGATTTCATGTCTTCATTATCAAATTTTACTCTAGTGTTAATTAGTTTAAGTTTAATTACTTGTCTAGTTTAATATTTAAACTCTTTATCGCTCGTTTAAATAAGACTAAAATGATAATGTGCTAGTGGTTTGGTGTCTTTTATCATTTAATTCTCCGTGGGAACGATATCTGTACTTATTATTTATTACTTGTTGACCGCGTATACTTGCGCGTAATTGTTATACCCAATCGGGGACAACAATCAGCCGAAGACATTGTCGAAAGTAAGGAGTTTTCTAGGATTGGCAGGTTATTACAGAAGATTCATTCAGGATTTTCCCAAAATCGTGACTCCGTTGATGAATTTGACTAGGAAATCGGTGAAATTCGTTTGGACGGAGAAGTGTGAGGAAAGTTTTCAAGAGTTGAAGAAGAGATTAGGTACGGCACCTGCATTGTCTCTTCCGGATAACATAAGAAATTTTGTGGTGTATTGTGATGCATCGCATAAAGGACTAGGCTGTGTGCTTATGCAAAACGGCAAGGTCATTGCGTATACGTCTCGAAAATTGAAGGATTATAAGAAGGGGTATCCGACCCATGATTTGGAGTTGGCTGCGGTAGTGTTTGCTTTGAAGATATAGAGGCACTATCTCTAAGGGAAGAAGTGTGAAATATATACATACCATAAAAGTCTGAAATATATTTTCACACATAAAGATTTGAACATGCGTCAAAGGAGATGGTTAGAATTGATAAAGGACTATGACTGCGAGATTTTATACCATCCGGGTAAAGTGAATGTTGTTGCCGATGCCTTAAGTAGAAAGGGTCGGGAGAAACTATCTATGTTAACCGCTCAGGAGGAGCTAATCTCACCGATGGCGAAGTTGGAGTTGGAGGTGACATATCCAAAGGAGTCCGATGAGAAACTTTTCCAGATTAAGGTCAGTACAACTTTGGTGGATAAGGTTAAGGAAGCACAACTTCAAGATGAGGAATGTGAGAAAATCAGGAAAAGAATATCTGACTGGAATGAAGCGAAATTCAAAGTTGAAAACAAAGGATTATTGAGATTCGAGGGAAGAATTTGGGTTCCGCCAGTACCAGAGGTTAAGGAGGAAATTTTGAGCGAGGCTCATATTTCAAGATATTCGATTCACCCGGGAAGTATGAAGATGTACTAGGATCTCCGTCAGCATTTCTGGTGGCCGAATATGAAAAGAGACGTTGCCGATTGTGTGGCCAAGTGTTTGACATGTCAGAAAGTTAAAGCAGAACATCAGAGACTGAGTGGATTATTACAACTTTTAGAAATACCAGAATGGAAATGGGAACATATCACAATGAATTTCGTAGTAGGTCTTCCGACGACTAAGAAAGGTTTTGACGCAGTTTGGTTTATCGTGGATCGACTGACGAAATCAGTGCATTTCTTACCTATTAAAATAAGATTCAAGTTAGATCAATTGGCAAAGTTGTATGTGAAGGATATTATTTCAAGGCACGTAGTTTCAGTGTCTATTGTGTTAGATAGAGATTTGCGCTTCACATCGAACTACTGGAAATAACTACAGGAATACATGAGAACGCATTTAAGAATGAGTACGGCATACCATCCTCAGACTGACGGACAGAGTGAAAGGACGATTCAGACATTGGAGGATATGTTAAGAGCTTGTATCATGGATTTCAAAGGAAATTGGGATGATCACCTACCGTTGGTGGAATTCGCTTACAATAACATTTACCACGCAAGTATTGGCATGTCGCCTTACGAAGCGTTGTACGGCAGAAAGTGCAGAACTCCATTATGCTGGGATGAAGTTAGCGAACGTCAATTGCTAGGACTAGAATTGGTACAACAGACTGCCAAGATTGTCAAGGTGATCAGGACAAGATTGATAGCTGCTCAGGACAGGCAGAAGAAATACGCCGATCAACATCGACAGAATCCAGAATTTCAATCTGGTAGCTTCGTTTTCTTGAAAGGATCTCCTTGGAAGGGAAAAATCAGATTTGTCAAGAAGGAAAAATTGAGCCCAAGGTTCATTGGACCCTTTGAAGTATTACGGAGAATTGGTGAAGTCGCGTATGAGGTAGCCTTACCTCCGGCATTAGAACACATCCATAATATTTTTCATGTTTCGGTTTTACAACCCTATAGGCCCGATTACAAGCATATCATAGAATATGAACCGCTACAATTTGAGAAAGATTTATCTTATAAAGAACTTTATGTTCAGATAGTCGACAGAAAATAGCAAATACTCAGAAATAAAGTAATACCTTCTGTTAAGGTAATCTGGAGGAATCACAACGTTGAAGAAGTTACGTGGAAACTCAAAAAACAGATGATGAAAAATTACACTCATTTATTTACTTAATCTATGTGTAGCGATTCTGGGGACAGAATCTTAGTAAGGGGGAGAATGTAATGGGACGAACTTATTGAGTCGTGATTCTTGGGACAGAATCCTTTTAAGGAGGAAAGGATGTGACGAACGAGATTTTTATAATTAATTTTAAATATTTATTGAATTAAATAAATATTTTTGTTGATTTATTTATTGAGTTAAATAAATATTTGATGGAATTGTGGTAGATTAATTTAATTAAATGTGTTACATTAATTAAATTAATGTTGGATAATTTTATAGTTCAAAGTGTGAATTTAATTGGGATAATTAAATTAAATGAGTTGTTAAATAATTATAATGTTGTTCTAACATTATAATTATTATATAATTTATTTGTCACGCTTTAATTAATCAAATAATATTATTTAAATTCAATTAAATTAAAGGTAATATTACTCATTAAATCAAATTATCACATAACTAAAATTCTCATTTATTAATTATGACAAATCATTAAATCTCTAATTAATTAGAAAAATATTATAATTATTTAACAACTCATTTAAATTAATTATCCCAATTAAATTCACACTTTGAACTATAAAATTATCCAACATTAATTTAATTAATGTAACACATTTAATTAAATTAATCTACCATAATTCCATCAAATATTTATTTAACTCAATAAATAAATCAACAAAAATATTTATTTAATTCAATAAATATTTAAAATCAATTACAAAAATTTTGTTCGTCACATTCTTCCCTCCTTAAAAGGATTATGTCCCCAAAATCACTATTCAATAAGTTCGTCCCGTTACATTCTCTCCTCCCCCCCCCCCCCCCCTTTACAAAGATTCTGTCCCCAGAATCGCTACACACAGATTAAGTAAATAAATGAGGGTAATTTTTTATCATCTGTTCTTCGAGTTCCCACGTAGCTTTTTCAGTGTTGTGGTTCCTTCAGATTATCTTAACATAATGTATTACTTTATTTATGAGTACTGGCTCTTTCCTGTCGACTATCTGAACAGGAAGTTCTTCATAAGATAAATCTTTCTCAAATTGTAGGGGTTCATATTCTATAACATTTTTGTAATCGGGTTTATACGATCATAACACTGAAACATGAAAAATATTATGGATGTATTCTAATGCCGGAGGTAAGGCTACCTCATACGCGACTTCACCAATTCTCCGTAATACTTCAAAGGGTCCAATGAATCTCGGACTCAATTTTTTCTTCTTGCCAAATCTGATTTTTTCCTTCCAAATAGATCCTTTCAAGAAAACGAAGCTACCAGATTGAAATTCTGGATTCTGTCGATGCTGATCGGCGTATTTCTTCTGCCTGTCCTGAGCAGCTATCAATCTTGTCCTAATCACCTTGACAATCTCGGCGGTCTGTTGTACCAATTCTGGTCCTAGCAATTGACGTTCGCCAACTTCATCCCAGCATAATGGAGTTCTGCACTTTCTGCCGTACAACGCTTCGTAAGGCAACATGCCAATACTTGTGTGGTAAATGTTATTGTAAGCGAATTCCACCAACGGTAGGTGATCATCCCAATTTTCTTTGAAATTCATGATACAAGCGCTTAACATATCCTCTAATGTCTGAATCGTCCTTTCACTTTGTCCGTCAGTCTGAGGATGATATGTCGTACTCATTCTTAAAAGTGTTCCCATGTATTCCTGTAGTCTTTTTCAGAAGTTCGATGTGAAGCGTAGATCTCTATTTTACACAATAGACACTGGAACTATGTGCCTTGAAATAATCTCCTTCACATATAATTTCGCTAATTGATCTAACTTGAATCTTATCTTAATCGGTAAGAAATGCGCTGATTTCGTCAGTCGATCCACGATAACCCAAACTGCGTCAAAACCTTTCTGAGTCGTCGGAAGATCTACTACAAAATATATTGTGATATGTTTCCATTTCCATTCCGGTATTTCTAAAGGTTGTAATAGTACACTCGGTCTTTGATGTTCTACTTTAACCTTCTGACATGTCAAACACTTAGCCACACAATCGGCAACATCTCTTTTCATATTCGGCCACCAGAAATGCTGACGGAGATCCTATTACATCTTCATACTTTCCGGGTGAATCGAATATCTTGAACTATATGTCTCGCTCAAAATTTTCTCCTTTACCTCTGGTACTTGCATTATTACTTCATCCTGATAAAAACAAATTTCCTGCTGCAGAAGCTTCTTTTAAGTCGATTGGTGAAGCACACATGGTGCTCTCTGACAAAAAGAGAAGACTAAGACAGTAAGCATAGAGCTTCAGTGACTACTATTGTACCAAAGAAATCGCCTAATCAGGTGAACTGGAAGCCTGTTGATAGGAAATCACATGATGTTCAGTATATTAATCCAAATATCTCTACCTCTCAGTTCAGTGGCACTAAGCGTCATCAATTGAAAATTCCAAATTTGTTTCAGTAATCAATAATGCTACTATCACATAAAATAATCACATACCGCTCACATACAGAAGACGTGGCACCCATAAATTTGTTATTCAGTTAAATGGCCCATGTCATCAAAAAATCCATGGATGCCACATCAGCTGTATGTGAGCGGTATGTGATTCTTTTATGTGATAGTAACATTATTGTTCTGTAATTTGTCTGACATTCATGTCAAAAAAGAATTTGAAGTACACAATTTATATAAATTAGTTGAATTGCAATAGCATAAAATTAAGAGATTGGCGAATTCAGTACAATTTGAAACAACAATCAACACAATAGCTATAAATTTTTAAATAACACACTGCATAATTAAGTAATTAATTTTACCCGTAAATGTCTTTGCCAATGTACTCTAATTAGAAGTCCACATTTGACATTTCGAGACCCCATGACAGTGATTTTTCCGGATTGACCAATTGGCTCAGTTTTCCCCTCCCCATCCATCTATTATTGCATTCATTTACTAAACACATAAATCAACTTTTGAAACACAACAACCAACTTTTGACTGAAACATTAGTCTTAACAACAATTTCAAATTCACCATGTACTTGGTTTCATATAAAAATGAATTATTTCGATTTTAGACTTTAAAGAATGATTACAATGAATGTGGGGAAAAGCATAATAGTTTTAAGTGTAAACATACAAATAAATTGAACGTATGCATTCACCGTTTTTTAACGAAGGAAAATATTTGCTTATTATTCCTTTAATCCAAAAAAATATGAACTTTTAGGATTAAATTGTAATATCCATAAATCTTAGTTTTATCCAATACCCTGAATCATAAGAGAGAATATACTCATGATGCTAGTTGTATTATAATTATTTGGTATTGTGACTTTAAATGGTATGTAAGATTAATTGAGGAACGTGAATAGTAAACGTATAATCTACGTATGAGGCAAGTTTTCTAACCCTGACTTGTTATCATTACGCAAGTTTTCTTACCCTATCCTGATTACAATTACGCAAGTTTTACAAAAATATTGAATTAATGGGTTTAAATTTGAGTGTTGGTGTTGTTTTGTTGGTCATAACAATGTCATATACGCTTAGTAATGATTCTGTAAAGACTATATGATTAATTTCATATTTGCTCAACTCTCACGTTTTTAATGAATTGCTTTGCGTTATCAAGTTTATCAAATTTATGGTTTTGAGATTAATGAATTGTTTTACGTTAGTCAATTTCTTGATATTGATTGTATTTTGTTTGCTACAATTTAGTACATGTAGTCAAAATTTCGTTGTTTAACCTCCAAAATTTCAAAGAAATATGCCAAAAAAAAATAAATTTGTGTAGACCTCAAAAGTCATCCTTTAATTTAATTTTAAGGAAATTTCTATTCCTGACTTATAGAAGGTACGTTTGGAACTTAGAAAAGTATTGGAAGGAAACGAAAAAATAAAATGAAATCCTCAAAAGTTATCCTTTAATTTAATTTTAAGGAAATTTCTATTCCACGTGAATAGCAGCAAAGTGACTTATAGATAACGCTAAGGTACGCTTGAAACTTAGAAAAATATTCGAAGGAAACGAAAAAAAAAATGAAATTCTAAAATTTTATGGACTTCTATTCTAAATTATAATCTTAATATTAACTTGTTAAAAATTAATTTCAAATATTTTTAAACTCAAACTTAACATGGATTCATTTATCTTATTTTAATACAATTATGAATATCATAAACAACCTAAAAGGTAATACTGGTTATAAGATTATTATTTTTAAAATTAAAATAAATTATGTCAATTTTAAATTCAAAAATATTTTAAATTAATGATTTTGATAGTGTTAAACGTGTCAACCCGTCTATTATACATGTCTGACCTATTTAAATTTAAGGTTAAACGTGTCGACCTATTAATGACACAAAAACCGACCTATTAATGACACAAAAACCGTATATACTTAATACTAACCCTATTATTATATATTTTGTTACAATGTCGTGTTTCAAATTATCACGCCTAAATGTTATAGATATTACAATAAAATTATAGAATATAGTGGTTAATTGCCTTCCCCGATCCCTTTCCCCTAATCCCCTCCCTTTTAAATTTTAACATAAAAGAGTATATTACTTTTTTATCCTTATGACATATGAATTATTATAAGGATAATTTTGATATTTTAACATTTCATCTAAGTCTTCAATAATTTTTCTTCTAAATCTTCCCAAATTTGGGAGATTTTTTTTAAAAATCTCTCATTCTCCTTTCTTTTCTCTTCATAAAAAACTCACAAACAAAAGACTTTTGGTCTCTTTCCTAAATTTCCCTCATTCTCTTTTATTTTATCTCCTTTTAAACTTTATGTGGGTTGATCATATGTCTTAGTCTCTCCCCTTGGGTACATTGGTAACAAATATAGCTTGATGTGAGTTGATATATGTCTTAACCTCTCCCCTTAAGTAGTTAGCTAGCTTGCTTATTTTTTTGGGTCAAAAGGTCATGACTGCAATTACGCTTGTCTGAATAGTATTTTATTGGGTCAAAAACTTAGGCTCTTTCGTCTACAATTACCTCAAAAGTCATCCTTTAATTTAATTTTAAGGAAATTTATATTCCTAACTTATAGATAACGCTAAGGTACGTTTGGAACTTACAAAAGTTTTCTTTCGTCTACAATTACCTCAAAAGTTATCCTTTAATTTAATCTTAAGGAAATTTCTATTCCTGACTTATGGATAACACTAAGATACGTTTGGAACTTATAAAAGTTTTCTTCCATCTATAATTATCTCAAAAGTCATCCTTTAATTTAATTTTAAGAAAATTTGTGTAGACCTCAAATTAAAGTCATCCTTTAATTTAATTTTAAGAAAATTTTTATTCCTGACTTATAGATAACGCTAAAGTAACTTTGGAACTTAGAAAAGTATTCGAAGGAAACGAAAAATGAAATGAAATCCTCAAATGTCATCCTTTAATTTAATTTTAAGAAAATTTATATTCCACGGTCCAAACAAAGTGACAGCAAGGTGACTTGTAAGAAAATTTCTATTCCACGATCCAAACAAAGTGACTAGGAGCAAGGTGACTTATAGATAAAGCTACATTTGAAACTTAGAAAAGTATTCGAAGGAACGAAAAATGAATGAAATCTTAAAATTTTATAGACTTAATACTAACCTTATTATTATATATTGTGTTTCAAATTATCGCACCTAAATATGATAAATAATACAGTAAAATTATAGAATATAGTGGTTAATTACCTTCCTCTAATCCCCTCCATTTTTAATTTTAACTTAAAAGAGTATTTTTTTTTTTATCTTTATGCGATTACATATAACTATTATAAGCATAATTTTGGGATTAGTACAACTGTGCAATACATATATTAACATGGATCGATGTTCCCAACATTGAAAATACAATTTCCCAATGATTTTCGTAATTAAAGTTAATTAAGTAAGGTTTATGACGTGAACGTAGATTAAAGTATTTATCATTGTATTGATATATTAAATTTAAATGAATTTATATTAATATAATTTTGAGTTTAAACTATACCAGAAAACAAGAGGCCAATGAGAAAGTCTTTGGGGTTAGATAAGACGGAATGAATTTGTTACAATCAATTCGGTTTTAATATGACACACTTTATTCCTTCTAGTTCGTTGTTATTTTTTAATTTTCTTATGTCGGTTAATAAATATTATAGATACTATGGTCTATGGGAGACCAAGATACAATATCAAATTCTGTACTTAATTATCGTGACTTGAGCATTATCTATTTTATATATGTGGAGTATTGGTTTTATTAGCTTTTTATGAAGTTTATCAATAATTTGAAACAAGAATGTCAATATTTATATTTACTTGAAATATTAAATTTAATATTTCTTATAGAGATTAATAATATGAAATCACTAATTTGTAAAGCAATTATAGTTTTCAATGAATTTTGATTATTTAACAATTCATTTTTTATTTATAAATTTATAATTTGTGATGGATTTTACTTGAAAAATGGACATTAATGAATTATTATTTCCCTTACTAAAATCTTCTTTAGTTAATTAGTTAGTAATCAATGAAGGAATTTCTCCCTCGCTAAATTGAAGAAAGATTCTCAATTTATAGTTAGTGAAGAAAAATCTCCTCTCATTAAATAAATTTGTTCGTAACAACAATATATTATTTGTGAGAGAATAAAACTATTCACTAATTTCAAATATCCCTTCTTAAAATATTATTCATGAAGGAAACCACTCTTTCACTAAATAACAATATTTCATTACCAAATATAATTTGTGCATAAAAAGTTATTCACAATATATCATTCACAAAAAATATTTAATTACTACTTAGCGAAGGATACCCTATTGCGATGAGGTCTAATGCGAGTAATCGTGTGAATGAAATATTTCTTCGCAATAAATATCTTGTGAATAATATATTATGTCTTGCGAATTCACTAGATGTCCTTTTTAGTGTAGTGTAACTCTTCTTCATCTATTTAATTCTACCCTTTTTCTCTTTTTTAATAATTTGACTTGTTTTCTCCACGTTTCGTTGGTTGTTAAACTTGAGTAGTAGCCTTGTGGATCTTCATCTTTCTGAAAACATATTCAAAGGTTCAATTCCGGATGCGTCTGGTTATCATTTCAGTCTCAAGCATAATCAGGTCAAAGGTCTTTAGTTGATTTTAATGGATGGCCATCCTTGATAGTTATTAGACCTTGGCCATCCTTGGTCTTTAGTACAACATTTTGGGAAATATTTGGTGCTTTATTTCTCAACCGTGGGAGACATGCATGCATATTTCCTCGAATAATATATTGTTGTTACAACATTTTGGGAAATATGTCGCCCTAAAAGTTTATGTAGCCAAACTCTGGAGGATTTGGAGGTAAAATCAAGTTATTATTTTATGATTTTGCGTTACCCTCGGACCTTGGTGTGCATTTAAGAACTAGAAAGAAAGAACGATACTTATTCAACTGTTATTTTTAAAATATATATCATTGCTTTTAAAGAGTATTTGTGATGTTTACTAGTTGTATTAGATTCACCATATTCAGATTATATGGTATTTGTTTGAAAAGAATACCATTTCAATTAATCTTCTTATTGTAATCTTTTCATCTTTTTCACCATATTATATTTTTAATATATTTTGGGCTTTTTGAATTAATAGAGAAAAAAGATGATTTCTTTTCCTAATAATACATGTCCATGAGTTTTGAAAAAAATCAATATCGTTAGTATTTGATGCCAAAATGGCATGTTGAGTTATGAAATTTTATTTTTTATTTTTTATTTTTTAAAGCAAAATGTAAATTTCCAAGAAAATAAAAAAAATTACGTTAAGAAAACTTGCTGGTTGTTCAAGGCAAATTTCCAAGACCTAAATTGGCGAATAATAAATTTTTTAAAAAAATACTCCCTCCCTTCCGAGGAGAATTGCTTGTGTACTTAAGAAACTGAATTCTACCGTACACGGAGTTGATATAATTGTAAAGGAAATCTATTGGGTATCAATTGATACATGACCTTGGATGTAGGCTCATAGAGTAGAAGACTAAGGAGCCGAACCAAGTATAAATCTTGGTGTACATGTGTGATTGGTTGTTGCTTTAGTTTTCGGTTTATTTTCCGCATTAGAAAATCCCAAAATATCATTGCATGCATGGTTCACAAATAACTCAAAGCAGACAGTTGAAAGTAGACCGTTTTTAAAACAAACAGCTAAATTTTTTACTTGTTTGGATTACTTCTGAAACTGAAAAAAATTTGAATTTGACATAATTCGTTGACACACGCACACACTTATTCATGTGATTATATATGAACGATATGTGAGCGGTTGTATGTTATAATAATCATATTTCCCAGAAAACAAGAGAGGTCAATGGGCAAGTCTTTGGAGTGGATAAGACGACCGAATGAATTTATGAATACAACATGGAATTTTCATGCCACTCGGTAGGTCCACTAAGGTTAACATGATCAGTGACTTAGTTTACTTGAAATATACTTAATATTAAATTAAAGTCATCCTTTAATTTAATTTAAAAGAAATTTTTAATCCTAACTTATAGATTACGCTAAAGTTACGTTTAGAACTTAGAAAAGAATTGGAAAGAAACGAAAAATAAAATGAAATCCTCAAAAGTCATCCTTTAATTTAATTTTAAGAAAATTTATATTCCACTATCCAAACAAAAGTGACAGCAAGGTGACTTATAAGAAAATTTCTATTCCACAATCCAAACAAAGTGAATAGGAGCAAGGTGACTTATAGATAAAGCACATTTGGAACTTAGAAAAGTATTCGAAGAAAACGAAAAATGAAATGAAATCCTAAAATTTTATGGACTACTTCCGTTCCAAATTATAAGATTAATATTGACTTGTTAAAACTAATTTCAAATATTTTTAAGCTCAATCTTAATATGAATTCATTTATCTTATTTCAATACAATTATTGATATCATAAACTACCTAAAAGTTAGTATTTGTTATAAAATTATTGTTTTCAAAATTTCAATGAATCACGTCAATTTTAAAGCAATTGATACATGACCTTGGATGTAGGCCAATAGAGTAGAAGACTAAGGGGCCAAACCAAGTATAAATCTTCGTGTACATGTGTGATTGGTTGTTGCTTTAGTTTTCGGTTTATTTTTCGTATTAGAAAATCCCAAAATATCATAGCATGCATGCGTGGTTCACAAATAACTCAAAGCAGACAGTTGAAAGTAGACCGTTTTTAAAACAGACAACTAAAGTTTTAAGCTGTTTGGATTACTTCTGAAATTGGGAAAAATAAATAAATTTGACATAATTCGTTGACACACGCTGCCATACACACACTTATTTATTCTTCTTTTAGGTGTGCACATACAAAATTTCACTAATTTCGTTATTAATCAACTCATTAAACTAGTAATTAATTAAATAAATCAAATAAAGCGTCTCCTCCGTGGTGAGTGCGTCTTATCATCAATGAATATAGCCAATAATCTCCATAATTAAAGTTAATTATAACCTTTAATGACATGAATGAATCTAATAATCTGCATAATTAAAGTTATAACCTTAATGAATTATACTATGCACCGGACTACATTTAAATAAATCTGTGTTAAATTTAATTTTAAATATTTTAAATTGATTTTAAAAATTGAATAGTAATTTTACATTTTAAAATGGAGTACTGAATACGAATTCCACACAAAATAAAATATCATATTTATCCCCCAACAGGAGGTCAATGAAAAGTCTTTGGAGTAAGATGCATTATTACCGGAATCTTAATCTACTTAAAATTGAATTTTTCATTCCTGTTGGGAGGCACTGAATAAACCATTCCGTCTACTCATTTTAGTCAATTAACAATAATACCCCTACAAAGATATAAAGTGACTACGCATGTCACACACAACACAATATCGTATTTATCCCCCAACACAATATCGTATTTTTTTGCGAGTTTGGATAGAGATTTTTTGTTAAAAGAAATTTATGATAGAGAAGAGGGTGGAACAAGAAAATTTATTTTCTTTCCTTATGTTTGTGAGTTTTGGAAGTGAATTTTAACTTAAAAGAGTAAATTACTTTTTTACCCTTATGAGATTATATTTGAACTATTATAAGGATAATTTTGGTATTTTAATATGCCATTTAAGTTTTTAATAAATTTCTTTCAAAATCTTCCGTAGTTTAGGAGGAATTTTTAATAATAATAATAATTTTAACCCAACCCGACCTAGTTTGATTCTGTTCCTTTTATCTGATTTGATCCCAACCTGACCCATTTTGACTATATTTTGACCCAACCCAACCTAGTTTGACCCAACACCAAATTTAATATTTTAAAATAAAATAAATATTGACTTGTGCCAATACCCAAAAGTATCAATTTAATAAATTTGATGTTAAACCTTTAATGACTTGAATGAATCTAATAATCTGCTTAATTAAAGTTATAACCTTCATGGATTATACATGTATTGAACTAAATTTAAATAAATCTATGTTAAATTTAATTTAATTTTAAATATTTTAAATTGATTTTAAAATTTTAACAATAATTTTATATTTTAAAATGGTGTACTGAATACGCATGTCACCAAAATATCATATTTTCCCCAGCAGGAGGTCAAAAAAAGTCTTTGGAGTAAAGAAGACGGAATATAATATGGAATTTTTCATACACATCCATTGAATTTAACTTTTTAAACAAAATCAGAATCTGTATGATGGACTCTAAGAGCATCTTCAATAATAGTAGTAAAAAAATTCCTTAAATTGGAATTTGTTGACCTACGTGGCAATTTAAAGAACACTATTTGTTATTTTCATATTTTGTGTCTAATCACTCTTTTCAATTCAATGAACTGTACATCAAACCCATCAAGCAAAATAAATACTTTTAGCTTTTTTCATATGATTTTGATTCTCTAAAAACAAAATAAATGTTTTGAAAAGAGAATGAGCTTACAGATTTGAAAAGAGAGAATGAGGTTGCAGATTTGATGACTAAGTTTGATGACTGAGATCATCTCTAACAGCCTCTTCAACCACTTTGGGATACTCAAATAGGTGAGCCACATCAAAAAAATTATCTCCAACAGTCTCTTCAAACCTAATCATCAAATCTAAAACCTCATTTTCTCTCTCCAAATCTACAATTAAAGGCTAAAAATATTTCTTACGCTTGATTTGTTTGACGTACAGCTCATTGAATTGAAGAGACTGATAAGGAACAACATATGAAATTAACAAATAATGCTCTTCAAATTGTCACGTAGGTCAACAAACTTCAATTTGAAGAATTTTTTTGCTACTATTTTTGGAGATGTTCTAAGGTTGAAGAGGCTGTTGGAGATAATTTTTCTGATGTGTCTCACCTATTAAAGTATCCAAAAATAATTAAAGAGACTGTTAGAAATGTTCTAACACCACTAAATACTACAAAATCCAGGTCCAAAAGGGTCAGGCTGCGAGTAAATACTAGTTAATACCCTTATGTTGATGTTAAAAGATTAGTTTTAATTACCAACTAAAATTAAAGCCACATCTGTTAAGGTAATATGTGAATTTTGACTAGTGCCAATACCCAAAAGCTTCAATTTTTATGTTATGTTTGGATTGGTGGAATAAAAGGGAGAATGGAATAAATAATTTCATTGAAATGAATAAAAGGCTGTTTGGTTTGTTTGTTCCTGCCGTAATGATGCATTCTTATCGGAATATTAATCTACTTCAAATTGGATTTTTCATTCCTGTTAGGAGGTGCTGTATAAACCATTCTGTCTACTCATTTTAGTCAATTAGCAATAATACCCCTACAAAGATATAGAGTGACTACGCATGTCAAACACACAACATCGTATTTATCCCCAACACAATATCGTATTTGTTTGTGAGTTTGTATAGGGAATTTTTTTTTAAAAAAAAATTATGATAAAAAAAAGGGTGAAACAAGAAAATTTATTTTATTTTCTAGTGTTTGTGAGTTTTGGAAGTGAATTTTAACTTAAAAAAGTAAATTACTTTTTTACCCTTATAAGATTATATTTGAACTATTATAAGGATAATTTTGGTATTTTAATGTGTCATTTAAATTTTTAATAAATTTCTTTCAAAATCTTCCCAAGTTTAGGAGGAATTTTTAAAAATAATAATAATAATATATTTTGGAGCGGAAGTGATTTGTTATGCATGTCAGAGTCAATATCATATTTTCCCAGAAAAGAAGAGGTCAATGAGTAAGTCTTTGGAGTGGATAAGACGGAATGAATTTATGAATGCAATGTGGAATTTTCATGCCACTCGGTAGGTCATGATCAGTGACTTAGTTTACTTGAAGAATAATGCTAGAGACACAACTTATTTTATAATTATTTTATAATTTATTGATGTAACATACTCCACCTCAGTTTTTATGTGAGGCCGAATGCTACATTGAAGCAATTTGTTCATCAATATGCTGAGATGGAATATGCCACATCAGTAAGTTGTAAAATAGTTGTAGAATAAGTTGTGTCGCTAGCATTACTTTTACTTGAAAGTATACTTCAAATTAAATTAAAGTCATCTTTTCATTTCATTTAATTTAAAAAAAATCTCTAATTCTGACTTATAGATAACACTAAGGTACGTTTGGAACTTAGAAAAGTATTCGAAAAAAATAAAAAATAAAATGAAATCCTCAAAAGTCATCCTTTAATTTAATTTCAAGTAAATTTCTATTGCATAGTCCAAATAAAGTGAATAGCATCAAAGTGATTTATAGATAACGCTGAGGTACGCTTGAAACTTAGAAAAATATTCCAAGGAAACGAAAAAATAAAATGAAATCCTAAAATTTTATAAATTGCTTCTGTTCTAAATTATAAGATTAATATTGACTTGAGAAAAAATAATTTCAAACATTTTTAAACTCAAACATAACATGAATTCATTTATCTTATTTCAATACAATTATGAGTATCATAAACTGCCTAAAAGGTAGTACTGGCTATAAGATTATTATTTTCAAAATTTAAATAAATCATGTCAATTTTAAATTTAAAAATATTTTAAATTAATGATTTTGATCGTGTTAAACGTGTCAACCCGTTTATTATACATGTCTAATCTATTTTAATTTAGGGTTAAACGTGTCGACTTGTTAATGACATGAAAATCGTATAAACTTAATATTAGCCCTATTATTATATATTTTGTTACAATGTCGTGTTTCAAATTATCGCGCCTAAATATTATAGATATTACAGAAGAATTATAGAATATAGTGGTTAATTCCCTTTCCCTTACCCTAATCCCCTCCCTTTTAAATTTTAACTTAAAAAGTATATTACTTTTTTATCCTTATGAGATTACATATGAACTATTATAAGGATAATTTTGATATTTTAATATGTCATCTAAGTCTTTAATAAATTTTCTTCTAAATCTTCCCAAATTTGGGAGATCTCTCATTCTCCTTTCTTTTCTCTTCTAAAAAAACTCACAAACGAGAAACTTTTGGTCTCTTTCCTAAATTTTTCTCATTCTCCTTTATTTTATCTCCTTTTTAACTTGATGTAACTTGATGTGGGTTGATCTATGCCTTAATCTCTCCCCTTGGGTACATCAATAACAAATGTAGCTTGATGTTGGTTGATATATGTCTTAACCTCTCCTCTTAAGTAGTTAGCTTGCTTATTTTTTGGGTCAAAAGGTCATCACCATAGTTACGCTTGTCTCAATAATATTTTATTGGGTCAAAAACTTAGGCTCTTTCGTCTACAATTACCTCAAAAGTCATCCTTTAATTTAATATCAAGGAAATTTCTATTCCTAACTTATAGATAATGCTAAGGTACATTTGGAACTTACAAAAGCTTTCTTTCGTCTACAATTACCTCAAAAGTCATCCTTTAATTTAATTTTAAGGAAATTTCTATTCTTGGCTTATAGATAATGCTAAGGTACGTTTGGAACTTACAAAAGTTTTCTTTCGTCTACAATTACCTCAAAAGTCATCCTTTAATTTAATTTTAAGGAAATTTGTGTAGACCTCAAAAGTGATTCTTTAATTTAACTTTAAGGAAATTTCTATTCCTAACTTATAGGTACCGCTAAAGTACCTTTGGAACTTAGAAAAGTATTCGAAGAAAACGAAAAATGAAATGAAATCCTCAAAAGTCATCCTTTAATTTAATTTTAAGGAAATTTATATTCCACGGTCCAAACAAAGTGACAGCAAGGTGACTTATAAGAAAATTTCTATTCCACGATCCAACACAAAGTGAATAGGAGCAAGGTGACTTATAGATAAAGCTACGTTTGGAACTTAGAAAAGTATTTGAAGGAAACGAAAAATGAAATGAAATCCTAAAATTTTATGGACTACTTCCGTTCCAAATTATAAGATTAATATTGACTTGTTAAAAATTAATTTCAAATATTTTTAAACTCAAACTTAACATGAATTCATTTATCTTATTTCAATACAATTATGGATATCATAAACTACCTAAAAGGTAGTATTGGTTATAAAATTATTGTTTTCAAAATTTAAATGAATCATGTCAATTTTAAATTTGAAGATATTTTAAATTAACTTTTAAAAAATCAATATTGTTCTTCTAATTTAAATTGGTTGGTGGACAAATCAATCAAGAGATTCTAACATGTTCAAGTGACCAATTTCTTGAGGGACCTCTCCATATAACTTATTCTTTGACAAGTTCAACCCCTTTTAGCTTAGTGGGAGGGTTTTCACTTCATTTTGCCGTGTATTAAGGGGAAGTAAAGAAGAGAATTTTGGTCCTGCTCACCCTCCATGCCCACCAAACTTTAATTTCCACCGTAACAGTTGGAGGAATGGGTTAGCTTAGTGATCACACGCTGAACCAAATTAATACAAAATAATTTCATACACTTATAATAATATCTTTATATATACATACATATATATATATATATATATATATATATATATATATTATTTTAAATTAATGATTATGATCATGTTAAACGTGTCAATTCGTTTATTATATATGTCTAACCTATTTAAATTTAGGATTAAACGTGTCGATATGTTAATGAAACGAAAACCATATAGACTTAATACTAACCCTATTATTATATAGGAACAATTACATATTCTAGTATATTTTTAAAAATAATTACAAAAATAGTACATAGATAAAATAATTACAAAAGTAACACACTTTTCCATATTTAATTACAATATTAGTGCAATTAGGATTCATTAATTTAGGGGATTAGGATTGATGGGATGACATGGCAAATTAGTGTCCCAATTAGAAAACTGTTCCCGTATTTTTGGTCGGTCGGGTGGTTTTTTTTTTGAAACACGTGATAACCGCCTTTACCATTTGTCTGGGTTTTTTACTGTAGGACTCTTCAGTTTAGAAACCATTGTTCTTTATATTGGAGACCCTTGTTATTTTCTTCTACCCGTGCTTTCTTATTCTACAGTGATATTGTTCTTCATTTTCATGATCGTTACAGGTTTAGTTGTTCTTCATTGTCGTACTTACTCGGTTCGGTACTGATTTAGTTGTTGTTCATTGTCGAACTTACTCGATTATCTTTACTGGTCAGAGCTCTGAGTTTTGAAATATAGTATACTTGTTGTTGATTGATCGTTACAGGTGAGTATTTGGCTTAATAGTGTAATGTATTATTTTATTAACAGAATGGAGTTTTGATTGTTTCTGTTTGTGTTGTAATCGAGTTTTGATTGTTTCGGTTTGTGTTGTATGTATGTGTTGTACAGGATGGTTGATACAAGGGAGAAGGATGAAAAGAGGAAAAGAATCATGGAGGGTGATTCTGTTAAGGAGTTGAAGAAGTATGCTAGGGTAAGGAAGGGGAAGAAGTGTACTAAGTTGGTGATACACGGTGATACAAAGTATAAAGAAGTGCAGTTGGAGTCTGATTTTGATGCCCATGCAATTAAAACTGAAGTTGAAGTTCAAAGCCGGAAAATTATTCCCAAACAAAAAAATCTAAAGGTGTGTTAATTTAAATTATGTTATTGTTAGTATCATATTAATGTTTGGTTACTTCTTTATTATGATTTGGTTACTGTTGCCTTATGATTTGGTTACCATTATTATGACCTCAAGGTGGGATTTTGGTTACTGTTATATAGTGTTCTGATTACTATGTAATTGTTTAGTATACATGGGTTGCCTAGACTGGTTTGATCTAAATGTTGTTTCTGTTTTGGTTACCATTAAAACCTAGTTTGGTTACTATCATATAACTGTTTAGTTACTTCTTTATTATGTTTTGGTTACTGTTATATTATGATTTGGGTAGTATAATTATGTCCTCAATGTGGGATTTTGGTTACTTTTATATTTTTTTGGTTACTATGTAATTGTTTAGTATACATGGGTTACCTAAACTGGGTTTGATGTACATGTTGTTTATGTTTTGGTTACCATAAAATCATGTTCTGGTTACTATCATATAACTGTTTGGTTACTTCTTTATTAGGTTTTGGTTACTGTTATCTTATGACTTGGTTACTATTATTGTGCCCTCAAGGTGGGATTTTGGTTATTTTTATGTTTTGTTCTGGTTACTATGTAATTGTTTAGTATACATGGGTTGCCTGAACTGGGTTTGATCTACATGTTATTTCTGTTTGGTCACCATCAAATCATGTTCTGGTTACTATCATATAATTGTTTGGTTACTGCTTTATTATATTTTGGTTACTGTTATCTTATGATTTGGCTACTATTATTATTACCTCAATGTGGTGTTTTGGTTACTATGATATTTTGTTATGGTTACTAGATAACTGTTTAGTATACATAGGTTGCCTAAATGGGTTTGATTACATATTTTTTCTATGTTGGTTACCATTACATTTTGTTATGGTTAATATCATATAACTGTTTGGATACTGTTTGGTTATATGTTGGTTACTAATGACTGTTTAATTCTGATTTTGTTTATTTGCAGATATGGGATTTTTATTATGAGGAACGCAACAGGAATTTTACTGGAAAAATAATATACTGGTGTGACATGGAAGTCCCTAGTATTATTATGAAGAAGCTGAATAAAAGTCAGTTGGAGAAGTTTAAGACTTCTTGTTTTGGGAATTTTCTTGATTTTGGTGAACATCAAATGTATTCTCAAATTCTTCACCATGCTCTTGTGAGAGAGGTTCACCAAAGGGATGACGGGGAAATGTGGTTTCTGTTCGGGGAGAAAAGGATCCGGTTTGGTTTACCAGAGTTTAGTGTGATTTCTGGTTTGAGATGGCAAGGTGAGGAAGACATATCTGCATACAAAGGTATGAAAAATTTGTTGGTGGAAAAGTTTTTTGGGGACGATGCTGTGACACGTAGTAGCATAGGGAGGGTATATCGAGAGGCAATTTTTGACAATGATGATGAGGCGGTGAGGATGTCGATGATTATGTTGGTGTTTAATTTCATACTATCCACCGTTTCTGATAATTATGTGGATGGTGCAATGATTAACTTTTTATGTTTTGGCAATGTTAGTAGTTATCCTTGGGGGAAAGTGGCCTTTGAGCAGACAAAGTACTCCTTGTCAAATGCTTTGAAGGGGTAGTTGAAGAAGGGAACGAATGGTGGTTGGATTTATAATTTCTATAAGGAGCATTACACTAAATCTTATAAGTTGAATGGTCTTCCTTATGTCTTCCAAGTATTCTTGTTTGAGACTATTCCGACATTCAAAGCTCGGGGTATATGTAATGACGAGCATCCTTCTGATGTTCGATTATTTAGATGGAAGGAACTAGTGAAGCACCCTACAAATGACAAGCTAAACGATCTAGTATTTGGTTCTGGACAGGTATGCATGCTACCAATAATAATGTAGTTGGTTACCTTTATATAGACAATTGGTTACTGATTATATTTTTGCAGGTTACTAATCACAATATAATTGGTTACCTTTATATACAGAGTTGGCTACTGATTATATTTTTGTATCTTACTAATAACAATTTAGTTGGTTACCTGTATATACACAGTTGGTACTGATTATACTTTATGCAGTATACTAATAAAATATAGTTGGTTACCTTTATAGACACAGTTGGTTACCTTTATATACACAGCTGGTTACTGTTATATTTTATGTATTTTACTGATAACAATGTAATTGGTTACCTTTATATATACAGTTATTTACTGGTATCATTGTATGCAGGTTGTAATGACTATGTAGTTTGTTACCTTCATGTATATAGTTGGTTACTGATTGTATTTTATGATTTTTTATGTCTTATTTTTTTTTATTTTAATTGTATAATGTTGGTTAGATGCTGTATTAAAGTGTGATTAATTGTTTTCAGCTGAGGATAAAAAATTTGATTCCTACCACTGAGGAGAAGGATCGTTTGGATTTGGGTGGCGTTCACTTTTTCAATGGGAATGATGCTGATAGGAAGGTGGAAAAAATGTGAAGGTTGAAGACGTTGGATTTTCAATTGATGATGTTAAAGATGCAATTGATTCACGGTTTAGGCCGTTGGAAAAGAAAGTGTCTGAACTGAAGAAAAACATTCAAGAGTTGGGGGCTGATCTTAAGGATGAAATGCATATTTTACAAGTTGAGGTATACAGGGACTTGAGGTCCATTATTAGACAGGAGTTACGTCGAAACAAAGGTGACGAGGACGACAATGACAAAAAAGATGATGGTGATAATGATTCTGATGATGACGATGCTGATGGTGATGATTCTGATGGTTCTGATGATGCTGATGATGTTGATGATGATGCTGATGATGCTTTTGATGGTTTGAGAGGAAAGGAGAATAACGATGATGACGGTGGTTCAAGAGTGAACGAGAAGGATGACAGTGACGATGGGTTGAAAGTTGATGAGAAGAAGGATAAGGATGAGGATGAAACTGAGATTGTTAAAGAGGTTGAACATGATGTGACTGATGAGGGTGATGATGGTTTGAAAGAAAAGGAGAATGACAATGATAACAATGTTTCAAAGGTGATTGAGAAGGTTGTTAAAGAGGTTGAACATGATGTGACTGATGAGGGTGATGATGGTTTGAAAGAAAAGGAGAATGACGATGATAACGATGTTTCAAAGGTGATTGAGAAGGATGATGGTTATGATGGGTCGAAAGTCGACGAGAATAAGGATGAGGATGAAGTTGAGATTGTTAAAGAGGTTGAACACAATGTTACGATGGAAGAGGCCCATGAAATAAAAAATATTAATGAAGAAGATAATGTCAAGGTTAGCTAATTTAAATTTTGTTATTTTTATTATCATATAACTGTTTGGTTACCTTTTTATTATGTGTTGGTTACTGTTATCATATGATTTGGCTACTATTATTGTGCACTCAATTTGAGATTTTGGTTACTTGTATATTTTGTTCTGGTTACTATGTAATTGTTTAGTATACAATGGTTTCCTGAACTGGGTTGATCTACATGTTTTTCTGTTTTGAATACAATTAATACTGTTCTGGTTACTATCATGTAACTGTTTGGTTACTTATTTATTAAAATTTTGGTTACTGTTATCTTATGATTTGGCTACTATTATTGTGTCCTCAATTTGGGATGTTGGTTACTTTTATATTTTGTTCTGGTTACTATGTAATTGTTTAGTATACATAGGTTGCCTAAATTGGGTTTGATCTACATGTTGTTTATGGTTTGGTTACCATTAAAACCTATTCTGGTTACTATCATATAATTGTTTAGTTACTCCTTTATTATTTTATGGTTACTGTTTTGTTTATTTTTTTATGTGTTATATGTGTTTTGTTTTAATGATTAATTAGTTGTTTTTTATGTTCCACAGATTGGCAAGAACAATGACATGCCATCTTTTGATATATTAAGCCAATTAACTGAAAAGGAGATTGTTGTTTATGTTGCTGCTAAGGTTAGTGTTACTATTATTTATGTTATGGTTACTATTATATTGTTGTTTGGTTACTATTATAATATGGTTTGGTTACTGTTATATTATGTGTTAGTTACTATTATAATATGTTCATTATAGTCATTCTGCTATTGTTCATTCTGTTTGTTATTGCATATATTAGTTAACTGCATGTGTTTGGGTTGAAAATCTAATTGTATCTGTTACCTTTTTTGTCAATTGATAAAGGTGTATAAATTAGAGACAGACAGCAGTTTTGCACTTAATGATATGGTATTAACCACCCAGGACATAGCGCAGTGTGCTGAGGTGGAGAGAAGTGCCTTTAAACCCGGTGGTAGACCGGTTCGTGAACCCGTAAAGAGTGCCGTTTTGAGGACTCCGTATAGGATAAAGTTTGGATCTGCGGGTTCACCTTCTACTGCCATGGTTGATACTCAATTACGTGCAGGCACTTATGCATTCCCCAAAGTATGCATGGCCATGCCGTCAAAGTACGAAGAGGCATTGTTTGATCAATGGTTTAGGATTGGACTAAACAACAGGAAAATGTCTGTTATTTGTTTTTTAACAATGGTATAGATTTTTATAAAACAAATAAATTTATTTCCCGGTAGAAAAAAATGGTTACAATTACATAAATGTTATGGTTACTATTATGTTATTTTCTGGTTACTGCTGATAGTAGTGTGCATACAAGCCAATCATGTATGATGACAAAGAACATACTTTGTAAACGATCTTATTTATTTATTAATAAAATATTTATTTAAGGCATATAATTATCTACATGGTGCTGTTTTTATAATATGTAAATAACCCATAGTTTTAAGCAATACTTTTAGAATCATGATGAGATCATGATAATGAGATCTAAATTCTTAGAAAGCTTAAAAACTAAAATAGTTCCCAATTGTGGGATTACTAAAATGGGGATTAGTAAATCCGGATAGATTGGTACATATGTTGCTTGCTCATTGGATGAGGATGACTGATCTCATGGTCATTTGTGTGGAGACACTAAAGCAAGTATGTAGGTGCTTATTGGAGAATAAGTTCACTGAACGTGACTCGCTATGGAATACCTAATGGAGTTTTACTCGCCTGTCAATAGGAATTTCTAATGTGATAGTAGTACATGTGATCCTTGGACTTGAGATCATCATAGTATCTTGTATGTAACAAATTATACTTTGACTAATTCCTTAAGGCCTTTTAAGGCATATATAGGGTATGCTTGGGTGTAATGAGTTACATATGGAGATAATGAATGATCAATAAAGAATCTACCACCTCTAGTAAAAGAGGAGATATGTCCTATGTGATTCGTTAAATGACAACCCAGGAATCCTTGGCCAAGGTAGAATGAAATTAGAAAGAGATTTCTAATTTGCATTATTTGGAGTTGTGCATTTTCTAATCGAAATACATATAATTAAATAAATTAAGACTTGACAGTAAATCCATATCTTATATTTAATTGGGACATTTTATAGTGGAATGATTGAATTGTACGGTAACTATTAACTCATAGGTTCTTTTATGATTAATGTTGAAATCTATATTATCTGGAAAGTCGTTGATCGCTAGGGAGGAATATCCCTATTGTAGAATAAATGTTATTTATTTAAATAGATTATTAGTTTAATTTGTTTATTTAAATAAGATTAGAATTGTTCTAATTGATTTATTCACAACCGGTTTAATATGGAGAACCTAAAGGGTCACACCATAAAAGGAAGAAGAATTATTTAAGAAGAAAATGGCATGATAGGAATAATGCATTAAGTATAATTAATTTAATCTATGATGATAGAATAAATTAAATAGCTTAATGTTTATTATTTAATATTTTAGAAATATTAAATATAAATTAATAAGAGGAGTCTTATTAATATTATTATTATTATTATTATTATTTTAATTCTAAAAGAGTTTAGGAATTAATATAATATCAGTACTCTCTCTCAATCCTAATAAAGATTAGGATATAAATTAATTAAAAGTAATTAATTAATTAATTAAATAAAACCCTATTCTAATTGGATTAGGAGGGTTAATCTAATATCTATATAAGAGAGTCTTATATCAGAAATAACGTACGTGAATTTTTCAAGAGTTGGGAGTACACATATTCTATAGAGATAGAAACAAGGGTTAAGCCAATAACCCATCTTACTGAGTTCTTCATCTTCCTTGGTGGATCACCGTTAGAGGCCAAACATTTGGGTGGCTGACATTGATCAAGGGAAGGAGCCACTACAGAGGAATCAAAGGAATCAAAGGAGTAGAACTTGTACCTGAGGAAGCTTGGATCTTCAAAGGTATAATTCTGTTTTTCTCCTTCTATATTCACTGATAATTGATGCACAAGAATGATCATGGTTATGGGTTTGTATAAATTTTTGAAAACCTAGTTTTTTACGCTTTCGCCCTATTTATGTGATTTGATTGCATGATTGCGTTACGTACAAACCCAACAGTGGTATCAGAGCCAATCTTGTGCTAATTATCAGTCTATGTGATTCCATACATGTATAATATGCGATTGGATCGAGTTCTGGGCAACAAAATTTTTTCTGATTCTGCGAAGCTGCGCAGCTGCGCCGATTCCTGGCCTTCTTGCTGCGCAGCTGCGCCAGTGTCTTGGCCTGGTTTCCATGCTGCGCAGCTGCGTCGGTTCCCTTTATATTCCTGGCGCAGCTGCGCCACTAACAGAATCTGAATTTTTTTTAATTTAATTAAATGAATGACTTATTTAATTAATAAAGATTTAAAATAAAATGTTTATTTTATATGAAATGAGATTTCAGAATTGCTAAAATTAAAGAGTCTAATTTGGAATTGTTTTTGAATGAAATAAAGGAGTTTATTTTTCCAAAAACAAAGTTTAGCAAACTTTTGCCCATTAACTGATATTAATACATATATGGAATGAATTTACTTTAATGAGATGAATAAGTTTTATCGATACGTATGATGATATGTATGGTAATAAAAGGGATTGATTATGGACTATGACCAATGTGATTGGATTTTATTTTGGATGAATGCTTAAATGTATGGATTTTATAAAATGGGGTCTGCGTACCTCGTCTTCTCTGATTTTATTCTCGGTGTAAAATTCTATCTCCCTTCTATGTACTTCCCCTTGACTGCTGATCAAGGTTTCTATTTAAAAATAATTTATGTAATAGAGATAGTTAGAATTATCTTGAAGAAACTGGAGACCAAGGAGCAAGGAGCGCGTGAAGACCCGTTTGTATGGAGCCCGGGTTTAAATGTAACAGTTACGTTTAAATTTAAATTTTTGAACTCCTAGGTTTGACCTTTTGGTTCACTTGGTGGCTCTAGTGAACCAAACTAGAATAAAAGTTCATAATCAATCCGGGTAGAATATAGTATTCTATATTGCATGCTAAATATTATATATATTATATTTTATACAAACATGCTTCGCATGTTTAATAAAATGACGCGTATTTTATATATATATGTGCATGCGCGCTTAAAAAGATGAGACAAATAATAACAAACCCCTCAAAGAAATATTATTAAGTCTGAAGCGTTCAAATGATATTTGGAATATCGAACGTCGCCTTCTAGCATGATTAGTTAATAGAGTATTAAATATTTAATATGAGTTTGTTGTGCTATCCACAAGGCGAGTATTGAATATTTAAGATGTTAATTAATCACATTTGATGCTTATCAAGAAAATTGAACGATCTAGTCTTGTTGTGCTATCCACAAGGACGAAAATTTTTCTTTTTGAATTTATGGAAGTGCTAGGCTGGACTTAACTTAAATCATTTTAGTTCGGATGTGCACACACATGACCATTATGATTTAAGAGGCAAAATAAAATGAGTTACATGGTGATGTAATTGACAAGAGTTGTCTACCTATTTATTTGTATATCGCTTGTTGTGCTATCCACAAGGTTATATACATTTGAAATGGAATCCTTAATCTCACTAGCAAATCTTTAATTAGATGTTTCCGAACTATATGAGTGAGGGTAATATAGTTTGATGAAAATAGTGGGAGATACCAATTTAAAATAAAGACCTAAATTTATTTTGGTATGCAAAGTTAATAAAATGAATGTTTGCTAAAATGTTGTCTTTTCACATGCAGAATTTTAAAAATGTCAAAATCACTAATCTCACTACGAAGCATACTTGATGCAAATAAGCTTACCGGCCCGAATTATGAGGACTGGCTAAGAAATCTGAGAATTGTTCTCACTGCTGAAAAGATTTCTTATGTCCTAAATTCCACTATCCCTGAATCTGTTTCAAAAACAGCATCTGAGGAAGAGATTGCCACTTTCAATAAGTGGCAAGATGATGCATCTGTGGCTCAATGCATCATGCTCGCATCCATGAATAACGAGCTTCAGCGTCAGCACAAAAAAATGGATGCTCCTGCTATGCTGCTTCACCTCAAGGAGTTGTATGGTGAACAGAGTAGGACTGCTAGATATGAGATATCTAAGGAGCTCTTCTGATCTCGGATGACCGAGGGCACTGCCGTCGAGACTCATGTTCTGAAGGTAATCAATTTGATTGAACGCCTTGGACAGCTTGGGTTCGTCATGGATGGGGAGTTGAGTCAAGACTTGGTCTTACAGTCACTCCCTGAGACCTTCTCGCAGTTTGTGGTTAATTTTCACATGAATAAGCTAGATGTCAGCTTACCTGAGCTGCTTAACATGCTAAAAACTGCAAAAGGTCACTTCTCATCCAAGAAAAACCATGTCTTGATGGTGGATTCTTCCAATAAAAGGAAGAGGCCCAAGGTGTCTTCTGAAAAGAAGAAATCTAAGAAGGCTAAGGGAAAAGGGAAAGAAAAGGAGCAAAAGAAACCTGAACCAGCTAAAGGAATGTGCTTTCATTGCAATGAGCCGGGACATTGGAAGAGAAACTGCAAGAAGTTTCTAGCAGAGAAGAAGCTTGGAGAAGCTTCGACTTCCAATCAAGGTTTGTTTATGATTGAAATTAATTTTTCTGAAAGTCATAATTCTACTTGAGTATTGGATACCGACTGTGGTTCTCACATATGTAATACTGTGCAGGGACTGGTCAGAAGTAGAAAGCTGAACAAAGATGAGGTGATCCTACGAGTGGGAAATGGAGCAAAAGTTGCTGCATTAGCTGTAGGAACTTATTGTTTAGCAATGCCTTCGGGCAAATCCATTTATCTTAATAATTGTTATTATATTTCGAATATTATTAAAAACATTATTTCAATTTCTGTATTGGATATGGAAGGTTTTGACGTTATTATAAAGAACAATGGTTGTTCTATTTATAAAGACGATGTTTTATATGGTATTAGAAATTTGCGAAATGGACTTTATACACTTGACTTACAAGAAAATATATTTCAAATTGAACAAATTAAGAAAAGGAAAAGAGATGATATTAATTATACCTATATGTGGCACTGTAGACTCGGTCATATCAATGAAACAAGATTATCCAAGTTGCATAAAGATGGGCTCCTCGAGCTATCTGATTATGAATCATATCCAACTTGTGAATCTTGTCTCATGGGTAAAATGACTAAATCTCCTTTTAGTGGAAAAGGAGAGAGAGTTACAGAGTTGTTGGCATTGATTCACACAGACGTTTGTGGACCTATGACAACAAGTGCACGGGGTGGGTATTCTTATTTTATTACTTTCACTGATGATCACTCAAGATTTGGATATGTGTATTTAATGAAATACAAATCAGAATCATTTGAAAAGTTCAAAGAGTTCAGAAGTGAAGTAGAGAAATAAACGGGCAAGAGTATTAAGATACTTCGATCAGATCGAGGTGGAGAATACTTAAGCAGTGAGTTTCTCAATTATCTCAGAGAAAATGGTATAATCTCACAATGGACTCCTCCAGGTACACCACGGTTAAATGGAGTATCTGAAAGGAGAAATCGAACACTGTTGGGCATGGTTCGATCCATGATGAGTTTTACCGACCTTCCAATTTCCTTCTGGGGATATGCCCCAAAAACGGCTGCATACCTACTTAACAAGGTACCTACCAAATCCGCCCCAAAGACTCCATATGAGATGTGGAAAGGGAGGAAACCAAATCTTAAGCATGTTAAGACTTGGCGTTGTCCAGCTTATGTCAAAAATTTTGAAAATGATAAGCTACAGACTAAATCTGATAAGTGTAGATTTGTGGGATACCCTAAAGAAACCGTAGGGTATTATTTCTATCATCCAACTGATCAAAAGGTGTTTGTTGCGAAACATGCTACCTTCTTGGAGAAAGAGTTTATCCATGAAGGGGTCAGTGGGAGCAAGATATATCTTGAAGAAGTTCAAGAACCACAAGTTACCACGGACCAAAGTCAGGTACCTAACCAAGTAGAAGAACCTACTGTACCACACCCTGTTCATAAATCTGGAAGAGTACCGAAGATACCTGAGAGGTATGGATTCGTTATAGAGGATTACGATGAGGTACACATCATGAATGATGATGATCCATTGAATTACGAACAGGCTATGAGTAATAAAGACTCAGGGAAATGGCTTGAAGCCATGAAATCCGAAATGGACTCCATGTATGAAAACAAAGTATGGTCTTTGGTTTCACCACCTGAAGGTATTAAACCTATTGGGTGTAAATGGGTTTTTAAGAAAAAGACTGGAGCAGACGGAAAGGTAGAGACCTATAAGGCCCGACTGGTTGCAAAAGGTTTCAAACAAAGACAAGGAGTTGACTATGATGAAACCTTCTCACCAGTAGCCATGCTCAAGTCCATTCGGATTTTGCTTGCGATTGCAGCTTACAACGACTATGAGATCTGGCAGATGGACGTGAAAACGGCCTTCCTCAATGGGAAACTTGAGGAGGATGTGTATATGACACAGCCAGAGGGATTTATTTCAAAAGTTGGAACAAATCAAGTCTGTAAGCTACAACGATCCATTTATGGGTTGAAGCAAGCTTCTCGTAGATGGAACATTCGTTTTGATGAGACAATCAAAGAGTTTGATTTTATCAAAAACGAGGATGAACCATGTGTATACAAGAAGGTTAGTGGGAGCGCAGTATCATTCCTTGTATTATATGTTGATGATATATTACTGATAGGGAATTATGTTACAATCCATTAAAATCTGGTTATCTAAAAACTTCTTCATGAAGGACTTGGGTGAAGCATCCTATATTTTGGGGATAAAGATCTATAGAGATAGATCTAAAAGGATGCTCGGCTTATCCCAAGGAACGTACATTGATACGATGCTAAAGAGGTTTAGCATGGAAGATTCCAAAAGATGTCTCATGCCGATGAGCCATGGAATAAATCTCTCCAAGAAACAGGCCCCAAAGACACCTGAGGAGAGAGACCATATGAGTAAGATCCCTTATGCTTCTGCAATAGGATCTATCATGTACGGTATGATATGTACTAGACCGGATGTTGCTCACGCACTTAGTGTAACAAGAAGATACCAGTCAAATCCAGGAGAAGAGCACTGGAAGGCAGTGAAAAATATCCTAAAGTACTTGAGAAGGACTAAAGATATTTTTCTTGTCTATGGTGGGTCTGAATTAAAACTCGAGGGATTCACGGACTCAAGTTTTCAAACAGACCAAGATGACAGTAAATCTGTTTCAGGGTATGTGTTTACCTTGAACGGAGGTGCCGTGAGTTGGAAGAGTTCCAAGCAGCAAACGGTTGCTGATTCAGTGACAGAGGCAAGGTATATAGCTGCAAGTGAAGCTGCAAAGGAAGCTGTTTGGATGAAGAAGTTCATAACTGAACTTGGTGTGGTTCCTAGCATTGGAGAAGCAGTTCCCGTATACTATGACAACACCGGAGCGGTTGCACAGGCTAAGGAACCCAGGTATCATCGGAAATCTAAACACGTGTTGCGGCGATTTCACTTGATCAGGGAGATCATTGAAAGAGGAGACGTCACCTTGGAGCGTGTAGACTCTCAAGACAATATTGCAGATCCATTTACTAAAGCTTTAACACAACAGCAGTTTGATCGTCACTTAGAGAAGATGGGTATGAGATACCATGGCGATTGGCTTTAGTGCAAGTGGGAAATTGATAGTAGTGTGCATACAAGCCAATCATGTATGATGACAAAGCACATACTTTGTAAATAATCTTATTTATTTATTAATAAAATATTCATTTAAGGCATATAATTATCTATATGGTGCTGTTTTTATAATATGTAAATAACCCATAGTTTTAAGCAATGCTTTTAGAATCATGATGAGATCATGATAATGAGATCTAAATTCTTAGAAAGCTTAAAAACTAAAATAGTTCCCAATTGTAGGATTACTAAAATGGGGATTAGTAAATCCGGATAGATTGGTACATATGTTGCTTGCTCATTGGATGAGGATGACTGATCTCATGGTCATTTGTGTGGAGACACTAAAGCAAGTATGTAGGTGCTTATTGGAGAATAAGTTCACTGAACGTGACTCGCTATGGAATACCTAATGGAGTTTTACTCGCCTGTCAATAGGAATTCCTAATGTGATAGTAGTACATGTGATCCTTGGACTTGAGATTATCATAGTATCTTGTATGTAACAAATTATACTTTGACTAATTCCTTAAGGCCTTTTAAGGCATATATAGGGTATGCTTGGGTGTAATGAGTTACATATGGAGATAATGAATGATCAATAAAGAATCTACCACCTCTAGTAAAAGAGGAGATATGTCCTATGTGATTCGTTAAATGACAACCCAGGAATCCTTGGCCAAGGTAGAATGAAATTAGAAAGAGGTTTCTAATTTGCATTATTTGGAGTTGTGCATTTTCTAATCGAAATACATATGATTAAATAAATTAAGACTTGACAGTAAATCCATGTCTTATATTTAATTGGGACATTGTATGGTGGAAGGATTGAATTATACGGTAACTATTAACTCACAGGTTCTTTTATGATTAATGTTGAAATCTATATTATCTGGAAAGTCGTTGATCGCTAGGGAGGCTTATCCCTATTATAGAATAAATGTTATTTATTTAAATAGATTATTAGTTTAATTTGTTTATTTAAATAAGATTAGAATTGTTCTAATTGATTTATTCACAACCGGTTTAATATGGAGAACCTAAAGGGTCACACCATAAAAGGAAGAAGAATTATTTAAGAAGAAAATGGCATGATAGTAATAATGCATTAAGTATAATTAATTTAATCTATGATGATAGAATAAATTAAATAGCTTAATGTTTATTATTTAATATTTTAGAAATATTAAATATAAATTAATAAGAGGAGTCTTATTAATATTATTATTATTATTATTATTTTAATTCTAAAGGAGTTTAGGAATTAATATAATATCAGTACTCTCTCTCAATCCTAATAAAGATTAGGATATAAATTAATTAAAAGTATTTAATTAATTAATTAAATAAAACCCTATTCTAATTGGATTAGGAGGGTTAATCTAATATCTATATAAGAGAGTCTTATATCAGAAATAACGTACGTGAATTTTTCAAGAGTTGGGAGTACACATATTCTATAGAGATAGAAACAAGGGTTAAGCCAATAACCCATCTTACTGAGTTCTTCATCTTCCTTGGTGGATCACCGTTAGAGGCCAAACATTTGGGTGGCTGACATTGATCAAGGGAAGGAGCCACTACAGAGGAATCAAAGGAATCAAAGGAGTAGAACTTGTACCTGAGGAAGCTTGGATCTTCAAAGGTATAATTCTGTTTTTCTCCTTCTATATTCACTGATAATTGATGCACAAGAATGATCATGGTTATGGGTTTGTATAAATTTTTGAAAACCTAGTTTTTTACGCTTTCGCCCTATTTATGTGATTTGATTGCATGATTGCGTTACGTACAAACCCAACAGTGGTATCAGAGCCAATCTTGTGCTAATTATTAGTCTATGTGATTCCATACATGTATAATATGCGATTGGATCGAGTTCTGGGCAATAAATTTTTTTTTGATTCTGCGAAGCTGGGCAGCTGCGCCGATTCCTGGCCTTCTTGCTGCGCAGCTGCGCCAGTGTCTTGGCCTGGTTTTCATGCTGCGCAGCTGCGTCGGTTCCCTTTATATTCCTGGCGCAGCTGCGCCACTAACAGAATCTGAATTTTTTTTAATTTAATTAAATGAATGACTTATTTAATTAATAAAGATTTAAAATAAAGATGTTTATTTTATATGAAATGAGATTTCAGAATTGCTAAAATTAAATAGTCTAATTTGGAATTATTTTTGAATGAAATAAAGGAGTTTATTTTTCCAAAAACAAAGTTTAGCAAACTTTTGCCCATTAACTGATATTAATACATATATGGAATGAATTTACTTTCATGAGATGAATAAGTTTTATCGATACGTATGATGATATGTATGGTAATAAAAGGGATTGATTATGGACTATGACCAATGTGATTGGATTTTATTTTGGATGAATGCTTAAATGTATGGGTTTTATAAAATGGGGTCTGCATACCTCGTCTTCTCTGATTTTATTCTCGGTGTAAAATTCTATCTCCCTTCTATGTACTTCCCCTTGACTGCTGATCAAGGTTTCTATTTAAAAATAATTTATGTAATAGAGATAGTTAGAATTATCTTGAAGAAACTGGAGACCAAGGAGCAAGGAGCGCGTGAAGACCCGTTTGTATGGAGCCCGGGTTTAAATGTAACAGTTACGTTTAAATTTAAATTTTTGCACTCCTAGGTTTGACCTTTTGGTTCACTTGGTGGCTCTAGTGAACCAAACTAGAATAAAAGTTCATAATCAATCCGGGTAGAATATAGTATTCTATATTGCATGCTAAATATTATATATATTATATTTTATACAAACATGCTTCGCATGTTTAATAAAATGACGCGTATTTTATATATATATGTGCATGCGCGCTTAAAAAGATGAGACAAATAATAACAAACCCCTCAAAGAAATATTATTAAGTCTGAAGCGTTCAAATGATATTTGGAATATCGAACGTCGCCTTCTAGCAAGATTAGTTAATAGAGTATTAAATATTTAATATGAGTTTGTTGTGCTATCCACAAGGCGAGTATTGAATATTTAAGATGTTAATTAATCACATTTGATGCTTATCAAGAAAATTGAACGATCTAGTCTTGTTGTGCTATCCACAAGGACGAAAATTTTTCTTTTTGAATTTATGGAAGTGCTAGGCTGGACTTAACTTAAATCATTTTAGTTCGGATGTGCACACACATGACCATTATGATTTAAGAGGCAAAATAAAATGAGTTACATGGTGATGTAATTGACAAGAGTTGTCTACCTATTTATTTGTATATTGCTTGTTGTGCTATCCACAAGGTTATATACATTTGAAATGGGATCCTTAATCTCACTAGCAAATCTTTAATTAGATGTTTCCGAACTATATGAGTGAGGGTAATATAGTTTGATGAAAATAGTGGGAGATACCAATTTAAAATAAAGACCTAAATTTATTTTGGTATGCAAAGTTAATAAAATGAATGTTTGCTAAAATGTTGTCTTTTCACATGCAGAATTTTAAAAATGTCAAAATCACTAATCTCACTACGAAACATACTTGATGCAAATAAGCTTACCGGCCCGAATTATGAGGACTGGCTAAGAAATCTGAGAATTGTTCTCACTGCTGAAAAGATTTCTTATGTCCTAAATTCCACTATCCCTGAATCTGTTTCAGAAACAGCATCTGAGGAAGAGATTGCCACTTTCAATAAGTGGCAAGATGATGCATCTGTGGCTCAATGCATCATGCTCGCATCCATGAATAACGAGCTTCAGCGTCAGCACAAAAAAATGGATGCTCCTGCTATGCTGCTTCACCTCAAGGAGTTGTATGGTGAACAGAGTAGGACTGCTAGATATGAGATATCTAAGGAGCTCTTCTGATCTCGGATGACCGAGGGCACTGCCGTCGAGACTCATGTTCTGAAGGTAATCAATTTGATTGAACGCCTTTGGACAGCTTGGGTTCGTCATGGATGGGGAGTTGAGTCAAGACTTGGTCTTGCAGTCACTCCCTGAGACCTTCTCGCAGTTTGTGGTTAATTTTCACATGAATAAGCTAGATGTCAGCTTACCTGAGCTGCTTAACATGCTAAAAGCTGCAAAAGGTCACTTCTCATCCAAGAAGAACCATGTCTTGATGGTGGATTCTTCCAATAAAAGGAAGAGGCCCAAGGTGTCTTCTGAAAAGAAGAAATATAAGAAGGCTAAGGTAAAAGGGAAAGAAAAGGAGCAAAAGAAACCTGAACCAGCTAAAGGAATGTGCTTTCATTGCAATGAGCCGGGACGTTGGAAGAGGAACTGCAAGAAGTTTCTAGCAGAGAAGAAGCTTGGAGAAGCTTCGACTTCCAATCAAGGTTTGTTTATGATTGAAATTAATTTTTCTGAAAGTCATAATTCTACTTGAGTATTGGATACCGGCTGTGGTTCTCACATATGTAATACTGTGCAGGGACTGGTCAGAAGTAGAAAGCTGAACAAAGATGAAGTGATCCTACGAGTGGGAAATGGAGCAAAAGTTGCTGCATTAGCTGTAGGAACTTATTGTTTAGCAATGCCTTCGGGCAAATCCATTTATCTTAATAATTGTTATTATGTTTCGAATATTATTAAAAACATTATTTCAATTTCTGTATTAGATATGGAAGGTTTTGACGTTATTATAAAGAACAATGGTTGTTCTATTTATAAAGACGATGTTTTATATGGTATTAGAAATTTGCAAAATGGACTTTATACACTTGACTTACAAGAAAATATATTTCAAATTGAACAAATTAAGAAAAGGAAAAGAGATGATATTAATTATACCTATATGTGGCACTGTAGACTCGGTCATATCAATGAAACAAGATTATCCAAGTTGCATAAAGATGGGCTCCTCGAGCTATCTGATTATGAATCATATCCAACTTGTGAATCTTGTCTCATGGGTAAAATGACTAAATCTCCTTTTAGTGGAAAAGGAGAGAGAGTTACAGAGTTGTTGGCATTGATTCACACAGACGTTTGTGGACCTATGACAACAAGTGCACGGGGTGGGTATTCTTATTTTATTACTTTCACTGATGATCACTCAAGATTTGGATATGTGTATTTAATGAAATACAAATCAGAATCATTTGAAAAGTTCAAAGAGTTCAGAAGTGAAGTAGAGAAATAAACGGGCAAGAGTATTAAGATACTTCGATCAGATCGAGGTGGAGAATACTTAAGCAGTGAGTTTCTCAATTATCTCAGAGAAAATGGTATAATCTCACAATGGACTCCTCCAGGTACACCACGGTTAAATGGAGTATCTGAAAGGAGAAATCGAACACTGTTGGACATGGTTCGATCCATGATGAGTTTTACCGACCTTCCAATTTCCTTCTGGGGATATGCCCTAGAAACGGCTGCATACCTACTTAACAAGGTACCTACCAAATCCGCCCCAAAGACTCCATATGAGATGTGGAAAGGGAGGAAACCAAATCTTAAGCATGTTAAGACTTGGGGTTGTCCAGCTTATGTCAAAAAGTTTGAAAATGATAAGCTACAGGCTAAATCAGATAAGTGTAGATTTGTGGGATACCCTAAAGAAACCGTAGGGTATTATTTCTATCATCCAACTGATCAAAAGGTGTTTGTTGCGAAACATGCTACCTTCTTGGAGAAAGAGTTTATCCATGAAGGGGTCAGTGGGAGCAAGATATATCTTGAAGAAGTTCAAGAACCACAAGTTACCACGGACCAAAGTCAGGTACCTAACCAAGTAGAAGAACCTACTGTACCACACCCTGTTCGTAAATCTGGAAGAGTACCGAAGATACCTGAGAGGTATGGATTCGTTATAGAGGATTACGATGAGGTACACATCATGAATGATGATGATCCATTGAATTACGAACAGGCTATGAGTAATAAAGACTCAGGGAAATGGCTTGAAGCCATGAAATCCGAAATGGACTCCATGTATGAAAACAAAGTATGGTCTTTGGTTTCACCACCTGAAGGTATTAAACCTATTGGGTGTAAATGGGTTTTTAAGAAAAAGACTGGAGCAGACGGAAAGGTAGAGACCTATAAGGCCCGACTGGTTGCAAAAGGTTTCAAACAAAGACAAGGAGTTGACTATGATGAAACCTTCTCACCAGTAGCCATGCTCAAGTCCATTCGGATTTTGCTTGCGATTGCAGCTTACAACGACTATGAGATCTGGCAGATGGACGTGAAAACGGCCTTCCTCAATGGGAAACTTGAGGAGGATGTGTATATGACACAGCCAGAGGGATTTATTTCAAAAGTTGGAACAAATCAAGTCTGTAAGCTACAACGATCCATTTATGGGTTGAAGCAAGCTTCTCGTAGATGGAACATTCGTTTTGATGAGACAATCAAAGAGTTTGATTTTATCAAAAACGAGGATGAACCATGTGTATACAAGAAGGTTAGTGGGAGCGCAGTATCATTCCTTGTATTATATGTTGATGATATATTACTGATAGGGAATTATGTTACAATCCATTAAAATCTGGTTATCTAAAAACTTCTTCATGAAGGACTTGGGTGAAGCATCCTATATTTTGGGGATAAAGATCTATAGAGATAGATCTAAAAGGATGCTCGGCTTATCCCAAGGAACGTACATTGATACGATGCTAAAGAGGTTTAGCATGGAAGATTCCAAAAGATGTCTCATGCCGATGAGCCATGGAATAAATCTCTCCAAGAAACAGGCCCCAAAGACACCTGAGGAGAGAGACCATATGAGTAAGATCCCTTATGCTTCTGCAATAGGATCTATCATGTACGGTATGATATGTACTAGACCGGATGTTGCTCACGCACTTAGTGTAACAAGAAGATACCAGTCAAATCCAGGAGAAGAGCACTGGAAGGCAGTGAAAAATATCCTAAAGTACTTGAGAAGGACTAAAGATATTTTTCTTGTCTATGGTGGGTCTGAATTAAAACTCGAGGGATTCACGGACTCAAGTTTTCAAACAGACCAAGATGACAGTAAATCTGTTTCAGGGTATGTGTTTACCTTGAACGGAGGTGCCGTGAGTTGGAAGAGTTCCAAGCAGCAAACGGTTGCTGATTCAGTGACAGAGGCAAGGTATATAGCTGCAAGTGAAGCTGCAAAGGAAGCTGTTTGGATGAAGAAGTTCATAACTGAACTTGGTGTGGTTCCTAGCATTGGAGAAGCAGTTCCCGTATACTATGACAACACCGGAGCGGTTGCACAGGCTAAGGAACCCAGGTATCATCGGAAATCTAAACACGTGTTGCGGCGATTTCACTTGATCAGGGAGATCATTGAAAGAGGAGACGTCACCTTGGAGCGTGTAGACTCTCAAGACAATATTGCAGATCCATTTACTAAAGCTTTAACACAACAGCAGTTTGATCGTCACTTAGAGAAGATGGGTATGAGATACCATGGCGATTGGCTTTAGTGCAAGTGGGAAATTGATAGTAGTGTGCATACAAGCCAATCATGTATGATGACAAAGCACATACTTTGTAAATAATCTTATTTATTTATTAATAAAATATTCATTTAAGGCATATAATTATCTATATGGTGCTGTTTTTATAATATGTAAATAACCCATAGTTTTAAGCAATGCTTTTAGAATCATGATGAGATCATGATAATGAGATCTAAATTCTTAGAAAGCTTAAAAACTAAAATAGTTCCCAATTGTAGGATTACTAAAATGGGGATTAGTAAATCCGGATAGATTGGTACATATGTTGCTTGCTCATTGGATGAGGATGACTGATCTCATGGTCATTTGTGTGGAGACACTAAAGCAAGTATGTAGGTGCTTATTGGAGAATAAGTTCACTGAACGTGACTCGCTATGGAATACCTAATGGAGTTTTACTCGCCTGTCAATAGGAATTCCTAATGTGATAGTAGTACATGTGATCCTTGGACTTGAGATTATCATAGTATCTTGTATGTAACAAATTATACTTTGACTAATTCCTTAAGGCCTTTTAAGGCATATATAGGGTATGCTTGGGTGTAATGAGTTACATATGGAGATAATGAATGATCAATAAAGAATCTACCACCTCTAGTAAAAGAGGAGATATGTCCTATGTGATTCGTTAAATGACAACCCAGGAATCCTTGGCCAAGGTAGAATGAAATTAGAAAGAGGTTTCTAATTTGCATTATTTGGAGTTGTGCATTTTCTAATCGAAATACATATGATTAAATAAATTAAGACTTGACAGTAAATCCATGTCTTATATTTAATTGGGACATTGTATGGTGGAAGGATTGAATTATACGGTAACTATTAACTCACAGGTTCTTTTATGATTAATGTTGAAATCTATATTATCTGGAAAGTCGTTGATCGCTAGGGAGGCTTATCCCTATTATAGAATAAATGTTATTTATTTAAATAGATTATTAGTTTAATTTGTTTATTTAAATAAGATTAGAATTGTTCTAATTGATTTATTCACAACCGGTTTAATATGGAGAACCTAAAGGGTCACACCATAAAAGGAAGAAGAATTATTTAAGAAGAAAATGGCATGATAGTAATAATGCATTAAGTATAATTAATTTAATCTATGATGATAGAATAAATTAAATAGCTTAATGTTTATTATTTAATATTTTAGAAATATTAAATATAAATTAATAAGAGGAGTCTTATTAATATTATTATTATTATTATTATTTTAATTCTAAAGGAGTTTAGGAATTAATATAATATCAGTACTCTCTCTCAATCCTAATAAAGATTAGGATATAAATTAATTAAAAGTATTTAATTAATTAATTAAATAAAACCCTATTCTAATTGGATTAGGAGGGTTAATCTAATATCTATATAAGAGAGTCTTATATCAGAAATAACGTACGTGAATTTTTCAAGAGTTGGGAGTACACATATTCTATAGAGATAGAAACAAGGGTTAAGCCAATAACCCATCTTACTGAGTTCTTCATCTTCCTTGGTGGATCACCGTTAGAGGCCAAACATTTGGGTGGCTGACATTGATCAAGGGAAGGAGCCACTACAGAGGAATCAAAGGAATCAAAGGAGTAGAACTTGTACCTGAGGAAGCTTGGATCTTCAAAGGTATAATTCTGTTTTTCTCCTTCTATATTCACTGATAATTGATGCACAAGAATGATCATGGTTATGGGTTTGTATAAATTTTTGAAAACCTAGTTTTTTACGCTTCTGCCCTATTTATGTGATTTGATTGCATGATTGCGTTTCGTACAAACCCAACAACTGCTTTATGATGTTCTGGTTACTATTATGTTATGATTTGTCTACCAGTATTGTGCACTCAAAATGGGATTTTGGTTTGTTTGGGTTACTACAATATTATATTCTGGTTACTGTTATATTAGGCTTTGGTTAATACTATATTATGTTATGGTTACTATTATGTTGTGTTTGGAGTCTGTTAATGTTCCATCAAAGTAAAGTTTTGGTTAATATTATATAATTTTTGATTACTGGGTATTTGTTTAGTACATTCAGGTTACTTAAATGGGGGTTGATTACATGATGTTTATGTGTTGGTTACTATTAAATTATGTTCTATTTACTGTTATTTTATATTTTGTTTACTGTTATGTTATGTGTTGGTTACTATTTGATTATGGTTACTCTGTTATTATTTGTTGGTTACCATGTAACTGTTTACAATACAGTGATTGATTAGACTGGTTATTATTTACGGTTCAAGTCTGATTTTGGTAGTGTGTCTACTAATATGGTAATTTTTAATGTTAGCGTGTATACAAATATTATGCTTTTATATTGAAGGACTGATAAATTCTCGGGAAAGAATGACCAAATTAAACTTGCTTTTATGTTTGGGTCTGTCCCGATATCATCAAAAATGTGGTTCTACAAACTGAAGACTCCTGGACAGTGGTTAGATGACGATGTGAGTTTTTTTTTGTTTCAAATTCTATTGTGATAGTTATGGTTACCTTATGCATCTGGTTTAGTAACTAGTGTTAACAGTAATGGTTACCTTTATTACATATTTATATTTTTAGCAACTATTAATATCTTATGGATTTTATTTTTTTATTTTGGTTCAGCACATAAATATTGCATTATACTACTTCCGTAAACTGGCCAGACACTCTGATAGCGTTCATATAAGGACAACGACCACGAACTGTTGGTTTCACGGCAAGATGATTGCTCTTTTTGAGGAATACACAAGTAAAAATGCTGATAAAAGTATATTGTCTGGGGAGGGTGATGTTGCTACATCCATGGATTGTTCATGGATGTGAACACACCTTGGGTTAACGTTGATTACATGTTTTTCCCCATTCATATGTCATCGCCGGATCACTGGTTTTTGCTGACATTTGAAGTGCATCGCAGACGTTTAACAGTTTATAATTCTCTGAAGCCAAACAGGAAAACAATGCAGACAAAAATTATGGATGTTTGTGAGCCCAATATCTTCATCCTACCCACAATACTGCGTAAGAGTGTGTTAGTTCCCAAAAGCACGTTAGTTATCTAGAAGGGGGGTTGAATAGATATTTTAAAATTTCTCTGTTTAAAATACTTAGTCAGTATTGGTGATACTGACTGCAGCGGAATATATGTTTTGTTCCCCTTCAAGATAATGCAGTTAAGGCGAGATAAAGTTATAGCAGTTATAACATATATAGCAGTTATAGCATTTAATGAGAGACAATGAGACATAGGGTTTTAAGTGGTTCAGAGCCAACGCGACTCCTAATCCACTCTTCTACTCCACGAGTAGGAAATCCACTAAGGATGTCTTCTTACAACTAGATCACTTAGATCCCTTCAAGGCCAGCAGCCCTGGAACTTCACTTAGTTCACTTTTGAACTCTTCAAGTCCTTTGACTTGGATCTGCTCTTAGTTCACTTTTGAACTCTTCAAGTCCTTTAACTTGGATCTTCACTTAGTTCACTTCTGAACTTCTTCAAGTCCTCTGACTTGGTACCTCACTTGGATAGGCAGTTGTTAGTTTGAGATGTGCTACTCAGTTGCAGTTCAGCTTCTGTCTTTCAAAGGACAAAGTAGTGAAGCAAGCTTTCTTCAGTATCGTAGTGTTGCTCGTTGAGTGTTCTTGAGCTTTTTCAATGTATTCTTTCTTTATGCGTCTTGCTTACTTAGTCTGAATCCTTATCTGATTTCCTTATAAAAGAGCCATTCAAAAATAGCCGTTTTGAATGCTCCCATTCCTTCATTTAATGCTTCAGACATTTTCTGTGCAGTGATGTTGACGTCCTGCTTTTCTGTTGCTCTGCCGCTTGGCTCACTAACACAGCAGACTGTATTCTTTCACCTAACACCTGAAAAGGTGTTTTCTGCAGGTTGCTTTAGTCCTATCCTTAGCTTCTTCAATACGTTTCTTCGATTTGGACTAAGGATGAATATGGAAGTATTGGGACTATCACTTTGTAAACGGCTATAAGCCTTTCTTCATTTGTTGCTCTTCCTCCCTTCATCAGATCTTCAATCTTTGATGTTGACTGGAGGAACACTACGATTATGGTCATTGTGACATAATCGTTGTGTGTTGGCTTTGCACAGCGTGATTCAGACTTCTTTGTAGAGCACACTACGATTTCTCTTAAGCTCTTGGTAGACTATGATTCCTTGCTTGCTTGTCTTGCAGACTTCACACTTCTGATAGCACTCTGCGATTCCCAACTTGGCTCGACAGTTGCTTTTCAACTTTATGACTCTTAGTGTGGCTTCTAAGGTAGACTACGATTCTTTGATGCTTTCACTTGAGCTCGACGTTTCTTGCCTTGGCCTCTGAAGACTTGATTCTTTGGCAGACTCCTATTTTGAATATCTTCACTTAAGCTCCACGTTTTCTGCCTTAACTTCTGTAGACTTGAATCTCTTGGCAGACTACGATTCCGAATCTCTTTGTTTAAGCTCCATGATTCTGCCTTGTCTTTCGAATGATGTCTTTGACAGACTACGATTCTATCAAGACTTTAACTTTTACAGCTCAAATAGATCAACCTAACAAGTTTGATCTTTTCTTCTATACATTCATTTACATAAATGATAAACGTTAAAGCTTAGAACAACCTAACATGTTTGATCTATCATCTAAGTCCTTGTACAATGATTCTCTTAAGGACTGTACACTTAAGCATTTATATTTACTTTCAATATCAAATCTGAATATGCAATTCCCAACAATCTCCCTCTATTTGATGTTGACATAATCTAGGAGATTTAGATCATAACATCATTTTCTAAATGAATAATGTTAGAAAGTAAATATGGCTTAGTGTTTCAGTGAGCAACTGAAATTTCTAGAGAATAAGCATGAATTTATTGATGTTTGAAGAGATATTACATTCAAGCATAAAAACATCAATACAAAATTAATTTTAGGCTTATCTCTATTTTCTTTGTCTCTTGCTCCTCGAAGACTCAGCAGCTCTCATCTTTCTGGTTTGCTTATCTCTCCATTCAATGTCTTCTAGCTCATATCTAGATTGTGCAGAAGTCATGCCTTGTGAGCCAGAAGCTTGACCTTGATGTCTTTTAAGAGGTATTCCCACTGGAGGCTGCTGCAGATACTGATCAGATCGTGGAGTTTGAACATTTGGACTCCTAGAGTTGCCACCCGACGATTGACCAGTACGAGTTTACCTTTGCCTTTCCTGCTGCAGAGGTGGTGGCTGAATGTGCGTCTGCCTCGGTCTTCCACCTATGCCTTTATCTCCTTGCCCAATCTTCTCCCCCTTTATGTCATCATCAAGGTTCTAATATCGTCTAAGAGTCGTTTGACTCCGTCTACCAGGGCATGCATTTGAGTTCTTTGTTGAGAAATGTCACTGGTTTGTTCAGGAACTAAAGCCTCAGTGACCCTTCTTTGTTGCTGAAGTATTTTCACGGCATCGTTGTTCTGGGAGATTTGAGCAGCACTGCATTCTTGGAATTGGTTCAAAGCGATACGCAGTGCTGAAATCTGTTCTGCCATCAGCTCATTTTGAGTTTGCTGATTCTTCTGCATCAGTAACATGGCTTCTTTCTGTTTCTTTGCTTCGGCAAAATGAATAGCATCTCTTGCCTTGAGACTTGCAGCCATTTCTTTGAAAATCTCCCTCAACGATTTGGACAGTTCAGTTCCCAATTGTCCTGGAAGAGTTTGGACCGAGTCAAGGATGTTGTTGAATCTGTAGTGAAGTGTAATGGAGTGTTCTTCAAGGATCTTTTCAGACTCTGACCCTATTTGATTCAATGTTGCAGACAGCTCCTCCTTGGTTGGCATGAGAGCCAATTGATCTAGAATTTGTTATGTTTCTGGAGAAGGAGGAGTAGCCGTAGTGTGTTAATCTCTCATTGGCAAACTTGCGAGAGCAAGAGTCATGTTAAAGTATTCATTGTTGGAGGATGATGGAATGTCTGCTTGGGTTAGAGGGTTAGGAGTTTGCTGGATAAGCGTAGTGTTTGGCTCAGATGTATGTGTTTGTGTCTCTTTGAGTTGTTCTAGACACTCTACAATTTCTTCTTCGAATTGATCAGCATGCCCGAATCGTAGTGTGTCATCTAGGGTTGGTGTTTCACTGATTGAGTTTGCAAGCATTTCTTTGACAACTCGGGTGATGTGCTCAATCATTATTGGATGGTTAACGGGTCGCTCGACGAAGATGAGTTGGTTATTTGGTTCATCAGTCATAGAGTTTTGGGACTCTGTGACTGGAAACTGATTTAGCATTACTTCATCCAGATTCTCTGGTAGCTCCCCCTCAATTTCTGCATTCTCTGGCTCCCCCTCAGCTGTAGCATTCTCTTGATTCTGAGCTTCCAGAGTTTCTTCTTCCTGCAGCTCAGTAATCTGTTTATCCTTATCATCAGCTCTTTTTCTGTCCTCTTACCACAATACTTCCTCATTGATAAGAATGAATTTCTTGACCAATGTCCTCTTCTTCTTGGGCTTGACTACATCTTCAGAACCTTCTTCAGCTTTAGCCCTGTTTGTCTGTTCGGGCTGAGAGGCTGTTGCAGCATCTTCTTCCATACTAGCAGCCTACCTTGACTCTACGATTGGTGAAGACTCCTGAATCGTAGTAAGTGTAGGCTTCTTTGGTCTGTGATTGCGTTTCTTCTTCTTTTGAGCCTCAGCACTTCTTTTAGCCATGTCCTCACTTGTTTCCCTCTTCTTCTTCTTCTCCTTCTCTTTCAGAGTCTCCTCTGATGCTTGAGCTGCCTCAGGAGTAATAGCTCTTTCAGTCATTAAGCCACTAAACTCCATTTCAGCATCAGGGCTTGCTTGAAGTGCATCAGTGGTTGGGTCTTGGGGTTCCTCAGCCATTGATACATCTTCATTCATCTTTTTCTTTCCTTTCCTCCTTCTGATCAAGGCTTTAGCATTTTCTTCAGTTATTCTTTCTTCTTCTACCTCCCAGGCTTCCTCTCTTACAGCAGATAGAATTTCAGATTTTATCTTTACATTTTCTGCCGGGTTTTTCTTCCAGTTTTGAAATAATTGCTGGGTTATATTCTGGTTGGGGACAATGGAGACACCTTCTTCATCTTTAATCTTGTCGCCCAGTGCAGCTTTTAGTATCATGCTGATAAATCTCCCATAAGGCATTTTTGCAGTACTCTTGGTCTTCTTGGAGCTTTCCATCCATTTTCCAACATTCCATTAGTAGAGCTCCATAGTTGAGTTGAACTCTGTACCTGATAGCTGTCATGAGCTTCAGTTGTTTTTCATTGACAGTATCGTGGCCAGAGCCCTTGCAGCATATGCATTTTCCAACAATTTCAGCAAGAAACTCATATTCTTGGGGAAACTCTTTCTTCCTATAGCCACTCTTTTCTTCAGTTTTGTTGTGTTTCATCTTCTTTAGGCCTTCATGAAAATCGATTCGGTCCAGTGATGGAAGACCTTCATTGATGAACCCTAGGGAAAGGTTTATGCTTTCTGAGTTGAGTCGAATCTGCTCGCCCTTGACTTTGGTGAGGATAGAGTTTCCTTCAACAATTCCATTTGTGTAGAACTCTTTCACCAGCTTTGTGAAGACAAGTGTGTCGGTACTTAGGGCATCCTTGAGTCCAGCTTTATTTAGCAGGGAAAGAACTTTGTGCATTTCTGGACCATCATCTTCAAATTTGTCAAAGCATAGCTGAAAACCTGAGACAATTTTGGAAGCAGCCATGATTTAGACTGATTTTCTTGAAATGAATGAACTTGGCTTAGCTTTCTAAAACTTAGGGTTTCGTTTGAGAGAGAGAGAGAAAGATAGTCTTTTGAAATTCAAAGATGAACTGACATATGACAGTTTAAAATAGTTTTAAACACTTCCCTCCATATGTTCAGCGTCGTGGGACACGTGTCGGATTCTGCAGAACTCCACGATTTTAATCCATGTGGAAATCTCTGTTCTGCCCTTAGCTCCCCCTGAGCTGGTGTGCCCTTGTGAGAAGACTATGAATGTCCAGATCCTCTCCACGATTGTTGAGTTTGATCCTTTGCTCGCTTTTTGATCATTGAGTCTACAACTTTCTATGATGCTATCTGAAATGGCAAGCCTTCTAGATTAAGGTTGCTCAACAAGGGCCAACCTCTTAGCTTGAAACTAAGGATCAGGTTTGTCCCTGAGACGCTTATTAAAAGGGTTGCTTGGCTTGTTGTTGCTATCACAGTGAGCCTTTATGTCTTTAACTGGATCACTCCACGATCGTGGTTCCTCTTAGTCATCTCTACGATTTTGACTTAGCCTTTACATCTGCAAGGTTAGCACCATCTAGAGCATAGAATTTATGGTTGCAAATTTAACATACCTAACTCACTTATTAGCTTATTAAATCTGGATTCATCTAAGGGTTTTGTAAACACATCAGCAAGTTGATTTTCAGTAGGGATGTATTGCAAGGATATTGTCCCATTTTGAACATGATCCCTAATAAAATGATATCTTATTTCTATATGCTTGGTCCTAGAATGCATGACAGGATTATTTGTTATTGCTATAGCACTTATGTTATCACAGTGTATAGATATAGATTTGAAATCAAACCCATAATCTGCTAGCTGATTCTTCATCCATAGGATTTGAGCACAACAGCTACCAGTAGCAATATATTCAGCTTCTGCTGTTGAAGTTGATACTGAGTTTTGCTTCTTGTTGAACTAGGACACTAGTCTATTGCCTAGTAGTTGACAAGTGCCACTGGTACTTTTTCTATCTATTTTTCATCCTGCAAAGTCAGCATCTGAATATCTTGTCAGTTCAAATGAGGACTCTTTGTGATACCATAGACCCAAATAGGGTGTACCTTTAAGATACCTGAAAACCCTTTTTACAGCAGTTAAGTGTGATTCCTTAGGATTAGCTTGAAATCTAGCACATATACATGTTGCAAACATTATATCTGGTCTACTGGCAGTTAAGTAGAGAATGAAGCCTATCATACCTCTATATTGAGTAATATCAATACCTTTACCTGTCTCATCTTTGTCAAGCTTAGTTGCTGGAGCAATTGGTGTTTTCATGGGAGTAGCTGATTCCATGCCATATTTCTTGAGTAAGTCTTTAATGTACTTGGCTTGGATTATGAAAATTCCTTCATCAGTTTGTTTTACTTATAGTCCAAGGAAGAAGTTCAGTTCACCCGTCATGCTTATTTCAAACTTGCTCTGCATAAGCTTGGCAAATCTCTTGCACAGATTTTCATCAGTAGACCCAAAGATAATATCATCTACATATATTTGAACTAGTAAGACTTTATCTTTGTGTTTCTTAAGGAATAGTGTAGTGTCTACTCTACCTCTAGTGAATCCTTTTTCAATAAGAAAGCTTGTTAGTGTTTCATACCATGCTCTAGGTGCTTGCTTAAGTCCATATAAGGCTTTATCTAATCTATAGACATAATCAGAGAGAGTTGGATTGACAAAACCTGGGGGCTGCTCCACGTAGACTTCTTCTTAAAGTTCACCATTTAGGAATGCACTCTTGACATCCATCTGGAATACTTTGAACTTCATGTGTGCAGCAAATGCAAGGAACATTCTAATAGCTTCAAGTCTGGCCACTGGTGCAAAGGTCTCATCGTAGTCTATGCCTTCTTCTTGAGAATAACCTTTGGCCACCAGTCTTGCTTTGTTTCTAGTGATCACCCCATCTTCATCCATTTTGTTTCTGAAGACCCATTTGGTGCCGATGACTGGGTGACTCTTTGGTCTTTGAACTAATCTTCAAACTTTGCTTCTTTCAAATTGATTAAGTTCCTCTTGCATGGCTTCAATCTAGCTTGCATCTAGCATGGCATCTTCAATCTTCTTGGGTTCTATCTGAGATAGAAAACTCAAATAGAAGCATTCATTCTGAGTTGCAGATCTTGTTCTTATTCTGGCAGTTGGATCACCAATAATTAAATATTGAGTGTGATCTCTTGCCCACATGTTCCCTGTTGGAACATCAGTTCTGGTGCCTTCTTGTCTGAACTCCTCAAGATTGACTTCTGGTTCTTGTTGTTCAGAATCGTCGTTTGGTTCGCTCTCTCTATAATTTCTTCTTCGGACACTACGATTCTTTCTTCAGGAACTACTGTCATAGTGTTGGGCTCGACCACTTCATTCGTAGTGTCAGTGTCGTCAATCGTAGTGTCTGGTGGTGCAGACATATTCGAGTCTGTTTCATCGAAGATGATGTGGATTGAGACTTCAACACTTAATATCTTCTTGTTGAACACTCTATAGGCTTTGCTGTCTGTGGCATAACCAAGGAAGATTCCTTCATCTGACTTAGGTTGGAACTTAGTCAGATATTGCTTTCCATTGTTGAGAATGTAGCATGAACAGCCGAACACATGGAAGTAACTGACATTTGGCTTTCTTCCTTTCCACAGCTCATAGGGAGTCTTCTTTAGTGTAGAGTGTACAAGAGATCTGTTCTGTGTGTAGCACGCAGTGTTGATGGCTTCTGGCCAAAAGTATTCAGGCAGATGAGCTGCTGCAAGTAGAGTTCTTCCGGCTTCTATAAGTGTTATGTTCTTCCTTTCAGCTACTCCATTTTGCTGAGGAGTTCGTGGTGCTGAGAAGTTGTGCCTGAAGCCATTGTCTGCATAGAACTGGTCCATTTCTAAGAAGTCAAACTCTCTGCCATGATCACTCCTTATTGCCTTGATAGTCTCTCCTTTTTCATTCATCACCAGCTTGAACATCTTTATCAGTTGGGAGCTTGTCTCATCCTTTGAGTTAAGAAAGAACACCCATGTGTATCTTGTATAGTCATCCACCATGACCAGTGAGTATCTCTTCCCTCCTAAGCTCACAGTAGGAATTAGCCCAAAGAGATCCATGTGAAGTAACTGTAGGGGCCTGTCAATTGAGTTGACTGCTTTGCCTTTGAATGAGCTCTTTGTTTGCTTTCCAAGCTGACATGCATTGTATGGTCTTTCTTTAATGAAGTTGAACTTGGGTAATCCTGCTACCATATCTTTGGGGGCTAGTTTAGACATACTCTTGAAGTTGAGATGAGATAATCTTCTATGCCAAAGCCAACTTATTTCTTCAGTGGCCTTAGCAAGGAAGCATACTGTCTCATCAGAACTGAGCTGAGCAAGATTGACAATGTATACATTTCCTTCTCTTGTTCCTGTCAGCTTGATAGAGGATGTCTCCAGATCTTTGACTTGACATTGATTGTTGAGGAAGGTAACTAGATGGCCTTTATCGCAGAGTTGGCTGATGCTAAGAAGATTGTGCTTTAGACCATCAACATAAGCCACTTTGCTGAAGGACACTGCACCATTTCCAACTGAACCATAGACTCTTGTCTTGCCAGATCTGTTATCTCCAAAGATAACTGTTGGTCCCTCCTTCTCTGTGTAATTTGACAGGAGGGCTTTATTTTCGGTTATATGCCTTGAGCAACCACTGTCCAGATACCATGTGGTAGTCGTGGTGCTCATTTCCTGCAAACATATTTAGCTTTCATTTTGGTACCCAGACTAGCATGGGTCCTGCAATGTTAGTACCCTTAGGAACCCAAATCTTCTTGACTTTGGGTCTTCCATGAACAGTATTATGAAAGCATGATGCAATTTTATGACCAAATCTTCCACATGCAAAACATCCAACATGATTTATATTTGTGTGTGTGTATGGATGCTTTCTCCAATTGGATTTGTGTGGATATTTGTTGACTTTACCCTTAAATTGCATTTTCCTTTTCCATGCAGCCCTGGAGTTCATGTTCTGTGCTGAGTGAGTCTCAACACCACGATTCCTTCCAAGTTGATCGGTGGAGTCAGTTTTCCTCGACTCTACGATTCGTCGAGGTCCGACAATGGTGACTGAATTACTCTTCACTTTTCTGAACCCTAAGCCAACATGAGATCCGTAGTGTTTAGGAACACGTCTTGGTTCATAAGAGCAAGGTTGTACTGGTTCATCCTTTTGTGTGGACTTAACGAATGTAATACTTCTATTTAAGTTAGAAGCATTACTTACATTAATCTCTTTAGTCTTTCCCACACAGGGTTCTGAGGTTGATTCCTCAAACCCTAAGCCTGTTCTATCAGAGACACTTCTCTGATTGGATATCAGGGAGTCCATGGATGAAGAAGATCTATTCCATGTAGAGATAGTCTTTTCTAGCTCCTCAATCTTAGAGGTTAGATCTGACTCTCTCTGTATGGTCAGTTCATTTGTCTCTCTTAAGATTTTATTCTCATCTTCAAGTTTAGAGAGAGAGTTAGAATTTAGTAGAGCTACTTCCAACTCTTGCTGAACCTTTTCTTTCTCCTTTTGAAGATCAGTATAATCTTTAGATAGAACTTTTAGCCACTTCATATGTTGATATAGATCAGTTGACATATCACGAATGCCAGTTCTTAAATCATCAATGTCGATATCAAGAGAGTTAAAGTCAAATACCTTGTCTATGACTGCTTCAGCATCTTTCCTGCTTAGTGCATTTTTGGCCATCAGACATAGGTTGGCTTTCTGAGGTGCTTCATCATCTTCAGACTCAGTGTTAGTGTCACTATCTGAATCACTCCAATAACTTCCAACTACAAGCCCTTTGTCTTTCTTCTTATTCTTTCTGTAGCCTTTGAGCTCCTTCTTTTGATTTGACTTTCTCTTCAGCTTTTCCTTGATAGGCTTGTTGCAGTTAGCAATGAAATTCCCAGGCTTTTTGCAATTATAGCATAGGTCATTGATCTGCTCCTGACTGCTGCTGTTGTTGAACTTCTTAGGTTTGCTGCTTCTGCCTTTGAGCATAAGTCTTTTGAATCTTCTGGCCAGCATTGCAGCTTCATCATCATCAATGTCATCCTCTTCATCAGAGTCAGACTCATCTTCCACCTGTGCCCTAGAGATCTCTTCCTTTGATTTGAGAGCAACTCCTTTGTCCTTCCTTCTTCCTTCTGATAGAGTTTTTGCTCGTTGAGTCAGTTCAAGCTCGTATTTAAGAAGGTTTCCGTAGAGCTGTTGAACTGTCATTTCATGCAGATTCTTTGACTCTCTGATTGTAGTGGTCTTAGCATCCCATCTGCTTGGCAAAGACCTCATGAACTTGATGACTAGATCTTTGTTTGGATAGGTCTTTCTATAGGCTCTGAGAGAGTTAAGCAGTGTAGTGAATCTTTCATAAGTGGAAGTGACATTCTCTCCTGAGATATGAGCAAACATCTCATACTGTTGAGTCAGTAGAGATTGCTTTCACTTGAGCTTGACGTTTCTTGCCTTGGCCTCTGCAGATTTGATTCTTCGGCAGACTTCTATTTTGAATATCTTCACTTAAGCTCCACGTTTTCTTCCTTAACTTCTGTAGACTTGAATCTCTTGGCAGACTACAATTTCGAATCTCTTCGTTTAAGCTCCACGATTCTGTCTTGTCTTTCGAATGTTGTCTTTGACAGACTACAATTCTGTTAAAACTCTAACTTTTACAGCTCAAATAGATCAACCTAACAAGTTTGATCTTTTCTTCTATACATTCATTTACATAAATGATAAACGTTAAAGCTCAGATCAACCTAACATGTTTGATCTATCATCTAAGTCCTTGTACAATGATTTTCTTAAGGACTGTACACTTAAGCATTTATATTTACTTTCAATATCAAATCTGAATATGCAATTCCTAACAGAGTGGTTTTTGGAGGGATAGGTCTGATATTGACTTTAGTAGTGAACCGTATCATAACAAAGATGAAGATGATATAATTAAATTGGAATTTGCAGAGGGGTTACCTACACAAACTGTGGGCTAAGATTTACATGGTTTACATTTATTTAATTATTACATATAGCATGATTTTAGTTTTGATGTTTGTTTTATTTTGTTTATTTGTGTAGTGATTATGGGATGTTCACAATTTATTTTGTTGAGCATGTTATTCACTAGAAGTTTGCTGAAATTCCTAGTCCATTCCCCATTCCAAAGTATCGGAAGAAATTATGTACAAACCTCTACATGCATGCTAGGAATAAACAATTAGAGGGATATGAGTCTGATAGAGAATTTCCATGGAGATTTTTACCAGATTTTGATTAGTTCGGTTGTAATTGTCTTTTCATTATAAATTGTGTTTCGTACATTGATTTTGTTGGATATCTATAACCATTTGTTATGGTTAGTGAGTTTTTAATGTTTGGTGCAGCTTATGTAAATGTGATTACAGTTTTTGATTATATTACCAAATATTTGACATTGTTTGTTGGTTCGTATTTGTTACTTATAAGTTGTCTGATACATTTATTTGAAAGGTGCAGTGGGGTAACCAAACATGCATAGAGGGGTAACTATTTTATTTTTTGTTAGTAACCAGATAGTTATAAGCTTATATCAATATAAATATCAAGTGCTAAATGTACATGTGAGAGTGCCCCATTTATATAGCTTATGGATACTTATAAATTACATAGGTTTAAAAGTTATTTGAAAATGGTCAGTTGGTAGCTAAACATGCATGTATAGGTAACCATTTTAGTTTTTGTGAGTAACCAAATATACATAAAAATGCTTCAGAACAGTTTCCATCAGCTATTTCAGTTGAAATGTTAGGTTGGTTTCCAAACCTACATATAAGGTAACCATTTTATTTTTTGTTAGTAACTAGATTGTTATAAGATTGTTTCTGGCCTGTTATCAAGTGTTAAATGCATATAATTTATTTATACCATATCATCATGACTGAATCAGAAACTCCAATTAAGAGTTCCTATTTATATATATGATGGTCACTTATAGATCACATTAAAAAAAGATAGTTATAAACTAGGTTTGATGTACATGTTGTTTATGTTTTGGGTTTGAGGTGCAGTTGGTATCCAAACATGTATAGATGGATAACCATTTTAGTTTTTGTTAGTAACCAGATAATTAAATGCTTATATTGGAACATTTATCAAGTGCTAAATGTACATATGAGGGTTCCCATTTATCTAGCTGATGGATACTTATAAATTACATAGGTATAAAAGTTATTTGGAAATGGTCAGTTGGTAGCTAAATATTTATAGAGAGGTAACCATTTTATTTTGGATGAGTAACCAAATTTATATAACAATGTTTCAGAACTTTTACCAATTGTTCAATGTATATGTTTGCTTTATATTGATAACTCATGATGTAATCAGTAATCAAAATATTAATCAATATTGTGCAACACAAGTTTGGGTACTGTACATCATCAAAAAGGTTACCAACTATCTGGTTAATGGTTACTCATAGTAAACAACAATACATTCCTATATTTACACTCTTGTTGATCATGTACTATATCAGTCCTTTTTTGGTTTTAAAATCGACGGATTATTGCATATTTTTCTGTTATGTCCCTTTCTTGGCGCCTGCTGCATTTGTTTTAAATTTTGTTTTCAGATCCGTGCTTGTACCTCCCTAGCTTTGGTCTTCCCGCTGGTCTTCTTGTATTTGATGGTTTTACACATATGTTTATTACTTCTTCTGGCACATCCCAGTTCACTTTGTCATCTAACGGCATGATGGACATTGAATATGTGTCTACCAAAGTTGTTTTTAAGTAGTTTTTTGAGCAAAATTCATAACAGTTCAGATTCCTCTTGCTGATAACAACAGCAGCGTGTGGACAAGGCATCTCATGGTACTGAAATTTACGGCATGTGCATGTCCTTTGTTCGATGTCGACAATATATTGTTTGGTGACATCGTAAATTGTGAAGATCAATAGGTTTGATGTCTCAACCTACAACATAAATTAAGTGTGTCGTTAGTATGTATAAATAGTTAGTTTGTTTACATCGAAAGAATGGCAGTTATACGTAATGTTGGTAACATTATCAGCATAAACAGGTAACCATAACATAATTAAGCATAACCAAACCATAATATGATAGTAAACAGAAGAGAATTTAATGGTAACCAATACAGAAACACACATGTTGATATGACATGATAATAAACAATAATAGTTTAAAATGCACAATATGATAGTAAAGCAAACTAGACCTATATACAATGATAGTAACCAAACATAATACAACATAATATTCTCATAATATTCTTAGCATATTACCCTCAATATAATATTATCAGCATAATATTCTCAGCATATACAGGTATTCTCAGCATATACGGGTAACTATACCATAATAAAGCAGTAACCAAAACCATAATATGATAGTAACCAATAAATGAATCTTCTGTTGTAATAATTTAAAAGTTGTATTTGTTACCTTAAATTTCTTTGATTGAGTGATATTCGATTGCAACCTTGCCTCAGCTATCGTGGAAAGTGTAGTGAATGTTGATATGGCTGCTTGTTTATTTGTGAAATACCATCTTTGAATCATACAACGGATGCATTCAATCATTTTTATAACTGGAAGTTCCCTGATCTCCTTGATTGCATTGTTTATAGATTCCGCTGTGTTTGAAGTCATTGTCAAGTACCTGCTTACAGTCCCATAGAGCTTCGTGCACTTCTCCAACTTGACCTCTTCCTCCAAATATGTTCTTATTCGAGCATCAATTGCATCAAGTTCACCCATGTGTTTGTTAAATTTTTCAATGGTGTAAGCTCTACAAGCCCCGTTATACGCCTGTTTGAGTTCTTCTCCTCTCTTTTTGAATCTGTTTTTTATATTTTTCAATACATGATATGTACACGAACCATGCATGACATCCGGGAACACAAAATTCAGTCCCTGTACAATAGCTTCATGTCTATCTGAAACAATGCATTGGTCTTCCTTAACTCCACAAGCATTTCTCAAATTTACGAAAAATCATCTCCAAGATAATTCATTTTCGCTGTCAACTACTGCAAAAGCAACCGGAACAATGTTTCTGTTTGCATCCTGCGTACTTGCTATCAGGAGTGTGCCCCCGTAGGTTGATTGTATGAACGTGCCATCAATTACAATGATTAGAAAGCAATGATGCCATGCTTGAATGGATGCTCCAATGGCAAAGAATAGATATTTGAAACGACCATTTGCTTCCAACTCCAGGGATGTGACGGAACCTGGTATGAAATTTCAGCAATGTCATTATAGTTCAAGTAGCAGACAGTATCCAAACTAGTAGCAGAGGGTAACCATTTATATGGTTAATGGTATCCAACTAATTATCATAATATTATTTTCAACACAGTGCATATGGTATCCAGAATGTCATTAAATTATGTTATTATTAGTATCATATTATTGTCTGGTAACTTCTTTATCATGTTTTGATTACTGCTATCTTATGATTTGGTTACTGTTATTGTGCACTCAATGTGGGGTTTTGGTCACTTTTATATAGTGTTGTGGATACTATGTAATTGTTTAGTTTACATGGGTTTCCAAAACTGGGTTTGATTTACATATTGTTATTGTTTTGGTTACCATTAGAACATGTTCTGGTTACTATCATACAATGGTTTGGTTACTTATTTAATATGGTATGGTTATATGATAGTAACCAAACAGTAATATGTTATACTGTTTTGTTTACTATCATATAACTGTTTGGATACTTATTTATTTCATTTTGGTTACTGTTATCTTATGATTTGACTAATATCATTGTAACCAAACCTGTACATAAGGGTAACCATATTATTTTTTGTTAGTAACCAGACAGTTATATGATAGTAACCAGACCCTTATATAGTAACCAGACAGTTACAAGCTTGTATCAGGTCATAGATAAGTTTTTAATGTACATATTTTAGTGTCCCATTTATCTAGGTTATGTACACTTATAAATCACATACTTGAAAAAATTATTTGGAAGTGGTCCATTTGGTAGCTAAATCAACATATAGAGGTAACCAGTTTAGTTTTTGTGAGTAACCAAATATACATATAAATATTTCAGACAGTTTCCATCAGTTATTTCAGTTAAAATGTTAGATTGGTTTCAAAATCTACATATAAGGTAACTAGTTTAGTTTTTGTTAGTAACCAGATAGTTATAAGCTTGTTTATGGCCTGTTAACAATTGTTAAATGTATATGTTTTATTTATACCATGTCATCATGTTGGAATACAGTTGGTAACTAATCATGCATAATAAGGTAACCAAATCATTTGAATTGGGTATCCAACTAATTATGAAAAACAAATATACTATTTTAAAGTGTTACCTGAATTTGTTTTCTCCAACATGTGCAACCATGATGAGACCAGTGAGTAGTCGTGTGGATTTCCTCTCACCTTGTCCAATGCTTTCTCCTTTGATCTCCATGCTTTTTTGGTAAGAGATAGACACATTATACTCTGTCATCATGTCCTCCACAATATAGGTTGGTGTGTATATTTTGTTCAGATTTGTTAATCTGTGCATTATGCATTCACTAACCAACTCACTATTTGTCTGTCTGTGGTCTCCCATCAATACATTGACTAAACATGTGTGAATGTAATTGAAAGCTCTCACCTTGAACATACTGGTTTTTCGAAACCTTGATGCTCTCATTTTCCATCTGCAATTTTCATTATCTATGCACACTAGCACGAGGTCTCTACAACTTGTTCGTCCAACTTTGTGTTGTCTGTTTTTCCTGATTGAATGCAGCCTCATTGCTAGTGATAAGATTTTCTTGTCTTTGTAAGTTTGATGTACTTTTACTTCACGTTCATTCGGATCTGTTATAACATTATCAGATCGTTCTTTTGTTTATGTTATGCCATTTTGTCTGTCTTGTTGTTGTTCAATAACTTCCATGGTAAGCTGATCAGCATATTGTGTTCCAATTTGGCAATCTTGTGTTGCTAGCGGTACAAGTTCTGAATTCAACTGTGCTGGTCTGATTGGCGTTACATCGTGAATTCTAGTTTCTTCTACATTTATCAAGTTCTGCAAGATTGTTGTGCGTCCCCTGCTGTGTACATTCTCTATAATCAGTGGGAATTTGCCTTGTTCATCAGATTTTCTGCTGACTTCCATAAAGAATCTAAAGGTTGCTTCATCTGATATACTGATCGATGGAATGTCGCTTCTAATCTGACATTTGATTGACAATGTTGTTGTGCTCGTGTCTAGCCGTATTGCACTGCATACCAAGCTTTGCATTTCTCTAAACGAACTAGTTGATGGAACTAGTTGGCCGGTAACTTCAAAATTGTTGTATTGGTTATTGTCAGTCCATGTTCCGTTGAAATAAAGTACAACTGGAATCATATCCATTGTCTGACAACTGAATAAACATTGAACAGTAACCAAATCTAGATTAGACAGTAACCAATATACATGTACTTAGTAACTATAACATAAAACATATTTTTAAATGTATATTACAATCAGAACAATGACTTTGTTACTAATTAAAGTCTAACAGTTGTATGAATGTAACCAATGTAGTCAATAAGTAACCATCTATATAAAATAAATCAGTATAAAACACACTAATATTATACAGTAACCAAATAAATATTATACAGTAACCAAATGAATATTAGACAGTAATCAACATACACATACTTAATAACCATAACATAAAACACATGTTTCATTGCATTTTACAGTCAAAACAACCAGTGGAGTAACCAATGTAGTTAATAAGTAACCATCAATATAAAACAAGTCAGTATAAAAGACAATAATAGTATACAGTAACCAAATCAACATTATAAAGTAACCAAATCCAGATTAGACAGTAACCAATATATATATACTTAGTAACTAGAACATACTTCATTGCATTTTACAGTCAAAACACTCAGTATACTGACTTTGTTACCAATTAAAAATCCGTTAGTTGTATAAAGGTAACTAATGCAGTTAATAAGTAACCATCAATATAAAACAAATCAGTATAAATACAATAATATTATACAGTAACCAAATCAACATTATATAGTAACCAAATCCATATTAGACAGTAACCAAGATTTATATATTTAGTAACCAGAACATAAAACACATTTTCCATGCATATTATAACAAAAACAATTAGAATACTTACTTTGTGACCAATTAAAAATCCAACAGTTGTATGAAGGTAACCAATGTATCTAATAAGTAACCATTAATATAAAAAACACCAATAACCAAATCAACATTATACAACAACCAAATTCAGATTACACAGTAACCAAAATGTATTTACTTAGTAACCATAAGATAAACTATATTTTTCCAAATCAACAATATACACTTAGTAACCAGAACCTAAAACACAGTATACAGCAACCAAATTTAATTTAGGCAGTAGTAACCAATATGTGTCTACTTAGTAACCAATAATATCAAACACATTTGTCCATGCAACTTACAACCAATAAACTCAGTAAAAAATCCAGTAACCAAATCAATATTATACAGACACCAAATCAACATTATAAGTAACCAAATATATTGTTATTTGTAACCAATATATATATATACTTAGTAACAGTACATAAAACACATTTTTCAATGCATTTTACAATTAAAATACTCAGTGTACTGATTTTGTGACAAATTAAAGACCGAACTATTTCATGAAGGTAGCCAATATATGAATATGTAGTAACTACGGGTAATATATGCATATACACTTGAAAGTTATATACATCAGTATACGAATATGTAACCAATCAACAAACAACGAATTATTATAGTAGTTTTGTTTCTAGTTACTGATCGTAAACCGAAAATATTAACACATTGTTTTACTTACATATGTAATTTCGTAATTTGTGAACTCGGATTTCAAATACCCTTTTAATCTTCAATGTTCGGCTTCTCTGGAAACTTCAGAATCGATTGGAAACTCTTAAGTCAGCAGTTGATTTCGTCTTCTCCGATGTTGAATTTCGTTTGGGTTCGTCTTCTCCGATCTGCGAAATTTGAAACCTTGATTTCTCGTTATTTTGAATTTAGGATATTAGTTGGTTGCCTATATCAAAAAGTCGGTAACTGGCGTGTAGGGCAGTTATTGTTCCTTAATTTTTGTCTGTATTAATGTTTTGCATTATTTTTGTAATTATGTTGTGGGTGTATTGTTTTTGTAATTACTTTATAAATGTTGTATACTAGTGTAAAGGACCTTATTATATATTGTGTTTCAAATTATCGCACCTAAATATGATAAATAATACAGTAAAATTATAAAATATAGTGGTTAATTACCTTCCCCTAATCCCCTCCATTTTAAATTTTTACTTAAAAGAGTATATATATATTTTTTATCTTTATGCGATTACATACAACTATTATAAGGATAATTTCGTTAATTAGGTCCTTAAAGTGGCATTTTGTGTCGATTCTATTTTTTTATCCGATTTGATCCTAACCTGACCCATTTTGACTAAATTTTGACCCAACCTAGTTTGACCCAACACCAAATTTAATATTTTACAATAACATAAATATTGACTAGTGCCAATATCCAAAAGCTTCATTTAATAAATTTGGTGTTAAACCTTTATTGACTTGAATGAATCTAATAATCTGCATAATTAAAGTTATAACCTTCATGGATTATACATGTATTGGACTAAATTTAAATAAATCTATGTTAAATTTAATTTAATTTTAAATATTTTAAATTGATTTTAAAATTTTAATAGTAATTTTATATTTTAAAATGGTGTACTGAATACGTATGTCACCAAAATATCATATTATCCCCAGCAGGAGGTCAAAGAAAAGTCTTTGGAGTAAAGAAGACGGAATATAATATGGAATTTTTCATACACATCCATTGAATTTAACTTTTTAAACAAAATCAGAATCTGTATGATGGACTCTAAGAGCATCTTTAATAATAATAGTAAACAAACTCTTTAAATTGAAATTTGTTGACCTACGTGACAATTTGAAAAATACTATTTGCTACTTTTATATTTTGTGTCTAATCAGTCTTTTCAATTCAATGAGCTGTACATCAAACTCATCAAGCAAAATAAATGTTTTTAGCTTTTTTCATATGGTTTTGATTCTCCCAAAACAAAATAAATATTTTGAAGAGAGAATGAGGTTGCAGATTTGAAAAGAGAGAATGAGATTGCAGATTTGATGACCAAGTTTGATGACTAAGAGCATCTCTAACAGCTTCTTCAACCACTTTGGGATACTCAAATAGGTGAGCCACATCAAAAAAATTATCTCCAACAATCTCTTCAAACGTAGTCATCAAAGCTGCAACCTCATTCTCTCTCTCCAAATCTACAATTAAAGGCTAAAAATATTTATTACGCTTGATGAGTTTGATGTACAGCTCATTGAATTGAAGAGACTGACGAGGAACAAAATATGAAAGTAACAAATAATGCTCTTCAAATTGCCACGTAAATCAACAAACTTCAATTTGAAGAGTTATTTTTTGCTACTACTTTTGGAGATGTTCTAAGGTTGAAGAGGCTGTTGGAGATAATTTTTCTGATGTGTCTCACCTATTTAAGTATCCCAAAATGATTGAAGAGACTACTAGAGCTGTTCTAACACCACTAAATACTACAAAATCTAAGTTCAAAAGGGCCAGGCTGCGAGTAAATACTAGTTAATACCCTTATGTTGATGTTAAAAGATTAGTTTTAATTACCACCTGAAATTAAAGTCACATTTGTTAAGGTAATATGTGAATTTTGACTAGTGCCAATACCCAAAAGCTTCAATTTTTATATTATGTTTGGATCGGTGGAATAGAAGGGAGAATGGAATAAATAATTTCATTGAAATGAATAAAAGGCTGTTTGGTTTGTTTATTCCTGCCGTAATGATGCATTCTTACCGGAATATTAATCTACTTAAAATTAGATTTTTCATTCCTGTTGGGAGGCGCTGAATAAACCATTCCGTCTACTCATTTTAGTCAATTGGCAATAATACCCCTATAAAGATATAGAGTGACTACGTATGTCACACACACATCGTATTTATCCCCAACACAATATCGTATTTGTTTGTGAGTTTGTATAGAGAATTTTTTTTTAAAAAAAAAATTTATGATAGAAAAAAGGGTGAAACAAGAAAATTTATTTTCTTTTCTAGTGTTTGTGAGTTTTGGAAGTGAATTTTAACTTAAAAGAGTAAATTACTTTTTTTACCCTTATGAGATTATATTTGAACTATTATAATGATAATTGTGGTATTTTAATATGTCATTTAAGTTTTTAATAAATTTCTTTCAAAATCTTCCCAAGTTTAGGAGGAATTTTTTTAAAAAAATAATAATAATAATAATATATTTTGGAACGGAAGTGATTTGTTATGCATGTCAGAGTCAATATCATATTTTCCTAGAAAAGAAGACGTCAGGCGAGGAAGTCTTTGGAGTGGATAAGACGGAATGAATTTATGAATGCAATGTGAAATTTTCATGCCACTCGGTAGGTCATGATCAGTGACTTAGCTTACTTGAAAGTATACTTCAAATTAAATTAAAGTCATCCTTTCGTTTAATTTAAAAAAAATTTCTAATTCTGACTTATAGATAACGCTAAGGTACGTTTGGAACTTAGAAAAGTATTTATAAAAGGAAATCTTCAAAAGTCATCCTTTAATTTAATTTCAAGGAAATTTCTATTACACGGTTCAAACAACATGAATAGCAGCAAGGTGATTTATAGATAACGTTGAGGTACGCTTGAAACTTAGAAAAATATTCCAAGGAAACGAAAAAATAAAATGAAATTCTAAAATTTTATGCACTGCTTCTGTTCTAAATTATAGGCTTAATATTGACTTGTTAAAAATTAATTTCAATATTTTTAAACTCAAACATAACATGAACTCATTTATCTTATTTCAATACAATTATGAATATCATAAACTGCCTAAAAGGTAGTACTGGTTATAAGATTATTATTTTCAAAATTTAAATAAATCATGTCAATTTTAAATTCAAAAATATTTTAAATTAATGATTTTGATCGTGTTAAACGTGTCAACCCGTTTATTATACATGTCCGATCTATTTCAATTTAGGGTTAAACGTGTCGACCTTTTAATGACACGAAAATCATATAGACTTAATACTAACCCTATTATTATATATCGTGTTTCAAATTATCGCGCCTAAACATTATAGATATTACATTAAAATTATAGAATATAGTGGTTAATTACCTTCCCCTTCCCCTAATCCCCTCCCTTTTAAATTTTAACTGAAAAGAGTATATTACTTTTTTATCCTTAAGAGATTACATATGAACTATTATAAGAATAATTTTTATATTTTAATATGTCATCTAATTCTTTAATAAATTTTCTTCTAAATCTTCCCAAATTTGGGAGATTTTTTTTAAAAAGTCTCTCATTCTCCTTTCTTTTCTTTTCTAAAAAAACTCACAAACAAGAAACTTTTGGTCTCTTTCCTAAATTTTCCTCATTCTCCTTTATTTTATCTCCTTTTTAACTTGATGTAACTTGATGTGGGTTGATCTATGCCTTAATCTCTCCCCTTGGGTACATTGGTAACAAATATAGCTTGATGTGGGTTGATATATGTCTTAACCTCTCCCCTTAAATAGTTAACTTGATTATTTTTTTGGGTTAAAAGGTCATGACTGCAGTTACGCTTGTCTCAGTAGTATTTTCTTAGGTCAAAAACTTAGGCTCTGTCGTCTACAATTACCTCAAAAGTCATCCTTTAATTTAATTTTAAGGAAATTTATACCTAACTTATAGATCACGTTAAGGTACGTTTGGAACTTACAAAAGTTTTCTTTCGTCCACAATTACCTCAAAAGTCATCCTTTAATTTAATCTTAAGGAAATTTCTATTCCTGACTTATGGATAACGCTAAGATACGTTTGGAACTTATAACAGTTTTCTTCTATCTACAATTATCTCAAAAGTCATCCTTTAATTTAATTTTAAGGAAATTTATGTAGACCTCAAATTAAAGTCATCCTTTAATTTAATTTTAAGGAAATTTATATCCCTGACTTATAGATAACGCTAAAGTACCTTTGGAACTTAGAAAAGTATTCGAAGGAAACGAAAAATGTAATGAAATCCTCAAAAGTCATCCTTTAATTTAATTTTAAGGAAATTTATATTCCACGGTCCAAACAAAGTGACAACAAGGTGACTTATAAGAAAATTTCTATTCTACGATCCAAACAAAGTGAATAGAAGCAAGGTGACTTATAGATAAAGCTACGTTTGGAACTTAGAAAAGTATTCGAAGGAAACGAAAAATGAAATGAAATCCTAAAATTTTATGAACTACTTCCGTTCCAAATTATAAGATTAATATTGACTTGTTAAAAATTAATTTCAAATATTTTTAAACTCAAACTTAACATGAATTCATTTATCTTATTTCAATACAATTATGGATATCATAAATTACCTAAAAGGTAGTATTGGTTATAAAATTATTGTTTTCAAAATTTAAATGAATCATGTCAATTTTAAATTTGAAGATATTTTAAATTAACTTTTAAAAAATCAATATTGTTCTTATAATTTAAATTGGTTGGTGGACAAATCAATCAAGAGATTCTAACCTGTTCAACTGACCAATTTCTTGAGGGACCTCTCCATATAACTTATTCTTTGACAAGTTCAACCCCTTTTAGCTTAGTGGGAGGGTTTTCACTTCATTTTGCCGTGTATTAAGGGGAAGTAAAGAAGAGAATTATGGTCCTCACCCTACATGCCCACCAAACTTTAATTTCCACCGTAACAGTTGGAGGAATGGGTTAGCTTAGTGATCACACGCTGAACCAAATTAATACAAAATAATTTCATACACTTATAATATATATATATATATATATATATATATATATATATATATATATATATATATATATTATTTATTTTAAATTAATGATTATGATCATGTTAAACGTGTCAATCCGTTTATTATATATGTCTAACCTATTTAAATTTAGGATTAAACGTGACGACATGTTAATGATACGAAAACCGTATAGACTTAATACTAACCTATTATTATATATTGTGCTTCAAATTATCGCGCCTAAATATGATAAATAATACAGTAAAATTATAGAATATAGTGGTTAATTACCTTCCCCTAATCCCCTCCATTTTAAATTTTAACTTAAAAAGAGTATATTTTTTTTTATCTTTATGCGATTACATATAACTACTATAAGGATAATTTTGGGATTAGGACAACTGTGCAATACATATATTAACATGGATTGATATTCCCAACATTGAAAATACAATTTCCCAATGATTTTCGTAATTAAAGTTAAGGTTTATAACCTGAACGTAGATTAAACTATTTATCATTGTATTAATTAAATTTAAACAAATTTATATTAATATAATTTTGAGTTTAAACTATCTCAGAAAACAAGAGGTGAATGAGAAAGTCTTTGGCGTTAGATAAGACGGAATGAATGCGTCAATACAATGTGGAATGAATTTTCATGCCACTCAGTAGGTCCACTCAATTTAACATGATCACTGACTCGTAGCGTTGAATTTTCATAATTGTTGCAACGATCAACATTTATATTCAACAAATAATACAACATAGAGATTGATTGATTTTGCTCATATATAATCGCCATGACGATGATGATGATCAAAAAGCTTCATATTCTCCATATTATGTATGTTGTTGTATTAATGTTTTTGCTATGCATCAACTCATTTTCCCTTGGTTTCGACTCTAACAGCACGATGGTAAGGTGCATTGAGAGGGAGAGACATGCTCTGCTCATGTTCAAACGGGGAAGCGAATTTGGTGATCAAGATATTTCTTCTTATTGGGGAAGCGAAGAAGAAGACTGTTGCGAATGGAAGGGAGTTGAATGTAGCAACCTCACAGGTCATGTCACTTCTCTTAATCTTCCATATGTTAAACATATTTCAATTAAGATGACTTCTTCATTGATTGAGTTGAAAAGTTTGAACCACCTAGACTTTTCTCAAAATGATTTCGGAAGTATGCCCATTCCAAATTTCATAGGTTCCCTCACCAATTTAGTTTACCTAGATCTTTCTTTTTCTAATTTAAAGGAACCAATTCCGTATCAGCTCAGAAATCTCTCCAACTTGAAGGTTTTGGATCTTTCTGGTAATAATTTTGTATCTAGTCCGATTCCCGACTTCATTGGCTCCTTCACCAAATTAGTTCACCTTGATCTTAGTCCTTAGATTGGCTAACTTGAGTGGAGCTATTCCATATCATCAGCTTGGAAATCTCTCCAACTTGAAGGTTTTGAATCTTAGTGACAATGAAGGATTGTACTTAAAGGATTGGAACCTTGAGTGGTTGTCTCGCCTTTCTTCCTTGAAAGAGCTTGACTTGAGCGGCGTCGACCTTAGTAGAGCCAATGGTTGGGTAGACATAATTAAGGCTCTCCCTTTCTTGTCCAACTTGAAATTACGTGGTTGCAATTTATCACGAGTCATGGCTCCATCATCTCTTTCCACAGCCAACTCTTCTTCATCTATCTCTACCCTTGTTCTCTCTTATAATAATTTGACTTTCTCCACATCTCGTTGGTTGTTCAACTTGAGTAGTAGCCTTGTGGATTTTGATCTTTTTGTAAACCTATTCAAAAGTTCAATTCCGGATGCGTTTGGTTATCATTTGACATCTCTTACACGTCTGAGTCTCGAGCATAATCAGGTCGAGAGCGTTCTTCCAAAATACTTAGGAAATCTCTGCAATTTGAAATCTCTAAGGTTGGGATGGAACAATCTCAACGGGAGCCTTGAGGATTTTTCATGAGGATGTACTACAAACTCATTACAATACTTGGACCTTTCTAATAATCAATTCACTGGGTCTTTAGTTGATTTTAAGGGATGGTCATCCTTGGTGTTCTTGGACATTTCCAATAATCAATACACTGGTCTTGTACCTGACTTAAGAGAATGTCCATCCTTGGGTTCTTTGATCCTTTCCAATAATCAATTCAATGCACTTTTACCTGAAACATTAATTCGGACAACTCTTGAATCTTCGATATCTCTACATTTCAAACAATTCTCTTCAGGTTGTTATCACCAAAGAACAGTTTTCTAATCTTTCCAATTTATCGTATTTGGATCTTTCTTTTAACACTAATATCTCTTTCAATTGGAGCCCTCAACATGTTTCCCATCTCCAACTACGTGGATTGCATTTGAGATCTTACAAGTTAGGGCCTCGATTCACCGAATGGATTAAGACACAAAAGTTGAAATTCCTTGATTTATCCAACAATGAGATTACAGGTTCTATCCCTACACGGTTCTGGGATCTAACAACTGAAATGGATTACTTGAATCTATCTTCAAACAAAATCGGAGGCATTGTACCAAACGTAAATTCATTAATTTTGGAAATAGATTTGAGTTCTAATAATTTTGAGAGTCCAATACCAAGTTTTCTTGCCAATGGGAGTTCATTAAATCTCTCAAGAAATAAATTTTCTGGAAACCTCTCTTTCTTGCAAGCACCTACACTTGGGCGTTTACGATATCTTGATGTCTCGCACAACTATTTATTGGGGGAGATTCCTGATTGTTGGATAAATTTTAAAGAGGAGATGACGATTCTTAATTTTGCATATAACAATTTGTCTGGGGGAATTCCTAGTTCATTGGGATTTCTGATGCAGCTCCAAGTATTGGATTTACAGAGGAACATGCTGTAAGACCCCAAATTTTTTGAATAAAATTTAATTTTCTTTATATATTATTTTGAAATAGTAAGGCGTTGATTTGATAAATGTGATAAGTTATGGGTGAAATGTGCAAAGTTTACAAAGTAAGCAAGTGGTTATAAAATATTCATTGTGTCGGGGAATATTCGTTTGGTCGAGAAATATTCTTTTTGTCGGAGAATATTCGTACGACGGCGCAGTCATTGGTGGACCCCACAACGGAATGAATGTCGAATATAGAAACCAACAGAAGTAACCTTTTTATAAAAATAACGGCAAAACTGTTACCATTAGTACTGTTGAAATACCCGGTGGTTAAAATACAGTAATACGCGGTGTTGCACGGTAGCACACGGTATTGTACAGTATTTCGAATTATTGATTCTTACGTAGGAAGGCACTTACTCAATTATTGTTACAGTAATTACTGTTCAATATTTTATATTATTGATTCAATAATTGCATAATATTTTATTGGTTCAATATTTGTTACGTTGATATTTTATATCAATAAGTGCTACTTTGTTATTTTATATTATTGATTCAATAATTGTCATTGCACATTATTTTAAATTATCAAATCAATAATTCATATTATTTGAATAATATTATTAGATAGCATTATTGGCAATGTCTAAGGAAATTCTGTCTAGGAAAGGGGTTGATTAATTGCGCGCTAGTAAGGAAAAATCTTTATCGGAAGGCCTCCTCTTTCCTGGGAACTACCTGGTTGTCAATATTGTAGTTCTGTAATATTATTTGTGAATAATTAATTTTTGATATATATGATAAGGAAATATTTATTCAATGTGGATTTAAACGGAGAAATTTTTAACATGTGACATTTGTTGAAAGTTGGTATTTTATCTTGTCCGATAAAATAATTTATTCAAATATATTATTATAATATTACATTATGGTAGTATGATGTGATTATATAATAGTATGATTTTTATAATTTGAATGGTAACATTATTATAGTAAATTCATGGTATAAAAGTTAAACGAGGTGGAAGAGTGCAAATTGAATTTGAACTCTTATGATGCAAACAATGATGTCATCGGAGCGATGAGGTAAGCAATGATGTCATCGGAGCGATGAAGTAAGCAATGATGTCATAAATCGATGATGTAAGCGATGATGTCATAAATTATGGCGAAAAGACTATTTTACCCTTACTCTGCCGAGCCTATAAATAGAAGCTCATTTCTTCATTATTTCTCACTAATTCACTAAAGCTATAGAGAGAGAAATTATAGAGAGAATTAGAGAGAAAGAAGAAGAGTATTCTGCTATTACGCTAGTACAGTCTCCAAATTTTAAGGTAAGGGGTATTATTTCTTTCGTATTCATGAAGAGAGTTATTTTTTTTCAATACTCGTAAGGGTTGTTAGTCCATTCTTTATTATTCTGTTGGAATAACCTGTCTACGCGGACTACCGCATGTATGGTGAAATCCTGTTGTTATTCCATTCTTTATTATTCTGTGGGAATAACCTGTCTACGCGGACTACCGTATGCCTGGTGAATAACCCTTCGTATTCAGCTGTTATTAAATTGTGAAAATAATCTGTTTGAGCGGACTACCGCCAGACAGGTGAAAATCCAATTGCAGTTTCGTATATTGTTTCATTTCAGATTCTAACTCTAAACTTACTACGGTAAGTATTGCTTCTATAATTCCTGAAATGATCAGATATTACTTGAGTTTTGAGCTTCATCTAATATTATTTCACTGGAATATTGGTCTGAACTTTCTTGTGAAATTTTTATCTTTTCATGTCGAGTTACTATTCACGAGTTACTATTCATAGGGTACTATTCACGATAAAAAATATATTTTTTTTCTTCCAAATCATCTTTGATTGGATCCAGGTTTTGATCTTTATTCTTGAACTCTGGATAAATTCTCTAATATTTGTCCTTTATCTCACTGGATCCGTTATTCGTATTATTGTTTATCATCCTCAGTTCTAAACGGTGATATAACTGAATATCTTTGGCATGTAGTGCAAAGATGAATAATTACGTGATGAATATCTTTGGCCTGTAGTGCAAAGATGAATGATTACCTGATGAATATCTTTGGCCCGTAGTGCAAAGATGGACAGGTGTTGAGATGAACATGACCAATTGATAATACAAATGAATATCTTTGGTCCGTAGTGCAAAGATGGATATTTGATTTGAGATGTATATTGATTGATGTTACAGGGATAAAATATTGATGATGGACTTTTAAATCAAAGAAGATAGTAGACATCATTCTCTACTTAACTCTTCTAATGAATTATTATTTCCTGCGAATATTGATCTAAAACTTGTTATCCATAATATTTTATCTGATTTGTTGAAGGCTAACGATAATTTATTTTTCATTATCTTAGTCATAATATTCTTTACTGGGCTAGTTGAGCTCACCCTTTTCTTCCATTGTTCTTTTCAAGAAATGAGAATATCGCGGGTACTAGTCGGGGAATGGAGTGATGGTCCGAGTTAGAGCTGCAGAAGTTGTCACTATTTTTTTTATTTAAATAGTGTGATAATAAATGTAATAAGGGCTTAGTTTAAATGTTAATATTTTCTACATGTCTGTTGTTGGTCCGATTAGATGACACAATTAACGCGCAAGTATACGCGGCCAACGAGTAATAAAGAGTAAGTAAAGATCGTTCCCACGGAGAATTAACGGATAAAAGACACCAAACCACTAGCACATAATCATCTCAGTCTTATTTAAATGGATGGTAAAGAGAATGAATTAAAACTAAGTTAAACTAGGCAAGCAATTAACTTAAACTAATTAGTTCTAGAGTTAAAATCAGATAATGAAGACAAGAGATTCCAATTTCCCCTAATGATTCGTCTAAATTGACATACTTCCAATCAGGTCAAATTAATAGTCAAGATAGTTAGCCGAGAACACGAACGTGAGAGAAGGCCATCTTTCGATGCACCTACTCCATATCACGTGCAATCCACAGATGATAGAACGCACGTGAACACCCACATTATCTAAACCCCTATATGTCTATGGTGTTTACAAATAAATAGGGTTTAAGGTCAAGCCCTTTATTAACTACGGACGGTGCTTCGGTATATGTCTATCCTAAGCACAAATCATACATTCAACGCCATGTGAATGCACAATCACCCGCTACTACGATTAGATCTAAACCAATGCTTTGTCTTTCAAGTCCACATAGGTTATCACAGTAATTGGTCGCGAATCAATTAAGCAATGCAAGCACGAATCGTAATAGACAATCATATAACAATCAAAGAGACAAACATGGAAGCATATCAAAGTAAACTACTCAAAAGGTTCCATTGGAACCTAAAAATAAGCTTAAGCCATAAATAACTCAAGTATATTATCCGCAAGTAACATCATCTAAATATACAATGTAATAGCAAAGAGAGATTAAGGATAGAGATTTCAAATCTTTCTCCAAGCTTGGACCCTTGGTGTCAATCCTCTTGCTTCAATCTTCAATACAAATCAAACCCTAGAATATAACTACTTTAAACTAATCTAACACTAATCTCTAACCTAATCTACTCCTAATCTAACAAACAAGAAATGAAAAGAGAAGGAATGGAAAAGCTAGGGCTTAAGGCCTTATGTTACTCCCTAGTGGAGATGTTTTACAAAATGGGAGCAAGAAGCCCTTATATCTCTCAGCCGAGTCTGCCAGCAAAAACCCCCCCAAGCTAAACCGAAACTGCTGGTCTAAAACAAAGTCAACCGAACAAGTTTGACCGCCGCAGCTGCGCCGGCTCCCTGACCAATGCCTGCGCAGGGGATAAATGCTGGAAATCTGTTGCTGGGTATCGGCGCGGGCGCGCAGCGTGAAGGTCTTGTCCTGGCGTGGTCGCGCGGGCTGCTGAACTTCGCTGGCACATTGCTTTTGCTGGTGCATTTGGCTGCCACCTTCGCTCTTGCCGTGCTCTATTACAACTTCATTCCATGCCATCTTTATACTTTAAGCTCATTTTAGCTCCTTGTCCCAATTAAGCGACCTTTGATCCTTTAACGCTCAATAAACGCCGAAAAAGTTCCTAAACCTGAAAAACACAAAACAAAGGAAAAACACATTAAACTCACAGGGTTACTTGAGTTTAAGCAACAGAACGAGTTGGAAAGTATCTGAATAAGTGGTCATAAAAGCCACTTATCAAATACCCCCAAACTTAAACGTTGCTTGCCCTCAAGAAACCAAAATAAAACTAACCAAAAGATGTAATGCAGTATCTACAATGTATGCAACCTACGCTATCATGAATGCGAATCCAAGTTCCCAGCCAGTATTGAACTTTTCAAAGCAGTGCCTCAGAAAAACCACAAGTTAATCAAATAGATAAGCTACCCAAGACAAGACCATAGGGCATATTCTTGCAAATCCAAAACTGTCAGCACTGATGTATTGTGCGTTGTGTGCCTAGCGACCATTAAACATGCTTTGAACAAATATATCACATACTATGCTTCTTAGGGGAAAAACAAGCTTCAACTTAAGAAAAGCAGTAAATCATATAAGTTCTAACCAAGACCATGTATTACGAAAGTTAAGAGTCAACAGGGGGGTATTCATTAAGCTTTTATTACTCACGAGGGCGTATTCGCACTTTCCCGTGTACACAATCGACTATGCAATGCCTAGTCCTCTTAGGCTTTTCAATGATACCCATATAGCGAGCTTTCGACCAACGACTCCCAGACCAAACGGCCTTAGGGCGCTGGGTGCAGAGATACCCCGAGGGCTTACTTGCTCGAATATCAAAGGTCACAGAACTCGACGTAGCCAAAGTGTTTATTCTATTTTTTTTCCTTTTTCAATGCATTTTGTTTTGTTTTCTTTTTCTTTTTCTTTTCCTGCAAGGGAGTGCGTCTTACGCTCCATCTCCCCGCATAAATCATGCATGTACCCTGTTTCCCCCAAACTTAAGCTTTTAACAGTTTAGTTATTATTATATGCGAACTGAAACTCTTTTATTAAAACATAGTTTTTTCACCAGAAGACAAGTATGTAAACATTTAAACTTAGCATATCATGGTGTTTACTCTATCGTGCTTACTGGTTACACAGTATCTGACAGATATGGATTTACATATATGACCATGAAATCAGGCTTAAGTCTCAAATCAGTTCAACAATCAAGTGATTTCAGTTTCTTCACAGGCAACATACATAACTAACCAACTAAAAACTGGATTCATGCAGTATGCTCTAACACAGAATGCAAAAACAAAAGAAAATTTTTAAAATTTTCATAAATTTTAACTATTTACAACCTACATGCACTAAATAAACAAACACAATATGCAATATGAATGCAACTACCCTATATGCAAAATAAAGCTAATACCCCCAAACTTAAACTATTCAATGTCCTCATTGAAGGTAAAGGTAAAAAGAAACTCCCCTATTTGGCTTTTGATGCTGCATGAAATGAAATGGCGCCTTCTCAGAAGTTTCCCCGCCTCTCTCTCCTTTGGCAAAATAAACCCCGCTCAGCACTGTACTCAACGAACCAACCTAACTACATATCAATCTTGCTCTGCTAGAGATCCCACACTTAATATCTCAATTGATCAGGTTGAGAGGATGAGGTGGATGAGAATTGGTACTTTGGATTAAGGAGGTAGGAGGTTTTCAAAACTAAGGCTTGTAGTGGGGGGGAATTGCATAAAATGGAAGAGATGGGGGATTGTATTAAGGAACTGAGGGTTTGGGATTATAGGGACTGAGGCTTGGGGGCTATTAATAATTGACATGAAGTGGTACCCCCCAAAATCTGCAGGATTTTTCCCAAGACAGGCCCAGTTTATGTGTGGCGCGGCCGCGCGGACCATCATATTTTGTTGCTACAGATTTTTGGCATGAACTGAGGTTGGCTTTTGCTTTTCATTCATTTCGAGCAGCCTTTGACCTAAAATATGCAGACAATACTTATTAAGCCCTCCTAGACTAACAAAAGTATATAAAATATATTTACATCAAGAGAATGAACATGGAAAGATATATGCATTTATATTCCCAAAAATTCTCTAAAGGCGTATACGCAATGTGCAAGTGTATCAAAATATGTGCCATAAGCTTCATGGTCCCAAAAAGATATGCACTAATGCCTAAGTTCAAAAATGTAGGCATGGAACTCCTAATCTACGAGCATTCAGAAATTTTAAACTAAATACTAAACTAATAAGAATTAAACAAGAGGGAGGGAAATGTAATAGAAAGCATGTAAATGGAGAATTAAACAAAGAGATAGATAGAGGGATGATGGGAAGTAGGTAATGGAGAATTAAACAAAGAGAGAGAGAAATGATGGGGTGCCTCCCATCTAGTGCTTGATTTATAGTCCTCTAGCTCGACTGTGTCTGCCCACTGCTACCCAACTCCCCGAAGATACTGGAGACTCCATCTATCAGAATAGCTGTGTGACTTTGGCGGCTTCCCAGTAGGAGCGGATGCAGATTTAAACTACCTAGCATTGGATAAGTAAAAGAATTCCCCATCCTGAAGGTTGGGGAGCTAGGCAAGGGTTCCGTTGTGTAGGTGAAATGATCGGGGCATGGAGGTATAGACCACACAACGGACTCTTCTTCTATTCTCTTCTCTTCTGACCACCATGGTTTGAAGCTCACGAACTCTCTCATGTCATAGAGATCCGTATCTGTAATATGGCTACCAAGGGGGCAAAGGTGTGCAAACTTAACTGGCTTGTTCCACTCAGGCGGAGGAGGCTCTTGGGGGATTGCCACTATTGGTTCACATTCATACTCCAAAGCCCCAATTGGTTCCTCGATATCCATTGCCTTTCGCTCGTCCAGTTCCAAGTGCACTTCGGGCTCTTCATCAGTCTCTGCATCCATCTCATAACACCAATCTTTCTGAGGGTCATAACTCACGGCTTCAGTCATTGGAGGCACAAAATCTTGCACTGTTGTCTCTTGTTCACATACCTCCTCCTTCCTTAATACCGTGCTAATCTGCTCCACCCAAATCTGAAGATCCTCAATCGATTGCTCTTGCTCAATCAAGGTCTCCTCTGTCGATGCTATGGAATTCCCCCACATAATTTTCAATCCTTCCTTTTCTGTTTCAGCCACGGGATCCATGTACTGAGTCTCACTGGTAGAAGCATGGTTGATTGGAGCCATCTGATATTGAAAATTTTGGTTCGATTCTTCTGGGCTCCCAAACAACTCTTCTTGGTTTTCTGAGCTTGCATACATGAATTCCATTGAAGACTGCTGTCCTTGTAAACGCGGGGGTTGGTATGTGGGTTCGGGTGCATAAATTGGACTTGGCTCATATTGTTCTTGATAGCTCGCAGTATTGGTCAGAATCCCTTGTTCTTCCTCTATCATCAAGGCCTTGCTAATTTGCTCCGCCCAGTTCTGGATATTCTTGACTGACTTCTGTTGCTCAATCAAGATGTCCTTCAGTGATATGTCACCTCCTTCCTCCAATTTTTTATTTTCTGTGTCACCCTCAAAATTGTATTGAGGCTCATAAACTGGAGTCTGGAAAGTGCATTCTGGGGCGTAAACGGAATTTGGATCCCAGTACTGGTCTTGATAATAGTCTGATGAAGGGTTTGCTGAAGGGTCTGGGTGATACCCCCAATCTGGCTGATACGTGGGATAAGGTTCATTGTGGAAGTACTCACCCCCATACTGCTCCTGTCCAAAACTGATAGGCTCTTGATGGCTCATGTAGCTCCCAGCATCATACTCATGAGTAATAACTGGCTCTCGACTCTGTTAAGCTGAAACAGTGTCCAGCTTCCTCGAGAGCTCCTCTAGCTATGCTGAAAGTGTTGCTATTGGGTTGACGCCATCATTGTTTGTTTCCCTTGGTTGCTCTTGCCTTGTACCATTCCATGGATAGAAATTTAAGTCCATTGTACCTGAGAAGAGAATACAGGAAGAGAAGCAAAATAAAAGAAATGTTTAAATTAAGACTAATTTGATTGAAACTAATGTTGGCGAACAGTTATCGAATTAATTCCCCGACAACGGCGTCAAAAAATTGTTGGTTTGATTAGATGACACAATTAACGCGCAAGTATACGCGGCCAACGAGTAATAAAGAGTAAGTAAAGATCGTTCCCACGGAGAATTAACGGATAAAAGACACCAAACCACTAGCACATAATCATCTCAGTCTTATTTAAATGGATGGTAAAGAGAATGAATTAAAACTAAGTTAAACTAGGCAAGCAATTAACTTAAACTAATTAGTTCTAGAGTTAAAATCAGATAATGAAGACAAGAGATTCCAATTTCCCCTAATGATTCGTCTAAATTGACATACTTCCAATCAGGTCAAATTAATAGTCAAGATAGTTAGCCGAGAACACGAACGTGAGAGAAGGCCATCTTTCGATGCACCTACTCCATATCACGTGCAATCCACAGATGATAGAACGCACGTGAACACCCACATTATCTAAACCCCTATATGTCTATGGTGTTTACAAATAAATAGGGTTTAAGGTCAAGCCCTTTATTAACTACGGACGGTGCTTCGGTATATGTCTATCCTAAGCACAAATCATACATCCAACGCCATGTGAATGCACAATCACCCGCTACTACGATTAGATCTAAACCTATGCTTTGTCTTTCAAGTCCATATAGGTTATCACAGTAATTGGTCGCGAATCAATTAAGCAATGCAAGCACGAATCGTAATAGACAGTCATATAACAATCAAAGAGACAAGCATGGAAGTATATCAAAGTAAACTACTCAAAATGTTCCATTGGAACCTCAAAATAAGCTTTAGCTATAAATAACTCAAGTATATTATCCGCAAGATTCAATAACATCATCTAAATATACAATGTAATAGCAAAGAGAGATTAAGGATAGAGATTTCAAATCTTTCTCCAAGCTTGGACCCTTGGTGTCAATCCTCTTGCTTCAACCTTCAATACAAATCAAACCCTAGAATCTAACTACTTTAAACTAATCTAACACTAATCTCTAACCTAATCTACTCCTAATCTAACAAATAAGAAATGAAAAGAGAAGGAATGGAAAAGCTAGGGCTTAAGGCCTTATGTTACTCCCTAGTGGAGATGTTTTACAAAATGGGGCAAGAAGCCCTTATATCTCTCAGCCGAGTCTGCCAGCAAAAACCCCCCCAAGCCAAACCGAGACTGCTGGTCTAAAATAAAGTCAACCGAACAAGCTTGACTGGCGCAGCTGCGCCGGCTCCCTGACCAATGCCTGCGCAGGGGAGAAATGCTGGAAATCTGTTGCTGGGTATTGGCGCGGGCGCGCGGCGTGAAGGTCTTGTCCCGGCGAGGTCGCGCGGGCTGCTGAACTTTGTTGGCACATTGCTTTTGCTGGTGCATTTGGCTGCCACCTTCGCTCTTGCCTTGCTCTATTACAACTTCATTCCATGCCATCTTTATACTTTAAGCTCATTTTAGCTCCTTATCCCAATTAAGCAACCTTTAATCCTTTAACACTCAATAAACGTCGAAAGAGTTCCTAAACCTGAAAAACATAAAACAAAGGAAAAACATTAAACTCACAGGGTTACTTGAGTTTAAGCAACAGAACGAGTTGGAAAGTATCTGAATAAGTGGTCATAAAAGCCACTTATCATCTGTATTGACACTCACAGTTGTGTGGTCGTATTTTGCATGACCGTGTGATATGAAAGATTGTATTTGAATTTTATTGAGTGTATTTGGCGACTTAAAATGGGTTGAGTATTGAACCTATTTTGGGGGCTTTACAGTTGGTATCAGAGCTTATGGATATGATCTCTGGCGGAGATATGGGAATAGAACTAGGAGGGGAGAGACGAGTAAAACCTTCGCTAGTGTGTCCTACCTAAGCTTAATTGTTATTTAATTGGTCGGTTGGAACATAGGGTTAATATATGATATGTTAAGTTGTTTGATTAACCCTTGTTTTGTGGCAATATTTGAGAATGGCAGCTGAAAATTTAAATAATGGAGTGAATGAGATCGTTGAGACACCTTTAATCACCAACGAGGAGAACGTGCAACAGGAAGGCTATATTCCTCCTATAAACAACCCTACCGAAGAAATGATAAATGACGGGATGTTTAGAAACTTTTTGCAGTTCATGCAAAACCAGAAGAGGGAGACTCGTGTTCATAATACTGGTGGAAATAACAACTCGCGGCTTGTCACTGCCAAGCAGTTTAAAGAGTTGGGACCACCAGAGTTTCAGGGAAAGCCAGATCCAATCAAGCCAAAAAATTGGATTAAGCAAATTACCAAGATATTTGATGTCTTGGGATGCACAGAGGAACAGAAGGTTCCATTTGCCACCTTTATGTTCCGTGGAGAAGCAGATTACTGGTGGGAATCTGTGAAGCGTACCCAGCCTGCCGCACTCAAGATGACTTGGGGGGCGTTCCAGAAAATGTTCAATGATAAGTACTTTCCAGAAAGTGAAAGAGGTAGAGTTTATCAGACTGGAACAGAACAACATGACTGTGTCCCAGTACGAGGCTAAATTCGCGGAGTTATCCCAGTTTGTACCTCATTTGGTGGAGAATGAGGAACGTATGACGCGGATGTTTCTGAGAGGTTTGAAACCCGATATTCGTCAATACCTCATTTCTCACAAATTTTCTCTATATTCGGATGTAGTGAACAGGGCCCAGTTATTAGAATGAGATAATGATTATGTTCAACCAAGGAACAACAACCAAGGTCGTACCGGTGGCAGCAGTCATCGAAACAATGACAACCAGCAGGGAGGAAAGTATCATGCCAGAAGCGGTAACCACTCCGGTGGTAATCGTGGCCATGATAATAGAAGAAGTGAGTAGGGGGGAGATTGCAAGAAGAGAAGGTACAACAATGAGAACGTGAAAGCATCGACAGCAGCATCAACATCAACTGTTTCTAGGGGAGGAGAACGACCGCCGGTCGTATGCTATAAATGTGGGCAAGAGGGACTCATCAGCCCCAACTACACACAACAATCCAAATTATGTTATAACTGTGGAAAGGAAGGGCACATAGCTTGAGTGTGTCCTGTAGCGAAATCAAGTCCAGCAGGGATGGTGACTCCAAAGGCTATCCCTGACAAGTCAAAGTCAGTGATTCCTGGAAGAGCTTTTGTCGTGACTGCCCAACAAGCAAGGAACCCGAACGAGGTTATTACGGGTAAGCTGATAATAAACTCTTGCGAAGTTTACACTTTATTAGATACTGGTGCTACCCATTCTTTTATTTCACCTGCTTGTGCTCAACGTTTGAACTTGACACCTGAGAAATTAGACTTTGACTTATCTGTTGAAACTCCGTTGGGAGAAACCTTCGTTACATCTATAGTTTACAAATCTTGCTCGATTCAAATTGGTACCCTCACCCTACTTGTTGATCTTATATCGTTGAAAATACTTGCATTTGATGTGATTTTAGGAATTGACTGGTTGACCACTTATCATGCCAAAATCGATTGTTTTCGTAAGGTTGTTAGTTTTCATATTCCTAACCAACCTATTGTGCGAATTCAAACAACCAAACCACTAAAATCAATCAATGTTATTTCAAGTCATAAAGCTATTCGTTTATTGAAAAATGGATGTCAAGCTTTCTTAGCCCATGTCACTGATCTAAACCAGAATACGTCAGGTTTGAATGATATTTCTGTTGTTAATGAGTTTCCTGATGTATTTTTTAAAGAACTTCCCGGTCTACCCCCGGAACGTGAAGTTGAATTCTTTATTGACATTGAACCCGGTACTAAAACCCATTTCTAAAATCCCATATCGAATAGCTCATATAGAACTTCAGGAGTTAAAGGTCCAACTACAGGAGTTGTTAGACATCGATTTTATACGTCCTAGTACATCTCCTTGGGTTGCTCCTGTTTTATTCGTAAACAAGAAAGACGGGAGTATGCGACTTTGTATTGACTATGGGGAGTTGAACCATGTCACCGTCAAGAATAGGTATCCGTTACCTCGTATTGATGACCTGTTCGACCAGTTGCAAGGTGCACAATTCTTTTCAAAGATCGATTTTCGTTCTGGATATCATCAGCTGAAGATTAAAACTGAGGATATTCCGAAGACTGCTTTCAGAACTCGATACGGGCATTATGAATTCTTAGTCATGTCTTTTGGATTGACTAATGCTCCTGATGCCTTAATGGATATGATGAACCGTGTATTCAAGGAATATTTTGATCAGTTCGTGGTTGTCTTTATTGATGACATCCTCATCTATTCCAAAAGCCGTGAAGATCATGAGCACCACTTGAAGCTAGTACTTCAAAGGCTTCGTGAAAACAAGCTATATGCCAAGCTGAAGAAATGCTAGTTCTGGCTTGAGGAGGTAGCATTCCTTGGGCACGTGGTATCAAAACGTGGAGTATCTGTTGACCCGGCGAAGATTGAAGCAATACAAAGTTGGGAGCAACCGAAGTCGGTGACCAAAGTACGTAGCTTTCTGGGCTTAGCTGGTTATTATCGGAGATTCGTGGAAGGATTTTCTCAAATCGCTACTCCATTAACTCAGCTGACTCGGAAAGATACAAAATTCATATGGAACGAGGAATGCGAGAAGAGCTTTCAAGAGCTCAAGAGGAGACTCATTTCGGCACCTGTTCTGACGATACCATCTGGTTCGGATGGATTTGTCATTTACAGCGATGCTTCGGGCAAAGGGTTAGGATGTGTTCTCATGCAACATGGAAAAGTCATAGCCTATGCCTCGCGACAACTCAAGGAATATGAGAGGAATTATCCTACTCATGATCTAGAGTTGGCAGCAGTCGTTTTTGCATTGAAGATCTGGAGACACTACCTATATGGGGTGAAAGTGGAGATCTATACGGATCATAAGAGCCTCAAGTATTTCTTCACCCAGAAGGAACTCAACATGCGGCAAAGACGTTGGCTTGAGCTGTTGAAAGATTGCGATCATACCATCCAATACCATCCTGGAAAAGCGAACGTGGTAGCTGACGCGTTGAGTGGAAGACCATATGCGGGAACGAATGTGATGCTTTCAAGGCCTATTTTGTGTGATTTACAAAAGATGGAGATAGAGTTCAAGACTCCGGGATCCATGCGATGATATCAAGTATATGCGTAGAACCAGCTTTGATTGATATAGTTAAAGCTGCTCAAGCTACAGACCCAGAGCTGATGAATATGAGGAAGAAGGTGCAAGAAGGTGCTATTCCAGAAGCAAGGATTGATGAAGAGGGAATACTTCGAGTCAACTCCAGACTTTGTGTTCCTGACAATTCTGATTTGAAGTATAAAATCATGATGGAGGCACACAACACACCGTTTGCAATCCATCCTGGAAGTACCAAAATGTATCGTGATCTTCGACATACATTTTGGTGGAGCAATATGAAGAAAGAGATCGCGGAGTTCATCTCGAGGTGTTTAATGTGTCAACGTGTCAAGGCGGAGCATCAAATGTCAAATGGTCCATTGCAACCACTTGAGATTCCAAAGTGGAAGTGGGAACACATTACCATGGATTTCGTTACGAGTCTTCCCAAGGTTTCTCAAGGCATAGATGCAATTTGGGTTATTGTTGATAGATTAACCAAGTCTGCTCATTTCTTGCCGATACGAGAGACTTATTCCCTTGAAAATCTTGCTCGTATGTACGTGAATGAGATTGTGAGATTGCATGGCATGCCAGTATCCATAGTTTCGGATTGTGACCCAAGATTCACTTCACGATTTTGGGTCAGCTTGCAGAAAGCTATGAGCATGGATTTACGATTTAGTTCGGCATATCATCCACAAATGGATGGGCAATTAAAAAGGACTATCCAAACTCTTGAAGATCTATTGAGACTTTGTGTTCTAGACTTCAAAGGGAGTTGGGATAAGTACCTACCATTGGTGAAATTCTCTTACAACAACAGCTATCAGGTAAGTATAGGCATGGCTCCATTTGAGGCGTTGTATGGACGAAAATATCATTCTCCAGTATGCTGGGACGAGGTGGGTGAAGCAACATTGTTGGGACCGGAGTTAGTACGTATGACTACGAAAAAGATTATAATGATCCGACAACGTATACAAACTGCACAAGATCGACAAAAGAGTTATGCTGATCTTCATCGAAAGAACGTGGAATTTAAAGTTGGGGATCATGTATTATTACGTGTTGCTCCGTGGAAAGGAGTTACAAGATTTGGGAAGAGAGGAAAGCTCAATCCACGATTCATTGGTCCATTTGAAATCCTTGACTGAGTAGGAAATGTGGCCTATAGACTCGCCTTACCTCCAAGCATGTCTCGTGTTCATAACATTTTTCACATATCTGTGCTTCGTAAATATGTGAAAGATCCAAATCACATTATTGAGTTAGAACCAGACGAGATAGCCGAAGATTTAACATACGAGAAGGTACCTGTTAAGATCTTGGATAGGAAGGAACATGTTCTACGCTCAAAGGTTATACCTCAAGTTAAAGTTTTGTGGAGGAACTATGATATCGAGGAAATGACCAGGGAGTTAGAATCGGAAATGAAAACGAGGTATCCTCACCTTTTCGACATACAAGGTACGTACGTCAATTTCGAGGACGAAATTTTATAAGGAGGGGAGGTTGTAAGACCCCAAATTTTATGAATAAGATTTAATTTTTTTTATATATTATTTTGAAATAGTAAGGTGTTGATTTGATAAATGTGATAAGTTATGGGTGAAATGTGCAAAGTTTACAAAGTAAGCAAGTGGTTATAAAATATTCGTTATGTCGGGGAATATTCGTTTGGTCGAGAAATATTCTTTTTGTCGGAGAATATTCGTACGACAGCGCAGTCATTGGTGGACCCCACAACGGAATGAATGTCGAATATAGAAACCAACAGAAGTAACCTTTTTATAAAAATAACGGCAAAACTGTTACCATTAGTACCGTTGAAATACCCGGTGGTTAAAATACAGTAATACGCGGTGTTGCACGGTAGCACACGGTATTGTACAGTATTTCGAATTATTGATTCTTACGTAGGAAGGCACTTACTCAATTATTGTTACAGTAATTACTGTTCAATATTTTATATTATTGATTCAATAATTGCATAATATTTTATTGGTTCAATATTTGTTACGTTGATATTTTATATCAATAAGTGCTACTTTGTTATTTTATATTATTGATTCAATAATTGTCATTGCACATTATTTTAAATTATCAAATCAATAATTCATATTATTTGAATAATATTATTAGATAGCATTATTGGCAATGTCTAAGGAAATTCTGTCTAGGAAAGGGGTTGATTAATTGCGCGCCAGTAAGGAGAAATCTTTATCGGAAGGCCTCCTCTTTCTTGGGAATGACCTGGTTGTCAATATTGTAGTTCTGTAATATTATTTCTGAATAATTAATTTTTGATATATATGATAAGGAAATATTTATTCAATGTGGATTTAAACGGAGAAATTTTTAAAATGTGACATTTGTTGAAAGTTGGTATTTTATCTTGTCCGATAAAATAATTTATTCAAATATATTATTATAATATTACATTATAGTAGTATGATGTGATTATATAATAGTATAATTTTTATAATTTGAATGGTAACATTATTATAGTAAATTCATGGTATAAAAGTTATACGAGGTGGAAGAGTGCAAATTGAATTTGAACTCTTATGAAGCAAATAATGATGTCATCGGAGCGATGAGGTAAGCAATGATGTCATCGGAGCGATGAGGTAAGCAATGATGTCATAAATCGATGATGTAAGCGATGATGTTATAAATTATGGCGAAAAGATTATTTTACCCTTACTCTGCCGAGCCTATAAATAGAAGCTCATTTCTTCATTATTTCTCACCAATTCACTAAAGCTATAGAGAGAGAAAGTATAGAGAGAATAAGAGAGAAGGAAGAAGAGTATTCTGCTATTACGTTAGTACAGTCTCCAAATTTTAAGGTAAGGGGTATTATTTCTTTCGTATTCATGAGGAGAGTTATTTTCTTTCAATACTCGTAAGGGTTGTTATTTCATTCTTTATTATTCTGTTGGAATAACCTGTCTACGCGGACTACCGCATGCATGATGAAATCCTGTTGTTATTCCATTCTTTATTATTCTGTGGGAATAACCTGTCTACGCGAACTACCGCATGCTTGGTGAATAACCCTTCGTATTCAGCTGTTATTAAATTGTGAAAATAATCTGTTTGAGCGGACTACCGCCAGACATGTAAAAATCCAATTGCAGTTTCGTATATTGTTTCATTTCAGATTCCTAACTCTAAACTTACTACGGTAAGTATTGCTTCTATAATTCCTGAAATGATCAGATATTACTTGAGTTTTGCACTTCATCTAATATTATTTCACTAGAATATTGGTCTGAACTTTCTTATGAAATTTTTATCCTTTCATGTCGAGTTACTATTCACGAGTTACTATTCACGAGTTACTATTCACGGGGTACTATTCACGGTAAAAAAATATTTTTTTTCGATCCAGGTTTTGATCTTCATTCTTGAACTCTAGATAAATTCTTTAATATTTGTCATTTATCTCACTGGATCCGTTATTCGTATTATTGTTCATCATCCTCAGTTCTAAATGGTGATATAACTGAATATCTTTGGCCTGTAGTACAAAGATGAATAATTACGTGATGAATATTTTTGGCCTGTAGTGCAAAGATGAATGATTACCTGATGAATATCTTTGGCCGTAGTGCAAAGATGGACAGGTGTTGAGATGAACATGACCAACTGATGATACAAATGAATATCTTTGGCCCATAGTGCAAAGATGGATATTTGATTCGAGATGTATATTGATTGATGTTATAGGGATAAAATATTGATGATGGACTTTTAAATCAAAGAAGATAGTAGACATCATTCTCTACTTAACTCTTCTAATGAATTGTTACTTTCGCTGCGAATATTGTCTAAAACTTGTTGTCCATAATATTTTATCTGATTTGTTGAAGGCTAATGATAATTTATTTTTCATTATCTTAGTCATAATATTCTTTACTGGGCTAGTTGAGCTCACCTTTTTCTTCCATTGTTATCTTCAAGAAATGAGAATATCGCGGGTACTAGTCGGGGAATGGAGTGATGGTCCGAGTTAGAGCTGTAGAAGTTCTCACTATTTTTTTTTATTTAAAATAGTGTGATAATAAATGTAATGAGGACTTAGTTTAAATGTTAATATTTTCTACATGTCTGTATTGACACTCACAGTTGTGTGGTCGTATTTTGCACGATCGTGTGATATGAAAGATTGTATTTGAATTTTGTTGAGTGTATTTGGCGACTTAAAATGGGTTGAGTATTGAACCTATTTTGGGGGCGTCACACATGCTCTCAGGAGAATTACCCGTGCTCTTAAGAAACTGTATGCAACTAAGTTTTTTGAATTTGGGAGCAAATAAATTTTCTGGACATATTCCGGCATGGATGGGCGAAATATCAATGTTGTACGCTTTGATCATGCGATCCAATCAATTTTTTGGAAGCATACCTTTGCAGTTGTGTCAGTTAGGGAATCTTCAGTTGTTAGACCTATCTACAAACAATATTTCTGGAAAAATTCCTGGATGCTTCAATAATTTCACTAGCATGATTCAACAACATGGAACTCAATCTAATGTTGTCGAGCATTATTACACGAGTTTTGTTGCGTCCGATCAATTTTACGATCATGCACCAGTTGTCTGGAAAGGAAGGGGGTCCAAATTTGGGAAAAATCTCGAATACTTAAAGAGCATTGATCTATCAAGCAAAAAGTTAAATGGAGAACTTCCTGAGACGATATTCGTTCTACAAGAATTGGTCGCATTGAACATATCAAAAAACAACTTATGTGGAAATATCCCTCCAGAGATTGGTAATTTGAAGTCACTTGAATCTCTCGATTTGTCCAACAATCGAATTTCAGGTGGAATTCCAGCAAACATGTCTTATTTAACTTTTCTAAGCTATCTAGACTTGTCGAACAATAAATTGTCAAGAAAAATCCCAACGGGCACTCAACTCCAAAATTTTAATGTTCCCACATACACGGGTAATTCTGCACTTTGTGGGACCCCACTTGTACAAAAATGTCCTGGAGACGAATCATCTCAAGTTCCGTCTATCTCTGCTGGCAATGAAAATGAAGGAACAGATGAGTTTGATAGATGGTTCTACATATGTGCAACACTTGGGTTCAGTACAACATTTTGGGGGATATGTGGAGCTTTATTTCTCAATCGTCGTTGGAGACATGCATATTTCCTCTATTTAGACAATCTGAAAGACTGGATTTATGTCACTGTAAAGGTTTATGTAGCCAAACTCCGGAGGATTTAAAGGTAAAATCTAGTTGTTTTTTGGAGTCCAAATAGTACGTAGTAGTTAATTGGATTGGTAAATTGTAATAATCTTAAACTAACATTTGTGTTATGTACTTTTGTTTTTCAAAGGGTATGCTGCTGGACATGCATGAGGAAGGAGCTTAATTTTGCATTATTTGCAAGAAATGTTCATGATGGTATTATGATGGTAATTTTTAGTTGGTATTTCTAAGATGCCATAAAAGAATATTATGATTTTGTATTACTCTTGGTGTGTATTTATAAGAACTAAAAATAAAGAACAATACATTTGTTTACTCTATTATTATTTTTAAAATATAATTAATATTTTTCATGATTATTTGTGATGTCCACTAGTTACAGTAGCAAACCTAAAAAATTTAATAGGGGCGAACTATAAGTTAAAAATATTTTGCCAAATATTTGTAAGTGGGGGTGAGTTATAAGTTAAAAATATTTTGTCAAATATTCCCTTTTGACCAATTAGACACCACATAAGTGGTACACTAGTTATTCAAGCGTTCTACTTCTCAAGTGGAGTGGTATATATGTGGGACGATCGGACCGGTAAAAATCAGAATTGGTCCGTCTTTCGGTCTGGTTTGGCCCAATGAACCGGTTTTGGTCAATATCCGGGTTGGCCCGTTGACCAGCGGTCCAACCGATAAACCCGGTTAATTGACCCAGTTGACATGATTTTTATTTTTTTTTATCAAAAAAAAATTAATATTAAAATTAACCACTTTTATTAATATTGTAACTCATTTTTATTATGTTTTAATTCATGAAAAATGAGATTTTTAAAATTTTTATTAATTACTAATAATATATATATTATATATTAATGTCGTCACTGGGTCAATAACGGTTCGACCACTGGTTGAATCAGTGATCCATCCACCCGGTACCTTTTTCGGTTCGATGAACGATCCGGTTCTGAGAACCTTGGTTGAAATAAGTAACTAGCTAAGAATTGATTTACTATATATACATATAAGAAAAAATAATATCAAACATGTATAGATTGCTTGATTGAACAGTAAATAAATAGATTGCTTGATTGATGAGATCCCCTTTGGATTGTTTTGGATTGATGCATGATTGAATATTTGTTAATTGAAGTTTTTTTTATTTGTTGACAAAAATGTCAAATGATTAATATTTTTGTTGGGACACTAAATGAGACATTTTTTTTAAGACAGTTGATCTGGATTTATTTGAAATACCTAATGTGGACGCCTATATATTTATGACAAAACAATTAAAACTACTTGAAAGAAAAATGAATCCTGCGGTGAGAAATGCCCTATTATAAATTTCCTAAAAAATATATTTGAAAGAGTAAATTGTAAATAACCACGTGATTTCCTCAAAATTATTTGTACTCATTTGTAGTTTAAAAAGTGAACTGTTGACCACATATGATTTCATAAACATAACAAACTAACTCAATTCCGTCAAAGTTAACGGAGAGTGCACTCCACTTGCCTAAAAGCAAGTGAGTTTAGCTTCAATGATTATATATTCTTCTTTAAGAGGTCATTTTTGTCCCCTAAATTATCCTATATAAAGTTTTGATTGAAGTCTTTTGGCTCTTAACCACTACTTAGAAAAATCACACCAAAATATTTTGAACTTTTTTCTCTCCAAGGTAAGTTCTATTTAATTTTATATACTCTATCTATTCCAAAATATAAGATTGTTATTAATTTTTTTAAAGTCAAATTAAGACATTTTCAAATTCAAAATTGACACAATTTTTTCTAATTTTAGTCAATACAACAATGAAAATTCTAAATTATTTAACAACTACTACTCACTGTAAGATTTATTCTTTAATAATTTTAAATGAATCATCTCAATTTTAAGTTAAAAAATATCTTTTAAAAGTTAACAATAATATTATAATTTGGAATTGAGGTATATTATTTTTCATTTGAGTTTGTTAACTTATTAAACAAAAATTTTGACCCACATGTATGGGACTAAACCTCTTAATGGTAAAACCCACTTATAAGTGACATTTAATTGAGAAGCAGAGACTACAAAATGGAAAACACAAAAAGGTTACGATTGACTTTCATTCAACTTTTGTTTAAAAGATTACAAAAAGTTGAAAATTGTACCTTAGTTTTGAAACCATCTCTATAGTTGGTCCATGTTATAGCGACGGTTCATACCATCACCATAGCTCAGAAAATCGTCGCTATAGTCGGTCCGTTAACGGAGCGGTTCGTTGGAGAACGACGCCGTATATATATATATATGCGTGGAAGGTAGCAACGTATTTACATACCATTCGTTAACTTTTGTTAACGCTGTTACCAATGGAGTGAGAATATGTTATATTTATGAAACCACATGAAGTCGAAAGTTTACTTTTAAATTGTAGGTGTCTACAAGTAACGTTGACTAAACCACATATGCTTATTTGCAATTTACTCAATTTAAAAATATAGCTCCTAATAGCTTCTCACTTTTTTTTTCAACCATAACTTCTAATATATATATATATATATATATATATATATATAATTTATTTTTAATCATTAATTATTATTTAATCATAATATTTTTAATATATATTTATTTAGAGTCCAAAATTGAGTAAAAAAATTTATGTTAGAATTTTATTGTATGACTAATTAGGAAAGCACTCCTATAAGGAGTAGATTATTGTAAAATAACAATTTATATTCAAATTTTTGAAAATTAATCACTAATATGTAAGTTTTGTTTCCCAAAATATTAATTAACTAAAGTTATCCATTATTAAACAAATTTGGTACCTAAAGTTGAACCATTAATATATTTCTTCAAATATATATTATATCCTTTTAATATTAATTATTATTGACTCTTAATATTTTTCTATATTTTGAATATATAATTATTCAGAGTCTAAAATATAGCTTCAGTTCTAGTTAAATTCTAGTACCATGATGCAAAAATTAAAATCAAATAAAAATAAACAAAAGTGTTATAGTAGTGTGATTTCCTCCCAATTGTCAATTGCTATAAAACTAGGCCAATGGCCTAGTCTATGATGTCATTAATGTTGGTAGATTTTTGTTCCCTTGGCCTATAAAAGGCAAGGTTTTCTAATGAAGAAAGACCCCAAGAAAGACAGAAAGAAAGAAATTCTCTAAATTTTCATCTTACATCTCTTGTTATTTCATAAGTTTTATAAGATGTTATCAGCATGAAGCTCCAACCAACTAAGACGACCAACTTTAATGGATATGAAAGATATATGTTTAGCAGACAGTGCAACAACTCACACAATCATTCAAAGTGAGATATTTTTCACAACTAACCAAAGCTAAGAGAAACGAGAGAACTATCTATGGCATATGTTAGGAATAAGCATGAGAATGTTATTCCTATTTATATAAGATTTGATTATGATCTTAATGAATGAATATGCAAATATGTCTGCATTAATGAAAGCTGTAAAGTCCTTGAATAGATAATAGGAATATATATACAAGGACTTAGAATGAAATGATCAAATATGTTAGGTTGATCCTACATAAACAAAACAGCTTTGTAAAGTCCTTCAAAAGAAATGATGTACAATGACTAAAAATAAAAAGATCAAGCTTGTTAGGTTGATCTTATACAATATAATACATAGGCCTGTCTAATCGTCGAGCACTGCACCAGCCTTCGTAGTCTGCTAGGAGAGACAAGGAAGACTCGAGAACTATCAAGGTAGAATCGTAGTCTGCAAGGACAGTAGCTCTCGAAGTTCGTAGTCTGTCAGGAGAAACAAGGCAGGATCGTAGTGTGTCGAGAAGAACTTTCTCGGAGCCGTAGACTGCTGAGGAAGTCATGTTCAGAATAGTAGAGACAGCTTGTCTAAGAGCCAACCGAGCATCTACTGAGCCAAATCAAGAATCGTAGGCCACACTTGAAGTAGTGGAGTCTACTGATCATATCAGAGGCAGAGATCGCAGTTGAGCCAGATCAGACAAGGACAGCAAGAGCTAAGGCAGAAATCACAGTCTGTCAGTTAATCTGATCTCGGAGTCATAGTGTTTGCAAAACCAATGCAAGATCGTAGTCTGCAGAACAAAGGCTTCGGCAAAGTCAAGCAAGTGCTCACAACGCTAAGGAAGAATCATAGAGACAATACGATTCTCAACATATGAGCACTGTGACACCCCCAAATCCGGGTACTTTGTTTCCACATGATTTGGTGTTCACTTTCTAATATAACATACAACTACCCAATATAACTTCAAAATAAAATACAACCTTTATTCAAAATAATAAAATCTCCCTTAAAACAAGGGTTACAACCTTCTTAAAAATCAATCCTAGGGTTACTCTAACCTTGACATAATAATAATGTGCGAAAATAAAAACATAACATTAACGTATATTACAATCATTTCAAATAATAAAAACAAGTTTTCACTTGTTTTGCTTTCCTTTGCCCTTACTCGTAGATGGGGCGTCAACATTATCAACCTTAGCTGCAATTGTTATAGAATGCAAGAGTGAGCAAACTACAGCTCACTGGAGTTTAACAATAATTGTAACAATTGAGATTTTATATTTAATTTTAAATATTTATTGAATTAAATAAATATTTATGTGAATTATTTATTGAGTTAAATAAATAAATTATATGATTTATGGAGTGATTTAATTAAGTGTATATATTAATTAAATAAATGTGCAATATTTAATTTAATTAATATATATTAATTTTATATTATAGTTCTAATTTAATTGAGATAATTAAATTAGATGAGATATGTGATGAAGTATTACATGGATTATAATTAGCAAGTAATTATAATTATGTGGCAATTTTATGTGATTTATTGATGTTAGATTTTAATTGATTAAATTATTATTGATATTTAATTAATTAAAATGTGACATTAAAGTATGTGTTAAATAATTTGTTAAAATAAAAAAAAAGGATTTTTAAATTTATTTTAACCAAACAAGACCCTTATAAGTGTTTTAAACCTATTTCTACCAAACGGGGCCCTAACTATCAAAAAGTTATTTAAATAAACTGTTTACCAAACATGGCCTTAGCATTAATAATCTGTTTTTGAAAATAACCTTATTTTGCCAAACAAGGCATTGTGGCTTTTTAAAATTTGTAACTGACATTATACTTAATATATTTGTCAGTTATATTATATAATTAAGCATATATCTATTACTACGTATTATATTATACATTAGTCTAAACTACGTTAGAAAGAATATCAGTGTAAGAGAGAAAAGAAAGAACAGAGGAAGAGTTAGAGAAGAGAGAAGAGAGAAGAAGAAGATAAGGAAGAGCTTAAGCATCATCATCTTCTTCATTAACGATTAGCAAAAAGGTAATAATCTATAATTTTACTCTTACAATTATAAAACTCAATTCATATGTTTCATGTATTTTATTCTCTGTCAAAAGTTGAGTTTTCATGGAAGTTGTGAAATCATGAATTTTATATGTATGTATTGTATCCATGTGTTGATTATGGTAATTGTATGACATAAGAGGATTTTCAGGAATTAAATTACTGTTAAAACAAGTTTCATGAAAAAAGTTTTGTTCATATTGTTTTATGTATATTGATTAGTTTTAGAATGGAAAATTTAGGAACTTGTATGTGTTAGTATGTCTAATTAGAATTGGTTATGATGTTATATTCAATTATGAAGAGATTTCATTTGTTATAAGTTAAATTACTTGAGAAATTCTATTACAGTAGATTATTTTATGGAAAAATATGAGTTTTCATGAAAATGGCAAAATTGAATTTTTAAAACTATTGATTCTCGTTGTTTAAATGAGTTTATATTTTCAGTGCATGTTAGATATATGTATTACAGCGTATATATGATTTACAGTGTCTATGTTACTGTATTTTTGGCTTGTATGGGTTGTCCGGTAAAGCAGGGAGCCGTGGCTATCTGCGTCTGGCCGAGCTGCTGCGCAGCTGGGCCGGCAGCAAGGCCAGAAGCAGCGCAGCTGCGCCGCTTGCTTTTACCAAAGCCTTTACCTGCGCAGCTGCGTCGGGTTTAAGGCAGCTGGCTGCGCAGCTGCGCTGGGTTCAGTGCAGTGGCAGTGTGTTTTAAACAATTGTGCAGATTATTTTAATGCCTAAGTTACATTATTGCTAAGATAAATTTCATAATTTGAGAAAAAAGAAAATTTTGAAAGCCTAATATAATATTTAAATTATAAGCTATAATTGTTTAATTGTAAAATAAGTTACTTAATTGTAATTTGATTAATTATAATTAAGAGTACATGTTTAATTTAAGTTATAATTCTTTGAAATTATAATGTATAGAAGTTGATTTATTTTAATCAATTAGATGTTAATTTAAATTATAATTTAAGTAATTATAATTTAATAAATGCATGTTTAATTGTGGATTTTAAATTGATAATTACATGATTTATTATAAAATTGTGTAATTATAATACATGTTATAGTTTAATTAATTATTGATTATAATTGATAAATACATGATTAATTATAAATTGTGTAATTATAAATGCATGAATGTGGTTTAATTGATTATAAATTATAATTTGTTTATAATTTAAAAGGTAATTATAATTTAAGTAATTATAATTTGATTAAGTGTTTGAATTATAATTGTTTAATTATAATTTAGCTAAATACATAATTGATTTAATTATGTGAATATGTATGTGATGTAATTAACTATGTGATAGTTGATTATTATTATTTATTTAATTAGAGTGAGTTAACCATGGGGGTTAACCACTTATGTGAATTAGTTATGTATTAACTAATTTAGATTATTATAATTGAATGTGTATAGGAAGTGTTTAAGTACGTGGTTGAGTTAAGTAGCTTACGCTTGAGACAAGTTTTCTAAACCCTAAACTCGTTAATTCTATGCAAGTTTTCTAAACCCTAAACTCGTTAATTCTATGCAAGTTTTCTAAACCCTGATCTTATATTAATTTTTTTATGCAAGTCCTCTAACCTTAAACTTGTTAATTTTATATAATTTCTTGAATTCATATATTCATTGTTGAGAATGTCCTTCCCATTTCTCTATTGGACAATTATTTATTTAATTAAAATGATCTTAACTTATTGTTCAAGTAAGATCCAGTTATTATTTTAAATGCTTTAAGTTGATTCTAAAGCATATGTTAGTTCATAATTCTGTTATTTATGAATTATTGAAAGTCGATTCAACTAATCCTTAGTTGATGAACGTGAATTCTAAATTACCCTTGTAAGCTTATCCAAACCAAACTTTCTTTGGTGCGGACTTGAATTCAAATTACTGAGTTGAACAACCCTATTTACTAGGGGAGGTTACTAAGCATAGCGTTAAGATGTTTGTGCACAATACATGGTACAAAGGGCTGATCCCTCTAAGTACGAGTTAAGGTCCATAGTCTTATTGACTGTTAAAGGTTTAAATAAAAATATTTATAACCTAGGACAAGAGTTCAAAGGTCTTATGACCCTCAGATAAATTCTATATTGAATTGTAATTATGATGAAAGAATTATTATTCAATTCTTTATTGTTGAAGTAAATCATATTATTCAGATTCTTTGAAAGATATCTTGTCATGTATTTATTATTGTTAAACTCCAGTGAGCTGTGGTTTGCTCACTCTTGCATTTAATAACAATTTCAGTTAAGGTTGATAACGCTAATGCTCCGTCTACGAGTAAGGGCAAGGGAAAGCAAAGCAAGTGAAGAATTGTTTTATTTAATTGAGAATGATTGTACTAAGACTTGAATGTTATGTTTTTATTTCCGCACTTTATTATTTTCATATTAGGGTTAGAGTAACCCGGGATTTATTTTACAAAGGTTGTAACCCTTGTTGCAAGGGAGATTTATTTATTTTAATTTAAGTTGTAGTTACTTTGCATTATTCATTGGGTAGATGTATGTTATATTAGAAAGTGAACACCAAATCATGTGGAAACGAAGTACCCGGATTTGAGGGTGTCACAATAATAAATACATGAAAGGATATCTTTAAAAAGAATTTGAATAACTTAGCTTACTTCAGCAATAAAGAATTGAATAATAATTCTCTATCAACATTAAAATTTGAATATAGAATTTATCTGAGGGTCATAAGACCTTTGAACTTTTGTCCTAGGTTATAAACATTTCCATTTAAACCTTTAACAGTCAATAAGACTATGGACTTTAACTCGTACTTAGGGGAATCAGTCCTTCGTAACATGTATTGTGCACAAACATCTTAACGTTTACGCGTAGTAACCTCCCCTAATAATAGGGTTATTCAACTCAGTAATTTGAATTCAAGTCCGCACCAAAAAAAGTTTGGTTTGGATAAGATTACAAGGGTAATTTAGAATTCACGTTCATCAACTAAGGATTAGTTGAATCGACTTTCAATAACTTGGAATAATTCGTAAGTGAAAGAACTACGAACTATCATATGCTTTAGAAATAAATTTAAAGCATCTCAAAAGAATATTCAAACCTTGCTTGAACAATAAGCCAAGGATACTTTAGTTATATCATGAACTTTCAATAATTACTTGTCTAATAAAAGAACAAATCTAAAACAATAAATAATTGAATTAAAACAAATAAACGAGTTTAAGGTTTAGAAGACTTGCCTCAAGCGCAAGCTACTAATATAATTCACGTTCTTTAACACTTCCTACACATATATGTTTAATCACAACAATCTAAATTAGTTAACACGTAACTAACTCACATAATTGGTTAACCTTTCTAGGTTAACTCATTCTTATTTAATTATTAAATTAATAATTAAAAATCACATAATTTAATTACATCACATAGGCATGCTCACATAATTAACTCAATTAATAATTATGTATTTTATATTAATTATAATTATATAAATTATAATTTAAACATTGAATCTAATTATAATTACTCAAATTATAATCACATCTTATTTAATTAAATTATAAACAAATTATAATTTATAATTAATTAACTACATCATGCATTTACTAAATTATAATTACACAAATTATAATTTATAATTAATCATGCAAATATTGAATTATAATACACAAGATTATAATCTACAATTGATCATGCATTTATTATAATTACATAAATTATAATTTAAAAATTATCATTCACTTGATTAAAATTAATCAACTATAATCATTATAATTTAACAAAATTATAATTTAAATTAAACATTTACTCTAATTATAATTATTTAAAATTATAATCACAAATTATATTATATTAATATAATTTATTAATATTCATTTAGTATTTTAATATATGTTTAATCATGCTATAAAAGTTACTACATAAAATTAGCTTTACAAAATACAAAAGAAAAAAATTTCTTTTTTCTCTGCCAACCACCCCCCCCCCCCCCCGCCGGGGCAGGGCTGGGGCGGGCCCCTTCCAGCGAACGCAGACAAGTTCGCGAACTGTGTAGAAAAAAAACCAATTTGACTTATTTCTCCAAACTAAATTCTAATTTCAATTCATGCAATTCATATCAATTAATAGAAAACACAAACTTAAAGCTTCTAACATAATTCTGACATACATAAACATTATAACACATCACCAAACAACCAATTTCATGATTTTTTTTGAAGAAAAACTATTGTTAAGTGTTTTTCATGAAATTGAACACTGCATTTTTGTTTTTAAATCAATTCACCCAATTTCAAGCATAATAATTCAATTTCTAAATATGCTATCATCATCTATATTTAATTTAACCCAAGATGAACAATCAAACATGAATTCCATTGATTTAAAGAGAAAACTATATATATATATAAAAAAAATTAAAATACTTTTACTGTAACTCAGTGATGATCACGAACTCCTCATATTCATCCCATGTATATGAATTAAACAATTAATTAAGCATAGAATTCATATCTAAGCATACTATAAACACATATAATTCGTATTTATAAAGTTTTTATAAAATTCATATTTACAGAGAACTATCACTACGAAGAACATAAACACATAATTTTTAAAACTGCAAGTTAGGATTATACCTTTGTTGATTAGGAGAAGAGTATGAAGATGGTGATGATTGTTTTGGTTAATAAGGTTTCTTCCTCCTTCTACTTCTTTTCTCTTCTTCTCTCTTAACTCTCTATCTTTTTCTTTTTATTCTTTTCTCTCTTCTCTAATAGTGATATTCTTCTAACACTGATATAAAACTAACATAAAACTATATACGTATACTAATAGATATAGGATATAAATATAATATATAACTGAAAATTAATTTACCTATTAAATTTAATCAGTTATAGAATTTCAAAAATCAAAAGCCACTAGGGCTTGTTTGGCAAAACAAGGTTATTTTTTTCTAAAAAAATAGATTATTAGTGTTAAGGCATTTTTTGGTAGAATATGTTTAAATCAATGCAAGGGACTTGTTTGGCCAAAGCCTTTTAAAACACAAGTAAAGGTCTTGTTTGGTTAAAATCATTTAAATCTCTTTTCTTTATTTTAATAAATCCTTTTAACACATACTTTAATGTTACACTTTAATTAATTAAATCTTTTAACATCTAATTTAATCAATTAAAATCTAACATCAATTAATCACATAAAAATTTGCCACATAATTATAATTACTCGCTAATTATAATTCATGTAACACTTCATCACACAATTCATCTAATTTAATTATCTCAATTAAATTAGAACTGTACTAAAAATTAATATACATTAATTAAATTAAATATTAAATATTCATTTAATTAATATATAACACTTAATTAAATCACTCCACAAAATCACATAATTTATTTATTCAACTCAATAAATAAATCACAAAAAAATATTTAACTCAATAAATATTTAAAATTATTATATAAAATCTCAATCGTTACAAGCACTCCCAAAGAATCCAAAGATATAGCCTCTGGTTAGAACTGTAAAGATGCAATCTACCTGGAGGAAGCTAGAGAGCACTCAACGAATGGCATACAAGCAAACAGAAGATCTAAACACCAACTCAATCAGCATCCTGATTGAGAAGTGAAGCCATTCAGGTGAAGTCTTCCACAAGCAATAGTAAGGAGACTTCAGATGATGTGACTGACCAAAGGAAGTCAGCAATGCAGTAGCTGTCAAGATAAATAGAAGACAACGATCTTGGGATTAACTAGGATCGTAGTGCTTGCCAGATAAGAAGCAGGAACTGATGTTGATTATACAGAGATACTGGCCAACCTATAAAGAATAGACGAAGAAGATGAAGCATAGGTCAGACCATTGATGATATGTGAACGGGAGATCACAAGGAGAAAGCGAGCTGAGTGTGCCTAATCAGATGAGTCTTACAATCAAGAAGGGTCAGAGCATTTAGACAAGTTATCAGTTCCTGAGATAAGTCAAGACAAGCAGAAGTGTCGAAGCACTGCACAAGTGGAGGAAGAGATGTTCTACATTGCAAATACAAAGAACACTATTCAGAATCGTAGTGTTGTCTCAACCAGTCAACGAGCAACATTCAACAGACAAACTACGATCAAGTTCAAAGTCATCTGCATCAGAATCGTAGAGTTCCGACATTTGAATATTGAAGCATTTGCAACTTCTCAATATAAAGACTGACATCCGAACGTTGCTGATTAAGAACATCGATGCAGAAGGATAACTCCTGATGTTGTGACAACCCGAAAAATCGGGTTGTCCAGAAAATTAAGATTAAAAAATTAATAATTAATAAAAGTAATTTTATTGATTATTATTCTGTGATATATGGTTATTAATCATTCTATGACATAGGATGACTAGAAATGGGAAGGATTCTGGCTACAAGCTAGAATGAACGAGTAAGAATTTTTAAGATGAAAATAAATGATTTTCGGGAATAAAAATATTTTTGAGAAAAAGACGAAATAAGCACTATTTATTAAACCCTAAGGGTTAGGGTTTGACCCTAAGGGTTAGGGTTCGTGAAACCCTAAGCTCGTTCGAGAGTTCGGAATGTCGGAATGACATTCTGTCAAAAGATTTGACGGCAATATGTCGTGAAAAGTTAAGTTAGCCAAGAAATGTTTTCTCGGGAAGAAAATAACAAAAATCACTATTCATCCGTTTCTGTTCGGGAATTTATTTTGAAATTCTGAGAAACGCGTAATGATAGGATTTTGAGATGAGATGGAATATATAATAATATTTCTTTTATGGCTCGCGAAGTTTTTGCGTAGGGACTTAAAATCCTATGCGTTAGGAAAAGTAAAATCAATGATTAAATTGATTACGTATAATTATAAATAATTATTATACGGAATGAATACGAGTATAATACGAGTTATTATACGAGTATAAAATGAGGAGGATACGAGAATTAATACGTCGTATAATACGAATTTATATGAAGTAAATAGATTTAATTGGAATTAAATCTAAGAATTTAAACCCGTGGGTCGAACCGGCGGGTAAACGGGTGGTTTAATGGGGCAACTCATGACCCATGTTTGCATGTGGGGGGACATGGGGGAGCACATGGTGGCATGTGCTAGCACATGGGAGGCACATAGGCTCAAACTTGGGCACAAAGAAAGGGTGAGGAGGTGGGAATAGTGAGGAGGTTGGGCCTAAAAGACCCTTAAGCCCGTGGTCTTGCTTTGCCTATAAATAGAGGGTTTGGCCTTCATATTTTGGTTGTTTAAAAATCCCACCAACTCCTATATGGAGAGAGAAGAGAAGAGAAGAGGGAAAGCTTGGTCATGCAATCAAGGAAGCAAGAGAAGTTAGCTTAAGGCTTTGTCAAGAACACAAAGTCACAAGCTCTAGAACACTTATAAGGTATAAGTGTTAAACTTAATTTTCATCTTCTTTCAATTCTTTAATTGATAGAGAAGTGAAAAATGATAGAGAATGAATTGTAGGAAGTGAGAAGATTGATGTTAGTGGACTTTAAACCATTAATAATCAAGAACAAGTGGAACCATAAGTGAATGGTTAAGGAGTTAAGGAAGAAATATGTTAAAACCTTGAAATGGTTAAGTTAAACCATAATGAAATGGTTAATGAACGAAAAGATGTTAGAAGATGTTAGTGGACGATTCGGATGAGTTATATTAACTCTCTGATGTTATAAGGTTGGATTATCAAACTTATAATGTTAGAATGCGAGAAAACGTAAAATTATAATCATAACATTGATTAAGAGCAAAGAAAGAACGAAGAACACGAAGAACGTAATGAAGAAAACTATTAAAACTTAGATGTTTAATATGGTTAGAATCTTAAAGGAATAACCAATGGATTGATTCCATTTGGTTTGACGTAAAAATATCAAGTAACGAAGATTCAGCGGAAGTTTACGCGATTAGATGTTAAGCGTCGAAATCGTGAATTTCACGAAATGAAAGTCAAAAGTCTCCATGTGATTGAAAAACATTGGTTTTCTATTGCAACACGTGTAATTATGTAAACAAGACTTGCGAGAGCAAGAATGAACGAATTCGGAGTTAAAACGAAGAAACGAGCGTTAAACGTTCGCGAACATTCGACGAACACGTAAAAATGGACTAATCGGCGAATTTCTTGCCGACAGATTCGGAAATGAATTCCAACTTCATAGGATGGTAGAGCATGTCGTTTATGAACTTTTGTCTTTGGAACGAACCAATTCCGAGTTATAACGATCAAGTTACGGACTCCGGAATTTCAGAATTTTCAAAGACTTAAAAAAAATATCTAAGTTGCAGAGCTAGCGCCGCAGCACCAGCCAATAGGCTTAAGCCGGCGCCGCAGCGCCACACCCGGGAGAACGCTCTGGAGAGTAGCACTGCAGAGCCACTCCAAGGGCAATATCTGGCGCCGCAGCGCCAGCATGTGAGAAAAGTTGACATTGTTAATAATTACTTAACTTTTTGCATATCATTAAGGGGCTAGTAAATGATGTAATGTAAGCTTTAAACAACATGTTTAATCAATGTTTATGAGAGTTAAACGTTGAACAAACGTAATTGAACTTAAGCTTGGAAACATTAACCAATGTTTAAGTTGAAGAACAAGTTAAGATCTCGTTAATCATCATACTTAGTGATAATTGATGAGAGTTCGAGTGAACATAGAATTCACTTAATATAACACTTAAACAAGTGATTTAAACCTTAAGTAAAGGTTGAATGAGATTGAGAGACGAGTAACGTGAACGTTTCTCGTGAATCGTATCGGCGTTAAGGGAACGTTCTAAGTATACATTGGTTGTATAACTTAGACGTTAACAAGTGTTGGCATAGTAAGATATTATGAGCCGTAATGAACGATAATAAGAGAATGAAGAACATATAATGTGAAAAGCCGAGTTAATGTTAATAACTTGGATAAACGTTCCGGGTCGTATGGATCGGACGTGGTAAGGGAATGTAATGAAAGAATAGAAGTAATGAACATGAGGTTGGTCGCGTAGACTTATATTGCAAGAACGTGAACCATACGAAGTAAAGTAAAGATAAGCTAATGCATAAGTCAAGTATTTAACTAATGGATATTTTTTATTCCTTATGTGATATATAAGGATTGTGATGAACGATAAGGCGTAAGAAGTACGCAGTGCTAAGGCAAGTTTCTAAACTTCCTTCATCCTTTATGATGAATGTTAGTTTCTTAATTTTCTCAGATGTTGAACATGAGGACGTATTTCGTATATGCAAATGTGCGATATTTGTACAAGGTGATAGTAGGAATGAGGCCTTGTGCCACAATGTTAACACTTCGGTGTTTCTATGAAATAAACTGTTCTGTGATTGAACTGTTAAGTGTAAAGGAGTTCGGTTTATTCATGAACCGTTCTTATTAAGTCTGTGCTAATGATTCTAGCAAGACAGAATGTGTATGGAAAAGGTAGAAGGATGAAAGTATGATATGTGAAATATGATGTATGTTATAAAATGATAGGAATCAGAACGTATTCCTATTATTCGAGCTGCTTCATAGCCATTGTTCGGTTATTGAAGACTTAAAAGAACTTTGATTCTTACTTTGGTTGTTTACTCAACTGCTATGACTTGCTGAGCAATTGAATACTCACACTTGCTTGAAATAAAAATATTTTCAGCGAACGACGGTAGTATATGTTAAAGAACAGGATGAAGATCATGATGATGGATGTCCTGCTATGGTGAGATGCTATAGTTGCGAATACCATTAGCGTCACAAGATGAAGTACTATTCATGTTATGAACAAGCGAGAAGATCAAGTCGAGACTTGGGGGAATAGTTAGATTAAAACTATTCTATAGATATGGTGACTAGTTAAGTCACACTTGTAATGTGATAAGAAAAATGTATTTATCATTATTCTTAATGAAGAAACGTTTGGAGGTATTAGAACCTGGGAATGGTGTGAATATATCATGTATCTTCAGGATATAATGATGTATGTATGGAATGGGAAGTATCGTAACGCACGAAATTCGGATGTGAAAAATAGGCCGGATTTCGGGGCGTCACAGATGTTCTGATCGAGGAGTCAGAAAGAAGAAATAAAGGTGACTACCAGCCTGACACGTTAAAGTGACATCTCTGAAGTGGTAGGTGAAATAGTAGACTGCTGTGTCAGAAAAGTCAAAAAGGAGTTGTCACGTCACATCAGCAGTCTGCACCAAATAACTCAAGATCTACGAAGCAATTCAAATAGCTTCCAACGGCTATATTCCAACGGGAAGCTTGTGGAAGGGTATTTAACAGATGGAGCTTCAAAGATAAAAGGTTGTTGCGTTAAAGAGTTATTGGACTGATAAGTTGTTGACTCTACGAGTTTTACAGAGCTGAACAGAATACGTCTCAGTGGCAGTGAGACTACGAAGGTAGAAGTGAAGCTAAGCTGAGTGCTGAGAAGGTCATGAAGATAGCATTCAGAAAAGTGGCGGAACAGAAAGAAGATTCAAAGAGTCACTCTACGAATCACCATGAACTACAAGGAGTTGAAGAAGAACAGATGTAGAATTAGATGAAGAATCAGATTTGCACATCAGACAAGCAAGATTCAAGGGATGCTAAGTGCCAGACGAAGTCTACCAAAATCTCAAAGACTTAGCAGACCCCAAGTGGTGAAAGGATGCAAGCTAAGATCAGATGAAGACAAGCATCAACCAAAAGATCAGCTGCATCAAAGTAGAAGAGATGGACTGCTAAGTACTCAACGATGTTAAGCTTCAAGAACATCTTAGCAGTCTGTCCAATGGTGATCCAGCCTCGATGCAGAATCCAAAGAGGATCACATCAAGCTGCTAAGTACTAAAGGATGAACAAGCTTTAAGTCATCTTAGCAGCTCAGCACCAACAACAACAACATCAACAAAGCCAAGGCCTGAGGGGTCCTTGTCCAAGGGACTAAACGAAGTTCCAAGGCTGCTGGCCTTGAAAAGTTCTTAGTGAACTGAAGTTCCAAGGCTGCTGGCCTTGAAGAGTTCTTAGTGAACTAGAGTTCCAAGTCTACTGGACTTGAAGAGTTCGTAGAGAACTGAAGTTCCAAGGCTGCTAGCCTTGAAGGAATCTTAGTGACTCAGATGTAAAGACTTCCTTAGTGGAATCCCTGCTTGTTGAAGCAGAAGAGTGGATTAAGAGCTTGTATCTCTGAACCACTTAAAATCCCTTGTGTCTTTTACATTCTGTCATTTACATTATGGACCTATAACTGCTATATCTGCTATGAATGTAACGATCACTTACATATAAATTAACTCTAGAACAATGGTTAACAAGATAGTTATGAAGGGGATCTTTAACTTATTCTGCTGTGCTTTAAATGATTCTTATGTTTGTCATATGCTAATTACTTAGCAATACAAAATAAAATGGAAAAGATTTTAGAAAATGTAAAGGATCTATTTAACCCCCCTTCTAGATCTATTGTGTGCCCTCTGGGAACTAACAATTGGTATCAGAGCAGGTTCTCATGCTATATTCTAAAGCTAACGCTTTGAATCTGATCCTAGTCACAAACCATGTTCTAAAATTAGTTTGGTAGTAAGTCACTTGTGAATGCAGATGAGCTCACACGTTGGAAATTATGTGTACAGGTAAATGTGTATATACATCTGAAGCTACTCAGATTGTTCCATGTTCTTAAATGCTGTAACAACAAGACCAATTAATGTCCAAAGTCAATCAGCAGTCTGCAGAAAGGTGATGGAAAGTCAAGAGGCATCAAAAGCAAAGAATCGAGCATCCAGCTATCCTGAAAGATGAAAAGCCTCAACAAACAATGAAATGCTTATCTAGAGAAGAAAAAAGATTTCTTTCAAAAGTTTATTTGGCTAACCATGTGGATCTAAACCTTGAGGTTCAAGGTTATCAAAGAACTAAAGCTGCCAAGACTTTCCTAGCTTACATCTCCAAGACTACATGATTGATCGAAGGTCAAATGGAGCAACAGGCTGTCAGCACTAAATGCAAAAATATGCACATCAATGCCTAACATCATTTTAGCAAGTAAAATGACTGTTAAGAAACTAACAGTGTAAAGGTACGGTTCCTCATAAATATAAATATGTACATCATATTGCATCACCTTATGTACTACAATAGGATTCTATCAAGAGACCATACTCTTCCTAAAAAGGGGAAGAGATAAAGTACATTAAGGTTGGAAGCTTAATTGTCAACAAAGTTTCTCTCCACCCATGTTTTAGGTTGAAGATAACATCTTAAAAGTAGTCTGAAGTATGTCATAAGTTAATCCAAATCTAATTTAACTTACGTGGATTAACCCTTGCTGAAGGGTTGATATGTATGTAAATATATACAAACCAATGTTCTATGTTTTTGATAAAATGTAGAGTATGATCAGCTCTAAAGGAGTATCTTGAAGACTCTTGGAAACTGATCATCTCCATGAATCAACCAGATACAAATAAGTAATAGAGGTGATTCCTACTATGTGAACATTCAAAATCTGTGAACATAACAAAGAAAAGGGTGAAACAATTAAAGAAAAAGAGTGTTATGTTAAAAATACTAAATCATACACACACTCACAATCATGAATTATATATGTCATATCTAAATCTAATAGATGCATGAATATGATTGTTGATGCTAAATATGATATAAATCTAAGAATATGAGGAATTGGGATTTTGAGAAAACTAACCTAGCAGGACCTAATCAAGCTTGGGTACCAAAATAGAAATCTACTTAACCTGCAGATACTTGGTCTATCTGACCACACTAAGGAATACTGAAGCAGATGGCTTCAGTCACAAAGATTCAACCAGCTGGAAGCTCAAGACATTTCAGCAATGCTCTTGACAAAATTATCAAATGACAAAGGCTGATCTTGAAGACTTGTTGAGTCCTCACAAATGAAGTTCACATGGGTGATGATCTCCATATGAAAGCTAGCTTCTCATGTCAAGATGATGGAGACCTTATATGCTTATTCATGAAAAGCATGTCATCTCAAAGGAAACATCAAGGAATCTCATATCAGAGGATCATCAAGCATTGATTATGAAGAATTCATCATAGAAGTAGAACTCCGCGAATGTAGAAGATACTGAATCCTGAATGAGAAAAACTATGTTCGTAATGTTGTCAACAATCGTGGAGTGATCAGTTCTGAAAATATCTCTCTATGATTCAATGAGGTTTATATGATCATGATGATCTCAACCTGAAGAAGATATGCAAGGCTACCTCCTTATGCATGTGAAGAAGAAGAATTCATCTTTTTCTGAGAAGATAGCATCAAATATGGGGGAGCAGTGATCTGCAAAAAGCAGCAGCACTAACTGTGTCAATGGAGCAAATCCTTCAGATCTTCCAATCATTGATGATAGAGATTTAAGTGACAAGACGAAGATAAAGCTGAAGGTAGTTGTGAACCTCAGAAGAAGGAGAAACGCAGTCACAGAACAAAGAAGTCATCACTCACTACGATTGTGGAGACATCACCAATCGTAGAGTCTAGACTAATTACTACTGCAGAAGGAGAAGCTGCAACAGCCTCTCAGCCTGAACAAACTGTCAGGACTGAATCTGAAGAAAGTGCAAAGGCTGTGTCCAAGCCAAAGAAGAGGACTAAGAGGCTTGTCAAAAAGTATGTTCTGGCAAATGAGGAAGTATTGAAGGAAGATGATCAAAGGATTGCTGTTGAAAAGGCTGAACAAAGCAATCAACCTCAATCATCTGGTCCAACTGTGGAAGAGACCAGAGTCATAGAAGATGATTAGGCTATGATCAGTCATGCAGAGCACGCTACTGCACCTGATCAGACCATGATCAATGATGGAAAGAAAATACCAGAACCAAGTGATGCTGCTAAGAAAGTAAAGTCTGAAGTTGTTGTTCATACTGAGGAAGTTGGTGATGCAAGATATGGAGATGGTGAAGCTCTGGAGGCAAAAGATCTGGGAAAGCTCAGAGTATAGGTCAACTATGGTGCATCTGTTGACCACTCCACAAATATCAAGAACACATCTGTCAAGTTCATAGAAACAGGAGCTAACCCAAAACAGAACCATTCCAGTTACAGAGTCCCAAAACCCTGTGACTGATGGACCAAATGAATATCCATCATAGTCAGTAGTAATGTCTCAAAACATGCTACTGATAACCATATCAATCAACCACTCAAATCATGGAGTCCCAATGATAAGACACCTGGTTGTAGTGTAAGAGCAGGATGACACTACGACTGCAGCCTAAATGAATACCAACATCAAAGAGTATCCAGAGTTGGTAAGTGAACACTCCAGCAGAAAAGCCCAATGTGATGTCATTGTAGAAACCATGTCTCTAAAGCTCTTCATCTGATAAGTCCCTCAAGGACAAACCTAACCCTTAGCCTTGGTCTAAGAGGTTGGCCCTTCCTGAGCAACCTTAACCCAGAAGAAGTGCAGATATTAATTGCATCACATGAATCTCTGCTGAAGCAAGCAGTACCTATTCAGAAGAAAGCAAGCTAGAAATGAGTATTGCCACTCTCTTGAAGTACAATGAAGAAGTTGTTTATTGAAGCATAGCCATAGACTATGATCATCGAAGAAGGTGTCGGGTTTGTAAACCAGATGAAGAAATCGTGGAGTACTAAGCTAAGTCATAAGTCACTCCGTGAACTGAATAAGTCAATAGTCAACTGAAGAAAAGTCAAATCTGGATAATTGACACGATAAAGGAAGTTATAAATTGTGACCTATCATAGTCTTACAACTGTCCCACTAAGAAACGTGGAGGGAACAGTTACAAGAGGGAAAATTCAAATCAGTGGTAGTTATACTTTCGAGAGTTCATCAGTCTGTACAATCTATACACTCTCTCTCAAGCCAAAACCAAAACACCTCCAAATAGTCAAATCCTCTCCAACAGCTATCTAATCCTCAAATCGTTTCTTGATATCTCACAATAGTCTCACAAAGTCATAAACCCAGAAAACCCTAACCCTTCAAATGGAAGACTGGCGTGTAATCACTAGCATTCAACTCGGGACTAAGAAGTTCAAGAAATCTGAGAAGAAGTTCAGAGATATTCTTTAGGTAATAATGAAAGCTGGATTCTCTGAATGCCTTGAGTCGAATACTCTTATATATGCTGACTTGGTTAAAGAGTTCTACTTTAAAGCAACTACAAACTCTGGGACTCTATCTACCAAGGTCAAAGGTCAGAATCTGAAGCTGAAATCCACTGACATCAACTAGTGCTTAGGTTTCCCTGACCTAGGTTTGAAAAACCTTGATGAAGTCAACACGGAAGAAGCCAAAAGGATTATGCGTTACAAAAGGAACCCTAGTCTGAAGGATATGAAGAAAAAGGAGTTTCCTGAAGAATTCGAGTTTCTTGCAAAGATTGTGGGGAAATGTATACTATGCAAGGATACTGCACATGACACTGTGAGTGATCAACAGTTGAGAATCATGTCTGAAATAGTACTGAAGAAGCAAATCAACTTTGGAGCTGTTCTATTTGACTTAATGTCCAAGTGGCTGGACAAAGCAGAAAAGAAGAAATCAACAGAGAAACCACTCACTACGGTTTTTCATGGAAGATTCTTAAGTATCATTCTGAAGAAGAAACTGAAGAATAAGGTTAAGGATAATGAGGGTGAAGTCCTAAATAGTCAGAAGCTGATGTCTCCAAAGCTGTTTATAAACTGGAAGAAGAATCCAATGGAAAACAAAAAGCTAATGACATATGGCAGCAGCAGCAAGAGCACTACGAAGAAAAGAAAGGCAAGCATTGTGGAAGAGGAGTAATCACACTCTGGGGATTCAATTGTTCCAGAGTCCAAGTCTGTGAAGCCCTCTAAGAAGAAAGCCAAGATGGTGAAGAAGTCAAAGCCAGTTCCCCAAAGAAGTCTGTCTGCCAAATAAAAAAGAGCAAAATCGAAAGAAAAAGAGGGAACTGATAGCTCTAAAGGTGAATCCTCAAGCAGCCAGTCCACAAATGAAGAGGAAGTAAAATCTGAGAAAGAGGAAGAAAAATCTAAAGATAAAGAAGGAAATGTGAGTCCTGTGGCTAAGCCCTAAAGTAGCCACTCTGCTGATGAGGAAGGTTCGAAAGCTGAAGCAATTGGATCTCCCACTGCTGATAGTCCAAAGAATTCCTCTGCTACTTCAAAGGACTCAAAGTCTGAAGAAGAACTATCTGCCCCTGTTGATGAGCCCCAAAGAAGCTCACCTGATGATTCAGAGGCTTCAAAATCTGAAGATGAAGGCACGTCTGAATCTCCTATAGCTGAACCTCTAAGGAAAAGAAAGAGCAACAGATTGCTTGCTATATCTTTCCTAAATAAGAAAAGAGAATCTTCTACAGCTATCATGGAACTCAATGATGATGAGGCTGAATCAAAGGAAGAAGATGCTATAGGAAGAAGAAAGAAAATGTCTGCAAAGATGAGCAGCAAGAGACTGAAGACTGCAGAGCAAGAAGTAGCCAGTGAATCTGCAAAGGCTAGCTCTGCTGAGGATGATGAAGATGATGATCAAATGCAGGAACATATTGATGAGTCAGTTGAAGAAAGTTTGCACAAGTCTGACTCCAAGTCAGGACAGGAAGAAAGTGAAGAAGACTCCAGTCCTGAGGATGAAATACCAGAAGATTTTCATATCCCTTGTCCTATTCATTGCAAGAGAAGAATAATGGTGGAAGTTGATGAAGAACCACTAGATGTACTTCTAGGAAAATGGATTAGCCTTGGAAATGAAAGACTGAATGTGGTGAAGATGACCGCAGCATATCTGCTCAACAATCTTCGAAGCTATAAAGCTGGACACTTCAACTCTGATATATGAGCCTGATATCAAGGACCATGCGATACTTTGGTTCTATCCTCATATGTCATGGGTAAAGGCATCCATCACTAATGATAACAGATACTTCTTATGGTGCTTCTCTCATCTTCCCAATCTAGAGCTGGTAGCACAGCACTTTCCAAGGGTAAAGAAGTTTGCAACTCAGCTGATCAGAGACCAGTCTCATTACAAGGTCTATCGACATGCTGGCAACCACTACATTCCCTACGATTGTAGAGTTGGTTCAGATGGCAGAAGGATCATACCAAAGTCTATGATCGTAGAGTCCCTTCACTCTACCATTAAAGATGATCAAGCTCAGTTTAAGAAGCTTTACTCTGCCCAAGCAGGAGTGTCTGATATTCTTTCATCTTCCAACAGTTATTGGTACTCAACGATCTATCAGATTCTCACTACCTTTGAAAGCTTGTCCAAAAGTGAGAATCGTAGAGTCCAATCAGTTGCTCAGTAGGAAGTTATTCAACCAAATGTCCACACTCTTCAAGAACAAGAGCTATTAAAGAACTCTAAAGAATTGGTTGAGAAGATATCTCTCATTACTGCAGAAGCTAAAATGCTGTCAGGAGAAGGAGAAAGTGAATTTCACAACAGACTTCAGGTCATCATATCAGATATATCTCTCAAGTTCAAAGAGAAAGATCAAATCTATCTAAAGTCTATAAATGATCAGAAGGAAGAAGTTCTACAAGCTCAGAAGGATAGTGCAGATCAAATCCTATCTCTCTCTGACAAAATTGACTCTCTGAATCAGACTCTCTCCCTGCAACTGGAGCTAAGCCAACAAGAACTCAAGATTGAGGTTGGCAACTCATCTTATCTGATGGAGCATCTTATGGCAAATGTCCAACAGCTTTCCCAAGTGATTAATAACAAAAAGGGGGAGAAAAAGAGGTATTCAAGGAGGAGCAAGAGCAGAAGCAACAGAGAAAAGAAGGACAAGAAGAGGACGAAGAAGAACAAAGCAGCTGCAGCAGAAAAGGTGTCATCATCTGAGGGGGAGCCAAAGGATGATGACCCTATGAAGACAAAATCTGAGGGGGAGCCAGAACAAGAGAAAGCCAAACCAGAAGAAGAAGGAGAGCATGCATCTGAGCTAGAGCCAGAGCAAGAGCAAGACAAAGATGAAGCAATGAAGCATGCATCTGAGGGGGAGCAGACTGAAGAAGAAAAGAAAAATGAGTAGCTGATCAACAGACATCCTGGAGACATAGATGGAATAGAAAGAAAAAGGTACATTTCTAGCTATATAAGTATGTTCTGGATCCAGGATGTAGAGTGTCATATTTTATGTAATTCCATATTATCATCAATGACATTCATGATTATCTATTTTAGAAATACAGCAGCTCACCGTATATTAAGATTCATTCATCTCATGCATATGCACATATTGTTTTTGTCATAATCAAATAGGGGGAGATTGTTAGGAATAAGCATGAGAATGTTATTCCTATTTATATAAGATTTGATTATGATCTTAATGAATGAATATGCAAATATGTCTGCATTGATGAAAGCTGTAAAGTCCTTGAATAGATAATAGGAATATATGTACAAGGACTTAGAATGAAATGATCAAATATGTTAGGTTGATCCTACATGAAAAAAATAGCTGTGTAAAGTCCTTCAAAAGAAATGATGTACACGGACTACAAATAGAAAGATAAAGCTTGTTAGGTTGATCTTATACAATGCAATAGATAGGCCTGTCTGATCGTCGAGCACTGAACCAGCCTTCGTAGTCTGCCAGGAGAGACAAGGAAGACTCGAGGACTATCAAGGCAGAATCGTAGTCTACAAGGATAGTAGCTCTCGGAGTTCGTAGTCTGCCAGGAGAAACAAGGCAGGATCGTAGTATGTCGAGAAGAACTTTCTCAGGGCCGTAGTCTGCTGAGGAAGTCATGTTCAGAATCGTAGAGACAGTCTGTCTAAGAGCCGACCGAGAATCTGTTGAGCCAAATCAAGAATCGTAGGCCACACTTGAAGTAGTGGAGTCTACTGATTATATCAGAGGCAGAGATCGCAGTCGAGCCAGATCAGACAAGGACAGCAAGAGCTAAGGCAAAAATCACAGTCTGTCAGTTGATCTGATCTCGGAGTCATAGTGTCTGCAGAACCAATGCAAGATCGTAGTCTGCAAAATAAAGGCTTCGGCAAAGTCAAGCAAGTGCTCACAACGCCAAGGAAGAATCGTAGAGACAATACATACGATTCTCAACATATGAGCACTCCCAAAGAATCCAAAGATATAGCCTCTGGTCAGAACTGTAAAGATGCAATCTACCTGGAGGAAGCCATAGAGCACTCAACGAATGGCATGCAAGCAAACAGAAGATCTAAGCACCAACTCAATCAGCATCCTGATTGAGAAGTGAAGCCATTCAGGTGAAGTCTTCCACACGCAATAGTATGGAGACTTCAGATGATGTGACTGACCAAAGGAAGTCAGCAGTGCAGTAGCTGTCAAGATAAACAGAAGACAACGATCTTGGGATTAACCAAGATCGTAGTGCTTGCCAAATAAGAAGCAGGAACTGATGCTGATTATACAGAGATATTGGCCAACCTATAAAGAATAGACGAAGAAGATGAAGCATGGGTCAAACCATTGATGATATGTGAACGGGAGATCACAAGGAGAAAGCGAGCTGAGTGTGCCTAATCAGATAAGTCTTACAATCAAGAAGGGTCAGAGCATTCGGACAAGTTATCAGTTCCTGAGATAAGTCAAGGCAAGCAGAAGTGTTGAAGCACTGCACAAGTGGAGGAAGAGATGTTCTTGTTGGGTTTGTACGAAATCATGACGCAATCAAATTGCAAAAATTAGCAGAAGCATGGTATATCAGAGTTTAAAAAAAATTCTACAAAACCATTACCCGAATCATCCTTTATGCAAATTATTAATTTAAAACGATAAATAAGAAGTTATGGAATCATACCCTTGTAAAACGAAGCTTCCACAGGTACTAGTTCAACTCCTTGTTCTTCGTGATCTCCTTGAATTTCTGGGTTAGATTCTTTCCTTTGATCAACGTTAGCCACCCAAGTGTTTGGCCTCTAGAGGTAATCCACCAAGGAAGAGGAATTATCAAGAAGGAGGGTGGTTGGCTTAGTTTTCTATCCTCTATAAAAAAGGAGTACTCTCCAACAATTAGAATTGCATCAATCAATATCTATTATAAGACTCCTCTTATATAGATATTGGTCAACCCTTCTAATCCTATTAGACATGGGATTTCTTTTAATTAATTAAACTCCTTTAATTAATTTAGGCTTCCCACCACATGGGGAATAATTAATTAAATTCATTTAATTAATTTGTCTCCTAATCTTATTAGGAATAAATGAGAGTACTAATATTAAATTAATTACTAAACTCCTTTAGAAATTAAAATAATAATAATATTAATAATATTAATAAGACTCCTCTTATTAATTTATATTTAATATTTTTAAAATATTAAATAATAAACATTAAGCTATTTAATTTATTCTATCACTATAGATTAAATTAATTACACTTAATGCATTATTACGATTATGCCATTACCTTCTTAAATAATTATTCTTCCTTTTATGGTGTGACCCTTTAGGTTCTCTATATTAAACCGGTTGTGAATAAATCAATTAGAACAATTCTAATCTTATTTAAATAAATAAATTAAACTAATAATCTATTTAAATAAATAATATTTATTCTACAATAGGGATAAGCCTCCCTAGCGATCAACGACTTTCCAGATAATATAGATTTCAACATTAATCATAAAAGAACCTATGAGTAAATAATTACCATATAATTCAATCCTTCCACCATACAATGTCCCAATTAAATATAAGACATGAATTTAGTGTCAAGTCTTATTTTATTTAATTATATGTATTTCGATTAGAAAATGCACAACTCCAAATAATGCAAATTAGAAACTCCTTTCTAATTTCATTTTACCTTGGCCAACGATTCCTGGGTTGTCATTTAACGAATCACATAGGACATATCTCCTCTTTTACTAGAGGTGATAGATTCTTTATTGATCATTCATTATCTCCATATGTAACTCATTATACCCAAGCATACCCTTTTATATACCCTAAAGGACTTTAAGGAATAAGTCATATATATACGTAACTGTATTACGATAGGAATTCAAAAGTGTTGATTTGCTTTTCGTGGATAAACTACGCTAAAGGCAAGTTCTCTTACTTACACTCTTTTAAAGTGCAAGTATCCTAACCGACGCATTTACTTTATGCAAGAAAATCTATGATTGTGCAAGTTTTCTAACTTACACTCTTTTACTGTGCAAGTATTCTATCCTTGTATATTGCGAACTAGTTTCCTACTTAATCGGTTGAATTGAATTAGCATACTTGAACTCTTATTTCATTAAAGCTATTATTCCTGTTGAACTTAGTATTGTTCTTGAATATTGTGAAAGTGTCTATGCCATTTGATTCGGCTAGACTTATATTATTGGAAAGCAACCCAAACTAATTGATTGGTGCGGGATCTTGTATTTGACTGAGAAGAACAACCTTCTTTGAAGGGAATATATAATTGTCGGAGGACCGACGTGCACACTTGAGTATGATTGATTGTTATGCATAACGATGGTGCTTTAGGCTGATCACCTGTTGTACCTGTTTTTGTTGAATTTTCAGTTTATTACTGTTAATTCTAGTAGAAGTTCATAGTCCTTAGCGACTGCTCAGTATTCAGTTATCTTGAAATCTTGAATTGATTTGTTATTGAATCACATTGATATTATTCTGTCCTTAGCGACTGTTATTGAAAACTGTTGATATTCTTGTTATCCTTGAATTATCAAACCTTGCTATACCTTTTTTTAAGAATTGAGAATTATATTACAAACCCTTATTGTATATTACTTGCTGGGCAATTTGTGCTCATTCTTGCTTTCCCTAAAACATTTCAGTTAAGGCAGAGCAGGGCGAACCTTCGGGCGTTGATAAGGGCAAGGGCAAGGCTACCAACTAGCTTGTCTCTTTTATGTTTTTAAATATTTTATTGTCGTATTAAGATGATGTAGTAAGACTGATTTTGATTATGTTTAAGCTTCAGTTAGGTTATGTAATAAGTCGTTAATTGATATTATTATGTAATCTATTAAGTACTGTAGGTTGCGAGACTTGGAGGAATACTTATAATAAATTATTGTAAATTATTCTAGAATAGATTTTTCGCTGTGATGTGTGTTGTTTAGTTATTATTATTGTGATGTATTACCATGAGCACGTGATGAACCGAATTCGAGAGACCAAGTGGCGGTCCTGGAATTTGGGGGCGTCACATAAACTATATTGCATGATTAATTGAAGTGCTATGTGTTCAAGCCTATGTTGATGCATAGAAACTAGATATGCTAAAGTTATTAGTTTAGGACGAAGTTAAATGTTTATATACTCAGTAATCGACTTACGTGAATTATGTTCTGATGATTAGATTCTTGTGGGTGTGAACTCATACCAGTCTACATAATACTAATTGAGAGACCGACTTGTTAATGTTAGGTCATTTCAAAGCAATTTAATTAAAGCTAGATTATTTATAGCTGAGCAAACAGGCAAGTTTCCTAACTTCATTTGATTGTTATATTGAATGCAAGTTTCTGAACTTCACTCTTTATTGTGCAAGTTTTCTTGAACCCGTTCTGGTAATATTAATTGCAAGTTCTCTAACTTACACAAACTCGTATATTGTGCAAGTTTCATATCCTTCTCATATTGTATTGAACAGGTTATTATTGTGTTGCAAGTTATTTATTGACGCTTGGACCTTATTTTCAAGTATGCTTTAGGTGGTTTAATTTCTTTACAATTATTCCACATTGATTGTATTGATACTCGCACTTGGTGCACTTGAGTTCGTACAGTCTTGGACTTGTACATCATTTTAAAGTTCTATTATTCATGAACTGCTTCTGATAGAGTCTGAACCTTTGTTCGGTCAGACAATTGCATGAAATTTTTATAAAAGCTATCCAGGCCAATTGATGGTAGGGATTCTTAGACTGAAGAGAACACCCCTATATAGTAGGGGAGTACCCCACGTATCTAATATAAGATACAAACAGCAGAGTTGAATGTTATGTATATACATGGCGTACGTGAGGATGATCCCCTTAAGTACATAATTTGTAGCCAGTAACCAAAGGGCAATCAGCTATTGATTCCGTTGGAAGTTTATAGTTCGAAGTCTATTCGTCTATCAGTTATTCTAAAAGCATTTATTCTCCTTGCTTCCGATATTCATATTGTTGAATTCCTCTTGTATATATTCCTTTAATTATGATATATCCTTTATTGCTGTATTTAAACTTGTTGAGCAAACTAGTTGCTCACCCTTGCTATATCATGACTTCTATTACAGTTAAACCCGAGACTTCAGGGAAGGACAAGGGTAAAGAAAAGATGAAGTAATAGACTTCAAGTAGCTGACTTTGTTTTATGCTTAGTTTAAATTATTGTTTATGTAATTTGAACCCTAATGATTATTCTAGGGTATGATTGTAAGGTTGTATTAAGGTTATCGAATCTTGGGACTAGTAACACCTTTTGAATGAACGACATACGTTTATTTTATTCCGCATTTAGTTATTGTATGTTGTTTAGAGGTGGATTTTTGTATTGGATCGTGATGACCGAATCCGGGTGTTTGAGACCCGAATTTGGAGGCGTCACAGATAATCTAACCAACTTATTCACAAAGTCACTACCAAATGCAACGTTTACAAAACTTCGGAATAAGATCGGAATGCGTCGACTGAAAGACTTATCACAACATTTCATCAAAGAATAATGAATTCCTTTTGAGGGGGAGATATGTACACTTTTTTCCTTCGCTAAGTTTTTTTCCACTGAATTTTCATAGCAAGGTTTTTAATGAGACATAATCTCCTATATTAGGAAATTAAGGGGGAGTGTTATAATAGTGTTCCAATTGTCAATTGCTATAAAACTAAGTCAATGGCCTAGTCTATAATGTCATTAATGTCGGTAGATTTTTGTTCCCTTTCCTTGCCTATAAAAGACAAGCTTTTCTAACGAAGAAAGACCCCAAGAAAAAGAGAAAGAAAGAGCTTCTCTAAATTTTCATCTTACATTTCTTTGCTTAAGTTTTATAATAAAAAACAAATAAATGGTGGATAATATTTCTCTACAACATAAAAACAAAAAGCATATAAATGGTGGATAATATTTCTCTACAACATAAAAGGTTATTCCGATATTGTAGATAATCTTCCCTACAAATCAGATCCTTGTGGCAAATCCAAATCAAAATCAAAATCAAAATCCAAAATTCTTTTAAATAAAGGTGTCAAAAGTGAAAACAGTATTGTTCATGGGGAAACACAAGGATTTCACTCAGTCTGGTGAAATTCACTAGCTTGTCAGTCAAAGATTCACCACCAATAATGAATCACGAAATCCAATTACCAATCTCCACCAATGAAAAAGCCCAATCACTACAGAAAATCCCAAATTCCTCCATGGAAAACTCTCAAGTTTCTCTCTCCTCATCTCTCATTGGTGATATCAATGAAAACTCAAAAACACCCACTACCAAAAAATCCAAAAAGCTAGCTCTATTCCCTCTAATCTTCCTCATCTACTTCGAAGTCGCCGGTGGCCCCTACGGCGAGGAAAACTCGCGGCTGGGCCCCTTTTTGCTATTCTGGGTTTCCTTATTTTTCCGTTCATCTGGAGGATACCGGAAGCGCTGGTCACGGCGGAGCTCGCCACTGCCTTTCCGGGAAATGGCGGATTTGTCATATGAGCACATAAAGCTTTTGGCCCCTTTTGGGGATCTCTTATGGGTTCATGGAAACTGCTCAGTGGTGTGATTAATTTAGCTTCACACCCAGCTTTATGCATTGATTATCTCAAGCTTGTTTTTCCGGCATTTTCTTCTGGTTGGCCTAGATATCTTGCAAATTTTATATCCACTACATTTCTTTCGTTTCTCAATTATACAGGTTTAACTATTGTGGGTTATACTGCAGTTTTTTTGGGCATTGTTTCTGTTAGTCCATTTTTAGTACTTTCTTTGGTTTCAATTCCCAAAATTCAGCCTAAAAGATGGATCAGTTTAGGTAGTAGCAACTCCAGCAAGCCAAAACTCTAGCAGGCCGAAGCTACGAGAATCCTAGACTATATATTTAGTCTAGGATGTGGATTATACTCCAGTAGATGGACTAAATTTAGTTAGGCCAATTTTCCGGTGATGAAAAACGACCAAATCAAGGAACCAAAAAACAGGCAGACTATAATTTTAATATATTAAAATGGAAGAAGAGAGGCGCTGGAGGAAAAAACTTGAAGGAGAAGGGATCTTCGGAAATGAAGGAGATGACTGAGATAAAGGAGACGAAGAAGACGAAGGGTCAGAACGGTAATAAAATAAACCAACGGATAGAAATTGAAAATCTTATTTGAAAAATCTATAAATATGTACAATTATTCAATACATTCTACCATCTCAATCAAGTACTTCAACATTTAACAATTGTAAATATTTTGTTAATTATTGTATTTTTATTATATTTAATTTTAGTTTTTTTGAATTCATTGATTATTTTAATCTTTTTATATTATAGTCCACGTAATAGTCCACAAGATAGTCTAGTCCATCTGCTGGAAGGATTGAAGACTAAAGGATATTTACCGATGTCATTTGGGACAATGCTAGTACCTTAGCTGGTGAGGTTGATCAACCCCAAAAAACATTCCCCAAGGCACTTTTTTCAGCTGGGCTTTTTGACCTGCTTGGCTTATTTGATTCCCCTTTTGGCTAGCACTGGGGCTATACCACTTGATCAACAAAAATGGGTGGATGGGTATTCGGCAGATGTGGCCGAAATCCTTGCCGGAAAATGGTTGAAATATTGGATTGAGATAGGTGCAGTTTTGTCATCGGATTTTTTGAAGCTCAATTGACCAGTTGTGCTTCAAACACTTGGTATGGCTGATTTAGGGGTTGTCCTGGATTTTTCGGAGCAAGGTCCAAGTGGTTTAACACACCTTGGGATTTTATTATCTACATTGATTACATTGGCAGTTTCTTGTATGAATTTTACGGATATTATTGCTTCAGTGAATTTTTTGTATAGTTTGGGAATGTTATTAGAATTTGCTTCATTTTTATGGTTGAGGAGGAAGATGGCCGTATAAAGTCCCGTTACCGATGCTGGGGCTAGTGATAATGTGCTTGGTTCCGTCAGGGTTTTTGATTTATGTAATGGCTGTTGGCTCTAGGAATGTTTATTTGGTGAGTGGTGTGTTGACTGTGGCTGGGATTGTTTGGTACTTTCTTATGAAGCTATGCAAATCAAATAATTGGATCAAGTTCAAGAACTATGGTGACAAGAATGAGGTTGAGGGTCAAGATTAGGAAGATTGCATCTTTTTTCCCCTTTATCTTTAGTTATTTATTTTTGTGTATTTTTTTTCCAAATTTGGTATATATATATTTGTATATGGATTCATTTGGCTTCTCTTTCAATTATTCTTCTGGATTTGGTGGACATATATACAGGTTATATCTAGAATTTTTCATTTATATTAACATCTGTTCTTCTTCGGAATATGTTCATGTACTTGTAGTGATTTTCTCTGTTTGGATGTTTAACTACGCATGTGCTATATAAAGTATATATATATACAGTGAACTACCAGTCTACCCATATGCAAGTAAAGGGCTTAAGAGGTCTTCTAATCCTAACATTTTACAGGTTAATCCTTATTACTCAAGTTTATTGCAATAAAGTCCAAAGAAATCTACCTTCATAATATAGTGTCTGTGCTGACTTTCCACAATCGTTCGGATTTAGTAAAGGTTGTCGCGGCACCTGTAGTAGGAAAAAGGACTTATCGCGATGCCCGCAGGCCATGTGGAGAGAGATGTTAACCTTTTGCTATTAGTAAGCACTCCCTTAATTTTGACCTAATGAGCTTTCTTTACGTCGAGTTAACCGACTTTTTTTCTTTCCATCTATCTTTTATAAATTCATATTATGGGTCTCAGAAATGAGTTCGAGATTTTCCATAAAAGAAAGAAAAAAGGAATCAAGAATGAAATACGTAGTCCATATCATCCCAATAGAGTACTCAATTTCTTAATAATTATCATACATAGCATTGTTCAATCTAGTCCTATTCTCAGTAGTAAACTTAAGATGATGCAGAAGACCAATGCAGTCTGATAGAAAAGAAAGTAGAATGAGTTACCAAACAAGTTTGGCCCAATGAAAAGGCCAATAATACTATAGCATTAATTATTATTCAATTTTTTTTTGGCTAAATTCTTTAGCAATAATTTGACATTTATTTTGCAGTAGTTTGAACTTTGAAGTAACAATATAACAGTATTACAATCACTAGATGAGTACAACAGCATGAATAACAATTCCAGGAATCTTAATTACCCAGTTTCAAACATAATCACATGGTAGAAATTATGGCTATATTTTACTCACAAAGTGAAGCTCATGCTTCAGTTGATCCCTTAATACTCTTCTTAGTAACTTATTTGAAGCTGTTCGAGGGAACTCTGGAATAATCTTGACAATGTTCACCTGTTGGCTGTTAATCAAACACAAGCATAATCATAACGGGAATTTTTCAAAGAGAAAATCAGGAGAATTTTTCAACTTTCTCCAATGATTTGTAACTTTCTGCAAACAATTGAACTCTAAGAAAATGAAAATGTAGGCTCACAACGTAATTAATTTCCAAAAAGTTGTGTTAAAACCAAAACCTGGGTCATGGATTAATATAAGTAGGGGTGTAAATGAACCGAGTTGAGCCGGGTATTGAGTTGTTCGGGTTTGGTTTACAAACTTTATCGAATATGAAATAATGTTTGATTGAGACTCGTTTAGCTACCGAGTCGAACACGATCTCGAATCGAATTTGAACAGTTTGAACTTTTGAAGTGAATATGATCGGAGCATCAATAAAAAATTACAATTTGAAGAGGTTCGAGTAATTTATCGAATTTTAAAATTTGCTCATATTTGAATCATTTATATTTCGAGTCGAGCTCAAATCGAACTTCATATTTACCTTTCATGTCGCAAACAATGGATAAATTAGTCTTCTCACCTATCACTCATGTTCAGTTGCACATTCTTGTGGAAAATTAATTCAACGAAGTTTAAAATCCTTTGGAAAATCAAAAAAGTAACAAGATATGAGGATTATGAGGTTAAAAAATCCTAAAGCTGCATGACATACTGATAAACAAAACAGATGATTAAAGTGAATTTACCAACTTTATGAATTTAGGCGAGCGGGACAAACCTTAAACAAAGGGTTAAGGTTGCTTTGAATTGCCCTTGAGAGTTTAATTCTTAGCTTGTCTGGTTTGCTGTCAAATCCTTTCTTTAGTACCACAAATATAGCCAACTGTTCTGGACCATCATTCGTTGGTTGAGCACTTACTGCAGCAGTTTCTAGTATACTTTCATCTGCTTGATCACAAACACGCTCAATTTCCACTGAACTTGTCTGCATCCAAACAGCACTACAAGTTAAAAATTTGCTCTAAAAAGTTAGTCAACATGGTCTGATGAGTTTAAAACTCAATAAACATTCTCTTCGTTTTCCACATCAAGAGCTTATGCAGTGAGAGGCAAGAGTTAGGAAAGTATTTTTTGTCAACTGGATTCCATGTGGGATATATTCGTAAAATCCTTTAGGGTTTGTTTGCAACTTGAACAACGTGGAGGAAAAGAAAGGAAAAAGAAAACAAAAATAATAATAAAATAAATAAGAGAAAAAAACTATCATACTGAAAATGAGTCTGTCTATACTACTAAATGTGTAGTATCAAGAACGCTCCAATAGATTTTAAGATTTCATTTCCTTTCCCTTATTTTATTTCGTTTCCTCTAAAGTAGTCCAATTTCTAAACATACCCTCAAAGTTTTCCAATTCATATCCCCTGAAATCATGATATACAGCAGGCCACGATCGTACATATATATTTAAGCTGCGATTAAACGTGAAGAGGTAAGAGAATGTAATACCTTTATGCCACCAAGATTCATAGTGTCATCAGCCCTGCCTTGTACAACAAAATAGCCGCCGATAGTCCTCTTAATGATGTCCCCATGTCTCCTCAGGTTCTACAAATAATGATGAATGATCAAGTTATGGAAGATTAGTTGCAAAGTTATAACTTCTAAGTTGTTTCTTAATGGAGTTTTGAGTTGTGAAGAAATCATCATCTAAAATATCAGAAACAACATGAAATTAGAAAAATTAACGAAAAGAAAGAAAATAAATTAATGCAAGACAGAACTGGTTATGCCAGCTAGCATACATGAACCTTTTTTTTTTTGATATGTGGAGTATCCGACTTGCGTCGGACTAATCTCCCCACCCCGAACAAGGCTTCCAAAATAGGCTTACGCCTGCGGTTCGTGGCCCCTATGCTGCTTCAAGTGGGAGTCGAACTCAAGACCGCCGAGTTTACGGCTGGACCCAAGTTCTTCCTTAAATCACTAAGGCAAGCAGTGGGGTTATACATGAACTCGTTGGCATGCTCTCATACGTATTCAAAGTAATATACAATTGCAAAACTCCACTTTGATGCAGATAATAAGAACTAGGATGGCTGTGCCTAGTTTTAGACATGTTTTCAGGAATCAAGCTCAGGAATCAAGTTTCCAAAAATATAGAAAACTATTTTTTGTTTAATTTCTTGAAAAGTTAAATTGCACTGAGATGGTTGTCACCTAAAAACCAGATAATTCCCATATGGTGCAGATGACGTACTGATAGATCTCCTAGTGTCACGTGATGCTGGGTAATGAGTAATTCCTAAGAGACCTATAAGCAAAAAAGACTAATATCTACGAGAGAAAACACTTTGTGCCACATTCAACCCCCCCCCCCCCCCCCCCCCCCCCACACTCTTTCTTCGTTTTTTGATAGGTTGGTTTGCCTCAAAATATGGGATTTGAACAATCTTTGCCATTTATCCCACCCCTTGGGAGCCACTTAGTGAACTTAGCCAACTCCCAATTTAATTAGCCCAGCCATTAGGCGTAAAGTCAAAGGATGTGCATGATAGACTGGTGATATTTAACATGAAGACTTATATATTACTTTGAGGATGTGAACTATGCCATATACAAATGTAAATAAAATTTGATTGGGATCATTAAATAACCAAAAAAGTGGAAAATGGCTTTCTGCAGCATACCATTCCTTTGTACACAGGCATTCCCTTGAAGTAAACTTCCTCATCAGCATTAAGCAGTCTATCAGTAGCTCCCATGTACCGAGGAAATAAGCCCACTTTACCAACACAAGCTTGATCATCCGGCTGCAAAATTCGTTAAAGATAAAGAACATTGCACATCAAAGTATAAAAGCTTAACCTCTAACAGAAGGCTCTGTTTTAGAACAGAGAGGGAATAGGAAGAAACACAGACAAATTGTTGTATTAAACTTTGTACCCCCTTTTTTTTTGCGCTAAAATTAGACTGAAATTGTTTGTTTGTCCTTTATTATTTTATTAAGTGCACCGCCTCCTTTTTTTGCTCTTTTAAATAACTAGTTTTTATGGAAAATAATAGTTTTTTCAAAGAACGTAAAAACATGATACATTTATAGATCTGTTATTGTCACAATTAATGTGTAACCAGAAAATTGCGAATGTTGTGTTTTGCCCCTTCAACCTAACATCCTGCTCTGCCTACGTCTATACAATGCATTAGGGTCTTCTTGGTGATTGAATGTAGTCAAGAATTTGAAACAATAATCAGATATCTGCCAGAGAAAGATCTTACATACGGAACACCATCTTCACCAAGAATGACAAGGCCTGTCGTCATTGAGGCGGAGCTAAATGCTCCAAAAGCTTGTGGTTGCAGAAAATTTCCTTGTATGTAGGAGGATGAAAGCTCTGTGCCTCCACAACATTCAATAATGGGTTTACAGTAAGCCTTTGAAGAAAGCCAAAGGTCATCATCAACATTGGAAGCTTCCCCAGTCGAAGCAAATGATCTGCAGATGTTGAAAATCAGTGCCTTTGCTAGTGACTTAATGCAAGTATGCAACAATTAATATTTGAAGTTCCAGCAACACATTACTTAATCTTTGTCCAATCTAGGCCTTCCATACACCGAGTACTCTTCCAAGCCTTAACTAAGCTTGGTACTGTGCCAAAAACAGTTACTCCTGCATCCTTAATATATGTAAGTCACCCAAAAAAAGGTAAAACAAAAACAAAATTAGGATTGTGTGTATATAAAGTAAGTTCAAACTGTAGTACATGAACTATTCTTGATGTCCAAATTATTTTCTTTAGGGTCAAGGAGCACTTCACCATAGATGGGAAAAAATAACTGCCTGGTTCTTATCTTTCACTACATCTTCTCTTACAAGATTTAAATATTCGATGCTCAGGGAGTCACCTGGACAAATTTTCCAAAACCACGGCCAAGGTGTGATCCATGATAAAGAGCAAGAGTTGCACCATTTAGTAAGCACGAAAATAGTAAAATTGGTCCCATCACCCATCCTAAATTTGTAGGCCAGCAGTATACATCTTCATCTGTGCCCAAGCTTCACCAGCAGCTCGAATGGGAGAAATCTGGGTCCATGGTATTGCTTTTGGATCTCCTGATAAAGGCACGTACGGATTTAATGAATTAAAAAGAAAACCTTACTGTAGGACTATAAGGAGAAGTAATAACATCGTGACACCGGACATAAGTTTTCACCTGTGGTTCCAGATGAGAAGAGTATAGCAATCACAGAGTCTATTGGTTGATAGACTGGAGCACAATAATCTTGTCTGTATTGTCAAAATAATACATGTTTTAATGATGAAAACCAAAAGATAATAAAATAAGAATGATATAGAGGGATCAAATGTTTTTTCTTAGTGAAAAGAAATGATAAAAACCTGAGATCCAAATTAGTAGACGTACCTAGGAAGGTTGCGGACACCGGAGAGAAATTCCTTCATTGACAAATCCTGCTTTCTTAATTTAGTTTTCACATCCTTCCCAGTAGCAGGAACCACAATTGCTTTATAGGGAGCAGCTTCAACCACTCGGCTGGAAGAAGAAGAACATGAATAGCACGATAAAGGCAACTAGAAGATTGACAAAACCTTTTTAATATATATACAGGCAGATGTATTGTATGTTTCTGTGGGAATAGCGTTATTGTCATTTAAGTTGGTGCTTCTGCATTGTTCAAAAGTTAAGAAGTGAAGTACTATATGAAGGGCTTTAGAACATCTAATCAATATTATTTGATAGAATCTCCTACATTTGGTCGCGGCAAATAATCCTTGTCCAGTATGGATTATAAGATCAGAATGCTTTTGACTTGTCCAGAAGGCAGCACCAAGCATTACCTTCAACCAAAGTATAAGGCCATCCATGATAATAGATTTGCATGCAAACAAGCAGCCAGACAGAACTTATGGTACATAAGTTACCATTACATTGATATAAACCATTACTCTTGCTGCACAAAGCTCTTGTGCAGATATGGATATCAGCAATATGACACAAAGTGCATAGCACAAAAAAAGTGGATATAAGCAATCTATAACACGATTTAAGTATCCAACATAATTAGTCATATGTAATCATTACCTGTATAAAGGAAATTGTCGACCTCCTCGTACAATAAAATCCTGAATGTGTTATAAAGTTAGACATATTTCTAAAAGAAAGTACCATATACAAAATAGAAAAAGCAACCAAATAGTGCCAATTATTTAGGCTTCAATCATCTAGAATTATAAACCAAACACAGTACGGAAAATATCAATTCCCATAAAAATGCAAAGTAGTTTTTAGCAGTGATACTAATAAGTAGAAATTGACGGTGGTTGTGCAATATTACTATTGTTATCATCTTTCAGATGTCAGAAACCAAAATTTTAACGAGAATATTCTACAAATATCACGAGTATAGCATACAAATTTAGGGTATTATAATTGTGACGCCCCCAAATTCGGACCGCCATAGTCTCGAATTCGGTTCGTCACATTCTAAATACTAACATAATAATATGACTATATATCATATTGCACAGTGGAATAACACATAATACGAATAGATTATATTTATTTAATATAACCATTCATGTCCCAAGGGTTTCGTAACTTAAACATCTCTTACATCTTAAACATAGTTTAAGTATATATAAACTTAACTAATACATAATAGAATACAACCTTATTACAATCATAATAGTTCTAATCAAGTACAAGCTACTTCGTAGCCTTGCCCTTGTCCTTGTCAGTGCCTAAGGAACCGTCTTGCTCTGTCTTAACTAAAATATTTTTAGAAAAAAGCAAGAATGAGCAACAAGTTTGCTCAGTAAGTAATATAGCAATAAGGGGTTCAATATAGTTTTTAATTCCCAAGGGTATGACAATAAATGATAGTTCGAGAATAACAAGAAGTATCAATAATTTTCAATAACAGTCGCTAAGGACAGAAATATATCAATAAGATTCAAGGTTTAAATCTTTTCACAATTCAAGAATAATGAATACTGAGCAGTCACTAAGGACTATGAACTTCTACTAGAATTAACAGTAATATGCTGATAATCCAATAAAACAAGTACAACAGGTGATCAGTCTACCGTACCTGGTGTTATTCATAACCTATCCTACTATTGTCAGCACCCCGACTATATAGTTCCCCTTTTTATGAGGGTTGTTCATCTCAGTCAATTTATAAGAGTCCGCACCAAGGCAATTAGTTTGGATCGCTTTTCAATTTCATGATATAGGTCTAGCCGAATCAAATGGCATAGACCGCTCTTTCAATGTATATAAGAACAATTATAAGTTCAAAACTCAAGATTAAGTTTCGAAGAATATAAATCGACTTTATCTTTAGCCACGAAGTATTTAAGTCATAAAACATGAATCGTAATTCCAATAGCTTACTTGTACGACAATAATTGCACAAGCTCAATAAATGCTCAATAAGAGTATAGTTCGAGTACTTCCATTCAATATCCGTTGAATAAAGAAAATGTAAGGGTTTAGGATACTTGCACAACAAAAGAGTGTAAGTCAGGGAACTTGTCGTAAGCGTAGTTTACCAATGTAAAGCTTATCAACACTTCGAATTCCTATCGTAATATATTTACATGTATAGGATATTCATTAGCTAAGTATATTCGGTACACAAGCTCGATATGTAAGTTAAATATACACATATGATTCTACTTTAGTCATATAACTATATACGTACGTCATTACGTACTTGTACACATGTAGCACGAAATCAGTATATGAAATCAAGTAACATAGTTATACCACGCATGACATTATATTTAATCACAACGCTTAATCGATTTCATCTTTACTATCTTTAGAATTCCTCTTATAAGTTAAACATCATCATGTTACATTATCAACACATATAAATACATATCAGTAGTGATTAGACTTTGATCAGTAGCTTAGGTATCATTATAAGTCAACTGGCAAAATCAGAAAGTAAGCAGAATGCATCAGACCTGAAAACAGCCTGGCGCAGCTGCGCCCTGGTTAAGCCTATGGACGGCACAGCTGCGCTGTCCCCTGGCCAGATCAGGGTTGGGTTTTTGCTCTGCTGCTTCTGTCCCATTTATTCTAACATCACTATAACAGTTATTTGAGGATCCTTGCATGTTTTTAAGGTCCATCTAAGTTCAATTTTTCATGTCATAGCTCTAGATTAGTATCTCTAATGACTTAAGGCCATACAAGGTCATGAAGTTATAAAGGCTACTAAGCTCACCATGTACACATATAAAATAGTCATGAAATCAGTTAGTGTGCATGTTCACAAAGGTTTCCATCCTATGCGCATATCTAACATCAATTATTTCCTTAAATCATGTCTTATTCATGCTTAACTAACTTTCACGGTATTTAACAAAGTATGTGTACATGTAGGCCATCTAAGTGATGTTAAAAACGCTATCATACGCCTTCAAAAATATCAGAATACTATTACACCACGTTCATGCAACTTAGTATGCAAAAAGTTCAAGTTTCGTTTTTGAAATCATTCTCAACGTATACCATGTAATCTAGTGCTTACTCAACACTTTAGACCAACACTTCATGCATATCTAGACCGTATACTCATGCTCACAAAATCAGAAATGAAACGTTAGTAGTTCTATCAAGGTCTACTTTTCAAGTCTTCTCTAGTAATTACATTCTAAAACAAGTTAAAGTAATCATGATATACAAAAAGGACTTAAGTTCACAATTCAAGTCTGTTTTTATGTATATCTAGACCATACGATCATGCTCAAAAGTCAGAATATGAACATCATACGTATATGTCAAAGTCTATTTTCAAAACTTATACTTTCTTTAGTAAATGTACACTAACGAAATCAAACATGTTCATGTTACGTCAAGGTACTTATATATACATGTTATACCTGTTTTCATGCTTGTCTAAGCGATATCAACATGTTAGCACTTAGCAGTTTACAACAGAAATTGAAGTTCAAAGTTGTAGACACTCGAAATTTTGCTTTTTGTCGTACTAACCCTGTAGGAGGGTAAAAGCATCATTTTACTTCGGAGACAACCCCGAAGTAGGGCAAAAGATCCCGGTCATCTCGGAGACAACCCCGGGAATGGTGAAGAGGACCAATGAAGTCTGAACATACCGCAACCCGATCGAAGATCGACGAGCTGAGACAGTGATCATCGGAAACCACCTCAGCAAACCTCGAACGACGTACCATCAAGAGATAAGCCTGCAGACTGATATCTGGACCTGGAAGGTATCTCGGCTACGAGTATCAACTTCCCGAACCCTAACTCAGTCGGACTCGATCATATCTCGCTGCGTTCGTCAAATACGGTCCGAAAGATCAAACGGCAGACGTCAACTTCTGCCGAATCGAGATCGAAGGAGTTATAACCAAGCCGGGGGGGTCCCACCTGGGTAGCCTCCACCATGTATGCAGCTAGCCGCATACATGTGTGCGGCTACCCCGGACAGGTTATAACCCCCCCACTTAGTTCATTTTAAAGAAGAGAAGAGATAGATATAGAGAGAGAAGGACATTTCTAGAGAGAGAAAGGCTCGGGTTGGACATCAACATAGCAACTTGAAGCTTATTTCTTCCATCTAGCATCTCATTGAAGCCATCTTAGTGTTCTTACTTCATCCCGGGAGTCAAAAACGCTTGTTCGCTCGTCCCCCAAGGTGAAATAACGCACTTCTAGCTTCGTTTTCTTTGTAAACTATGTTCAAATGATAGATTAATGAAGGATCTTGTTTGAATCTAGCTATATTTATTGTATTATAAGCATATTGTGTAATAGTTGGTAGTTTTAACGTTTCTATCGGTTATTTATTGCTTTAATACGTTGTATATAGCTTCGGAGACTAGATATACCTCAAGCTAAGCTTAAGCTAGTTCCCGAGAGGTTGTTAGCATGATGCTTCAACCCGGGAGCTAGAATGGCTTAGATCCGTGGTATATCTATGGATGTATTTACTTTTAAATGGTCCCGGTTAACCCGTATAGCCCTAAATATATATTTAGAGGTGAAAAGGGGGCCGAATCGGCGTGAACGGTGATTTCAACAGATGAAATCACTTAGTAATGAGCCGTGGACGTTATGTATATATGAAATGGTACAAATATTGTGAGCCTAGGAATCCCGGTTTCGAGATCCACGAACGGATCCAACTTGATTCCCACGATGGACCGGTTTTTACGTTGTAAATGCTTTCAATACCGTAAATATCGATGTGCATGTAATATTTGGATCTTGAAGACGAACTCGAGGGGTTAGTCTCGAGAGCTCGGATTCAAGACCCCGTGATAGTGAAAACCTTCATTACGAGAGCTCGGTTCATCAAGATGGCTTTTATGCCCGATGATGATCCGAACCTTCTTAACGCTTTAGCATACATATCATCAAAATGATTTCTCAAAGAAAACCACAAAGAGCTTTTGATGAAAAATAAAGCGATTCGGGGTAGATCACGTAATGAACGTAAAGAATAAAAGGAAGTATCGAAGTCCTCGATTCCTAGTCGGGCAAAGGATTTGAAAACCTTACTTTTCGAAACCTCATTTCAATTTGCATATCTTGTTAAAATTGAATCTTTCGCTAAATCAAATCCTTCGTACCTAGGCGCAAAAGAGGTACAACAATACTTTTAAGTCACCAAAAAGACTTAGAAACCAACTAATAAAGCTTTCAAAATCACACACACGAACACACACACACTTTTTGCATAAGAAAATCAATAAGATGCGGTACCGTGCTTGCACGGGAGTCGGGGGGTGCCTAACACCTTCCCCCCGCTTAACCTAGCCCCCGGAATCCACGAATCTCGGGTTTTAAGATCAAATCAAAGAGTCACGCATTGGACCATCTTGCGAAAAACTATTAAAACCGGATGAGTTGGTACATCCATTTCCAAAATACCAACTACGACTCTGTCTCAATCGGTCCAATCAATAAAATCAATCTTTCAAAATCGTTGACACATATGTCGGTACCGGTTTCCTACGAAATTCACCCTTTAAAATGGAACCCCAAAGACAAAGCGAAAGCGAAAGGGAAAAAAATAAAATAGGGAAATCGGGGCACTCCTCTCTCGTCCCACGGACAAGAGACGAGGGCAAACAACTCCAAAAGAGAAAAAAGAGACCTCCTCCTTCAACAAAAGGGAGACCGAGGACTTGATTTTCTGCACGGCGTCGACAAAAGTTTGAGCCTGGCGCAGCTGCGCTGCATCCTAGTACAAAATGGGTGCAGCTGCGCCCCTTTCAGGACAGAACCAGAAAAACTTTCTGCTTCGGCATTTTACAACCCAACCTCAAAATTTCTTTACGAAATCTATTCTAACCAAGCCACATTGTATTACTAACATGTTTACTAACTTATGTAACACTTAGCAAGCATTTCTCAATCCAATTAACATTCAATTCAAGCATAATCAATAAGTTAGCCATTTCAAGAAATGAAGAACATGGATAATTATACCTCTGCTAAACTTTGCTAAGCTTGCTGCTAATTGGACTCCTTCAATCTCAGAATCTCACCACTGATATATGTATTCACTCTCAATTCACTCTATAGCAACTTAGAATTATCTCAGCAAATGAAACAAGGAGAGAAGCTATATTTATAGACAAATGAATATACAGACAATGCATTTCCCCTCCAATTTAAACCAATGGGAAGAGCAAGAACATATTGGTTAAGGAAGAGTAGTTGGGTAGTTGTTAAAATCTATTATTGGAGCCACTCCCCCATTGATCATTGGCTATGATTTGGCTGAGTTTGAGAACAAGGAATAGGCTTAGGCTATTGAGTGTTTCACGTGAGAAGAATTGAGCCTCTCATTATGGGACAAGGAAATAAAGCTCAGCATTTGCAAGTTGTTCATAAATTAATGCCAACACTTAGGTTATATATACATATCATATACACTTAGGTTATAACTCATATAGTGTCACAATGTAGTTCCAAATAAGAAAATAATATTACAATGTAGTAAGTTGGGGTACACATATACACATCAACATATAATTCATGTATTCATAATACCGAATATAATTTAATTGGGTATTATCTTTCCACATTACCATAAACTATATTATTTCAATTATTTATAATTATTGAAATAATTATTATTTCCATTCCACATCAACATTAAGATAGATAACCATTTATTTATTTCCTCTCATATTATTGAATATACACTTAGTTTAATTTAATAATCCATAAGGTACACCTCTAATGTATCCATACATACATGTTGTCACATAACATCATTACAACTCTTATTATTTCAATTATATTAATTTGTTGAAATAATCATTAAGTAGCAATTGTTTATTTAATACTCATGTGGTACATATTTAATGTAGTCACACATCATATTATGTCACATAAACATTATGATATAAGCATTATGATGTAACTCACATATACATTTAATCATAATATATAGTTCGTATATATTATATGGTCATATTCAAGTGTCACACTATACTTTATATAGTATAGTTGTAACTACTACATATTATATGTTTAATTATCACATACCTTGCACACAACGATTTATTAAATAAATATAAATCTTATTATATCTTTTAATCATTTACTCATTACTATTCCATTACTCACAATAATAATTAATCAACATATTATTAATTAATTACTCATTAAGAGGTTATCATTAATAACAAAATTTAATTAACAATATAATATTAATTAATCCTTCGCTTATTGATTTCCCTATTCAATTAATCAAACCTTCAATAATTCTCATCTCGTGCCACACAAGGTATGTTACGAGCTTATCATAAACTCCACATTTTTCTCAATTATTATAATTTAACTTAAATCAATTGAATTACTCATCACATAACACATAAACATTTATATTCGAATAAAAATTTAATTTTTATTAATATCAATATTAATATTATTCAGAAAATTATCGGGTATTACAATAATATTCAACTTCTAGAAGCCTGTTCTTTTAAATACATCTAGTTTTAATTTTGAGAAAAGCTGCGCATCCAAGTATGTACCATAAGTTGAACACCTGCTAATCTCACACCAGTTTAACTTTTCATGTACCATAAGATTTGAGGACTTAATTGTACCTGAGTAAAGATGGCCTTGGCCTTGGACACACGCAAACGTGTTGCAATTTCCTTTGCTGCGAAGCTGTCAGCTATTGAAACAACAACAAATCCAGCAAATATAATGGCCAAGTATATAATGACTGCACTGACAGTCATTGGCATGTCAATTGCTATGGCATCTCCCCTTTAGAATACTGCATCCAGTGCACTCGCTACCAACCTATGTGATGGTTGTAATGATGTCAAGAGAATCAATTTTGAATTTGAAAATATTTCAAATTGACTTCCAAAAAATCAATTTTGATCCTATATTTTGGAACACAAGAAGTATAATTTAGGAAGACATTAAGATACAGAACACGGGACTATATGGAAAGAACTCTAGGGGAAGCAAAAACAGTTATACCAACATTTTCCATATGTGCTCTAAATTGAGCATTACCACTAGACTAATTAACTACCTTACCTAGATGTCATGCAATTAAATATGAATATTGAATGGTCATAATCAAAATAGAGTTACACAAACTATAGCATACATTACTTGTTCCCGGAGATCTTTTAGTGTCATCTGATTGACATCAGAATCATCACAACCTTCATCCCTGCATACAATTGCTAAACTGTCATCATGCTTCTTTGGATAACTGGTTGACAGCAAACAACACTCGGCAATATTTAAAACTGTACCAGGAAGCCATGCTCCACCATGTTTTGACTTGTCGGAGGTATCTAGAATGCATTTTGGTGCTTCACGAAATAATATTGAAATTTCTTTCAGAACTACTGACCAGTATACCTGAAAACATTAATAGAAGATATTCAAAGATTAAACTAGAAAAATTGTGTGCCATTATGCTTAGCAGTTACGCTGAAAGTAGACTTGTACAAACTTGCCTCAGGATGCCGAACTGAGAACTTATGAAATAGACTAAAACTCGTTGGTCTTGTATGATGCCCCTAGAAGCTTCGGACCATGAGTTTCCATAAAACGTCCTAAATTTGTGTAATTAGACGCATAACTGTCATACAATGAACACTACAATCAATTTGAAGAAAAGACACGCATTAGAAATTAATTTTCTTAGTTAGCTAGCTAGTAACTGTTAAAATGATTCATGAAGAAGAATGAAAATAAATAAGTAAAAAAAAAACCATCAATTTGCCGTCAAATTGTTTGTCAACCACTACACATTATTAATTTTGTGAGATTTAAAAGATGTGATATCATAACCTTCAATATTTTTTGTGATCTTGTTAATGGATACATGATACATCTAAAGAAAAGTAAGCATACCCCTCTCCAGGACTTGCAAATAAACTTTGCTCCACTCACTTCAAAACATTGAGATTGACAAAGATTTGAATCCAATTCTGTATAACTATACAAACTCTACAACCACAGCCAACTAACTTGCATTCTGACCTGTTTTAAGTTCCACATATCACTACTCAAAGTTCAATTTATTTTAAATTTCCAGCTCTTGCAGTCTTAGTCAAGATCAGAGGCGAAGCTACATAGTTATATGTGAAAAGAAATATTGCTTTATAATGTAAGGTAAATTTTAAAAAATTTAAGTATTATATATAAATTGACTCCCCTAAAATTTTATAAATTTTCTATTATACAATATCAAATTGAAAATTTATAACTTTGTCAATCAAATTTTAATCACATACGACTCATATCCTCTCAATATATATATATGTCTCTATAATATTTTAAACTAAATAAGAATCTAATTTACATTATTTTTAAAAATAATTAATGAATTAATTACTTATGAACAGTTGTGATTAAAAAAGTCTATTATGAGTCAATATAATATATATATACCATATATTATTACTTATTATATTGTCATTGTAATACAGTATATATATATATATATATATATATATGTGTGTGTGTGTGTGTGTGTGTGTGTGTGTGACCCGAAAATACAAAAATATTAAAAAAAAAATTGGCTAAGGGCACTACCCCGAACCCCCATCAAATTATTTATAGTTTAGTAATAATTTTGACTCCACTGAAAATTATTTCTAGCTTCGCCACTGGTCAAGATCGTAAACTTTGCAGAGACTATGACGAAACTTACATTAGATAGTGGAATTCAAGTAAAATGATGGAAGATGGAAAAACCAAAAAGAAAAAAGGAACGAAACAACTAGTGTAATGAAGAGTTCAAGTTGCACAAATGATAAATCTATTTAAGTTAGGAACTTTTTGTAAGAGAATCCTCTCAGTGGAAGAAGCACAACGACCTGTGAAAGGTATCCCACAAAACATATGATGGTATAACATTGTTGACCCCATGTGACTTAATATATGTTGGATATATATATATATAAATGAATGAAATAAAACTAATAGGTGTGACCTTTGGTAAAACCAATAGGTATGACCTTGGGTTCATACCTTTTCAAAGGGATGCAACCTTTTAAAGGGATGTATCTTTTCAAAGGGATGTAACCTTTCAAAGGGATGTATCTTTTCAAAATGATGTAACCTTTCAAAGGGATGTATCTTTTCAAAATGATGTAACCTTTCAAAAGGATGTAACCTTTTGAAAGGATGTATATCTTCAAAGGGGTATTTGAAAACCTATAAATAGGTTCCAAATCTACCCAAAACGATCACTTCAACTTCAACTTCAATCCTTCTCAAATTCTTAAAAATTAAATCCATTCCAAGCATTCTAGCATTATCAGTTTAGTTTTTTAGTAATTTTCATAGTTATTTTGAGAGAGAATTCTGAGTATTATTTTGGTTCGTTGAGTATACTATTTGGAGTGCTACTATAATATACGGTGTCATTGTATCCTGGGAGACAAGTGCTATCAAATCTCAGCATCAATACGAAGGGCATAATTGTCTTAAGGACATAGTACTTGTACTAGCCTTGACAACAATTTGAGATAAGTTAATATATATATATATATATATAGTTTCATTTTCAGATTAATAACAATCTTAAGACAATTATCATTTCTATATATATATTTGAGTTATGGCTACCGATACTCTATCTATGATCGGTTCTTCTTCTTCTACACCTTCTATTCCAAATGTTCCTGTGAACCAGAGTGAAAAACCAGAAAAGTTCAATGGAACAGAGTTTAAAAGATGGCAACAAAAGATGTTCTATCTTACTACCTTAAACTTGGCAAGTTTATTCGTGAAGATTCCCTTGTGCTCAAGGAAGATGAAACGGATAGGCAAGTTGTTGCTGTAGTTGATGCATGGAAACATGCAGACTTTCTATGTCAAAATTACATCCTTAATGGATTGGACAACACATTATACAATGTGTATAGTTCTATCAATTCTGCAAGAGAATTATGGGATTCCTTGGATAAGAAATATAAGACTAAAGATGCTGGCACGAAGAAGTTCGTAGTTGGCAGGTTTTTGGAATATAAGATGGTGGATTCCAAGGCTGTCATCAACCAAGTTCAAGAACTATAAGTAATCCTGCATGAAATACATGCAGAAGGTATGTCAAGAAGAAAATGAAAGTAGATGGATCTATTGATAAATATAAAGCAAGACTTGTAATCAAATGATACAGGCAAAAGGAGGGCTTGAATTATTTTGATACTTATTCTTCTGTGATAAGAATATCCTCAATTAGGATATTAATAGCCATTGCAGCTATTTATAATTTAGAGATACATCAAATGGATGTGAAAACAGCTTTCTTGAATGGAGATTTAAAAGAAGAAATCTACATAAAACAACCAGAAGGATTTATTGTTCCAGGACAAGAAAAGAAAGTTTGTCGGCTGATAAAGTCTCTTTATGGATTAAAACAAGCACCTAAACAATGGCATGAAAAATTTGACAATGCAATGATGTCAAATGGTTTCAAAATAAATGAGTCTGACAAATGTGTGTATGTCAATAACACTGAAAAGGGTATGTTATTATTTGTCTTTATGTCGATGATATGCTCATTATGGGTAGTAATAATGAAATCATTAAAACTACTAAAAGAATGTTAAATAATACATTTGACATGAAAGACATGGGTGTTGCCGATGTAATATTAGGAATAAAAATTTCTTAAACATCGAATGGATTAATATTATCCCAATCACACTATATTGAGAAAATACTCAGAAAATTCAATCAATATGATTGCAATCCTGTGGGAACACCAGTAGATATAAATCTACACTTGTCTAAAAATAAAGGACATAGCATATCACAGTCTGAGTATGCACAAATAATTAAAAGTCTAATGTACTTAATGAATTGTACACGTCCTGACATAGCACAAGCTGTCAATAAATTGAGTAAATTTACAAGTAATCCAGGACAAAATCACTGGACAGCGATTATAAGAGTTTTAAGGTATTTAAAATACACACAGAACTTTGGATTGCACTACTCAAGATATCCAGCAGTACTTGAAGGATACTGTGATGCGAATTGGATATCGGATACAAAAAACTCTAAATCCACAAGTGGTTTTGTGTTTACACTAGGTGGAGGAGCTGTATCATGGAAATCTTCTAAACAAACATGCATTGCTCGATCAACGATGAAATATGAGTTTATTGCATTGGATAAGGCTGGAGAAGAAGCCGAATGGCTTCGTCACTTTTTTGAAGATATTCCTATGTGGCCTAAACCTGTGTCGCCTATTTGTATCCATTGTGATAATCAATCAGCAATTGGAAGGGCACAGAGTCTGTGACACCCCCGAATCCGGGTCCTTTGACCCCGGTCCGGTCGTCATGAAACAATACTAAACATCCACCTCTAAACAACATACGATAACTAAAATGCGGAATATAATAAACGTACGTCGTTCATTCAAAAGGTGTTACTAGTCCCAAGATTCGATAACCTTAATACAACATACAAACATACCCTAGAATAGTCAATAGGGTTCATATTACATAACAGTAAATTAATTAAACATAAATATAAAGTCTGCTCCTTGCAAACTAATCCTACATCTTCCCTTTACCCTTGTCCTTCCCTGAAGTCTCGGGCTTAACTGCAATATAAGTCATGATATAGCAAGAATGAGCAACAAGTTTGCTCAGCAAGTTGAAATACAATAATAAAGGATATATCATGATAAATAGAAAATATCTGACAATGAATTCAACAATATGAATATTGGAAGCAAGAATAATGATTACTTTTAGAATAACTGATAGTCAAGTAGACTTTTGAACTATACAACTCCAACGGAATCAATAGCTGATTGACCCTTTGGTTACTGGCTACAGAATAGTACTTGAGGGGATCAGCTTCGCGTACGCCATGTATATGCATAACATTCAACTCTGATGTTTGTATCTTTATACTAGATACCTGGGGTACTCCCCTATATATAAGGGGTGTTCTTTTCAGTCTAAGAATCCATACCATCAATTGGTCTGGATAGCTTTTATAAAACTTCATATAATTGTCTGACCGAACAAGGGTTCAGACTCTATCTGACACAGTTCAAGAATTATAGAACTTTAAATGATGTACAAGTCCAAGACTGTACGAACTCAAGTGCACCAAGTGCGAATAACGAAAATATCGATGTGGAATAATTGTAAAGTAATTAAATCACCTAATAGCATGCTTGGAAATAAAGTTCAAGTTTTAAATAATTAACCGTCAATACGATAATAACCTGCTCAATACAATATGAGAAGGATAGGAACTTGCACAATAAAGAGTGTAAGGAAACTTGCATTCAAATCAAGTGAAGTTAAGAAACTCTCTTACACGATTCATTTAATAAGGTAGTGCAAGAATTTAGGATACTTGCCTGTTTGCTCAGCTACAAATAAGTTTTAGCTTTAATTAACTTGTGTCGAAGCGACCTAACATTAATAAGTTGGCCTTTCAATTAGTAGATATAAACTAATATAAGTCTATACTTATAAGCATCTACTTATCATATAAGTTTATCACGTAATTCATGTAAGTCAATCACTATGACTGAGTCTATAAACAATTAACTCTGTCCTTGATTTAATCGTTTTAGAACACCTAGTTTCTATACATCAACATAGGTTTGAATATTTATCATTTCAAATTAATCATACTTCAAGAATATACTTTCAAGTTTGAATCCTAGAATGCTCACCCTATTCAATTCAAAATCATATGTCTTTATGCCGACCATTCACATACTTTAAGCAATACACGTTCATGCTTCAAAATCGGTTACTAAAGTCATGTTATCACATAACAAGGCTAAAAAATATTTAATATGCATGCTCGAGTATACTACACGCATATATTTTAATCTCGTAGTTCATGCTTCAGAAATTCATTTCTTATGAATACGTGCATATGCGAAACTCACACTTTGACCAAACGAGGTCTATGTTATTATGCTTATAGGTATAATGAACGTTAATACACATGCTCGCATGATCATAATATCATTTTCATGGAAATCGACGTTATTTAGTTTTCTCATTCGATGTTTTCACATCGAAAATCGCATTAAGTCAACAAGATATCATAACACGTGTTACTTGCATTGTAGTCATGACTCACATGTATTAGAATGCATATCTAAACTACATGAAAGTTCTCATATGGTCAGAAATCTAAAAGACATTAAGTCTTGGTCAAGTTTGTTTTCAAACGTCTTAAGTTTCTCATTTTGAAATCGTCCGAATCTTGAAATCACGTATGCTAGTGTGTGAACATACTTTAGACTCGCATTTCATGACAATATAAACCACATTATTGTGTTTACAAAATCAGAATGTTCACGTGATACGTCCATGACAAGGTTTACTTTTGAAATTACAAGTTTCCCTTTTTAAAACACATGGTCATGGCATATACGTTTAGCATCAACGAATACATAGTTATATCATGTTATTGTACTAATATCTACATTTAAATCATGTTCACAAGCTTGTTTCAATGGTATATCACATGTTAGTATGTCACAGCACTTAACAGAAAACAGAATCTGGAAGCTGGTACTGGCGCAGCTGCGCCGCTGGCCAGTACATAACTGGCGCAGCTGCGCAGGCTGTTGGCCAGTGGCAGTAGCTGCCCAGCAACGGCAAAACTTAGCCCAACTCAGAAATTTTTCTACGAAAATTGATTCTAACATAACACATTGCAATTCGAACATGCTTAACATCTTGTATAACACTAAACAACATATTCCAAATCAATTATCAACAATTACATGCTTAATTCCAAGAATCAAAGATTAAGAATTTTATAGAAATTGAAATGGAGTTATACCTCTGTAAATGAAAACTAAACTTGCTGCTATCTCTCACTCTCTCAATAAAATTGCTCTACTTACCAATATCACAGCAATTGTAAATGAGAAGGAGGAAGCTCATTATATAGATAATTCAATAACCAGTTAATGCAATTCTCCTTCAAATCAATTCAAAGGATTGCAAGAATGTATAATGGATAAGAAGAAGTTGGTGAGAGTTGGTAGATTCAATCATGAATCCCACATCTCCTACAATCATGAGCTAGAATTGTGAATTTGAGGAAGATATAGAATAGGCTCTCTTCTCACGTGAAGAGGAATTTGAGGGGGGTGACTCCAATATATAACTCAGTAACTAGGAAGGTGTATATCATATATGTCTAGCACTAGTCATATAATAAATACACTAGGTTATATAATATATATACACATAGTATATACTTAAGTTTAAAGTATTTATTCCATACACATTTAAATAGGTGTTACAATGTTATCTCAATAAAATAATGTATCAAGTAGGTATATATATACCAATCATATATTTCATATATATTTCCTTAATACCGAATGTAAAGCAATTGGGTATTATTATTACTCATTATTATAACTGTTATCATTATAATAACTTACTGAGATCAATTATTTATTGATATTACTATATGTTGATGAGGTATACATTAATGTTTTTCCACATATGTATTGTCACATAAACATTAGTATGTAACTCTCATAATGTAATTATTCTTACTATATAGTTTATAATGTATAATCATATTAATGTGTCACCTTGTACTATATATAATATATAGTTAACTACCATATATTAAAAGTTTAACATATCGCATGCTTGTATAAAACGATTAATTAAGTAAATATAATATTATTATATTTATTAATCTCTTATTCATTAATTATTATTTATTCATAATAATTGTTAAATCAACACATTATCAAATATTTACTCATAATTGCAATTAATCAATATGATCAACTCTTGCCACTATATCCAAATAATTTGAATATTTAATTATTAATAATCTTATACATTCTCTGATATTAAATCCTTAAGGTTAGTCCACTAATTTAAATAACTCATTAGTGACTTCCTTTAATCATTTCACAAATTCACATAACCACATAAGGTTTAAATAAACTCACAAAACTAACTCGTTAAAATTAAATCACATATTTAATAAATAAGGAGTTTAAAAATTCATGGTCGTTACAGAGTCACACGTATAATGGTAAGTCTAGACATATTCGTCGTAGACACAATACCATAAAACAATTGCTCTCTAACGGCATTATGACTATTGAGTACATAAAGTCGAAAGAAAATATAGCGGATCCGTTGACTAAAGGTTTGACTAGAGAGCAAGTAAAAATAACTTCGAGGGGAATGGGGTTAAAGCCTATAAACAAGGATCGTCATGATGGAAACCCAACCTAGTTGACTGGAGATCCCAAGATCTACGTTCAAAGGGACAACTAAATTGTGAACGATTCAACCAAATCAGTATGAAGAAATTAATTTCTTCTACTCATTCCTATGATACGAGATAGTGATACCTGCAGCGGTTACAGGATAAGCTATGCTTTTAATGATTCTTAAATCTTGATAAACAAATGGAGTATAGCAGGATACTCTTCTTAAGAATCACCTATGTGAGTGTGAACTGGGTCAATTCTATGAGAAGGATAAGGCTATACTTCTCTAAAGCACTCATAAATCCGGGATTGTTCGGGGCCAAAATGAACAAAATCATGAGAACCAAATAATGTCTGAAAAGATTCTGTGTGAATTACTATTGTCTCGATTTACACAAACGATTGAACAGTTCAAGACATCACGTTCACTAGACAACTAGTAAACCCGATAGTCTTTCACAAGGGAAGGTTCAAAGTCACAAACTACCTCTCTCGATACAGATGATTTCTAATACTGATACTCTCTCTAAGTTTATCTGCATATTCATTTGCATTAATTTACCCAAATTTCATTCATGTGGGGGATTGTTGGATATATATATATATATATATATATATATAAATGAATGAAATAAAACCAATAGGTGTGACCTTTGGTAAAAATAATAGGTGTGACCTTTGGTAAAACCAATAGGTGTGACCTTTGGTTCATACCTTTTCAAAGGGATGCAACCTTTCAAAGGGATGTATCTTTTCAAAGGGATATAACCTTTCAAAGGGATGTATCTTTTCAAAAGGATGTAACTTTTCAAAGGGATGTAACCTTTCAAAGGGATGTATCTTTTCAAAAGGATGTAACCTTTCAAAAGGATGTAACTTTTCAAAAGGATGTAACCTTTTGAAAGGATGTATACCTTCAAAGGGGTATTTGGAAACCTATAAATAGGTTCCAAATCTACCCAAAATGATCACTTCAACTTCAACTTCAATCCTTCTCAAGTTCTTAAAAATTAAATTCATTCCAAGCATTCTAGCATTATCAGTTTAGTTTTCTAGTAATTTTCATAGTTATTTTGAGAGATAATTCTGAGCATTATTTTGGTTCGTTGAGTATACTATTTGGAGTGCTACTATAGTATACGGTGACATTGTATCCTGGGAGACAAATGCTATCAACTCTGAGCACTAATATGGAGGGCATAATTATCTTAAGGAAATAGTACTTGTACTAGCCTTGACAACAATTTGAGATAAGTTAATATATATATATATATATATATATATATATATATAGTTTCTATTTTCAGATTAATAACAATATATACTCCCATGATTATTGAATTTTGAAAGACAATTTGAGTCCTTTCGAACACAAAATTAAGATGATTCATTAAAAACTATGAAACAATAAATATTACAATGAGTAATATTTTATAGATAGTTTACATATTCATCGTTGTATTTACTAATATTAAAAGAATTCATATCAATTTTGAGTTTGAAAATATTTTAAGTGAAAAAGTAAATAATGATATTATATTTTATTCTAACCAGTTATGCAAGTCTTGTTTTGAATGTTAGCTCACTCACTTGTGTGTGTGTATATATATATATGCACTTCCAAAAGTCATTTTAATCATATATTTTTTAAAGAAACTAATAATTATTTTCCTCTTATATGATGAGTTACTTACACGATGATTATGATATATGAGTGGGAAAAATAACAAAAATACAATGGGCACAAACATAAATAAAACAAAGCACAAGGAGCAATGAATAATAAACTGAGAATAGGAGGAGGAGTAGAGAGTGGTCAGTAAAATTACAGCGAGGGGAACCAGTAGATAGGAGGGCCATTGACGGACATATCGTTGTTATGGTACACAAGGGCGGAGCCACGTTTAGGCTCGGTTGGGCTGTAGCCCAGGTCAAGTTTTTGACAATTTTTTTTTACCTATATATCTAAAATAGCCCAGCCCAATATTTAACCCAACAAAACTCGAGATACTCTGAAAAAAAGCTTAGGAATGGAAAGAGGAGTTCAACATTGAAGGTGATGTTCTAAGGCTAAGAAAGAGGAGTTCAACAAGGGCGACACATGCCGACGGTGATATCCCTTTGACTCTGTCACCGGAACGTCGGCAGCCACGAGAAGCCGCTCTCCGCCAGTGCCTAGAGATTGGCGTTTCTGCTCTCAAGTCCCAAAGTCTGCCTTGGATGTTGTGGAACTTGTGGTATGATCCCTCTCCCATTTAATTTCTCTGTCATTTATTAATATTTCATAATTAAGTTATTTGGGTTTAAGGATTCATGAAACTTGTAATTGTTGTGCTTGTTCTTGCATTGACATCAATATGTTGAAGTAGGGGAACGGGATTTGCCCCCTTTATGTGCGCCTTTAATTTACTAATTCCCAAAGAGAAAAGATGGAACTTAGTTTGTTCAGTAGTTTCAACTTGTTTGGTTGTTTGTTATGTTTCAACTTGAAATATTTCAATATGATGCTCAATTGGAGTTTAATCTTTATGAAGCTTGTTGCAAGTGCATCTGGAATAGTGAAATCTTTTAATTTACTTGATGAATGCTGATGATTTGTCTTATGCATGTGACATTGGTAAAGAAAACTAATGTATGCATTGCAGTAAGAATAAATTATGTTTGCCAAGGGCATATATCTGTTTTTGTTCTCATTCTCAATGGATAGGTGATATTTTTATAAGTTACACCTCCTTAAGATCAGTATGAATTTGTGATTGATCTTGGTGGGACAATTTTTTGTGGATATGGTTGGTACTGTTAGAGTTTATTCCCTAGAGGCCAATTCTTTGATGTAATTGCTTAACATTTTTTGATATTATATTTGATTGAATAAATGAATTATTTTATTATGGTTTTATTTACTGCGTTATATAAATGTTAGCATAATAAAAGTCCTTAGAATAGTGATACAAATTATATGGCTTCAAGTATGTGACTTAAACATGAGATCACATAATTACAATTAGTATCATTATTCTTAAATGTCCTTAGTCGAGTGTCATTGTTAATGGGACAATAATGATACATTGAGACTAGTATATGGATTGACTGAAGGCCAAATCTCATTAGTCATAAATATATGAGATATTGAGTCAATGCATAGGTACATGTTAGAGAACAATGTACTGGACATGAAAGTAGTATGCATACAAGCCAATCATGTATGATGATAAAGCATATACTTTGGAGGCAATCTTATTTATTTATTAATAAAAATATTCATTTATTAAAGGCATTTAATTATCTACATGGTGCTGTTTTTATAATATGTAAATAACCCATAGTTTTAAGCAATGCTTTTAGAATCATGATGATGATCATGCCAATGAGATCTAAATTCTTAGAAAGCTCTAAAACTAAAATAGTTCCAAATCATGGGATTACTAAAAAGGGGATTAGTAAATCCGGATAGATTAGTACATATGTTGCTTGCTCATTAGATGAGGATGATTGATCTCATAATCATTTGTGTGGAGACACTAAAGCAAATATGTAGGTGCTTATTGGAGAATAAGTTCACTGAACGTGACTCGCTATGGAATACCTAATGGAGTTTTACTCGCCTGTCAATAGGAATTCCTAATGTGATAGTAGTACAAGTGATCCTTGGACTTGAGATCATCATAGTATCTTGTATGTAATGAATTATACTTTGACTTATTCCTTAAAGCCCTTTAGGGTATATAAAAGGGTATGCTTGGGTATAATGAGTTACATATGGAGACAATGAATGATCAATAAAGAATCTATCACCTCTAGTAAAGGAGGAGATATGTCCTATGTGATTCGTTAAATGACAACCCAGGAATCCTTGGCCAAGGTAAAATGAAATTAGAAAGGAGCTTCTAATTTACATTATTTGGAGTTGTGCATTTTCTAATCGAAATACATATAATTAAATAAAATAAGACTTGATAGTAAATTCATGTCTTATATTTAATTGGGACATTGTATGGTGGAAGGATTGAATTGTATGGTAACTATTTACTCACAGGTTCTTTTATGATTAATGTTGAAATCTATATTATCTGGAAAGTCGTTGATCGCTAGGGAGGCTTATCCCTATTGTAGAATAAATATTATTTATTTAAATAGATTATTAGTTTAATTTATTTATTTAAATAAGATTAGAATTGTTCTAATTGATTTATTCACAACCGGTTTAATATGGAGAACCTAAAGGGTCACACCATAAAAGGAAGAATAATTATTTAAGAAGGTAATGGCATAATCGTAATAATGCATTAAGTGAAATTAATTTAATCTATGGTGATAGAATAAATTAAATAGCTTAATATTTATTATTTAATATTTTGGAAATATTAAATATAAATTAATAAGAGGAGTCTTATTAATATTATTATAATTATTATTATTTTAATTTCTAAAGGAGTTTAGTAATTAATTTAATATTAGTACTCTCATTTATTCCTAATAAGATTAGGAGACAAATTAATTAAATGAATTTAATTAATTATTCCCATGTGGTGGGAAGCCTAAATTAATTAAAGGAGTTTAATTAATTAAAAGAAATCCCATGTCTAATAGGATTAGAAGGGTTGACTAATATCTATATAAGAGGAGTCTTATAATAGATATTAGATGATGCAATTCCAATTGTTGGAGAGTACTCCTTTTCTATAGAGGATAGAAAACTAAGCCAACCACCTTCCTTCTTGATAATTCATCTTCCTTGGTGGATCACCTCTAGAGGCCAAACACTTGGGTGGCTAACGTTGATCAAAGGAAGGAATCTAATCCGGAAATTCAAGGAGATCACGAAGAACAAGGAGTTAAACTAGTACCTGTGGAAGCTTCGTTCTACAAGGGTATGATTCCATAACTTCTTATTTATCGTTTTAAATTAATAATTTGCATAAAGGATGATCCGGGTAATGGTTTTGTAGAAATTTTTTTAAACTCTGATATACCATGCTTCCGCTAATTTTTGCAATTTGATTGCGTCACGATTCGTACAAACCCAACAGGACAGACCCACCATGAGAATTCTACGTGGAGCATTATGCAAAGTGTCATAAGCAATTCTCATAGTGACAATGTTGTAATGATCCTCCGACCTGAAATCACTATATTATATTACTACACGAAAATTTATGTACTTTGATATCATCAAAGGTCACCTTTAATAGGGTGGATAATAAAGGTGATTATTGGATACATCATGAATCGTGTGAGGAATATGAGTGATCTAGATGGAATTTAACCCTCCTATATATTAGGGGTGATATCCATAGGCCTCTTGATTGAGTAGGGCTATGAAATGCATGGCCATGCTCAAATAGTGATTTGTTTCATATAGTCTACTCATTGATCAAGAAAACTCAGATTAAATTATGAAGAGTATGACACATTCCATGACTCGAGTTTAATCTAGGATGTCAAGGTTAAAAGGATTAAATTACATTGAAATATTGGTCACGAAAAGGTTGCATCGAATCACCGATCTTATTATTATTTGGGTAGCAGTGATGCATTACTAGATACCGCTCACTGTTTATAATTTTATAATATGATTTTAAAATTATTGCCAACATAATAATAACCTATAAGGTCACACACTTAGAACCTAATTAAAAGGGAATTAATTTAAATTGTAAGGATTTAAATATGTCAATATGATTGATAGTATTTAAATTACGAATTTAAATTAATAGGATAATTTGTATATATATGTATATTAATTAAGTAAGACTTAATTAAGATATAATATATATAAATTCAAATTTTATTTTTCTAATTGGATTAGGTTTTGGTTAATTTCTTTAACTTCTATATATATGATATATCAGCCGTTTTAGGGTATTCATTATAAACCCAAACCCTAGCCGCTCTTAGAGAGAGACTAGAGAGAAAAACGCGAGAAAGTCTAGATCATTGGCTGCTAGTACCGCAGTTCTCTTCACTGCAGATCGTGTGACGATTCGCGGGGCGTTCGTGTGGATACCGTAGAGACGCAGTTCCTTTGGATTGCATTGAAAATTCGAAGCTGTTTCAGAATTTTCATCGTCTCCATTCAAGCTTAGATAATCGGTAAAATAAATCTAAACCTCTGAATTAATATGTTTTCGCATAGATCCTGTTTTAGGGTTTCGAAAAATTTTAATTTCCGCTGCGTTTATGTGCCGAAATCCCTACAGGTACTTGGTAGCCCAGTAGAAAAAAAATTTCTGGCTCCGCCCTGGATAGTACACCGCATAGTAGACGAGCTGGTGCACCGCATGTGGGTGCGATGGTTCCAATAACCTCCGAGCCATGAGCTCACGCCATAGCTCCTTGGGGTCCGAATTAGTAAGACCACCGGTTCGATCAATTGCGTGTTTTAGCTCAAAATCTAATCTTTTGGCCTCCAATTCTCCTAATCCAGCTCCCATCAGTTCTTCTACTCCAATTTCGCTTATGCTTTTCCCCATTTCTCTCTCTGTCTCAATCTAAAACTCGTTATTTTCTCTCTAAATGTTTCAGTTTATATACACACACACACACACACACACACACACACACACACATATATATATATATATATATATCTTTTTAACAAAATACAAATGATTTTGAATTTTTCGCTCACTCAATAAATCATCTGGGCCGTCCAAAGTTTGGGATAAATCCCACCAGCACGGGACACAGCTAGTATATAAATATGGTTGGTTAAGGGATGTTGGGACATGTGATGTAAGATTATCAACCACCTTGTGTATAGCACCAAACTTGTTCATTTTACGTAAAATTCAAAAATAATGCTACTATCACGTAAAAATAGTCACACACATACACATACTGTGGGCCTCACGTGACAGATGAGATTCACAAATATATATGTATATATATGTATGTGAGTTTTATATGACCATTTGAAAATTCAAAAGGTTACTATTAAAATTCTTTTTAAGTGCACCATACAGTCAATACACCAAAAGAGTCCTACGACCACAAAATTAAATATTACCCAAGAGTAAAAATTATGTTCCAAATAAATGAGCAAGCTAGAAAATTTCTTTAAACAATAATAATAAAAAATTGATATATATGACGACAAATCTCATGATAAAGTTAGATTGCGACGTGAAATTTTAAGAGATAAAATAGAATAATAATGTTTGAATTTCTCCTTAATTTTTACATATCTCATATATAAAATTAGGGTCATGTATATCGGGAATCATAAAACTTAATTATATTTTATTGGATAACTTTTTTAAAATATAATTTATATATTATCTAATTTTATTTTAAATATGAATTGCGATATAATAAAATTGAAGTGATAAATAAAGCAAATATATATATAACTTTTTTTTACATTCCTCGTGTGTGTGTATATATATATATTTATACATGTGGATATTTAACATAGTTTGTCGTCATATATAATATACTCTTTGTCTGATTTTATTTGTTTTAATTTTAAAATATACTTTTATTAAAAAATTATTTAAAAAAATGAGTGCAGTTGTGCTTTGGATGACAAAATTAGTAGGGCAGATTGGCACTTCTGTCCCTCAAAGTTGTCACCCACTTTCAAAGTCATCTCTAAAGTTTAATTTTCGTCAGTTAGGTCCTTAAAGTAGCATTTTATTGGTGTTTCCGTTTCTTAAGCCCAATTTAACCTCAACTCGACCCATTTTAACCCAATCCGACCTAGTTTGACTCGAACCAATTTTTTGATATTTAAAAATATAATATTATTTTTAAAATAATAATTATATTTAACATTTAAAAATAATAATATTTTAAAATAAATTATTATTTTTAAAATAATAATTATTTTAATATTTTAAAATAAAATAATTACTTTAAAAATAGTTATTTTTAATATTTAAAAATAAAATATTAGTTTTTAAAATAAAAATAAAAATTATTATTATATTTAATATTCTAAAATAAATATTTTTTAAATAATAATTATTATTAATATTTTAAGAGTAAATATTATTTTTAAAATAATTATTATATTTAATATTTTATATAATTTTTTTAAAATAATTTGAAAATAATAAATATATTTAATATTTTAAAAAAAAATATTATTTTTTAAAAGTTATAAAAATAATTATTATTATTCTAGTTTCTAATATTTTTTCAAAAATGAGTAAAGTTTCATAAAATATAGATTCAAAAAAATTACATAAGAAAATAAAAATTTATTCTTTAAAAAATAAAGTAGGCTTTTTCATTTTTTATGCAAAACTTTATTTTCAGAAGAAAAAACATTAATATCTTTACCATTATTATATGTATTTTCAATATTAGAATTTTTAAAAACAAAAATTAAAAATAGAAATTAAAAAAAAAAAATAGTAAAAGATAAATAAAAAAAATGATTCAATTTTTTTTAAAAAAAAGATAAATATTTTTTTAAAAAAATAATTAGTATTTTCAGGATTTTTTTTTTGAAATAATTAAGATTGAATCCCTAAAGTTAAAAAAAAAATCTATTTTTTTTTACTGAAAATAATAATTATTTGTAAAAAAAAAATTATTTATATATTTATTTAAAAAATATTGAATTTTTTTGTATCTTTTACTATTTTTGTATTTTAATTTATATTTTTAGTTTTTATTTTTAAAAATTCTAATATTAAGAATACATATAATAATGGTAAAGATATTATTTTTTTTTCTTAAAATAATTTTTTAAAAAAAAAATTTAAAAATTTTCTTATGTAATTTTTTTTTAAAATTTGCTTATGTAATTTTTTTAAATCTATGAAACTTTACTAAGTTTTTGAAAAAATAAAAGTTTCTAATATTTTTTCCTTAGAATAAAAATTATCTTTATAACTTTTAAAAAATAATATTTTATTTTAAATATTAAATATAATTATTTTTAAAAAAATAATATTTTCTTTTAAAATATTAAAAATAATAATTATGTAAAATATATATTTTATTTTAAAATATTAAATATAATTATTATTTAATTTTTTTTAAAAAAACTAATATTTTATTTTTAAATATTAAAAATAACTATTTTTAAAATAATTATTTTATTTTAAAATATTAAAATAATTATTTTATTTTAAAATATAAAATAATTATTTTATTTTAAAATATAAAATAATTATTTTATTTTAAAATATTAAAATAATTACTATTTTAAAAATAATAATTTATTTTAAAATATCAAATATTATTTTTGAAAATATTAATTATAATTATTATTTTAAACTTATTTAAAAAATAATATTATATTTTAAAATATTAAAAATTTTGGTTGAATCAAACTGGGTCGGGTTGGGTTAAAATGGGTCGAGTTGAGGTCAAATTAGGTTGAAAAAACGGAAAATGCTAATAAAATGCTATTTTAAGAATTTAATTGACAAAAATTAAATTTTAAAAATGACTTTAAAAGTGAGCGACAACTTGGAGGGAGAGATCTGCCAACTTAGTAGTGTTATTTTGATTTTTTTTTCCTATGTTGGAGGAATGAACTTTTTTATTTTCTTGCTCGCAAATCCAAATCGGTGGATCATCATTCATCCGAATTTCCTCCGATTTGTCTGCTGTCATCTTCATAACTTCTAAGCCGCCGGGAACCCACGAATCCCAGGTAAAAATCGTTCATCCCTTTCTTTGAATTGGTAGTTAGGTCTTTTAATTTCATGTTTATTGTTTGTATATGATATAATTTGAATGTGATGCCCAAAAACATTATAGTTCGTTCTGCAAATAACCTGTAACTTTTATTCTTCACATGTTTGGTATTAGTCATTGTATATATATCTCTGTGCTTATGTGTGTGTGTGTATATATATATATTTGTATGATTATGTTACCTTAAATATTGTTTAAGGGTTCATAGTATTTTTAGAAGCTAATTTGTTGTTCAGCCAAAAATTTGTTATAATACTCTCCTTTTAACAAAAAGAGTTGATCTTTTGGTTTAATATAGTACTACAAAATAATGTCCTCAAGTTTAAAGACACAATTTTACTACCATGTCAGCACTATTAAACTACACACTTATTATATGTAGGGATAAACATGGAAGGAAAATGTAGTTTGCAAATTTTGTAATTGCGATTCTTTTTGTGGAACAGGGGGAGTAATAATTGAATAAATATTTTCTTTTTAATGAATTTTCAGTTACTACCAATAATATTAAAGATTATAAATTTTCTGCAATTTGTATTTTATTTTTCCATCACAAGTTAATCCATAGTTCCGGATGAGAATTTTCTGCAACTGTGGAATAAAGTTAATTATTGTTTAGTTATTCTTAGCATTTTGTTTCAGGGCAATAAATTCATTATACTCTCTCTGTAAAGACCTGGACCTAACTATACCTTAGCCCATAATAAAGCTCAATCTACTTTCCCAAGAGTATCAATTGGGTCATCTTGGCCTACCACAAACGTATCCAAAAAATCTTCGCATGTTGGTACCCTTAGTAGGAGGAAGCCTTATTACACACGCCAATTGTACCCACATGTTCCGATGTGGGATTGGGATATTGCAATCTCTCTCTCACACACACCACGCAAAAACACATCGTGCATTGTTAATGCTATTTTTTGCTAAGATTGGCCTTTTGGGTCATTTTATTCTCTTAATTATATATCTCTTTTCTGGGGAAATGCCATTATATGAGCGAAAAACATAACTATAACTCTATAAGGAAACACAAAGGGACAAAGCCTGTAAATATTACAATAGAGATGCTACTTCTTTCAGTCTTTCTCTGGACCAAACCTGTCTTAACAAGTTGTGAATTTATTCACTCTAGCTTGCCTAAGGACTTCAATTTCCATCATCATTAGCTTCTGTTTTACTGTTGGTTTCTAAAAATTTTGTTGTTCCTTTCCTTCCATATACAGTAAACTGTAATTCCAGGAGCCAGAGGTTGAACTTTAGCGAAAATAAATGGGCCTTCTATACTTCTTTTATGTAGTACATACAATCTTTTCCCTTGGCTGTATCATTCAGTTAATATGTTACTACCTGCAAGTCCATTTTTTCTTTTCTTAGCCATATCTGCAGATTTGCAATGATAATTTGGTATTTGATGCTTGTACTCTACAACATTTCCTTAGGACCCTTACGGCCTTACTTTTCATTGGCCAACTTTGGCACATTTGAGTTTCTTTGACCTACATAAGTACGGATCTACCCAGCCCTCCTCAGTTCCAGTCGAAAGCTAGTATATTTATAGTCTTTAGATGCTCATGAGTCGTGTGTTATGGACTGAGTCTATGCATTAGCCATGCGGCCCATGCCTACGTGTTATACTGCAAGTTATGTGGAAGTTGTTATTTGTTATTAGTTCGAGCTTTGATTATGTATATCAAGACTCATAAAATTTATTTATATTTTATTGGATAATTTTTTTAAAATATAATTTATATGTTTCCTAATTTTATTTTAATTATAAGCCGCGATATAATAAAATTGAATCGATACACATCCTCCTATCTATATATATATTTATACATGTGAATATTTAACAAAGTTTGTCCGTCCAATGTTACTTATTTTAATTGACTACTTGATTATGATTTTGTTTGTTTTAATTAATCTTTTATCTCTTTTTTTCTTTCTTTTTATTTAAATAATAAAATAAAGGGGAGAGAGAGGATGAAAATTAGTGTGGTAACTATGGAGGAGGAAGGAACTTTTTTATTTTCTTACCCGCAAATCCAAATCGGTGGATCATCAGTCGTGTGTCATCCGAATTTCCTCTGATTTGTCTACTGTCATCTTCATAACTTCTAAGCCGCCGGGAACCCACGAATCCCAGGTAAAAATCGTTCATCCCTTTCTTTGAATTGGTAGTTAGGTCTTTTAATTTCATGTTTATTGTTTGTATATGATATAATTTGAATGTGATGCCCAAAAACATTATACTTCGTTCTGAAAATAACCTGTAACTTTTATTCTTCACATGTTTGGTATTAGTCATTGTATATATATCTATGTGCTTATGTGTGTGTGTGTGTATATATATATATATATTTGTATGATTATATTACCTTAGATAATGTTTAAGGGTTCATAGTATTTTTAGAAGCTAATTTGTTGTTCAGCCAAAAATTTATTATAATACTCTCTCCTTTTAACAAAAAGAGTTGATCTTTTGGTTTAATATAGTATAAAATAATGACCTCAAGTTTAAAGACACAATTTTACTACCATGTCAGCACTATTAAACTACACACATATTATATGTAGGGATAAACATGGAAGGAAAATGTAGTTTGCAAATTTTGTAATTGCGATTCTTTTTGTGGAACAGGGGAAGTAATAGTTGAATAACTATTTTCTTTTTAATGAATTTTCAGTTACTACTTACTAATAATAAAGATTATAAATTTTCTGCAATTTGTATTTTATTTTTCCCTCACAAGTTAATCCATAGTTCTGGATGAGAATTTTCTGCAATTGTTTAATCAAGTTAATTATTGTTTTGTTATTCTTAGCATTTTGTTTCAGGGCAATAACTTCATTATACTCTCTCTGCAAAGACCTGGGCCTAACTAAACCTTAGCCCATAATAAAGCTCAATCTACTTTCCCAAGAGTATCAATTGGGTCATCTTGGCCTACCACAAACGTACCCAAAAAATCTTCGCATGTTGGTACCCTTAGTAGGAGGAAGCCTTATTACACACGCCAATTGTACCCACATGTTCCGATGTGGGATTGGGATGTTGCAATCTCCCTCTCACACACACCACCCAAAAACACATCGTGCATTGTTAATGCTATTTTTTGCTAAGATTGGCCTTTTGGGTCATTTTATTCTCTTAATTATATATATCTTTTTTGGGGAAATGTCATTATATGAGCAAAAAACATGACTATAACTCTGTAAGGAAACACAAAGGGACAAAGCCTGTAAAGATTACTATAGAGACGCTACTTCTTTCAGTCTTTCTCTAGACCAAGTCTGTCTTAACAAGTTGTGAATTTATTTACTCTAGCTAGCCTAAGGACTTCAATTTCCATCATCATTAACTTCTGTTTTACTGTTGGGTTCTAAATTTTTTGTTCTTCCTTCCCTTCCATAGACAGTTAACTGTAATTCCAGGAGCCAGAGGTTGAACTATAGCGAAAATAATGGACCTTCTATACTTCTTTTATGTAGTACATACAATCTTTTCCTTTGGCTGTATCATTCAGTTAATATGTTACTACCCGCAAGTCCATTTTTCTTTTCTTGGCCATATTTGCAGATTTGCAATGATAATTTGGTATTTTTTGATGCTTGTACTCTACAACATTTCCCTTAGGACCCTTACGGCCTTACTTTTCATTGGCCAACTTTGGCACATTTGAGTTTCTTTGACCTACATAAGTGCGGGTCTACCCAGCCCTCCTCAGTTCCAGTCGAAAGCTAGTATATTTATAGTCTTTAGATGCTCATGTGTTATGGACTGAGTCTATGCATTAGCCATGCGGCCCATGCCTGCGTGTTCTACTGCAAGTTATGTGGAAGTTAGTGGTAGTGGGTAGTCACTTATTTGTTATTAGTTCGAGCTTGGATTTATCTTGTTTAGATTATTTTGGAAATGGTCAACTAGTTGTAGAGAAGTATGGGAAAATAGGTTTATCTCTATTTAAATTAGGCAGCTTAATTTTAGGGGTTGTTAAGTTCTTACTGTTGGAGTCCTTTTCTCTAATTGATGCTGATGTTACAACAAAATTATGAAGCTTTTTCTTTGTATTAGAAAACGTTAGTTTATCCAACTCAATGTTAGTTCTTACTTCCATCAAATAAAATTAGTTTTCTTCGTCACATTCTTTCATGTATTCAGAGTAGACTTGACAAGAAATCAAGTCTCCTCTTCGATCTTGTTCTTGTTTAAATACCCGAACACGATCCCCGTTACATTAGCACATAACACTTTCGCAGCAATCTTTGTATTTTCTTGCTGAATGAGGAATAAGAATCAAGAATGGAATGTCAACTGTATTTTAAATTCTGATGAAAAGCCTTTCGTCTATGTATTTAGTTCATAGAAATTCTAGTTGAAATACCCTTCCCTGTTGTGTCTCTCTCAGAATGTGTGCTTTATGTATTTGTGGTGAACCCATCCCTTTCATTTATTTTTGTTTGGTTTGCAACTTCAGTATAATTCAAGAATGCCATTAATCCAATATTACTTATTTGATAGTTTAGTGGGTAATTGGAGAACCGGGTACTTAATTAACATTAAGAACCTTTCATACCGGCGGGGTATTCACAGGGGGTACTGCAGAACATGTGTGAGCCCCTTATAATTTAAAAATAAAATTCAATGAGGATTTGGTTACGTCATGGACATCCTGCTTTTTTATGTTCTATAGACTTGTATGTAACTATTGAGAGTGAAGATATTATACATAATGTGAATATTCCACCTAAAAATTTTCTTTTAGTTCAAAATGATCAATATGTACAATCAGAACAAGTGATTGTTGAGATTCGCGCGGCACACAAAGTAACAAATAAAAAATTCACTTCATTATTATAAATCAAGTTACTAAATATTTTGGATGCATTGGAAATACTTTTAATATGTTGATGTTTTATTATATCGTGATTTTCACCATGTTGAGTATATTTCTAATCAATTTTCTATTGTGTTCCTTTGGCATGGAGGAGTAGTTTATCCTCAGAATTCCACCTTTTGTTGCTGAGAGGATAGACCGCCTTTTAAGTATCAATGCTCTTTCAGAAGAAGGCATGAAATAACCCGGGTCAAATTCGAGTTCGAAACAAATCTTGGGTCAAATCTCAAGTCTGAATCGAATCAAATCCATTCAAACAAGGTCTTAAACCACTGGCTCAATAGTAACTTCTTAGATCATCTTAGCTAACCACATGCTCATCCAAAAGGTCATGACTTGAAGGTACTATTATTATTAACTTAATTCTTTATACACAGATTTTTTTTTTCATATCTTTCGATGGTCCACAGATCTGTCTCTTTAACCATTGTGCACACATGGTCCACAGATATTTGTCTCTCTAGCCATTGTGAGATAATACCAGCTGGTTTTGTGTTCCCATCTTCGGACCTCCAGCATTCGTGTTTTCACCTCCGGCAACTCGATCGGATGACTCAACTCGAGCTTTCGAGAGTCGGCTTTGATACTATATGAAAGTATGAAACAACACGGAGAGTCGGCTTTGATACCATATGAAACAACACGGGTCAAATCCCGAGTTCGGGACAAATCTTGGGATCCCAAGTCCGAATCGAAGCAAATTCATCCAAACAAGACCTTAAACCACTTGCCCAATAATATCTTCTTGTGTCATCTTAGCCCACCATAGGCTTATCCAAAAGGTCATGACTTGAAGGTACTATTGTTAGTAATTTAATTTTTTATACACAAACAAAATTTTTTTATATCTTTCAATGTAGGACTGGGGTGTTACAAGACAAGTCCTTGGATTTGTCTTTCTCTGGTGAGTAATTTTTTGTTTATTTTTCTCAAGTTTTCCAAGTATATATCTAGAAAATTTTGATCTACTTGAAAAAATTGTAGATCTTATTTTTTCTCATCAAATATGCCATTGATTTGGTTAGAGGGTTGCCCTTTCCTTTATTTTAATAAAACCTTTTTTTTATCAACAAAAAAATATAGAGAAAAAAAATCTAAACATCTAAAAATCTAAATATGTGACTGCATGCAAATTAAGGAAGACACTTTTGTTTTACCAATTTTCTATTCTTATTAGAAATGCTATTTCGGCAAATTGGCAGCTTCTTTGAACCGTGTATAAGATACAATAGAGAAATATTTAGGTTATAAATTCTTATCACTGAAGTATCTGAACAAGTTTTGAGTTTATGGTATTCATTTTCTGTCACTGTTGAGGGCTTTAAAATATGTTATTAATGTAGCGGACAAAGCACTTGAAGATTCAAAGTGAACTAAGCAGGAGGAAAGAACATGAAATTTTGATAACTTTTTTTATTAGTCGAAATGTAGAAAATTTATGGCAAAATGTGCACTAGATTTAAAATGTATAGTTGTGATATAATACAAATGTCAGGAAAGAATTAGTAGAAGTGGGCTAAGCACAACTACACAACAATTTGGTGCCATCATAGGTATTTTTTCGATGGCGTTTAAACTATCGTAAACAGAAACAAGGTCTGGATGGTAATGGAGGGACATAATCTAACACTGTAGGAGAATAGCTCGAAGGCTAATAGTTTACTGAAGAATTGCTAGATCTAGATACTAAAAAGGAGAATGTTCAGATAACTATATATTATGCCATAGCATTTCTGAAGATCGAGGTTAGTTAAAAAAATAGGTGGAATGTTCATGATTGGGCTCTGCATCAAAATGATATGTAGAAATGATGAAAAGTCATTGACTGATAAGGAAAAAGTGTGTGTATGTTGTGTGATTTGGAAGAGGGAAAGGATTTTATTTTATTTTTTTATTTTTTGAGGGGGGTGGGGGGGGGGGGGGGGTGGTTAGAAAATTAGTCTTTATCTAATAAATTTGATGACTGTTTGTTTTCTGCCTTTTGTGTAGTATGCTTGAGAACTCACAAGTGCTTATGTTTCAGATTGATGGGAGGAGCGGCACATTTGTCATAGCCAATGATCATTTTCCTGCGTCACTCTTGGATCTTCCTTGCATTGTGGAGTCATACAAAACTTATGATGATAGTGTATTGATCAAAACTGCAGACATTGGTCAAGTAGAAGCCTTTTTTTCTCTAAAAATTTCTTAGATGGACATGGGTGAATGCAAGAATATGAACTCTTTGCAGTTTGACAGATGATTATGGTGAGAGAAGAGGGTGATTCTGCTCCAGATATGGTGGAGGATCGACATGGCCTCACCCCCGCCTATGAGGGATGCTCGAAAGCGAAGATTTCGTAGAGAGACATTGTAACGACCAGGAATTTTAAGCTTCTTATTAATTTTATCTGTGATTTAAAAATTTTGAGAGTTAATTTTTCAAACTTATTTAAACCTTATGTGGTTATGTGCTTATGTGATTTAACCTATGCTAATAAATACTAGGATTTTTATTAAAGGGAATCACTAATAGTTATTTAAATTAGTAGATTAACCCTGAGACTTTTATATCAGAATATTAATAAAAGTGTTAGTAAATTATATATTCAAATTTCTTGAATATAGTGTAGAGAGTTAATCGTGATTAATTATTTTTATTTGAGTGATTAATTGATAACATATGAAATTATTATTGTTGTTGATTAATAATTATTATGGATAAATAATAATGAGTAATTAATTGAGAATGTGATGATTAATTATTATTATGAATAAATAATAATTAATGAGTAAGAGATTAATAAATATAATAATATTATATTTACTTGGTTAATTGTTACATGCAAGTATATGTTATATTAAACCTTTGGTATAAGGTAGCTACCTTTATATATTATATAAAGTACAATGGACATATTAATGTGGCTATGTATTATACATATAAACTATATAGTAAGATTAATTTCATTGTGTAAGTTACATAATATTTTGCTTATGTAACATGACGTGACCTTAATATATACCCTATTGACATATAGTAAGTTCAATTGTTAATTAATATTGAATTCTATAAAGTTATTATAATTGTAATAATAACTGTTATGATAATAAACAATGATAATATCCAATTGCTTTATATTCGGTGTTAATAGAAAATGTACATGAATTATATGAGTGGTATATATATACCTACTTGATACATTATTTTATTGAGATAATATTGTAACACCTATTTAAATGTATATAGAATAATTACTTATAACCTATGTATGTGCTATGTGTATATACATTATATTATCTAGTGTATTTATTATGTAACCATGTATGAGACTTGTATAATTATACACCCATTGCAAGAATGCTGAGATTGCTTTGTTTGTCCCAAATTATGTGCCCAATTGCTCCCTTATTTTTCATACACGTGAACCCACATGCTAGCTACTCTACTCTCCTCCTCAAACTCAGTAAAGCTATAGCAATCATCAATGGGGGAGTGGGAATAATGATGAGATATACCAACTCCTCCCCCACTATTTGATAACCATTAGCTAATTGCATCTCCCATTAGTTTGATTTGAGGAACAATGTCAAGAACCGGGTAAGAAATTGGCTATATATAGAGCCCTCTCCTTCTTCTTTGTTTTGCTGAGATTTTATGTAAGTATAGAATTGCTAGAGTGAGTATACTGTTATTATAGAGGAGATTAAGAAAGTATATTGCAGCTCAATTGTTTCACAGAGGTATAACTTCCCATCCCCATTCTTCATTTTCTGATAAAATTGCTAAGTTCTTGATTATTTGAATTAAGCATGTATTAGTTGATATTTAATTTGGAATATGATTATTAAGTGTTGTGTAAAGATCATAAGCATGTTAGAAATACATTGTAACATGACTGAATTGATTGTGGTATGGAATTCTGAGTTGGAATTGCAGAACTGCCGAAACTGCAAAGCTCCTGGCCTGGCCGCCAGCCTGCGCAGCTGCGCCAGTATTGCACTGGCCAGCGGCGCAGCTGCGCCAGTGCCTGTACTGAGCTTCTTGCCTTCTGTTTCAGTGCTGTTAAATGTTAGCCTATAATACCTTATGTGACAAGCATGTATACATGATTAATATATATATATATATATATATATATATACATACGTAGGCATAGTATAAGTATTTATAATCATGTTAGTACACTTTAATGATAAAGGGAGTTAATGTTTACAAATAAACTTAGAGTTTCGTGAACGAACGTTAGCGTATATGAAGCATGTTAGTATTCTGACTTTGCAAGCATAGTAGTATGATTTAAAGATGTATGAGAAGTATGCTAACTCGCGTATGTAGGTTCCCTAATGAATTATGATCATATGAACCTTACTAATGCACATTCCTAACAAAAATGAAACACAAACCTTGACATGCTATGCCATGTTACTATTCTGATTTTTGTGAGCATAATAGCATGGTTTATATTAACTTGAAATGTATGTTTAAAAATGTTAAACACGTTAGCATACTTGATTGAAAGCTCAAGAGATTTTTCAAGCGAAACTTAAAGACTTTCAAAGTAAACTTAACCAAGACTCGTGTCTTTAGATTGTGACCACTTAAATACGTGTATGTGACTTATTATATGCATGCTAATACATGTGAGTAACGATTACGAGATGCTTTACATGTACCGTGTTGTCTTTTTAACTTAGTGTACCTTGCAAATGGAAACTTAGAATGTGAAATAGCATTGAATTATATTATGATCATGCAAGCATGTTTATTAGGATGTCATTATGCCTATAGACGTATTGACATGAACCTCGTTTATTTATGCACAGATCTCACATATGCATGCTTAATCATAGAAAATGATCTTCAAAACTATGTGATTTGAAGTATATTTGTGTAGTATACTCAAGCATACATATTAGGTATTGTTTAGCCTTGTTATGAAATAGTATGACCGGAGTAGCGGACCTTTGAAGTATGAACTTATTTAACTTAAGGTTTACCGGCATGAATACATATGACTATGAAATTGGATTAGGATGTTAGTTTCGAATGAGAGATTATAATCTATAGGCATGTGTGTTGATTTATATCAGTAACTTAAAGTACTATGTGTTTCAAGCCTATGTTGATGCTTATGAACTAGACAATCTAAATTATTAAATCTAAGACATGATTAGATTGACTTACGTGAACTATGTGATAGAATTATATAATGACTAGAGTCTTGTATGTGTGAACTTATATTAGTTTATATATACTAATTGGAGAGGCCGACTTGTTAATGCTAGGTCATTCCAACGCAGTTTTATTAAAGCTAGAATTTATTTGTAGCTGAGCAAACAGGCAAGTTTTTGAACTTCACTCTTTGATTGTGCAAGTTCTTTTGAACCCTTATTGTATTATTTGCAAGTTCCCTGACTTACACTTATTATTTGTGCAAGTTCCCTATCTTACTCAAATTTATATTGAGCAAGGTATTATTATATTGCAAGTTTTCTAACTTCATTTAATTGTGATATTGAATGCAAGTACCCTAGACCCTTGTATTATTTTATTCAACGGATATTGCAAGCTAGTATCCGAACCCTACTTTTATTGTGCAAATATTTTAAATCCTTGCACTACTTTATTCAATTACTCGAGTAAGATAGATTCTAAACTTCACCTTATTTGTGCAAGTTCCTATCCTTCTCATGTTGTTTTGAGCAGATTATTATTGTATTGTGAAAGTTCTCCGAACTTCATATTTTGAGTATTGTGAAAGTTCTCCGAACTTCACATTTTGAGTATTGTGAGAGTTCCCCGAACTTCACACTTTGGTTATTGTGAAAGTTCCCCGAACTTCACACTTTGGTTATTTTGCAAATTCCCGAACTTCATTTATTTATTATGAAAGTTCTCTAAACTTATACAAACTCGTATATTGTGCAAGTATCTTATCTTTGTGTTTACTTTACTCAAAGAGCGTTGTCAGCAAATGTCCTAACCTATGCATTTACTTTATGCAAGGGATCTATTATGGTGAAATTCTCCGAATTTCACTCTTTGATGTTGTAAGTGTCTAAGTCTATGCAGTTATTTTATGCAAGGAAATCTAGTATTGTGCAAGTTCTCCGAACTTCACACGCTGAGTATTGTGCAAGTTTCCCGAACTTCACACGTTGAGTATTGTGCAAGTTCCCCGAACTTACACAAATTCCTATATTGTGCAAATTCTAAACTTCACTTTGTGCAAGTTCTCTATCCTTCTCATATTATATTGAGTAGGTTATTGATGAATCGAAAGTTGTTTACTTAATTGCTTGAACTTTATTTTCAAGCATGTTATTTAGTGGTTTAATTGCTTATCAATTATTCCACATCGATATTATTGATGTCCGCACCTAGTGCATTTGAGCTCGTACAGTCTTGAACTTGTACATTATTCAAGGTTCTAAATTTCTTGAACCATGTCAGTAAGAGTCTGAACCTTTGCTCGGTCAGACTAGTGTATGAAATTTTCTTTGAAGCTATCCAAACCAATTGATGGTAAGGATTCTTAGACGGAACAGAACACCCCTCATATGTAGGAGTGTGCCCAGGTATCTAATATATATGATACGAGTAAGCAGATTTAAGTGTTATGTATATTCACGTTGTGCCCGAGGCTGATCTCCTCGAGGTACTAAGTTTCTGTAACCAGAAGTCAGTAATTCTAAAAAGGGTCAATTAGCTATTGAACCCATTGTAAAGTTATAGTTCAGAGTCTACTCGACTATCAGTCATTCTAAAGACAATTACTATCTTTGCTTTTAATATTCATATTGTTAAATTGTTCAGATGTTCATAGTGTTGAATCATGCAGGTTGTTGAACCTTACAAATATTCATATTATTGAATCATTCTATTATTCGTACTGATTCGTTCAGATATTCATATTGTTGAATCGTTCAGATATTCATATTATTGAATCGTTCTAATATTCTTATTGTTGAATCTTTAAGATATTTATTTTGTTGAAATCGTTGTCAGATATTTTTTCATTCATCATGATATATCCTTTATTATTGTATCTAAACTTGCTGAGCAAACTTGTTGCTCATTCTTGCTATATCATGACTTATATTGCAGTTAAGCCCGAGCCCTCAGGGAAGGACAAGAGTAAAGGAAAGATTTAGGATGGTTTGCAAGGAGCAGACTTTATCTTTATGTCTAGTTTAATTACTGTTAATGTAATATGAACCCTAATGTTTATTCTAGGGTATGTTTGTATTGATGTATTAAGGTTATCGAATCTTGGGACTAGTAACACCTTTTGAATGAACGACGTACGTTTATTATATTCCGCATTTTTAGTTATCGTATGTTGTCAGAGGTGGATGTTAGTATTGTATCGTGACGACCGGACCAGGGTCAGAGGACCCGGATTCGGGGGTGTCACAGACATACCTAAATGTACGAGTCACCACGTGATTTCCCAAACTCCCGCTCTTTGTTGTACTATTTTCCCTTTTCATGCTCGACTTTTAGTAGGAAATGTCTTTGCCGTCTAACAAGAATTATGAAAATTTTACCAGCATACAGCAGTTCATCATGCGGCACAAATACAAAACTACTTTTTTTCTCTAAACCCTTCTTTTCTTTTAACTTCCGGTACTGATTGTGATTTTTCACACTTTGCAGCCTGAGCTTGTGAGGCGAGTAGAGAAAGATCTGCTGAAGGCCATCATGGCTGGCGGAACTGCTGAAAATGCTGATATCCTTGCTATTAGATTTCATATACTTAACTTTGTCAAGCAATAATACACATGAATAACTGAACTTTTAGACCACATCATTGGTTTCTAAATACGAACAGTTAATCAATAATAGGGGTTAATAGAGCTGCACAGCTGTACAGACTCCCAAATATACACAGTCTATGATCGTAGAGTAATCACTTTGCGATCTGAGAATTCACTCTACGTTTCTACGATAGTAGAGTGACTACTCTATTATCAGTCAGTGACTACTCAACGATCGTAAGGTGACTTAAAGAAAATATTTGCAATAGCAAAGGGGCATACAAATCAAAATAGTGGGAGCCTCATATGTAGGTCATATGAGATGCCAACTAGAAATCAAGAGCGCAGACTAAACATCCCAAACAAAAAGAGAATTATCAACAAGCTTAGTTTTCTGAAATTTAACAAAAGAAACTAATATGCATTTGACTCTATTAAGAATAATAGAAGAGTGGATCTCGGATGGTAACCTTGGGTTGGAGTGACGCCTGGAATCGCGTTCAGTCCAAATGGAGTAAACTGTTGTTGCAATAAGCAATTTTAAAATAAGCTTGTAAACTTCTTTTGTTGAATTACTAATAGCCCAAATAAGCAAAACATACCAATTGATAGGCACATTAGCCCAATCTTCATAATTGAGAGAAGACAAAAGGATAGAGCGAGAATACTCACATTTAAGGGAAAGATAGCATGATGTTCATTGTAAATAGTGCAAAAACAACATTTAGGATTCACATTATGAGAATATTTTGTAATGAGGTCAAGGGTTTGAAACTTTTGTAAAGTTGTTATCCACATAATAAAAGAGAACTTGGGTACCTGCAATTTATGTTGCACTATGTACACATTTTCACGCGTGCACCTGAAGTTTTGGAGGCTGGCACAAATGCTGAGGAACCGGAGAGAAGTGATTCCGATGAGTCTGGATGATTCAATATAATCTGGTTGTATAATATTTGCACATTTAGTGGCACAATTTGTCCTCGGATTTCAATTTCTAAATTTCAGGCCACGGAGTTAAATTAATTCCGTAAACAAGAGTGTTTCTTGTAACAAATTAAATATTAAAAGAGTTCTATTTATTAAAATTTGAGAATATGTTTTTCTTTCATATTAATCCCTTAAATATAATTAATGACTAGTTTATGAAATTATGATCTTAGAATTTTAGCCTAAACCACCTTTAATTAGTTGCTTATAAAACATGATAATTCTGGTGATAATTCATGCTTCTTATTTTCCTCTTTTGCCCTTATAAATTTAATGACATTATTATTTTTTTCTTTTTATATTAAATTTTTAATCTTTTTTTAGTCCAAATTTTATAAAATTCGTATTTTACCTCACATAATTTACGCACGCAAAGCGAGTGTGGCTGCGTGTGCCACCGGGTGCTAGTGTTAATAATGCATATTTAAAATACAATAATCAAGTTTGGAAGTGGGAAGGTTTGTTTGCTGGTTTAATAAAGATGGCAGCATGATTTGTCTATAAGTAGGTAATTAGGTATGATATTTTAGTTCAGATTAAATCACATCTTACTATCTACTAGTAGCTCTTAACCTCAGATTCAATGTACTATTAAAATTTTAAAATATCTATAAAAAAAGATTATACAAGTACACAACCATATGTATCACATTAATTGGTCTTTTTTGTATTTCTTAATTTTATATAGTGCAATATTATAACTTAATTATAATTTCTCAAAGAATCTTATTTGACTTTCTAATTAATAATATACTCCTTTCGTTTGAAAATTAGAGATACATCAATTTGACTTCTGAGGTCAAACGACAGCATATTAAACTTTAAAATTAGTATGACTCATAAAAGTTTATAATGAAATAAATTTTGTGATTAATAGTTTTTGTTATATATTATACAGCTACAATAATTATATTATTTAAAATTAAATAAATTAATATCAATTTGAAGTTTATTAGGCTGTCGTTTGACCTCAAAAGTCAAATTGTATCCGATATTATTTTGGAACGGGAGTAATTTGTAATATCCTATTCGGCCTTTTATATTCTTTGCCAGCTAATCCAATCGATAGGTGTGGAAATTTTAACATTAGTAAGATACACATGCCCATTTGTTTTTCAAGTTTCATGAATGCACAAGGATCATTATATGTAATTAAATTAGATAAATATATACCAAAATATTATAAAAATACTAACTATAATTGCTTTATTGAGAAATTCAGACTAATGGAACCCAATTCTCATCCCTTTCTCTAAGTTTCTATCTATCTTGTCGATTTAATTTGTGAATTTAGAATATAACTTTATATTTAACTTCCCTCAAGTTTGATCTAGCGCTAGGAACTGCTCTTATATCGAAGGCCACGTACCGTATGGCCCCGACGGAGATGAAAGAATTGATAATGCAGCTACAAGAACTCTTGAACAAGAAGTATATCTAACCGAGCGTTTCGCTGTGGGGAGCGCCGGTATTGTTTGTTAAGAAGAAGGACGGATCGATGCAACTTTGCATTGATTACAGGGAGTTAACCAAGGTCACGATTAAGAACAAATATCCATTGCCAAGGATTGACGACTTGTTTGATCAGTTAAAGGGAGCTAGGTATTTTTCGAAGATAGATTTGAGAAGTGGTTACCATCATTTGAATGTGAGGAAAGAAGATGTTCCGAAGCCAACGTTCAGAACTCGATATGGTCATTACGAGTTTCTGGTGATGTCATTTGTGAAAGTAGTATGCACACAAGCCAATAATGTATGATGATAAAGTATATACTTTGTAACAATCTTATTCATTTATTAATAAAAGAATTGTTTATTTAAAGGCGTTTATACTATCTACGTAATGCTGTTATATTTAAATGTGATAAACCCATAGTTTTAAGCAATACTTTTAGAATCATGATGATGATCATGCTAATGAGATCTAAATTCTTAGATAGCTTAAAACTAAAATAGTTCTCAATCGATGAATTACTAAATAGGGGATTAGTGAATCCGAATAGATTGGTACATAACTTGCTCTTTGAAAGATGATGATCAATCTCATGATCATTTGTATGGAGACACTAAAACAAGTATGTAGGTGCTTATTGGAGAATAAGTGTAATACCCAGTAAAATAAAAATAAAATATTTATATTTAAGTAAGTTTTAAAATATTTAATTGGGCTTTTCTTTTATGTGGGCCAAACTAGTAAGTTAATTTGTATAGACTATAATAAGTAAGGGATTACGTTAGATTGAGCCTTTAAATTTATTGGGTCTAATTTATATTTGTATAATTTTAAATCCTATTAAAATTTACATAATTTATAAAATATATTAGTTAATAATTAAATAAGTAAAACCTAGTTATGCTACCTTACTGCTGATGGGACGAATTGTGGGAATATAACAGAAGAGAAAGAAGGCGGCCAGAGAGAATCAAAAGAAAGAAACAAGAAAAAAAGCAAAAGGATTTCTTCCGATTAAGGTAATTAATAAGATATTATATATATATGTAATCCTGGGCACATCAAATTAGAGATTAGATTAAGTGCCTTGTTCATTAATTTATTAATAGTATGTAATGATTTACTGAAGACGAAATATATTAGAAAATATTTTTACACTGGAGTTTGTTGCTAACAAATGAACATATATAATTTCTTTGGAATGGGTCAGAATACTAGTAACTTTATAATTGATTTTTTTTATCATATGTTGCTTCAGGATACAAGGTTTGTGTTAATATTTATTAGAACGGAGGGTAATGCTATTTTACATATAAAATCGGTACATATGAATTATAAAGGTTTATACAATATTATTCTAATAATAATAATAATAATGATACAAGTCTTGGAGAAAAAAAAAAGAGAAATTATTTATTAATAATTTAACATATGATTTATTAATTTGTTTAACTAGTTTGGACGGAGAGGATTTAACGAGTCGAATTTGGAATATAAATTTTGGGTATTACAATACTTACTCCAGGTACGGATTCCGTACTCTTTAAGCGAGACTATTTTAATTTTAATTTGTTCGTTTCGCTATTCATTTCGAAATTTAGTATTGCCTCTCATAATTATTCCTTGTCAATTTAATATGATAGTTTTGTTGTGGCGTTGATATTAGAACTCGTATTTGTATTCTTTGAGCTAGTTAATCATGTCAATATGTTTTGCAGATTTTATTCATTTGTATAATTCCTTGAATATTTTCGTTCACACTCGAGAGTTGTTTTGATTATTGATATCTTGTCAGTATTTAAGAATGTTCGTATTTGATAATCCGATGTCATTTGAAAATGGTCATGTAAGCTTTGTGATTTGAACCCATTTGGCTTACATTTTGTAGTTTGATCCTTAGGGTGTACTTAACCTAACCACCTGTGGGGGTACCACAGGCATGTCCTCTTGACACAGGGGCATGACACCTTCCGTGGCGGTGTGATCAGTCCACGGCGTATCCTTTTGTATGCTCTGGGTATGAGCTTTGGCCATTTGATTTGTTTGTTCAGGATACATATGGGTCGACCCAATATTTGATTTGATTTGATTTGTTTGGCGGATTAGTGACGTATGTGTCATGCGTACTATCCGATTTGATTTGTATACATCATGATACCGATGTATTTTGTTAGCCTTTGGCTATTTGTATTTGAGCTCAGTATAAAATTGTCACCTTACAACCGTTTGATTCAGCCTTATTTGTTTGGGATTCTGTTGGCTATAGTTATTCGATTGACAGTGTTAATCATTTGTAAATGGACTCACTAATTTCGATCTATTCGTAATTCGTTTGCAATTCACATGTATTCATTCATTCGACTCTTTTAGATTCATTATATATTGTGATATATTTGTTCATCTTCATATCCGTACTGGGCAATTGGCTCAGCTGTGTTCTTTTTTTTTAGGTAATCAGGGGTGATCAGGATTTGTGGGATGAGAGCTACCTTTGATCGAGTAGATTAGCTTTTAAGATTATTATTAGATTTGGTTTTCCTAATATTTTGTAATTGGATGTCTTGGGCCTATTTTGGCATTCATCCTTAGAAGTGGAGATTATGTTAACGTGGAGGTCTTTCTATGTGAATTGGCGTTTAAGACTGTTGGTATTCAATTTATTTAAAAATACTTTGAGGTTTATTTCAGAATTTTATTTATTTTGTTTTGTGTGTGACATCCCTTTTGCTTTGGGAAAGGGGGTGTTACAGAGTTGGTATCAGAGCTTAGGTTATGATCTTGTAGATTGCCTTTTAGGCTTGACCTGTGAGTTATGGGTAGACCACTGGGTAGTTATAAGATTTTATTATAGTTTTTGTGTTGCGTTTGATCTTCATTCCGCATAATTTTGACTTCGATTATTCATTTTAATCTGTTTGTTCTTATTTGTTGATTTGGTATCATAGATGGCTCGTAGGTCTTCGAGAATTGTTGGGAGACAGGGCAATAATGGTAGGAGGGGTCGCGGGCAGCCCCAGGTTGAGGCTGTTAACCAAGGTGGAAATGCTGGGACTCAGGATAATACCACAATAACCCCGGCTATGGTAGCAGCAATGGTGAATGAGGCAGTTACGAATGCAGTGGCACAAGCTATGTAGGGTATTCTGCAGGTGCAAGAAAATCATCATGCCAATGGCATGGGGGATGATGCAGAGATACCACAACATGAGCAGAATGATCCTCCCGAGGATCAAGTGGGTCAGCCAGTGCAGCCGTTATATGCGTTATTGGAGAGGTTCATTAAGCAGAAGCCCAAATCTTTTCGTTTTGCTCCTACTCCAATTGATGCAGAGAACTGGATCGCCCACTTGGAGAAAATTTTTGATGTGATTGGGTGTTCAGAAAATTAGAAAGTGAGATTAGCGGTTTATATGCTAGAGGATGATGCTCAGCGATGGTGGAAATCGTTGAAGGCTATACAAGGAGATGGATTTATGGATGCACTCATATGGAGCAGTTTTTGTGATCTTTTCTATCAGCAGTACTTCCCAAATGCTGATAGGGATGCATATATCAGGGAGTTTGTATCCATTAGGCAGAAGGATGATGAGACTATTACTGATTTCATGGCAAGGTTTACTAGATTGGTTGGTTTTGCTGGTCCAATAGCTGGGACGGCTGCACAACAGGCAGAGAAATTCAAATGGGCTTTGAAATATGAGTATAGGAGATAGATCATCCACACTATATTTACAGATGTATCACAGGTGGCTAATGCTGCTAAGAGTGTCGAAATGGAGCATAAGGACTTTCGAGCTTCCAAAGCAGAAGGGAGTCGAAAGAGAGATAGAGATGATCAGCAAGGGCAAGGAATAGAGCAGTTTGGCAGGAATCAGAACAGAAGGCAGCATAACTGGAATGAGCCTCAATCGGGTCAGCGATTTAATCCTTGAAGGGATGTTGCTTACCCAATGCAGCAGGGTGGTCGTGGAGGTCAGCAGCAGGGTCAGTGGCAAGCTGGAGGGCAGTATCAAAATACGGGATTTCAACAGAATAGGGGTTTTCAGCATAATCAGGGTCAGCATCACCAACAAGGTCAGATTCAAGGGCGGTATCCAGGACCAGCAGGTGGGGGCAATCCGAACCTTGCCACTTCCACCTGCCCCATGTGCTACTTGTGGTGGGTATCATGTTGGCAGGGCGTGCTATAGAGAGACAGGGGCTTGTTTCCTATGTGGCCAAATGGGACATAGAGCAAGGGACTGCACAGTTCAGCGTGGTAATAGGGGAGGAGGTAATGCCGGTAATGGCGGTCAGCACAATACCGGTGGGAGAGTATTTGCAATAACAGCTAATCAGGCGGCTCAAGCACCAGGTATTATCTCAAGCATCCTTCTTGTAGGAAATCGTGAGGCAACAGTTTTGTTTGATACTGGATCTACACATTCTATTGTTGCACTTTCATTTGTTTGTCATCTTGAAGTGTCTTCTCACATATTAGATCCTCATTTATCCATTGCTACCCCAATGGGGAATTCTGTGATTATTTCTGAGCAATTTTATGAGTGTCCTTTGAAGTTAGGGAGAAGGGTATATGCGGCTAATTTACTTCCGATGGTGATGCATGATTTTGATATCATCTTGGGTATGGATTGGCTAAGTAAGCATCGAGCTACTATTGATTGTCAGGCGATGAAGGTTATTTTTGGAACTTTAGAAGCTCCAGAATTTGAGTTTCAGTGTTCCAAGCCGAATGGTGTTGTTAAGTCGATCTCAGCTTTGAAGGCGAGCAAAATGATTGCTAAGGGATGTGATTATTATTTAGCATATGTGAAGGATACCTCGAGGGATGAGCTCCAACTTGAAGACTATCCAATTGTGCGAGAATTTCCTGAGGTATTTCCTAAAGACTTGCTAGGATTGCCACTGCCAAGGGAAGTTGAGTTTACTATTGAGCTCATTCTTGGAGCGGAACCTATCTCTAAGGCACCTTATAGGATGGCTCCATTAGAGTTACAGGAGTTGAAGGAACAATTGCAGGAGTTATTAGATCGTGGATTCATTAGACCGAGCGTTTCTCCATGGGGCGCTCCAGTCTTGTTTGTGAAGAAGAAGGATGGATCTATGAGGTTGTGTATAGATTATAGAGAGCTAAATCGGATCACTATCAGGAACAGATATCCATTGCCACGGATTGATGACCTTTTTGATCAGCTCCAAGGGGCAAAGTTCTTCTCAAAGATAGATTTGAGGTCGGGGTACCATCAGTTGAGGGTAAGGGATGAAGACATTCCTAAAACAGCTTTTCGTACTCGGTATGGGCACTACGAATTCTTGGTGATGTCGTTTGGGCTGACTAATGCTTCGACGGTGTTTATGGATTTGATGAATCGGGTTTTTAGCGAGTACTTGGACCAATTTGTCATTGTCTTCATTGATGACATTTTGGTGTATTCCAAGTCTAAGGAGGAGCATGAAGGGCATCTTCGTACTATTTTGGGGGTTCTGCAGAACAAGTTATATGCTAAGTTCTCTAAATGTGAGTTTTGGCTAGAACAGGTAGCATTTTTGGGACATGTCGTGTCTGCATAAGGTATTAAGGTGGACCCTGCGAAGGTTGAGGCTATCACTAATTGGCCAAGACCTACCACGGTAACTGAAGTTAGCAGTTTCTTGGGTTTGGCAGGGTACTACAGGCGATTTGTGGAAGGTTTCTCTTTGTTAACTTTGCCATTAACTCAGTTGATGAGAAAGGGTACAAAGTTTGTGTGGAATGAGGAGCGTGAGAAGAGTTTTGAAGAGCTTAAGAAGAGGCTTGTGTCGGCTCCAGTACTTGCATTAATGTCGGGAACAGGAGGTTATCAGATTTATAGTGATGCTTCCAAGAAGGGTTTAGGGTGTGTTTTGATGCAGCATGGTAAGGTAATTACTTATGCTTCTAGACAACTTAAACCTTATGAGGTGAATTACCCTACCCACGACTTGGAGTTAGCTGCAGTTATTTTTGCCCTAAAGATTTGGAGGCACTACCTTTATAGTGAGACTTGTGACATTTTCACTGACCACAAGAGCCTTAAGTATATTTTTACTCAGAAGGATCTCAACATGAGGCAGAGACGTTGGTTGGAGCTTCTTAAGGATTATGATGCCAGGATTCAGTATCACCCCGGTAAGGCTAATGTGGTTGCAGATGCTCTTAGCCGGAAAAGTTTAGGGAGTTTAGCTGCCTTAGTTACACAACCTCAACTTATCTCGGATATGGAGCGTGTGGGTTTGGAGCTATATGCTAGAGGTTCTGATGGGTTGGTAGCAGGTATGAGGGTGGAACCTTCTCTTATTTTGCGGATTAAAGAAGCCCAAAAGGAGGATGGCGAGTTGTGGGTTGTAGCGCAGAATATGGAGGAGGGTAGGCAGCTAGAGTTTCGCATTGACGAACAAGGTGTGATATGGTTTGGTAAACGGTTATGTGTTCCGAAGGATCCAATGATTCGTGAGGCAGTGTTAAACGAAGCTCATAGTTCGCCATTCTCTATTCATCCGGGGTCTACAAAGATGTATAAGGATTTGAAGGAGAATTTTTGGTGGAGCAGAATGAAAAGGGATGTAGCTGAATTTGTGAGTAAATGTCTTACTTGTCAGCAAGTGAAAATAGAGCATCAGCGGCCTGGTGGTTTGTTGCAACAGTTAGAGGTTTTTGTGTGGAAATGGGATGATATTTCGATGGACTTTGTAACTGGTTTACCGAGAACTCTTAAGAAAAATGATGTTATTTGGGTGGTTGTGGATCGTTTGACCAAATCGGCTCATTTTCTAGCTATTCGTGAGGATTTTTCGATAAATAAGTTAGCAGATATTTTTCAACGTGAGATTATTAAGCTTCATGGGACTCCAGTTTCTATAGTTTCAGATCGGGATCCACGATTTACTTCTCGGTTCTGGAAAGGATTTCAACGAGCTTGGGGAACGCGACTCAACTATAGTACAGCTTTTTATCCGCAGACAGATGGGCAATCAGAGAGAACTATTCAGACATTAGAAGACATGTTGAGATCTTGTGCTTTAGAATGGACATGAAATTGGGATGATTATTTGAGTTTGGTGGAGTTCGCATACAATAATAATTGGCAAGCTAGTATTGGTATGGCTCCGTTTGAAGCATTGCATGGTAAGAAGTGCCGAGCTCCGACTTGTTGGAATGAGGTTGGAGAAGGGGTAATTGAAGGACCCGACTTAGTAAGGATTACTACGGAGAAGGTAGCGGTAGCTAAAGAAAAATTGAAAGAAGCTCGGTCACGACAAAAGAGTTATGCTGATATTCATAGAAGGGCTCTTGAGTTCACACCTGGTGAGCATGTATTTTTGAAGGTCTCTCCATGGAAAGGTGTTCGAAGGTTCGGTTTGAACGGAAAGCTTAGTCCGCGTTTCATTGGCCCTTTTGAAATTCTTGAGAAAGTTGGAGAGGTGGCATATCGGGTGGCTTTGCCACCACAACTATCTCATGTGCATAATGTCTTTCATGTTTCAGTGTTAAGGAAATATAATTATCATCCGTTTCATATTGTGCAATACCCGTTACATAAGATTCGAGAAGATCTTACTTGTGAGGAAGAAGCTGAGGCAATTTTAGATCGTCAAGAGCGGATTATGAGGAGGAAGACAATCCCATTTGTTAAAGTCTTGTGAAAAAAACCATTCGGAGCGGGAAGATACTTGGGAAATGGAGGACTCTATTCGAGCGGAGTATCTGCATCTTTTTGACAATTAGGTACATTCTATTCTTTTGATTCCGGGGACGGAATCCTTTTTAAGGGGGAGGTGATGTAATACCCAGTAAAATAAAAATAAAATATTTATATTTAAGTAAGTTTTAAAATATTTAATTGGGCTTTTCTTTTATGTGGGCCAAACTAGTAAGTTAATTTGTATAGACTATAATAAGTAAGGGATTACGTTAGATTGGGCCTTTAAATTTATTGGGTCTAATTTATATTTGTATAATTTTAAATCCTATTAAAATTTACATAATTTATAAAATATATTAGTTAATAATTAAATAAGTAAAACCTAGTTATGCTTCCTTACTGCTGATGGGACGAATTGTGGGAATATAACAGAAGAGAAAAAAGGCGGCCAGAGAGAATCGAAGAAAAGAAACAAGAAAAAAAGCAAAAGGATTTCTTCCGATTAAGGTAATTAATAAGATATTATATATATATATGTAATCCTGGGCTCATCAAATTAGAGATTAGATTAAGTGCCTTGTTCATTAATTTATTAATAGTATGTAATGATTTACTGAAGACAAAATATATTAGAAAATATTTTTACACTTGAGTTTGTTGCTAACAAATGAACATATATAATTACTTTGGAATGGGTCAGAATACTAGTAACTTTATAATTGATTTTTTTTTTTATCATATGTTGCTTCAGGATACAAGGTTTGTGTTAATATTTATTAGAACAGAGGGTAATGCTATTTTACATATAAAATCGGTACATATGAATTATAAAGGTTTATACAATATTATTCTAATAATAATAATAATAATGATACGAGTCTTGGAGAAAAAAAAGGAGAAATTATTTATTAATAATTTAACATATGATTTATTAATTTATTTTATTAATTTGTTTAACTAGTTTGGACGGAGAGGATTTAACGAGTCGAATTTGGAATATAAATTTTGGGTATTACAATACTTACTCCATGTACGGATTCCGTACTCTTTCAGCGAGACTATTTTAATTTTAATTTGTTCGTTTCGCTATTCGTTTCGAAATTTAGTATTGCCTCTCATAATTATTCCTTGTCAATTTAATATGATAGTTTCGTTGTGGCGTTGATATTAGAACTCGTATTTGTATTCTTTGAGCTAGTTAATCATGTCAATATGTTTTGCAGATTTTATTCATTTGTATAATTCCTTGAATATTTTCGTTCACACTCGAGAGTTGTTTTGATTATTGATATCTTGTCAGTATTTAAAAATGTTCGTATTTGATAATCCGATGTCATTTGAAAATGGTTATGTAAGCTTTGTGATTTGAACCCCTTTGGCTTACATTTTGTAGTTTGATCATTAGGGTGTACTTGAGCTAACCACCTGTGGGGGTACCACAGACATGTCCTCTTGACACAGGGGCATGACACCTTCCGTGGCGGTGTGATCAGTCCACGGCGTATCCTTTTGTATGCTCTGGGTATGAGCTTTGGCCATTTAATTTGTTTGTTCAGGATACGTATGGGTCGACCCAATATTTGATTTGATTTGATTTGTTTGGCGGATTAGTGACGTATGTGTCATGCGTACTATCCGATTTGATTTGTATACATCATGATACCGATGTATTTTGTTAGCCTTTGGCTATTTGTATTTGAGCTCAGTATAAAATTGTCGCCTTACAACCATTTGATTCAGCCTTATTTGTTTGGGATTCTTTTGGCTATAGTTATTCGATTGACAGTGTTAATCATTTGTAAATGGACTCACTAGTTTCGATCTATTCGTAATTCGTTTGTAATTCACATGTATTCATTCATTCGACTCTTTTAGATTCATTATATATTGTGATATATTTGATCATCTTCATATCCGTACTGGGCAATTGGCTCACGCTGTGTTCTTTTTTTTAGGTAATCAGGGGTGATCAGGATTTGTGGGATAAGAGCTACCTTTGATCGAGTAGATTAGCTTTTAAGATTATTATTAGATTTGGTTTTCCTAATATTTTGTAATTGGATGTCTTGAGCCTATTTTGGCATTCATCCTTAGAAGTGGAGATTATGTTAACGTGGAGGTCTTTCTATGTGAATTGGCGTTTAAGACTGTTGGTATTCAATTTATTTAAAAATACTTTGAGGTTTATTTCAGAATTTTATTTATTTTGTTTTGTGTGTGACATCCCTTTTCCTTTGGGAAAGGGGGTGTTACAATAAGTACACTGAACATGGCTCGCTAAGGAATACCTAATGGAGTTTTACTCGCTTATCAATAGAAATTTCTTTAGTGATAGTAGTACAAGTAATCCTTAAACTTGAGATCATCATAGTATCTTATGTATAATGAGTTATATTTTAAAATGTCCCTTAAGACCCTGAGGGTATATCAAATGGTATGTTTGGGTATAATTAATTATACATGAAGATAATGAATGATCAATAAAGGATCTACCACTTCTAGTAAAAGAAGTGAATGACCTATGTGATTCGATAAATGACAACTCAGTAGTCCTTGGCCAAGGCAGAATGAAATTAGAAAGTAGTTTCTAATTTGCATTATCGGAGTTTGTGCATTTAGGATCGAAATACATATAATTAAATAAAATAAGACTTGATAGTAAATCCATGTCTTATATTTTTTTGGGACATTGTATGATAGAAGGAATGAATTGTACGGTAACTATTTACTCAAAGGCTCTTTTATGATTAATGTTGAAATCTATATTATCTGAAAAGTCGTTGAGCGCTAAGGGGGCTTATCCTTATTGCAGAATAAATATTTATTTAAATAAATTAATAGTTAATTTATTTATTTAAATAAAATTAGAATTGTTCTAATTAATTTATTCACAACCGGTTTAATATGGAGAACCTAAAGGGTCACACCATAAAAGGATGAATATTTATTTAAGAAGCAAATGGCATAATTGTAATAATAAGTTAAGTGTATTTAATTTAATCTATTGTGATAGAATAAATTAATTAGCTTAATATTTATTATTTAATATTTTTGAAATATTAAATATGAATTAATAAGAGGAGTTTTATTATTATTATTACTATTATTATTGATTTGAATTCCTAAAGGAGTTTAGAAATTAATTAATAAAAGTACTATCTCATATTCCTAATAAGATTAGGAGGTAAATTAATTAAAAGAATTTAATTAATTGCTCCTAATAAGATTAGGAAGCCTAATTAATTAAAATAGTTTAATTAATTAATATGAAACCTAAATCCTAAAATGGTTAGGAGGGTTGCCTACATCTATAAATAAGAGGAGTCTTATTTTGATTAGTCGCTAATGCTTTCACAAGTTGTTGGGTGAGCTCACCTTTTCTAGAGAGAGAGAAAACTAGAGTTTTGCCAATTACCCACCTTCTTAATACTTGTTCATCCTTGGTGGATCACCTCTAGAGGCCAAACACTTGGGTGGCTGACGTTGATAAAAGGAAGGAATCAATCCCGAAGAACTCAAAGAGATCACGAAGGATTTGGAGTTGAACTAGTACCTGTGGAAGCTTAGTTCTACAAGGGTATGATTCTATAATTTCTTCTTTTTCGTTTAATTAATAATTGTGCATAAAGGATGATCCGGGTTCATAGTTTGTAAAATTTTAAAACTCTATTTTTACCACGCTTCCTCTACTTTGATTGTTACAAACCTAACAATTTGGTCTAACGAATGCTCCTGCAGCATTTATGGACCTAATGAACAATGTGTTTAAATCATTTTTGGATAAATTCGTGGTGATATTTATCGACGATATTCTGGTGTATTCCAAAACCAAAGAGGAGCATGTGGAATATCTAATGGTGACATTGGAGGCGTTAAGAAAAGAGAAAGTTGTATGTAAAGTTTTCAAAATGTGAATTCTGGATAGAGCGGGTGCAATTTCTTGGACATGTGATTGATAAGGACGAAATTTCGGTAGATCCATCAAAGATTGAAGCTGTACTAAACTGGGATCAGAAGAAGATACTGTCGGAAGTAGGGAGTTTTTTAGGATTGACAGGTTATTACAGAAAATTCATTCAAGACTTTTCCAAAATTGTGACTCCGTTGACGAATTTGACTAGGAAAGCAGTGAAGTTCGTTTGGACGGAAAAGTGTGAGAAAAATTTCCAAAAGTTGAAGAAGAGATTGAGTACGACACCTGTGTTGTCTCTTCCGGATAACACAGGAAATTTTGTGGTGTATAGTGATGCATCGCATAAAGGACTAGGTTTTGTGCTTATGTAAAACAACAAGGTCATTGCGTATGCGTCGCGTCAATTGAAGGATTATAAGAAGGGGTATCCGACCCATGATTTGGAGTTGGTTGCGGTAGTGTTTGCTTTAAAGATATGGAGGCACTATCTCTACGGGGAGAAGTGTGAAATATATATACAGATCATAAGTCTGAAATATATTTTTACACAGAAGGATTTGAACATGCGTCAGAGGAGATGGTTGGAAATGATAAAGGATTGTGACTGTGAAATTTATACCATCTGGGAAAAGCAATTGTTGTTACCGACGCATTAAGCAGAAAGGGTCGGGAGAAACTGTCTATGTTAACCGCTCAAGAGGAGCTAATCTTAGCGATGGCGAAGTTGGAGTTGGAGGTGACATATCTAAAGGAGTTCGACGAGAAACTTTTCCAGATTAAGGTTAGTACAACTTTGGTGGATAAGGTTAAGGAAGCACAACTTCAAGATGAGGAATGTGAGAAAATCAGGAAAAAATATCTGACGGGAATGAAGTGAAATTCAAAGTTGATAATGAAGGATTATTGAGATTCGAGGGAAGAATTTGGGTTCCGCCAGTACCAGAGGTTAAGGAGAAAATTTTGAGCGAGGCTCATAGTTCAAGATATTCGATTCACCCGGAGAGTACGAAAATGTACCAAGATCTCCGTCAGCATTTCTGGTGGCCGAATATGAAAAAAGACGTTGCCGATTGTGTGGCCAAGTGTTTGACATGTCAAAAGGTTAAAGAAGAACATTAGAGACTGAGTGGATTATTACAACCTTTAGAACTACCAGAATGGGAATGAGAACATATCACAATGGATTTCGTAGTAGGTCTTCCAACGACAGAAAGTACAGAACTCCATTATGCTGGGATGAAGTTGGCGAATGTCAATTGCTAGGGCTAGAATTGATACAACAAACTGCCGAGGTTGTCAAGGTGATCAGAAAAGATTGATAGCTGCTCAGGACAGACAGAAGAAATACGCCGATCAACATCGACAGAATCGATAATTTTGATCTAGTAGCTTTGTTTTCTTGAAAGTATCTCCTTTGAAGGGAAAAATTAGATTTGGCAAGATAGGAAAATTGAGCCCGAGGTTCATTGGACCTTTTGAAGTATTGTGGAGAATTGGTTAAGTCGCGTATGAGGTAGCCTTACTTCCGGCATTAGAACACATCCATAATATTTTCCATATTTCGATGTTACGACCGTATAAACCCGATTACAAACATGTTATAGGATATGAACCACTGCAATTTGAGAAAAATTTATCTTATAAAGAACTTCCTGTTCAGATAGTCGACAGGAAAGAGCAAGTACTCAAAAATAAAGTAATACCTTCTGTTAAGGTAATCTGAAGGAACCACAACGCTGAAGAAGCTACGTGTAATCTGGAGGAACCACAACGCTGAAGAAGCTACGTGGAAACTCAAAGAACAGATGATGAAAAATTACCCTCATTTATTTGCTTAATCTGTATGTAACGATTCTGTGGACAGAATTTTTGTAAGGAGGGGAGAATTTAACGGGACGAACTTATTGAATCGTGAATCTGGGGATAAAATCCTTTTAAGGAGGGAAGAATGTGACGAACGAGATTTTTGTAATTGATTTTAAATATTTATTGAATTAAATAAATATTTTTATTAATTTATTTATTGAGTTAAATAAATAATTGATGGAATTATGGTAAATTAATTTAATTAAATGTGTTACATTAATTAAATTAATATTGGATAATTTTATAGTTCAAAGTGTGAATTTAATTGAAATAATTAAATTAAATGAGTTGATAAATAATTATAATGTTGTTCTAATTAATTAGAGATTTAATGATTTGTCATAATTAATAAATGAGAATTTTAATTATGTGATAATTTGATTTAATGAGTAATATTGCCTTTAATTTAATTAAATTTAAATAATATTATTTGATTAATTAAAGTGTGACAAATAAACTATATAATAAACAAGTTAATTAAAATAAACTAAAAAGGAGCTTTTATAGCCTAGCCAAACATGGCCATGAGAACATGGGATCAATTAAGGCTTTAATGCGCTTAACTGATACCCACGAATGTCAGTTACTATTATACGTATAAGTTTATATTAGTGCATTGTTAGTCTGGAAACAAAACACAGAGAGAAAAAGAGAGAGTTTCAGAGAAATCAATTGAAGAAGAAATTGGAGAATTAAAAGGGGAGTTTTCTATCAACTTTTAATAAATTAAACAAGGATTAAAGGTAATAATCTCACTTTAATTCTTAGTTCTTGAGTCTTCTCCGTGAAAAGTTATTTTAGTTCTCTATAAATAAATTTTGATAGCAAATTTGTTAAGAAATTGATTATGGATGTTTATTTGTATGCATAATCTGTTTTTATATGATTTGTATGTGATTTAGAGTAAGCAAATCAATGATATTATGTTTATAAATGGAGTTTTGAGTTTATAGAGAAAAATATATGAATATGACTTATATGTATGAAAATGTATGCTTAAATTGTATATTAATCGGTAAATTGATCATAGTTTGTGTTAATGTGTTAATAAACGAAGAGAACGAAATTCGTATGGATTGATTTGGTTGAAAAATGAGTTCATGATAGTTGATTTTGTAAAGGATGTCTAAAAATGAAGTTTTTACAAAAACATTGAATATGGGTTTAAATTTGAGTGTTGGTGTTGTTTTGTTGGTCATAATCAAGACATATACTCTTAGTAATGATTCTGTAAAGACTATATAGTTTGGGTATGAGTAATTTGTTGTATGAACAAAGAAATTAGAGTTTATTGGCCCTGTTTTGTGTTTTTCGCGAACTGTAGATTTTGAGATTGGAGCGTCGCGCTGCAGCGCCACTTAGAAGGCTTATCGGCGCGACGCAGCGCCACATCGCCTGTCTCAGGAGTAACTAGAGCGCTGCAGCGCCGGGCCTGAGCTGCAGCACCTGATTGTAGGGCTTAACAGCAGAGCTGCAGCGCCAGGTCCGCGCCGCAGCGTCGGGTATTAAGCTGCTAGGCGGCGCCGCAGCGCCACTTGGCAGCTTTGCCCATAAAATTTTATTTAATTGTTTAAGTCTAGAAAATGTAATTTAAACCTAGTTTAATGAACATTACCCTCATTTATTTGCTTAATCTGTGTGTAGCGATTCTGGAGACAAAATCTTTGTAAGGGGGAGAACATAATGGGACAAACTTATTGAATCGTGATTCTGGGGACAGAATTCTTGTAAGGAGGGAAGAATATGACGAACGAGATTTTTTAATTAATTTTAAATATTTATTGAATTAAATAAATATTTTTGTTAATTTATTTATTGAGTTAAATAAATATTTGATGGAATTGTGGTAGATTAATTTAATTAAATGTGTTACATTAATTAAAATAATGTTGGATAACTTTATAGTTCAAGTGTGAATTTAATTGGAATAATTAAATTAAATGAGTTGATAAATAATTATAATGTGTTCTAATTAATTAGAGATTTAATGATTTGTCATAATTAATAAATAAGAATTTTAATTATGTGATAATTTAATTTAATGAGTAATATTGTCTTTAATTTAATTGAATTTAAATAATATTATTTGATTAATTAAAGTGTGACAAATAAACTATACAATAAACAAATTAATTATAATAAACTAAAAAGGACCTTTTATAGCTTAGCCAAACATTGCCTTGAGAATATGGGATCAGTTAAGGCCTTAATGCGCTTAAATGATACCCACGAACGTCAGTTATTATTATACGTATAAGTTTATATTAGTGCATTGTTAGTCTGGAAACAAAACACAGAGAGAAAAAGAGAGAGAGTTTGAGAGAAATCAATTGAAGAAGAAATTGGAGAATTAAAAGGGGAGTTTTCTATCATCTTCTAACAAATTAAACAAGGATTAAAGGTAATAATCTCACTTTTATTCTTAGTTCTTGTGTAATTGAGTCTTCTCCATGAAAATTTATTTTAGTTCTCTATAAATGAATTTTGATAGCCAATTTATTAAGAAATTGATTATGTATGTTTTTATAGAGTAAGCAAATTTATGAAATTATGTTTATAAATGGAGTTTTGAGTTTATAGAGAAAAATATACGAGTATGGCTTATATGTATGAAAATTTATGCTTAAATTATATATTAATCAGTAAATTGATCATAGTTTGTGTTAATGTGTTAATAAACGAAGAGAACGAAATTCGTATGGACTGTTTTAGTTTAAAAACGAGTTCATGATAGTTAATTTTGTAAAGGTTGTCTAAAAATAAAGTTTTTACAAAAATATTGAATTTATGGGTTTAAATTTGAGTGTTGGTGTTGTTTTGTTGGTCATAATCATGTCATATACGCTTGGTAATGATTCTGTAAATACTATAAAGTTTGGGTATGAGTAATTTGTTGTATGAACAAAGAAATTGGAGTTTATTGGCCATGTTATGTGCTTTTCGCGAACTGCAGATTTTGAGACTGGTGCGTCGCGCTGCATCACCTTTTAGAAGGCTTATCGGCGCGCCGCAGTGCTTGTTTTAGGAGTAACTGGTACGCTGCAGCACCAGACCTGACCTGCAACGCTTGACTGTAGGCTTAACAGCAGAGCTGCAACGCCAGGTCCGCGCCGTAGCGCCGGGTCTTAGGCTATTGGGCTGCACCGCAACGCCCCTTGGCAGTTTTGTTTAGAAAATTTTATTTAATTGTTCAAGTCTAGAAAATATAATTTAAACATAGTTTAATGAACATTACCCTCATTTATTTGCTTAATCTATATGTAACGATTCTGTGGACAGAAGTTTTGTAAGGAGGGGAGAATTTAACGGGACGAACTTATTGAATCGTGAATCTGGGGATAAAATCCTTTTAAGGAGGGAAGAATGTGACGAACGCGATTTTTGTAATTGATTTTAAATATTTATTGAATTAAATAAATATTTTTGTTGATTTATTTATTGAGTTAAATAAATATTTGATGGAATTGTGATAGATTAATTTAATTAAATGTGTTATATTAATTAAAATAATGTTGGATAACTTTATAGTTCAAAGTGTGAATTTAATTGGAATAATTAAATTAAATGAGTTGATAAATAATTATAATGTGTTCTAATTAATTAGAGATTTAATGATTTGTCATAATTAATAAATGAGAATTTTAATTATGTGACAATTTAATTTAATGAGTAATATTGCCTTTAATTTAATTGAATTTAAATAATATTATTTGATTAATTAAAGTATGACAAATAAACTTTACAATAAACAAGTTAATTAAAATAAACTAAAAAGGACCTTTTATAGCTTAGCCAAACATGGCCTTGAGAACATGGGATCAGTTATGGCCTTAATGCGCTTAAATGATACCCACGAATGTCAGTTATTATTATACGTATAAGTTTATATTAGTGCATTGTTAGTCTGGAAACAAAACACAGAGAGAAAAAGAGAGAGAGTTTGAGAGAACTCAATTGAAGAAGAAATTGGAGATTTAAAAGGGGAGTTTTCTATCATCTTCTAACAAACTAAACAAGGATTAAAGGTAATAATCTCACTTTTATTCTTAGTTCTTTTGTTCTTGAGTCTTCTCCATGAAAAGTTATTTTAGTTCTCTGTAATGAATTTTGAGAGCTAATTTGTTAAGAAATTTATTATGGATGTTTATTAGTATGCATAATCTGTTTTTATATGATTTGTATGTGATTTAGAGTAAGCAAATCCATGAAATTATGTTTATAAATGGAGTTTTGAGTTTACAGAGAAAAATATATGAATATGGCTTATATGTATGAAAATTTATGCTTAAATTGTATATTAATCAGTAAATTTATCATAGTTTGTGTTAATGTGTTAATAAACGAAGAGAACGAAATTCGTATGGACTTATTTGGATGAAAACGAGTTCATGATAGTTGATTCAGTAAAGGATGTCTAAAAATGTAGTTTTTACAAAAACATTGAATTTATGGGTTTAAATTTGAGTGTTGGTGTTGTTTTGTTGGTCATAATCATGGCATATATGCTTAGTAATAATTTTGTAAAAACTATATAGTTTGGGTATGAGTAATTTGTTGTATGAACAAAGAAATTGGAGTTTATTGGCAATATTCTGTGTTTTTCGCGAGCTGCAGATTCTGAGACTGGTGCGTCGCGCTGCAGCGCTTCTTAGAAAGCTTATCGGCGCGCCGCAGTGCCTGTCTCAGGAGTAACTGGCATGCTGCTGCGTTGAGCCTTAGCCTTAGCGCCTGATCGTGGGCTTAACAGCAGAGCTGCAGCGCCAGCTCCGCGCAGCAATGCCACTTGATAGTTTTGCCCAAAAATTTTTATTTAATTGTTCAAGTCTAGAAAATGTAATTTAAACCTAGTTTAATGAACATGAAAATGTATTAATCATATAATGTGATGTTAAAACAGGATAGCAATACATCAATGATGGTTTTATGTGATTATTTGATGGGTTGAATGTGTACTTAAACTCGTTATTCGTGGAGTCTAATAATGTGTTTAAGAGTCAAAGGTTGTGGATGTGATTAATATAATCATAATCAGAGTTAAGTTAAGTTAAAAGAGAATATACTAATGATGCTAGTTGTATTATAATTAATGGGCAAAGGTCCAAAAATGCCCCTGACCTTTTCCCCGAAGTCCCACTTCCACCATGAACTATTTTTTTTTCCAAAAGTACACTTGACGTTTTAATTTTTGGGTCAACCGTGCCCTTGCTGTCAACGGAGGTTCCACCTAGGCTAACTTTGCTTACACATGTACATTTTTTGCTGACAAAACTGACACCTAGACTCAAGCCAAACAACCAAATGACTTTTTAAAAGGGCAAAAACGTAATAACATCTTTTATAATTTAAATCAAAAACAAAATCTACAACCAAGAACATTACAAAAGAAAATCAAAACCAAACCCAATTAAAACCAACAAAATCAAAATCAAAATAAAAATAAAAATAAAAATAAAACCACCCGCCTAACAAAATCAAAATCACCCAAAACTTCTCCATCTCTAAAATCAAAATCACCCAACTCTCTAAAATCAAAACAATAACTGTGGCCACAACTTCTCCACAGGCAATGCAGCTGAACCAGAGCCATCATTTCGGCTAGGCTTCTTAAACTTTGTCTGATTTCACATCCATTTCTGCCATTTCTTACTAAAAATCGAAGTTGCTGACCAGAATTTCAAGCCAGAGGGCTTTTTTGGGCTGCGAATGGAGATCTATATGATCTTTCATAGTCTTCTCACTTAATGCCTCATTCACAATTTCTTCACTGGTAGTATTTGTTGTTGTTGTTGTTGTTGTTGCAGTTGGGGGTTCTTTTGAAACTTTAATTTCATCATCGTCGTCCTCTTCTTCTTTGGACTCGACAACCAGACCGGCGACAGAACCGGTGGCTACATTTTGAGTTGGGACGTTGACGATTTTGTTATCGTCGTCGAGGCTGTAGAGAGTCCACAGAGTGTTCCGAACCCTAACGTCGCAGGAGTGGCGTTGGGGTTTGAAATCGCCGGAGAAACCCTCATTTTTCGAGGCCGAGAGAGATTTAGTAAGGCAGAGCTCCGGGAAGAAAGTGGTTTTGGATTTTGTTGTGGGTTTTGAGGTTTCGATGTTGGTGGCGGAGGGCGACGGGACTTTGAAAATGGTTTTATGGGCGGAGGAGGAGGTGGACGGTTTGCGGGAAGAAGAGGCAGCTGCGGCAGTAAGATTGCAAACTTGGTTATAGCTTCAATGGCTTAATTTTGCCACAGTCGAAGAAAAAGAAAAAGGAGGGTTTAGAGAGAGAAAAAAGCTGGAACAGAGATAAAGGAGGAAGAAGAAAAAGAATATGGGTTTAGAGAGAAAATGGATCGGGTTCAGGTTTGGTACTAGGGTCAAGTATTGGGTTTGGATTTTAATATGGGCAAAAGTGTAAAATTCATGCCTTGTCAGCAAAAAAATGTACATGTGTAAGCGGATTTAGCCTAGGTGGAACCTCCATTGACAGCAGGGGCACGGTTGACCCAAAAATTAAAACGTTAAGTGTACTTTTGAAAAAAAATAAATAGTTCATGGTGGAAGTGGGACTTCGGGAAAAAGGTCAGGGGCATTTTTGGACCTTTACTCTATAATTAATTGGTATTGTGACTTTAAGTGGTATGTAAGATTAATTGAGGAACGTGAATAGTAAATGTATAATCAACGCACAAGACAAGTTTTCTAACCCTGACTTATTATCGTTACGCAAGTTTCCTAACCCTACTTGTTATCGTTACGCAAGTTCATAAATCCTATTCTTATATTGAGCAAATCTTACTCTTGTTTATTCAAGTTCATGATTTCAAATGCGATGTTCTACTTCTTCTAAAGTAATAATTCGATTATACAATGTTTATTCAACTGTATACCTTTGAGATTCACTATTTGATTTGAGTATCAATTATATTATTGAACCTTGAATGACTAGCGAACCCTTATTGATTCGACTAGTCCATAGTTGATGAGCGTTCTAAATTCTAGAACTACTGTTGAAGCTTATCCAAGCCAAACTTCCTTTGGTGCGGACTCTGATGTCAAACTAAGATGAACAACCCTTTATAAGGGATTATATTATGCGATAGCGTTGAGATGTTGTGCACATATATGGTACAAAGGGCTGATTCCTCTAAGTACAAGGAGTAAGGTCCATATAGTCTTATGACTGTTAAAGGTTTCAAGTAGAAATACTTGATAACCTGGGACATAGTTCATGGTCTTGTGACCCTCAGGTGTACTTTTGATTCTTGTTTTCTAATCTTGATTCAAAAGCCGAGCTTTCTTTTATCCAGTACCCATTGTTTACTCGCATGTTATTATTATTATTGTTAAACTTGTGGGCAATTGTTGCTCACTCTTGCATAATAACATTGCAGCTAAGGTTGAAAGAGTTGATGAGCCATCTACTAGTAAGGGCAAAGCCAAAGTAAACAAGTGATGAAGATTTGTTTAATGTTATTTCCAGATGTTATGTTTAAGACTTGTTATGTTACATTTATATTCTGCATTTGATTTTTGAAGGTTAGATTACCTGGGATTGAATTGTTTAAGATGTTATAACCCTTTGAGGGGAGGATTTCTATTTTAATTATGAGTTTCAGTCATTTCCTTATTTATGGGTAGTTAGATATGCTTTAATTGGACAGTGAACACCAAATCCTGTGGAAATAAAGTACCCGAATTTAAGGGTGTCACAATTGTTGCGACTGTGTATCGACTATAGGGAATTGAATAAAGTCATGATTAAGAACAAGTACGCATTACCAAGAATCGATGATCTTTTTTATCAAATGAAGGGAACTCGTTATTTTTCCAAGATAGATTTGTGAACATGTTATCACCAATTGAAAGTGGAGGCGGTAATTAACTGGGAACGACCGAAGATAACAACTAAAATATGAAGTTTCTTAGGTCTAGCAGGTTACTGTCGTAGATTCATCAAGGATTTTTCAAAATTGTCAAGACCTTTGACGAATTTAACCAGAAAAGAAGTAAAGTTTCCAAGAACTAAAGAGAAGATTGAGTGAAGCACCAGTGTTATCTTTGCCTGACGATACGGGTGGTTTCGTGGTTTACAGCGATGCGTCACACATAGGGCTTGGGTGTGTTTTGATGCAGCACGACAAGGTTATAGCGTACACATAACGACAGTTGAAGGATTATGAGAAAGGGTATCCTACACACGACTTGGAGCTGGCAGCAGTTGTATTTGCTTTAAAATTTTGGAGACATTATATGTATGGCGAGAAATGTGAGATATACACAAACCATAGAAGTCTGAAGTATATCTTTACACAGAAGGAATTGAATATGAGGCAGAGAAAGGTGGTTATAATTATTCAACGATTACGATTATGAGATTATGTATCACCTCGGAAAAGCTAACGTAATCACCGACTCCTTAAGTGGGAAAGGACGAGAAAAGTTAGAAATGTTAACAACTCAGGAGGGGCTCACCAAAGAAATGGAGAAAATGGAGATTGAAGTGAAATATCTAAGGGAGTCGGAAGAAAAACTGTTTAACATAGAGACTCGTCCAATTTTATTGGACCTGGTAAAGGAAGCCTAGGATGAAGATGAAGAATGAAACAATGTAAAAAAACAAGTAGAGGAAGGAGAGATCACTAAGTTCAAAATAGATAAGGAACGGTTATTGAGATTCGAAGGAAGAGTGTGGGTACCAGCAGTTCCTGACCTGAAGGAAGAAATCTTACAAGAAGCACACAGTTCAAATTTCTCAATTCATCTTGGCAACATGAATATGTATCAAGACCTTCGACAACACTTTTGGTGGCCCAACTTGAAAAGAGAGGTGGCAGAATATGTAAGTAGATGCCTAACTTGTTAAAGGGTGAAAGAGGAGCATCAGAGACCAAGTGGATTGCTACAACCACTAGAGATTTCAGAGTGGAAATGGGAACACATAATTATGGATTTCGTTGTGGGACTTCCAACAACACAGAAAGGATACGACACTATATGGGTCATCGTGGATGATTTGACGAAATCAACACATTTCTTACCAATTAAGATCAGATTCAATCTTGACTAATTGGCTAAACTATACGTTAAAGAGATTGTATCAAGACATGAAGTTCCATTATCAATTATATCCAATCGAGATTCGCAATTCACATCTAATTTCTGGAGAAGTCTACAAGAACGTACGGGGACACAGTTGAGGTTGAGTACGGGGTATCACCCTCAAACTAACGGACAAAGTGAAATAACAATTCATACGTTAGAAGATATGCCAAGAGCATGCATTATGGATTTCAAGGGTAATTGGGATGATCATCTACCTTTGGTCGATTTCGTGTATAATAATAGTTATCACGCGAGTATAGGAATGCCGCCTTACGAGGCATTATACGGGAGAAAATGTAGAACACCACAGTGTTGGGACGAGGTAAGAGAACGTAAATTGTTAGGACCGAAAATGGTTCAACAGACAGCAAAAATTATCCGAGGAATACGACCAAGATTGGAAATAACTTAGGACAAGTAGAAGAAATATGCAGATTTGCACCGTCAAAAGAGAGATTTCGACATAGGGTCGTTAGTGTTTTTAAAAGTATATCCCTGGAAGGGAAAATAAGATTTAGAAAGAAGGGAAATTGAATCCAAGATTCATTGGACCTTTTGAACTGTTGAAGCGAATAGGCGAAGTAGCTTATAAAATAGCATTACCTCCGGAATTAGGAGGCATTCGTAACGTATTTCAAGTATCGGTGTGAAAGACCAATAATAATCTAGAAGGGGAATTGAATGGATTATTACTGGTTAAAAAAATTATCTTAGGCCTTCTTGAATTTTTAACAAATTAATTTATAGTGTCAGAAATTAATTTGCAGAGTTAGAAAAATTCAATCACACAATGCATAGATATTTATCTGGTTCACAATATACAGCTCGGGTATATTGCTACGTCCAGTCTCAAGCTCCTCTCCAGGGCTTGAGATCCTATTACTCCCAGTAATAAATGCTCCTTCACTAGGTGGAGACACCTTTACAAAGTTTTATAGATCCACTTACAACTCTTCACAACTAACTATCTTGGACAACAAACTCTCAACTCCTTCCTCAAGCTTAGTTGAACCTTCTTTTAGAGCTCAGAACTATTCTATTGGTCTTGAAACAATAATCTCTTTCTCACCTCATAAATTCACTAGAGACCCAACTCCCAGCTGACCTCTCTAAGACTCTGGTCTTGGTAAAAGAATTTTTGTCTTTCTCACAGATATAAAATAAACTGACTCTACTCTTTTCCTTTTTACAAAAAGATAGTTTTGAATTTGCTTCTAAAGTAAGCAGATAAAGTTTAGTACAATAACTTTTATAGTTGATGCTTCTTAAATAAGCAGATATATATTTTAAGATCAAATATCAAATAAAAGTTCAAGACTTTTATATGGAATGCTTCAGATAAGCAGATATGTATTTTAAGATCAAATATCAAATAAAAGTTCTAGACTTTTATATGGAATGCTTCAGATAAGCAGTTATGTATTTTATGACCAATAAATAAAAGTTCAAGACTTTTATATGAAATGCTTCAGATAAGCAGATATGTTTTTTATGATCAATAAATAAAAGTTCAAGACTTTTATATGAAATGCTTTAGATAAGCAGATATGTATTTTATGGTCAACAAATAAAAGTTCAAGACTTTTATATGAAATGCTTCAGATAAGCAGATAAGTAAATTGATGCAGTTTTTATAAAGATTTTCTTTTCTTTTGATAAAGAATATTTTTCTATGGTTTAAATAATTCTAGAAAAGATTCTTTTATAAAAAATGTGTTTCTATGGTTTTGAAAAGATATAAATTTGATTTTAGAAAACCATATAAAATCACTTATAGTGCAACAAGTATTTTTGTTTAATAAGTAAGTTTATAATTGAAATGCTTGTTTATGAAAGTTTATCAAATATAACAGATTTATTATATTATAGTGCTTGATGAAATTTGTTTCTCCCACGTATATATATTATATTATATTTGATCTATGTTGTGAAAATTTAGTCACTTAGGATTTAAAGACCGTTTCGGAGAATTTCATAAAAATAACATTCGAATTATCCAATATCTAAGTTCTGACCAAATTGTGTGTTTCACAATTTGATAATTATATAAATATTTTTTAATATTTATATAATATATCAATATTAATAAAAAGTTACTTAGGATTTAAAGACCGTTTTGGAAAATTTCATAAAAATGACATCCGAATTATACCGGGTATCTAAGTACAGACTTTTTATAATATTTAATAGATTAAATATATATATATATATATATATATATATATATAAATGTGTATAACAATTAAGTATGATAAATATTCACACACTTCTATATATTATACTATATTTAATCTATGTTGTGAAAATTTGGCCACTCAGGATTTAAAGACCGTTTCGGAGAATTTCATAGAAATAACATCCGAATTATCCATTATCTAAGTATTGACCAAATTGTTTGTTTCACAATCTGATAATTATATAAATATTTTTTAATTCTTATATAATGTATCAATATTAATAAAAAGCCACTTAGGATTTAAAGAGCGTCCGGAAGATAAATTTCTTCCGAGTAATATCGGTATCTAAGTGCAGTCTTTTTATAATATTTAATAGATTAAATATAGATATATATGAATGTGTATAACAATATATCGTTAATATATATATATATATATATATATATATATATATATATATATATATATATATATATATATATATATATATATAAGCAGTTATGAGATAATATAAATACAGAAATTTAATGACTTATTTCAACTAATATATATCAGTGAGTGTGCAGCAGTGATATAGCAGTTAATATATATCAGTGATAACACAATATATTTTTCTTCTCCCCCTTTGTCATTACAAAAAGTCGGGAATAGAAGATTTAAGTTTAGAACCTGTAGAAAACATTAGTAGTAAAATTTTAAACCTGCAGAAAAAGTTAGTATTTTATCATAAGTTAGAAACTGCAGGAGATAAACAACAATAAACTATTATCATACATAGTTAGTATTTGTTAGTATTAGAGTACATTTATTCCGAATAGTTGGTTAGTATATGTATTTATATATATATATTACAAGCCTTTCAAATAGTTAGAATTCTGATAGATGAGAGAAGTGCATTCCCAGAGAAGGAAAAGGGTCTTCAGTTGGATTCTGTTCAGGCTAAGCTGCCTGAGCTGAATTGGTGCCAACAAGGAAATTGTAGGATGGCATAGATATCTTTTGAAGTTCCATCAACATGTATAGTATGTCTATAATATGATGCACAGAAAATTGAAGAGACTTTATTTGACTCAACATATTGGTTTGATTTTTCAAAGACAGTTGAGTTAAGCTATTTAGGGCATCAATTTGGGACAACAAATTTTGGTGAGGTTCAGGAGACTCAGTCACTTTTGGATCAAATATCATAAGAGGTTTGGGTGGCAGATTTAAATGAGATACAATTTTGCTAATTTTAACATATTGAGTCTGGTGGCTAAGCACATTAATGCCAATATATTGAAATATAGGGGTGAGGAGAAGACCAAAATCCAGACAATTATGCTGATAGCAATACTCAAATGAACTCAGTAGAAAATATGGTAGATTGTAAGGCATATGTTGATTCAAGACATATTTTATCAATTCCAAGTTAAAAGGATGGAAAAGTTTGTTTTCTCTAATAGGCATGAAATTATATCTAAATATTCGAGCAAGAAACTGACATTGAGGAGTGAAAAACTCACACCCTACTTTGCATGGTCTATCAAAGAGCTGAGCAAGTACCAACTGATCAGACACAGTAGCCAGATTATGCCTAAATGTCATGCACTTATTTGTATAGATGCTAATTGGATGCACATAGTCATTGACTCTAGACAGTTCTAGCATGTTGTTGTTTAGATGCAAGGCATTTAAAATAAGTTCCTCATTAATGATGTATTGCTGACCTTCTATGTAAGTAGAGATGCCAGTTAGCAGACCAGATGTGTTTTTAATAAAAGTCATGTGAGAGTAAAACTCTACAATAAGAACAGGGTAATTCTGTCTACTAGAGAAAATAACCAAGCAATCCCAACCAACATTTTTAATTTTCTCTAACAGGTCAGAGAAACTATTAAAAGAAGTAGCCATGTTAGGCATAAGGTTATGTCTTAAGTGCCTATACTTCACTTGTGCAGGTATAGTGAGCAATTTTGGTGCATGTATGTCAGAATGTAACTCAGAAAGAAGAGGCAGTTTCTTTCTTTTTGAAGAATAAACTTCTTCCATTTGAAAAAGACAGATAGTTTAAACAATGCAGACAGACAAGGACACACAGATAGACAAGTATAGACAGAGGTGAAAGGGGGATATGAAGTGAGTCTGGGAGTATGCTATTTATAAAAGTGGTAGATAAGTGAAGATAAATGCATATAGTAATGAGTGTTCAGGTCTCAGACATATTTCAGAGAAGATAAAGAATAGATGTGACTGAGTTTTAAGCCTGATAGAGCATAATTAAGTATAGCAAAAAGGAAATGTCTAATCAATTTATGATTTTATTTCATAAAACAGATGGTCAACAGCAAAAAAAATAGTCCAAGCAGCTCAATATTAGTTATAGTGACCTCATGTCAAAATAAGTTCGGCTAACAACAGAGTAGGTGAGCATGCTAGCAGAGAGAACAATCAATAATTATAGTTCAGTTTTGTCAGAAACTTATTATTTTGGAAAATGTAGATACTAGTCATATATCATAGCAGCTCAAAAATAGTATAGATTTTATCAGAACAAAGCAATCCCAAAACAGAGGTTCAAACCTAGAGGTTTGTATTCATAACAGTAAACATGCCATATATCCCAATTCAGTATAGATGTTATAAAGAAAATTACCCAGAAACAGAGGTTTAAACCTTGAGGTTTTAACCTATAACAGTAAACAATATTATATATCCCAAGTAAATGATTAGAAAAGAAATGCAAACAACTATTTAACATTTGCTGAAATCCCATCAGTACATAAAAAATTTCATTCAAGAACCTTCAACAGTGCATATCGTGCACTGCTATAAACAGAGAGAGAGAAAAAATTACCTGCAAGCTCATTTGCAGAACACAAATGTGATACTGCGTTTTTCTTTCAAGCCCAGCGTCAAGTCAAGTCCCATAAACTTACAATGTATAGTTAGAAATAGGAACAAATACAAGTATAAAGATGTAGGTAAGTGAAACTGAACCTATTATAGTTAGTAAAAGAAATTAGGGTATGTGACAGTTACAGAAAAATAGGGTTTAAATTTTTTTTCTTTCCCCTTTTTTTTTAAAAAATCAACTATTAAAAAGGTTTTTGTTTCTTTGTAAAAATTAGGATTAAAATAGAAAAAAAATCCCTTTTTTTAAAGAAATTCGAAGAAGAAAAAAATTAGGGTTTGTGTTTAAAAAAAAATCAGAAGAGAAAAAAATAATTAACGTATATATATATATTTATTAATTTTTTGTAAAAAGATTTAGAGTTAAGACAAATATCAGAAGAAAAAGAAAAAAATTTCAACTGTCAAACAAAAATTTTCGAAAGAAAAATTTGAGAGAGTTAACCAGAAATGAGACTAATATATATATATATATATATCTCAGACAGAAGGTTTTTAAAGATTTAAACAAGTAAAAGAATGAACTGAGAAGAAAAAAATGTGAAAAAATTCGGTTTAAAGAAGATAATTTTTTTTTAAAAAATTTGTAAAGAAATAATATATATATATATATATATATATATATTTATGAAAATATTTATTAAGAAATTATATATATATATATATATATATATATATATTTATGAAAATATTTAAATATTGTATATATATGTATGAAAATATATTTATGTATATAATTTTTAAATGAAAAGGAGACGTAGGAATCGGTAAAAAAATAAATTTCAAATGTATATACAGAAGAATATTGGGTAGAAGAAGGAGTACTAGAGGAACTATGGTTCGGAAAAGATCAAAGATCGGTGTATCGAAGTTCAGAACAAACTTGAACGAAAATGGAGTTCTGACCCGAAGGTTCAAACTCAGAAAATGAGTCTGACAGTGGACGATTTTTGAACAAAAATGGATTTTTGAGTGGTGGATAGACCAAATCGAGGGTGTAGAATCGATTTATCAGTTTAGAATCTCCTAATTTTGACTGAAGAACAACCATTTTTAATGAAGGATAGTTAAGGTTTTGTGAGAAATCGAGAGAGAGAGATAGAGAAGGTGAGAGAGTCAGCTGAAGAGAGAGAGAGAGAGAACAGTGAAAAATGAGTAAGAAATTTTTTTTTGGCTATTTATATTTAGGGTAAATGGACTGATTGAACGGTTGAGACTTAGGTCAAAAATTTATGGATGGTCTGGATTGATCCAGTATTTTTCATAATTTGTATCGATCGATCGGTTTGAATTCAACGGCTGGGATTGGATTGTGCTTTCTGTGGATGATCGAACGGCAGTTTGGCTTGATACGTGTGTTTCGTGATAGTGGCTCCTGATTGGTCGAGTGGGCTGCCTCGGATTGAACATGAATTTGACCGTTGGATTGATTTCCTTGATCAACAATCCAGATTTGATCTTGATAATTTATATATAAATACATATATATTAAATAAGAATAAATGGTAAAAAATTATTTAAAAAATTTAAAATTTGATTATTAAATATATAAATAATTAATATTTATGAAGAAAATATATAATATAAATATTCGTATTAATAATTATTATTTGTATAAATATAAGAGTATAATTATACTGATAATTGAAATATTCGTTTTAAAAAAATAATTAAAAAGTATATATAATTTTTTTTAAATATTAACAAGGTATATATCTTATGTTATGAAAATATTTATATATTATAAAAATATTTATTAAACTACTATGATATTTTAAATCAATAAAAGTATTTACTAATTAAACATATAAGAATTTAAAAGAAATTTCCTTTTTAAAAATAAATAAATAAACAAGTAATGCATATTATATGATAATTAGTTATAAAAGGTGAATAGTATATATATATATATATATATATATATACACACACACAATGAGATACTTATGTCAACTATATATTAAAAAAATTACATATACTATAAAAAAATGTATTTTGATACTATATATAACTTTTAGAAATAATAATAGTTTTAATAAAAGTAATAATAACAAAATATTTTAAACGTAATGATAATTAGGTTGAGATATCTAACATACCTAAATCTAGACGTAGTTTGCAGAATCTTTCGGAACTTAAAGGTTTAGTGAAAATGTCTACAATGTTTAATTTTGTGTCGATATGTTCTAACTTATTAATGCCACTATTTACATGATCGCGTAAAAAATGATATCTAACATCTATATGTTTCGATCTAGCATGTAATATAGTATTTTTACTCAGATTTATAGTACTGGTGTTATCACATAAAATTGAGACACAGTTAAACTTTTTTATTGTAATCAGCCAGGGTTTGTTTCATCCATAATATCTGTGCACAACATCGTGCAGCAGCTATATATTTTGCTTCGGTGGTTGAGATGGACACTGAATTTTGTTTATTAGAGAACCAAGAAACTAAGCATCCACCTAGAAACTGACACGCGCCGCTTGTGCTTTTTCGATCAACATGATGACCGGCATAGTCAGAGTCTGAGAAACAAACAAGATCAAATGGTTGACCTTTAGGATAGCATAGACCTATATCTGTAGTTCCCTTTAGGTAACGAAATATTCTTTTTACTTCAATCAAGTGTGATTCCTTAGGGTTTGATTGGAATCTAGCACATTTACAGACACTGAACATAATGTCAGGTCTACTAGCTATAATATATAGAAGACTGCCAATCATTCCTCTATACTTCTTTGTGTCAACACTTTTTCTATTTTCATCAGCAGTTAATTTATTAGTGATTGTCATAGGAGTGTTAAGAGGTTTTATAGATTCTAATCCAAATTTCTTAATCATTTCTTTGCAATATTTAGATTGAGAGATATGAATACCCTTTTCTCCTTGCTTGATTTGCAATCCTAGGAAGAAATTTAATTCTCCCATCATGCTCATTTCAAATTCCTTACTCATGCTTTCAAAGAAATCATTGCACATAGAAATGTTAGTAGAACCAAAAATAATATTATCAACATAGATCTGTAAAATAAGGATGTCATGTTTTTTATATTTCGTGAACAAAGTAGTATCGACGGTACCCCTTTTAAATCCATCTGCTAACAGGAATTTACTTAATCGTTCATACAATGCTCTTAGGGCCTGTTTTAAACCATATAAAGCTTTATGCAGTTTATACACATAATTAGGACAATTAGTATCTTCAAAACCAGAAGGTTGTTTAACATAAGCTTCCTCCTCAATAATAGCATTTAAAAAGGCAGATTTAACATCCATTTGAAACAGTTTAAAATCTTTATGGCATGCAAAGGCTAGTAACATTCGTATAGATTCAATTCTAGCAACAGGAGCATAAGTTTTATCTTAATCAATTCCTTCAAGTTGATTATACCCTTGTGCAACTAGTCTTGCCTTATTTTGTATGACAGTTCCATTTTCATCTAATTTATTACGAAAAACCCATCGAGTTCCAATAATAGAAGTTTCCTCAGGTTTTGGAACTAATTCCCAAACTTTGTTCCTTGTGAATTGTTCAAGTTCATCTTGCATAGCTATAATCCAATCTTCGTCGAGCAATGCATCTTTTATATTTTTAGGCTGGATCTGAGATAAGAAGGATAAGTGACCAGCTAGATTTTGAACTTGTGATCTAATAAGAATCCCTTTATCGATATCACCAATTACGTTTTTTATAGGATGATTTCTAATGACAGGTGTTTCCTTGGGTAAGTTATTTAACTGTGGATTAAGATTTTCAAGAGGATTAACATTGACAGATAGAGATGTATTGTCTATTTTTAGTTCTTCCATATTTTTGAGAATATCTTCAATGACAACATCATTATCTACGAGCTCTTTATATTTCGGAGGAGGTTCAGATTCATCAAAAGTTACATTCATTGACTCCTCAACAACTAGAGTTCTTTTGTTAAATACTCTATAAGCCTTACTGTTAAGTGAATATGCCAGAAATATTCCTTCATCAGATTTGGGATCGAATTTTACCAAATATTGTTTAGTGTTTAAAATAAAACATTTACTTCCAAAGACACGAAAGTAATTTATTTTTGGTGTTCTTTTATAATAAAGCTCATAGGGTGTTTTTAACAATACTGGTCTTAGCGAGACTCGATTTAGGATATAACAAGATGTTGCAATTGCTTCAGCCCAAAAGTATTTAGGAAGACGGTATTCATTTAGCATAGTGTTGGCCATTTCTTGTAAGGTACGATTTTTTCTTTCTACCACACCATTTGATTGTGGTGTGTATAGAGCAGAGAAGTTATGGCTTAAATCGTGCTAATCACAGAACATTATAAAATCAGAATTGTCAAATTCTTTTCCATGATTAGACCGAATATAAACTATAGAGTTTCCCTGTTGATTTTATATTTTCTTGCATAATGCTGAGAAGGAGTTTATCGCTTCATTTTTGAATTTTAGAAAGTCAACCCATGTGAATCGTGAATAGTCATCAACTAGGACTAGAGTATAAACAGCACCCCCCATGCTATGTTTAGGATAGGACCAACCAAATCCATATGTAAGAGTTCTAATGGTCGAGAGGTTGACACTGCGAGCTTAGGTTTATGAGATGCGTGTATTTGTTTTCCTAATTCACAGGCTTCACAGATATGGTCTTTTAGAAATTTTATTTTAGGAAGACCACAAACATGTTCCTTAGAAGATATGTTATTTATTAATTTCATATTAATGTGTCCTAACCTACGATGCCACAACCATAGATTGTCATTGGCAGATATAAGGCACACATTGTCAAGGCGTGAGTATGTATCTAGGTTACACGTGTACACATTTTGACTTCTAGGACATAATAGAATTAATTTACTAGATTGGTCAAGTATTGAACAATTATGAGGACTGAAGGATATTTTAAAACCACTATCATATAATTGACTAATTGATAGAAGATTGCACCTGAGTCTTGTGACTAATTGAACATTAGAGATGGTTATGTGTTTATTGCCAACACTTCTAATTCTAATAACTTTACCTTTGTTGCTGTCTCCAAATGTTACCTCACCATAGTCTGTAGCTTGTAGATTGTCCAGTTTTGTTTTGTCGCCTGTCATGTGTCTTGAACAACCGCTATTAAGGTACCATTTATTTTTAGTAGAGTCAGCTGTGAGACATACCTCAGATTTTGGTGATGATTCATTGTCTTCCATTAGACATAGATTTGCGATTTACTCGGGTTGTTCAGCAGTTACTTCTTCATCACTTAGATCCCAGCCTTCTTCAGCCACTAGTACTTTGTTGTTGGCTAGCTTAGGACAATCCTTCTTGAAGTGTCCAGGCTGATTGTATTCAAAGCATGTATTTGAATTTTCATTGGAGCCAGCATTTCTGAAATTGTTATTGGCTTTGAAATTTGCTCTTTGTGCTTTTGGTTTGAAGGCTTGCTTGTTTCTGAAGTTGTTGAAGTTGTTGTTTGTTTTCATAAAGCCTTTGCCATATCTTTTTGCTTTACTCTGTATTACTCTCCTGAGTTGTATTGATAATAAAGCAACTTCGTTATTATCTAGACTCAGGAGTTATTCATTTAACTCCTCATCATCGCTTTCTTTATCAATTAGTAGAGCTTTGAAAGCGATCCCTTTCTTTTTAAGATCTGTATCTGATCCTGCTTTTTCGACTAGCATGTCGACTTCATGGGCACGAAGATTTCCAATAAGGTTGTCAAGAGGATATGCAGTTAGATCTTGCATTTCATTGATGACTGTGACCTTCATTTTCCATACAGATGGAAGAGCCTTGAGGATTCTTTTGTTCTTCTCATTTGTTGTGTAAACTTTTCTCTGTTGTTCCAGTTCATCAATGATTCTAAAAAAGCGTGTTTCCATATCAATGATTTTTTCACCTTCTTCTAACTTGAAGCTTTCATACTCTTGGATTAGAGCATCTTTTCTGGTCTCTTTGATGTGATTGGTTCCTTCATAGGTTGCAATCAATTTTTCCCAGATTTCTTTAGCATTCTTGCAGTTGCTAACTCTTTTGTATTCTTTTTCTATAAGAGCACTGTTAAGCACTTGCTCGACTTTGGCGGCTATATTCATGGTCTTCTCATCTTTAGTGGTGAATTCATTAGCATCTTTCTCAATGATCTTTTCACCTTCAATTTTTATGGGAATTTTTACACCTCGTTCTATTGCCAGCCAGATTTTGATTCCTTGTGACTTGGCATAGATTTTGAATCTATTCTTCCAGGTGACAAAGTTTGTGCCATCAAATAGTAGAGGTCTAGACATTGATAGTTCTTCTCCGCAACCGATAGCATTGTAGGCCATAGATGGATCTACTCTTAGATATGCCTGTATTCATATAACAAACAAGTTAAAGAGCACCGCTTTGATACCAATTGAAAGTCCAATAATAATCTAGAAGGGGGGGTTGAATGGATTATTACTGGTTAAAAAAATTATCTTAGGCCTTTTTAAATTTTTAACAAATTAATTTATAGTGTCAGAAATTAATATGCAGGGTTAGAAAAATTCAATCACACAATGCACAGAGATTTATCTTGTTCACAATATACAGCTCGGGTATATTGCTATGTCCAGTCTCAAGCTCCTCTCTAGGGCTTGAGATCCTATTACTCCCAATAATAAATGCTCCTTCACTAGGTGGAGAAACCTATACAAAGTTTTATAGATCAACTTATAACTCTTCACAACTAACTATCTTGTACAGCGAACTCCCAGCTCCTTCCTCAAGCTTAGTTGAACCTTCTTTTAGAGCTCAGAACTATTCTATAACATGGTCTTGAAACAACAATCTCTTTCTCACCTCACAAATTCACTAGAGACCCAACTCCCAGCTGACCTCTCTAAGACTCTGGCCTTGGTAAAAGAATTTTTGTCTTTCTCACAGATATAAAATAAACTGACTCTACTCTTTTTCTTTTTACAAAAAGATAGTTTTGAATTTGCTTTTAATGTAAGCAGATAAAGTTTAGTACAATAACTTTTATAGTTGATGCTTCTTAAATAAGCAGATATATATTTTAAGATCAAATATCAAATAAAAGTTCAAGACTTTTATATGGAATGCTTCAGATAAGCAGATATGTATTTTAAGATCAAATATCAAATAAAAGTTCTAGACTTTTATATGGAATGCTTCAGCTAAGCAGTTATGTATTTTATGACCAATAAATAAAAGTTCAAGACTTTTATATGAAATGCTTCAGATAAGCAGATATGTTTTTGATGATCAATAAATAAAAGTTCAAGACTTTTATATGAAATGCTTTAGATAAGCAGATATGTATTTTATGGTCAATAAATAAAAGTTCAATACTTTTATATGAAATGCTTCAGATAAGCAGATAAGTAAATTGATGCAGTTTTTATAAAGATTTTCTTTTCTTTTGATAAAGAATATTTTTCTATGGTTTAAATAATTCTAGAAAAGATTCTTTTATAAAAAATGTGTTTCTATGGTTTTGAAAAGATATAAATTTGATTTTAGAAAACCATATAAAATCACTTATAGTGCAACAAGTATTTTTGTTTAATAAGTAAGTTTATAATTGAAATACTTGTTTATGAAAGTTTATCAAATATAACAGATTTATTATATTATAGTGCTTGATGAAATTTGTTTCACCCACGTATATATATTATATTATATTTGATCTATGTTGTGAAAATTTAGTCACTTAGGATTTAAAGACCGTTTCGGAGAATTTCATAAAAATAACATTCGAATTATCCAATATCTAAGTTCTGACCAAATTGTGTGTTTCACAATCTGATAATTATATAAATATTTTTTAATATTTATATAATGTATCAATATTAATAAAAAGTTACTTAGGATTTAAAGACCGTTTCGGAAAATTTCATAAAAATGACATCCGAATTATACCGGGTATCTAAGTATAGACTTTTTATAATATTTAATAGATTAAATATAGATATATATAAATGTGTATAACAATTAAGTATGATAAATATTCACACACTTCTATATATTATACTATATTTAATCTATGTTGTGAAAATTTGGCCACTCAGGATTTAAAGACCGTTTCGGAGAATTTCATAGAAATAACATCCGAATTATCCGGTATCGAAGTACTGACCAAATTGTTTGTTTCACAATTTGATAATTATATAAATATTTTTGAATTCTTATATAATGTATCAATATTAATAAAAAGCCACTTAGGATTTAAAGACCGTCCGGAAGATAAATTTCTTCCGAGTAATATCAGTATCTAAGTGCAGTCTTTTTATAATATTTAATAGATTAAATATAGATATATATATGAATGTGTATAACAATATATCGTTAATATATATATATATATATATATATATATATATATATATATATATATATATATATATATATATATATATATATATATATATATATATATATATAGCAGTTATGAGATAATATAAATGCAGAAATTTAATGACTTATTTCAACTACTTTGTCCAATTTAATTTTCTTTCAAGAAATAGAACTTTGAAATAGAAGATGTAGAGAAAGCTTTTTCAGAGAGATTATGTAGGCAAGGAGATATAGCTTTTCTTTGTTTTGTGAATTGGTAAATTTAGAATGAATTAAAAGCCTCCTATTTATAGGATTTTGAAGTTAAGGGCAAAATAGTAAATTTTGAAATCAGATTTTTGAATCAAAGGTTCAGATTGCATAGATAAAAAATGAATGGTTCCGATCAAGGATGGAGCACACGCATTGGGGTAACAAATATTTGTGCAGGGTAGTTTTTCAAAAATTGTCATCATATGTTTTTGAAAAAGTGGCACACCTAATTTTTGGTCCAATCAAAAAGCTTTGGCCAAGCTTTTTTCAAAAACTTTTGCAAGGCAAAAATCTTCAGCACATCATTTTCATTTTGTTTCACACTTGCACACACCACATTCATTTTGCACTCATTTTGCATACACGACAGCACACACACACGGTCACATGCATGCATAGTTTTCCATGCACACACAAGCATACGACATGCACACACACACACACACACACACACACACACATATATATATATATAATATTTTTGTACTATATATATATAAGTAAATGCTTTTGAAATCTTTTTGCCCAATGTTTAGAAAAATCAATTTTTAGAAAAGAATAGGAATCTTCTTGTCTTAGGAAATGTTAATATTTGAATAAATTTAATTAACGCTTGATAATTAATTTATCAAGGTCAAGAAAAATAAATTCAATTTTAGGATGAAAAATATTTTTGATAGGAATAAAATAGGATAATTAAAATCAATATTTATAATAATCCTATAGAGAGGATTCTACCTATTTTTATATTAATCCTATTTACTAAGTTTGTTATCATCAACATCATCAAAATAAAATGATTAGTTTGGAGACTTATCACGGTGCTAAGACCTTATAAACCAGATCACAAGCATGTAATTCAATATGAACCTATTCAAGTAGAGAAAGATTTAACATACGAAGAAGATCTTGTTCAAATAATTACAGGAAAGAACAAGTTTTAAGGAATAAAATAATATCTTCTGTAAAAGTGCTATGGAGGGACCACAGTGCTGATGAAGCTATATGGGAACTCGAGGAAAAGATGAAGAAGAGTTACCCCCATCTTTTTGAGTAACTGTGCACTTGTGATTCCGTTGACGGAATCCTTATAAGGGGGGAGAATGTAATGACTCGAAAAGTTCTATGTAATATTCAGTTATTATAATGTCAAATTTTGAGTATTTTTATTATTATTATTTATACTTAATTGTTGTGGCATTTGAATTATTTACTACTTAATAATTTATTAAGTGTCTCTAGATTATGTATGGAAAATGATATGGATTGAATATACCTTATTGTAATGGTATATAAATATCAAGAATGAAAAGGAAAGCCAACATGGCTTAATTGGGGAAATATTCTTGACATAAAACTACCTATGTGTGCAATGAAATAATTATATTATAATATAATTAATTTCATTCAAAAGTATTATCTAGTGATAAATAAGGATAATGGTGTGTACTACCATAAGTTATTTAAATTACATGGAACCATCATTTTTAATGATGTATGTGCTAACTATTTTGCAAGTCTAACCCAATGTGGTTGTGACGCCCCCAAATCCATGCAACATCGATTACAGGACATGATGCTCACGGTACAACATACATCATTGTCTAACTACGTAAACTCCAGAAATAATAATAATATAACTATTACATACTTATTCAAAATAAAATCCCAAGTCTTTACAACCTTTAATAACCCAAAACTTAAACTTAGCGTTTATCGCTACATTACGTCATATGCGGAAATATAAACTTATTACAAAAGGTAACTAGCATCATTTCATCTTAGATTTTCCCTTGTCCTTGCCCGAGCCCTCTGCCTGTTCATCCTTAACTGAAAGATTTAAGCAAGAATGAGCACAAATTGCCCAGCAAGTATATAAAGTAGTTTGAAAATATACATCAGGAGTAAAAATATCTGTATGACTATATCTCAACAGTTGAAAGAATTATCAAAGATAAGAGTTTAAGAATTCTCAATATCATACTAAGGGGTGTTAAATACCCTGAACGTTACTTTGTTTCATCGAAAACCATCAGACGGTTTAACAATCAAATATATTGTAAACGGTCTCTGCAAGTACTCCAGGTGATCAGCCTATCGTACCCTACATTGTGCACATGTATAAAGTTTAAGCTGCGTAAGCATAAATGAGACTATATGCCCGACATCTATCCGCCCGTTTATTCGGGTTGTTCATCTTAGTATTCATGCGAGACCGCACCAAAACAATTTGGATTGGTAAACATTAAATAGCTTCGAAAGATTTGAATTAAATCATTTTTCATCAATAATAACTAGCCGAAAACAAAGGCCAGAAAACATACTTAGAAACAGTTTGATAACGACATGAAACTTATAAGCATAGCTGTTAGAATAATAACTGAATAATCATTGATAAGCTTGCAAGATAATTGAAGTTGTATAACTTCACAACAAAGGAACTTGCACGAATAAATAGCTAGCACAAGTCCAATACTTACCCTCACTGCGATAAAAATGAGTAAGGATTGAATAAATGCCCAATAGAAATTAGGGTTAGAAAACTTTCCTGATACGTCTGCTATCGTTAAAGCTAGCAATTAACCTTCACGTAACCTAATCATATGTGTCACGTTAAGCCATTAGGTTCTCGAACTCTAATTTAAAAGATAATGGTTTCCTTGTATTCTAATACGATTAATAACTAACACGTATTCAAATACAATTCAATTGCACAATACAATTCAATTACTTAAGCATGTTGCATCTTATAGGTCTAGGGGTTCAGTATAAGAATCTGTAAAAATAAAGTTTCTGGAATTTTTTTTTGACCCGGCCCGACCCGACCCGACCCGACCCGGATCAGACCCGACCCGGACCGGCGCAGCCTCAAGCCGTGTTACCGGCGCAGCTGCGCTGCCTGGCAAACCCGAAATCCATCTTTGTGTGGCGCAGCTGCACAGGTCTAAGCCTTATGAGCGGCGCAGCTGCGCTGTTCATCAGGCCCAGATCCTGATTTTCGTTTTCGAGCAGCCCACTTTGCAATTTAATTCCGATTAAACCATGCATGATATTACCATGAAACTTGGACACAACATACTTCATATAACATATTATTTTACAAAAATATCACATTCCAGAAAATAGCAAGTTAAGACCACGAATCGGCTGCCTTAAAAAGCGTGCCACCACTGATTTCATACTAAGAAAAATTCTGTAAAACCCAAAAATCTGCAGATTTCATTACCAACATGCTTGCTAATGAAAATCATAACTCTCTCAATTTAACTCCATTTCTTATGAAATTTTGACAGATTGGACTTCATACAACATACTATTTTATAAAATTATTAGCTACCATAAACGGGTCACAGAAACCATAATTCCAAGGCTCCGAAAAACCCAAAAAATCACAGATTCTATATTCAACTAACTTTGACAAATTTTGTGATTTTGATTCTAGCATGCATGGGGTTGATTCCTACTGTCCAGATCACACATACTAACATATATACACATGTTACAACAATCAAACTCACTAAATTACCATAATTTGAACAAATTGACCTCTAAGAATCATATTATCAAACACTTAGCATGCAAACTCGAATTCTTTGATTCTCTACGTAATTAAAGCATGTTAAGTCCAGGATTTTCATTCTTAATATCCCCATATCAGTAAACAACACCAACATAGCATCATAGAAGCAAAACAAATCATTTCTCATGAATATACATGCATTTTCTTACTAGTTTTCTCAAACACATATAAAAGAGAGTTCATGGCTTACCTCTTTGATGAATTCTTCTTGTGATAATCTGATTAGAGCCTCACACCTTCCTTGTTAACTGCTATGTAATCTCCAGAACTTTTAGAAGCTCTCAACTTTCATTCTCTCAATTTTATTTTGCTCTCTTGGTGGAATTTTAGGAAAAGAAAGAATATATGAGTTGGGTGTATATATAAGTAGCTTGATAGAGGGTGAAATCTCCAGCCCTTCCCTCTCCCCATAACAGATAAATAAATTGCATCAATAAGTTATCATTGAAAGGAATGGGGAGTTAGAGAATGGAAAAGGATTTTGATTGTTAAAATGTTGTAACTCCCTCCTCCTTCTATTTTATATATCACGTATACTCCCTCCCTCAATGTCCCAATATGGTTGTCACCATTGATCCACCAGCTGCTGACTTATATAAACATATTATTATTTTAATCATTTAATCAATTAATAAATTATTTTGACCATTTTGCCCTCCGTAGCCGAACGTTGCGATACTTATATCGATTACTACTAAAGTCGACGTCCTGGACGTCATGGGACTATCCGTTTCGTTAAATTCATCTCCGAAACTCGTGGCTGACTTTTTACTCGAAAAGTCTACCGATTGACTTTGACCAAAAAGTCAACCATGACATATTTTTGTGGTTACAGTCTATCCTGACTAATTTCGATGTTCTGGACTCAAATGCGCAGTCCGCGTCTCTAAATTCTACTCCAACTCATGTTTTAATACCACTCCACGAAATTAATCAATTAATTCCATACTTAACCAATTTAAATAGTTGAATTAAACTAAACCAACCATTTAAATACTCCCCATCACATATCATAAAATAACACATGTTTGTATAACACATATACATCTAATAAAAGAAAACACACAAGAATTTTACATAAATTCGTTTATTGATAATTGTTAAATGATATAATAATCTCAGATATTACAGTGGTAGATCAAACTCATGAAAATTATTATGTATTGAAAGTTCATATTTAATTATTGGACCACATTAAATTAGATATATATACTTGTAGATGTACTGCATTAATTATGACATTATGGACCCTTGCCTTACTTAAAGAGATGTAATGGGAGTCCAAGTTATATAAGTTGGGTCAACTTAATTTTCCCATGTATGCTTGCAAACCTTCTTTATTTTATTAGAGTATAAGATGAGCATATTAATCCCAAAACAAAGCCATATATGTCCCTTTTCCTTGCCCAATCCGACAACCACATGGTGGATAGTAGGGGGACTATTTTTAGTTTTATTAAAATAGCATTAAGATGGATGTTGTAATACCCGAGAATTTTTGAATATTATTAAATGAATATATTAATGAAAATGAATATTTATTTGAATATAAATATATATGTGTTGCGAGATAAGCTCATTCAAATAAATTCAAATTGAATATATAATAATTAAGGAAGAATGTAGAGTTTCTGTTAAACTCGTTGAAATACCTTGTGTGGTACGAGAATAGAAACAATAATGAGCTTAATTAAGCTTAAGTGATAAACCTTGTGTGGCCTAATTAATTTTCTAATCTAGTTAGGTCATTGAATTAATAATGTATTGGACTTAGGATATATACAAGCCCAATAACACTAATGTGATATGTTATAAGAATTAAGAGATGTGGCCCAATCACTTTATGTGCTAGATTAACTAATAGAGTCCATGTGCTTTAGTGTGCTTAGCCCAATTGATTTAATTTGATGTGGCCCAATGTGTAATGTATGATGATATATATATATATATATATATATATATATATATATATATACATGTAGATATATATGTAGGAAGTTGTATAATAGAGGTTGTAAAATGAGGATGACATTGGAATGTGAATAATTATTATATAAAACTATATGATAAAAATAAGCTTAACTTATGTAAATTACTAAGTGGTATGAAAGAGTCTTATGTGACCCTATGATGTGTGTGGGAGTATTTAAATTGGTATTCTCAACCTATGAGGGAAAATGACATTTACTAAATAAATAGTTAATATTAAATGATTATTTTAATATTTATGTAGAATTGGAATAATGAGTTTTTATGAAAAATAATATTGGTACCCAACTAAATTATTCTAGTCTAATGTGAATATTAATTGAAATAAACCATGTATGCTAATAAAATGTAAATGCTGAGTTTTAAGGGTAATGTCCCAAATTGATAGTCATTTTCTCCTCCTTCTCATTTTCGTGAAACTCAAAAAGGCTAGCTAGCTAACTTGCTTCTTCTTCTCCAAAATCCATACCTAGCTAATGATGAGAGGGGTGTGGGCAAAATAGTTGCCATGATTTGCCAAGCTAACTACTCTTCTTTGTCCACCATTCTTCTTCTTCTTCCTTTGAGTTCAAACTCAAGGGCAATGGATTTGTATGGGTTTTCATTTTCCTATAAATTGGAGCCTTCTCTTCTCATTTTGGTTGCTAGAAATCTGAAAATTTTCAAGTAGAGAGTGAGTGAGTGAGTCATCAAAAGTTAGAAGCAAGTGTTAGGAGTTTCAAGCTATAGAAGGTAACATTCCTATTTTATATTTTGGTATCATGTTCTTCAAATTCTTGTAAATTTCTTGTTAGATAGTTTGATAATGGATACCATGATGTTTGTCAAGTTCATATACCTATTACTAAGGTGTTGATCATGTTCTATGCTATCAAATTTCAAGTTTTACAAGTTTGTAGAAATGTCTTGAAATACTTGCTTTTAATGTCCAAATTGATGAGCTAAACTTGTGGAAATCGGTAAATGGGTTGTTAGAATCATGCTATGTATGTTGGGTAGTAAGTTTATGGAGTTTATACATAGTGGGTATGCTTAAAATTGCAATTTGATTGTGATTTGGGATGTTGGTTCGCAGCAGGGGAAAACAATTTTCGAACTGATATAGCTATGCCCGCCTCGGCGGGCCTTCCTATAAGCTAAATTGCCGCCCCGGCGGGGGGTGGCCAGAGAATTTTAATGGCCTTTTTGGACAATGCCGCCCCGACGGGCCTTCTGTAATCCAATTGCCCACCCTGGCGGGGGGTGGTCAGGGAACCAAAGTTGTTCTATTAATTTCTCAAACCTAGTAACCTAACCTAACTTAACTTAAGGAGCTTACATAACCCTTAAACATGTGTCAATGTGTATTACAAGATATGTTAGTAGGATTAGGGTTTGAGTTATAATCTTTTGAAAGAAAAGTTAAAGGACGAATACCATGTTTATAAAACCTTACGCCTTTTTGAAATCTAACCTTTTTAGCATGTATTCGCAACTTAGTTAGTTTTATGAATACATATGAAATGTAGTTTCGAAATGCTTTGCATACTTAATTTGTTTAACATGAGATTTCTTAAGACAACTATGTACACTACTCAATGTTGCTTAGAATAGGTTTTTAAATAGTAAAGTTATGTTGATTTGCAATACATGAATCAAATACATGCAAGGATGCGTAGTAAAGACTGTTTAACATTATTATATGGTTTAATGAGTACTATGGTTAGTCTTTGACATAACAAGCCTTCTTGGCTTTGTAAAATAAAGATTTATGAATAGAACTATCCATTGTTGAAAGTAAATAGAAAAGACCAAACCTAGTTCCTCAACATGCATATAAGAATGCCTTAAGCTATAATACATGGCTCAAGCAATGTTTTAAGTGTTCAAGCATATAGTGACTTTATGGAACTAAGTTTTGCTAAGATGTTTCTAAGGTTTTCGAAACAATGTGGATTATACATCTATGATTTTAAATGTGTGTCGAATACATGGATAAACATATGTGTAATAAAAGTATGTTGATATATGTTTATAAACTTTTGAATGTTAAGTCCAAAAGGTAATTGCAAACTATAAAGCAATGATTAGAAACTATGTTATTTAACTTCATGGTGATTTATAAACTAAACTTTTGTGCTATAAGTACGCAAAATGTGTAATGGAGTATGTAAAGAGTATACAACTAAGTTAGACGTTTATGTATGCGTTTAAACTTACATATCATGTATGAGTATACGTAACTAATGAATATCCTATACGCATAACTATATTACGATAGGGATTCGAAAAGTGTTGATTTAGCTTTTCGTGGATAGACTACGCATAAGGCAAGTTTCCTGACTTACACTCATTTATTGTGCAAGTATCCTAAACCCTTGCATTACTTTATTCAACGGATATCGTAAGCAAGTACTTGAACCCTACTCTTTATTGAGCATTACTGGAGCTTGTACTATTATTGGTTATACAAGTAAATAATTGAAAGCATGATTCTTATCCTATGACATAATGCCTCATAAATAGAATAAAGTTGTTTATTCTCGAACTTTGATTCGAGTATTGAACTTATAATTGTTCGCTTATTCATTTAAAGAGCCGTCTATGCCAATTGATTCGGCTAGACTTATAACATGATTAGAAAGCTGTCCAAACCAATTGAATGGTGCGGAATTCTTGTGTTAGCTGAGTTGAACAACTTTCTTTGAAGGGGGTATATATTTGTCTGGAGACCGACGTGCACACTTAAGTATGATTAAATGTTATGCATAATATAGGGTACTTTAGGCTGATCACCTGTTGTACTTATTTTATTGGATTTTCAGTATATTACTGTTAATTCTAGTAGAAGTTCATAGTCCTTAGTGACTGCTCAGTATTCAGATATCTTGAAACGTTGAATTGATTTAGTATTGAATCTTATTGATATCTTTCTGTCCTTAGCGATTATTATTGATAACTGTTAATATTTCTTGTTATCCTTGAAACTATCACATCATGTTATACTCTTTTGAGATTTGAGAACTATATTACTCACCCTTGTTGTTATATTACTTGCTGAGCAAACTTGTTGCTCATTCTTGCTTTCCCTAAAATATTTCAATTAAGGCAGAGCAGTGCGGACCCTTGGGCACAGACAAGGGCAAGGGAAAGGCTACTGAGTAGCTTAATGTTACGTAGAACTTATGATTGTATTAAGACTTATTCTATTATATATTAGTTAGGATTATGTATGCTTAAGTTATGTCTAAGCTATGTAATCAATGTTTAAGTTTCGAGACCTTGGGACGTGAATAAATTATATTAATTAAATATAATCTATTCAGTAATAGTTGTGTATTATTCCGCTGTGCCATGCGACATTTAGTTGTAATATTTACTGTGGTATTAGATTTTAGAACGTGACAAACCGAATTCGAGTGACTAAGTGGCGATCCGAATTTGGGGGCGTCACAGATGTGGCAAATCCAGTTAGTTAAGCATTAGTTAGCCAATTTGTCAGTTAAATGAACAACCAGTTAGAAGCCAATTAGTTAGTTTAGTCAGTAGCTATAAGGTGTAGAGTGGTTGTAGGAACCAAGTTCATTGCATCAGTAAGTAGTTGCTAGAGGCTAACTGACTGCTAAAAGGGTAAACTTCCAGGAAGATATTATAGGAGACAAATAGGCTTGATAATGGAGTACCTGGTAGGGGCCGGGTGGAGGCTGAAGAAAGCCAGCAGTAGAGCAATGATGGCTAGCCACATTCCAGCCATACAATGCATTTGAAATTCAGATAGCTTCCCCACTGGTCTGAATTTAAAAAAAACTCAGCTGTTAGAGGAAAAAAAGGAGAGTTACGGCTGGGAAGAAGAGAAGACTAAGCAGCACAGCTATCTGTAATATCTAGAAGCTAGCAAGGTGTAGTAATTTAAACCTTTTCCATTCCATTTTGATGTTTACATAAACTAATTAGTGGCCGAGTGACTTAAAAAGGGTTGTTACATGAAATTATTGCATTGTGGACTGCTACATTGATTGCTTAATAGAGTGACTGTCATAAGAATAGCATTATGACTGTGGTTTGTTATTCTTGTTGCTATTTTAATGCCATAAGGCTGAATCAAATATGTGTAAGTATGAAGATTGCTCACCAACTGTTTGTCAAAGTATTTGAGAGAGGACTGTTATATGCTAGAGGCTAGGCTAAGTGTGCAGTCTACATTTATGGCTAGAATACCATGCTAAATAATCAAGTAAGGTCATGTATGCTTGCATGCTAAATGTGGTATGTGGCGCCCCCAAATCCGGGTACCTTCAAACCCGAGTCCGGTGCTACAACATTCTCATATATCTAACTATATAAGCTTAATAACACGAATGTAATCAATATATTATTACATCATATCCTTCAAAATCCCAGATTCTGTAACCAATACATGTTCATATTCTCATAATATTACACATTACAAAGTAATATTAACCTATTACATGATCTTCTATCCATTTTTGTCTTCCTTCCTTTATCCTACTGGATTCTTCGATACGTACGCCCTTAACTGAAATCATATAGTTTAAGCAAGAATGAGCATTAAATTACAGCCCCATAATTGACTATCGACTATGTAGGCTAAATATCCTATACAGCCTTGTCTTAATAACTTCCTGGCTTACATCATCGTCAGACAACTCGCTTGTCTAGGCGACTTGTTGCCATAAAATATAACCTTTGATGGAGTCATAAGGTTAATACTTTTCTTCTGGCAATCAATTACAGCCCCATAATTGAATAGCCAATCCATTCCCAGGATAACGTCAAATTCCCCAAGTTTAATCGGTATAAGATCTACATTCATAACGTTACCCTTAATATCCACTCTACAGTTCTTGTGTATATACCTAACATGAATCACTTCCCTATTCGCAATCTCGATGTTCATAGGGATTTCTAATTCGTCTTTATGCAGTTCTAAGTTCTTTGCAAAGCCATCGGATATAAATGAACATGTAGCACCCGAATCAAATAAAACATAAACATTGACTTTATTGATCGGAATGATACCCGACACCACATCACGAGACAGCACAGCATCCTGTACGGTCATATTGAATGTCCTTGCAGTTGGTCAGTTTGTCGAAGTCGGTCCAATAATTGTAAGAGGATTTCCACTGTTATTTCACTTATTTCCACCTGACCCTGCCCCTCCAGATGACTTCTTGGGACAGTCTCTAGCCAAGTGTTCCTTTGACCCACATGTGTAGCAGGCGCCCTTCTTAGGGTTAGGGCAGTTAGGTGCTATATGACCTTCCTGACCACAATTGTAGCAAACTCTTTTCCCTTTCATGCAGACTCCCAAGTGAGTCTTCCCATAGGTTGGGCATGGTTCTATCCTTTTCTTCTGACTCCCTTGCTGATTTACGGACGACGGGTTGTCATTCTACTTCCGTTTATGATTATTGGTTCCTCCCGTGTTACTGCCACTAGCCTTATTATTTCTTTCACTTTCATTATTATTCTTCTTCTGATCCTGATTGTACTTGGTCACCGCTTTGCTTCCACCTTCAGCGAGGATGGCCTTCTCCAGAACTCCAGCAAAAGTGTTCAATTGAAACATTGACACTTTGCTATACAACCAGGGTTTCAGTCCCTGCTCAAATCGCCTAGCCTTTCTTTCGTCAGTATGCACCTGATATTGGGCAAACCTAGCCAATTCGTTAAACTTTGCCGCGTAGTCGGGCACAGACATATTTCCCTGTTTCAACTCCAGAAATTGCACCTCCATTTCATTCTGAGAGCTGGTCGGGAAGTACATCTCGAAAAACATTTCCTTAAACTTTTCCCAGGTTATTACACCTTCTCCTCCCCTGACCTTATTTGCCTGCCACCAGTAGCTGGCTTCTGATTTTAACATGAATGTTGCATAGGCGGTCTTTTGGTCCTCCCTAACTCGGGCAACCTCAAAAACTTTCTCTATCTCCATAACCCAAGTCTGAGCGTCTACCGGGTTTGTGGAGCCTTTAAACTCCGGCGGTCCCACTGCCTTAAAATCTTTAAACGAAGTGTTCGGTGGAGCTTGAGGTTGATTGTTCATCGCTCCAGCTAACAGATTTACCAACTGCTGAACGGGGTTCGCATTGCCATCATTGTTGTTATTGTTATTGGTTGACCCTTCTTGGGCTTGTCGACGATTTTGTCTCCTTCTTGGCGGCATATTTCTGTTAAGATATATGCTCATTAGATCTATTCAATCTCTAAAATACTTAAGACTTAACTCAAATATTTAACATAATCACTTTAACTCATAACATCTCAAATAAACTTTGATATTTTATTGAAATCAAAAGTTTTTAACATAGTACGATAGCATTTCTGCCATTTACATCAACTATCCCGAGATAAAAGATCTTCAGGATTTAAATCATCAGAATATTCCTTTGTTTATAATCACATCGGAATTTATATTATTAATTATCAGTTAAACATTCACATAATCATACTGTCCCATCATGACCTGCTAAGACGTCGGACAGCTTTGCTACGCTCCTCCTCCATTATGCGGGACATAGTCCTGCGATCTAACATATACCCAGGCAGTCCCTCGAACTGAATTGGATATCTCATAACTCGGTCCTGGGCCTCATCAATTGCCCTCAGAAACGTGTAGCACGTCTCTGCAACCTTAGCTCTCTTTGCACGCGCCTCCTCCTCTGCCAGATCTGCACGTCGTGCATTGCTCATCCAAGCTTCCTCTACTATGGCAAGTCTTTCTGATTTTTCTTTCAACTCATTCTTCAATCTTCCTATCTCCTCTGACTTCTGCTCACTTTGGCCCTTTTCATGAGCCAAGTCCCACTCCACATTTCCAAGACGGGTGTGGAGTGTCTCAACCTCACCATTTTGCTGCTCAATGGTAGTCCGTTGAGTAACCGTCCGCTCTCTCAACTCCTGAATTGTATCTCGTAACTCTATGTTGCGATCATACAATAAATCGTACATATCAGCACTGACAGAGTTCTGTGGGAACTCCTCAAGGTCTTCCTCCTCCTCCTCCTCGGCTGCCTCAGCCGGGATCTCAAACTCCTCAGAGTCCTCCTCTGAGTCAATCTCTGGCTTATGCTCCCGACCAATGACTGTGATCAACGGAGATGGTTCTGGCTGTACTAACTGCTCCCAGACTGTATGTATGTCTCGGGGCTCCTCATCTCTAGTCTCTAGGGGTACAATATCCCTGGGCTGACTAGCTCCTCCAGTATCTGACATCCTGACAAAATAAGTTTTAAGTCTTAGTTATTAAGTGATATTAATCGATACTCGAGCAAGTATATAATTATAAACACATAGCACATAAGGTAATTTTATTATCTTTCTTAGAACTCAACAAGAGTTATCATTTCTATGTTCTCGAAGGCTACTATCCTAAGGTTTTCCCCCACCTAAGGCTCATAACCTACGGCTTTGATACCAACTTGTGACACCCCCAAATTCGATATCTTAATTTCCACAGGATTTGGTGTTCACTGTTCAAATATCATAAGACTATCTACCCATAATAATAGAAATTCATTAAATAGATAAATAATCCATTATCTTACATCATCTGAAATAATAATACATAATAAATCCCAGGTCATACTTAACTTTAAATCTCTGTTGCGAAAACGTAAATAAATAAGTCTTAATCACACACATAAGTCTTGAACTTTAACATTCTTAACATCAACACAAGTCTTCAACACTTGTTAGCTTTTCCTTTGCCCTTGCTACTAGAAGGTTCATCACTTCGTTCATTCTTAGCTGCAATGTTATTATGCAAGAGTGAGCACGAATGCCCGCAAGTATAAAAATGTGACAATAATGACATGCGAGTGAAATTAAAGAAATCTGAATAACAGAAAGCTCAACTTTTGAATCAGGAATAGTAATCGAGAATCAAATTACATCTGAGGGTCATAAGACCTTGAACTATTCCTAGGTCAAGTATATTAACCTTTAACATTTAATAGTCATAAGACTATGGACCTTACTTCGTACTTAGGGAGATCAGCCCTTCGTACCGATACTGTGCACAATACCTCAACGCTTAAAGCATCATCAATTCCCCTTTAATAGGGTTGTTCATCTCAGTTTGTCATCAGAGTCCGCACCAAATAAAGTTTGGTTTGGATAACTCAATAGTAGTTCTGGAATTTAGAACGCTCATCAACTATGGACTAGTCGAATCAATAAGGGTTCGCTAGTCTTAAAGGATTCATCAATATATGATATTCAATTTGAATAATAACTTCTCAAGGGTATACAATCGAATAAGTGTTGTATACTGAAATGATACTTTTACAAAAATAATACATCTCATATGAAATTATGAACTTGAGTAATCAAGAATAAGAACTTTGCTTGATATAGAACTTAAGTTTATAACTTGCTCAATATAAAAGTAAGGTTTAGAAACTTGCTCAACAATAATAAGTTAGGGATAGAATACTTGCTCAAATGTAAAGATTTGAGTTTAGAAAACTTGCCTCGTGCACAAGCTACAATTATAACTCACTTCTTTAATTACTCTTACCTATCAACAAATTCACAATATTAATTAATCACAGGTTCGATATGTTTATCGATTCACAACTGTGTTCTCCGAACTCATTATTAGGTTTGTCAAATAATGGTTTACGTTGATTAATTAACTTATTAATTAATCGCATAACTTAAGTTATTAATCTTGTATTAACATCTTATCACATATATAACATGTCTTCATGTTTATTAGATTTAAAACACATTACTCAAAAATTCAACACTTAGAATTTTTTCAAAATTTCAAGGCGGGCGCGGCCGCGCGACAATAACACTTGGGAACGGCGCGGCCGCGCGGCTACGATTTTTCAGAATCTGAAGTTCGTGAACGAACACAGAAAATTGGCCATTTTCTCCCAATTAATACCAATATACTGATTTATAATGTTACCCATGAAGTATAAACTTCATAGGAACATCACAAATTACTACTAACATGTTTCTCACATTTTAACTCATGTAATTACACAAATTAAAACCATCAATTTCACTGTTCTTTATAAATTTTATAAAGTTTAATGAAAAACATAAAATTTCTCATTACAGATTCGTTACTACATTGAATCCACTCATTCCAATTCCATTTTCTTTGTTTTAACATGCACAATCATATTCATTTGTCAATTTTAATACAAAACGTATGATTCAAACATTAATTTAACCCATATGGGTTATTCTCACAACATTTATACTCTCTTTTCAAGAACCCAATTCTTAACAAAATTACATGGTGTGATCAGTGTAAATCATGTATTCATGATTCAACACATAATACTAACATATATGATTACATATATGATCATATCTTGGTTTAATTTTCCAAAATAATACTTAACAGAGAAATTTTAAACATACGTTAAATAAAACTCTGTGATTTTCCAAAAACGCAATTAAAGCCTAATTATACAATTTTGATCATTTTAAATCATTCATACCAAGTATAAAACATGATTTAAACACAGACCCACATAGATAGAGCCATATCATAACCCAATTATGAAACCCATTTTTTTACAGAACTTTAAAATACGTATATAAAAAACTTTGAGAAAATTATATTTTAAAAACTAAAAAGGAAGATTACCCTTAATAGTGAAGATGAAACAATCACAGATAATATCAATGATCTCTCAATCTCTCAAACTTTCCTTCTTCTCTCTCAATTTTCTCTGATATTTTTCTCTCTGAAATTTTTCTCTTAACTTTCTTTCTCTGACTTGAACAAATGAAAACAAAATACGCCTAACACACTAATATACGTATATATTATATCCATTAAATTAAATAACTGCTAACTCCCACAAGGGCCTTGTTTAGCTAGCACCTTAACTCTTCTTTTCCATTTATGTTAATAAAACTCTTATAATATAGTTAATAGTCACACTACTAACTAACTAATTAATTTTATTTAAATCAATTAAATAAAATATAATAACTTTACATTAATTCACATTGTCACATAATTAATAATTTTATTTATTAATTATGTCAATTCATTAATTCTTTTAATTAATTATTAAATTAATTAAAGTAATATTATGCCCATTTAATTAATGCATTTAATCAAATAAATTCAATTAATTAAATACATTGAACTATTAAATTACTACACATTAATTTAATTAATGTAACACATATAATTAAATTAATCTACCAAAAATTCATGAATTAATTATTTAACTCAATAATTAAATCATTAAAAATATTTATTTATTTCAATAAATATTCAAATAACTTTACAAAATTCTCGTTCGTCACAATTCTTAACCTTTTAATCTACGTTAAACTATTAACTTAAGGTCGAAATCACTCCTCAAAGTGTTACATTACATAAACTTTAAGTCTATAATTGTCCTCTAAACTTTCCCCAAGCTCTGAGTGGAAAAATACTCATTATTGGGCTTTGCCCTATCCTGGCGTTGCTGCGCCAGGATCTAGTACAAAATTCGGCGTTGGTGGGCAGTAGCTCAACTCTCCGAGACGGCATTGCGGCGCCCAAATTTGAGCATTGATCGACGCTGCGGCGCCAGGCCTAGTCCTTTGAAGAAAAAAATTTTTTATGTGTTTAACTATGCTTTCGACGCTCATTTTGATAACTAGTAACTCGATTATTACAACTCAGAATGAATCAATTCCCGAGCTAAACTCTTACTATTCTTACTTATTATGTTTTCACCAGACAGAATAAATTTCTGAATCCGTTAACAAGCCTTATACTTAGCTCAAAAGTCCCTTAACACTTACTTTCTTAACTTAGCATTCTTGATAGTTATTCATTCGTTCTTCGTCAATTACTCATTCGGACCCGGAATGAGTTCGTTCTTGAGCCTACGACTCATATTTTTAACTGTCTACAACATTTTTATGAAACTTCAATCATTCGGATTCATTAACTCATATCATAGCTTCGTTTGGAAGTCATAACAAACCATTTAGCATATTTTACTTAAATTTTTGCCATAACTTCGTATAGCTTGTTCTTAATCCGTTCCACATGGAACCTTCAAATCTAACTGCAAATGATGGTTTTAAACTTGTCCATCAACAACATCCTACAGATGGTTTTCAATTTGTCCATCAACAACATTCTATTGACGATTTTAAATTTGTCCATCAATAATTTTTACTACGTTCTTCGTTCGTTCTTTATTTTTTATCATTATTTTGATTACGATTCACTTTGCACATATAAATTAGTGTTTTAAATCTGCTAATTCTTCCTTATTTCTCCGTAACACTTATACGATTCCAACGAATCGTCAAACCACCAACACAACACTTCATAAAAAGGCTAGAAAGCGATTAATAGATGAAGAGTTTGAGTTTTTCGATTCCTACCTTATGATTCTTCGCGTTACTTCATTAATGAATGACTTAATCTTACATTTTCTTCCTCCGAGACTTAAAAATTTGAGTCTCTCACTTCCTCTCTTTAACTATCTAGAGTTTTCTCTCTTGGATTTGATGAATTGGTAAGAAAGAATGAAGAAATGAGCTTTTATATATGGATTTTCAAGACCATGGGTATTTTGATCATTTGGTCGGCTTTTTACCCTTAGATATTTTCTTCTTTTTTTTTTCAAAATATATTCCAAGACTTAGCTACTAAGTCTCGTTGTTCGATCTGTCTTTCAGAATTCGTTCGACAGTTGAAAAACTGCGTTCTCCGATTCTAAATATTTTTAGATATTACGTCTTTCCTCTACAGATTAACTTTTACGCATTCGTCAAAAATTGAAAAACGCGAAAAGTGTTTTCAATGACGTTTTCCAAGAAAATGGTTAAACAATTGAAAAGCCGATAAAAATACTATTCGTCTTTTCCCTATTTCGTCTTATTATTACATGTTTTTTGAGAAAAACTTTTATTAGATAATACAACTTTTCATAATGTATTATCGGCAAATCTTGAAACGAAATGTCATTACGATATACGAATCTCTCAAAAGAGCTTAGGGTTAAACCCTAACTTATATCGTTCTTTGGGTGAATAGTGTTTTTACAGAAATTTTCTCGAATTTTTTTTTATCTTCGTCTTCAAAATTCTTATTCGTTAATTCTTGCACGTAGCAAAAATACTAACATATAAACATCATCCTAGGTCATAAAACGACATTTAAACACATAATACAAATAATATTCATTAAATATTATTTTATTCAGTAATATTCCACAAAATCTTAATTATTAAGCTAGGTGAAATTTCTCGATCGTTACATGGTATGATATATTGAGAGTAACTTGCATGTTATGCTAGTCTATACATGAGGTAAATAAATTAATTGAGATTATGCCAATAAACAAAGTAAAGGTTGTTTACACTTGACTTTAACAAGGCTCATATGCTATATCTTGATGACCAAATGATCCAATAATGAAGCTTGGTAAGGGTAAAGCCTAAATGAGATTTTTCAATTTGAAAGGAACCCAAAACAGGGCAAGTCTGGGCCTGTTTTTGAACAGGCCAAACTCAGTCACTGTTTTAGGAACCTTTGTATAAATCCATAACTTGATTTTGGTTGTAGTGTTAGTTCATATTTTAGAAACTTAAAGCAATGGGTGACTATTTTAATCAAAAGCATAAGAACTAGGATCTATGAGTTGTAAATCATGTATAAGGGTTATATATGCAGAGAACTTGAGTACTTAAAAGCCTAGTACTGTTATGGTAAATGAATGTTAACTCATACTTATAAAGCCTAGGAAAGGGGTTGTTTTAGTATTGATAACTGAGATAAGTTGCAATCATGCTAGAGTGTGTGGTAATGAGTTTTTATGATAATTTAAAGTTCATATGAAATTCTTAAAGACCCTTTGTGTTCTGTGGTGGACTGTTTAAAATTTGGTAGCCAAAAATGTGCCTATAAGGGACTGTTATGGCCATTTGTAGCTACTGATGTTATAAATCAGTAAGGTGTACTTATATTGTCTATATGTATCATTTAAAAGTTGTTCCCTAAGTTAGTTGAGGTCTAGGTTGGGCGTTGTCCAAAAACCATGTTTAAAAGCTATAAAAAAAAGCTTTAAAGTGTCCACTAAAACCAAACTATAGAATTACCACACATGGAGTATGTAGGCAAGTTTCAATAGCTATATCATGACATAAGTAAGCTACATAAGCTAGATAAACCAAGTCTAGACTTTTTTGAGTGTTAGACTTGTTGAAAACCATGTTTTAAAGCTAAAAGTCGATTGTTTTGGAAAATTTTGAGTACCTGAACTTAATGGACTATAATGAGCTTATGTAAAGTTGTTAATACATGTTATTAGTGATTCTCAATCATGGCCTTGACAAAAGCTAAGAGAACCAAGTTAGGATCTCTTTTATGAGCCTAGAGTGTGCTTTTATGGGTCAAATTTGGTTAGAGGATTAAATAGAGTGTGGTGATGATGAAAGTGTCTTTAACCAACTAAAATACACATGCCTAGACTATACTAGTAGCCAAAACTGAGAAAAAAATAACGCAATTTTTGTGAAAAAGTGAGCAAAAGGCCAGTTTGAGCCCCTATTTTGGGAAGGTTAACAGTCATGAATAAAAACCTAAACCTTGATTAAACTACCTTGATGTAAGGTCTAGAAGTAGGGTTAAATGGTTGAGCCAAGAACCTAACCCATAAATTCAAACAAATCACCAAACTAGATAGTAAAATCACTAAATTTGCAGTTTCTGCAGTTTTTTAAGTGTGAAATTTGAGATTTTGCCATTTTGCTTAATGATCAGTTTTAACATCTTAAACAAGTGAGTTAGAAGTATATTAGACTATTCCAAGTCTTGGAATGCTAATACATGCAAGAAAATGAGAAATTAGTATGTAAAAGATTGAAAATGCTAGGTTTATAAGATCAAAACCAAATCTATGCATAGCAACATTAAGGGAATGCTAAAACTAGTCTTAACTAGTAATAATTCAAGTTTTGAAATGAGCCTAGGTGGCCAGAAATGAAATTGACAAGAATTGATCCAAGTTAGGAAAACTAAAATTGTGGTGAACAGCCTAGTTTGGACATCAGTTTTAAGAAGCTTAGATAGCTTGCTTGAAAACCTAAACCAATAAAAAAATACTTTGATATATGTTCTATAAGTATGTCCAAAACTACAGTTTGCCTATGTGACTGTTGAAAACAGCCTAGTTGGAGCATGTTTTGGAATTTCTTAACTTGATAGTTTTAAAGACCTAAACCAAGAATAAAATACTTTGCTATGGGGTGTATAAGATTGAATAAATGGAAAACTAAAAAGGATACTACAGAAATTCCTATAAATACTTAAAAGAACCTCAAAAATTATATTTTTGGTGTTTTTGGGTTATGTTGCAAAAGTGAAGATTAAGGATTGTGAATGTCCTAACATGACTAAATGAGATAATAAAGGTGTTTTATGACCTATGATCTATATCATGTTATGTTTGGACTGAATCTAGTATGCTTTCAGATATATATAAACTATATAGGTGATATGTGCCTATGTGAGCTATCTATGTGAAATTGCTATATATATATATATATATATATATATATATATATATATATATATATATATATATATAAGCTATGAAAAGGTGTTGTGATAAGCTAAGTGTTTGTGTTTACTTAACTATATTTGTAAATAAAAGATGTATATATAATTGTTTGATGTTAATAAATAACATACATATACAACTTCAATAACCATAGTTGAGCTATTTGTATCAATAATATAGATTTTGTGTTATAAAATAACTAAGTAAGCTGACACTGTATATATATGTAGGCTACTCAATGGCAAAGCACTTTCTTAAAAAGTTAAACGCCGCGAGAGACAAGTATATCAAACTTCTTTCTTAAATATGTTTATATTGCATATACTAAACTCGAAAGTTTATCCTTTCAATTATTCAAATTATTTAACTGGTACTTCAGTTAAAACCGATAACGCTGGTACTTTAGGGAAAGATAAGGGAAAAGGCAATGTTACAGAGTAATTATTATTAAGCGCATGTGCTTAATTGAACTTAAGAAGTTATTGTAATAAATACTTTTAGTATTATGTTTTGTAATATTATTTGGTATTTCAGTTATGTAAAGGTCTATAGAACATAGGATTTAAGTAAGATATTTTTGTAATCTAAGACAAGTTTAAGTTAGTATTATGATGGAATGAATGGATATGATAGTATCGTGAGCACCAAACCCGAGGTAAAGATAACCCCGATTTTGGGGCGTCACAGGTTGGTATCAAAGCTGATAGGTTATAAACCTTAGGAATGGGGAAAAACCTTAGGATTATGACCTTAAGAAAAGTAGTTGAACTCATTTCGAGTATAAGAGATGAATTTTGGGAATTCATTTTTAAAGATGATAAAAAATTTAACTTATGTGATATGTGAACATTTAGAAATGTTATATAGAAATTTATTAAGTTTGTTAATGTGGTTTTGTAGATGCTTGAGATGGGAGAGTCCAGTAGGGTGAAGGAAGAGGTAAACCAAGAGGATCCCGAGGAATAGCTGGGGTTTTTTTCTGAAGAACCCTACATGGAGGAAGCCGATGCCCTCATATAGCTGACTTACAAGAATTAGGAGTTGGAAGCTCAAGTCCAGGAGCTAGAAGAAGAAAAGGAAGAACAGTAGGCATCCCTAGTGCTTTTTGAGTCATTAGTGGTCCACACGATAGCAAAGAATGTGGAGTTGGGCCACGCTCTCTATAGCACTGCTTATCAGGGAGAGACCCTTAAGCAGAAAAATATAGCTCCTAGGCAGGAAATAAAGATGTTGAGGGCTGAGAGAGAGACCATTAGAGCCCACTGGGAGGAGGAGAAAGCTGACAGAAGAAGGGTTGAACAACAAAGAGACAAGGCATTAGGCAGAGCCCATAACCTGGAGGTTGAGGTTAGGGGTAGGAATGCCAAAATAGACAAGATGGACTACGCTTTTGAGACTGCATTCAGACGTCGAAAGGATCGGGTGCAGCTTCACCCAATAGATGAAGGTGGGAGTCAGTTGGTGTTAACTTACAAGAGGATGATTGAGATTGGGGATGAGGATGAGGATGAGGAGCTCAGCAGAGCCAAAAAGCGAGTCATGCTTCTCCAGTAGTTTGTCAGTATGATGATCTGTCTGTTAGGTGTATGTATCTATGTAGTTTTTTGTAGTATGTAAATAGGAATCAGCTAAGATGTACCCCTCTTTTGTATATTAAGGGGATTATATTTTTGGGAGCCCAACTTTTGTAGTTAAGGGCAGTTTAAATGTAAATCCCGACTATATGTAGTCAAGAAGGGATTAAAATGTTTATAGCAGTATGCACAACATGATGTAATATGCTTTGCACAACTTGAAATCCATATGAATATAAACATATATGTTTTTATGTTATGAAAGGATTTGTATATTTGATACAATGTGCATTATGATAGTGTTAAATAATACAGATATTATTAATAATAGGGTACTTAGGCTGATCACCTAAAGTACGAGTCTAGGATATATTCAGTTTTTAGTATCTGTTTATATCCATAGATTGTAATTTTAGTACTATCAATTCTAGTACAGAGTTCATTGGTCATTTGACCTTACAACATGCTAAAACTTGATTTTTAAACTCAAAGCTTTTAAAGAATTGTTTTGCTCAATATCTCATGATTTATATTTCCTTTATTATAAATATTCATGTTCCATTATATTTAACTGTTTATTTCCTTGCTGAGCAAGCTTTTGCTCACCCTTGCATTGAATATAATGCTTTCAATTAAAACCTAGAACGATGGTACTTCAAGGAAATATAAGGGAAAAAAGCAAGGTTACAGAGTAATTTATTATTAAGCATTTGTGCTTAATTGATCTTACGAAGTTATTATAATAAATACCTTTAGTATTATGTTTTGTAATATTATTTCGTATTTTAGTTATGTAAAGGTCTATAGAACCTGGGATTTAAGTAAGATATTTATGTAATCTAAGACACGTTTAAGTTAGTATTATGATGGAATGAATGGATATGATAGTATCGTGAGCACCAAACTCGAGGTGAAGGTAACCCAGATTTGGGGCATCACAACAATTATGTCCAAAGTACTCATCTTATTTACTCTATTATCATCTACTTAATTTATACCAAAATATAACATGACAAATACCGAGTCATTTTAGTTGGTCCGGAATTAACTCAACAATCCAAGTTTGGCGACTTAGTAGCTCAAAAGATTTTTTCAATTTTTTTTAACCTTCTTGGTCATAAATTTTCATATTCCCAAAAACTAACCCAACAACTCAAAAGTTAATTTTTTCAAAATTTTTTAGTACACGTTACTATTAAAGATATGATGTATCCTTTGTCACTAAGCATTGTGCAATAATCTTAATATATCAATTAATGATTAATATTTACATCTCTTGACCCTTAGTATTTTGCATTAGTTTTCATGATTCAAGAACCTAATTAATACAATTATCTCATTCAACTTACTCTAATTCATTATAAATAGGACTACATACACACTAAATCACACACAAAAATCCTAAAAATTCAATATGAACCAACATGTTCTTTTGAATCAACTATATTTAAAAAAAATGGTTTCACTATCAAAGTCAGAGTCACTAGAATTTAGAATGTAATAAATACAAAAGCAAACAAGATTGTCAACACGAATGTTATCCTATTGAATGAAGAGGTATGTATTATTTTCCAATCTATTAGAGTGTTTGGGATCACTTATAACTAGTTAAGAAGCACTTTTTTTTAAATAATCAGAAACTCCAATTTGGATCTTCTGATTATTTGTTAAATTTAATAATCAGGTTTGACCAAGTATAATATTAATATATCCCTATTTATTTTAGAAATTCCACCTATATTACTTATCTTTACTTCTCTAAACCTTCTATTTTAGTAATTTGCACTTAAAATAAGTGATAATCAAATTTTGAGTTAAATGCACTTTGCTTCCCTCAAGTTTACCTCATTTTGCACATAGCATCTTATACTTCAAAACGTGACACTTTGCATCCGTACTTTTAGCGAACTGGCAAATAACACAATCCGACCCAAAATTTATCGCTAAAAGTAACACGGTTAATGTTTAAGTAACGAATTTTGCACTTTTAGCGACGAATTTTGGGTTGGAGGGTATTATGTGTCGGTTCACTAAAGTGAATGATGCAAACTGTCACGTTTTGAAGTATAGGATGTAATATACAAAATGGGATAAACTTGGGAGATAAAAAGTGCATTTAACTTTTAAAAATTTTATACCAAACAAATTTTATTTTTTACTAATGCAAGTGTTTTTTTCTTTATCGAACACAAACTACTTTTTAAAGAACTAATAAGCAAAAAGAGAAATCAAAATCACTCATCAAATTTTTTAGCGATCTCAAACATACTATTAATCAATGAATTAAAAATGGCATATTATAATGACTTCAATTGAAATTAAACAAATATTCCAATTATAAATATTGTCGTTTAAAAAATATTATATTTAAATCCTACATGATAAGTCGTCTCTAAACTTACTGTGTTTTGCACGGGTTATGAGTTTTACTTAATCTCGTAACTTTTTTTCTCTTTCTTGGAATAATAAAATTATAAAGAGAAGAACAAATGAGATGAAAAGAAATGTTGTTGTATTTCTAATATCAAAGTTAATAGTGCTACCTTTTCCAATGTATGTCATGTTATTTTTAATTAAAGTTTTTTATAAATTTAAACTAGGGTAGTGTTAGAAAAATAAGACTAAAAATAATATTAAAATAGTAAAAGAACAACTAAATTTAGACAACCTAAAAAGGAGATTAAGACAAGAAAAGTCGGCCAGAGGGGGTTATAAACAAAGCCATAAAGGCAATAGAACAAATCCTTTTATTAATACTCAAACTATAAATAAATTTTAGTTTTTCATTGCTACATCTTAATTATCTCAATATGTCGATATCACATTGAAGCCATGTTTGTTGCAGCTTTTTCTTGATAGCTTCTAACTTTTAACTTCTGAGAAGTTACATAAGTTGTGTTTGTTTCAACTTTTTCTTGACAGCTTCTAGCTTTTAACTACATTGATACATTGCAAAAGGGTCATAACAATTACTCCCTCTGTCCTTTAAAGAATGACCTAAGGTATTTGTTTTGTGTTCTCAAAAGGATAGCATATGTACATACAGTAATGGGAAAATATGTCATTTAGTGGGGAGTATAAAAAAGAAAAATACACCTCACATTATACAATTTTGTAGGGTTACTAAGTATAAATTTAGAAATTTTTTTACTCTCTATCTTTTACTTTATTTTCTTAATTTGTGCGTAAAATGTACTTGAAACATTCTTTAGAGAATAGAGGGAGTATAAAATAGTACTATCTCCGTCAAATTTTATTTGTCCTAGTTTAAAAATAAACAGCTATTAAGATTTAAAAAAAATAATAAGAACAATTATGTCCAAAGTACCCATCTTATTTACTCTACTATCACCTCCTTAATCAATACCAAAATATAACACGACAAATACTGAGTCATTTTAGTTGGTCCCGAATCAACTCAACAGTCCAAGTTTAGTAACTCGGTAGCTCAAAAGTTTTTTTTTAATTTTTTTTACCTTCTTGGTCATAAATTTTGATATTCCCAAAAATTGACGCAACTCAAAAGTTAAATTTTTCACAAAATTTTAGTACACGTTACTATTAAAGATACGATGCATCATTTGTCACTAAGCATTGTGTAATAATCTTAATATGTCAATTAATTAGAGGTTAAATGTGGAAAATAAATTTTTTTCAAAAAAAGACATAAAAACACTATTCACGCTAAAAACGCAAATTCGTTTTTTCGAATTAAGGCATAGCGTTTCTTCAAAAAAGAGGGATCAGTAGCGAAATCGGATTTTCGAAAATCGAAAGTCGATTTTTCGGCTAACTGAGCGAATTACGAAAAGTAACTGAAAAAGTTAGGAAACCTAACTATATATGAAAAAGTCTAACTAGAATTAGTCTGACTGACTAAGCCTAAGAATTTAGAGGCATGGCTAAGGAATTTTGATTTGGCTAGGTTTAAGCTAAGGAATGAGCCTAGGGTTGAGTTAAGGGTAAGGCCAAGGGTTTATGGTGTCTTGGATTAGGGTTGAGTTATGGCTCAAGCCTTAGGGTTAAAACCTAAGACTTGGAGCCAAAACAAGTTGGGAGATGATTATCCCACATGGGATAATTCATGTGATGACTCATTGTTTATCAAATGAGATGATAAGGAGAAAAAAGGTCCAAGGAGAGGCAAAAAGAGGCCATATGGCCGAAGATAGAGAGCAAGAAGGAGGAATGAGATGACTCACAAGCCTTATCTGGCAATAGAGTTTAATGCTTACTTATCTTTTGCACCAACCAAGTCCAATTGTCTTCCTTTCATTCCCTAACCCCACATGAGTTAGATTAACTCTAAAGCAAGGTTAAGTTAAGTGTAGCATGATTTGATTAAATCATCCAACACTTTGCTCATTTCATAGTTTCAAAATTTGTAAACAAGGCATAGAGAGAGAGAGCTAACGAAAGAAAGACTAAGAAAGTTAGAAAGAGCAAGAGAAAGCTCAAGAACATAGAGAGAAGGAGAGGACCTATAGAGGAGGAGAAGAGGGTCAAGCTCAAGCTTAAATCAAGTCTAAGAAGAAGAAGGAGAAGCCATAGATGGTAAACCTTGAACCACCATCTCTTCATTCTTTTATTTTTATCTTGTTTGATTAGTTGTTGGTGGTTGGTTAAGTGAAGATCGTGGGGATGATCTTGAAGTTATAAGGTGGCTATGAAGAAATAAATCTTTGTAAAACATCTTAAAGATGCATAACAAGTGAATCAAAGAATAAAACTTAAGCCCAAGCATAAGGATGGTTAAACAAGATGATTAATGGACTATAAATGGACCTAAATATGTGTTTGTTATATGTTGTAGTATGATTTCAAATGATAAAATCATAGATATGTGTGTTGTAGAAATATTCCAAGGGGAATGGAGGAAAAATACGCTATAATAAAGTTATGGCAAAATTTTCCATAAAAGGGTGTCAAATAAGGAAATCCTAGCTTGGTACTTCTTTTGAACCAAGTTTATGGGCATTTGATGTATCCGAAAAATTGTTTTTTACTAGGAGATATGTGGTTAGGTGAATAAGTGAGATGTGGGCTCAAGAAAGAGTTTAATCCGACTTCGGATGAACAAGTTACAAAGTTTAGAAAATTTGACGTTGAAAACGTCTTTCGGTGAAAAATGGCTCCTATAAGGGTACAAGTTAGAGAACTGTGAAAAATTTTCTGTCTGGGGGGGATTGGAAGAATTTGTTACAAGGAAAAAATAGACGCAAGAATGAGCTCATTTCGTTATTGGACGAGCAAGTTATGATGTGTCGAAATAAGCGCGTAAAAACTATGCAAAGTTGACATTTGATCAAAGCTTAGCAAGTTTTCTGCATGGTGGGCGCGCCCCATGCCACCCATATTACAAATATGTCGCCCCCCGCGCTGGTCATGCAGTAAGGTTTGACAATATGGACATCCTTTAGTAAATTGGACAAAACTCTTTCGTCCAAACTCCGATTGAGGCGATTCAAGATGCTCCGAAAATCTAAGGAGTAGACCTACAACTTTCAATCTTTAAGTTTTGAGAGTTGAGGTCGGGATCAAGGCCTAAAATGGGCATCTTTAGGACTGTTGTGCAATAGGAGGCAAACCGTGGTGGTTTCTTTTGACCATTGTGGTGTCGAGCCATGTTTGACTAGTATTTCCAAGTTTTAAACATTGGACTTTGTAAATATAGTCTAGAGGAATGTAAACCAAGGTTTAGTAGGTATATTGGACGTATTAATCGAATGCAATGATGTGTTGATTAAGCGTTCGGGATAGAAAGTCGGGCGTACGACGTACGAACGTCGAAACGTCGAGTCGAATGTTAGTGAACTTAAATAGTGTTCCGATTCTTATGAAACATACATTATAAAACATGTAATAAAGATTAAGTAAACTAGGAGTGACGTTTATACGTGACTAATTGGTACGTTTATGTGCACTGAGTGTGTATAACTTATAAAGGGTGAATAACGCTAAAGTATAGAAGACGCTTGAGGCAAGTATTCTAACTCCATTCGATTTTTGTTTTGAATGTAGTTTTTAAGAACGTAAACGTATATTCTTATGAATAATTTGTATATATGCTATGCTTTGTACAGTAATTGAATAATATGTAAAGTCCAGACTTATACACATTCCTTGTTGGTTGTATAAGTGTTCAGATATGCTATAATGCATAAATTGTTTAAAGCTTTGCTATAACGCATGAAATGTTCAAGTTTTTAAGTTCTGATATGCATGAACTGTTTAAGAAGTATGTCAATGTCATTTGTATCGGCTAGACACATGTTAAAACCTTTCAATGATCTAGATATGATCTATATAATTGTTATTGAGATTAAGTTAGGTTTCCAAATCAATTTCAACTTGATACGGATTAAGTCTGAGAATGAACAACCCTAATATTTGGAAAAATGTTTTATATTGTTGACATGTAATGTCGAGTGATGGAAGAACGCAAAATTAATTTGTTCGCCATGTATTATTTATCAATATAGGGTACAGTGGCTGATCACTCAACGTACTCGTGAGTCATGACGGTTTACAGCGGAATAGCTGTTTAAACCATTTCTGAAATGAAAATGAAAGTTCGAGGTCTTATGAACGCTCAGCTAAAGTCACTACGTCGTTTCAAAAATATATTTTGAAAACAAAGGAATTAATTTCCTATCATTTGAGATCTTTTCACAAATTTTGTTAGTTGTTGAAGGTTTAGAAGTATGAAAGCATGATTCCTAATTTTGTTGTTTTATATGCAGCTGTTATACTTGTTGGGCATGTAAATGCTTATTCTTGCTTAAAATTAAATGTTTTCAGTAAAAACTGAGCACATAGAAGGTTCTGGAAAGGATAAGGACGAAGGAAAGTTAAATGCTCAAGGAGATATGGATCCTATCTGTAATAGATAGGTTTATTATAAATAATTACTACTTTAATTATCATGTTTCAAAGATTTAAAGGTCTTCGAACCTGGGTATGTAATAATAAGACTGTAATAACTAGTAATTACTTTCCTATTAGTATGATTACATGGATATGTATGCTTATGTTTAGTATCGTGGAGCACCATATCCGGAGTTTAAAGGAACTCAAATTTGGGGGCGTTATAGGTTGGTATCAGAGCTATAAGTTAGAAACCTTAGGTGGAGTCAACTTAGGATATAACCTTGAGAAGATGGAAAAGTCAGAAGGTAAAAGAAACTCAGATAAAGTTTGTTAAGAGATAGATTAAAGAAATTCATCAGTTAAAAGTCTAAAGAAGTTAGTAGGAAGATAAACTCAGAAAGAGTTTGAAGTAAGATCAAATAGAGAAGGTTGCATGGGGATTAACTTAGAAAGAGTTGTAAAAGATAAATTAAGGAAATTTATCGATAGAAGTTGAAAGAAGTAAAAATAACATAAAATAAATTGTTGTTTGTAATATTAATCAATAATTATTTTTATGTACTAATCAAAACAATATATTTGATTGTAGATGTCAGGAGATGATGTAACTAGAGTTGTTCACTTAGTGAGCAAGGAGCTGATCACTCCACTTGAGATAGCAACTGAACCAGAATCGATGGTGATAATGGAGAGTGATCCAAGTATTAATCTTCAGTTTGAAGATGACATGAAAAAGGAAGTATTAGCTGAAGTAGCTTACAATAAAACGTCTAAAGCTGCATATTCCAAAAAGATATTTGAAAATGAACCTATGGTGGACTTAGGAAATGATTACGAAGAGTATCCTGATCTGGAACTCATTGATGAAGAGGAAATAAATTCCAAGGAGGCTCAAATAAATCTAGAAGTAGAGTTAATTGAGGAAGATGGGAAAAGTGCAGCAGAAGCTGCGAATGAGCAATTAACAAAGGAAGGTCAAGACTTGAAGCATAAGGTGTTTTTCTTAGAAGAAATGTGGGAGAGAGAAAGATTGTTGAATGATCAATTGGAAAAAGCGTTAAGTGAGATGACGGAAGAGCGTGACGAGTTGAATGTGCAAATTAACAAGATGGAAGTTGGAAGCAAGATATCGGCGGAAGCTCAGAATAAGAAAAGGAAAGGAAAATGGATCGAGAAGAGTAGCAGAAAGCAAATATACCCTAAGAAAAGGGTAGAGGAATGTATGAATTGTGGAAAGAACCACTTGGGCGTATGTTTGAAAGGAAAGAAGGTATGTTTTAAGTGTGGACAGAAGGGTCATATTTCTCCCAACTACCCCAACCAGAAGATGGAAGGATGTTATAAGTGTAGATCAGTGGATCACCTCGCAAAGGATTGTCCGATAAAAGGATAAGTATATGTGTGTGCATATATGTGTTATGTGAATCCCAGCTTGTATTATAAATAGCGGGGTATCTTTTGTAAGTCCTAACGTTTAAGTAAGTTGAGGATTCAAATACGTTAATCTCGTCTTTTGTAATAAATAGACGGATGAAAGTTGTAATTAGCCAAAGGCTAAGAAATAAAGAAATATGAGAACAGACGTATGTATGTTGAAGTATATTAAAAAAATATATTTATTAAATGTGCTAGTGATGAGTATGTGCTAGCATTGAATAAAAATGTTTTGAAGTAAGGAAATAAAATAATAATGATAGTATTATTTTATTAATCAGAAGATGTCGTCGAGAAGAAGGCAAAGAGTTTAAGAGGAAAAGTTAAGAAACGAAAGTGAGAATAAGAAAAAGGAATGAATTAACCATGTGTATGAATTGATGAATTAATTAGTAAAGACATTTCGGAATAGAAATTGCGCGAATGTTAATATAAGTTCGTTAGCTGTGCCGATGGCCAATTTCAAGAACTTTAAGAATGTGGGACCTTCGAAGTTTAAATGAAGTACGGAACCTACAGAGGTTCAATTATGGATAAGAAAGATAGATAAGGCGGTTATTGTCGTCAGAATAGGTGAGTAGCAAAGGATTGTTTTACTACCTACATAAATGAAAAGGAAAAACCACTTTTGATAAAGATAAACTAGAACCAGGCTGAAGAGGGAGTTGTTGTTTGGGAATGATTCAAGAGGATATATTTCGAGAATTATTTCCCCCAGGGTATGCAGAGCCGTATGAAAAGACGATTTCTAAAGTTGAAGAAAAGGAATGTGATAAAATCTCAATGTGTAGTTAAGTTCAATGAACTGGCTCGGTTTGTTCCACGTCGGGTGGACATAGAGGAAAAAAGGGATGGAACGTTTGAGCAGGGATTAAAAATCCTGACTCTACAATAAATTATTAATGTTGAAAATAGGATCGTATAGGACGATTCTGTATAAGGCTGTAATTTCCAAGGAAAGAATTTAGACAAAAAAATCTCTAAAATAGAGAAAGAAAGAATGAAGATAAAGTTGAAAATGTAGTTAAAGCCGAAAGAGGCAATTAAAAGGGAAGAAAGGTCAGGAGAGGATATAGAATCAGTCCGGAGATACTGGGAAAGATAAAAAAAAAGATCTAAAGAATGTAAGATATGTGAAAAGAGTCACACAAGAATGTGCTTAAAAGGTAAAGTAGAATGTTATAGATAGGGGTAAGAAGGATATATTTTCCGAGTTGCCTATGCGATGAAAAGTATATTTTATGATTGTAGCAGAATAAGATATATAGCAAAGGATTGCCGCAAAAAAAAAGAGCCGACAGAGGGAACGACAACAAAAGAGAGTAAGAATGAGATGCTGACAAATTTGGTCTAGCTCAACCCAATAATAGTTTTAGGTTTTGTCCCAGTCAGCAACATTAGAGTTTATATGTTGTTGATTTGGGTGACCTATTGTAATTCATAAAGTATGAATTGTTTGATGTTTAACTTGATTCTGGAGAATCTGGAAAGTTATTTATGAAAAATAGAAGATACAAGTAAGGGTATAGTCCCTGATGAGCATGGTAATAGAAATTGTTTGTTGAGATAGGAAAGCATGAATTGATAATGGAATTAATACCGATTTAATGTTAAGAATTTGAATGAATTTGGTTGGTGAACCATAGAGCAAAGATGGATTAAGAAGCTAGTAAACCTTATGTTATGATGAAGTACCAGATAATGTGTTGCAGTGGCAAAGGTTATGAAGCAGTAAAAGATAATGAGTTGGTTAATTGACCATAGAGCAAAGAAACATTGCCAGTAAAAGCTAAAGTGAACCTTAAGACTGTGAAACAGTATAAGGTAACATGTGGTGATTAGTAAATGATGGAGATATTCTCGTTGGCTGAGAAGAAGATGTAAGCCAGAAAGGCTGCCAAGAAAGAAATGTAAAGGCTATAAAGGTTACGTTGTGGACAATCAAAGAGTAGAAGTAAAGATAGGTTAGATGTGACGCCCCCAAATCCGGGCCCCCAGAACCTCGGACCTGGGACGTTACGATACATCATTTCTTTAACTATTGCGGAAGATATAAATATAAATTATTTATACAATAACTTTTACAACATAATTCCCAAGGTCTGTAACCTTAACTTAATTCCTACATTCAATATCCTACACGACATACAATGTCATTTGTATCCAATACTATTACAAGTTTAACCTGCATCCAAATCCAATTCTGGAATTTGTCTTTGTCTTTGCCTGTATCAGAAGTTTTGTCTTAATCTGAAAATTTTATCATGATATAGCAAGGGAGACCAACAAATTTGCCTAGAAAATTTTAAATACAAAGGCAGATATATCACGATTGAAAAGAATAATAAGCTGACAAACTTTCAACAATATAATAATCGTGAAAGAATATAAATCAATTTCCATAACTGAATGACCGAGTCAATAATGATGAATGACCAACAATAAACATGAACAAAGTTAGCTGGACCAAATGGTAATGAATGTGATCAGCCTTTCATACCTGATGAACATATGCAACATGCACTAAGTGCGAATCAATAAATCATAGATGTGATATAATCAACAATAATTATTCACGAACATGCTTACAATAACAACTCGAGTTCGAGTTAGAAAACTTGCCTGTATCGTTGATTACTGCTACGCAATCTTATTTAATCGCTTTATTGAAAAGACCTATCAGTTATAAGATTGATCTTTCAATTAGCATAACATACTTTATAAGTAAACTATCTAACATTTAAACACATAGTCAAATATTAGATAACCATAACACTATACATATACACAAGTCTAAACCTAGCACACATCGAGTCTTTAATAATATTCCATATAGTATATTGAGTGGTTTCTCATAAACAACTAACAAATTAGCTTCCGTCTCGTCTACACTGTTTTCACAGTGAGTTAGATCGGTTGCTAATTCATATATACCTTCCCCATATGAAGGAGTCGTTTAGCCCAGCTACTATACATCAACTATTAAAGGGTATGACTGTACTACCTTAAACTTAACACTACTATATCATATAACTTGTGAATTAACACTTAGTCTTTTATTTTATAAGTCCATTTATAAATTAGTAAGCCAAATACCTAATCCAGCAACCTGGATTCAGACTGAGTTTTAATTTAGTAAACTATTTTCCAATCCAGCAGAATGGATTCAATTGACCTCCAATCCAGTAAGCCTGGATTCAAACTGACATCCAATCCAACAAGCCTGGATTTAACTGACCACCAACCCAGCAACCTGGATTATCCAAATAGATCAATCCAGTATCCTAGTGGCCAATCCAGCAAACTAGATTGCAATCCAGCAAACTAGACTCCAATCCAGCAACCTGGATTCCCCTTTTTTAACCTAATCATCTTATTATTTTTTTATCTTTTGTCCACACATAAATACATGTATTTCATACACAAAATAATTTTTTAAGAATTTTTCAATTTCCTTTAGTATTTTTCAAAAATCCATTTCTAGTTAAATCCTTAAGAAAATAACAACCTCATGCTTAACTCCAAAAATTCTGAACTCTTGGCGGGATCTTATACATGTTATCGTGAGCCTCCAGTTTAAATTTTGTGGCCATCGAAGTTATACAACTCTGGTTATAGCGATTTTCGTCCAAAAAAACGCAAATATTGAAATGGTCATAACTTGGTCAATTTAAGTAGGAATGAGCTCATTTTTGGACACAAGCTACTTTATCCCATATATTTTATTGTCCCAAAAGGCTTGATTTTTTTTTTTTCAAAAACTAAGTGGACGAAACTGTCCTTCAAAAATCCGGACAGCCTACTTTTGTCGTTTTTCAGATTTGGCGTCCTTTGTTCCAAACAGTCCACAAGAAAATCTATATGGAATTTTTCAGTGATTCCACTTGGATCAGTTAGAAGACTTCTAGATTTATCTCCAGAATTAACCACACTCAAAAATTCGAAATACACTAGGAGATATGGTCGTTTGAATTTCATGTTACGTTTTCTCAAAATCTGATTTTTCCTGTTTTTGTGATTTCTAAGAAATCTTCCATATTCTCACCTATTCATCAACATAATCCATCATCAAACAACATAATACCTATTAAGACCTCATATACTCATGGATCTATCATGATCCATGATCTATTAGAGCAAACCTTCACCAAATCCAAGCAAAACATAATTTATGTTAAGAAAATCAAGATTTTCTAACTTTTAAAACATAATTTTTTTTTCTTGCTTTTGATCTAACTTTTAACACTTAAAAGTAATAGATTTAAACATATAACACTTATACATATGAAGATCTATGATTTTGGAGTTTTGAATCATAGATCCAAGTTTTTATTCAAACAATTAAAAATAACTTTGATAAAAGGTGTTTATACTTTTGATTTGTAGCTATACTTCTTTGATCTACCAAAGTGGATAATAATTTTGGGTAAAAGGAAGATCAAAGCTTCTTCCTCTCTCTCCCTTACTTCATCCGAACCCTCCTTCTCTCTCTTGTCTCTCTCTAGTTTGTTTTGTTTGCTTGGAAGTGAGATGAGATGAAAGAGAAAAATAGTAAGATTTTGTTTGTTGTTAGTAAGAGTATATAGATATAAAACATATATATCTATATTATCTCCCAACATATATATCTATATTATCTCTCAATATCTTTTGCTCTATCTCTCTCTATTAATTAAGTGATTACTTGCACACTTAAACAAAAGTGTTGGGTGAATAAAATGATGACACATAAGGAGGAGTTGGTGAGAGTTGGTGAACAATTAAAGTAACCAATTATTACATACATCTCCCCTCATTTTCCTCCCTTTATGGCCGGGCCTCTCCCCTCATTTTGGCCCAATTTTTGTTTTAGTTTCTAATGCTTTATTTAATATATCAAATGTCCAAAATGTCTCTTAACTAGTGGGCTAAGAATTGGGCTTTGAATTTAATTCTTTTGAGCTTACTAATAAAATAGTTGGGCTATGTAAATTAACATAGTCCACTAATTTTAATTCTATCATACCTTAATCATTTAATTAGGGTTTTCATTCTCCACATTTGCAAATCAAATCCTTACTCATGTACATTTAATTACTTAACCCAATTAGACTTGCTTTAATTAGATTATAAAATTAATAAATTGAGATAATTAAATTAATCTCTTAGGTTTAGTTAATATTTTTAATATTAATATTATCTCATGTCATAACCCTTAGGTTATTTAATTCCTATACTTAATTTATATCTTAGGCTACATTAGTTTCTTTTATTTGCTTATTATATAATAAACAAATATAAGCAATCAAATAATATACATACTCATATCAAATAATTTAATATTTTGAGAAATGTACCACAAATCTCATATTCTATTTATTCTTATCATTCCTCTTGCTAAAATATATATATATATATATATGCCTATACATATATACATTTTAAGAATTTAAATCAAACCATATAGGTTCTTTAAAATTTTTAACTAAATATTCAAATTCTTATCTAGATTTTATTCTTTAACCTTTATTTAATCATTTAAGATTTTATTAATCTTATAAATTCTCAGGTTGTCACATTCACCCATTCTTCTAAGAATTTTGTCCTCAAAATTATAGCCTACTAATCCCTACTCCTTCTATTCACCAAAACTAGGTTTTCATCTTAACCTTTATCTGATTTCATTCTCATTTAATGAGTAGACAAGGCTATTCAAAATTTTTTTTATAAAAAAACTAAAATAATTATTATTTTTAATATTCTAAATTAAATGTTATTTTTAATATTCTAAAATAAATATTATATTTAATATTCTAAAATAATTGTTTTTTTTAATATTCTAAAATAAATATTATTTTTAATATTTTAAAAGTAAATATTATTTTTTAAAATAATATTTAGAAAAATATTTTTACTTTTAAAATATTAAAAATAAAAATTATTTTAAAAATATTTATTTTAGAATATTAAATATAATTATTAATTTTTTTATAAAAAACTAATATTTTATTTTTAAATATTAAAAATAACAATTTTTAAAATAATTATTTTATTTTAAAATATTAAAATAGTTATTATTTTAATAATAATAATTTATTTTAAATAATTAAAATTAATTTTTTTAAATGTTAAATATAATTATTATTTTAAACTTATTTTAAAAATACTATTATATTTTAAAATATTAAAAATTTGGGTTGAGTCAAACTGGGTCGGGTTGGGTTAAATTTGGTTAAAATGAGTCGGGTTTAGGTTAAAATGGGTTGAAGGAACAGAAACGCCAATAAAATGTTACTTTAAGGACCTAACTGACAAAAATGGTACTTTAGGGACGACTTTGAAAATGGGTGACAACTTAGAGAGACAGAAGTGCCAATCAGCCATTCTATCATCACATTCTATCCAGACTTCTTCCCCAGGGAGTAAAAAAATATTTTTCAAATTATGTTGAGGGTTATATAGACCATGAACTCTCGGGTTTAATGGTATTCACCGTAATCAAATAATAGATATGTTTACAATCACAAAGAAAGTAAACTGCAGATGCTGGCTGTAGTTATCTGAACGACTGTATGCGTTCAATGATTGGAATATACGTTATCCAACCAATATATTCCCATTTTTCGGGATTGTTCATACTCAGCCGGAAGTCCGAATCAAAACAATATGGTTCGGAATAAGTTCTCAAAGAGATACTTGAATTTTCATAAACATTGTCTAGCTGAATCAAATAGCTTTAGACATACACCAACAATTCGAATTTCAATCGATAATTTGTCTAGCCGAAATAATTAGCATAAACTCTTCTTTAAACGGTACAAAATTATTGAAAACTATTATTTTTAATGTTATCATGCCGCAACAGGTAACGATATAATAATGGCTCAAAATCTATCTCCACACCCTTGTCACCATGTTGTGAAGATAACAAAAATTTATTTTATTTTGAAAAAAGCACATCAGTGTGAATTTAGCTTGATGTCAAAAATTTCAAAGTCTGGCACAGCTAGAAGATTTGGAATACCTATACTTCCACCATCAACTCCAATTCTTCTAATGATCAATTTCTTAATATTTCTATCTATTTCTATTATCCTCAATCCTTCATTCATAATTTTTCTATACCCCCGTATAGTTCATCAAATATACCACACGTAATGAGTTCAGGAACTTACCACAATCATATGGGTTTTGGAACTTATCCTAGTCAGACCAAAGTCGTCCATTCGCTGAGGGGTTCCACCATACGATTATGAGTCACGAACTTACCATACGTATGAGTTTAAAGAACTCGGACCTAATCTTATATTCTCTACCTATCCGTTATACACATGAGAAAAGAATCACCTTCTCATCATACATATAGCGAATAGCGCGACACCGACATTTCAATGATTATCAATGTGATAAACTAAGTAGTCGTTAGACCAAGTACAAAACCCCCGCCCATACAAAGATTTGTACAACTCGGCTATCACATGAGTCCTCAATTGAAATTCTATATAATCCTAGCTCTCTCAATACTCGATACGAATTTTATTTAATCTGTATCTACAATTCACAACTCTTTCCAGAGTTTTAATAGTACAATTTCATAGTACCCTATTCGTATAGCAATTCTGCTATAAAGTTTTCAATCATTTTATTGATCTTCCTCTTGCTATGACCTTATCAGATCACGTTGTGATCTCATATTATAATCGTATTATATTACGATTCTTTTCTAAGTTAAGATCGTTTTGTTTTACGATCTTCTTTCCCTTTATACTTTTAGTCTTTTAGACTTTATCTATTCATTATTACTGTTCATCTTTATTATCAAAGTTAGGTAACTCTGGATCTTTATTACTTGTCAGGATTCTTCTTTGAATCTTATTGACTTATTAATACCTTGCACAAATTCAATGCTTAGAATTTAAACTTTATTTGAGTTTATTCCTAATCCTCATCCTTGCGGTTATAACCTAAGGTAGCCCGACCTAAGATTTATAACCTACAGCTCTGATACCAACTGAGACGCCCCCAAATTCGGATCCCCAGAACCTCGGACCTGGTACATTACGATACATTATTTCTATAACTATTGCGGAAGATATAAACATAAATTGTTTATACAATAACTTTTACAACATAATTTTCAAGATCTATAACCTTAACTTAATACCTGCATTCAATATCCTACACGACATACAATTGAAAGTAGTATGCATACAAGCCAATCATGTGTGATGATAACGCATTTACTTTGGAGACAATCTTATTTATTTATTTATTAAAGTATTAACTTATTAAAGGCATTTAATTATCTACATGATGCTGTTTTTATAATATGTAAATAACCCATAATTTTAAGCAATGCTTTTAGAATCATGATGTTGATCATGCTAATGAGATTTAAAGTTTTAGAAAGCTAAAAACTAAAATAATCCCCAATCATGGGATTACTAAAACGGGAATTAGTAAATCCGGATAGATTGGTACATATGTTGCTTGCTCATTGGATGAGGATGATTGATCTCGTTATCATTTGTGTGGAGACACTAAAGCAAGTATGTAGGTGCTTATTGGAGAATAAGTTCACTGAACGTGACTCGCTATGGAATACCTAATGAAATTTTACTCGCCTATCAATAGAAATTCCTAATGTGATAGTAGTACAAGTGATCCTTGAACTTGAGATCATCATAGTATCTTGTATGTAATGAATTATACTTTGACTTATTCCTTAAAGCCCTTTAAGGTATATAAAAGGGTATGCTTGGGTATAATGAGTTACATATGGAGATAATGAATGATCAATAAAAAATTATCACCTCTAGTAAAAGAGGAGATATGTCCTATGTGATTCGGTAAATGACAACCCAAAAATTCTTGGCCAAGGTGGAATGAAATTAGAAAGGAGTTTTTAATTTGCATTATTTGGAGTAGTGCATTTTCTAATCGAAATACATATAATTAAATAAAATAAGACTTGACATTAAATCCATGTCTTATATTTAATTAGAACATTGCATGGTGGAAGGATTGAATTATACAGTAACTATTTACTCACAGGTTCTTTTATGATTAATGTTGAAATCTATATTATCTGAAAAGTCGTTGATCGCTAGGGAGGCTTATCCCTATTGTAGAATAAATATTATTTAAATAGATTATTAGTTTAATTTATTTATTTAAATAAGATTAGAATTGTTCTAATTGATTTATTCACAACCGATTTAATATGGAAAACTTAAAGGGTTACACCATAAAAGGAAGAATAATTATTTAAGAAGGTAATGGCATAATCGTAATAATGCATTAATTGTAATTAATTTAATCTATGGTGATAGAATAAATTAAATTGCTTAATATTTATTATTTAATATTTTAAAAATATTAAATATAAATTAATAAGAAGAGTGTTATTAATATTATTACAATTATTATTATTTTAATTTCTAAAGTAGTTTAGTAATTAAATATTAGAACTCTCATTTATTCCTAATAAGATTAGGAGATAAATTAATTAAATGAATTTAATTAATTATTCCCAATGTGGTGGAAAGCCTAAATTAATTAAATAAATTTAATTAATTAAATGAAATCCCATGTCTAATAGGATTAGAAGGCTTGGCCAATATCTATATAAGATGAGTCTTATAATAGATATCAGTTGATGCAATTTCAATTGTTGGAGAGTACTCCTTTTCTATAGAGGATAGAAAACTAAGCCAACCACCCTCCTTGATAATTCATCTTCCTTGGTGGATCACCTCTAGAGGCCAAAGACTTGGGTGGTTAACGTTGATCAAAGGAAGTAATCTAACCCGAAAATTCAAGGAGATCACGAAGAACAAGGAGTTGAACTCGTACCTGTGGAAGCTTCGTTATACAAGAGTATGATTCCATAACTTCTTATTTATCGTTTTAAATTAATAATTTGGATAAAGGATGATCCAGGTAATGGTTTTGTAAAAAAAAATTTAAACTTTGATATACCATACTTCCTCTAATTTTGCAATTTGATTGCGTCATGATTTCGTACAAACCCAACAGTGGCATCAGAGTCAAACCTTTATGCAATTATTAATTATTTTAATTTCATATACATATGGGTATGTATTTAGAATAATTTATTAGACATAATTTTATTGTATAAAATTATAATTTTTATCAAAGAAAAAAAACCGAAATCGAAACTTTTTTTTTTCTTTATTTTCGTCGGTGATGTCGTGAAAACGAAAAAGCTTTCGCGAAATCTAATTGAATCATCCGTGCTTTTCAAATTCGTGAATCATTAACGTGAATAAGGAGATTTTTTGGAAATCAACTATTATATAAAAAAAAGTGATTCAATTTTAAAAAAGTTGCCCAGTATACTTTTTGGAAATCAACTATTATAAAAACTGATTCAATTTTTAAAAGTTAGCTACGGATGCATTAAAGGTTGTTGAAAGAATAGGATTTCAAAAAGGCATATATATATATATATATATATTCCTAATAATTTTATATTTAAAATAAAAAATTTATTTTAATCTTGAAATTGGACTTCATGCAATTTAAAATTGCCCATTAAATGATACTCATATATATATAGAATGTTTTAATTCATGAGATGGATATTTATTTATTGATATATATGGTGATATGTATGATAATAAATAGGGATTGATTATGAACTATTTGACCAATGTGATTAGAATTTATTTTAGTTAAATGCTTGAATGAATGAATTTTATTAAATGTGGTCTGCGTACCTCGTCTTCTCTGATTTTTCTTGATGTAAAATTCTCTCTCTCCTATGTACTTCCCCTTGACTGCTGATCAAGGTTTCTATTTAATTTTAAATAGTTAATGTAATAGAGATAGTTAGAATTATCTTGAGGAAATTGGAGACCAAGGAGCATGGAGCGCGTGAAGACCCGTTTGTATGGAGTCCGGGTTTAAATGTAATAGTTACGTTTAAATTTAAATTCTTGCACTCCTAGGTTTGACCTTTTGGTTCACTTGGTGGCTCTAGTGAATCAAGTTAGAATAAAAATCCATAATCAATCCATGTAGAATATAGTATTCTATATGTGCATGCTAAGTATTATATATATTATATTTTATGCAAACATGTTTCGCATGTTTAATAAAATTACGCGTATTTTATATATATATGTGCATGCGCGCTATACAAGATGAGACAAATAATAACAAATTCCTCAAAGAAATAATATTAAGTCTGAAGCGTTCAATGATATTTGGAATATCGAACGTCGCATTCTAGCATGATAAATTAATAGAGCATTAAATATTTAATATGAGCTTCTTGTGCTATCTACAAGGAGAGTATTGTGTATTTAAGATATTAATTAATCACATTTGATGCTTATCAAGAAAATTGAACAATATAGTCTTGTTGTGCTATCCACAAGGACGAATATTTTTCTTTTTTAAATTTATGAAAGTGCTAGGCTGGACTTAACTTAAATTATTTTAGTTTGGATGTGCACACACTTGACCATTATGATTTAAGAGGCAAAATAAAAGGAGTTACATGTTGATATAATTGACAAGAGTTGTCTACCTATTTATTTATATATCGTTTATTGTGCTATCCACAAGGCTATATACATTTGAAATGAGATCCTTAATCTCACTAGCAAATTTTTAATTAGATGTTGCAAAACTATATAAGTGAGGGTAATATAGTTTGATGAAAATAGTGGGAGACACCAATTTAAAATAAAGACCTAAATTTATTTTGGTATGTAAAATTAATTAAATGAATATTTGCTAAAATATTATCTTTTTACATATAAAAATTTAAAAAAAATGTCAAAATCACTAATTTTACTGCGTAGCATACTTGATGCTAATAAACTAACCGGACCAAATTATACGGACTGATTAAGGAATCTGAGAATAGTTATCACTTTTGAAAAGATTTTTTATGTTCTAACTTCACCTGTCTCTGAAACTGTTCTAGAATCAACATCTGAGGAAGAAATTGTCACCATTGTAAAGGTTACTGCATTAGCTGTAGGCACTTATTGTTTAGCACAGCCTACGGGCAAGTCCATTTATTTAAATAATTGTTATGTTGTTCCGAATATCATTCAAAATATTATTTCTATTTTCGTATTAAATATGGATGAATTTGACATTATAATAAAGAACAACAGTTGTTCTATTTATAAAAGCAATATTTTATATGGTGTTGATAATTTATAAAATGGACTTTATATACTTGACTTGCATGAAAATATACTTCAAATAGAACAAACTAAGAAAAGAAAAAGAGATGATATTAATTATACCTATATGTGGCACTGTGACTCGGTCATATTAATGAAACAAAATTATTCAAGTTGAATAAGGATAGGCTCTTAGAGCTATCCGATTATGAATCATATCTAACTTGTGAATCTTGTCTCATGGGTAAAATGACTAAATCTCCTTTTAGTGAAAAAGGAGAAAAAGTTACAGAGTTGTTAACGTTGGTTCACACAGACGTTTGTGGACCTATGACAACGAATACACAGGATGGGTATTCTTATTTTATTATTTTCACTGATGATCACTCAAGATTTGAATATATGTATTTAATGAAATACAAATCAGAATCATTTGAAAATTTTAAAAAGTTCAGAAGTGAAGTAGAGAAACAAACGGACAAGAGTATTAAAATTTTTTGATCAGATCGATGTGGTGAATACTTAAGCGGTGAGTTTCTCGATTGTCTCAAAAAAAATGGTATAATTTCACAATGGACTCCACCAGCTACACCACAGTTAAATGAAGTATCTAAAGAAGAAATCAAACATTGTTGGACCTGATTCGTTCCATGATGAGTTTTACCGATCTTCCAATTTTATTCTGGGGTCATGCCCTAGAAACGACTACATATATACTAAATAAGGTCTCCATCAAATTCGTCCCCAAGACTCCATATGAGATGTGGACAAGAAGAAAACCTAGTCTTAAGCATGTTAAGATTTGTGGATGTCCAGCTTATATGAAAAGGTTTCAAAATGATAAGCTTGGGACAAAATCTGATAAGTGCACGTTTGTGGATATCCTAAAGAATGTTTGGGATATTATTTCTACAATCATACTGAACAAAAGGTGTTTATTGCGAAACACGTTGCCTTCTTGAAAATTGAGTTTATCCTTGAAGAGGCTAGTGGGAGAAAAATAGATCTTGAAAAATTCAAGAACCACAAACCACTACAGATCAAGTGGATGAACCTGTCCAAGTAGAGACACCTACTGTACAACACCCTATTCGTAAATCTGAAAAGGTACCAAAGATACCTGAAAGGTATGAATTCGTCATAGAGGATGACGATGAGGTACACATCATGAATGATGATGATCCATTGAATTACGAACAGACTATGTGTAATAAAGACTCAGAGAAATGGTAGATGACAATAAAATTTAAAATGAATTTTGAAGCTATGCTCAAGTCCATTTGAATTTTACTTGCGATTGCAACTTATTATTGCTTAATCTGGCAAAATGGACGTGGAGACGTCCTTCCTCAAATATACATTATTAGAGGAGAATGTATGTATGATACAACCAGATAATTTTTTATTTCAATGGTTAAAGCAAATCATGTATATGTGCTACGACAAGCCATTCATGGATTGAAGCAAGATTCTCGTAGATGGAACATTCGTTTTGATAAGACAATCAAAGAGTTTGATTTTATCAAAAATGAAGATGAACCATGTGTGTACAAGAAGGTTAGTGGGAGCGCTATTTCATTCATTGTATTATATGTTGATGATATATTAGTGATAGAAAATAAAATTTCTATGCTAAAATCGATCAAAACAAAGTTGTCTAAACATTCCTCCATGAATAATTTGGGTAGAACATTTCACATTGGGAATATAAATCTTTATTGATATATTTAAAAAGATGTTCGGCTAAACCCAAGGAAACGTATATTCATTATATGCTAAAGGCGTTTAGCATAGCAAACTCCAAAAGGTATCTCATGATGATGAGTCATGGGATGAATTTCTCTAAAATTATCCTCAATAAAAGAGATATCGCATGAGCTACTATCATGTATACAATGAAATATACAAGACTTGATGTTGATCAGTCATATTCTGAAGATCACTGTGAGACAGTGATAAACATCTTAAAGTACCTAACTAACACTAAGGATATCATCATATCACATGATGAGTCTGAATTAAACTAGAGTGTTAAACAGACTCAAGTTTTCAGATTGACCAAGACGATATCAAATTCACTTAGGGTAAGTAGTTACCTTAAAAGATGGTGTAGTGAATTAAAAAGGTTTCAAACAACAAAAAATTGCTGCTTTAGTGACAAAGACAAAGTATATAAATGTAAGTTAAACTGCAAGTTGATGTTTCGAATGAAAAATTCATTACAGAACTAGGAATAGTTCCTAAGTCTCATCTTGAATCTAAACATGTGTTGCGGCACTTTGATTAAAAAAATCATTGAAAGAGGAGCATATAGACTCTCAAGATAACATTACATATCTATTTACTAAAGCTATAACACAACAGCAGTTTGATCGTCACTTAGAGAAGTTAGTATGAGATACCATGGCGATTGAATTTAGTGCAAGTGGGAGATTGAAAGTAGTATGCATACAAGTCAATCATGTAATGATAAAGCATATACTTTAGAGACAATCTTATTTATTTATTAATTAAAGTATTAACTTATTAAAGACATTTAATTATCTACATGATGCTGTTTTTATAATATGTAAATAATTCATAATTTTAAGCAATGCTTTTAGAATCATAATGTTGATCATGCTAATGAGATTTAAAGTCTTAGAAAGCTTAAAACTAAAATAGTTCCTAATCATGAGATTACTAAAAAGGGGATTAATAAATTCGAATAGATTGGTACATATGTTGCTTGCTCATTGGATGAGGATGATTGATCTCATGATCATTTGTGTGGAGACACTAAAGCAAGTATGTAGGTGCTTATTGGAGAATAAGTTTACTGAACGTGACTCGTTATGGAATACCTAATAAAATTTACTCACCTGTCAATAGGAATTCCTAATGTAATAGTAGTACAAATGATCCTTGAACTTGAGATCATCATAGTATCTTGTATGTAATGAATTATACTTTGACTTATTCCTTAAAGCACTTTAGGGTATATAAAAGGGTATGCTTGGGTATAATGAGTTACATATGAAGATAATGAATGATCAATAAAGAATTTACCACCTCTAATAAAAGAGGAGATATGTCCTATGTGATTCGGTAAATAACCCAAAAATCCTTGGCCAAGGTGGAATGAAATTAGAAAAGAGTTTCTAATTTGCATTATTTGAAGTTGTGCATTTTCTAATCGAAATACATATAATTAAATAAAATAAGACTTGACAGTAAATCTATGTCTTATATTTAATTGAAACAATGTATGGTGGAAGGATTGAATTGTATGATAACTATTTACTCACAAGTTCTTTTATGATTAATGTTGAAATCTATATTATCTGAAAAGTCGTTGATCGCTAGGGAGGCTTATCCCTATTGTAGAATAAATATTATTTAAATAAATTATTAATTTAATTTATTTATTTAAATAAAATTAGAATTGTTTTAATTGATTTATTCACAACCGATTTAATATGGAGAACCTAAAGGGTCACACCATAAAAGAAAAAAATAATTATTTAAGAAAATAATGGCATAATCGTAATAATGCATTAAGTGTAATTAATTTAATCTATGATGATAGAATAAATTAAATTGCTTAATGTTTATTATTTAATATTTTAAAAATATTAAATATAAATTAATAAGAGGAGACTTATTAATATTATTATAATTATTATTATTTTAATTTTTAAAGTAGTTTAGTAATTAAATATTAGTACTCTCATTTATTTCTAATAAGATTAGGAGACAAATTAATTAAATAAATTTAATTAATTATTCCCACAGCAACCTGGATTATCCAAATAGATCAATCCAGCATCCTGGTGGCCAATCTAGCAAACCAGATTGCAATCCAGCATCCTTGTGGCCATCGGAGTTATACAACTCCGGTTATAACGATTTTCGTCGGAAAAACACAAATATTAAAATGGTCATAACTTAGTCAATTTAAGTCGGAATAAGCTCATTTTTGAACACAAGCTACTTTATCCCATATATTTTATTGTCTCAAAAAGCCTGATTTTCTTTTCAAAAACTAAGTGGACGAAACTGTCCTCCAAAAATCCGGACAGTCTACTTTTGTCGTTTTTCAGATTTGGCGTCCTTTGTTCCAAACAGTCAACACGAAAATTTATATGAAATTTTTCAGTAATTTCACTTGGATCTGTTAGAAGACTTCTAGATCTATCTTCAGAAATTAACCACACTCAAAAATTCAAAATACACTAGAAAATATGATCGTTTGAATTTCATGTTACGTTTTCTCAAAATCTGATTTTTTCAGTTTTTGTGATTTCTAAGAAATCTTCCATATCCTCGCCTATTCATCAACATAATCCATCATCAAACAATGGATCTATCATGATCCATGACCTTTTACATCAAACCTTCACCAAATCCAAGAAAAATATAATTTATGCTAAGAAAATCAAAATTTTCTAACTTTTAAAACATAACTTTCTTTTTCTTGCTTTTGATCTAACTTTTAACACTTAAAAGTAATAGATCTAAACATATAACACTTATACATATGAAGATCTATGATTTTGGAGTTTTGAATCATAGATCCAAGTTTTGATTCAAACAATTAAAAATAACTTTGATAAAAGGTGTTTATACATTTGATTTGTGGCTATACTTCTTTGATCTATCAAAGTGGATGATAATTTTGGCTAAAAGAAAGATCAAAGCTTCTTCCTCTCTCTCCCTTACTTCATCCGAACCCTCCCTCTCCCTCTTGTCTCTCACTAGTTTGTTTTGTTTGCTTGGAAGTGAGATGAGATGAGAAAAA